>JAWDJD010000002.1:476265096-477549263 GCA_035047305.1 Bradypodion pumilum
TGGGGGTGCATCTAAAACCTCGATTAGTAACACCTGGCGGTCTCTTCCTACTCTAGCCTTTTGGTCGTCCGACAAGGGCAAAGGGGATCTCGAAAGTGCATCAGCATGGCTGATCTCTTTTCCGGGCCGGTACTCCAACTCGTGTTGGTATGCGTTGAGAAAAATGGCCCATCGCAACATTCTCGGTGATAGGATCTGCGGGGTGGGCTTGCTTGCCGTGAAAATCCCTAACAGTGGCTTGTGATCCGTCACGATTTTGAACGGGCGGCCATACAAAAAATCGTGAAACTTTTTGGTCCCCGCTACAATTGCCAATGCCTCCCTGTCGGTTTGTGCGTAATTTCGCTCTGCCTGGGACAGGGACCTTGAATAAAATGCAACCGGGGCTTCCCTTCCGTCATCCAACACGTGGCAAAGTACTGCCCCCACCCCCACCGGTGACGCATCACAGACTAGGACCACTGGCCGTTTGGGGTCGAAATGCGTTAGAATTGCGTCAGAGGTCAAGAGTTGCTTTAATTCTTTGAACGCCCTCTCGTGCTCGTCACCCCACACCCAAGTCTCCTCTTTTTTAAGCAACCGATGAAGCGGTTCGGCCACGGACGCCTTCCGCGGGAGGAATGTATGGTAAAAATTGAGGAGCCCCAGGAATGACTGTAGCTCGGTTTTGGATGTGGGGCGAGGGGCCTTTTTGATGGCTACTACTTTGGATTTGGATGGCTTGATACCCTCGGGTGTGATCCTGAACCCTAAGAACTCGACCTCGGTTTCGAAAAAAACACATTTGTCCTTCCTCAGTCTCAGCCCCGCTTTCTCGAACACAGTTAGCACTTTGTCCAATCTCCGTGCCAGTTCGGCCTCACTCCCCCCTGTTATTAATACGTCATCAAAATAAGGTAACACCCCCTCCAGCCCCTTCAGGAGGCGTTCCACAAGCGACTGAAAAAGGCTGGGTGCCGAGTTCACGCCGAACTGTAAACGCGACACTTGGAACGCTCCTTTATGTGTGACTATCGTTTGTGCCGCGGCCGTGGCGGGTGTTACGGGAAGCTGCTGATAGGCTTGTGCCAGGTCGAGCTTAGCGAAACACTTTCCCCCATTTAGCCTAGCCAAAAGGTGGCTGACCACCGGCACCGGATAAGCATTAGGGCGGATCGCCTTGTTAATCGTACACTTATAATCAGCGCAAATGCGCACCTCCCCGTTAGCCTTCAGAGCTGTTACAATTGGAGTTTCCCACTCCGCGGAATCAACAGGAATAAGAATTCCCTGGCCCACCAATTTGTCCAGTTCCGCCTCTATTTTGTCCTTTAGTGCGAAAGGCACTCTGCGCGGTTTGAGTCTTATCGGGCGGACCTCCGGATCTAGGTCGAAGGCTACAGGGGGTCCCTTGAATTTTCCGAGTCCTTTTTCAAAAACGGCGGGATGCGCATCGCACACCGCTTGTATTGGGTCCACCCCCACTGCATGTACTCCCCCTATAAACAGGCCTAGAGGCTGGAACCACTGTGTCCCTAGGAGGCTACAACTCCCCCCCTTGAGGACAACTAAGGGCAGCTCCGCAGAGTGTCTCTTAAACTCAACCCGAAATTTCCCGACCCCCAACACCGGAATGCTGTTCCCCTGTACATCTCGTAGCGTGGACCTCAAAGTTTTAAGTTTGGGCCGCACGTGGGGGTCGATTTTTAAAAACTCTTTCTGGGGAATTATGGAATAGGAGGACCCCGAGTCAATTTCCATCCTGATGGGGGCCCCTTGTACTAGTACCTCAACGAAATAATGGGACTGTTCCGCGGACACACTGAGCACTGGGACGTCGTCCTCGCTGCTGTCCGAGACGCGGCCCACGCCGTCCTGCTTCCTCGTGGTCTGGACGCCATCTTTGGGCCTCGCTGAACGGTCCGGCCTGGTCGAACGGTCTGGTGACTGCCTCCGGCCCTCCTTCCGTTTTCTGCATGCCTTGGCGATGTGCCCCCGACGGCCGCAGGTGTAGCATTCGGCCTTTCTAAACGGGCACCTCGCACGCTCGTGGGCCGCTCCGCAACCATCGCAGCGGCGCCCCCCTTTTCGGACCTTCTGGACCTCCTCGCCGTCGCTGCTCTCTGAGGACGACTTTGAGGCCCGTTGAGTTGCGTGCACCGACCTTTCCGCCTTGCCGGCTCTGGGACGCCACTCACGCCACTGGTGCATCTCGTCCACTCCAGCATTCGTGGACTCTGCGGCTTCTGCGGCCTCGACGACCTCTGCCAGCGTGGGTGGCGGCTCCTTATTCATCAAGCTGCGCTGCACCTCCTTGTCTTTCAGGCCACACAGCACGCCGTCCCTGAGGGCCATTTCTAGGATGCTGCCCCATTTACAGGGGGCAGCGGCTACCCTCATGGCGGCCACGAATGCCTCGACCGACTCGTCCGGCGCTTGGACTCGCCTCCAAAACGCGCTCCGAGCGGGAAACATCGCCCTCGCGGGTTGGAAGCGCTCCCGTAGCAGCTTCATGATGTCGTCCGCCTTAAATTCGCTCACCTTCTTTGGAGCGATGATGCCCACCAGCGTCCGCTTGGTTTCCATTCCAAGCATGCGGGTGAGGATGGCCCTCTTCCTCTCCTCATCGTCTTCCTTGACTTTGAGCTCCACCAGCGCCGCATGGAAGTCCATCTCAAGCAGCTCCCAGTCTTGCGGTTTGGTGATGTTGAACCCGCTCTGTGCCCTGGCTGCTCCTTGGGAATCCATTATCCCACCTTCGTCGCCAATTTAGTGTATGAAACTAAGACACAGGACACAGCCTCGGGCTGGGTTAACTCAGGTTTATTGCATCGTGGACAGAGGGAACATGAGGTAATGGCGGATCAATAGCTCTTTATATACAGTAGGAATACATTTGAACGTGGTGCCATGGTAGCCCATTGGCTACTGTCTGCGTGACGTCATTGTGGGTCACGCCCTTCTTGTCCAGGTGTAGGTGGTGGCGGGAAAGCTTCCCGCGCTGTTGCCTTTGATGAGTTCGGACCAAGAGAGCTTGGACGCTCGCTGCTGCCAGCTGGTGGTCATTAGCTCGCGTCCTATTACAGGGTTTATATGATACAGCTGAAGGTTACATTGTTGCTATAGGCAAGGTTACATTGGCTCAGATACATTGTAATCCATGTGGAAGGTAAAACCATTAGAACACAACATCACAGAGTTCACACAGGTGAGAAGCCTTTTGAATGCATGGAGTGTGGAAAAAGCTTCAGTCATTCCTCAGACCTTGCTTCACATCACAGGACTGGTGACCTTCCAGTCATCTTAACCCCTTGAGCCACCACTGTCTGTAAAAGATATAAAAATGGAATTGTCGTGGTTTAAATTCATAGCACTATGTAAAATGAAAATTTTCCCTTTCTAAAGTATTGTTTTGATATATTGTAACTAGATATGGGCATACAACTGGATAAAACTGAATGCCAAGTATAGACAGGTTGTGCCCAAACTACGGCGCATGGGTCGGATTCCGCCTCCAACACCAAATCGTCTGGACCATTTCGTTCCCAGGAGCAGAATTAAAACGTGCCAAGGCATGTGCAAAATGCTGCCATAAAAGCACTCAAAGCTGTCATAATGCATCTATCAGCTGCGGGTGCATTTACAGCAGCATTCTGTGCATGCATGAGTGCATTTTACTTCTGATTCTGGTGGGAGGAACCACGTAATTTGCCCACTGAACCACGCAACTGGCCCATGGCCCAAAACTTTTGGGTACCCCTGCTGTAGACAATGGTGAAGTTTGAAGAACCAATTGAGGTGGAAGAGATCAAAGTAGCAGAAAATGGATAAGTAACTAAAATCTATACAGTAATATATTGACAGAATCTGAGGTAGAACAGACAGATTTAAGAATAAGTTGAGAGATGGTTGCAGGAGACTATGAAAGAGGTGGAATAGGTTTAAATATGGAAAGAAAAATACGAAAAATTGTCAGAATTAAAGAGGATTGTTATAACAAAGTATGAAAATGGTATATGATCAGAATAAATTGAAGCTTTTATGACACAAGATATTCAAAATTTTGTTGACGATGTAAAAAAGATGTTTGCATATATCTGAATTTATAGTAATTATTTAAGAATGTGAAAAAATACGGAAAAGAGGCTTTGCAAAAATTAATTAAATGTCAATTAGTTTGGAAACGTGTCCTAACATAGCATTGTTATCTAATTTTGGAAATATGAAGACAGGGTGGAAATGATATAGAAAATAATCATTGCATATTGTTGATATGTATTGATTAAAAAGTTATTTGTAGTTTTTTGACATTTTTGTTATATATTAAAAATTCTCTTTGAATTTTTCTCATAGAATAAGTATCAAAATATTTATTTTTCTCTTCGTACCATAAATAGGCATCCAATCCATAGCTCAAATCTTTTTCCTTTTAAAGTCCAAATTGATTTGTCTTTATTATTCATTTTCATATCTAAATCAGAGCAGCTGTGTTATAATAATTTTATAGGTTTGGTAAACCCCATCTGCCTCCTGTTTTGTCTTCTTACAAATATTTCACTTTAATAAATGGATTATTCTCTTGCCATACAAACTCTGATAATTCTTTCTTCCAAGTCAGAAGAATTCTCTTGGTTTTTTTTACCAGAGTTTGGTATATATTGAAATAAAATTATAGGTTTTGGTAAGACCATCACCTTGATTAGCACAATTCTTCCAAACAATGATTGAATTTTTTTAGAACAGGAGTTGTGTTAGCCTATGTTTCTAGCATATCAGAGGATAAACAAAACAAAACCATTGTATTACTTTAAAACACGGGTTCCCAAATTATGGCTCTTAGGCCGGACCCAGCCCATGGCACCATTTCACCTGGACCACCACCATCTCTGCCACACCCAGAAGTGGAAATAAGAAATAAGTGGGGGGAGGGAGGAGGAGGAAGAGACTCTGCTGCCTCCAGAACAGATTATGGGGTGCAGGGGAAGAGGGAGTCCAAGGATTCAGGATCTCGGACTGGGAAGTGGGGGGCTGCTGTGGGTGGAAGGGAATCTCTTACCCCACTGGACAGTGATGGGGGTCTCTATTGCTAGGTGCTCCACCTGGCAGGCGTAGGTGTCTCCTGGCTGAAGGGCTGTCTGTTGGTAGGTACAGTCCCAGCAGAGGAGGGCGAGTGAGTGAGTGGTGGTGGTCTTGGGAGGGGGAGAGGGAGACTGTGTTGGCCGGGAGAAAAGGGGCACAGAGGTTCGTGCAAAGTGGGGAGAGAAACGGGGTCTTCAGCCCTCCTCCCCCTCAACACCCTACAGTGTTTAGAAAGGAGAGAGAAGGGAAGACAATCATATTTCTCTAGCTAACGCTATATAATGCGGCCGAAGGGAGTGGAGAGGAGGAAGGAGAGGCCACCAGCGGGAGCCCTGGACTGGCGGCCCTTTGGCCGGCCGGGGGGGGGGGCATCCCAGGCAGGAGGACATCACGGCCACGACTTTTCCCCACAGTTCCCACCTCCAGCGCCAGACCACAGGATAAGTAGCTGACCCACAGTACAGTAGCTGAACTAATATAGTAATTGATATAGCTATTTTTTTAAACTGACAATAGAGACTTGACAATAGAGACTTGATATAGTGAACTTTTCTATTCATACCAAGGATTTATTTTATTTTATTTTATTTTATATTCATACCAAGGATGTTGACCAATGACTCAACTTTTAGTTTGATACTGTACTGTGTTTTTCTTTTTCTCTGTCTTTTAAACTGTGATAATATGCATGATAATACTTTGTCTAAACTGTGATAACATGTATGATGGGAGGATACTGGTGTAGAAACCGACAAACCATGCCAGTAAATTTATGCCAAGAGAACCCTATGGACTAGAACAAAAGGAAGAACAAAGGGGGCAATTTAGATGAAATAAGATGCTTAACACACATAGGAAGAAAGGGATGGACAGGAAAGGGGGAGGAGAAATACAGTGTTGTAAGGAACAATATTGCATAGGGACATGGAATGTGAGATCAACGAACCAAGGAAAACTAGAGGTGGTAAAAAATGAAATGGAAAGAATAAGCATTGACATCTTGGGAATCAGCAAACTAAAATGGACAGGGATGGGCAAGTTTAGCTCTGGAGACCATCACATCTACTATTGTGGACAAAAAAACCTCAGAAAAAATGGAGTAGCCATAAAAGAGTAAGAAAAGCCGTAATGGGATACAACCTCAAAAATGATAGAATGATGTCAGTCAGAATACAAGGAAAACCTTTCAATATTACTGTGATCCAAATGTACGCACCAACCACTAGTGCAGATGAAGCCACAGTTGACCAGTTCTATTAGGACCTTGAACACCTCATAGAACAGACACCAAGAAATGATGTACACATTATATTAGGA
The DNA here is from genome assembly GCA_035047305.1 of Bradypodion pumilum. NCBI lineage: Eukaryota > Metazoa > Chordata > Lepidosauria > Squamata > Chamaeleonidae > Bradypodion > Bradypodion pumilum. The sequence goes on from JAWDJD010000002.1 coordinate 476,271,472, forward strand.
GATTGGAATGCCAAAGTAGGAAACCAAAAAGTAAATGGAATAACAGGCAAGTTCGGTCCTGCCAACCTAGCAGTTCGAAAGCAAGAAATTGCAAGTAGATAAATAGGGACCACTTCGGTGGGAAGGTAACAGTGTGCTCCGGTGTCTAGTCATGCCTGCCGCATGACCACGGAAACGTCAGCAGCAGCAGACAACACTGGCTCTTCGGCTTTGAAACAGAGTTGAGCAGTGAACCCTAGAGTTGGATACGACTCGCTTTCAAGCAAGGGAAACCTTTACTTTACCTTTACCTTTGGTCTTGGAATACAAAATGAAGCAGGGCAAAGATTGATAGAGTTCTGCCAGGATAACACACTAGTCATAGCAAACACCCTCTTCCAGCAACACAAGAGGCGACTATACCCTTGGACATCACTAGATGGCCAACATCAGAACCAGATTGACTACATACTCTGCAGGCAAAGATGGAGAACCTCCATACAGGCAGCACAAACAAGACCTGGAACAGACTGAGGCTCAGATCACAACCTACTGATAGAAAAATTCAGAGACTAAAGAAAATAGGGAAAACAACCAGGCCAGAAAGATTTCACCTAGACAATATCCCTAAAGAATACACGGTCGAGGTGAGGAACAGGTTTAGTGGCTTGGACCTGATAGCGTGCCAGAAGAATTATGGACAGAAATGCGGGACGTCATACAGGAGGCAGCAAGGAAAACCATATCAAAAGAAAAGCGTAAGAAAGCAAAGTGGTTGTCGGATGAGGCTCTAAAGATAGCAGAGGAAAGAAGGAACACAAAAGTCACAGGAGAAAGGAAGAAATACAATCACTTGAATACAGAATTTCAAAGAAAAGCAAGGAGAGATAAGGAGAGATACCTAAACGAACAGTGCAAAGAAATAGAGGAAAACAGCACAAGAGGCAGGTTGTTGTTGTTCAGTCGCACAGTCGATTCCGACTCCTTGCGACCCCTTGGACCATTGCTCTCCATGCACCCCTGTCCTTCACCATCCTCCTTAGTCTGCACAGCCCCGTGCCCATTGTATCTACAATACCATCCAGCCATCTCATCTTTGGTCGTCCTCTTCTTCTTTTGCCCTCCACCTTCCCCAGCATCAAGGCCTTCTCAAGTGAATCCTCTCTTCTCATTTGATGTCCAAAATACTTCAGCTTCAGCTTTACTATTTGACTTTCTAATGAGCACTCAGGGCTAATCTCTTCTAATATTGACCTATTTGTTCTCCTCGCTGTCCAAGGGACTCTCAAAACTCTCCTCCAGCACCACATCTCAAAGGCATCTATTTTTCTTCGCTCAGCCTTTCTAATGGTCCAGCCCTCACAGCCATACATTACCACCGGAAATACCATTGCTTTGACTATGCGGACCTTTGGTTGCAGTGAGATGTCTCTACTTTTCACTATGTTCCCCAGGTTTTTCATAGCTTGTCTCCCAAGAATCAGTCGCCTTTTTATTTCATGGCTGCAATCTCCATCTGCAGTGATCTTGGATCCTAAGAAAGTAAAATCTGTTACTGCTTCTACTTCTTCCTCATCTATTTTCCAGGGACTGATATGGCCTGTTGCCATTATCTTGGTTTTCTTGATATTGAGTCTCAGGCCAGCTTCTGCACTCTCTTCTTTCAACCTAATCAGGAGCTTCTTTAGGTCTTCCTCACTTTCTGCCATTAGGGTGGTATCATCTGCATATCTCAAATTGTTGATGTTTCTCCCAGCAATTTTGATCCCATATTGTGATTCCTCCATCCCTGCATTGCGCATTATGTTCTCTGTGTATAAGTTAAATAAGCAGGGTGACAAAATGCAGCCTTGTCTTACTCCTTTTCCTATTCCAAACCACTCCATCATTCCATACTCTGTCCTAACTGTTGCTTCTTGACTCATGTACAGATTTCTCATGAGATATATGAGGTGTTTTGGTATTCCCATCTCTTTAATGACTTGCCACATTTTTTTGTGGTCCACACAATCAAAGGCCTTGGTATAGTCAATGAAGCAGAAGTAAGCTTGTTTCTGGTATTCCTTTGTTTTCTCCATGATCCAATGTATGTTGGCAATGTGATCTCTGGTCCCCCTGCCTCTTCTGAACCCAGCATGCTGCTGCAGTCTATCCTGTATTATCTTGAGCATCACTTTGCTAGCTTGTGGGATGAGCGCAATTGTTCAATAATTTGAACATTCTTTGGCATTGCCCTTTTTTGGGATTGGGACATATACTGATCTTTTCCTATCCTGTGTCCACTGTTTCATTTTCCAAATCTGCTGGCATATAGCATGTAGTAGCTTGATTCCATCATCTTTTAGGGCTTTGAAAGATTCAACTGGGATACCATCATCTCCTCTGGCTTTGTTATTTGCCATGCTTTTTAGGGCCTTTCTGACTTCACTCTCTAGGATGTCTGGTTCAAGTTCAATTTCCCCCTCATTGTTATTATCTGGGGTGTTTAGGTCTTTTTTGTAAAGTTCCTCTTTCCATCTTTGGTGTATGCAAACCAAGACACAGGACACAGCCTCGGGCTGGGTTAACTCAGGTTTATTGCATCGTGGACAGAGGGAACATGAGGTAATGGCGGATCGATAGCTCTTTATATACAGTAGTAATACATTTGAACGTGGTTCCATGGTAGCCCATTGGCTACTGTCTGCGTGACGTCATTTCGGGTCACGCCCTTCTTGTCCAGGTGTAGGTGATGGCGGGAAAACTTCCCGCGCTGTTGCCTTTGATGAGTTTGGACCAAGGGAGCTTGGACGCTCGCTGCTGCCAGCTGGTGGTCATTAGCTCGCGTCCTCTTACAGGGTTCATATGATGCAGCTGAAGGTTACATTGTTGCTATAGGCAAGGTTACATTGGTTCAGATACATTGTGGAAGGTAAAGCCATTAGAACACAACACCCCTCCCCCCTAGGACGAGACAAAGTCTCGAGCCCACACTTAAACACACTCCCCCCCCCCTAGGAGACAAAGTCTCTCAGCCAAGATGGCTTATTTCGAACACGCTGGGGTCTCGATGCGGGCTGCCTTTCCCCGGGTTTGCTACCTTCTCTTTGTCCCCTGGTTTCCTGTCCTGTAATTGGAGAGGGAGACTCGTTAGTGACTTGCCGCGGCTCCGCGGCGTTGTTGGAAGGTGTGCTCTTTCTTAGGGAGGAACCGGGGGCACTGGGGGCTAACGAAAAACCCCTCTTCTCGCTTGGATGGGTGGGGGAACACTCCTGAAAACCCCCCCGGCTCGCAAAATCAAAATCAAAATTACATTCGGGGGCAGCGGTCGCGAACTCCTCTCCCCCTTCCCCGGCCTCTGATAGGACTGGTGTATCAAAAGGGTATGAGTCGGGGCCGCTGCTTCTGCCTTCCCCCCTTGCTTGGGACTGTTGTCCGCTGCTGTCTCCCCCTTGGGTTAAGCGGGTGGGGGAGAACCCTAACGCTGAATCCTGTTGCTGAGCCCCACTGACTGGCCTACTCACTCGGTGCCTCAGTTGGTCTGCGTGCCTCCTCCAGAGGAGGCCGGTGTTAGTCTCGACCCGGTACGACACTGGCCCCGTCTGTTCTACAACCGTCCCTGGTACCCAGGCTGGCCCTGCGCTGGAATAGTTCCTGCAGTGAACAGGGTCGCCGGCGGCGAAACCTTTCGAGACTGCCAACCCTATGTTTTTCCCTTTATCCTCGACTCTCGTCGGGTCTAGCCTGGACAGGATCGTGGTCAGTTTTCGCCGCATCAAGAGCTCTGCCGGCGAGTAGCCTGACGCTAAGGGGGTCACCCTATACGCTAAGAGGAACTGGCATACTTGGTGATTCAGGTCCCCCGGGCCCATGCGCCGCAGCGCATCCTTTGTTGTACGCACCAGCCGTTCCACTTGGCCATTCGTGGCCGGGTGAAACGGCGCGGATGTGACATGCCGAATGGCGTTTGCCTCCATGAATGCCCCGAACTCAGCGGAGGTGAAACAACTAGCGTTGTCGCTGACTAAAGTGTCGGGTAAACCGAACGTGGAAAAGACTCTCCTTAGCTGGCTAATTGTCGTGGCGGAGGACGTGCTCTTTACTGGGATAACCTCCAGCCACTTGGAGAACGCATCCACCACCAGGAGAAACATGGTTCCTCGGAATGGGCCAGCGAAATCTACGTGCACTCTGGACCATGGCCCCCTTGCTGTGTCCCATTCCCTATGCGGAAGACGGGCCGCCTCTGGTCGGGATCCCTGGCATGCCTCACAAGTGCCGACCATGTGCTCAATGTCTGCGTCCAGCTGTGGCCACCAGAAGTAACTCCGGGCCAGCGCCTTTGAACGAACTATGCCCGGGTGGCTGACGTGCAGCAGTTCGAGCACCCTCGGCCGCAGGGACGTAGGGACCACCACCCGTTGGCCCCACAAAAGGCACCCCCTCTCTAGGGACAACTCTAGCTTTTTCCGAAAAAATGGGTCGAATTCTGTGCTTGGGGACGATGCCGGCCACCCCTTCTGTACCCATGAACTAACTTTCTCCAGCGTTCTGTCCTTGCCTGTCGCCCTAGCAATGTCGGCTGGTACTATTGGGGGTGCGTCTAAGACCTCAATTAGCAACACCTGGCGGTCTCTTTCTACTCTCGCCTTTTGGTCGTCCGACAAGGGCAAAGGAGATCTCGAAAGTGCATCAGCATGGCTGATCTCCTTTCCGGGCCGGTACTCCAACTCATGTTGGTATGCGTTGAGAAAAATCGCCCATCGCAGCATTCTCGGGGACAGGATCTGCGGCGTGGGCTTGCTTGCCGTGAAAATCCCTAACAGTGGCTTGTGATCAGTCACGATTTTGAACGGGCGGCCATACAAAAAATCGTGAAATTTTTTGGTTCCCGCTACTATTGCTAATGCCTCCCTGTCGGTTTGTGCGTAATTGCGCTCCGCTTGGGACAGGGACCTTGAATAAAACGCTACCGGGGCCTCCCTTCCGTCATCCAACACGTGGCAAAGCACCGCCCCCACCCCCACCGGGGATGCATCACAGACTAAGACCACTGGCCGTTTGGGGTCGAAATGCGTCAGGATTGCCTCAGATGTTAAGAGTTGCTTTAGTTCTTTGAACGCCCTCTCGTGCTCGTCACCCCACATCCATGTCTCCTCCTTTTTAAGTAACCGATGGAGCGGTTCGGCCACGGACGCCTTCCGTGGGAGGAATGTATGGTAAAAATTGAGGAGCCCCAGGAAAGACTGTAGCTCGGTTTTGGATGTGGGGCGAGGGGCCTTCTTTATGGCTGCTACTTTGGATTTAGACGGCTTAATCCCCTCGGGTGTGATCCGGAACCCTAAAAACTCGACCTCAGTTTCGAAAAAAACACATTTGTCCTTCCTCAGTCTCAGCCCCGCTTTCTCGAACACGGTTAGTACTTTGTCCAATCTCTTTGCCAGTTCAGCCTCACTCCCCCCTGTTATCAACACGTCATCAAAATAAGGCAACACCCCCTCCAGTCCCTTCAGGAGGCGTTCCACAAGCGACTGAAAAAGGCCGGGTGCCGAGTTCACGCCGAACTGTAAACGCGACACCTGGAACGCCCCTTTATGTGTAACTATCGTTTGTGCCGCGGCCGTGGCGGGGGTCACAGGAAGTTGCTGATAGGCTTGTGCCAAATCGAGTTTAGCGAAACACTTTCCCCCATTCAGCCTGGCCAAAAGGTGGCTGATCACCGGCACCGGGTATGCATTAGGGCGGATCGCCTTGTTAATTGTACACTTATAATCAGCGCAAATGCGCACCTCCCCGTTAGCCTTTAGAGCCGTTACAATTGGAGTTTCCCACTCCGCGGAATCAACAGGAATAAGAATCCCCTGGCCCACCAGTTTGTCCAGTTCCGCCTCTATCTTGTCCTTGAGTGCGAACGGCACCCTGCGCGGTTTGAGTCTTATCGGGCAGACCTCCGGGTCTAGGTCGAAGGCTACAGGGGGTCCCTTGAACTTTCCGAGTCCTTTCTTAAAAACGGCGGGATGCGCATCGCAAACCGCTTGTATTGGGTCCACCCCCACTGTATGCACTCCCCCTATGAACAAACCTAAGGGCTGAAACCACTGCGTCCCTAGGAGGCTACAACTTCCCCCCTTAAGGACAACTAGGGGCAGCTCCGCAGAATGTCTCTTAAAATTGACCCGAAATTTCCCGACCCCCAACACCGGAATGCTGTTTCCCTGTACGTCTCGTAGCGTGGACCTCAACGTTTTAAGTTTGGGCCGCACGTGGGGGTCGATTTTCAAGAACTCTTTCTGGGGAATTATAGAATAGGAGGACCCCGAGTCAATTTCCATCCTAATAGGGGCCCCTTGTACTAGTACCTCAACGAAGTAATGGGACTGTCCCGCGGACACGCTGAACACTGGGGCGTCGTCCTCGCTGTCGTCCGAGACGCGGCCCACGCCATCCTGCTTCCTCGTGGTCTGGGCGCCATCTTTGGGTCTCGCTGGACGGTCCGGTCTGGCCGAACGGTCTTGTGACTGCCTCCGGCCCTCCTTCCGTTTTCTGCATGCCTTGGCGATGTGCCCCCGACGGCCGCAGGTGTAACACTCGGCCTTCCTGAATGGGCATCTCGCGCGCTCATGGGCCGCTCCGCAACCATCGCAGCGTCGACCACCCTTTCGGACCTTCTGGACCTCCTCGCCGTCGCTGCCTTCCGTAGACGACTTTGAGGCCCGTCGAGTTGCGTGCACCGCCTGTCCGGACTTCCCGTGCACCGAATTTTCCGCCTTGCCGGCTCTAGGACGCCACTCACGCCACTGGTGCATCTCGTCCACTCCAGCATTCGTGGACTCTGCGGCTTCCGCGGCCTCTACGACCTCTGCCAGCGTGGGTGGCGGCTCCTTGTTCATCAAGCTGCGCTGCACCTCCTTGTCTTTCAGGCCACACAGCACGCCGTCCCTGAGGGCCATCTCTAGGATGTTGTCCCATTTGCAGGGGGCGGCGGCTATCCTCATGGCGGCCACGAATGCCTCAACCGACTCGTCCGGCGCTTGGACTCGCCTCCAAAACGCGCTCCGAGCGGGAAACATTGCCCTCGAGGGACGGAAGCGCTCTCGCAGCAGCTTCATGATGTCGTCCGCCTTAAATTCGCTCACCTTCTTCGGAGCGATGATGCCCACCAGCGTCCGCTTGGTTTCCATCCCGAGCATTCTGGTTAGGATGGCCCTCTTCCTCTCCTCGTCGTCTCCTTTGACTTTGAGTTCCACCAGTGCCGCCTGGAAGTCCATCTCAAGCAGCTCCCAGTCTTGCGGTTTGGTGATGTTGAACCCGCTCTGTGCCCTGGCTGTTCCGTGGGGATCCATTATCCCACCTTCGTCGCCAATTTGGTGTATGCAAACCAAGACACAGGACACAGCCTCGGGCTTGGTTAACTCAGGTTTATTGCATCGTGGACAGAGGGAACATGAGGTAATGGCGGATCGATAGCTCTTTATATACAGTAGTAATACATTTGAACGTGGTTCCATGGTAGCCCATTGGCTACTGTCTGCGTGACGTCATTTCGGGTCACGCCCTTCTTGTCCAGGTGTAGGTGATGGCGGGAAAACTTCCCGCGCTGTTGCCTTTGATGAGTTTGGACCAAGGGAGCTTGGACGCTCGCTGCTGCCAGCTGGTGGTCATTAGCTCGCGTCCTCTTACAGGGTTCATATGATGCAGCTGAAGGTTACATTGTTGCTATAGGCAAGGTTACATTGGTTCAGATACATTGTGGAAGGTAAAGCCATTAGAACACAACACCATCTTTTCTTTATCTTTTCTGCATCCGCTAACTCTTTGCCATCTTTGTCTTTTATCATGGTCATTTTTGCTTTGAACATTCTCTTGACTTCCCCAATTTTTTAAAGAGATCTCTAGTCCTGCCTCTTGTGTTGTTTTCCTCTATTTCTTTGCACTGTTCATTTAGGTAGGCTTCCTTATCTCTCCTTGTTTTTCTTTGAGATTCTTTATTTAAGTGATTGTATTTTTTCCTTTCTCCTTTGCCTTTTGCGTTCCTTCTTTTCTCTGCTATTTTAAGAGCCTCGTCCAACAACCACTTTGCTTTTTTGCACAGGACTAGAGATCTTTTCAAAAAAATTGAAAAAATCAAGGGAACACTTAAAGTAAAAATGACCATGATAAGGTGATGCAGAAAAGATAAAGAAAAGATGGCAAGAGTACACAGAGGAATTCCACAAAAAGGACCTCAACACTCATCAATGGCGTGGGGCATTTTAGCTCATTTTCTTTCTCTTTTCTTCAGAGCAATAAGTGAGGCAGAGGCTGAGTTTAGAGTAGTGGTGTGCCCCTACCAGATCAGAGGAGGAGGAGGAAGAGTCCCAGCTGGGCTCGCCAGGGACCCGCCACCAAATTGATTTGCTCCACCACCATTGTTGTCCTGGAGGGGGGAGGAGGAAGAGGAAGAGTCCTGGCTGGGCTCACTAGAGACTCGCTGCCGCCGCCTCCAGGGTGCCCATTTTGCCACTGAAGCACCATGTTGCCGATAATAACTGCTGTGGCTCAAGTGGTTAAGCCACTGAACTTGATGCCTAGAAGATTAGCAGGTCAGCAGTTTGAGCATACCTGTCAACCCGCGGCTCCGGAAAAACAGGACCTGCGCACATCGCTTATGCGCAGGTCGCGTTCCACGCACGTGTGGAAAAGTTTTACCCCTTCCGTGCATGCGTGGAAGCGCTATGCCACTTGCGCAGCCCTTATGCAAGCTATGTAGCGCCTCCGTGCATGCGTGGAAGGGGTAAAGCCCTTCCGCGCATACGCGGAAAGCGTTTCCCCCGCTGCCAAATTACGGGATTTTGGCAGCGGGGTCGGGTTATGATGTCATTCGACGTCAATTTATGAGGTAATCCCGGCCAAATCGGGAAGGTTGACAGGTATGAGTTTGAGACCCGAGTACTGCACAATAGAATGAGCTCCCATCTCAGTCCCAGCTCCTGCCAACCTAGCAGTTTGAAAGCAAGAAATTGCAAGTAGATAAATAGGGATAACTTTGGTGGGAAGGTAAACAGTGTTCTGTGCACTCTGGTGTCTAGTCATGCCTGCCACATGACCCCAGAAAACAGCACTGGCTCTTTGGCTCTATGTTATGTATGCATGTACAATGTTACTTTAAGAAATGTATGAATGTAACCAGTTCATAATTACAATGTAGCCCAGCTGTAGGGAACGCGAGTAAGCTGCCCATAAAGGGCAGCTGCGAGCATTCAGCTCACATGGTTCACATTCCCCAAATCACCGACAGCCGCGCGAACCTTTCCCGCGCTAGGATCACCTGGAGCAGAAGGGCGTGACACATATGACGTCATGACAGTAGCGTCCAATGAGCTACCGTGCAACACAATTCAAATGTATTTACAACTGTATATAATGAGCTGTACCTCCGCCATTACCACATGTTCATCCTGATCATCAATGAATAAACCTGTGTTAGTCCTTCCTGCGACTCCTTCTTTGTCTTCCGTGCAAGACACTAAATTGGCAACGAAGGTGGGATCGATGGCAGATCCCAAGGTCAAGCCGTACCAGTTCGATGTCAGCGAGCCCGAACAATGGGAGCTCTACGAGTGCCAGTTTTGGCACGCGATGGAGGCCGCGGGCGTCTACGACGACGCGAAGATGCGCTCCCACTTCCTGGCCCAGGTGGGACCGGCCACGCTGCGGATCCTCATGACCCTGGTGCCCCCCCGGAAGGTGGACGAAGTGCCCCTCGACCGCATCCTGGAGAGGTTGGGCGAGCATTTCCAGCCGCCTGTCTTGATCTTCCCAGCCCGGGTCGCGTTCCACAGGCGAGACCAGCGACCGGGCGAATCCGTGTCCGCCTACGCGGCGGCCCTCAGGCTTGCAGCGGTGCACCTGGACCAGGCCCTCCGAGACCGCATGTTGTGCGGTTTGAGGGACGAGGAGCTTCAGAGGAGGCTGATGACCCGCGACCACCGCCTCACGTTCAACGAGGTACTGCGGGAGGCCCAAGCAGCCGAGGAGGCCAGGAGCGGGGTCAGACTGTTCAAGTCCCGAGGGACCGCGTCCGAGAGGGCCATGTCACCAGTACAGGCGGCCCGGCGGACACCAGCGAAGGCGGCCTGGCGGGCCCCCAAGCCACCCGCCGGCACACCAACGTCGTCTGAGGAGTCGTCCACGACAGCGGACCCCTACTCCAGTGAAGACGACAACGTTCAGAGGATCAAGAAGCGAGGGGAGAAGCGGCAGACCCGTGAACGGCAGGACCGCCGCTGCGACGGTTGTGGGGCGCCCCACGACCGCACGAGGTGCCCGTTCCGAAAGGCCGAGTGTCACAACTGCGGCCGAAAAGGACACATCGCCCGAGTATGCAGGCGCGGGCGAGCCGAGGGCAAGGGCAGTTCCAGCCATCCCCAGACGCACCAACGAAAGGCGGCCGGCACCAGGAAGGTCTCAGCCAGCTACAGCGAGGAAGGCGTGAACCGCGTGGGCCTGGAACACCGGCGGTTTTTCATAGAGGTACTGTTGCAGGGGGTCCCAGTGAGGATGGAGATAGACTCAGGGTCATCTTATTCCATCCTGTCCCAAAAAGAGTTTATGCGCATTCCCCCAGAGAAGCGGCCCAAACTGCGGGCCATGAGATCTCACCTACGGGACGTGCAGGGAAATGGGATCCCGGTGTTAGGGGTGGGGAACTTCAAGGTTCCTCGGGCCCCACCTTCCCCTCGCCCTTGGACTTAAAAGGCGAGGGGCGCCCAGGTGAACCTGTCGCCGCTGCGCGTCCTGCCCCGGTGGGGGCGAAGAGAGGGCCATTCCATCGGCCTCTCCACCTGGCCCCGCCCTCCTCTCCCGTCCCTTGCGCGGGGAGATAAAGGGCCGTGGGCCGCCGGGCCAGGCCCAGGACTGCCGCCGCCCCAGGACCATCGCTGTCTTTGGCTCCTTGCTGTGGCTGCCTTGGCTCATGTTGAGACTGAGACGTGGACCTCCTTCCCCAAGCTGTTGGGGGAGTGGTAGCTCCTACGACTGTTCTCCAGTGGACATGGGGGTCTTGCTATGTTGGGTTTGCTGTAGTATAATTATATTTATTGCATTTTTATGACCTAATTATGTAGTGTAGTTTTTGTATTATGATATTATGCTTATCTGGCTTGTTTTCCATTTTGAACTTGTTGTTTCTCTGTATTATCTTTTTATTGTTACTTTGTTGGATTATGTTGTTAGCCGCCTCGAGTTGGTCTCGGCTGAGGAAGGCGGGATATAAATTAAACTGATTGATTGATTGATTGATTGAAGTTCAAGAACTACTCCAAGAAACTGCCCCTAGTGGTCCTCAAAGGGGGGAGATGCTGCCTTTTGGGAACGCAGTGGTTTGCTCCCCTGGGAATCGAACTGTCCGGCATTAACGCCATCGAGACTGACCCAATGCAGGACGTGTGCAACGCACACCCGGACGTTTTCAAGAAGGGGCTCAGGAAATACAAGGGGCCCCCGGTTTCCTTTGAGCTGGACCCAGAAATCCGGCCCATCCGCATCAAGCCAAGGAGAGTGCCTTTCGCCCTCAAGGACAAGATCGAGGCGGAACTGGACAAATTGGTGGGGCAGGGGATTTTGGTTCCAGTTGACTCGGCGGAGTGGGAAACGGCGATTGTTACAGCCCTCAAGTCAAACGGGGAGGTCAGGATTTGTGCGGACTATAAATGTACGATAAATAAGGCCATTCAGCCAAACGCATACCCGGTGCCCGTGGTCAGCCACTTGCTGGCCACGTTACATGGGGGGAGGTGTTTTGCCAAGCTAGATCTGGCCCAGGCATATCAGCAGCTCTCTGTAACCCCGGCTGCTGCTGCCGCGCAAACGATCGTGACGCACAAGGGGGCGTTTAAGGGCGCCTTCAGTTTGGCGTGAATTCGGCCCCCAGAATTTTCCAGTCACTTGTGGAACGCCTTTTATAAAGGCTTCCAGGCGTCCTCCCATACTTCGACGACGTGTTGATAACAGCGGGGAGCGAATTAGAGCTAGCAAAGAGGCTAGATGGGGTCCTCTCAGTGTTCGAGAGAGCAGGACTTCGATTGAGGAGGGACAAATGTGTATTCTTTGCAAGGGAGGTCGAGTTTCTAGGTTTCAAGGTAACCCCAGATGGAATCAAACCCTCTGAATCCAAAGTTGCGGCTGTAAGAAACGCCCCTCGCCCCACCGTGAAACCGGAGCTGCAGTCATTCTTAGGGCTCCTAAATTTTTATCATTCCTTCCTGCCGCGGAAGGCATCAGTCGCGGAGCCACTGCACGTGTTACTTAAGAAGGACGCGGTTTGGCGGTGGGGGGACAGGCAGGAGAAAGCGTTCAAAGAGCTTAAGTCACTCCTATCCTCGGATGTTGTCCTGACCCACTTCGATCCAAAAAACCCAGTGGTTTTAGTCTGTGATGCGTCCCCAGTGGGGGTGGGGGCGGTCCTGTGCCACGTGTTGGAGAGCAGGCGGGAAGCCCCGGTGGCGTATTACTCAAGGTCCCTCTCAAAGGCCGAGCGCAACTACGTGCAAACAGATAGGGAGGCCCTGGCCATAATTGCGGGAACGAAGAAGTTACACGATTTCCTATACGGCCGCGAGTTTACGGTAGTGACGGATCATAAGCCACTGCTGGGGATCTTCACTACCGGCAAACCCACCCCGCAAATTCTATCCCCCAGGATGCTTCGTTGGGCCATCTTCCTCAACGCATACCAGTATGAGCTGGTCTATCGCCCAGGGAAGGAGATCTCCCATGCGGACGCACTGTCCCGATCTCCCCTCCCTAGCTTAGGGGACCCCACGTGCGAGGTAGAGCAGTACCACCAAGTCCTGCTGATCGAGGCTCTCGACTCACCCCCCATTGTCCCGGCCGACCTCGCCAAGGCCACGGCGGCCGACAAGATGTTGGCCCAAGTTAGCTCCTGGGTTAGGAAAGGGTGGCCCACCACTCCCCCCGAGGAGCATTTCAAGCCATTTTTCAGGCGCAGAGTGCAGCTTTCTCTGGAAAGGGGCTGCTTACTCTGGGGCCAGCGAGTAGTTATCCCAGACAAGCTAAGGGCCAAGGTACTGAAGCTACTGCATACCAGTCACCCCGGGATCGTGCGCTCCAAGGCTCTGGCCAGGAGTTTCTTTTGGTGGCCCCAGATAGACGCAGATATAGAATGTTTAGTGGGCACGTGTGAGAGCTGCCAGAGCTCTCGGCCCGAGGAGTCCCGGTTGCCCCATAGGGAATGGGACACAGCCCGCGGGCCATGGTCCCGGATTCATGTCGACTTCGCTGTCCCTTTCCGCGGGTCCATGTTTCTGCTGGTAGTCGACTCCTACTCCAAGTGGTTGGAGGTAATCCCCATGAGCAGCACGTCCTCGGCGGCAACCATTAAACAGTTGCGCAAGCTTTTTGCCTGCTTCGGCCTGCCAGACGTCCTTGTTAGCGATAACGCTAGTACCTTCACGTCTGCAGAGTTCAAGACGTTTATTGAGAGAAACGCCATCAGGCACATTACCGCTGCCCCGTTTCACCCCGCCACAAACGGTCAGGTAGAGCGCCAAGTGCGCACTACGAAAGACGCACTGCGGCGCATGGGTCCCGGTGAGTTAAACCTTCACCTGTGTCAGTTCCTCATCTGCTACAGGACAACCCCCCTAGCTTCAGGTTTTTCCCCAGCCGAACTCCTCATGAGGAGGCGTCCGGTAACACTTTTTGACCGGATGGATCCGTCCAGGGTGGAGGATGAAGGGAGAAATATCAACATAGGGGGAGAGAGCTCCAAAAGCTTTTCAGTAGGGGACCCGGTGCACTGCAGGAACTACACGGCCTCGGGGCCACCGTGGGTACCAGGGACGATTGTTGAGCAAACGGGGCCGGTATCCTACAGGGTCGAGACTAGCTCAGGTCTACTCTGGAGAAGGCACGCCGACCAACTCAGAAGGCGAGTCACCGGTGAGGGGAAATCAGCGAAAGGGTCCTCCCCCACCCGCGTTACCCAAGGGGGAGACACAGCGGCACCCGCGGATACAAATGCATATCCTCGGTTCTCAGCCGCAGAGGAGGATACCTTGGAGGAGAGGGATGAATTTGATTATGAGTTACAGTACAAGGGGGGTGTTGCGGAGTGGTCCCCCACCCGTCCTAGCGAGAAGAGGGGTTTCAGTTCAGCCCCTGGTACCTCCAGTCCCCCCAGCCCTTTTGTGTTAGAATACACCATAGCTCCAGCCCCCCGGAGACAGACACCCCCGAGACAGGTATCCGGGGAAAATTCGCCCGCCTCAACCTCTAGGACTCCCGGACAGGCAACAGGGGGTAGCGAGACCACGAGAGTCTCCTCATTGGTCCCGAGATTCATTCTAGGGGGAACCCCAAGCTCCTCTAGCGGTAGGCAGGGGTTCACTTCCCAACTATTCATTCCATTCCCGTCCCCCAATGCAAGGTTACCGCAGAGTCCCCACCGAACCACTAATGGGTCCCCACTTTCCATTGCAGGACAAGACTCCACGGAACCAGGAGCCACAGGCTCCCCTGTGTTAAGTCAAGCGGCCGCACGCCCCAGGCGCACGTGCGGCAAGCCACAATGGTTGAGGGACTTCGTCCCATCCTAGGGGGGAGGGGTATAATGTATGCATGTACAATGTTACTTTAAGAAATGTATGAATGTAACCAGTTCATAATTACAATGTAGCCCAGCTGTAGGGAATGCGAGTAAGCTGCCCATAGAGGGCAGCTGCAAGCGTTCAGCTCACATGGTTCACATTCCCCAAATCACCGACAGCCGCGCGAACCTTTCCCGCGCTAGGATAACCTGGAGCAGATGGGCGTGACACATATGACGTCACGACAGTAGCGGCCAATGAGCTACCGTGCAACACAATTCAAATGTATTTACAACTGTATATAATGAGCTGTACCTCCGCCATTACCACATGTTCATCCTGATCATCAATGAATAAACCTGTGTTAGTCCTTCCTGCGACTCCTTCTTTGTCTTCCGTGCAAGACACTAAACTCTATGTTCTTATGGCAGGATATCTCTCAATGCCATTTCCAGGGAATCCTAAGCAGGTGAAGGCATCTCCTTGGGAATACCCTGAAGCAAATGGTGAGCCACTGTGTGAGACAGAATGCTGGACTGGATGGGCTGTGGCCTGTTCCAGCAAGGCTGTTCTTATGTTCTTATGGCTGTAAATGAACCCTAGAGTTGGATATGACTGGCTTTTGAGCAAGGGCAACCTTTACCTTTACCTAATAACAGAAGATCTGTGATTGGTATTCAAATGTGCTGTGAAGTTTGGCACTGTTTGGTTGCAAGTGGTTAGTAAAGGTAAAGGTCACCCTTGCTCAAAAGCCAGTCGTACCCGACTCTAGGGTGCAGTGCTCATCTCCATTTACAGCCAAAGAGCCAGTGCTGTCTATGTTTGCCGATGTTTTCATGGCCATATGGCAGGCATGACTAGATGGCCCACAACATCTGGCTTCTCCCACCCAATCACATGGCCACGCATGCCCATTCAGTCAGGTCAGCAACTGGTGAATCAAACTATATCTATTATTCCACTCCCCAATTTCTGTTCCCTCGGAACCAGCAGCTTGAAGGAGTGTTCTCCCATAACTGTGGTTCTGTCAGGGACAGTGTACCAATTGCGTACGCGGAATCCACACATCCCACCCCGTCCACATTTTGCTCCTGGCAGAGTCCAACCTCAGGGGCTCTGTGGGGAGAAGGAAACCCAGGTGGGGGTGGATTTAAGAGCCCCTTCTTCCCTTTCCCTGCCCTTTTCAGACACTTACTCAGCTTTATACCATGATTTTTCAGGTTTTCTCATTCTGGCCCATCTGCTCCTTAGTTTTCTGGGTCAATACTGGCCAAGTAAGCTCCTTGGGGTAGAGACTGTGCTACATAAGAAACTGTGGCCATCATCTTCCCGAATCACCTTTCACGAGGGGACCTGAGCAAATTATGGGGCAAAGGGGGATTGGGAGTCAATGACACAGGATCTCTGGGGCTGGGAAGTGTGGGGTTGTGGCTCTGGGTGTGTTGTGTTCTAACAGTGTAACCTTCTACATGTGATAACAATGTATCTGAACTAATGTAACCTTGCCTACGAGTAACAATGTAACCTTCAGCTGATCACTATAAACCCTGTAATAGGACGCGAGCTAATGACCACCAGCTGGCAGCAGCGAGCGTCCAAGCTCTCTTGGTTCAAACCCATCAAAGGCCACAGCGCGGGAAGTTTCCCGCCGCTACCTACACCTGGACAAGAAGGGCGTGACCAGCTATGACGTCACGCGGGCAGTAGCCAATGGGCTATCGTGGAGCCACATTCAAATACGTTACTACCATATATATAGAGCTGTTCGTCCGCCATTACCTCATGTTCCCTCTGTCCACCATGCAATAAACCTGAGTTAACCCAGCCCTTGGCTGTTTCCTGTGTCTTGACTCTCATACACTAAATTGGCGACGAAGGTGGGATTATGGATCCCCAAGGAGCCAGGGCACAGAGCGGGTTCAACATTACCAAACCGCAAGACTGGGAGCTTTTTGAGATGGACTTCCAGGCGGCACTGGTGGAACTCAAAGTCAAAGAAGACGACGAGGAAAGGAAGAGGGCCATCCTCACCCGCATGCTTGGGATGGAGACCAAGCGAACGCTGGTGGGCATTATTGCACCGAAGAAGATGGGTGAGTTCAAAGCCGATGACATCATGAAACTGCTGCGTGAGCGTTTCCGACCCTCGAGGGCAATGTTTCCCGCTCGGAGCGCGTTTTGGAGGCGAGTTCAAGCGCCGGATGAGTCGGTAGAAGCCTTCGTAACAGCTATGAGAGTAGCCGCCACCCCCTGCAGATGGGACCACTTTCTAGAGATGGCCCTCAGGGACGGAGTTCTGTGTGGCCTGAAGGACAAGGAAGTGCAGCGCAGCCTGATGAACAAGGAGCCACCACCCACACTGACAGAGGTTGTAGAGGCCGCGGAAGCCGCGGAATCCACGAATGCTGGAGTAGATGAGATGCACAAGTGGCGTGAGTGGCGTCCGAGGGCCGGCAAAGCGGAAAACTCGTTGCACGGAAAGTCCGGACAGTCGGTGCACGCAACCCGACGGACCTCGAAGTCGTCTTCGGAAAGCAGCGACGGCGAGGAGGTCCAGAAGGTCCGAAGGGGAGGGCGCCATTGCGATGGTTGCGGAGCGGCCCATGAGCGCGTGAGGTGCCCATTCAGAAAAACCGAGTGCTACAACTGCGGCCGTCGGGGACACATCGCCAAGGCGTGCAGGAAAGGGAAAGAGGGCCGGAGACAGTCACAAGACCGTTCGGCCAGACCGGACCGTCCAGCGAGGTCCAAAGATGGCGCCCGGACCACGAGGAAGCAGGACGGCGTGGGCCGCATCTCGGACGACAGCGAGGGCGACGCTCCTGTGTTCAGCGTGTCTGCGGGACAGCCCCATTACTTCGTTGAGGTACTAGTACAAGGGACCCCTATTAGGATGGAAGTTGACTCGGGGTCCTCCTATTCTATAATTCCCCAGAGAGAGTTCTTGAAAATCGACCCCCACGTGCGGCCCAAACTTAAAGCGTTGAGGGCCACACTACGGGACGTACAGGGGAACAGCATTCCAGTGTTGGGGGTCGGGACATTCCGGGTTCGTTTTAAGAGACATTCTGCGGAACTTCCCCTAGTGGTGCTAAAAGGGGGGAGTTGTAGCCTCCTCGGGACACAATGGTTCCAGCCTTTAGGTTTGTTCATAGGGGGGGTGCATGCCGTAGGCGTGGACCCAATACAAGCGGTGTGCGACGCACACCCCGCCGTTTTTAAAAGTGGACTGGGAAAGTTCAAGGGACCCCCTGTAGCCTTCGACCTAGACCCGGAGGTCCGCCCGATAAGACTCAAACCGCGCAGGGTACCGTTCGCACTAAAGGACAAAATAGAGGCGGAACTGGACAAACTGGTGGGTCAGGGGATTCTTGTTCCTGTGGATTCCGCGGAGTGGGAGACTCCAATTGTAACAGCTCTGAAGGCTAACGGGGAGGTGCGCATTTGCGCTGATTATAAGTGTACAATTAACAAGGCAATCCGCCCTAATGCATACCCGGTGCCAGTGGTCAGCCACCTCCTGGCCAGGCTGAATGGGGGAAAGTGTTTCGCTAAGCTCGATTTAGCACAGGCCTACCAGCAACTCCCCGTAACCCCCGCCACAGCGGCGGCACAAACAATAGTTACACATAAGGGGGCGTTCCAGGTGTCGCGTTTACAGTTCGGCGTGAACTCGGCACCTGGCCTTTTTCAGTCGCTCGTGGAACGCCTCCTGAAGGGGCTGGAGGGGGTGTTGCCATATTTTGATGACGTGTTGATAACGGGGGGGGGGAGTAAGGCCGAGCTGGCACATAGATTGGATAAAGTTCTGACCGTGTTCGAAAAAGCGGGGCTGCGACTGAGAAAAGACAAATGTGTATTTTTCGAAACAGAGGTTGAGTTTTTAGGGTTCCGTGTCACGCCCGAGGGAATTAGGCCGTCCAAATCTAAGGTAGCCGCCATCAAGAAAGCTCCTCGCCCCACATCCAAAACCGAACTACAGTCATTTCTGGGGCTTCTCAATTTCTACCATACCTTCCTTCCACGGAAGGCGTCTGTTGCCGAGCCGCTCCATCAGTTACTTAAAAAAGAGGAAAAATGGCTGTGGGGTGACGAGCAAGAGAGGGCGTTCACAGAGTTAAAGCAACTCCTAACATCCGAGGCAATCCTGACTCATTTCGATCCCAAACGGCCAGTAGTTTTAGTCTGCGACGCATCCCCGGTGGGGGTGGGGGCGGTGCTTTGCCACGTGTTGAACGACGGAAGGGAGGCCCCGATAGCGTTTTATTCAAGGTCCCTGTCCCAAGCAGAGCGGAATTACGCACAGACCGACAGGGAGGCATTAGCGATAGTAGCGGGAACCAAAAAATTTCACGATTTTCTGTATGGTCGCCCGTTCAAGATCGTGACTGATCACAAGCCCCTGTTAGGAATCTTCACTGCAAATAAGCCCACGCCACAGATCCTGTCCCCGAGAATGCTGCGGTGGGCTATTTTTCTTAACACATACCAACATGAGTTGGAATACCGGCCCAGGAAGGAGATCAGCCATGCAGACGCGCTCTCAAGGTCTCCGTTGCCCTTGTCGGACGATCAGAAGGCAGGGGTAGGAAGAGACCGCCAGGTATTGCTAATAGAGGTCTTAGATTCACCCCCATTAGTACCGGCCGACATTGCCAAGGCAACGGGAAAGGATAGAACACTGGAGAAAGTATGCTCGTGGGTACAGAAGGGGTGGCCGGCGTCATCCCCAAGCATGGAATTCGACCCATTTTTTCGAAAACGAATAGAATTGTCATTAGAGAGGGGGTGTCTCTTGTGGGGCCAACGGGTGGTGGTTCCTACGTCCCTGCGACCGAAGGTGCTAAAGCTGCTGCACATCAGCCACCCGGGAATCGTCCGTTCCAAGGCACTGGCCCGGAGTTATTTCTGGTGGCCCCAGCTGGACGCCGACATAGAGCATATGATTGGCACTTGTGAGGCATGTCAGGGCTCCCGACCGGAGGTAGCCCGTCTCCCGCATAGGGAATGGGACGCAGCAAGGGGACCGTGGTCCAGGGTGCACGTAGATTTTGCTGGCCCGTTCCGAGGAACCATTTTTCTCCTGGTAGTGGATGCGTACTCAAAGTGGCTGGAGGTCATTCCGGTAAAGAGCACATCCTCCGCCACTACCATTGGCCAGCTGAGGAGGGTCTTTTCCACGTTCGGTTTACCCGACACTCTGGTCAGCGATAACGCTAGCTGTTTCACGTCCGCTGAGTTCGCGGCATTCATGGAGGCAAATGCAATTCGGCACGTCACATCCGCGCCGTTTCACCCGGCCACGAATGGCCAAGTGGAACGGTTGGTGCGCACAACAAAAGATGCGCTGCGGCGCATGGGCTCGGGGGATCTAAATCACCAAGTCTGTCAATTTCTGTTAGCGTACAGAGTGACCCCCTTAGCGTCCGGATACTCGCCGGCTGAGCTGCTGATGCGGAGGAAACTGACCACGATCTTGTCCAGGTTAGACCCGACGAGGGTCGAGGACAAAGGGAAGAACATAGGGTTAGCGGTCTCGAAAGGTTTCGGCGTAGGCGATCCTGTACACTGCAGGAACTATGCCAACGCAGGCCCAGCCTGGGTGCCAGGGACGATAGTAGAACAGACGGGACCAGTGTCGTATCGGGTGGAAACGAACACCGGTCTCCTCTGGAGGAGGCACGCTGACCAACTGCGGCGCCGAGTGAGTGAGGGACCGATCAGTGGGGCTCAGCAACCAGATTCAGCGATAGGGTTCTCCCCCACCCGTTTAGCCCAAGGGGGAGACAGAGAAGGACACCAGTCCAAAGCCAGGGGGGAAAGCAGTGAGCCCGGCTCATATCCTTTTGACACGCCAGCTCTACCAGCTCTATCCGAGCCCGGGGAGGGGGAAAAGGAGTTTGCAGCCGCCGCTGCCGCTTCCCCCGAATTCGATTACGATTTTAATTTTGCTAGCCGGGGGGTTTTTTTGGAGTGTTCCCCCACCCATCCAAGCGAGAAGAGGGGTTTTTCGTTAGCCCCCAGTGCCCCCGGTTCTTCCCAAACAAAGCACACACTTCCCAACAAAGCCGCAGAGCCGCGGCAAGCCACTAACGAGTCATCCTCTCCGATTACAGGGCAGGAAGCCAGGGAGCAAGGAGGAGGGAGCGAAGCCGGGGCAGGGCAGCCCGCGCCGAGACCCCAGCGTGTTCGAAATAAGCCATCTTGGCTGAGAGACTTCGTCTCATCCTAGGGGGGAGGAGTGTTGTGTTCTAACAGTGTAACCTTCTACATGTGATAACAATGTATCTGAACCAATGTAACCTTGCCTACGAGTAACAATGTAACCTTCAGCTGATCACTATAAACCCTGTAATAGGACGCGAGCTAATGACCACCAGCTGGCAGCAGCGAGCGTCCAAGCTCTCTTGGTTCAAACCCATCAAAGGCCACAGCGCGGGAAGTTTCCCGCCGCTACCTTCACCTGGACAAGAAGGGCGTGACCAGCTATGACGTCACGCGGGCAGTAGCCAATGGGCTATCGTGGAGCCACATTCAAATACGTTACTACCATATATATAGAGCTGTTCGTCCGCCATTACCTCATGTTCCCTCTGTCCACCATGCAATAAACCTGAGTTAACCCAGCCCTTGGCTGTTTCCTGTGTCTTGACTCTCATACACTAAAGGGTGCAACCGCCAAATGAAAAATCGCTTCCTCAAACAGTTTCAGAAATTAAAAGAGGAGCTCCAAAGTAATCCAATACCTCCAACCTAATGGCTCAGGCGTAAATGGCAGTTTCCCCATAGCTACAATGGAGACAGCTCCAATCTTGAAGCAAGCTAATTTTGAATAAACCAAGGGAGAAACGTCTTTGGATTTTGAGTGATGTCATGCCAAGCCTCTCTTCTAGTGAAGAAGATAATGATATCTTGGGCAGTGACCAGAGGAGCTTCACCTTTATTTGAATGTCTCTGTTTGCTTTAGTGTATGAGAACCAAGACAAAGGAAGAGCTGAAGGTCTGGCTTAACACAACTTTATTGCATGGTGGCCAGGGGGAACATGAGGTAATGGCGGACGAGCAGCTCAATATATACGGTGGTTATACATTTGAATGTGGCTCCACGATCGCCCATTGGCTACCGTTGGCGTGACGTCATCTCTGGTCACGCCCTTCTTGTCCAGGTGAGGTAGTGGCGGGAATCTTCCCGCGCTGTGGTTCTTTGGGGAATTGGGACCTGTGAGCTGGGCGCTCGCTATTGCCACCAGGTGGTCATTAGCTCGCGTCCTAATTGCAACGGGTTACATTGATATATATGTTAAAGGCATAGTATTGAGAACACAAAGCATAGTATTGAGAACACTTGATATATATGTTAAAAGGCATAGTATTGAGGACACAACATTGCTTAGAAATGTTAGGTAACTGATGTTAGGCGATTTCTTTTTCTGAACACTTAATAACGTTCGAGACCCGAGTGCTGCATGACGGGGTGAGCTTGGGTCTCTGTCTCCGCTCCTGACAACTTAGCAGTTTGAAAGGAGGAAACTGCAAGTAGATAAATAGGTACCACTTTAGTGGAAATGTAAACCGCATTCCATGCACTTTGGTGTGTTTAGTCATGCTTGCCACATGTCCACGGAAAGTCTGCAGACACAGATAGTGCTGGCTCTTTGGCTACAAACAGAGACGAGCACAGAACCCTAGAGTCAGATATGACGAAGGGTAACCTTTACCTCTAGCAAGACTGGAGGTGTGCCAGACAAAAGAACTGCTTATGCTTAGAGAGGGAGGATGGCAGACAAGAGCGATTCCTAGAGAGGGAGGATGGCAGACAAGAGCGATTCCTAGAGAGGGAGCATGCATGACTAGAGAGACTCCCGGAGTATACGAGATGAGTGAATTTTCCTAGAGGGGAGGGAAATGTGGGAGTGGAAAACGGCCATGGAGGTATAACAAAAAGGAGATGACATGACGTCACAAACTTGAAGCCGACTAATCTGACAGTCCGCCATGTTAGTTGGCCCAAAACATTGCTTTATGGTGCTTTGATTGTGTGGAGTGGTGAAAGTACATCGGGGTTTCCCCTTTAATATCAGTGGGTGGGGGGTTGCGATCCCCCTCTCCGCTGGGGTTGGGAGGTTTGGGGGGGACAAAAGGGGTCTGTCTCCCCAACCCTTCTGGATCCAGGAGACCCGGGAGAGGTGATCGATTCCACACACACCCCAAACACTCAGGTCTTAAAGAGAAGAAACCCAACCCCCCAACCCAGGGGACCCGGGAGAGGGGATCGATTCCATCCCCCTCCAACACAAGAAGCAATCGTAAAGGGTAGCCTGTTAATGTTTTGGTCCACCTAATATGGCGGCAGGCCACGCCCTCCGGCTTCAAAAAACCTACAGCATGAATCCTGTAGTGCCATCTCCTGTTTTTTATACCTCCATGAAGACCGCGGCCTCTTTCACCCGGAAACGATTCCTTTCCCACCACCTTCCATTTCGAGAGGCAACCATATGTTTAGGAGAGTTGCTGCGGTAAGTCTCCATTGATTTCTGGACTACAAATCCCATCCTTTCCGAGGCGGGAAGGGCTTAGAGCAAGAGTTCTCAACCTATTTTAAACCTGGGGGCGGGGGGCGGGGAAGCAGGTCAAGCACCCTGCCTCAGCTTCAGGGGCCGGACGGTCATTTCCCCCTTCCTTCCTCCACCAGATGGGGCACTTCCGGGTGTGGTGGGGGAGGGGGGTCTGGAAGTGGGGGGAGGGGAGCCCCCCATGGAAATGAGAATCCCTAGTTTATACTTCTGTTTATAAGTGACTCGCCTCTCCCACGTATTGGAGACAGGCAGGAATGGATCCCGACCTTCAAAGGCCTGCAATACTGGCTGTTGTTGAGCCGCCATAGCCAGAGTGGGGCCAGGTGGGGCGTGGCTGTGGGGCTTCTTCGCCCACCCTGAGTTAGCAGTTTGCCCAACCTTCACCGACCCCCCTCCCGAAGGAGAGAGAGAGAGAGTGTGTGTGTGTGTGTGTGTGTGTGTGTTGTCAGATCCTCTCTCTCTCTTCCCCCCCCCCCTTCTTTCCCGGTCTCCCTGCTGGGGCTCTCTCGCCTCCTGCCATCATCCTCCCCAGTCCCCGAGTTCCCTGATGAGCCAGTCTGGCATTCCCTGTGGAAGGAAGAAGTGTGCGCAAGTGCATGTGTGTGAGAGACAGTGGTGGAGTGAGTCGCCTGAGGGGGGAGGAAGAGGAGGCAGAAAGTGCTTTTGCCCTCCCGACTTTTTCCACCACCCCCTCCTTACTTCCCCTTACAGGTACTGTACTTCCTTCTGCTGCAAATGCACCCCAGAGAGAGAGAGAGAGAGATGGGGCTGTATCTCTTTTCAATGCATCCCTATGGGAAACTGTGCTATGCCAGGGTGGGCAAACTGCTAACTCAGCCCACCCTTCCCTGCCTATGGCTATGGCCCTGCCTTTGAACCTCCAAGCCGGGGTCCTCCTCCCGCAGAGTCCATCGCCCAGGGGCAGCCAGTGTGGGGAAAGCCCTTGCCAGCCATGGATGAAGAAGGGGTCTCTCGCTTGCCCGACAGGCCGTTGCTGGAGCCCCAGGAGAGTTAACACAGAAATCCTTGGGTGTGAAGAAGGGGAAGGGAGTTTTAGCCTTGGAAATTTTGTTGTTTAGTGTCACTGTCGAGCCCAACCCTTTGCAAAACCATGGACCATCATGCGCCAGGCTTCTCTATCCTCCGCCCACTCAAATCTAGGCCCATTGCATCGACAATGCCATCGATCCACTTCATTTTCTGGCATCCCCTTCTCCTTTTTCCTTACCAGCATCAATGCCTTCTCTAGTAAGTTCTCTCTTCTCATTTGGTGACGAAAATACTTGAGCTTCATCTTCAATATTTGTCCTTTCAATGGGCAGTCAGGGTTGATTTCCTGCCGGATCAACTGATTTGTTCTAATCGCAGTCCAGGGGACTCTTAGTCTCCTCCAGCAACATAGTTCAAAGGCGTCTATTCTATGCTCAACCTTCCTCATGGTCCAGCTGTCATTGCTGTACATTACTACTGGTGAAACCATTGCTTTGACTATGCAGACTTTTGTAGGCAGGGTGATTCTCTACTCTTAATTATGCAATCTAGGTTTCTCATTGCTTGTGTCTCTTTATTTCTTAGCTGCAATCACCATCTGCAGTGATCTTAGATCCCAAGAAAGGAAAGTCTGTCACTCCCCTTCTGTTTCCCCAGGGAGTGATGGGGCCGGATGCCATGATCTTGGTTGTTTTGATGTTATGTTTCAGACCAGCTTTTGCACACTCTTGTTTCACCCTCATCCAGAGGCTCTTTAAGTCTTCTTCATTTTTTAATTATTAGTTTTCACAATAGACAATAAAAGAAAATAATTAAAGAATAAAAAGCAACATAACATCACAATGCAGAATCAAGATTACAATACAATACAATATCTACCGAACCAGAAAATAAACTAAACCCAAAATATAATAAATGCATACAAAAAATACCAAAGAAGAAATTTTATGTTAAATATATAATATACTAGCATATTTTTCCCAGCGGTGCCGGGCTTTTTAAAATTGTGTTGGATAGTAAAGAGTTTCGGGTTTTTTTCTTGAACCAATGGTGCTGGGCTGTTTTAAACGGTGTTGTAAGGTTTTGTGATTTTGTGGCTTCGAGGCGCTGCATCCGCCTGTGGCGGACTTGCGCTCCCAGTGTTTTGTTTTTTTTTGTGTTGTTTTTTTTTTTTTGCGTGCCGGCTTCCTCAGTGCCGGGCTCTTTAAATTGGTTTTTGAAGGTTTTTGTTTTATGTTTATGCAAATTTTATTTTAATTTATTTTATTTAATGTAAATTATTTTTTATTAGTTTAAAATTTAATTTTGGTTTTTTAAATCTTTATTTTTACATACTTTTTATTTTTTGTTTTGTTTGAGTGAAAAGTGATTTCTGGTGGGTTTTTTTTTTTTTTTTGGTATTTTTTGAGATTAGTGTGATTAGTGTGGCTGGCCCGTGGGAAGGAAGGGCAGCAGCAGCGGGGGGGGGGCCTTTCCTGCGGGCCATGCTGGCTGGCCCGTGGGAAGGAAGGGCAATGGCGGGGGGGCTTTCTTTCCCATGGGCCATGCTGGCTGGCCCGTGGGAAGGAAGGGCAATGGCGGGGTGGGCTTTCTTTTTCACGGGTGATGCTGGCTGGCCCGTGGGAAGGAAGGGCAATGGCGGCGGGGGGTTTCTTTTTTTTTTCCCGCGGGCCATGCTGGCTGGCCCGTGGGGAAAAAGGACAGTGGCGGCGGGCTTTTTTTTACTTTTTTTTTCACGCGCCGGCTGGCCCATCGAAAGGATGGGCAGCGGCGGCGGCAGGGGGGTTTCTTTTTTCCCCCGTGGGCCATGCTGGCTGGCCCGTGGGGAAGAAGGGCAGCGGCGGTGGGTGGTTTTTTTACTTTTATTTTTCGCACGCCGGCTGCCTCAGCGTTCTGCGCGCTAATGGCACGCAGGATGCTGGGGCTTGTAGTTTTGCCTGCGCGTGTTTGCTTACTGCAGCGGTTTTTTTCATGCGGCTTTTTTTATTGGCCGCGGCACGTTTCCGAACGTTCCTTTTGCTGTGCTGCTCAGCCTGATTGGCTCTGGCGCGGAGCGGCGCAAGGAACATTGGGAATTGAAATCCCCCCCTTTTTTTGTGTCCGGGGTGCTCCTGCCCCCTGGCCGAAAATTTCTACCCGACAGTTACCTGCGAACCGGGTTCGGGCGAGTGAACGGAGGCCCATTACGGGCTAGTGGGGCCTGGTGCAACATCCTTTGTCACATTCCAACGGTTAACTCACCATTTTATAGGTTTAGATGATTCTCGTTTACTAACTTATTTATCTGATATATGCTTCATATATAAATGTAATGTGTATCAAATACCTTTTTTGTATATATAGTTGTATTCAAATTTATTCTGCTTATAATTAACAATCTGTTCTGCTTATAACTGAAAATATATAAACTACACTCATTGTTGTTCCATAGCAATAATGCATAACTAAGACCAAAACCAGAAACAAGAATATAACCCCTGTGATATTTATCATGCCTTGGAAATTGCAGTCCATAATAGCCAAAATCTCAGTTGCTCTCGTGCTGGCGTGCCATCTTTACCTTCAGCCCTGCATTACGCATGATGTAACCTAGCAGTTCGAAAGCAAGAAATTGCAAGTAGATAAATAGGGACCACTTTGGTAGGAAGGTAATAGCGTTCCGTGTGCTTTGGTGTCTAGTCATGCCTGCCACATGACCACGGAAACATCTGCAGCAGCAGACAGCGCTGGCTCTTCGGCTTTGAAACAGAGATAAGCACTGCACCCTAGAGTCAGATACGACTGGCTTTCGAGCAAGGGAAACCTTTACCTTTACCTTACTCTGCATCTAAGCGTAATAAGCAGGGTTACAATATGTAGCCTTGTCATACTCCTTTTCCTATTCTAAACCAATCAGTTGTTCCGTATCCTGTGTCCTAACTGTTGTTCCTTGACTCATATACAAATTTCACAGAAGACAGATGAGGTGGTCTGGTACTCCCATCTCTTTTAGGACTTGCCACAGTTTATTGTGGTCCACACAATCAAAGGCTTTTGTGTAGTCAATGAAACAGAAGTACAGTAGACGTTTTCCTGGTACTCCCTTGCTTTCTCCATGATACAATTAATGTTGCCAATTTGGTCTCCAGTTTCCCTGCCACTTCGGAATCCAGCCTCTACTTCTGGAAGTTCTCTCTACGGGTGTTGCTGAAGCCTAGCATGTAAGTTCTTGAGCATGTCCTTGTTAGTGTGTGAGATGAGCACAGTTGTTCGATAATTTGTACATTCTTCAGTATTGCCCTTCTTTGGAATTGGAAAGGATACTGACCTTTTCCAATCCTGTGACCACTCCTGCGTTTTCCAAATCTGCTGGCATATTGAGTGCAACAGTTTAATTGCATCTTCTTTTAGGGCTTTGAATAGTTTAACTGGAATACTATAATCTCCACTAGTTTTGTTGTTGGCAATGTTTTCTATGGCCTTCTTAACTTCACACTCCAGAATGTCCGGTTCAAGTCCAAATATATCATCATTTGTGATTGTCAGTGACGTTAAGGTCCTTTTTTGTGGATTCCGCATACATAATTGGCATACTGTCACTGACAGATCCACAGTTATGGGAGAACACTCCTTCGAGCCGTTGGTTTCGAGGGGACAGAAATTGGGGAGCGGAATATTAGAAAGAGTTTGATTCATCGATTGCTGACCTGACAGGCAGCTAGGACAATAGAGGGCCAAAGATCGCCAGATGGTTAACTCGATAGGCACGTAATGAGTAATCTCGCATCCGCAGAAGCTCTAAGCCTTAGAGTCAACTTCAGCCACTTGTTTGCTCCCGATAACGATGAACAATGCATGTCCCCGGTAGTTAATTAGTTAGATAAGAAGCTTCCCCCCGGTGAAGTCACCCCTAATTAGTAACTTGTGTAATCATGATGTGCAAACTCAGGGCTTTCCTGTAGCAACGCTTGCACGCAGCCAAGGTATAAAGTCTTCTGCTTTCTGATCAACAAACACTGGTCTTCGTTCCATCTTGCCTCACGTGTCTTGCTTGACCAGTCTCCTCCAGGACTCTCCAGCCCACATTGGGCCCCGATCCAACACTTTTTGTAGAGTTTTTCTGTGTATTCTTCACATTTTTTCCTAATCTCTTCTACATCTTTGAGGTCCCTGCCGTTTTTGTCGTTAAATACTATGAGTCTCAGAATTCTCAACCATGAGGTGAGCAGCATGGATGATGGGAGTTGTAGTCTGGAAGGAAAATTCTGTGCCCAAACTGTGGATGAAAGGACTTCAGATCAAGGCATTGTAGATGGCAGGAAAGAAAAAGGAAGCTTCTCCAAGTCTGGGAGGGGCCCATGTTTGCTCTCCCCCTTTGCTAAGGACTCAGCTGGTGGCTCTTCCCTTGATGACATCTGGTTTGCGTCTCCTGTTGGTTTTCTCCCCTCTTTGTTTTCTTCTCTCTTGCAATGGTTCATTGGCAGCTTTTAATAAAAACTTTTAAATTAAAGCATTTAATTTAATTAAATTTAATTTTAATTAAAGCTTTTAACTAAAAACTTTTAAATTTGTTTCTCTTATAGTGTATAGTTTTGGAAAAGCTTGGGCTTTTATATAAAACTGCTATTTATTTATTTAAAATATTTCTATTACCAGTTAAATATTTATCTCTTGATGTATTTGGAGTTCTGTCTTCAGGGGGTGATAAAAAAAGTCCTTGGTTCACCTCGCAGCCATTGTGGCCAAATTTATTTTTGGATTTCACCCCCCAAAAAAATAAAAATAAAAAGGGAGGCACCAGGAAGCGTCTCTTCTCTCTGGCTTTCTCCAGAGGGAGGTCTTGCCCTGCTAATGCTATAATTTCCCTTCCGGAGGAGTTTTTCAGATGGCTTGTTGCAAAGGTCAAAACAGCTGTAGGCCACTGTGAGTTTCTCAGGAAGGGAGAATCCCAGAGAGATTTTATTCATCCTATGTACAAACGGACCCACCCAAGAGAAAGAGAGCAGAAAAGAAGCCTTTTCAGCTCTCTGATAGAAAAGTTCAAAATGTTCCGTCTTCAAAAATGCACCTCAGGTTAGGCATTAGCTTCCTTATCCCCTCCTTGCCATATTAGCCCTGACTCATTCTGGGTAGCCTTTCGGATTGCCACTTCATCACAACACCTCCTGTCTTGCAGGTATGGGGTGGTGTTGAGGATGGCCTTTTATTCTCAGTGTCAATTGGCTTCACCTTGGCTCAAAGCTATCCCCTTTGTCGTGTTGTGAGATTTAAGGTTTCCCTACCTAGCCGATGCTGAACCAACCCTCTGCAAAGTTTCTTTCTCTGGAAGGTTATCGGGGAAAGTGGGAATTTTATCTTCAAAAATTATTCCAAGCCCTCAGACTCAGAGAAGGAGGGAAAATGAATTTATTTGGAGAGGTGCTGTTTGAGGAGCAGAAAGGGATCATGTGCCCAGGATAGAAATCGCACTAGGGAGTGGACACCTATCAAGCATGATGGGTTAGCATGTTCTCTTCTCAGAACCTCTTAATTTTAACTCTGTCAGAACCTTTGGGGAGTTTTGCTGGACGCTGCCACAGTTTGCTCACGCATGTGAAGTTGCACTCCCATTTCTTGTCACGATATTCCACAGAGTCCACCTGTAGATAGCAAAACCAATTACACTTATATACCACCTCTTAGCACTTGGGAACTCTGGTTCACAATGGGATTGGCATTTTGCCCCCAACTTGCTGGTTATTCATTTTACCGAGCTCAGAAGAAAGGATGGATGGCTGAGTCAGTCCTGGCTCCAGTCAGGATCGAAATCAGATGGTGTGGAGAATTTTGCCTGCAGTATAGCAGTTTAGTTTTGTGGACTCATAGTAAGTCTTGTATCTGTTGGCAGGGACTTAAAGAACAAATTTGTTCTTCAATACGTACAGTGTGTTTCTAACAAAATGGCAAGAAATGTTGGGATGTATCAGCACTCAAACAATTAATACCTCTTGGCACTCACACCATTTTGTCATGAAAGGTTTTCAGTGCTTGTCTTCATTTTTTTTAAAAAAAATGATTTTTATTTTTTTAAATATAACAAAACAAAAAAATCAAACAACAATACATAATACAATACAATACATATAAGACAAATTGCCAAGAATTTTTTTATATTCATTATTTTGAAAAAATATCATTTGATCACTTATTTATCAACTATATACTCCTTTTGTAAATATTTTTGTAATGTATATCCACATGTATATTTATGTATATATTTCAATAAATTTATATTTTTGTTCCTAACATTCTAATAATATAAAGACATTCACATTATATACCACATTAATGATAAGTAAACAAAAATAAAATAAAAAGCAAAATAAAATCAGATATCTCAAGCTATCTTTAACTTGAATATTATATTTATCCTTTATATCTTTCTGTTCATTTTTTTATATTACAAAATATTTCAGATTTATCCTACTTTATTTTTAGTCCTGTCATTTCCTCAAACTCATTAAGATGCATCTCAATCCCTTGTAATACTTTCTTAGGATTTTTCAATATTACCCGTGTATCGTCTGCATACAAACTAATTTTACTGCCTTCTATTCTCTCAATATTTCTACCATCCCTTATGGCATTTGCCAGCAATTCTCTAGCCATAATAAACAATATTGGTGATAATGGACACCATTGTCTTGTTCCAGTTTTGAGCTGAATATTTAGCTGATGCCCCATTCTCCTTTTGCCTTTGATCTTTCCTAGCATCAAGGTCTTCTCTAGGGATTTATTCTCATTTGATGGCTAAAGTACTTGAGCTTCATCTTCAGTGTTTGTCCTGCCAAGGAGCAGTCAGGGTTGATTTCCTTTAGGATGGACTGATTTGATCTCCTTGCAGTTAGAGGACTCTCAAGAGTGTCCTCCAGCACCACAGTTCAAAAGCACCTATTCTTCTATGCTCAGCCTTCCTTGTGGTCCATCTCTCACAGCCACACGTTACTACAGGGAAGACCATTGCTTTAACTATACAGACTTTTGTTAGCAGGATGACGTATCTTGTTTTTATTATATTGCCCAGGTTTGCTGTAGTTTGCCTCCCAAGGAGTAAGCATCTTTTTATTTCATCAGGGAAAGACGGCAAGGGTGTATAACAAGGGGGGAACAAGAGGCAAAGGCCGACACCCAAAATGAACGTTTTTTTACTCCAAAGGGAATCATTTTATATTCATTCTTTCTCCACTCTCTATCCCTTTGGATTAAATACTGATCAAGATTTTTCCGCTTTTCTTTAAGAGCCTCCCAGTTTCTTTGAGTCTCTATGAGTATTTTCAACCTTGTGATTCATTTCCTTTTACACTTAATTACCTCTTCATACAATTTGAGAAATGATCCACACGTATTTCCCGTTCAGCGGTTTACTTTATAATGCTCACATCATATTCTCATTGCAACGCTCTGACCCGATAAGAATTTTCAACAGGAGGTTACTTTAGGGCGCGCTTGCATTTTGTACAGGTATTTTCATGTATTTTTGATTTATTTGTCACTAATACTGTCAGGTTGTATTATCATACTCATTTTAGGATATTGTATTATATGTATTTCCATGTTTATTATGTTGCAGATTCTCGACAAAATAACGAAATATCCGTTTATCCGGAAGGATATCGAATCGCTCTTTCTGCACCGTACCATTCTTTTCAGGATTCGCGTTCTCCCGGATACCTGGGCACCGTTTCATTTATTACCTTTTACAAGTGGGACTGGTTTCCGATGCAGGATTCTTCCTTATGATGGACAAATGTTTATATTTGATGGACTTGTGATTCCTACACACGTGTATACATACTTATTGTTGGAAATAACTTTCGTTGCTCCTGCATTGGATTTTTCTCTATGTGTTTGAACCACAGTCCTCAACATTATTTGTATATATATTATTGCTTGTGATCTTCACTGTACTTTATGATGTATTTCTGACCATATTGTTTAGTATATGATTGTCCTTTTTGACATGATTTACTGACTGATTTTTAGACGTTCTTTCAAACATACCATTTGGCTATTCAGCCTCTATTACCTTTCTTATCGACAGCTTTTTGTGCCGCGGTAATTCCGAACGCCTCGTTCTATTATTAAATTCATTGTTCTTTGCATTTTGGGTGTTGGCCTTTGCCTCTTGTTCCCCTCTTTTTATTTCATGGCTGCTGTCACCGTCTAAAGTGATTTTAGAATAGATCTCAAAAAGGTAAAGTCTGTCACTGTTCCATTCGTTACCCTTCTATTTTCCAGGGAGCGATGGAGCCGGATGCCATGATCATGATTTTTAAAATACGATTCAAGGTAGCTTTTGCACTCTCCTTCTCCTTCTGTTGTTTTCCACTATCCCCACTGGTTTGTTTGTTTTTAATCTAAGTCTCTTTATCACTCCTTTCTATTTTCTGGAAAATAAGTGTTCAATTGCGTGGATATTTCTCTTTCACCTTTGCTTTTTACTTACTTTCTTTCTTTCTTTAGATATTTGTACAGCTTCATCAGAAAATTCACTTTCTGGTATTCTTTTTCTTTGGGATGGTTCTAATTCTTGCCTTCTGTCAGTTGTTTTAAACCTCCATCCACAACTTTTCAGACACTCTATCTCATGTCTAATCTTTAAAATCTATTGTCCACCTTCACTTAAAATTCATGAGGGATGTCATCTGTGTCATAACTGAATGACCTAATGGTTTCCCCAACTTCCCTCATTCTAACCCTGAATTAACAATCAATAGCTCATGGTGCTTAGCTACTTTGCAATTCCAATTTCCTATGAGGATGATAAGGTCACCTTTTGTTGGTGACAGTATGAGAATGTAGTTCTTGTCCTCAGCTCTTCCCCTGTAGAATAGTGGACACCTTCTGAGGGGCTCCTCTTCCCGCAACATACTGTTTAGCCCGGACACTCCAGGTTTCCCTGGATTTCAGTTACCAGAAGCACAGGTCAGCACTCCTGTTTATCAGGGCTTCTGGGAATCAAAGTTCAAGAACACATGGAGTGCCAAGGTGGGCCATCTGCAGATTTGTGCAGAGATTAATCATTTTATATTTTTATTTCTTTGTTTCCATCAGGACTAATTTTTCAGACTGAATATCTAGATCCTATTCAAAATTAATTCATTTATCTTCTACTTTAATTTGCATTTCTGTGGATCTGCTCATCAAACTGTTGCTATCTGTCTTTTTTTCACACAACTGCTCACACAACATTTTATCTGGGAGGACATCATACAACTCATGAAAGAATACACTCAGAGGAGAAACCATTTCTCAAGGGAGAAAAAGGCTTTCATCCACAAGCACACCTTGATAAACACCACACGGGAGGGAAACCTTTTAAATACCTGGAGTGTGGAAAAAGCTTCATTAGTTCCTCAGACCTTGCATCACATCACAGGATCCACACAAGTGAGAAGCCTTTTCAATGCCTGGAGTGTGGAAAAAGCTTCAGTCATTCCTCAGCCCTTGCTAGACATCACAGGATCCATACAGGTGAGAAGCCTTTTGAATGCCTTAAGTGTGGAAAAAACTTCACTCATTCCTCAAACCTTGCTAAACATCACAGGATCCACACAGGTGAGAAGCCTTTTAAATGCATGGAGCGTGGAAACAGCTTCATTCATTCCTCAGACCTTGCTAAACATTACAGGACCCACACAGCTGAGAAGCCTTTTCATTGCCTGGAGTGTGGAAAAAGCTTCAGTCATTCCTCACACTTTGCTAGACATAAAAGGACCCACACAGGTGAGAAGCCTTTTAAATGTATGGAGTGTGGAATCAGCTTCAGTCAGTCCTCACACCTTGCTAAACATCACAGGATCCACACAGGTGAGAAGGCTTTTGAATGCATGGAGTGTAGAAAAAAATTCAGTCGTTCCTCAGACCTTGCATCACATCACAGGATCCACACAGGAGAGAAGCCTTTTGAATGCTTTGAGTGTGGAAAAAGTTTCAGTCAGTCCTCATCCCTTGCTTCACATCACAGGATCCACACAGGTGAGAAGCCTTTTGAATGCTTTGAGTGTGGAAAAAGCTTCAGTCATTCCTCATCCCTTGCTTCACATCACAGGATCCACACAGGAGAGAAGCCTTTTGAATGCTTTGAGTGCGGAAAAAGCTTCAGTCAGTCATCAGACCTTGCTTCACATCACAGGATCCACACAGGAGAGAAGCCTTTTGAATGCCTTGAGTGTGGAAAAAGCTTTAATCATTCCTCAGCCCTTAGTAAACATCACAGGATCCACACAGGAGAGAAGCCTTTTGAATGCTTTGAGTGTGGAAAAAGCTTCAATAGTTCCTCATCCCTTGCTTCACATCACAGAATCCACACAGGTGAGAAGCCTTTTGAATGCCTTGAGTGTGGAAAAAGTTTCAGTCATTCCTCAGCCCTTAGTAAACATCACACGATCCACACAGAAGAGAAGCCTTTGAAATGCCTGGAGTGTGGAAAGAGCTTCAATAGTTCCTCATCCCTTAGTAAACATCACAGGATCCACACAGGAGAGAAGCCTTTTCAATGCCTGGAGTGTGGAAAAAGCTTCAGTCAATCCTCAGCCCTTGCTAGACATAAGAGGACACACACAGGTGAGAAGCCTTTTGAATGCATGGAGTGTGGAAAAAGCTTCAGTAATTCCTCACACCTTGCTAGGCATAAAAGGACCCACACAGGTGAGATGCCTTTTGAATGCCTGGAGTGTAGAAAAGAATTCATTCAGTCCTCAGACCTTGCTAGACATCGCAGGATCCACACAGGTGAGAAGCCTTTTCAATGCCTTAAGTGTGGAAAAAGCTTCAATAATTCCTCAAGCCTTGCTAGACATCACAGGATCCACACAGGTGAGAAGCCTTTTGAATGCCTTAAGTGTGGAAAAAGCTTCAATAGTTCCTCAAACCTTGCTAAACATCACAGGATCCACACAGGTGAGAAGCCTTTTGAATGCCTAGAGTGTGGCAAAAGCTTCAGTTATTCCTCACCCCTTGCTTCACATCACAGGATCCACACAGGTGAGAAGCCTTTTGAATGCCTTGAGTGTGGAAAAACCTTCAGTGATTCCTCAGCCCTTAGTAAACATCACAGGATCCACACAGGAGAGAAGCCTTTTAAATGCTTTGAGTGTGGAAAAAGCTTCAGTCAGTCCTCATCCCTTGCTTCACATCACAGGATCCACACAGCAGAGAAGACTTTTTAATGCTTTGAGTGTGGAAAAAGCTTCAGTCAGTCCTCTCACCTTGGTAAACATTGCAGGTTCCATGCAGGTGAGAAGCATTTTTAATGCCTGGGGTGTGGAAAAAAGCTTCTGTCATTCTTCAAACCTTACTTCACCTCACAGGATCCACAGAGGTGAGAAGTATTTTAAATACATGAAGTATCGAAAAAAAGTAGGACCCAGACAGTAGGGAAGCAAATTTAATGACTGCATGTGTTTTGGTCTGCAAACAAATTGTTAAAATTTCACTCAGGCAAAAAGTCTTTCAAATTTCTGTGTAGTGAGGCTTCAGTGATCTTGGAAACATTGCTTCACTTCACAGGAGCCACACAAGATAGAAATTTTTTAAGTGCACTTTAGATATCTATAGTAAAGGTAAAGGTTTCCCTTGCTCGAAAGCCAGTCATATCCGACTCTAGGTTTCAGTGCTCATCTCTGTTCCAGAGCCGAAGAACCAGTGCTGTCTGTTTCTGCAGACATGTCCGTGGTCTTGTGACAGGCATAACTAGACACCGGAGTGCACGGAATGCTGTTACCTTCCCAATGAAGTCCCTATTTATCTACTTGCAATTTCTTGCTTTCAAACTGCTAGGTTGGCAGGAGCTGGGACAAAGACGGGAGCCTATTCTCTCCTGCATTACTCGGGAATCGAACTGCTGACCTTCCACCTCCCAGTCAGCATCTTAACCACTTGAGCCACTGCATATTCAAAAAGATTTGGTGTTCAATCCTGGAAAAATGACAGAAGGAAATTTTATGAAAATAACCATTTGAATATATATTATTATTGTGTGCTTGTCACGTTTTGCTTTTAGAGTTCAATAAAGTCCAAATCAATATCAATCATTTTAATACCTTTAATGTTTTCAGAGATCAATAAAGTCCAAGCCAATTCCAATCTTGTGTTGTCCTTTAATGCTTCTAATTGGTAACTGAAAAATTTATTCACTGTTCAAGTATTTATATAATCAAACTTATGTAAATGATCAAATTTATCAATCAAATGTCATCCAACATAAAATTGTATAAACCATCAAATCATCTAAGCCTTTCTGGTAGTTTTCGGCTTTTCAGAAATTATTCTTTCCTCAGGATTTCTATTGTTGGACAGTATTACAAACATGATTATGTTCCAATTTTGTTCATTAATTATAAACCATTTTAGACATATTTTACATTCTTGTACATAGTTGTTCATAATAGTACAGATGCGGATAACTAAAGGTAAAAACAATTGCAATAACATATAAATATTGAAATTAAAATACCTGTTATTTTGTTAATTCTTTTTGGCGTTCTAAGCCTTTTTGTGAAAACCTCCCTATGCTTGCGGACGTTAAACTCTTGTGAGTGCTTAATAGCTTTTTTATACTATGGCTGAAGCACGATCTCAAAACTGAGGGCCACATCCTGCTGGTGACTTTCAAACCTGACCCAAAAATGTTGAAATAGGTAGTGTTAAAGGAAAAGGAAAGCTCAATCTCCTGGTTCAAACCGTATGGGTAAATCGATTGAAATTTATGTATGTAGAGTAGTCCAGCTCTCTTGTCCATTTGCCACACAGGCCCAGCTCGCCTGCCCATTTGCCATCCAGAGAGGCCCCGGGGGAGGTGAGTAAAGGATCCTTCCCCTCCCCCCATCCAAAGACCTGGGGCCAGAGAGAAGGAAAAGGCATCAGGAGACACAGGCTCAGCTCTGGTGCCCATTTGCCGTCCAGAGAGGCCCAGGGGGGTCGTGAGTAAAGGATCCTGCCCCTCCCCCCATCCAAAGACCTCGGGCCAGAGAGAAGGAAAAGGCATTTGGAGAAAGACACAGGCCCAGCTCTGCTGCCCATTTGCCATCCAGAGAGGCTCAAGGGGAGGTGAGTGAAGGATCTTGCCCCTCCCTCCCCCATCCAAAGACCTGGGGCCAGAGAGAAGGAAAAGGCATCAGGAGAAAGACACAGGCCCAGCTCTGCTGCCCATTTGCCATCCAGAGAGCCACAGGGGGGAGGTGAGTAAAGGATCCTGCCCCTCCCCCCGTCCAAAGACCTGGGGCCGGAGAGAAGGAAAAGGCATCAGGAGAAAGACACAGGCTCAGCTCTCCTGCCCATTTGCCATCCAGAGAGGCCCAGGGGGGAGTAAAGGATCTTGCCCCTCTCCCCATCCAAAGACCTGGGGCCAGAGAGGAGGAAAAGGCATCAGGAGAAAGACACAGGCCCCGCTCTCCTGCCCATTTGCCATCCAGAGAGGCCCAGGGGGGAGGTGAGTAAAGGATCCTGCCCCTCCCCCCATCCAAAGACCTAGGGCTAGAGAGAAGGACACCTACGGAGACTCCCGACCACCCCCAGGAGATACCATCCACACCCACCATCACAGCGAGGCCCGAGTCGGCACCTTTGACCACCTCCATGCGGCCAAAGGGTGGCGAGAGCTGCTGCATGCATGCAAAGGATAAGTAATCAAACTGAAATAATATAATAGACTAAACATAGATGGCTTATAGCAACTGACATAGTGACTGTACAAGAAACTGACTTACATAGAGACTTGATATAGTGGACTTTTTCTCTCTTTCCCTTTCATTAATTAATTCAACTTTTACTTTGATACTATGTGATAAACTGTGATATTGTGCATGATAATACTTTGTTTTAAAACTGTTTAAACTGTGATAACATGTGTGATGGGAATAGACTGGTGTAGAGACTGGCAAGGCACGCCACAAAGTTTGCCAAGAGAACCCTATGGACCAAAACAAAAGGCAAAACAAGGGGATGCTCAGCACAGCAGATCTGAAAAGGGGGAGGGATATGAAAGGGGTAGGAGAAATACAGTGTTGCAGGGAACAATACTGCATTGTGACATGGAATGTGAGGTCTATGAATCAAGGAAAACTGGAAGAGGTTAAAAACGAGATGGAAAGAATAAGCATTGACATCCTGGGCATCAGTGAGTTAAAATGGGCAGGTATGGGTGAATTCAGCTCTGGAAACCATCATATCTACTACTGTAGGCAAGAAAACCTCAGAAAAAACAGAGTAGCCATAATTGTCAACAAAAGAGTGAGGAAAGCAGTAATGGGATATCAAAAATGATAGAATGATGTCATTCAGAATCCAAGGCAAACCTTTCAATATCACTGTAATCCAAGTCTATGCACCAACCACTAGTGCAGATGAAGCCACAGTTGACCAGTTCTATGAGGACATACAACACCTCATAGAACAGACACCAAGAAATAATGTACCAGAAGAATTATGTACCAGAAGAATTATGGACAGAGACGCAGGACATCATGCAGGAGGCAGCAAGAGAAACCATACCAAAAGAAAAGAAGTGCAAGAAAACAAAGTGGTTGTCTGATGAGGCCCTTAAAATAGCAGAGGAAAAAAGGAATGCAAAAGTCCAAGGAAAAAGAAAAAAATACAACCACCTGAATACAGAATTTCAAAGAAAAGCAAGGAGAGATAAGGAAAACTACCTGAATAAACAGTGCAAAGAAATGGAGGAAAACAACAAAAGAGGCAGGACTAGAGATCTTTTCAAAAAAATAATAATGGGGAAATCAAGGGAACATTTAACGCAAAAATGACCATGACAAGAGACAAAGATGGAAAGGAGTTAGCTGAAGCAGAAGAGATCAAAAAAGATGGCAAGAGTACACAGAGGAACTCTACAAAAAGGACCTCAACACTCCTGATAATAACAATAATGAGAAATTTGAACTTGAACCAGACATTCTGGAGAGTGAAGTCAGAAAGGCCCTAAAAAGCACTGCAAACAATAAAGCTAGTGGAAATGATGGTATCCCAGTTGAATTTTTCAAAGCCCTAAAAGATGATGGAATCAAACTACTGCATTCAATATGCCAGCAAATTTGGAAAACAAAACCATGGCCAAAGGATTGGAAAAGATTAGTGTACGTTCCAACCCAACCCCAAAAAATGGCAATGCCAAAGAATGCTCAAATTACCGAACAATTATGCTCATCCCACATGCCAGCAAGGTGATGCTCAAGATAATACAGGATAGACTTCTTCAACAACATGTGGAGAGAGAACTACCAGAGGTGCAGGCCGGTTTCAGAAGAGGCAGACGTTGGATCATGGAGAAAGCAAAAGAATACCAGAAACAAGTCTACTTCTGTTTTATTGACTACACCAAGGCTTTTGATTGTGTGGACCACAACAAAATGTGGCAAGTAATTAAAGAGATGGGAATACCAGAACACCTCATATGCCTCATGAGAAATCTGCACACGAACCAAGAAGCAACAGTTAGGACAGAACACGGAATGACAAGAGTGGTTTGGAATAGGAAAAGGAGTAAGACAAGGCTGCATTTTATCACCCTGCTTATTCAATCTATACACAGACCACATAATGTGCAATGCAGGGATGGAGGAATTGCAATATGGGATCAAAATTGCTGGGAGAAATATCGACAATTTGAGATATGCAGACGATACCACCCTAATGGCAGAAAGTGAGGAAGACATAACCTCTTAATTGGATTGAAGGAGGAGAGTGCAAAAGCTGGCTTGAGACTTAATATCAAGAAAACCAAGATAATGGCAACAGGTCCGATCAGTCCCTAGAAAATAGATGGGGAACAAGTAGAAGCAGTGACAGATTAACTTTCCTGGGATCTAAGATCACTGCAGCTGGCGACTGTAGCCATGAAATAAAAAGACGACTGATTATGGGGAGACAAGCTATGAGAAACCTGGGGAATATAGTGAAAAGCAGAGACATCACCTTGAAAACAAAAATTCGCATAGTGAATGCAATGGTATTCCTAGTGGTAATGTATGAGTGTGAGAGCTGGACCATTAGGAAGGCTGAGCACAGAAGAATAGATGCCTTTGAGATGTGGTGTTGTAGGAGAGTCCTGAGAGTCTCTTGGACAGTAAAGAGAACAAATAGATCAATACTGGAAGAAATCAATCCTGACTGTTCACTGGAGGGACAAATAGTGAAGATGAAGCTAAAGTACTTTGGACATCAAATGAGACGGGAGGACTCACTTGAGAAGCCCTTGATGCTGGAAAAGGTGGAGGGCAAGAAAAGAAGGGGGTGTCCAAAGATGAGATGGATAGATGGTATTGTAGACACAATGGGCACAGAGCTTGGTGGGCTGTGGAGAATGGTGGGGGACAGAGGTGCCTGGAGGAAAATGGTCCATGGGGTTGCAAAGGGTCGGAATCGACTGTGCGACTGAACAACAACAACAACAACAGAGTAATCTCTTCGCTATATCAATTCAATGGAATGGATTGAACTACCTCAATACCACAAAACATAACTGGTCTTCTGTGTGGTGATGTTGCAAAAAATGAGCGACTAGAGGGGCTTGTAAATTTTGACATCTAATCTTCGACCTATGTTTGTTAATGCACACCTTAATTGACCGTGTGGTGTTTCCAATGTAACGTTTGCCACATGGTCAAATTACCCTGTAAATGCAGTTGGAAGTATTACAGTTACTAAACTGTCTAAGTTGATGAGTAAAGTTTAAGTCGGGACACGGAATACTGTGGGTTTCCCAGCTGAATCTACAACACATGCTGGTGCCGCACTTGTAATGACCCTGCACGACCCCCCACCCCTTGTTATCATTGACCGCCCTGTGTGATCTGAATGGGTCAGAATGTTGGCTAATGATCTGTTTTTTTCTAAAAGCCACAATGGGTCTATTACTACACCCCGGAACTCCATGTAACACGTGCCAGTGTCTATGGATAATTCTCTTGATCTGGAGATTCATAGATGACTTGTTTTTTGTAATGGACACGTATGACTGCATTCCAGTATTTGTGCAATGGATTAACTCTTTGAATCCTAATTTATGGTTTACTCATCAAGCCGATTGTAGAGCCTTACCCTTTCTTGATATTATACTGTATGTATCCAATGAGAGCAAGTTATCCATGAGGCTATACTGGAAAGCCATGGATAGCAACTCTTACTTAGAATACACTGCATTTCATCCACAATACCTCAGGGACAATATTCCTTATAGCCTTTTCTCACGTGCAAGATGGAATTCCACGGTAGATTCAGACTTTCTGTCTACAGCCACCGATATTGGCAATTTTCTTACTCAGAGAGGATATCCCCAGCATGTTATCAGCCGGTAATTTAGGAAAGTTTACAGCACACCCAGATCGTCCCTGTTTACAAGAAAGGAGAGGCAGGTTCGCACCGAGATCCAGTAGTCCATGGAATACTCACCCCTAGTGAGTCAGATCAAGAGAATGATCCATAGACACTGGCACGTGTTACATGGAATTCCGGGGTGCAGTAATAGACCCATTGTGGTTTTTAGAAAAACCAGATCATTAGCCAACATTCTGACCTGTTCAGATCACGCAGGGTGGTCAACGATAACAGTTTTGAGAGCGTGCTACAGCCATAGTATATAATAGCTATTAAGCAGTCACAAAAGTTTAACTCCACAAGCACAGGGAGGTTTTCATAATGAGGCTTAGGACGCCAAAAATGTAACAAAATAACAAGTATTTCAATATTTATATGTTATTGCCATTGATGTTTTTACCTTTAGTCATCCACATCTTTACTATTATGAACAACTATGTACAAGAATGTAAACTATGTATAAAAATAGTTTATAATTAATGAACAAAATTGGAACATAAACATTTATTTGTTTGTTTGTTTGTTTATTGTTGGACTTCTATACAATCACAACATAAAACAGATAAAAACCGATAAAAACAATTAAAATCCACCCCCTAAAAAGGGGTGCAGGTACCAAAGGAACCGAGGGGGAAGGCATAATCCTCTAAACCAGCCACCCAACGGACGCCACCCCTCCACCTGCACCCCAAACTTGGCCCGCCAGCCAGGTTTTTAGTTCTTTCCTAAAGGGCAGCAACAGTGTCTGGAGACGCAATTCCACTGGCAGGAGGTTCCAAAGGGCTGGTGCGGACACGGAAAAGGCCCTCCTTGTGCCAGAGAGGCGAGCCCCCCTGGTACAATTAGGGAGCCCCTCCGGTCCACTCTGGTTGGACGGACAGACGTCCTTAGGGCGATGCAGTCTCTTAGGTAACCTGGCCCACTACCGTATAGGGCTTTAAAGGTCAAAAACAGTACCTTGAATTGCACCCGGAGGCAGACTGGCAACTAGTGCAACTCCCAAAGCAGTGGTGAGGCATGGGCATAACGTCCACACCCCATCACCACCCGGGCCGCAGCATTCTGGACCAGCTGCAGCCTCTGAATCGTCATCAAGAGCAGCCCCATGTAGAGCGCATTACAGTAGTCTAGTCTGGAGGTCACTAGAGCATGAGTGACCATGAGCAAAGAGTCCCGGTCCAGGAGCGGGCGCAACTGGCGAATCGCCCAAAG
Source organism: Bradypodion pumilum (assembly GCA_035047305.1). Lineage (NCBI taxonomy): Eukaryota > Metazoa > Chordata > Lepidosauria > Squamata > Chamaeleonidae > Bradypodion > Bradypodion pumilum. The sequence goes on from JAWDJD010000002.1 coordinate 476,314,142, forward strand.
TTGGGTGAAAGCCCTCTTGGCTACAGCCGCCACCTGTTCTTCTAGCAGCAGCTGTGAATCCAGGAGGACCCCCAAGTTGCGCACCGGGTCATTCTGGGGCAGAATAGTCCCATCCGAAACCAAAGATGGTAGCTCCCGGGATAACGCAGGACCCCTTATCCATAGCCACTCAGTCTTGCTAGGATTCAGTTGTAGCCCGTTAGCCCCCATCCAGACCCCAACAGCCTCCAGACATCTGGAAAGTACTTTGACTGCATCACTGGGGTCCCCATGGGCTGAGATGTACAGCTGAGTGTCATCCGCGTACTGATGGTACCGCACCCCGTGGGAACGGATGATCTCACCCAGCGGCTTCATGTAGATGTTAAATAGGAGATGTTAAACATGTTTGTACTTCTGTCCAACAATAGAAATCCTGAGGAAAGAATAATTTCTGAAAAGCCGACAACCACCGGAAAGGCTTAGATGATTTAATGGTTTATACAATTTTATGTTGGACAACGTTTGATTGATAAATTTGATCATTTACATAAGTTTGATTACATAAAGACTTGAACAGTGAATCAATTTTTCAGTTACCAATTAGAAGCATTAAAGGACAACACAAGATTGGAATTGGTTTGGACTTTATTGATCTCCCAAAGCATTAAAGGTACAACATGATTGATATTGATTTGGACTTTATCGAACTCTAAAAGCAACACGTGACAAGCACACAAGAATAATATATATCCAAACAGGTTTTTTCCCCTTGACATGAATCATTGTTTTTCCGTTTGGGCCCTACTTTTTGTTGTACACCCCTACTTGAAAGCCAGTCATATCCACATCTAGGGTTTAGTGCTCATCTCTTTACTGCCAAATAGGGAGCGCTGTTTGCACCTGTGGACGTTTCTGTGGATATGTGACAGGCATGTTTATTGGTGGGCTCCAGCAGGTTCGCACTGGTTTGGGTGAACTTGTAGCAAAACTGGTGGGCCCCACCCACTGCCCTGCCCCACCCACCTCCTCCTCCTCCTCTCATTCCACTCCGGACGCAACTCCAGCATCCTTGCTGCTGGGTCTGGGTGCCCGGAGTGGAGTGAGGCTGAGCCAGCAGTTACTCTGCTGCAGTTACTCTTGAAAGGAAAATTAGAGCATCGAAATCTAATTGCTAACTAATGGTCTGATGAAGTGGACTCGATCCACAAAAGCTCACATTAAATTACAGCAGTTTAACCACGCCCACCCAGTCACCTGGCCATGCCCACAGTTGGTCACACCCACAGAGTTGGCCACGGCCACAGTGTGGTAGTATTTTTTTAAGCCCACCGCATGTCTAAACACCAGAATGCATGGACCCCAGTTTACCTTACCACCAAAGTAGTACTTATTTATCTACTTGGAATTTTTTGCTTTTGAACTGAGACAGAGAATGGAGCTGATTCCATCATGCAGTACTCTGGTGTTGAGATCCAGTCCTTGTCAGTCTCTGAAGATGTCCTGCATCAGGAGGCACTCCCTATGCTCAGCCCAGTTCTGCCTGAACCTGAGGATGTCCTGACCCAGGGATCTCAGCCTTGCGCCTGGTCCAAGTCTTTTTCCCCTGGCAGCTGACCTTTCAAATTAGGGGTCTGGTTCTGACGGTTATCAGCCCTCATTCAGGGACACCTGAGATGCAGGCAAGCTAGAGCGAAGTGCCAGAGAAGGTTCACAGCTGATAAGGATTACCTGGGAGGCTTTTAAGCAAGCTTGTTGCAGCCTGCCTGCGTTGGTCCAACTCTCATGAAAAGACCAACACCCTGCTTGACTCCAGACTGCCTGCCTAGACCCTGATCTGTCTGCTGTGACCCTGACTTCTCTGCCAAACCTGGTGACGCCCCTGGACACCCTTTGGATTAGATGCTTGCTCAGGCTACTGGTAAACAGACCTCAGCTTGCATTTTGATCTTTGATATCTGGACTCTCCTCCAATAGACTCTCTGTGTAGTGCTGCCATACGGCAACTGTGCCCGCATTGGTGGGTCAGCATATCGGGTCTTGAACTGCTGACATTCCAGTTGCCTTAACCACTTGAGCCACCACAGTCCCTAAAAGATAAATATGGGGTTGCCATAGTTTAAATCCATAGTACTATGTAAAATGAAAATTTTACCTTTTTAAAGTATTGTTTTGATATATTGTAACTAGAGATATGGACAAACAGCTAGATAAAACTATATGCTAAATGTAGACCAGGGGTGCCCAATCTATGACTCACAGGCTGGATCCAGCCCTGACACAAAATCATCTGGCCCGCGCTGCTCCCAAAAGTGGAATTAAAACGTGCCGACGCATGTGCAAAATGCTGCCATAAAAGCACCCAAAGCTCTCATAAACACATTGATTATAGCCTTGGGTACATTTTCAGCAGCATTATGCACATGCACGAGTGTGTTTTACTTCTGCTTCCAGTGGGAGGACCCACATACCTGGCCTGCTGAACCACATGACTGGCCTGTGGCCCAAAAGGTTTGGGCTCCCCTGCTGTAGACAATTACAAACTTTGAAGAACCATTTGTTAGAACTGGAAGATATCAAAATAGCAGAAAGGGATTAGTAACTAAAATCTACAAAATATTGACAGAATCTGAGGTAGAAGAGAGGTTTAAGAATAAGTTGGGAGATGGCTGTAGGAGACTATATGAAAGAGGAGGAGTCAGTTTAAATATGGAAACAAAAATATGAAAAATTTGTCAGGTAGAATTAAAGAGAATTGTAACCAACAATGTAAACAGTATATGATCAGAATAAATTGAAGCTTTATGACACAACATATTCCAAATTTTGTTGAAGGTGTAAAAAGATGTTTGAACATATCTTCATTTATGGTGGTAATGTAAGAATGTGAAGGAAATATGGAAAAGTGGCTTTGTGGAAATTAATGAAATGTCAATTAGTTTGGAAATGTGTCATTATCTAATTTTAGAAATATGCAGATAGAATGGAAATGATATAGAAAATAATCATTGAATATTATTGATATGTATTGATTTAAAACTTATTTCTTCTTATATTTCCCCCAAACGTTCAAGAGAGTTTTTCTTATAAAATTAATATCAACATCTTTATTAACTTTTCTTTTCACAACATAAATAGGCATGCAATTCATATGTCAAATCTTTTTCTTTTAAAGTTCAAACTGATGCGTTTATGATTCTTTTTCATATCTAAATCAGAGCAGGTGTGTAACAGTAATAATGTTATAGGTTTGGTAAACCCAGCTGCCTCCTGTTTTGTCTTGCAAACATTTCTATTTAATAAATGGATTATTCTCTTGCCATACAAACTCTGATAATTCTTTCTTCCATCTCAGAAGAATTATCTTGTTGTTTACCAGAGTTAGGTATATATTTAAATAAAAATATAGGTTTTGTTAAGACTATCATCTTGATTAACACAATTCATCCCAACAATGATTGAATGTTTTGAACAGGAGTTGCCTTTGCCTATGTTTCTAGCATATTAAGGTAGGGGTTCCCTAATTATGGCCCATGGGCCAGACCCATCCCATGGCGCCATTTCTTGTAGCCCACCAACATGGCATGGGTGTCTTCTGGCCTGATGGGCCTTTTTGGCTGGGGGTGGGGGCATAGAGAGGCTGTGGTGGGGGAAGAGAGATCCTCCAATGAGAACACATGCCTTCTGGGCATCATCACTCTCCAGGTAGAAGAAACCTCCCTGCTGCCCAGCAGAGGTTTTGACAGAGAGAAGAGCGATTTAATTGGGGGATGAGGAGGGGGGTCAGTCCCCGTCTCCTATCGTCCATAGTTGGGAAAAGCAAAGCTTTGACACTTATATCCCGCCTCCTCACACTTAGAGCACTCCCTGGCTGTTCACAAATTCATTAGCATTTTTTCACCCCAAAATGCTGGGTACTCATTTTACCAAACTCGGAAGGATTCAAAAGGCTGAGTCAACCTTGAGCCCTGGTCAGGATTGAACTGACAACCTTTTGGTTATAGTACAACAGTTTAACCACTGCACCACCAGGTAAACCGATGGGGCCAGATGAGGTTTGGGGAGGCAGAACAGTGGTGGGATTCAGCAGGTTCACCAGAACCGGTAGCAGAACTTCTGGCTGGCTCTGCCCATCCAAGTTTTGAAATAAAGTAGTCCTAATCTGGGTGGGTGCAATGCAGGGTTTTCCCCTGGTCACGCCCACCATACCACGCCCACAGAGTAGGTAGTAAAATGGTTGAATCCCACCACTGAGGCAAAAGCATCTGCTCCTATCCCACTTCCAAAACCCAGAGAGAATAGATGTGGGTCTCTCCAGAACCAGGCAGGAAATTCAGAGACCCCCACCCACCCACCCCATGGACCCCTCTTCCTCTCTCATAGGGGGAGGGGCTTGGCAACCCCATTTCCATCGATTGGCCTGTCTGGGGTTTTGTGCAGAATTTCTGGTGCCAAAGGTTGTGGATTTACCCTCTAAACCTCCACCCTCACCAGCCTCCCTTTCCCAGAACCCCCAGCCCCACCAGAGGGGCGCCTGGCAGGAGGGACCCTGAGACCAAGGCGGAATGGACACAGTTGATTCCTCCTCAGGACGTAGATCCTCCAATAAGAGCACGCGTCTTCTAAGTGTCATCAGTCTCCAGGTAGGCGAATCCTCAGTGCTGATTGACGGGGAACCAAAGGCTTCTGCAGAGAGAGAAGTGTCTGAGGAAATGGACTTGATCCATGAAAGCTAACATTAAAATATAGTATATCAGAGAGTAAACAAAACAAAAAAGACAAAAAACACTGTGACATCTAATGTGGTTTATCCGCAGATATAATTGGCATAACCTTTCCTGAAAGGTGGGGTTCGGGCGCACACGCCATCGAGCCCTCATAACTTGGTTGGAAGGGAAATTGTGTGCAGATTCATATTAGTCATAGTTAGGATTCATTCATAGCACTCTGGCCATTAGCTCCGCCATGGACAAGGGCAAAAGCCACAAGGTGATAACTCAAGGTAAACACACAATGTATTAATCATATCCTCAGACTCTCTAAGTAGGAGAGCAAACTGCAATGTGTTATACTTGATGAAGTTAGTCCCGGAAAGATTCCTTGATAGGGCAAGACAATGGTCTCGCCAGCCAGTAGTTAATTAGTAGATAACAGACTTCCCGGTAATATCCTGATTACACATCTCCTCCAAGTAACTTCTGCATGACTGGCCTGTGGCCCAAAAAGTTTGGGCTCCCCTGCTGTAGACAATTACAAACTTTGAAGAACCATTTGGTAGAACTGGAAGAGATCAAAATCATACCTGTCAAGTTTTGGATTTGAAAATAAGGGAAATTTTGGCCACACCCCTCTGCGGGTGTGGCCAAATCTGTGGGCATGGCCAAATATAGCCATGTGACTTCCTGGGCTCTCGTCATGCCTGCCACATGGCCATTAAAATGTCTGCAAACACAGACAGCACTGGCTCTTTGGCTGTAAATGGAGATGAGCACTGCACCCTAGAGTTGGATACGACTGGCAGATTTTACTTTCTTAGGATCAAAGATCTCTGCAGATGGTGATTCCAGCTGTGAAATAAAAAGGTGACTGATGCTTGGGAAACAAGCTATGAGAAACCTGGATAAACTGGGACAAATCTGAGATGATATTGAGCAAAGGAAAATAAAGGATAAATTTAAAATACAAGTTAGAAATAGTTTGAAGTATTTGGGAATAAATATATCCTACAATTGGGAAGACCTTAAGAAATTAAACTATGAAGAACAAAAGAAAGAAATTAGGGGGGAAATACTACAGTATAGTAAATTGAAATTGTTTTGGTTCGGTAGAGTCGCTCTTTGTAAAATGATGTTATTACCAAGATTGAATTTTTTGTTCGACGCTCTACCGATCCAGTTAAGAGAGAAAGAAATTAAAGAATTTCAAACTATGTTTAATAACTATTGTAATGGTGGACGTAGACCTAGAATTAATAGAAGTTTTTGGTATTTATCTCAGAAAGAAGGTGGATTGGGTTTACCAAACCTTAAATATTACTATAGAGCTTTTCAGGTTAAAAACATTGTAAAGATTCTGAGGAAGCAAAAGACAATTTGGGATGAAATAGAGATGAAGGAGGTAAATCAATTTGGCAAGTCGTTATTCCTGGATAAAGAAATGAGTAAAATAGGTGTGAAAAACAGAATGATGAAGGTCCTGTTAAACAATTGGAAAAAAGTGAAAAAAGACTTAGTCCCAGATGTATCACCGATTATAGAAATAGAGGATATTTTAAAAAATCAATAAATTTAGACAGTAAAGGAAAGGAAATTTTGAATAAAAATGAGATTTTCTTGCTGAAGGACTGTATTAGATTATGTAGGGATAAAGAGAAAAAAATGGAGTTATACACACAGTTAAAATTGAATTGGTTTCGGGTGATATTAGTAGACAAATGGAACAGTAAATATTTGGCCGAAGTAAGATTGGAGAGAGACAAAACAGAATTTGAGGAATTACTGTGGAAAATAAGGAAAGGAGATATGGACATAAAAGGCCTGGTGAGTAAAATTTACAAGATAATAAATAGAGAGGGTAGTTCACAAGAAACATTAAGAAAAATATGGGAGCAAGATCTTAAGATTAATATCACAGAGATGGAATGGAAAAACAAGTGGAAGAAAAGAATCATGAGAACTATGTCTGTCAGAGTAAAAGAACATAATTTAAAAATGTTATGGAGGTGGTATCTGACCCCAGTGAGGTTACATCAAATGGATAAAAATAAAACTCAAATGTGTTGGAGATGTATTGATGAGTTGGGTACTTATGAACATATGTGGTGGAGTTGTAAAGCAATTTTGGGAGGAAATAGAGAAGGAAATCTCTAGAATTTTTGGGATGAACCTCAAGCTGGGGCCAGATATAGTGTCGCTGACAGACACAGGAAGTATGAACTTAGACAAGGATAAAAGTGAGTTATTATCTCTGTGCATGACAACAGCGAGACAATGCATAGCGAGACAGTGGAAAAATGATCAGATCCCAAAGGTGGAAGTTTGGTATAAGGAAATGTAGGACCTTGCTTTAAATGACAAATTAACATGGGAATTGAACAAGAAAAAGGGCATAATAAAAGAGAATAGATTTTGGCAAATATGGCAGTTATTTGTTGATTCCACAGGTATAAGAGGTGATGGGAGCAGTCCAGTACCTGAACTTCACAGATTTTGGAAATAGTGAAAAAGTGTCCACCGCAAACTCCAGGGCATTGTACAGTCACGTGGTGAATTAGTAATCACTTTTTTATTATTATAAATGTGTTAATAACTTGGTTGGGTAGTAGGTAAACAGGCCAAATAAAAATAGCAATGCCTAATTAAAGTTCAGATTGGTTTGGTATATTAGAATGGAAATTTAATATTAAAAATTGTAGATGAGATCCAGTCTGACCAACAGGGTTTACTGACCTGTCGATTTTACACAGTTAAGTATTTCATAGTAGTTCAATATCTTAACCTATAAAACCAAGTGTTCACCGTTGGAATTGGCTATACGTTGCTATGCGTCGCCCTACTGACCCGCACCCTTCCTTCGTGCGCACGGCCGAATTGCCTACGCAGGTCAACGAAGGATTTAAAAATCCGGCACGGGGGCCTCAGCCCCACAAACGGCAAGAAAGGGAAAGAACTTCACATCCCAACAGTCACTGCGCCGCGGCGCGCCAGAGCCAATCAGGCTGAGAGGCTCTGGCACGGCGCAGCGTTCGGACACGCGCCGCAGCCAATCAAAAGAAAAGCATTTTAAAAAAACGCATCACAAACACAAAGCACCAACCTATTACTACAAGCCCCAGCGTCCTGCGCGCCATGAGCGCGCAGAACGAGGAGGCAGCCGGCGCGCGAAAACAAAACTTAAAGAAAGCCGGCTCCGCCGCCATTCATCCCCACGGGCGAGCCAGCATGGCCCGTGGGGGAAGAAAATGAAACAAACCCGCCGCCCATGCTCTTCCGTTCGAAGAGCCAGCGGCGCATGAAAAAAAATACAAACAAAAAAACCCACAACTCCCCTTCTTCACCACGGGCCAGCAAGTATGGCCCACGGAGGAAAAATAAACCTCGGCCGCCGCTGCCCTTCCATTCGAAGGGCCAGCCACCGCGCCAAAAATAAAAACAAACCACCCACCACCCCTCCCCCGCAACTGCCCTTCTTCCCAACGGACAAACAAGCATGGCCCGTGGGAACGAAAGGCACCCTCCCCGCAACAACGCACCCTTCCCAAGGGCCATCCAGCATGGCCCATGGGATCAAAAGGCACCCCCGGCCGCAAGTTCCCTTTCTAACCACGGGCAACCAAGCATGGCCCATGGGAAGAAAAGGCACCCCCGCTGCAAGTACCCTACTTTCCCACGGGCCACCAAGCATGGCCCGTGAGAACAAAAGGCACCCCGCCCCTAAAAAAAGGACGCACCAAAAAACAAATCAAAACCATTCAAAAACAGAAATCTAACCTTTAAAAAATAAACACAAACAAAGACAGGAAAACATACAACAAAAAACAACAGGGGCCCCCCCCCCACCAAAAACTCAACTCCCCCCAAATAAATAAATAAATAAATCAGAGTGCTTACCATGAAGACGTCTTCACTGCATGGCGACAGGAACTCGAATGACCAAAATAAAGGAAGTAACACTTACCGGAACTGAAACCCAGAGGACAAGAGGAGAATGGAAGAGAGGAAACAAAGTTCACCACCGCCACCCAGAGGCCAAAAGAAAAACGAGTAGAGGATGCATTCATGATGCGCTAAATGAGGAGTTCTCAACCTTTTCAAGTTGAGAGCCAGGACACACTCCCTCAGACAGCTTTGGGGGCCGGATGGCCATTTTGCCCTTCCTCCACCACATGGCCCTTCCAGGTATGGTGCAGGAGTGTGGAGCACATGATAGATAAAGATAAATTCATAATTCCAAAATGCAGAAAATAAGTTTGCAAAACATTCCAAAATATACACACTACTCTCAAAAAATAAAAAATTACATAAATCACTTTAACACCAAATTAAATATAAAATTTAAAAAAAATTTTTTTAAAAATTAAATTTGTATGAACAAAAATAAAATAAAAACTCCGCCACAGCCGGACCCAGCGCAAATAAGCCACAAATTCAAAAAAACTTTAAAAACCATTAAACACAGCCCAGCACCATTTGTACAGGAAAACAAAAAAAACACCTTACCTGTCCAAAACATTTAAAAAATGCACGGCATTTTTTTTATTAAAAAACCCCCCAAAAAAAGCCCGGCAACGCCGGGCAACCCATGCTAGTAATTAAATGTTTATGTATTTGTTTTCTTTTCTTTCTCTTTTTTTCTGTGCACTATATCATTTATATGTCTTTGTCAATGTAAAATGGCTTTTTTCATATAATTTTTTACTTTGTGTATTCATTTATGTATCTTTTTTATCTTAATTTTTATATTCAATTTGTATTGTTGTAAAACCTAATTAAAATTATCTTGGTTTTCTTGATATTGAGTCTCAAGCCAGCTTTTGCACTTTCCTCCTTCAGCCCAATCAAGAGATTCTTTAGGTCTTCCTCACTTTCTGCCATTAGGGTGGTATCGTCTGCATATCTCAGATTGTTGATGTTTCTCCCAGCGATTTTAATCCCATATTGTGATTCCTCCATCCCTGCACTGCGCATTATGTGCTCTGTGTATAGGTTGAATAAGCATGGTGACAAAATGCAGCCTTGTCTTACTCCTTTTCCTACTCCAAACTATTCTGTCATTCCGTGTTCTGTCCTAACTGTTGCTTCTTGTTTCATGTACAGATTTCTCAGAAGGCATATGAGGTGCTCTGGAATTCCCATCTCTTTAATTACTTGCCACATCTTGTTGTGGTGCACACAGTCAAATGCCTTAGTGTAGTCAATAAAACAAAAGTAAACTTGTTTCTGGTATTCCTTTGTTTTCTCCATGATCCAGCGTATGTTGGCAATGTGGTCTCTAGTCCCCCTGCCTCTTCTGAAACCAGCCTGCACCTCTGGTAATTCTCTCTCCACATGTTGCTGAAGTCTATCCTGTATTACCTTGAGCATCACCTTGCTGGCATGTGGGATGAGCGCGATTGTTCGATAATTTGAACATTCTTTGGCATTGCCCTTTTTTGGGATTGGGACGTATACTGATCTTTTCCAATCCTGTGGCCACTGTTTTGTTTTCCAAATCTGCTGGCATATTGAATGCAGTAATTTGACGCCGTCATCTTTTAGCGCTTTGAAGAATTCAACTGGGATACCATCATCTCCACTAGCTTTGTTGTTTGCAGTGCTCTTTAGGGCCTTTATAACTTCGCTCTCCAGGATGTCTGGCTCAAGTTCAATTTCTTCATCATTGTGATTGTCAGGAGTGTTGAGATCCTTTTTGTAAAGTTCCTCTGTGTACTCTTTCCATCTTTTCTTAATTTCTTCTGCATCAGCTAGCTCCTTTCCGTCTTTGTCCCTTATCATGGTCATTTTTGCTTTAAATGTTCCCTTGATTTCGCCGATTTTTTTGAAGAGATCTCTGGTTCTGCCTCTTTTGTTGTTTTCCTCCATTTCTCTGCACTGTTCTTTTAGGTAGTTTTCCTTATCTCTCCTTGCTTTCCTTTGAAATTCTGTGTTCAAATGATTGTAGTTTTTCCTTTCTCCTTTGACTTTGGCGTTCCTTCTTTCCTCTGCTATTTTAAGAGCCTCATCAGACAACCACTTTGCTTTCTTACTCTTCTTTTCTTTTGGTATGATTTTCTTTGCTGCTTCCTGCATGATGTCCCTCATCTCCGTCCATAATTCTTCTGGTACTCTGTCTACCGAGTCTAAGCCATTAAATCTGTTCATCACCTCCACCGCGTATTCTTTAGGGATGCTGTCTAGGTGATATCTTTCTGGTCTCCGTGTTTTCCCTATTTTCTTTAGTCTAAGCCTGAATTTTGCGATCAGTAGGTTGTGATCTGAGCCGCAGTCTGCTCCAGGTCTTGTTTTTGCTGACTGTATGGAGGTTCTCCATCTTTGGCTGCAGAGTATGTAGTCAATCTGGTTTCGGTGTTGGCCATCTGGTGATGTCCATGTGTAAAGTCGCCTCTTGTGTTGCTGGAAGAGAGTGTTTGCTATGACCAGTGCGTTCTCTTGGCAGAACTCTATCAATCTTTGCCCTGCTTCATTCTGTACTCCAAGACCAAATTTGCCTGTTATTCCCTCCACTTTTTGATTTCCTACTTTGGCATTCCAGTCTCCTAATATAATTTGGACATCATTTCTTGGTGTCTGTTCTATGAGGTGTTGTAAGTCCTCATAGAACTGGTCCATTGTGGCTTCATCTGCACCAGTGGTTGGTGCGTATATTTGGATCACAGTGACATTGAAAGGTTTGCCTTGGAATCTGACTGACATCATTCTGTCATTTTAAGGTTGTATCCCATTACTGCTTTTCTCACTCTTTTATTGACAATTATGGCTACTCCATTTCTTCTAAGGTTTTCTTGCCCACAGTAGTAGATATGATGGTTTCCAGAGCTTTCTTCCTTGATGCAATGCAAACGTTGAGTCATGTGCCATTTTAAGAACAATGTCCCGAAAAGATTGAGGCACAACTAGCAAGTCTCTAGTCCCTATATCAGGTTTAGGCAACTTGATCTGTTTGTACAAAAGTCCATCTGCTGAATAAAATAACTGGCTTGGCCTGGCACCTGACAAAGGCAAATTCAATTTAGCCTTCTGCCTAATTTCTTCTAAAGTTGGGCACTGTTGTTGTTCCTTAGCGAAATTAGCATAGTCCAGTTTTTCAGAAAAAGTCCAAGAATAAACTTTGGGCTGCCCAGCAGGCTGGCTTTGACTTCGGGTTACTACTGTAAGTACATTGGCCTGCTTGGACCTCAATTGTTCCTCTACAATCATTACAGAAAGTCCTAGAAGTAGAGAAGGGTGGCTACTAGACCTGTGGACCAAGCAAAGAGCTCCTCCTGTGAAACAACCATATTTCAGCTTAATTTTAGCCACAGGACTATTAACCACTTTTTCCCCACTTTCTAGGTGGTACCCTTCAATTGGTAAATAACAATCCTGCAAAATCTGTTCAGGTTTAACAAAACTCTCATGTATGCTGCAAAAATCAGAACCAGAATCTTTAAATGCTTTAATAGAAACAAACGGTTCTCCCTGCTCATTTAGTAAAGTCACTAAGGCATATCTTTGCTCTTCCATTTTGGACAAGAGATCCTTTCCTAGCAGTTCAGTAGGATATAAAGCTATAGGTGTCTGCGTGTGTGCAGTGGTAATATTCAGCTGCCATGCTACTCTAGGGTCTCTAACAATGTGAGTGCTATACTCACGAGCTGGTTGGACTTGCTGTGTGTCCGGACCTGTAGCAGAATTTCAGGTAGTTACCGCTATTCCCATCTGTGATGGCTGATTCTCAGATGAATCAGTTGATTGGCTTGCAGCTTGAGCAATGCGGGAACTGGAAGTACTGGTTCCTGATTTCTCCTGAGTTGCACCTTTCTGCAACACAGGGCAATGCTGGCGGGTATGTCCCGGCTTGGAGCAATGATAACAGGTAACGTTAGAAACAGGCGCCGTCTTACCCTTTGGCTTATTACCATCCTGTTTCGGTGCATGCTCCTTTGCTCCTCCCGATGTCTTAGGCATCTGCTTCTTGACATTCATTTTGCTGATCCAAATCATATCAGCTTTCTGGGCAAGCAACTGAGGATCATCAATTTCCTTATCAGCAAGACTCAGTCTTAAAGAAGGTGGAATGACCTCCATAAACTGTTCCCTCAGCGCAAACGCTCGTGCGCTCGGTGTCATCTCCACTTTAGATGCTCGGACGCATCGGTCATAGGCTTGCGCCAGCTGAATCATGAGGGCAACAAATGGTTGTTTACCATCCCATTGGATCTCCCGGAATCTCGTCCTCAGAACGTCAGGGACCATCGCACAATATTTCTCCAAAGCATCTCGTATTTGGGGCCATGTATAATCTTTGGGCAATCCATCAAAATAGTCCAGGATCGGACCCCTCAGCTGTGTACTTATTAGCCCTGGCCATTCAATCTCATCCACTTTCATTGCCTCGCATGCATGCTCAAACCTGGAAAGAAAAGAGAGAATGTCCTGGGGGTCTGTCAGAATTGGCAGAAGCTTCCGATCAGCATTATCGGCTGTCACAGGTTTTGGTTGCTGCTTCATTTGCATAACGCGAATCTGCGTTTCAAAGAAATTTGCCATCAAATCCTTCAATCGACCTGTTCCTGCTGGAACTCCTCCTACCACTCCCATTGGCAAGGGAGGGTTCCCTTCTGGCATCACTAAAAGCGGAACCTGTGGAAAAGAAGAAGGAGGGGGAAGAACTCCCGTTGATGGCACCGGTAGACGGACAGGCTGAGGTACAGGGGCTCTGGGCAGCAGTTTTATCTGAGGAAGCGGGTTTAGTGTGACGGGCTGCGGAACCTCTCCTTCGTTTAAAGTTTGGGCATATTTTTTATCCTCCATCTCCTGCTTTATCTTAGCCCTTTGTCGTGCCGCTTCAACTGCTCCCTCCAGATTACCTGCCAACCGAGCCTCCTGTTGAAGGAGACCATATATTTGATCAAGCCTGATTTCATCCTCCGTCGGTGGTGCAACGGCTGCCACTTTCTCCGCTTGGCGGGCTGCTTCCTGTGCCTCTACAAGCCGCTGTTGCAATTTCACGATATAGGTACAATATCGTTCTGCCCTTTGTTGTTCCTCCAATAACACAATGGCTCGATGGTAGGTGAAAACCAATGAATCAGAGAAATCCGTCAAAATAAATTCCTTTACTTCAGGTTGAAAATGGTAATATATACAGTGTCCACAATGGTTATATCAAGTTGCAGAAAACCGAAGCTATCCGGTGTATAGCTTTTCGAATACTTCAACAGGGTTTTCTATAGTAATACAAAATAACCATCATCAATACATCTATAAACATACATGATACATATATACTGCTTATCAACAATATGTAACAATATTTTATAATTATTATTTATTTTGACGGATTTCTGATTCATTGGCTTTGTTGTTCCTCCTGCAGCTTCTGCTGTAGATCCTTCTGCTCCATGGCAGAGGTTTGGGCACTGGTCACTCCCTCTCCTGAGGAAAGCGCCTTGGCTCCCGGTGGCTTAACGGACAGTTTAGCCGTTCCAGAGCCCAGTTTTCGTACCTGGCTCCCAATCCGACCCGTTGGTCTGATCCTGGCTGGATCGAGACCACTGGCTCTGCTACTCTCTGTAGTAACTGTGCCAGTTCGTGTTGATCTCCTGATTCGACACTCCGGTCTGGCCCCGCCTGGACCGAGACCGTTGGTGCTGCCATTCCGCTCTCCTGAGCTCAGGACACTGCCGCAACAGTTCCCGGCGCTTCCTCCTCCATGACGTTTTGTCTAACGGGACGCGATGGAATAGCTTCCTCAAGCACCTGGTATGCTCTACTAGAGGGGCCATACCTTCGGAGAATTTTCTCACACTGAACCTGGTGCTCAATGATTTCCATTAGATTTCTCCTTTGGGACTCCGTAACACTCCCCTCAAAGGGTGCTTTACATACCACATCCAGTAGCCATTCGGAAGTCATGGGGGACCCGCAGGCACCTCCCTTTCCCAAGACAAGCTCCGGCGAGCTGCTTACGAGCTTCCTCCTCCGACTGGCGTTCCTCTTCCTCCACCAATACGCTTTCGCCTCTCATGGTACGGAGGGGGACGCATTCAGCCGCAACTGCATCAGCCCGTGCAGCTTCATCCACTACCTGATAGGCTGGATGCCGAGACCTGATCCTTTCCCACTCGGTAGGTCTCTGGTGCCCTTCCTCCTGGACAACACAGCTTGTCTGGGACAGTAACTGTTATGTATCAAATGCAATGCCATGAAATTCTGTAATACACCTTTAACAGAATGTATCCAATTGTATCTCATCAAGAGCTCATTGTAACAGGCTGAATGAGGATGCGAGCTAAGTGATCACAGGTGGCAGTAGCGAGCATCCAGCTCACATGGTACAGATTCCCCAAATACCTGAAGGGCAGGAAACCTTCGCGCCATACCAGCACCTGGAGAAGATGGGCGTGACAGGCAATGATGTCATGCGTGTGGTAGCCAATGAGCTACAATACCTGTATGTTCAAATGTATAGTGCAATATAAATAGAGCTGTTTGTCCGCCATTACCACATGTTCACCCTGACTACCATGCAATAAAGTTGTGTTTAGCCCTGCTGCGGCTCTTTCCGTTGTCTCCATTGCAAGACACTAAATTGGCGACAAGGATGGGATGGCGTCCCGCTCCTTTCGACACCGCGAAGCCAGAGAGATGGGAGCTCTATGAACAGCAGTTCCTCTACGCAATGGAGGGCATCAAGGATGAAGCCCAGCAGCGAGTGTACCTGCTGGCCCAGTGCGGGCTGGAGACTCTGGAATTAGCCACGAACCTCCTGACGCCGAGGCCACTCAGAGAGGTTCCCCTAGACGACATCCTCACCAAGCTGAGAAAGCATTTCCACCCGAAAGTGTCCGTCTTTCCGGTGAGGTTAGCCTTCCAATAGCAAAACCAGCGGGCCGGTGAGTCTGTGGCAGAGTTCGTCACGGCCCTACAGATGGCTGCCGTGCCATGCCAGTGGGGAACGCACCTGAGCGAGGTGCTGAGGGACAGGCTCCTGCAAGGCCTGCGAGACGAGGGTGCCCGGAAAAAGTTATTGGCCAAGGATGAGGGCATCTCCTTTGAGCAACTTCTGCGAATTGCCCAAGCCGCCGAGTCGAGTGAGTGTGCCGGGCCAGGACTGCAATGCCTGGGGGGGCCCCATCTGCAGTCCCAGTCCACAGCTGTTCATCCCATGGAGAGCAGGGAGCCCCCGAGTCCACCTCCGAATGCAGCAAGGACGACGACGTGCAATGAGCACAGAGGAGGCCCGAGGTTTGAGACCGTACCAGGGGAGACCGCCGCTGCGACGGATGCGGAGCATCTCACGACCGGAGCAGGTGCCCATTCCGGAAGGCGGAGTGCCACAACTGCAGGCGGTGCGGTCACATCGCCAAGGTCTGCAGGCGGTGATGGGACAAAGGCAAGGGCCTGGCGGAAGACCGCAACAGAAAGCAGATGGAGTCAGCAGGATCTTCGACGACGACAAGCCAGAGGAACACAACGTGTCTCGAAGAGTTCCCGACAACCAGGGCCAGGCAGTACACAGTGTGCCCTTGAGGCACCCCCGCTTCTTCGTGGAGGTACAGTTGCAAGGGGTCCCAGTTAGACTGGAGATAAACTCGGGGTCATTGTATTCCATCATCTCCCAACGGGAATTTTTGCGTATTCCCCCCAATTCGCGCCCCAAACTGAGAGCCCTAAGGACAAACATACGGGACATTCAAGGGAAGAGTATCCCAGAGTTGGGGGTGGGAGAGTTCAAGGTTCAATTCAAGCGGTGCACCACACAGTTGCCCCTAGTAGTTTTAAGGGACGGGGCCTGTTGCCTCCTTGGAACACAGTGGTTTGGCCCCCTGGGGGTTTTCATTGGGGGCATACACGCCGTGCAGGCGAACCCAATTACAGAAGTGTGTAACGCACATCCTGCAGTCTTCGAGAAGAGACTCGGGAAGTTCAAGGGCCCCCCAGTTTCTTTCGACATGGATCCCGACATCCGGCCTGTCAGACTCAAGCTGCGAAGAGTGCCATTCGCACTGAAGGACAAAATTGAGGCGGAACTGGACAAATTGGTGGGCCAGGGGATTTTGGTATCAGTTGATTCTGCCGAGTGGGAAACCCCTATTGTTACAGCGCTTAAGGCTAACGGAGAGGTTAGAATTTGCGCTGACTACAAGAGTGCACCATTAATAAGGCAATCTGCCCGAATGCATACCCGGTGCCGGTAGTCAGCCACCTATTAGCAACATTGCATGGGTGGAGGTGTTTTGCCAAGCTGGATTTGGCACAGGCATACCAGCAATTAACGGTGACCCCAGCTGCAGCCGCCGCACAAACTATAGTTACACATAAGGGAGCCTTTAAGGTGACACACCTTCAGTTCGGCATGAACTCGGCTCCCGGGATTTTCCAGTCCCTCGTGGAGCGGCTTTTGAAAGGACTTCCGGGTGTTTTACCCTACTTCGATGATGTTTTGATAACAGCGGGGGGGGGGACAAGAATTGGCCAAGAGATTAGCCCGAGTGTTAACCGTGTTCGAGAAAGCGGGGCTCAGGTTGAGAAAAGATAAGTGTATGTTTTTTGCAGAGTAAGTTGAGTTTCTAGGTTTTCGCATAACCCCTGAAGGTATTAAGCCAGCCGAGTCAAAGGTAGCAGCAGTACAGAATGCCCCACGCCCCACCACCAAACCCGAGCTACAGTCCTTCCTAGGGCTTCTGAATTTTTATGACTCCTTCCTGCCCGGGAAGGCGTTGGTGGCATAACCGCTGCATAAGATGCTGAAGAAAGACGTGGTTTGGTGGTGGGGAGAAAGTCAGGAACGGGCGTTCAGGGAGCTTAAACAGCTCTTGTCTTCTGAGGCTGTCTTAACCCATTTTGACCCTAAGAAACCCATTGAATTAGTTTGCGACGCCTCACTGGTGGGGGTGGGGGCGGTCCTATGCCACGTGCTAGAGAGCGAGCGGGAAGCCCCAGTAGCATTCTACTCAAGATCCCTGTCCAAAGTGGAGCACAATTACGCGCAGACAGACAGGGAAGCGCTGGCAATAGTCGCAGGAGCCAAAAAGTTCCACGATTTCCTGTACTGCCGACCGTTCACAGTCATGACTGACCACAAGCCCCTGTTAGGAATTTTTACCACAAACAAGCCCACCCCACAGATTTTATCCCCGAGGATGCTGAGGTGGGCAATCTTCCTCAACGCATACCAGTATGCGTTCTACCATCCCGGCAAGGAAATTAGCCACGCGGACGCTCTTTCCAGGTCACCCCTCCCACAGCTAGGAGACCTGGAGTGTGAGGTAGAGCAGGACCACCAGGTGCTACTAATTGAGGCCCTAGAAACTCCCCCAATACTGCCAGCGGACATCGCTAAAGCTACAGCTAAGGACAGGTCACTAGCCTTAGTTAAGTCCTGGGTACAAAAGGGCTGGCCAGCGACCTCCCCCACGGAGGAATTCAAGGTATATGGTAGGAGGAGAGACGAACTGTCCTTAGAGAGGGGCTGCCTGCTGTGGGGTCAGCGGCTAGTAGTCCCCAAAGCATTAAGATCACGGGTGCTAAAGATGTTATACATTAGCCACCCGAGAATCGTGTGCTCTAAGGCGCTAGCCAGAAGCTACTTCTGGTGGCCCAAGTTGGATGCGGACATAGAAAACTTGGTTGGCGCTTGCGAAAACTGCCAGAGTACCCGACCCAAGGAGTCCCGAATTCCCCACAGAGAATGGGACACAGCTCACAGGCCGTGGTCGCGCCTACACGTAGATTTTGTGGGGCCTTTCAGAGGCACCCTGTTCCTAGTAATAGTCGATGCGTACTCCAAGTGGTTGGAGGTTATCCCGATGTCTAGCACATCGTCAGCCACAACTGTGAGACAATTGCGGAAGGTATTCAGCTGTTTCGGGTTACCAGACGTGATTGTGAGCGATAACGCCTCAACTTTCATGTCAGCTGAGTTCAAAGCATTCACAGACATCAATGGAATTCGCCACATTACCTCTGCCCCGTTTCACCCTGCGACAAATGGCCAGGCGGAACGCCTAGTACGAACAACGAAGGACGCCTTGCGTCGGATGGGCCCCGGGGACCTGAACTTACAGTTGTGCCAATTCCTACTAGGGTACAGAGTAACGCCCCTAGTGTCAGGGTTATCGCCCGCTGAACTCCTCATGCAGAGGAGACCCGCCACAATCCTCACATGCCTAATCTAAAGAGGGTGGAGGACGCGGGAAGGAATATAGCATTAGGAAGTACCAAGAGTTTCGGGGTCGGCGAGGCTGTGCACTGCAGAAATTATGTGGCCACAGGGCCGACCTGGGTCCCCGGGGTAGTGGTCAGGCAAATGGGGCCAGTATCGTATAATGTCGAGACCAGCACAGGTCTCCTCTGGAGGAGGCATGCTGATCAACTCAGGAGTAGAGTGGTAAACAGGCAGGACACGGGAGCCAAGCGGGGAATTCAACGATAGGGTCCTCCCCCACCTGCTTATCCCAAGGGGGGGAATACTGGGGGGATACTGGGGGGAAGAGGATGACACAAACCTGTATCCTTCGGACCCCCAGGGCTACAGGAACAATTTTGAAGAGGATGATTTGGAAGAGTTAGATTTTGAGTTCAGAAACCGGGGGGGGGGGTTGGAGTGGTCCCCCACCCGTCCAAGCAAAGAGCAGGATTTTTCTTTAGTCCCTAGAACCCCCGGTTTCACGTCCCTGGAGTTTACTCCTACCCCTCGACCTCCCCAATCCCAGACTCAGAGTCAGCAGCCGATAGCTAATGAGTCACCCTCTCCCATTGCAGGACGAGGACCGAATGAACAGGGACATGCAGCTACCCCAGGGCCAAGCACGGCTGCCACTCACCCCAAGTGCTCTTGCGGAAAGCCACATTGGCTGAAGGACTTTGTCCTTACCTAGGGGGGGAGGGATGTTATGTATCAAATGCAATGCCATTAAATTATGTAATACACCTTTAACAGAATGTAACCAATTGTATCCAATTGTATCTCATCAAGAACTCATTGTAACAGGCTGCATGAGGATGCGAGCTAAGTGACCACAGGTGGCAGTAGCGAGCATCCAGCTCACATGGTACAGATTCCCCAAATACCTGAAGGGCGGGAAACCTTCCCGCCATACCAGCACCTGGAGAAGATGGGCATGACAGGCAATGATATCACGCGGGTGGTAACCAATGAGCTACGATACCTGTATGTTCAAATGTATAGTGCAATATAAATAGAGCTGTTTGTCTGCCATTACCACATGTTCACCCTGACTACCATGCAATAAAGTTGTGTTTAGCCCTGCTGCGGCTCTTTCCGTTGTCTCCATTGCAAGACACTAAAGTAACAGATTCAGTTCTGTATCTGGAGAGGCTCCATGCACAGAGGGCGGCGCAAGGACGGGTTGATCAGACCCTCCGGCTGCTTCCCCTTGCTGGGTTTCCTCCTCCACTTCTTCCTCAGACTCACATATTCCCAGAAGTTCCTGAAGGGTTAAGGGCTTTGACAATCTTTGTCCTGTCACGGGATGGAATAGGAACACCCAGTTCTCATTGCTGGAAGATTGCCCTGATGATGGCACCTCCACTTCTATGGTAACCAGTGATGACTCCGAGTCATCCATCCTTATACCTGTAAGGAAACAAAACGTTGCGGGCTAATCTTACCTTCTTTTTAGAGGAGCCAAAAGTGCTGCTCTATTTGCCTTGACAAAGCCTCCTGGTTCTCAGATCCAAATCCAACCGCTCAGCCATCCATGTCTTGAATGCTCGACTAGGCACTGGCTTACAGGAGGCATGTACCGATCCTTTAGGCTGCGATAATTTCCTTTATCCGCACACTCCCAGTGCAGCCTAAGGTCACCTCACTGTACCGCTTCCCAACCGACTTCAAAGAACTCCACCTGTCCCTTACAGGGAGTTTGCGGTGGTTTAATATATTGGTAGCATATGGAGGCATAGAGCAAAGCACTTGGATATAGCCTGATAAACTCACATCAACTCCGATGGTATTACTCACAAAGAGTTTTATTTTTCATTAGCATCTGAAAAAGAACAGAGACAGACCAAGACAAAAGAGAAAGTACATAGCAATGCATAGTTAATAGGGCTCCTCTTGATCAGAGAGGATCATCTCGGGTATTAGCCAAAGCTTCCTGTTGGGAAGTCTGAGTCCGGCCTGAGGAGACAGATTTCTGCCTTCTACCCAGGGGGACCAAAGAACTGAGGGAAAGGGCTTTGCTTTTATACACAAAAAGGAGCAGATTTCCCTCCCACCTTTTGCATTCTTGGAATGTCCAAATCTGCAGGTGTTAGACCCACAGGGTTTCAATTGACAGGAGGGGAGGCGTCCTCTCCCTCGTGGTATAGTCAGCAGACCTTGTCGTCACCCAGTACCCTCATGGGGCTACACCTGCAGTAGCTGTCAATCACTCCCGTGTGGGATCGCAGCTGTGTAGATTTCATCAGAAAGGAATGTGTGTGTGAAACAGCTTTAGTAGCTTTGTGATAAGGTTGCCATAGTTACTCAAGGATCATGACAGTGGTAATGTAAGAATGTGAAGGAAATATGGAAAAGTGGCTTTGTGGAAATTAATGAAATGTCAATTAGTTTGGAAATGTGTCATTATTATCTAATTTTGGAAATATGCAGATAGAATGGAAATGATATAGAAAATAATCATTGAATATTATTGATATGTATTGATTTAAAACTTATTTCTTCTTATATTTCCCCCAAACTTTCAAGGGAGTTTTTCTTATAAAATTAATACCAACATCTTTATTAACTTTTCTTTCTCAACATAAATAGGCATGTAATCCATATGTCAAATCTTTTCCTTTTAAAGTTCAAACTGATGTGTTTATGATTCTTTTTCATATCTAAATCAGAGCAGCTGTGTAATAGTAATAATGTTATAGGTTTGGTGAACCCAGCTGCCTCCTGTTTTGTCTTGCAAACATTTCTATTTATTAAATTGATTATTCTCTTGCCATACAAACTCTGATAATTCTTTCTTCTATGTCAGAAGAATTATCTTGTTGTTTACCAGAGTTTGGTATATATTGAGAAAAAAATAAAGGTTTTGGTAAGACTATCATCTTGATTAACACAATTCATCCCAACAATGATTGAATGTTTGGAACAGAAGTTTCCTTTGCCTATGTTTTTAGCATATTAAGGCAGGGGTTCCCAAATTATGGCCCATGGGCCAGACCCAGCCCATGGCGCCATTTCTTGTGGTCCACCACCATCTCTGCCACACCCAGAAGTCAAAATAAGAAATTAGGGGTGGGGGGAGAGATATGAAGAGACCATGCTGCCTGCAGAGCAGATTATGGGGCAAAGGGAAAGAGGGAGTCCATGGATGCAGGATCTCTGGGCCTGGAAAGTGGGTGGTGGCTGTGAAAGAATCTCTTACCCCACTAGATGGTAATGGGGGTCTCCAGGGTCAGGTGTCCCACCTGGCAGGCATGGGTGTCTCCTGGCTGGATGGCCATCTGTTGGTATGTCCAGTCCCGCAGAACAGGAGGATGAGGGGTGGTGGGGGCCTTTTTGGCTGGGGGTGGGGTGGGGGATAGAGAGGCTGTGTTGGGGGAAGAGAGATCCTCCAGTGAGAACACATGCCTTCTGGGCATCATCACTCTCCCGGTAGAAGAAACCTCCCCGCTGCCCAGCAGAGGTTTTGACAAAGAGAAGAGTGATTTAATTGGGGGATGAGGAGGGAGGTCAATTCCCCTCCCCTATCCGTCCATAGTTGGGAAAAGCAAAGCTTTGACACTTATATCCCGCCTCCTCACACTTAGAGCACTCCCTGTTCTGTTCACAAGTTCATTAGCATTTTTTCACCCCAAAATGCTGGGTACTCATTTTACCAACCTCGGAAGGATTCAAGAGGCTGAGTCAACCTTGAGTCCTGGTCAGGATCGAAGTGATAACCTTTTGGTTATAGTACAACAGTTTAACCACTGCACCACCAGGTAAACCGCTGGGGCCAGATGAGGTTTGGGGAGGCAGAACAGTGGTGGGATTCAGCAGGTTCACCAGAACCGGTAGCAGAAATTCTGGCTGGCTCTGCCCATTCAAGTTTTGAAATTAAGTAGTCCTAATCTGGGTGGGTGCAATGCAGGGCTTGACCCCCTGGCCACGCCCACAGAGTAGGTAGTAAAATGGTTGAATCCCACCACTGAGGCAAAAGCATTTGCTCCTATCCCACTTCCAAAACCCAGAGAGAATAGATGTGGGTCTCTCCACGACCAGGCAGGGAATTCAGAGACACCCCCCATGGACCCCTCTTCCTCTCTCATAGGGGGAGGGGCTTGGCAACCTCATTTCCATCTATTCGGTCTGTTTGGGGTTTTGTGCAGAATTTCTGGGGCCAAAGGTTGTGGATCTCTCCTCTAAACCTCTACCCCCACCAGCCTCCCTTTCATACCTGTCAAGTATCCCGTTTTTCCTGGTAAAACCCCTTATTTTTACCCCTCTTCCCGCCCCCTCTCATTGTATTAATTTTCCCTTAATATCCCTTATTTTTTTTAAAAAAAATCCTGACCGGAGCCCTCACAGGCGAAGCTGCAGTATGTTTTTCTGGCCACCAGAGGTCGGTGTGCGGCTTTTCGCTGGCGGAAGGGGAGGGAGAGAAGGTGGTAGGGGCGTTCTGTAGTTAGTTTCTTGTTCATTTCCCCCTGTCACGTGGTCATCATGGAGGCTTCGTTTTTGCTGCTGCCTTCGGAGCCACCATGGGACAGGAGTCTACAGGTGAGCGATATTTCATAAATGCATTGGCAGGGGGGGGAGGAGCATCATGGCAGACTGAGCACATCGTTTTTCTCACCACTGCCTGGAAAGGGGAGCCACAAATGTGGATATATAATGCTAAACTGTTACGTTTTTGAAGGAAAATGTTTCTGGAAGGAATGTGAAGTTGATAGATTGTAATTGGAGGTATTTGGAGCCTGGAGGACAACGGAAAAGAGTAAAACTGTTGCAGCTGTTTCTCAAGTGCTGAGAGCCGAGTTAGTGGTGCTGTTGGAGAATGGAGTTTATGAGCAGAGGTGACAGCAAAGAGAAGCGCTTCCTTGGGAGCTGGCAATAGCTGTGTTCGAGAGAAGTGAATTTTGGCAAAATCTGGGGTTCGGCAGTGCTTGGAGGAGACTCTAGTGGCGGAGTGGAGCAGAGGAGAGAGGAGGAGAGTCGAGCACGATCTCGCGTGCAGAGTTCAAGGGTGGAAGGAAATAACGATTTTGGTCTCGGCTGGAGTGGCGCTGCCGGAGAACAGAGGACGGAGTTTAGGTGGGGGGTCTCGGCAAGGAGAAGCGCTTTTGTGGGCGGCTGAAGTCTCGGCACCGCTTGGAGTTTGGGGACGCTGGAACGCAAAGTGGTCAGGAGAGTGCTCTGGTTGTGTCGGGCGGAGAAGGAGTCGTTACTCTGTGGGGATAGGGGTCTGAGGGGAGTCAATTTGGGGGTGCGGAAGTGAGTCCCAATTGATCCCAAAGGGCCCTAATCTGGAGCAGGAGTCTGGGCAGCCCGTGTTGACCAGTGCATTGGTTGGATGTGCGTCCCCTGAAAATACTACTGAACGTTGGCTGAAAGTGTGGAAGTCTTTAAGGAGCTGTTATTTCTTCTATCCTTGGAACTTGGACTTGGATTGTGTTGAACTTGTTTTACAAGTGGTGTGCTGGAAGGGCAGAGGATATTCTGTTTGATTGACTGTCGGGCAGGGTCCTTCCATGAGCCCTGATCATTGGACCATTGTGGGGGTGTAAAATAGAGCTGCTGCTTAGGTGGTGGAGGGCAATTTGTGACTGTGATTTTGACTGCGGCAGAAAGAAGAGAGAAAGTGAAAAAAAAGAAAATTAGTTTTCACAGCTGCTGTGCCAAGGACAGTGATAAAATCAAGGCTAGCCCTGGAGTTGCTTTATCATCAAGTGCAGCTGTGTACTGCTCAACTGGTTGGACTATAGGAACAATTTTTTTTCTTTCTTCAAGATCTGTGTTTTGTATACATGCCTTGTGTAGAGTAATGAGCTGGATTAACTTGAAAGTCCATAGTGGTTGAAGTTAATTATAAAAGGGATTGTAAGCTATGGTTGTTTATGTATTGGGGCATAAGGAGATAATTGTATAGGGTATTGGCTAAAAGCGTGGATAAAGTTGTATAGACCTGGTTAGGACTATTTGAGAATAGAGTGAATGAGTCGAAAAGAAAAAAGAAAGCAGCAGAGAGAAGAGATAGAAATAGATCCAATTTGGCTAAGAACAGGTAGATTAGTAAGAGCAGGCGGTGAGGAACGAAGGAAGTCCTTAAAGGATGAAATTTTGGAAGCTGAGGAGCTGGATAGGCTTAGAGCAGGCATGGCAGCAAAGAAGAAAGTACAAGAGAAACAGCAATTACAACAGTTAGATATAAATCAAGAAGATCAGCAAATTGAATTTAAAGAGGCCAATGCTCGGGGAGCTATAAAAAAGAAAGTAATAGAAGGAGATGTAGAGGAAAGTGTGGAAGGGGATAGCCCTAATGTGAATGAATGTAGAGGCTCTATTGAAATGAGATTAGATAGCCTTGAGAAGTATCTTCAGACCAAGTTCCAAAATTTAGAAGAGCAGCGAGCGAGGGATAATCAAGAATTTATTAAACTGCAGCAAGAGAGTTTTGAGGCTTTTCAGCAAAAAATGCTGTCAGTGGTGACAGGTTTGATGGAATCAGCTAAAGTTGAAATTGCCAAGATAATGGAAGAGGTGAATGATGTAAAAGAAGGAATGGGTTCAATTTCAAAGGAGGTTGAAAATGTAAAGAGACATGTCCAAGAGGTGCAGGAAAAAGCTAAAGGGAGAGAAGTAAAAGTGGATGATCATGAAGTGAGACTGGAGTTACTTGAAGACCAATCTAGAAAAAGAAATATTATAATTAGGCATGTTTCTGAGGCCCGCCCTGATCAGCTGAAGGCCAGAATAATGAGTTGGTTAAATGATTTAGGTATGGATAGGAAGTTCGAGGCTGAGGATGTATTAAGTGTGCATAGATTAGGGTCTAAGAAACATAATACAGCAGACAGAAATGTGCTATTGAGGTTTGCTAGTGAAGGTTTGAAGGTGATGTTAATGCGGCATATCAGGAAATCTGGGTCAAGTATATTGAAAATGGAAGGGAATAGTATAGAGATCTATAATGATATTTCTATTGGCGAGAGAACATGGAGAACACAAATCAAACCAGTAACCAGGAAGTTGAGGGAAAAAGGAATTGTTTATTTTTGGCTTGCCTTAAAAAAGCTAAAATTCATAGTATCTGGAAAATCATACGTGTTGAGGGATGGGTCATATGTCTTAGACATACTTGCAGAGGCAAAGATAATTGACCGAAACTCCAAGGAATGGGAAGATCTTAAAGAGGAGCTGATAATAGCAGGGGTTTACACAACATATGACAGGGAAGAGGAAGAGCGGATGAAGGATATGAGGGGTTGCGTTGTCTAGCCAGGATGAACTAGGTAGTGTGGAATGATATAACGGTGTAAAAATGGCAATTGAAGTAACTGTAAGGCACAATATAAAGCGATGATAGAATCCTCATGTGGAAATGGTGGCATGAAAAATTAAATAGTATTTAGAATGGGTAATTAGGCAGGAGAAGTGGTGGTTTGGTTTGTGAGTGTTGTCTCCCCTCCCCCCTCCCCCCTTGTTTGGCAGGGGTGTTTTTCTTTTTCGTTTCGAAATGGCGGGGAGGGTAATGATTTATTGTTTTATGTTTTGTGTTCAGCTGTTTGCTTATGTTTTGTGGGTTGGATTAGCACATGCTTGTAGGAGATGGAATTGTTGCAAGCAAAAAATAATAAAGAATTATGAAATCGATTAGGGTGTTATCATGGAATGTGAAAGGCACGGGCAGTATTATTAAGAGGAAACGTCTGGAAGCGGTAATTAGGAAAGATAGGCCAGATGTGATATGCTTACAAGAAACGCATCAAAAAAGTGAGGATGTAAATAAATTGTATATAAAGGGGATAGAATATTATGAGAAGACATTGGGTACGTCTAAGGCAAGAGGGGTTGCCATATTAATATCAAAAAAGTTAGGATTTACAAAAGTAAAGACAGTTGTAGATCCATAAGGGAGATTTCTTATAACAAGGGGATTTATTAATAATGAGGATATAACCTTTGTTAATGTATACGCGCCAAACGAAAAACAGGAGGAATTTTTAGATAAGGTGTATCAAAGTATAGAATCAGAAAGGGTGTCCAAGTTAATAATGGTTGGAGATTTTAATTTGATCAGATCAGATTTGGATACTACAAATGTGGCTAAGCGTACATGTGATGGATAGGTGGTTAAAAATAACGGGATTACAGGATGTTTGGAGGAAAATTAGAGGCTCAGAACGGGGATATACATTTTGTGATGGATAGGTGGTTAAAAATAACGGGATTACAGGATGTTTGGAGGAAAATTAGAGGCTCAGAACGGGGATATACATTTTTTTCGCACGTGCACAATTCTTATTCACGAATTGACTATGTTTTGGCTTCTGAAAGTATGATAGATAAGGTTGAAAATATTGAAATTGGTATGATTAAGGAATCTGATCACGCTAAAATAATTACAGAATTTAAACTAAGTGATGACAAACAAAAAAGGGGTACATGGAGCTATGATACAAGGTTATATAGAGATCAAAAGAGTAAGGAAACGATAATAAAAAGATGGGAAGAGTGCTGGGAAATTAATGATACAAAGGATGTAAATGATGGAATATTATGGGATACCATGAAGGCAATATTCAGGGGAGAAAGCATTAGGCTCTCTTGTATTAATAATAGGCAAAATAAGGAAAAGGAAAAAGAGTTAGAGGACGAAATAAAGAAGTTGCAGGATATTCATGCAAGAATGGGAGATAGGGACATATTCGATAAAATGCAAAAATTAAAAAGAGAATTTATTGAAAAAGATATTGAAAAGGTAAAGAAGAATTTAATTTATTTGAAAAGAGATTACTTCGAGTACAGTAATAAAAATTCTAAGATATTAGCTAGAGCGGCTGAAGAAAAGAAAGATAAAAGAGGAATTTCAGTTCTGATAGATAAGTATGGCAGAAGGTGTAATAAGTTAGTAGATAAAATTCAAATTGTCAAGGCTTTTTATCAGGAATTGTATTCGAGGAAGGACGTAAATAAGGATGAATTAGAGCGATATTTAGATAAGTGGTCAAGAATAAATTTAAGCTTGGAGCATAGGAGTTACATGGATGAAAAGATAACACAAAAGGAAATAAAGGAGGTCATAAAAAGGTTAAGGATGGGCAAGGCTCCAGGCGAGGATGGTTTATCGGTGGAGTTTTATAAAGACTTTAAAGAGATGTTGTTACCAAAAATGGAAAGGATTTTTAATTATATTTTGGAGGGAGGGAGAGTTCCTAAATTGTGGTATAGTACAATTATAATTTTAATTCCAAAGGTAGGGAAAAATCTGGAAAAAATTGAATCCTATAGACCGATTTCCCTGATGAATCAGGACGCAAAAAATTTTACGGCAATTTTAGCTAATAGATTGAATAGTTTTAGTGGCAAATACATTAATAAGGATCAAGTGGGATTTATGAGGGATCGGTATATGTCGGATTTGACGAGAAGGATGGTTGACTTGACAATTATTGCTCAGGAACAAGAGGAGCATGTGGGTTTCTTCTCCCTGGATATATTCAAAGCTTTTGACTCGATCCAATGGATAACTATAAAGGAAATTATAAAGAAATATGGATTCGGACAAAAATTTTGTGGGGTAATTGAGCAGTTGTATCAGCAAGGCTCGGCTAGGGTTAAATTAAATGAGGAATTAACAGGGGAGATTAAATTGGAAGCGGGCACAAGGCAAGGAGATCCATTGTCGGCATCTTTATTTATAATGGCCATGGAATTGTTAGCTAATGTAATAAGGGAAGATAAGGAATTAATTGGAATTGAGGGTATAAAAATTAGCCAATATGCTGATGACACCCTAATAACAATAAAAAATCCACAGAATGCACTAGGGAAGATATATGGGCATTTAGAGGAATTTCAAAGGGTGACGGGACTTAAGGTAAACTGGGATAAGTCAGAAGCAATTCTTTTTAATGTGGATTTGGACATACAAGAAAGTTTAAAGGCTAAATTTAAAATACAAATTAGAGATAATATAAAATACCTGGGGATAAACATTTCAAATAAATACGATGATTTAAAAAGGTTAAATTATGATAAATTGGAAAAAGAATTAAAAGAAATGATTTTACGGTATAAGAAGCTAAATTTGTCGTGGTTTGGACGCGTTTCGCTATGTAAAATGAAGCTTTTACCCAAATTAAATTTCTTATTTGATACCCTGCAAATATATATGAAAGAGAAGGAATTAAAGGTTTTTCAAACTATATTAAATAATTTTTGTAACGGTGGAAAAAGGACCAGGATACCAAAGTTTTTATGGTATTCATCACAAAAAAAGGGCGGGTTAGGAATTCCAAATATTAAAAATTATTATTGGGCATTTCAATTGAAGAATATTTGTAAAATTTTAGTGAAAGAAGAATCGATTTGGGGAAAAATTGAATTGCGAGAGAAACTGGGTGAAGAAATATTAATGTTTTTGGGCAAAGGGAAAGCAAAAATTAATGTTACAAATAAATTGTTAAAAGCTCTTTTAAAAACTTGGACATTATTGAAAAATAAATTGGCACCAGGGTTGTCCCCAATATTAGGCCTGAGTGATATGAAATCATTCCCACTGAGAATGGATAGGAGATTAGAAGAAGTATTGAATAAGAATAATATAACTTTATTAAAGGATTGGATAACAGCATGTAGAGACAAGGAAAGAAAGTTAGATATAGGTAGACAACTTAAATTGAATAGGCTTCAATTGATGTCTATTGACAGTTGGAATAAAAGATATTTAGATGAAGCGAGCTTGGATAGGGAGCGGACGAAATTTGAAGAGTTGGTACTTAGTCTAAAAAGTGGGCAAGTAAAAGTTAAGGGGTTAGTAAGCAAAATATATAAGGTTTTAGATGACTCAGATCAGCATCAGAAAGCTTTAAAAGAAACATGGGAGCTAGATTTGAATATCATAATTACAGACGAGCAGTGGAATGCTAAATGGAAAAGGAGAATAATGAGGTCTTTGTCTGTAAGAATAAAAGAGCACAATTATAAATTATTGTGGAAGTGGTACTTGACTCCGGTACGACTATACCAAATTGACAATACAAAGTCGAAATTTTGTTGGAGGTGTAAGGGGGAAATTGGAACATATGAGCATATGTGGTGGGGGTGTAAAGAGACGAAGTCATTCTGGTTGAAGGTGGAACACGAAATTGGGAGAATTCTAGATGTAAGAATGAAATTGGATGTAATTTTAATTTTGTTAACAGATGTGGAGGTGGTAGAGCAACAAAAAAGGGAATTATTAGCAATTATGTTATCCAGTGCTAGACAGTGTATAGCGCGATATTGGAAATGTGATGTTACCCCAAAAATAGAGGATTGGTATAAGGAGTTGTGGAATACTGCGCTGAATGATAAGCTCACCTGGGAGTTAAATTTAAGAAAAGGGTTAATTAAAGAAAGCAAATTTCAGGAAATTTGGAAATGTTTGATAAATTATACCTTGATTAATGGTCATGGGCAACTGCCGGTGCCGGATTACATTGCATTTTTGAGACGATAATAGATAAAAGGGGAAATTCTGTCTCCGTAGCATTGTATATAGCACGTGGTGATATTTTGTTCTGTTTCTTTTTTTTCTTCTTTCTTTTCTCTCCTTCTCTGCTTATTTATATTATTGTGTATTTTGTCTTTTATTTTCTTACATTGTTCTGTGTGTTATCTCTTGTTTTTTAATTATTGGATGTATATCGAGAAATAAAAATTTTAAAAAATTAAAAAATATATATGCATTGGCAAATCAGTGAGAGACTTCTCTCCCATTCTCATGGTTTATTGAGCTGTTTCTGCCCTGCCTCCTGGCTGGAGGATTCCGTTTCTGTTCTAGAGTTAACTTGGGAGGGGTGGGGTGGGGGTGGGGGAAGGTGCTTGATCACTATATGAGAGAGGGGGGTTGTTTCTGTTCTAGAGTTAACTTGGAGGTGGGTGGGGGATGGTGCTTGATCACTATATGAGAGAGGGGTGTTCGTTTCTGTTCTAGAATTAACTTGGGAGGTGTGGGGGTGGGGATGTTGCTTGATCACTATATGAGAGAGAGGGGGTTCATTTCTGTTCTAGAGTTAACTTGGGGGAGTGGGGTGTGGGGGATGGTGCTTGATCACTATATGAGAGTGAGAGAGCACCCCACCTTCTAACAAACCATCTGGAGGGAGATTAACTCCTCAGCTGCTGGGAGGCTTGGAAACTACAGAGGTTGCTTTTTACTTCTTTACTAATTCCCTTCCTTAAGCTGTATTCGACATTCTCAGGTGTTGGTGCTTCAACTGGTTGCAGTGAGGAACAAATAGATTGGTTAATTTGGGGGAATTAATCCCTTGCTCCTCCACCCTAATTGAGGGGGGAGGATGTCTAGCCATGTGCAGGGCTAGTTCAATAAAGCCAAGCTGCTTACAAGCATTTGTTAACCCTAAGGGGCTGGTTTACTATTCTGCACTTTCTTTGCTTCCCAGGGGAAAAAAGTAATTAAAAATGAGTAAGGTAAAGGTAAAGATTTCCCTTGCTCGAAAGTCAGTTGTATCCGACTCTAGAGTTCAGTGCTCATCTCTGTTTCAAAGCAGAAGACCCAGTGTTGTCTGCGTCTGCAGACATTTCCGTGGTCATGTGGCAGACACCAGAGCGCACGAAACGCTGTTGCCTTAGCACCAAAGTGGTC
This sequence comes from Bradypodion pumilum, assembly GCA_035047305.1. Lineage (NCBI taxonomy): Eukaryota > Metazoa > Chordata > Lepidosauria > Squamata > Chamaeleonidae > Bradypodion > Bradypodion pumilum. Next base: position 476,345,640 of record JAWDJD010000002.1, read on the forward strand.
CCTATTTATCTACTTGCAATTTCTTACTTTCGAACTGCTAGGATGGCAAGAGCTGGGGCAAAGAGCTCATTCCATCCTGCAGTACTCGGGAATCGAACTGCTGACCTTCTGCCTCCCAGTCAGCATCTTGGTCACTTAAGCCACTGAGTAAACAAGAAAGAAAACAAAACAAAAGTCCCCCAAGAAAATGGGGAAAGGGATCTTTGGCCCACACAGCTTTGTGCCTATTGCACAATACCATCTACAATACCATCTAGCCATCTTATTTTTGGCCACCCACTTCTTTTGTCCTCCACCTTTCCCAGCATCAAGGCCTTCTCAAGTGAATCCTCTCTTCTCATTTGATGTTCAAAGTACTTTAGAGTCATCTTTACTATTTTACCTTTAATGAGCAGTCATGGTTGATTTCTTCTAGGATCGACCCATTTCTAACACCACATTTGAAAGGCATCTATTTTTCTCCACTCAGCTTTCCTGATGGTCCAGCTCTCACACCCATACATTACCACCGGAAATACCATTGCTTGACTATGCAATTTTTTGTTTGCAAGGTGATGCCTCTGCTTTTAACTATGTTCCCCATAGCTTGTTTCCCAAGCATCAGTCACCTTTTTATTTCACGGCTGTAATCACCATCTGCAGAGATCTTTGATCCTAAGAAAGTAAAATCTGCCAGTCGTATCCAACTCTAGGGTGCAGTGCTCATCTCCATTTACAGCCAAAGAGCCAGTTCTGTCTGTGTTTGCAGACATTTTCATGGCCATGTGGCAGGCATGACTAGAGCCCAGCAAGTCAAATGGCTATATTTGGCCACACCCACAGATTTGGCCACAGAGGGGTGTGGCCAAAAATATCCCTTATTTTCAAATCCAAAACTTAACAAGTATGCTCCCTTTCCCAGAACCCCCTGCCCCACCAGAGGGGCGCCTGGGAGGAGGGACCCTGAGACCAAGACGGAATGGAGGCAATTGACGGGACTTCCCTGCCTGGCAACCGATGACGGAAGTAATGGCAGAGGCTCTGATTGGCTCAGATCAAGCTTCCAAGCGTGGAAACTCTTAGCCAGACTAAGTGTGTTTGTGGCGCTTGTGGGAGTGGAAGGGCAGAGCCCTAGTTCTCCAAAGCAATGATTGCGCCTCATGATGTAGATCCTCCAATGAGAGCACGCGTCTTCTAAGCATCATCAGTCTCCAGGTAGACGAATCCTTAGTGCTGATTGACAGGGAACCAAAGGCTTCTGCAGAGAGGAAATGGACTTCATCCATGAAAGCTAACATTAAAATATAGTATATCAGAGAGTAAACAAAAAAAAAAAGACGAAAAACACTGTGACACCTAATACTCACTTCTGTATTTTAATGTTAGCTTTTGTGGACGACTTGGTCCACATCAGACATGAGTGGATTTTCATGGTATACATTTATATATCTGGCATAGAGTCCCAGAGTAGCTTAGCAAAGTTGGTTGGTTCATGAGATGGATATGTAAATCAACGAGTTATTTACAACCAGCAATAAAATGCAACCAGTTTGTCTGAGGAATCTCTGATGGAAATCGGCTTGAGGAGTTAGGTTTGTAAAATAAACATTCTGACATTATTATGTACATCTAATGAGTTGATTGAAGAAGCTTTATGGGATGAAGCACAGCCAGCGGTCAACTGCCCTCAGAAACATCTCCTCCCCCTTCCCTCCACCATCCCCACAATTTTTGTGTCTGTTCTGCCAGATTAATGTAACCCCTTAGTTGTGGCCTCTTCCAGACAACAAAGAACATGGTGTGCGACCTAGGCTTAGCTATGGGCATCGCGGGCATCAAGCAGCCAACAGAAGGAAGAAGCAAAGTATCACCCAGATCCCTTGGAAGTGCAAGCCGGGAAAGAGGCCACAGAGCTGGGAAGGAAGGAGGTTGTGGGGGAGGGGGGCAAAGGATTGTCTTTCACAGTGGTACTCAAGAGTACCTCAAGTAGAAGCAGTAACAGACTTTACTTTTTTAGGATCAAAGATCACTGCAGATGGAGACTGCAGCCATGAAATAAAAAGGCGACTGATTCTTGGGAGACAAGCTATGAGAAACCTGGGGAACATAGTGAAAAGCAGAGACATCATATTGCAAACAAAGATCTGCGTACCCAGATCGGCCATGTGCACGAAGGGTGAGTGCAGGCAAGTAGGGCGAGGCATAGCAACCTATAGCCAGTTCCAACGGTTAACCCTTGGATTTATAGGTTAAGATTTGAATCCCCCGCCAAAAATACCCATTGGTTGACGTCACTGTATTCCTGACCATGATTACCTATTGTGTTGTATTCCCGACCATGAACACCTGGAGACGGGGAGTTTCCCGCGCTAGCTATTAATTGGGTGATTGGAGCCACATGGGCTGGGCTCCTTCAGCTGTTACCTCCTTCAGTTGCTACCTGCTGAATTCCGTGCGATAGGCAGCGGAACTTCTGCATACACAACAGTCAGTCTTATCACTTTTGTTCTGCACCCTCCAAAGGTATCCAGCACGGGTCTGATCCAGGGGAAGAACTTTGGCAGCTTGGCTCTTCTTCAGCTGCGCCCCAATCCTTCGCAGGGAATGGAGGGGGAGATCATTTGCACTCGGGATCCCTGGCCACGGCCCTGCTCCAGGGAAACAAAGCAGGAAAGTGGGGCAACAATCCAAGCGGCAGAGGTCAAGGCAGAGGTAGCAAAAAACCAGGATTGTCCCAGATTCAAGATTGGAAAAATTGTACGTGACAGTTCAATAAAAATTATATTAAAGTCCCGGATTTTTAAAACTTACTGATTGTGTATTATAACATACCATTATAACACACCTCTTCCCTCCACCCCATGGGTCAAATTTTAGCCACACCCTTCTCAGAATTCCCCATCCCCTCCTCTTGGGTTCGTTAGCCAACTTCTATAATCTTGCAAGCGTTGTAACGAAAGTCACAATTGATTTGTGGAAAAGGGAAGCATTTGAATGGCAGGGAGTGTGGTGACTCAAGAGGTTAAGATGCTGAACTCGACAACTGGAAGGTCAGGGTTCGATTCCCTGGTACTGCATGACAGAGTGAACTCTGTCCCAGCTCCTGCCAAACTTTGGGTTATAACTGGTGTAATAATTAACTGTTGTAAATAAATTCATGTCTGTATTCTCCCTGACTGGAAAGATCTGGGGGTTCTCCCCCATCGGGGGCTTCAGTCCAGCCTGGATTGCTGGGGAAAAGGTCGTAAAAAGTGATCCAGTCTCAGAGATTGAGCCACGCTTGGGGGAAAATCTCCCCCTCTTCCTCTGTATCCATGAAAATACGCCAGGCCGCCCTCTTGCAAAAAGGATCCAGAAGGAATTTGGGGGTCATTCCTCAAAGGCCACATCTGAGGACCTTCCATGAGAGCCATTTTTCAGGTGTTGGAAGCGAGAATGCTTGAACATCCAAAGTAGACAGACAGACTGACTCAACATCCTGGACTCAAGATTTTGGGCGATGGAAAGAGTTGCAATTGGGGATGTTTCCTTTCCTTTAGAGTCTCAGTCTTTAAACTGCCCCCAAGTCCACCAAGCCCTGGAGGAGTTGGGGGTCCCCTGGGAGGAGGCATTGGCTGAGCAGAGTTATTTCCGAGTGGTGAGGGAGGGGGAATGGCAGAGGAATTTTTCCAAGCCAATCTCCCTCAGCCTCCCATATCTCTAGGGCTCCTTCCCTACCTCCCAGCCCCCTCCCAATTACCTTTCCTCCTCTTCAGGTGGAGGTAGAGCCCCACAACTCCAAAGACAAGCCCCATCCCACCCCATCCACATTTTGCTCCTGGCAGAGTCCGACCTCAGTGGCTCTGTGGGGAGAAGGAGACCCAGGTGGGGGTAGGTTTAAGAGCCCCTTCTTCCTTTTCCCTGCCCTTTTCAGACACTTTCTCAGCTTTATACCATGATTTTCTAGGTTTTCTCATTCTGGCCCATCTGCTCCTTAATTTTCTGGGTCATTACTGGCCACCTAAGCTCCTTGGGGTAGAGACTGTGCTACATAGGAAACTGTGGCCATCATCTTCCCGAATCACCTTCCACAAGGGGACTTGAGAAAATTATGGGGTGAAGGGGGATTGGGAGTCAATGACACAGGATCTCTGGGGCTGGGAAGTGTGGGGCTGTGGCTCTGGGTGCAACCACCAAATGAAAAATCGCTTCCTCAAACAGTTTCAGAAATTAAAAGAGGAGCTCCAAAGTAATCCAATTCCTCCACCTAATGGCTCAGGTGTAAATGGCAGTTTCCCCATAGCTACAATGGAGAGACCTCCAATCTTGAAGCAAGCTAATTTTGAAAAAACCAAGGGAGAAACTTCTTTGGATTTTCAGTGATGTCATGCCAAGCCCCTCTTCTAGTGACGAAGATGATGATCTCTTGGGCAGAGTGACCAGAGGAGCCTCACCTTTATTTGAATATCTCTGTTTGCTTAGAAATGTTAGGTAACTGATGTTAGGCAATTTCTTTTTCTGAACACTTAATAACACGTGGAGATAGGTTTTTTCTAAATTGCAAGATGCTAGCTTAATTGTGAACATGAATAGATGTTAAATTGCTTGATTGGTGAATAGCGATAATGTTTTTCTTTTCTGTAATGCTTGCTTGCCAAGAGGGCCTAGCCAGGGGGTGGCCAGTGGTTGGGTGGCCAGGGGTTAGCTCCTCTGAGCTAACTGCCCTCCCTCCCCATCCTAGGCAAAGTTCCAATGGTGTGTGTGTGTGTGTGTGTGTGTGATGGAATTGGAAGAAGCCACACACACACACACACTGATATTCCAGTGGCAGGGAGTAATTGATATCTCTCTCCATGGTTCAAACGGAGAAAAAATTTCCATCACTCTGCTTTGGATCGGGGCCGCGAAGCGGGCCGGATATGCTGGATCGGGGCCTGAAGCAGGCCGGTGGGTCCCGGAGGAGACTGGTCAAGCAAAGACACACGAGGCAGGATGGAGCGAAGACTAGTGTTTAATGATGACAAATCAGAAGCATTTATGCCTGCCTAATCTGGCTGCGTGCATACGTTGCGCGTAGTGATACAGAGGAAGCCCTGAGTCTGCACATCATGTTTACACAAGTTACTTGGGGAAGTCTTCACCGGGGGAAGTTTCTTATCTGACTTAATTAACTACTGGGGACATGCATTGTTCCTTGTTATCGGGAGCAAACAAGTGGCCAAAGTTGACTCTTAGACTTTAGGGCTTCTGCGGATGCAAGATTACCCATTACATGCCTATGGGGTTAACCATCTATGATCTTTAGCTCTCTATTGTCCTAGCTGCCTGTCGGGTCAGCAATAGGTGAATCAAGGTATACAAATATTCCGCTCCCCAATTTCTGTACCCTGGAACCCGGGCTCCAAGGAGCGTGCCCCCAAGTCCTGGTTCTGTCAGGGACAGTATGCCAATTGAGTGCGCGGATCCTACAACTCTGAATTTGACAACTGGAAGGTCGGCTGGTCAGAAGTTTGAGACCTGAGTACTGCATGATGGGGTGAGCTCGCGTCTCTGTCTCCGCTCCTGACAACCTAGCAGTTCGAAAGGAGGAAACTGCAAGTAGATAAATAGGTACCACTTTGGTGGAAATGTAAACCGCATTCCATGCACTTTGGTGTGTCTAGTCATGCCTGCCACATGTCCACGGCATACCTGTCAACCGCGGCTCCGGCCAATCCGGGACCTGCGCAGAACGGTTCTGCGCAGGTCGCCTTCTACACATGCGTAAAACCCTTCTATGCATGCGTAGAAGGCGACCAGCACAGAAGGGCTGCGCAGTACCTCCTTTCCCCCACTGCCAAATTCCGGGATTTCAGCAGCGCGGGGCGGGAAATGGCGCAAATCAGCACTGAAAACCGGGAAATCCCAGCCAATCCGGGAAGGTTGACAGGTATGGCTACAAACAGAGACGAGCACAGAACCCTAGAATCAGATACGACGAAGGGTAACCTTTACCTCTAGCAAGAGTGGGGGTGTGCCAGACAAAAGGGCTGCTTAGAGAGTGAGGATGGCAGACAAGAACGATTCCTATAGAGGGAGGATGGCAGACAAGAGTGATTCCTAGAGAGGGAGGATGGCAGACAAGAGTGATTCCTAGAGAGGGAGCATGCAAGACAAGAGACTCCCGGAGTATACAAGATGAGTGAATTTTCCTAGAGGGGAGAGACATTTGGGAGTGGAAAACGGCCATGGAGGTATTAAAAAAACCAGGAGATGACATGACGTCACACACTTGAAGCCGACTAATCCGACAGTCCGCCATGATAGTTGGCCCAAAACATTGCCTTTGTTGTGTGGAGTCGTGAAAGTACATCGGGGTTTCTCCTTTAATATCAGTGGGTGGGGGGTTGCGATCCCCCTCTCCGCTGGCTCCGCTGGGGTTGGGAGGTTTGGGGGGGACAAAAGGGGTCTGTCTCCCCAACCCTTCTGGATCCAGGAGACCCGGGAGAGGTGATCCATTCCACACACACCCCAAACACTCAGGTCTTAAAGAGAAGAAACCCAACCCCCCAACCAAGGGGACCCGGGAGAGGGGATCGATTCCATCCCCCTCCAACACAAGAAGCAATCGTAAAGGGTAGCCTGCTAATGTTTTGGTCCACCTAATATGGCGGCAGGCCACGCCCTCCGGCTTCAAAAAACTTACAGCAGGAATCCTGTAGTGCCATCTCGTGTTTTTTATACCTCCCTGAAGACCGCGGCCTCTTTCACCCGGAAACGATTCCTTTCCCACCACCTTCCATTTCGAGAGGCAACCATACGTTTAGGAGAGTTGCTGCGGTAAGTCTCCATTGATTTCTGGACTACAAATCCCATCCTTTCCGAGGCGGGAAGGGTTTAGAGCAGGAGTTCTCAACCTATTGTAAGTGGGGGCGGGAGTGGGGGGCAGGTCAAGCACCCTCCGAAAGCTTCAGGGGCCGGAAGGTCATTCCTCCACCAGATGGGGCACTTCCGGGTGTGGTGGGGGAGGGGTGAGGTTGGTCTGGAAGTGGGGGGAGGGGAGCCCCCCATGGAAATGAGAATCCCTAGTTTATACTTCTGTTTATAAGTGACTCGCCTCTCCCACGTATTGGAGACAGGCAGGAATGGATCCCGACCTTCAAAGGCCTGCAATAGTGGCTGTTGTTGAGCCGCCATAGCCAGAGTGGGGCCAGGTGGGGCGTGGCTGTGGGGCTTCTTCGCCCACCCTGAGTTAGCAGTTTGCCCAACCTTCACCGACCCCCCTCCCGAAGGAGAGAGAGAGAGAGAGAGAGAGAGAGAGTGTGTGTGTGTGTGTGTGTGTGTGTGTTGTCAGATCCTCTCTCTCTCTCCCCCTTCTTTCCCGGTCTCCCTTGTGGGGCTCTCCGCCTCCTGCCATCATCCTCCCCAGTCCCCGAGTTCCCTGATGAGCCAGTCTGGCATTCCCTGTGGAAGGAAGAAGTGTGCCCAAGTGCATGTGTGTGAGAGACAGTGGTGGAGTGAGTCGCCTGAGGGGGGAGGAAGAGGAGGCAGAAAGTGCTTTTGCCCTCCCGACCTTTTCCACCACCCCCTCCTTACTTCCCCTTACAGGTACTGTACTTCCTTCTGCTACAAATGCACCCCAGAGAGAGAGATGGGGCTATATCTCTTTTCAATGCATCCCTGTGGGAAACCGTGCTATGCCAGGGTGGGCAAACTGCTAACTCAGCCCACCCTTCCCTGCCTATGGCTATGGCCCTGCCTTTCAACCTCCAAGCCGGGGTCCTCCTCCCGCAGAGTCCATCGCCCGGGGGCAGCCAGCGTGGGGAAAGCCCTTGCCAGCCATGGATGAAGAAGGGGTCTCTCGCTTGCCCGACAGGCCGTTGCTGGAGCCCCAGGAGAGTTAATAGAGAAATCCTTGGGTGTGAAGAAGGGGAAGGGAGTTTTAGCCTTGGAAATTTTGTTTTTGTTTAGTGTCACTGTCGAGCCCAACCCTTTGCAAAACCATGGACCATCATGCGCCAGGCTCCTCTAACTTCCACCATCCTCCTCCGGCCACTCAAATCTAGGCCCATTGCATCGACAATGCCATCTATCCACCTAATTTTCTGGCGTCCCCTTCTCCTTTTTCCTTCCCAGCATCAATGCCTTCTCTAGTAAGTCCTCTCTTCTCATTTGGTGACGACAATACTTGAACTTCATCTTCAGTATTTGTCCTTTCAATGGGCAGTCAGGGTTGATTTCCTGCCAGATTGACTGATTTGTTCTCATCGCAGGCCAGGGGACTCTTAAGAGACTCCTCCAGCAACATAGCTCAAAGGCATATATTCTTCTATGCTCAACCTTCCTTATGGTCCAGCTGTCATTGCTGTACATTACTACTGGTGAAACCATTGCTTTGACTCTGCAGACCTTTGTAGGCAGGGTGATTCTCTACTCTTAATTATGCTATCTAGGTTTCTCATTGCTTGTAAGCGTCTCTTTATTTCTTGGCTTTTATATAAAACTACTATTTATTTATTTATTTAAAATATTTCTATTACCAGTTAAATATGTATCTCTTGATGTATTTGGAGTTCTGTCTTCAGGGGGTGATAAAAAAAGTCCTTGGTCCACCTCACAGCCATTGTGGCCAAATTTATGTTTGGATTTCACCCCCCAAAAAAATAAAAATAAAAAGGGAGGCACCAGGAAGCATCTCTTCTCTCTGGCTTTCTCCAGAGGGAGGTCTTGCCCTGCTAATGCTATAATTTCCCTTCCGGAGGAGTTTTTCAAATGGCTTGTTCCAAAGGTCAAAACAGCTGTAGGCCACTGTGAGTTTCTCAGGAAGGGAGAATCCCAGAGAGATTTTATTCATCCTATGTACAAACGGACCCACCCAACAGAGAGAAAGAGAGCAGAAAAGAAGCCTTTTCAGCTCTCTGATAGAAAAGTTCAAAATGTTCCGTCTTCAAAAATGCACCTCAGGTTAGGCATTAGCTTCCTTATCCCCTCCTTGCCATATCAGCCCTGACTCATTCTGGGTAGCCTTTCGGATTGCCACTTCATCACAACACCTCCTGTCTTGCAGGTATGGGGTGGTGGTGAGGATGGCCTTTTATTCACAGTGACAATTGGCTTCACCTTGGCTCAAAGGGATCCACTTTGTCGTGTTGTGAGATTTAAGGTTTCCCTACCTAGCCGATGCTGAACCAACCCTCTGCAAAGTGTGTTTCTCTGGAAGGTTATCGGGGGAAGTGAGAATTTTATCTTCAAAAATTATTCCAAGCCCTCGGACTCAGAGAAGGAGGGAAAATGAATTTATTTGGAGAGGTGCTGTTTGAGGAGCAGAAAGGAATCATGTGCCCAGGATAGAAATCGCACTAGGGAGTGGACACCTATCAAGCATGATGGGTTAGCATGTTCTCTTCTCAGAACCTCTTAATTTTAACTCTGTCAGAACCTTTGGGGAGTTTTGCTGGACGCTGCCACAGTTTGCTCATGCATGTAAAATTGCACTTCCATTTTTTGTCATGACATTCCACAGAGTCCACCTGTAGATAGCAGAACCAATTACACTTAGCACTTGGGAACTAGTACTAGCACTAGTACAATTAGCACTTGGGAACTCTTTCTGGGTGGTTCACAATGGTATTAGCATTTTGCCCCCAACTTGCAGGTTATTCATTTTACCGAGCTCAGAAGAAAGGATGGATGCCTGAGTCAGTCCTGAATCCGGTCAGGATCGAAATCAGATAGTGTGCAGAATTTTGCCTGCAGTATAGCAGTTTAAGCACTTGCTTTGTGGACTCATAGTAAGTCTCGTATCTGTTGGCAGGGGCTTAAAGAACAAATTTGTTCTTCAATACGTACAGTGTGTTTCTAACAAAATGGCAAGAAATGTTGGGATGTATCAACACTCAAACAATTGATACCTCTTGGCACTCACACCATTTTGTCATGAAAGGTTTTCAGTCGTCTTCTTTTTTTTAGAAAAAAATGATTTTTATTATTTTTAAATAAATATAACAAAACAAAAAGAAATCAAACAACAATACATTTCAATACAGAATACAATACAATACATAGAAGACAAATTGCCAAGAAAAAAAAACATTTTCATATTCATTATTTTGAAAAAATATCATTTTGATCACTTATTTATCAACTATATACTCCTTTTGTAAATATTTTTGTAATGTATATCCACATTTATATTTATGTATATATTTCAATAAATGTATATTTTTGTTCCTAACATTCTAATAATATAAAGACATTGACATTATATACCACATTAATGATAAATGAACAAAATAAAAAAGCAAAATACTTGAGCTTCATCTTCAGTGTTTGTCCTGCCAAGGAGCAGTCAGGGTTAATTTCCTTTAGGATGGACTTATTTGATCTCCTTGCAGTCCAGAGGACTCTTAAGAGTCTCCTCCAGCACCACAGTTCAAAGGCACCTATTCTTCTATGCTCAGCCTTCCTTGTGGTCCATCTCTCACAACCACACATTACTACAGGGAAGACCATTGTTTTAACCATACAGACTTTTGTTGGCAGGATGAGTCTCTTATTTTTATTATATTGCCTAGGTTTGCTGTAGTTTGCCTCCGAAGGAGTAAGCATCTTTTTATTTCATAGCTGCTGTAACCATCTGACATAATCTTAGAATAGATCTCAAAAAGGTAAAGTCTGTTACTGCTTCCATTCATTACCCTTCTATTTTCCAGGGAGCGATGGTGCCGAATGCCATAATCATGATTTTTAAAATACGATTCAAGCTAGCTTTTGCACTCTCCTTCTCCTTCTGTTGTTTTCCATTATTCCCACTGGTTTGTTTGTTTTTAATCTAAGTCTCTTTATCGCTCCTTTCTATTTTCTGGAAATCAGTGTTCAATTGGGTGGATATTTCTCTTTCACCTTTGCTTTTTTCTTTCTTCAGATATTTGTACAGCTTCATCAGAAAATTCACTCTGGCATTCTTTTTCTTTAAAGGTAAAGATAAAGGTTTCCCTTGCTCGAAAGCTAGTTGTATCCGACTCTAGGGTGCAGTGCTCATCTCTGTTTCAAAGCCGAAGAGCCAGCGCTGTCTGCTGCTGCAGATGTTTCCGTGGTCATGTGGCAGGCATGACTAGACACCGGAGCGCATGGAACGCTGTTTACCTTCCCACCGAAGTGGACCCTATTTATCTACTTGCAATTTCTTGCTTTCGAACTGCTAGGTTGGCAGGAGCTGGGACAAAGACGGGAGCTCATTCCGTCCTGCAGTACTCGGGAATCGAACTGCTGACCTTCCGCCTCCCAGTCAGCGTCAGGCACTTGAGCCACTGCATTCTTTTTCTTTGGGATGGTTCTAATTCTTGCCTTCTGTCGCTTGTTTTAAACCTCCATGCACAATTTTTCAGACACTCTATCTCATGTCTAATCTTTAAAATCTATTGCCCACCTTCACTGAAGATTCATGAGAGCTGTCATCTGTGTTCACAACTGAATGACCTAATGGTTTCCCAAACTTCCCTCATTCCAACCCTGAATTAATAATCAATAGCTCATGGTGCTTAGCTCCTTTGCAATTCCAATTTCCCATGATGATGATGATAAGGTCACCTTTTGTTGGTGACAGCATGAGAAAGTAGTTCTTGTCCTCAGCTCTTCCACTGTAGAATAGTGGACACCTTCTGACCTGAGGGGCTCCTCTTCCTGCAACATACTGTTTGACCCGGACACTCCAGGTTTCCCTGGATTTCAGTTACCAGAAGCACAGGTCAGCACTCCTGGTTATCAGGGCTTCTGGGAATCGAAGTTCAAGAACACATGGAGTGCCAAGGTTGACCATCTGCAGATTTATGCAGAGATTAACCATTTTATATTTTTATTTCTTTGTTTCTATCAGGACTGATTTTTCAGACTGTGGATCTGCTCATCAAACTATGTAGCTAGCTGTCTTTTTTCACACAACTGCTGACACAACATTTCCCCTGGGAGGACATCATACAACTCATGAAAGAATACACTCAAAGAAGAAACCATTTCTCAAGGGAGGAAAAGGCTTTCATCCACAAGCACACCTTGATAAACACCACACAGGAGGGAAACCTTTTAAATACCTGGAGTGTGGAAAAAGCTTCAATTGTTCCTCATCCCTTGCTTCACATCACAGGATCCACACAAGTGAGAAGCCTTTTCAATGCCTGGAGTATGGAAAAAGCTTCAGTCGTTCCTCAAACCTTGCTAAACATTACAGGATCCACACAGGTGAGAAGCCTTTTGAATGCCTAGAGTGTGGCAAAAGCTTCAGTCATTCCTCAAACCTTGCTTCGCATCACAGGATCCACACAGGTGAGAAGCCTTTTAAATGCATGGAGTGTGGAAACAGCTTCATTCATTCCTCAGACCTGGCTTCACATCACAGGATCCACACAGGAGAGAAGCCTTTTGAATGCTTTGAGTGTGGAAAAAGCTTCAGTCATTCCTCATCCCTTGCTTCACATCACAGGACCCACACAGGTGAGAAGCCTTTTGAATGCTTTGATTGTGGAAAAAGTTTCAATAGTTCCTCAGAACTTGCTTCACATCACAGGATCCACACAGGTGAGAAGCCTTTTGAATGCATTGAGTGTGGAAAAAGCTTCAGTCATTCCTCAAACCTTAGTCAACATCACAGGATCCACACAGGAGAGAAGCCTTTTGAATGCATTGAGTGTGGAAAAAGATTCCGTCATTCCTCATCCCTTGCTTCACATCACAGGACCCACACAGGTGAGAAGCCTTTTGAATGCATTGAGTGTGGAAAAAAATTCAGTCATTACTCAGGTCTTAGTAGACATCACAGGATCCACACAGGAGAGAAGCCTTTTGAATGCCTGGAGTGTAGAAAAAAATTCAGTCATTACTCAGGTCTTAGTAGACATCACAGGACCCACACAGGAGAGAAGCCTTTTGAATGCCTGGAGTGTAGAAAAAAATTCAGTCATTCCTCATCCCTTGCTTCACATCACAGGATCCACTCAGGTGAGAAGCCTTTTGAATGCATTGAGTGTGGAAAAAGATTCAGTCATTCCTCATCCCTTGCTTCACATCACAGGATCCACACAAGTGAGAAGCCTTTTGAATGCATTGAGTGTGGAAAAAACTTCAGGCACTCATCACACCTTGCTGAACATCACAGGATCCACACAGGTGAGAAGCCTTTTGAATGCATTGAGTGTGAAAAAAGCTTCAGTCAATCCTCAGCCCTTAGTAAACATCACAGGATCCACACAAGAGAGAAGCCTTTTGAATGCCTTGAGTGTAGAAAAAAATTCAGTCATTCTTCATCCCTTGCTTCACATCACAGGATCCACACTGGTGAGAAGCCTTTTGAATGCCTTGAGTGTGGAAAAAGCTTCAGTCATTCCTCATCCCTTGCTTCACATCACAGGATCCACACAGGAGAGAAGCCTTTTGAATGCATTGAATGTGGAAAAAGCTTCCATCAGTCATCAAACCTTGCTTCACATCACAGGATCCACACAGGAGAGAAGCCTTTTGAATGCCTTGAGTGTGGAAAAAGCTTCAGTCATTCCTCAGCCCTTAGTAAACATCACAGGATCCACACAGGAGAGAAGCCTTTTGAATGCCTTGAGTTTGGAAAAAGCTTCAGTGATTCCTCATCCCTTGCTTCACATCACAGGATCCACACAGGAGAGAAGCCTTTTGAATACCTTGAGTGTGGAAAAAGCTTCAGTCATTCCTCATCCCTTGCTTCACATCACAGGATCCACACAGGAGAGAAGCCTTTTGAATGCCTTGAGTGTAGAAAAAGCTTCAGTGATTCCTCATCCCTTGCTTCACATCACAGGATCCACACAGGAGAGAAGCCTTTTGAATGCCTTGAGTGTAGAAAAAGCTTCAGTGATTCCTCAGCCCTTTGTAAACATCATAGGATCCACACAGGAGAGAAGACTTTTTAATGCTTTGAGTGTGGAAAAAGCTTCAGTCAGTCCTCTCACCTTGGTAAACATTGCAGGTTCCATACAGGTGAGAAGCATGTTTTATGCCTGGAGTGTGGAAAAAAGCTTCTGTCATTCTTCACACCTTACTTCACCTCACCCGATCCACATAGGTTAGAAGCATTTTAAATACATGAAGTATCGAGGGGAAAAGTAGGATCCAGAAAGTATGGAAAAAAATTTAATGACTGCATGTGTTTTGGTCTGCAAACAAATCGTTAAAGTTTCACTTAGGCAAGAAGTCTTTTAAATTACTGTGTAACGAGGCTGTTTATTTATGTTAATTTTTTTTGGCTTGCCTGTTATTAACTGTGACCTGCTTTTTTTTAGGATTAATAAAAGAACAAAGTATGATATAATTTTCTTCAAATTGTTTTATGTAAGCAAATAATGTTTTCGTTTTTTTCAATTTTTTTAATTAGTTGTACCGTAGATAATAATTTTAATAATGTAAAAGTAAATGTTTTTTACATTCAATGGTTTTAAAATGTGTTTAGATGTTTTGGGTTTTGAGTTAAAACTCAGCACAGGATTTTTAAAAGTTTCTATTGTATTTTATTGACATATGTTTGTGATTTGTGTTAAAGTGTGTTTTAGTGTAATTTTTTTGACTTGTTTTTATTGGTGTGACCTTTTGTGTAAAATTGTGAATTTGTGTTATGTTTTTTATTTGTTTTTACTCTTGTGGCCTTTTGTTTGGGGCTGTTGTGCGTTTTTGAATTGTTTTTACTATTATCGCCAGCAGGTGATGCTGGTAGGGGTTATTGTATTTTGACTGTTTTTTCTCTCCTGGCCTCTGGGTGGAGCTTCTTTTGGTAAGTAGTCTCTTTCTTTATTCATTTCTTTTCCGGTCCTCGTGGAAGTAGGACATCTTTTGGTAATTTTGCTTGTTTTCTTTCTTTTGTGTGTGTGTGTGGGGGGGGGGGGCTTGGAATTTGTATTTTTTTGCCTGTTTTGTTTTTGATTGTGTTTTTGTTTACTTCGTATTGTTTTTTGTTGTTGTTGTTTTTGTTTTTCTGTATTTTTGGATGTTTTTGACTGTTTTTAGTAACTTTTTTTTAAAAAAAATTTTTTGGTGGTGGGGAGGAGGGCATGGTCATTGGGGGTTAGGAAGGGTGGGCTAGTTGGTGGGGAGGGGGGCATGGTCGGTGGGGGTTAGGAAGGGTGGGCTAGGTGGTGGGGAGAGGGGCATGGTCGGTGGAGGTTAGGAAGGGTGGGCTATGTGGGGAGGTGGGGGTCGTGTTCGGTGGGGGTTAGGAAGGTTGGGCTAGGTGGTTGGGAGGGGGGCATGGTCGGTGGGGGTTAGGAAGGGTGGGCTAGGTGGTGGGGATGGGGATTTTATTATGTTATGGTGCTTTGATTATGTGGAGTCATGAAAGTAGATCGGGGTTTCCCCTTTAATATCAGTGGGTGGGGGGTTGTGACCCCCCTCTCGGCTGGCTCCCCTGGCATTGGGGTGTTTGGGGGGGGACAAAAGGGGTATGTCCCCCAAACCCTTCTGGACCCAGGATACCAGGGAGAGGGGATCGATTCCACCCCCACTTGGTTTCTTCTCTTTAAAGACGGAGGTTTTTTGTGGCGCCGTGAGTGAGGGAAAGAAGGGTAGTTGGTGTTTGCATGGCTGTGAGGCGGTGAGTTGTTTGGGTTTTTTTTAAAAAATTGGGCGACGGCTTCCTCAGCGTTCTCTGGGGCTTGTAGTTATGGGTTTGTGATTTGTGGTTGTGGTGCGTTTTTTTTCCTGTGGCTTGATTTTGATTACCCGAGGTGCGTTTCTCAATGTTCTTTGTGATCGCGTCTCTTAGCCTGATTGACTGTGGCGTGGTGCGGTGCAAAGAACGTTATGAAATGAAGTTGTTTCCCTTTTTTCACATTTGTGGGGCTGTTGCCCCACTGCCGGTTTTCTCACTCCTTTGTTGACCTGCGGACCCAGTTCAGCCGTGTGCACGAATGGTGGGTGCGGGTCATTAGGGCGAGGCTTAGGAACCTATAGCAAGTTCCAACGGGTAACCCTTGGTTTTATAGGTTAAGATATCAACATCTTTATTAACTTTTCTCTTCACAACATAAATAGGCATGCAATCCATATGTCAAATCTTTTGCTTTTAAATTTCAAACTGATGCGTTTATGATTCTTTTTCATATCTAAATCAGAGCAGCTGTATAATAGTAATAATGTTATAGGTTTGGTAAACCCAGCTGCCTCCTGTTTTGTCTTGCAAACATTTCTATTTAATAAATGGATTATTCTCTTGCCATACAAACTCTGATAATTCTTTCTTCTATGTCAGAAGAATTATTTTGTTGTTTACCAGAGTTTGGTATATATTGAAATAAAAATATAGGTTTTGGTAAGACTATCATCTTGATTAACACAATTCATCCCAACAATGATTGAATGTTTGGAACAGGAGTTGCCTTTGCCTATGTTTCTAGCATATTAAGGCAGGGGTTCCCAAATTATGGCCCATGGGCCAGACCCAGCCCATGCGCCATTTCTTGTGGCCCACCACCATCTCCGCCACACCCAGAAGTCAAAATAAGAAATGGGGGGAGTGGGAGATGAAGAGACCATGCTGCCTCCAGAGCAGATTATGGGGCAAAGGGAAAGAGGGAGTCCATGGATGCAGGTTCTCTGGGCCTGGAAAGTGGGGGGGGGGGGGGTGGCTGTGGGTGGGAAAGAATCTCTTACCCCACTGGATGGAAATGGGGGTTTCCAGGGTCAGGTATCCCACCTGGCAGGCATGGGTGTCTCCTGGCCGGATGGCCATCTGTTGGTAGGTCCAGTCCCACAGAGCAGGATGAGGGGTGGCGGGGGCCTTTTTGGCTGGGGGTGGGGGGATAGAGAGGTTGTGGTGCGGGAAGAGAGATACTCCAATAAGGACACATGCTTTCTGGGCATCATCACTCTCCAGGTAGAAGAAACCTCCCCGCTGCCTAGCAGAGGTTTTGACAAGAGAAGAGCGATTTAATTGGGGGATGAGGAGGGAGGCCAGTCTCAAGTGGATAAGACACTGACTGGGAAACGGAAGGTCAGCAGTTCGATTCCCGAGTACTGCAGGACGGAAACGAGCTCCCGTCTTCGTCCCAGCTCCTGTCAACCTAGCAGTTCGAAAGCAAGAAATTGCAAGTAGATAAATAGGGACCACTTCGGTGGGAAGGTAACAGCGTTCCGTGCACTCCGGTGTCTAGTCATGCCTGCCACATGACCACAGAAACGTCTGCAGAAGCAGACAGCGCTGGCTCTTCGTCCTAGAAACAGATAAGCACTGCACCCTAGAGTCGGATATGACTGGCTTTCAAGCAAGGGAAACCTTTACCTTTACTTGACACTTATATCCTGCCTCCTCACGCTTAGAGCACTCCCTGTGCTGTTCACAAGTTCATTAGCATTTTTTCACCCCAAAATGCTGGGTACTCATTTTACCAACCTCAGAAGGATTCAAGAGGCTGAGTCAACCTTGAGCCCTGGTCAGGATCGAACTGACAACCTTTGGGTTAAAGTACAACAGTTTAACCACTGCACCACCAGGTAAACCGATGGGGCCAGATGAGGTTTGGGGAGTTAGAACTGTGGTGGGTTCAGCAGGTTCACCAGAACCGGTAGCAGAAACTCCGACTGACTCTGCCCATCCAAGTTTTGAAATAAAGTAGTCCTAATCTGGGTGGTTGCAATGCAGGGCTTGCCCCCTGGCCACGCCCACAGAGTAGGTAGTAAAATGGTTGAATCCCACCACTGAGGTAAAAACATCTGCTCCTATCTCACTTCCAAAACCCAGAGAGAATAGATGTGGGTCTCTCCAGAACCAGGCAGGGAATTCAGAGACCCCCACCCACCCACCCCAATGACCCCTCTTCCTCTCTCATAGGGGGAGGGGCTTGGCAACCCCATTTCCATCGATTTGGCCTCTGCAATGATTCTGCCTCAGGACGTAGATCCTCCAATAAGAGCACGCGTCTTCTAAGTGTCATCAGTCTCCAGGTAGGCGAATCCTCAGTGCTGCTTGACAGGGAACCAAAGGCTTCTGCAGAGAGAGAAGTGTCTGAGGAACTGGACTTTATCCATGAAAGCTAACATTAAAATATAGTATAACAGAGAGTAAAGAAAACAAAAAACACTGTGACACCTAATGTAGTTTATCCGCAGATATAATTGGCATAACCTTTCCTAAAAGGTGGGGTTCGGGTGCACACGCCATCGAGCCCTCATAACTTGGTTGGAAGGTATATTGGGTGCAGAATTCATATTAGTCATAGTTAGGATTCATTCATAGCACTCTGGCCATTAGCTCGGCCATGGACAAGGGCAAAAGTCACAAAGTGATAACTCAAGGTAAACACACAATGTATTAAACTTATCCTTGGACTGTCTAAGTAGGAGAGCAAACTGCAATGTGTTATACTTGATGAAGTTAATCCCGGAAAGATTCCTTGATAGGGCAAGACAATGGTCTCGCTAGCCAGTAGTTAATTAGTAGATAACAGACTTCCCGGTAATATCCTGATTACACATCACCTCCAAGTAACTTCTGCAAATGTAACTGGATTAACATGTGCCACGTAATCAGTCTTCTGTGATGGGGCGCGCACAGCCTATGCAAGCAATGACCTGAGGCAGGGAATAAATGCCAGTACCCCGAGTCAATCAGGACTGGACTTTCACCTCACCTTTGCCTCAGTTGCCTTCCTTGTGTCCAGTCACTCCGTGACCCTGTGGGCTATTTCTGGCCCACTGCAACAACCTATGACTCACTCATGTATTTTAATGTTTAAGAGCCCTTCTTCCTTTTCCCTGCCCTTTTCAGACACTTTCTCAGCTTTATACCATGGTTTTCCAGGTTTTCTCATTCTGGCCCATCTGCTCCTTAGTTTCCTGGGTCATTACTGGCCACCTAAACTCCTTGGGGTGGAGACTGTGCTACATAGGAAACTGTGGCCATCATCTTGCCGAATCATCTGAGGGGACTTGAGCAAATTATGGGGCGAAGGGAGATTGGGAGTCAATGACACACACAGGATCTCTGGGGCTGGGAAGTGTGGGGCTGTGGCTCTGGGTGCAACCGCCAAATGAAAAATCGCATCCTCAAACAGTTTCAGAAATTAAAAGAGGAGCTCCAAAGTAATCCAATTCCTCCACCTAATGGCTCAGGTGTAAATGGCAGTTTCCCCATAGCTACAATGGAGACAGCTCCAATCTTGAAGCAAGCTAATTTTGAATAAACCAAGGGAGAAACTTCTTTGGATTTTCAGTGATGTCATGCCAAGCCCCTCTTCTAGTGAAGAAGATGATGATCTCTTGGGCAGAGTGACCAGAGGAGCCTCACCTTTATTTGAATGTCTCTGTTTGCTTAGAAATGTTAGGTAACTGATGTTAGGCAATTTCTTTTTCTGAACACTTAATAACATGTGGAGATAGCTCTGAATTTGACAACTGGAAGGTCAGAAGTTCGAGACCCGAGTGCTGCATGACAGGGTGAGCGGGGTGAGCTCGCGTCTCTGTCTCCGCTCCTGACAACCTAGCAGTTCGAAAGGAGGAAACTGCAAGTAGATAAATAGGTACCGCTTTGGTGGAAATGAAAACCGCACTCCATGCACTTTGGCGGGTCCACGGAAGGTTTGCAGACACAGACAGTGCTGGCTCTTTGGCTACAAACAGAGACGAGCACAGAACCCTAGAGTCAGATACGACGAAGGGTAACTTTTACCTCTAGCAAGAGTGGGGGGGGGGCAGACAAAAGAACTGCTTATGCATAGAGAGAGAGGATGGCAGACAAGAACGATTCCTAGAGAGCGAGAAAGGCAGACAAGAGCGATTCCTAGAGAGGGAGTATGCAAGACTCGAGAGACTCCCAGAGTATACGAGATGAGTGAAGTTTCCTAGAGAGGAGGAAAATGTGGGAGGGGAAGACCGGGGTTTTTTCTCACCCGGAAACGATTCCTTTCCCACCACCACGTCCTTCCTTCCATTTCGAGAGGCAACCATATGGTTGGGAGAGTTGCTGCGGTAAGTCTCCATTGATTTCTGGACTACAAATCCCATCCTTTCCGAGGCGGGAAGGGTTTAGAGCAGGAGTTTTCAACCTATTGTAAGTGGGGGTGGGAGTGGGGGCAGGTCACGCACCCACCGACAGCTTCAGGGGCCGGAAGGACATTCCTCCACCAGATGGAGCACTTCCGGGTGTGGTGGGGGAGAGGAGAAGGAGTGGGAGTGGGGAGGGGAGCCCCCCATGGGAATGAGAATCCCTAGTTTACACTTGTGTGAACTGGACTCTTAAGTGACTCGCCTCTCCCACGTATTGGAGACAGGCAGGAATGGGTCCCGACCTTCAAAGGCCTGCAATACTGGCTATTGTTGAGCCGCCATAGCCAGAGTGGGGCAAGTGGGGCGGGGCTGTGGGGCTTCTTCGCCCACCCTGAGTTAGCAGTTTGCCCAACCTTCACCGACCCCCCCGTCCCAAAGGGGTGTGTGTGTGTGTGTGTGTGTGTGTGTGTGTGTGTGTGTGTGTGTGTGTGTGTGTTTTGTCAGATCCTCTCTCTCCCCCCCCTTCTTCTTTCCCGGTCTCCCTTGTGGGGCTCTCCGCCTCCTGCCATCATCCTCCCCAGTCCCCGAGTTCCCTGATGAGCCAGTCTGGCATTCCCTGTGGAAGGAAGAAGTGTGCCCAAGTGCATGTGTGTGAGAGACAGTGGTGGAGTGAGTCGCCTGAGGGGGGAGGAAGAGGAGGCAGAAAGTGCTTTTGCCCTCCC
This sequence comes from Bradypodion pumilum, assembly GCA_035047305.1. NCBI lineage: Eukaryota > Metazoa > Chordata > Lepidosauria > Squamata > Chamaeleonidae > Bradypodion > Bradypodion pumilum. The sequence continues at coordinate 476,366,291 of JAWDJD010000002.1, forward strand.
GACCTTTTCCACCACCCCCTCCTTACTTCCCCTTACAGGTACTGTACTTCCTTCTGCTGCAAATGCCCCCCAGAGAGAGAGAGAGAGATGGGGCTGTATCTCTTTTCAATGCACCCCTATGGGAAACTGTGCTATGCCAGGGTGGGCAAACTGCTAACTCAGCCCACCCTTAGAACATAAGAACAGCCTTGCTGGAACAGGCCACAGCCCATCCAGTCCAGCATTCTGTCTCCCACAGTGGCTCACCATTTCCTTCAGGGTATTATTATTATTATTATTATTTATTCAATTTATATCCCGCCCACTCAACACAAGGCCGACTCTGGGCGGCTAACAACATAAAAGTCACCCCAGGGCAACCCAAGGAGTTTACAAAATGCAAAATACAATATTCACAAATACAATAATAAATACATGTTTCAAATATATAATCACAATCCTAAAAACATTTAAAACTGTAGAAAAAGTTAATACTACCCACCCCCTAAAAAGCAAGGGCTGCAGGATCGAAAGGCACCATGGGGAAGAGTTCCTCTACACCAACCACCCCATGGTGGTTACCCTTCCACCTGCACCCCACACTTGACCTGCCAGCCAGGTTTTAAGATCCCTTCTGAAAGGCAGCAACTCCGTCCGAAGACGTAATTCTGTTGGCAGGAGGTTCCAGAGGGCCGGTGCAGACACGGAGAAGGCTCTCCTCCTTGTGCCAGAGAGGCGAGCCCCTCTGGCTGATGGAACGATTAGAGAGCCCCTCCGGTCCGCTCTGGTTGGACGGACAGACGTCCTCAGGGCGATGCGGTCTCTTAGGTAACCTGGCCCACTACCATATAGGGCTTTAAAGGTCAAAAACAGCACCTTGAATTGCACCCGGAGACATACTGGCAACCAGTGCAGCTCCCGGAGCAGTGGCAAAGCATGAACATAACGCCCACACCCCATCACCACCCGGGCAGTCGCATTCTGGACCAGCTGTAGCCTCCGAATGGTCGTCAAGGGCAGCCCCATGTAGAGCGCATTGCAATAGTCTAGTCTGGAGGTAACCAGAGCATGGGTGACCATGAGCAAGGAGTCCCGGTCCAGGAGTGGGCGCAACTGGCGAATCACCCGAAGTTGGGCGAAAGCCCTCCTGGTCACAGCCGCCACCTGTTCTTCTAGCAGTAGCCGTGAATCCAGGAGGACCCCCAAGTTGCGCACCGGGTCTGTCTGGGGCAAAATAGCCCCATCCAGAACCAACGATGGTAGCTCCCGGATTAACGCAGGACCCCTTATCCATAGCCACTCAGTCTTGCTGGGATTCAGTTGTAGCCCGTTAGCCCCCATCCAGACCCCCACAGCTTCCAGGCATCTGGAAAGGACTTTGACGGCATCACTGGGGTCCCCATGGGCCGAGATGTACAACTGAGTGTCATCCGCGTACTGATGGTACCGCACCCCATGGGAACGAATGATCTCACCCAGCGGTTTCATGTAGATGTTAAATAGGAGAGGAGAGAGCACCGAGCCCTGAGGAACCCCCCATTTGAGGGGCCTAGGACTGGACCTCTCACTCTCCAACCACACCGACTGGGACCGACCCCTCAGAAATGAGGAAAACCAGGACCACACAGTACCCTGGATTCCCAAACCTCGGAGCCGTTCCAGAAGGATACCGTGGTCAACGGTATCGAAAGCCGCTGAGAGGTCAAGAAGAGCAAGGATGGATGGATGACCACCGTCCCGCTCCCGCCAGAGATCATCCATCAGTGCGACCAATGCCGTCTCGGTACCATATCCAGGCCTGAATCCTGACTGAAAAGGGTCCAGATAATCCGCTTCATCCAGTACCCCCTGCAGCCGACACGCCACTGCCTTCTCCAACACCTTCCCTAAAAAGGGGAGGTTTGAGACAGGCCTATAGTTAGTTAGGACATCTGGGTCGAGGGAAGATTTCTTCAGGAGGGGGCGCACCAAAGCATGTTTTAAAGGTGCAGGAAACACCCCCTCCCGCAATGATGCATTGATCACAGCCCCAACCCAGCCACCTGTCACTACCTTGGAGGTTTTCACCAACCAGGTGGGACAGGGGTCCAATGGGCAGGTAGTGGTGCGCACAGCTGCAAGGAGCCTGTCCACTTCATCAGGGGCAACTGGATCAAACCGGTCCCAGATGGCATGGTAAGACTGTGCTCCGGCTCCCTCCGGACTCTCCCCATCCACGCCAGGATTAAAACCAGAGCGAATCCGATCGATTTTCTCCACTAGATGGTCAGCAAAGTCCTCAGCCGACCCCTGCCAACCGGGCACCGGGGTCCCCCTACCAAGGAGAGACCCGGTAACCTGGAACAGGGTGGCTGGGCGATTATCAGCGGAGGCGATAAGGGTGGTGAAGTATTGTCGCCTCACCACATCCATCGCCACTAGATAGGCCCTAATAGCGGCCCTAGCTAGTGTCCAATCGGAGTCTCTCTGGGTCTTCACCCAGCGGCGCTCTTGGCGTCTCTTTGCCCGTTTGAGCTCCCGCAGTTCATCTGTGAACCATGGAGATGACCTAGCTCGATGAGCTCTGAGAGGCCGTAGTGGTGCGATTTCATCCAAGGCCGCTGTTGTCATCCTGTTCCACAGGTCGACCAGCGCCTCGGGCGAATCGTGTTGCCGATCCAGAGGGAAATCCCCCAGTTCCCTCTGGAATCCATCAGGATCCATCAGTTGCCTGGGGCGGGCCATTCTAATAGGCCCTGCCTCCCTACGGTGAAGCATCGCACCCAGGAAGTCTAGAGCCACCAAATAGTGATCTGACCATGGCACAGGTGTTATGTCTAATTTCCGTAGTCTCAGATCACTCTGCCACCGCTCCGACAAAAAGATTAAATCTGGTGTGTGGCCACTGCCCCTGGTCGGGCCCTGAATTACCTGAATCAGGTCCATATCTGCCATGGAAGCCATGAACTCCTGAGCCACCTCGGAGCCAGTCCCCAGCGAAGGCAAATTGAAGTCCCCCAGAACCATCAGTCTAGGGAACTCCAACGCCAACGCTGAGACGGCCTCGAGGAGCTCAGGCAGGGAGTCCCTTACCCTGCAAGGGGGCAGGTACAGGAGTAAGACTCCCAACTGACCCTTAGAGCCCAGACGCAGAAGCAGCGCCTCACAACCCAGAATTTGTGGAGCGGTAGCCCTGGTGACTCCCAGTGACTCCCTGGCTATGATGGCAACGCCACCGCCCTTACCCTTATCCCTAGGCTGGTGCCAAATACTGAACCCAGCTGGACACATTTCTGACAGAGGAACCCCATCCTCTGGTCTCAGCCAGGTCTCAGTGATCCATGCCAGGTCAGCCCGTTCCCCCATAATGGAATCTTGTATCAGGGGGGCCTTATTACATACCGACCTGGCATTCATCAGCAGCAGCCTAAGGGCAGGGTCACCCTGGGTCAGCTGCTCAGAACCTAGAGGTGTAACCGTGGGGCTGGAATAAGGGACAGATACTAGGCATCTGTCCCGCGTTCCCCGAGTGCGGCCCGCCCCTCGGTACCCGCTATATCGCCCCATGCCCATCACAACCTCTATATTGGCCTCCGGAGCCTCCCTGCTTGCCCTGGACAGAATGCTGCCTCTCCTTCCTGGCTGGCCTGGCAATCTCTCCCTCCCTCCCTTCCACCCCAATATAAAACCGCCCCACTCACTCCCTCCACCACCCTCGTGCGGCACGTGGCACGCCCTTTGAGCCCCCAGTGAAGTTTCGCCCGGCAGGCCCCCTCGCCTTTTGAGTCCTGGCGAGGGGGAGTGGGGGGGCGGGGCCCAGAACGCCGGCCGATGGTGAGGCCAGCGAGCCTCTTCGCCCCCGCCGGGGCCGAGCACAGCGGCGGTGAAGTTTCGCCCGGCAGGCCCCCTCGCCTTTTGAGTCCTGGCGAGGGGGAGTTGGGGGGCGGGGCCAAGAACGCCGGCCGATGGCGAGGCCAGCGAGCCTCTTCGCCCCTGCCGGGGCCGATCGCAGCGGCGGTGAAGTTTCGCCCGGCAGGCCCCCTCGCCTTTTGAGTCCTGGCGAGGGGGAGTGTGGGGGCGGGGCCCAGAACGCCGGCCGATGGCGAGGCCAGCGAGCCTCTTCGCCCCCGCCGGGGCCGACCGCAGCGGCGGTGAAGTTTCACCTGGCAGGCCCCCTCGCCTTTTGAGTCCTGGTGAGGATGAGTGGGGGGGCGGGGCCCAGCACGCCAGCCAATGGTGAGGCCAGCGAGCCTCTTCGCCCCCGCCGGGGCCGAGCGCAGCGGTGGTGAAGTTTCACCCGGCAGGCCCCCTCGCCTTTTGAGTCCTGGCGAGGGGGAGTGGGGGGCGGGGCCCAGAACGCCGGCCGATGGTGAGGCCAGCGAGCCTCTTTGCCCCCGCCGGGGCCGAGCACAGCGGCGGTGAAGTTTCGCCCGGCAGGCCCCCTCGCCTTTTGAGTCCTGGCGAGGGGGAGTGGGGGGGCGGGGCCCAGAACGCCGGCCGATGGCGAGGCCAGCGAGCCTCTTCGCCCCCGCCGGGGCCGAGCGCAGCGGCGGTGAAGTTTCGCCCGGCAGGCCCCCTCGCCTTTTGAGTCCTGGCGAGGGGGAGTGGGGGGGCGGGGCCCAGAACGCCGGCCGATGGTGAGGCCAGCGAGCCTCTTCGCCCCCGCCGGGGCCGAGCACAGCGGCGGTGAAGTTTCGCCCGGCAGGCCCACTCGCCATTTGAGTCCTGGCGAGGGGGAGTGGGGGGGCGGGGCCCAGAACGCCGGCCGATGGTGAGGCCAGCGAGCCTCTTCGCCCCCGCCGGGGCCGAGCACAGCGGCGGTGAAGTTTCGCCCGGCAGGCCCCCTCGCCTTTTGAGTCCTGGCGAGGGGGAGTGGGGGGGCGGGGCCCAGAACGCCGGCCGATGGTGAGGCCAGCGAGCCTCTTTGCCCCCGCCAGGGCCGAGCACAGTGGAGATGCCTTCACCTGCTTAGGATTCCCTGGAAATGGCATTGAGAGATATCCTGCCTATCTCTCCAACCCGGAGGTTGTACTTAGGTAGCCATAATTATAGCCATTGATACACTTGTCCTCCATGAACTTGTCTAATCCTTTCTTAAAGCTGTCAAGTCTGACAGCTGTCACCACTTCTTCTGGCAGGGAGTTCCATAGACCAGTAATCCTCTGGGTGAAAAAGTACTTTCTCTTATTTGTTTGAGACCTAGTACCCAAAAGTTTCATGGAGTGTCCCCTAGTTCTAGTGTTGTGCGATAGGGAAAACAGTTTTTCCTTATCTACTTTGTCCACACCGTGCATAATTTTATAAACTTCAATCAGGTCACCTCTTAGACGCCGTCGTTCAAGAGTGAAAAGGCCCAACCTTTGCAGCCTCAGATGGTAAGGAAGATGTTCCAGTCCCCTAATCATTCTGGTTGCCCTCCTCTGTACTTTCTCCAACTCCATAATATCCTTCTGCAGGTATGGCGACCAGAACTGTACACAATATTCCAGATGGGGCCTAACCATAGATTTATAAAGAGGCAAAATGACACTTGCTGACTTATTTTCTATACCCTTCCTAATGATCCCTAACATTGAGTTTGCTTTTTTCACTGCTGAGGCACACTGGGTTGACATCTTCATTGAGCTGTCCACCAGGACACCAAGGTCCCTTTCCTGGTTTGTCGCAGAGAGTTCAGACCCCATCAGTTTATAAATGTAATTGGGGTTTTTTGCCCCAACATGCATCACTCTGCACTTACTGATGTTAAAGCTCATTTGCCACTGTTTTGCCCACTCCCCCAGTGTCAAGAGATCCCTCTGGAGCTCTTCACAATCTCTCACAGTTTTCACTACCCTGTATAATTTAGTGTCGTCAGCAAATTTGGCTACCTTGCTTTTTACTCCTACCTCTAGATCATTTATGAAGAGGTTGAAAAGCGGGGGTCCCAGTACTGAACCTTGGGGGACCCCACTCTTTACTTCCCTCCACTTGGAGAAGTGTCCATTTAGTGCTACCCTCTGTTTCCTGTCCCTTAGCCAGTTGCTGATCCAGGACAAGACCTGTCCCTTTATTCCATGACTGGTAAGTTTATTCAAGAGCCTTTGGTGCGGGACCTTGTCAAAAGACTTCTGAAAGTCCAGATAAACAATGTCAACTGGATCCCCCTTATCCACATGCTTGTTGACACTCTCAAAAAATTCCAACAGATTAGTGAGGCATGATTTGCCCTTGCAAAAGCCATGTTGGCTCTCCTTTAGCAGCGCCTTCTCTTCTATGTGCCTATTAATTCTATCTTTTAGGATGGTTTCCATCACTTTACCTGGGACACATGTCAAACTGACAAGTCGGTAATTTCCTGGATCACCCCTGGACCCTTCCCTGCCTATGGCTATGGCCCTGCCTTTGAACCTCCAAGCCGGGGTCCTCCTCCCACAGAGTCCATCGCCTGGGGGCAGCCAGCGTGGGGAAAGCCCTTGCCAGCCATGGATGAAGAAGGGTTCTCTCGCTTGCCCGTTGCTGGAGCCCCAGGAGAGTTAACACAGAAATCCTTGGGTGTGAAGAAGGGGAAGGGAGTTTTAGCCTTGGAAATTTTGTTGTTGTTTAGTGTCACAGTCAAGCCCAACCCTTTGCAAAACCATGGACCATCATGCGCCAGGCTCCTCTAACTTCCACCATCCTCCTCCGCCCACTCAAATCTAGGCCCATTGCATCAACAATGCCATCTATCCACCTAATTTTCTGGCATCCCCTTCTTTTTCCTTCCCAGCATCAATGCCTTCTCTAGTAAGTCCTCTATTCCCATTTGGTGACGAAAATACTTGAGCTTCATCTTCAGTATTTGTCCTTTCAATGGGCAGTCAGGGTTGATTTCCTGCTGGATCAACTGATTTGTTCTCATCGCAGTGCAGGGGACTCTTAAGAGACTCCTCCAGCAACATAGCTCAAAGGCATATATTCTTCTATGCTCAACCTTCCTTATGGTCCAGCTGTCATTGCTGTACATTACTACTAGTGATACCATTGCTTTGACTCTGCAGACTTTTGTAGGCAGGGTGATTCTCTACTCTTAATTATGCTATCTAGGTTTCTCATTGCTTGTAAGCGTCTCTTTATTTCTTTGCTGCAATCACCATCTGCAGTGATCTTAGATCCCAGGAAAGGAAAGTCTGTCACTCCCCTTCTGTTTTCCCAGGGAGTGATGGAGCTGGATGCCATGATCTTGGTTGTTTTGATGTTATGTTTCAGACCATCTTTTGCACTCTCTTCTTTCACCCTCATCCAGAGGCTCTTTAAGTCTTCTTCATTTTTAAATTAAATTTTATTAGTTTTCACCATAGACAATAAAAGAAAATAATTAAAGAATAAAAAGCAACATAACATCACAATACATATTCAGAATTACAATACAATATGTGCCGAACCAAAAAATAAACTAAACCCAAAATATAATAAATGAATACAAAAAATACAAAAGAAGAAATTTTATGTTAAATATATAATATATGATTCCCATTTACTAACTCATTTATCTGATATATGCTTCATATATAAATGTAATGTGTATCAAATACCTTATTTGTATATATAGTTGTATTCAAATTTATTCTGCTTATAATTAACAATCTGTTCTGCTTATAACTGAAAATATATAAACTACTCTCATTGTTGTTCCATAGCAATAATGCATAACTAAGACCAAAACCAGAAACAAGAATATAACCCCTGTGATATTTACTATGCCTTGGAGATTGCAGTCCATCATAGCCAAAAACTCAGTTGCTCTCGTGCTGGTGTGCCACCTTTACCTTCAGCCCTGCATTACGCATGATGTAACCTAGCAGTTTGAAAGCAAGAAATTGCAAGTAGATTTATAGGGACCACTTCGATGGGAAGGTAACAGCGTTCCGTGCGCTTTGGTGTTTAGTCATGCCTGCCACATGACAATGGAAACGTCTGCAGACATCACTGACTCTTCGGCTTTGAAACAGAGATAAGCGCTGCACCCTAGAGTCAGATACGACTGGCTTTCGAGCAAGGGAAACCTTTACCTTTACCTTTACCTTACTCTGCATCTAAGCGTAATAAGCAGGGTTACAATATGTAGCCTTGTCATACTCCTTTTCCTATTCTAAACCAATCAGTTGTTCTGTATCCTGTGTCCTAACTGTGGCTTCTTGACTCATATACAAATTTCACAGAAGACAGATGAGGTGGTTTGGTACTCCCATCTCTTTTAGGACTTGCCACAGTTTATTGTGGTCCACACAATCAAAGGCTTTTGTATAGTCAATGAAACAGAAGTAGACGTTTTCCTGGTACTCCCTTGCTTTCTCCATGATACAATTAATGTTGCCAATTTGGTCTCCAGTTTCCCTGCCTCTTCAGAACCCAGCCTCTACTTCTGGAAGTTCTCTCTATGCGTGTTGTTGAAGCCAAGCGTGTAAGTTCTTGAGCATGTCCTTGCTAGTGTGTGAGATGAGCACAATTGTTCGATAATTTGTACATTCTTTAGCATTGCCCTTCTTTGGAATTGGAAAGGATACTGACCTTTTCCAATCCTGTGACCACTCCTGCGTTTTCCAAATCTGCTGGCATATTGAGTGCAACACTTTAACTGCATCTTCTTTTAGGGCTTTGAATAGTTTAACTGGAATACTACCATCTCCACTAGTTTTGTTGTTGGCAATGTTTTCTATGGCCTTCTTAACTTCACACTCCAGAATGTCCGGTTCAAGTCCAATTATATCATCGTTTGTGATTGTCAGTGACATTAACGTTTAAGAGCCCCTTCTTACTTTTCCCTGCCCTTGTCAGACACTTTCTCAGCTTTATACCATAGTTTTCCAGGTTTTCTAATTCTGGCCCTTCTGCTCCTTAGTTTCCTGGGTCATTACTGGCCACCTAAGCTCCTTGGGGTAGAGACTGTGCTACATAGGAAACTGTGGCCATCATCTTCCCGAATCATCTTCCACGAGGGGACGTGAGCAAATTATGGGGCGAAGGGAGATTGGGAGTCAATGACACACACAGGATCTCTGGGGCTGGGAAGTGTGGAGCTGTGGCTCTGGGTGCAACTGCCAAATGAAAAATCGCATCCTCAAACAGTTTCAGAAATTAAAAGAGGAGCTCCAAAGTAATCCAATTCCTCCACCTAATGGCTCAGGTGTAAATGGCAGTTTCCCCATAGCTACAATGGAGACAGCTCCAATCTTGAAGCAAGTTAATTTTGAATAAACCAAGGGAGAACCTTCTTTGGATTTTCAGTGATGTCATGCCAAGCTCCTCTTCTAGTGACGAAGATGATGATCTCTTGGGCAGTGACCAGAGGAGCTTCACCTTTATTTGAATATCTCTGTTTGCTTAGAAATGTTAGGTAACTGATGTTAGGCGATTTCTTTTTCTGAACACTTAATAACGTGGAGATAGCTCTGAATTTGACAACTGGAAGGCCAGCTGGTCAGAAGTTCGAGACCCGAGTGCTGCATGACAGGGTGAGCGGGGTGAGCTCGCGTCTCTGTCTCCGCTCCTGACAACCTAGCAGTTTGAAAGGAGGAAATTGCAAGTAGATAAATAGGTACCACTTTGGTGGAAATGTAAACCGCATTTCATGCACTTTGGCGTGTCCACGGAAGGTCTGCAGGCACAGACATTGCTGACTCTTTGGCTACAAACAGAGACGAGCACAGAACCCTAGAGTCAGATACGACGAAGGGTAATCTTTACCTCTAGCAAGAGTGGGTGTGTGTGTGTGTGTGCCAGACAAAAGAACTGCTTATGCATAGAGAGAGAGGATGGCAGACAAGAGCGATTCCTAGAGAGTGAGAAAGGCAGACAAGCGATTCCTAGAGAGGGAGGATGCAAGACTAGAGAGACTCCCAGAGTATACGAGATGAGTGAAGTTTCCTAGAGAGGAGGGAAATGTGGGAGCGCTGTTTACCTTTCCACCGAAGTGGACCCTATTTATCTACTTGCAATTTCTTGCTTTCGAACTGCTAGGTTGGCAGGAGCTGGGACAAAGACGGGAGCTCATTCCGTCCTGCAGTACTCGGGAATCGAACTGCTGACCTTCCGCCTCCCAGTCAGCGTCTTAGGCACTTGAGCCACTGCATTCTTTTTCTTTCGGATGGTTCTAATTCTTGCCTTCTGTCAGTTGTTTTAAACCTCCATGCACAATTTTTTAGACACTCTATCTCATGTCTAATCTTTAAAATCTATTGTCCACCTTCACTGAAGATTCATGAGAGCTGTCATCTGTGTTCACAACTGAATGACCTAATGGTTTCCCAAACTTGCCTCATTCTAACCCTGAATTAAAAATCAATAGCTCACGGCGCTTAGCTCCTTTGCAATTCCAATTTCCCATGATGATGATGGTAAGGTCACCTTTTGTTGGTGACAGCATGAGAAGGTAGTTCTTGTCCTCAGCTCTTCCCCTGTAGAATAGTGGACACCTTCTGACCTGAGGGGCTCCTCTTCCTGCAACATACTGTTTAGCCCAGACACTCCAGGTTTCCCTGGACTTCAGTTACCAGAAGCACAGGTCAGCACTCCTGGTTATCAGGGCTTCTGGGAATCGAAGTTCAAGAACACATAGAGAGCCAAAGTTGGCCATCTGCAGATTTATGCAGAGTTTAATCATTTTATATTTTTATTTCTTTGTTTCCAGCAGGACTGATTTTTCAGAGTGAATATTTAGATCCTATTCAGAATCAATGCATTTATCTTCCACTTTAATTTGCATTTCTGTGGATCTGCTCATCAAACTATGTAGCTAGCTGTCTTTTTTTCACACAACTGCTGACACAACATTTCACCTGGGAGGACATCATACAACTCAGGAAAGAAAACACTCAAAGGAGAAACCATTTCTCAAGGGAGGAAAAGGCTTTCATCCACAAGCACACCTTGATAAACACCACACAGGAGGGAAACCTTTTAAATACCTGGAGTGTGGAAAAACCTTCAATCGTTCCTCATCCCTTGCTTCACATCACAGGATCCACACAAGTGAGAAACCTTTTCAATGCCTGGAGTGTGGAAAAAGCTTCAGTCATTCCTCAGCCCTTGCTAGACATCATAGGATCCACACAGGTGAGAGGCCTTTTGAATGCCTTAAGTGTGGAAAAAGCTTCAATCATTCCTCAAACCTTGCTAAACATCACAGGATCCACACAGGTGAGAAGCCTTTTGAATGCCTAGAGTGTGGCAATAGTTTGTCATTCCTCACCCCTTGCTTCACATCACAGGTTCCACACAGGTGAGAAGCCTTTTAAATGCATGGAGTGTGGAAACAGCTTCATTCATTCCTCAGAGCTTGCTGAACATTACAGGATCCACACAGCTGAGAAGCCTTTTCATTGCATGGAGTGTGGAAAAAGCTTCAATCATTCCTCATCCCTTGCTTCACATCACAGGACCCACACAGGTGAGAACCCTTCTGAATGCTTTGAGTGTGGAAAAAGCTTCAGTCATTCCTCACACCTTGCTAGACATCGCAGGAACCACACTGGTGAGAAGCCTTTTGAATGCCTTAAGTGTGGAAAACGCTTCAATTTTTCCTCAGACCTTGCTAGACATCGCAGGAACCACACAGGTGAGAAGCCTTTTGAATGCTTTGAGTGTGGAAAAGGTTTCAATAGTTCCTCAGACCTTGCTTCACATCACAAGATCCACACAGGTGAGAAGCCTTTTGAATGCATTGAGTGTGGAAAAAGCTTCAATCATTCCTCAAACCTTAGGCAACATCACAGGATCCACACAGGAGAGAAGTCTTTTGAATGCCTTGAGTGTGGAAAAAGCTTCAATAATTCTTCATCCCTTGCTAGACATCACAAGATCCACACAGGTGAGAAGCCTTTTGAATGCCTGGAGTGTAGAAAAAAATTCCGTGATTACTCAGGTCTTAGTAGACATCACAGGATCCACACAGGAGAGAAGCCTTTTGAATGCCTGGAGTGTAGAAAAAAATTCAGTGATTACTCAGGTCTTAGTAGACATCACAGGATCCACACAGGAGAAAAGCCTTTTGAATGCCTGCAGTGTAGAAAAAAATTCAGTCATTCCTCATCCCTTGCTTCACATCACAAGATCCACACAGGTGAGAAGCCTTTTGAATGCATTGAGTGTGGAAAAAGCTTCAGTTATTCCTCAAACCTTAGTCATCATCACAGGATCCACACAGGAGAGAAGCCTTTTGAATGCCTTGAGTGTGGAAAAAGCTTCAATAATTCTCCATCCCTTGCTAGACATCACAAGATCCACACAGGTGAGAAGCCTTTAGAATGCTTTGAGTGTGGAAAAAGCTTCAGTCAGTCCTCACACCTTGCTAGACATCGCAGGATCCACACTGGTGAGAAGCCTTTTGAATGCCTTAAGTGTGGAAAACGCTTCAATTTTTCCTCAGACCTTGCTTTACATCACAAGATCCACACAGGTGAGAAGCCTTTTGAATGCATTGAGTGTGGAAAAAGCTTCAGTCATCCCTCAAACCTTGCTAAACATCACAGGATCCACACAGGAGAGAAGCCTTTTGAATGCCTTGAGTGTAGAAAAAGCTTCCGTGATTCCTCAACTCTTAGTAGACATCACAGGATCCACACAAGTTAGAAGCCTTTTGAATGCTTTGAGCGTGGAAAAAGCTTCAGGGACTCATCATACCTTGCTGAACATCACAGGATCCACACAGGTGAAAAGCCTTTTGAATGCATTGAGTGTGGAAAAAGATTCAGTCATTCCTCAGCCCTTAGTAAACATCGCAGGATCCACACAAGAGAGAAGCCTTTTGAATGCCTTGAGTGTGGAAAAAGCTTCAGTGAATCCTCAGCTCTTAGTAAACATCACAGGATCCACACAGGAGAGAAGCCTTTTGAATGCCTTGAGTGTGGAAAAAGCTTCAGTGATTCCTCAGCCCTTAGTAAACATCACAGGATCTACACAGGAGAGAAGCCTTTTGAATGCCTTTAGTGTGGAAAAAGCTTCAGTGATTCCTCAGCCCTTCGTAAACATCACAGGACCCACGCAGGTGAGAAGCCTTTTGAATGCCTTGAGTTTAGAAAAAGCTTCAGTCATTCCTCATCCCTTGCTTCACTTCACAGGATCCACACAGGAGAGAAGCCTAGTGTGGAAAAAGCTTCAGTCATTCCTCAGCTCTTAGTAAACATCACAGGATCCACACAGGAGAGAAGCCTTTTGAATGCCTTGAGTGTGGAAAAAGCTTCAGTCATTCCTCAGCCCTTAGTAAACATCACAGGATCCACACAGGAGAGAAGCCTTTTGAATGCCTTGAGTGTGGAAAAAGCTTCAGTTATTCCTCAGCTCTTAGTAAACATCCCAGGATCCACACAAGAGAGAAGCCTTTTGAATTCCTTTAGTGTGGAAAAAGCTTCAGTGATTCCTCAGCTCTTAGTAAACATCACAGGATCCACACAAGAGAGAAGCCTTTTGAATTCCTTTAGTGTGGAAAAAGCTTCAGTGATTCCTCAGCTCTTAGTAAACATCACAGGACCCACACAGGAGAGAAGCCTTTTGAATGCCTTTAGAAAAAGCTTCAGTCATTCCTCATCCCTTGCATCACATCATAGGATCCACACAGGAGAGAAGCCTTTTGAATGCATTGAGTGTGGAAAAAGCTTCAGTCATTCCTCAAACCTTAGTCAACATCACAGGATCCACACAGGAGGGAAGTCTTTTGAATGCCTTGAATGTGGAAAAAGCTTCAATAATTCTTCATCCCTTGCTAGACATCACAAGATCCACACAGGTGAGAAGCCTTTTGAATTCCTTTAGTGTGGAAAAAGCTTCAGTGATTCCTCAGCTCTTAGTAAACATCACGGGACCCACACAGGAGAGAAGCCTTTTGAATGCCTTTAGAAAAAGCTTCAGTCATTCCTCATCCCTTGCATCACATCATAGGATCCACACAGGAGAGAAGCCTTTTGAATGCCTTGAGTGTAGAAAAAGCTTCAGTGATTCCTCAGCTCTTAGTAGACATCACACGACATACACAGGTGAGAAGCTTTTTGAGTGTCTTGAGTGTAGAAAAAGCTTCATTCATTCCTCAGCTCTTAGTAGACATTGCAGGATCCACACAAGTGAGAAGCCATTTGAATGCCTTTAGTGTGGGAAAAGCTTCAGTGATTCCTCAGCCCTTTGTAAACATCATAGGATCCACACAGGAGAGAAGACTTTTTAATGCTTTGAGTGTGGAAAAAGCTTCAGTCAGTCCTCTCACCTTGGTAAACATTGCAGGTTCCATACAGGTGAAAAGCATGTTTAATGCCTGGAGTGTGGAAAAAAGCTTCTGTTATTCTTCACACCTTATCCACGATCCACAGAGGTTAGAAGCATTTTCAATACATGAAGTATCGGGGGGAATGTTGGACCCAGACAGTATGGAAGCAAATTTAATGACTGCATGTGTTTTGGTTTGTAAACAAATTGTTAAAATTTCACTCAGGCAAGAAGTCTTTTAAATTTCTGTGTAACGAGGCTGTTTATTTATGTTCATTTTTTTTGGCTTGCCTGTTATTAACTGTGACCTGCTTTTTTGGTGTTTTTTTAGGATTAATAAAAGAACAAAGTATGATATAATGTTTTTTCAAATCGTTTTATGTAAGCAAACAATGTTTTAGTTTTTTGAATTTTTTGAATTAGTTGTACTGTAGGTAATAATTTTAATAATGTAAAGGTAAATGTTTTTTACCTTCATTGGTTTTAAAATGTGTTTAGATGTTTTGGATTGTGAGTTAAAACTCAGCACAGCATTTTTAAAAGTTTCTGTTGTATTTTATTGACATACGTTTGTGATTTGTGTTAAAGTGTGTTTTAGTGTAATTTTTTTGACTTATTTTTTGGTGTGACCTTTTGTGTAAAATTGTGAATTTGTGTTATGTTTTTTATTTGTTTTAACTCTTGTGGCCTTTTGTTTGGGGTTGTTGTGTGTTTTTGAATTGTTTTTACTATTGTCGCCAGCAGGTGATGCTGGTAGGGGTTATTGTATTTTGACTGTTTTTTTCTCTCCTGGCCTCTGGGTGGAGCTTCTTCTGGTAAGTAGTCTCTTTCTTTATTCCTTTCTTTTCCGGTCCTCATGGAGGTAGGACATCTTTTGGTAATTTTGCTTGTTTTCTTTCTTTTGTGTGTGTGTGTGTGTGGGTGGGCCTCGGAATTTGTATTTTTCGTCTTTGTTTTGTTTTTGATTGTTTTTGTTTAGTTTGTATTGTTTTTTGTTGTTGTTTTTGTTTGTTTTTGTGTGTTTTTGGAGGTTTTTGACTGTGTTTTTAGTAACTGTTTAAAATTATTTATTTGGTGGTGGGGAGGGGGGTGTCGTCGTTGGGGGTTAGGAAGGGTGGTCTAGGTGGTGGGAGGGGGCATGGTCGTTGGGGGTTAGGAAGGGTGGGATAGGTGGCGGGGAGGAGAGCGTGGTCGGTGGGAGTTAGGAAGGGTGGGCTAGGTGGTGGGGATGGGGATTTTATTGTACTATGGTGCTTTGATTATGTGGAGTCGTGAAAGTAGATTGTGGTTTCCCCTTTAATATAAGTGGGTGGGGGTTTGTCACCCCCTTCACCGCTTGCTCCCCTGGGGTTGGGGTGTTTTGGGGGGGACAAAAGGGGTATGTCCCCCCAACCCTTCTGCACCCAGGAGACCAGGGAGAGGGGATCGATTCCACCCCCCTCCAAATAAAAAAGCCCTCCGTTTTTAAAGAGAAGAAACCGCTTGGTTTCTTCTCTTTAAAGACGGAGGTTATGTGTGGCGCCGTGGGTGAGGAAAAGAAGGGCGGTTGGTGTTTGCATGGCTGTGAGGCGGTGAGTTGTTTGTTTTTTTAAAAAAAAAATCGGGCGATGGCTTCCTCAGCGTTCTCTGGGGCTTGTAGTTATGGGTTTGTGATTTGTGGTTGTGGTGCGTTTTTTTCCTGCGGCTTGATTTTGATTACCCGAGGCGCATTTCTCAATGTTCTTTGTGGTCATGCCTCTTAGCCTGATTGGCTGTGGCATGGCGTGGTGCAAAGAACGTTGGGAAATGAAGTTGTTTCCCTTTTTTCGTGTTTGTGGGGCTGTTGCCTGACTGCCGGTTTTCTCACTCCTTTGTTGACCTGCGGACCCAGTTCGGCCGTGTGCACGAATGATGGGTGCGGGTCATTAGGGCGAGGCTTAGGAGCCTATAGCAAGTTCCAACGGTTAACTCTTGGTTTTATAGGTTATGATATCAACATCTTTATTAACTTTTCTCTTCACAACATAAATAGGCATGCAATCCATATGTCAAATCTTTTGCTTTTAAATTTCAAACTGATGCGTTTATGATTCTTTTTCATATCTAAATCAGAGCAGCTGTATAATAGTAATAATGTTATAGGTTTGGTAAACCCAGCTGCCTCCTGTTTTGTCTTGCAAACATTTCTATTTAATAAATGGATTATTCTCTTGCCATACAAACTCTGATAATTCTTTCTTCTATGTCAGAAGAATTGTCTTGTTGTTTACCAGAGTTTGGTATATAGAGTCGGCCTTGTGTTGAGTGGGCGGGATATAAATTGAATAAATAAATAAATAAATAAATATATTGAAATAAAAATATAGGTTTTGGTAAGACTATCATCTTGATAAACACAATTCATCCCAACAATGATTGAATGTTTGGAACAGGAGTTGCCTTTGCCTATGTTTCTTCTTAAGTAGTATATTGAATTAATCTTGTAGTTAATATATTCAGAATCTTCCAGTAGAGCAATACAACAAGTCCAATACATTGTGAAAGTCAACCGGTATGCAGACTCTTTCAGGAGAATTTCCCTTCATCAGACAACTTGACTTGCTAACTTTCCAATATCTGGAAATACATACAATATATATAAAAAATTAATTCTGAACTGGAATATTGCTACTGAGCTAAGTATAAAAGAGAAACCCACCTGGATATATAACATTTAGTTTTCAAAGGGTATCTTGTTTTCATGTTGCATCCTAACCTCTTTTCGTTTATTCATTTTGGGCTGTGGATGTTATTGACTCAAAATATTACTCCCCTTATAAATCCTGCTGATAGGAAACCAGGTGTGCATAATCTAGCATTCCCCTCCCATGCCTCCTAATTGACTAGATATATTTATACATTTTATATTCCAGGGCTACAAATTGACATAATTGTGTAAAGGGGGACAAAAATATATATCTACAGAAGTACATTACACCACAATGCTTGAACTCTTAACAATCTCAAAATTGTATTAGCCAGGATAACGCTGGCCATGTAAGTAATTAGTAACAGCTGTGGGAAGAGGTCTCATGCTTATCTAAATCAGAGCAGCTGTATAATAGTAATAATGTTATAGGTTTGGTAAACCCAGCTGCCTCCTGTTTTGTCTTGCAAACATTTCTATTTAATAAATGGATTATTCTCTTGCCATACAAACTCTGATAATTCTTTCTTCCATGTCAGAATTATCTTGCTGTTTACCAGAGTTTGGTATATATTGAAATAAAAATATAGGTTTTGGTAAGACTATCATCTTGATTAACACAATTCATCCCAACAATGATTGAATGTTTGGAACAGGAGTTGCCTTTGCCTATGTTTCTAGCATATTATAACATAAGAACATAAGAACAGCCTTGCTGGAACAGGCCACAGCCCATCCAGTCCAGCATTCTGTCTCACACAGTGGCTCACCATTTCCTTCAGGGTATTCCCAAGGAGATGCCTTCACCTGCTTAGGATTCCCTGGAAATGGCATTCAGAGATATCCTGCCTATCTCTCCAACCCGGAGGTTGTCCTTAAGTATCCATAATAATAGCCATTGATACCCTTGTCCTCCATGAACTTCTCTAATCCTTTCTTAAAGCTGTCAAGACTGACAGCTGTCACCACTTCTTCTGGCAGGGAGTTCCATAGACCAGTAATCCTCTGGGTGAAAAAGTACTTTCTCTTATTTGTTTGAGAACTAGTACCCAAAAGTTTCATCGAGTGTCCCCTAGTTCTAGTGTTGTGTGATCTACCATGCACTGGATAGAACTCTTGGCTATCTGGGAACTTTTAACTGTCTGGGAACCGCCAGCGATTCCCATACCTTGCATTCCTTCAGTGACGTCTGCAGCTGTCGCTGAGGGAAAGCTCCCTACGCTGCGCTGCTTGAACTGAAGTGACGGATAGAGACCCATTGGGGGTGATGGCTCTGACTGCGCTAGGGGGTTCTCAGTCTCTATCCAGACTGGGTCTACCTCCGCAATGAGCTTCCTACACTTGCTCCATGTGCTGATTACCTTAACTGGGGCTCTAGGTTCTTGCTTAATGCAGGTCCCTATCCTATCCCAAAGTTGGATACTTAACATGCCCGTTTCTGGATAAAACAGACAGTGTTCACACAAGTACACCAAAAGATCCGCTAACTGGGCGCTGTGAATGCGTGTACGATTTACCCTGGTCAGGGCCTTGAGCTCCATTAAGTGAACTCTGGTTAGCGGTCGGATGTTGCCACTGCGGACAAGTCCCCATATTACCTGCCGGTCCTTTGAAGTTTTCCTCCGCGGGACGAGTCAACGCGTCTGGGTTAGGTAACTGGATTCGGTCGTGACATCCCTCTGGGTAGGACTTGGAATGTGGACTGCGGCCACAGGCCCTCGGTGGCCTCTGCGATGGCGTCACGGTTCACAGCCGACCCTGAGTGTTCGGAACGCGTTTCCGATGCGCAAGATGCTGTCACTCAGTGAATGAATTCTTTGCTTCACTATTCACTGAAGAAGACCGAGACCACATGCCCAAAACAGAGCCTATCTTCGTAGGGAGGGAAAGCGAAGAATTAAGCCAGATAGAAATAACCAGGGAGGAGGTCCTTGCATGTCTTGTTAAACTAAACACTAACAAATCACCAGGACCAGATGGCATCCATCCACGAGATCTCAGGGAACTTAAAGATGAAATTGCTGATCTCCTAGCCAAAATATATACCGTATTTATTCGTGTATAACGCGCACTCATGTATAACGCGCACCCCTAATTTTCCATGAAACCTCGGTATAAAATTGTTCATAAGAGCACGCCTTAAAACATTGAGGGAGGGGGGGATAATCAGACCCACCTGTTGCAAGGTGAAGAAAATGCAATCCAAAACGAGCACTTCCGACCCCCAGGAGCCTCGCTCGAACTGCCCTAAGGAAGTGCGCGCCGCTGCTGCGCGCTCCTGGGTGGGGGCGGCGCGAGCTACCTCCGGGCCACGCCTCGTCTCCCGCGCCACCCAATCAGATCCCGTCAATTTCTTCAAAGCCACGCCCCCGCCTCCCCTTCACCCGCCGCAGCAATAGACAGCCGACCCAATTCTAAAAAGGAAGTAAAAGACCAGTCCTCGTTTATAACGTGCACCCAAACTTTGATTTCTTTTTTTGGTATAAAATTTTGCGCGTTATACACGAATAAATACGGTAATCTTTCCCTCAAATCAGGCTTTGTGCCTGATGACTAGAAGGTAGCGAATGTAACACCAATTTTCAAAAACGGATTCAGGGGTGATCCAGGAAATTACCGACCTGTCAGTTTGACATGCGTCCCAGGTAAAGTGATGGAAACCATCCTAAAAGATAGAATTAATAGGCACATAGAAGAGAAGGCGCTGCTAAAGGAGAGCCAACATGGCTTTTGCAAGGGCAAATCATGCCTCACTAATAGGTAGGAATTTTTTGAGAGTGTCAACAAGCATGTGGATAAGGGGGATCCAGTTGACATTGTTTATCTGGACTTTCAGAAAGCTTTTGACAAAGTCCCACACCAAAGGCTCTTGAATAAACTTGCCAGTCATGGAATAAAGGGACAGGTCTTGTCCTTGATCAGCAACTGGCTAAGAGACAGGAAACAGAGGGTAGCACTAAATGGACACTTCTCCAAGTGGAGGGAAGTAAAGAGTGGGGTCCCCCAAGGTTCAGTACTGGGACCCTTGCTTTTCAACCTCTTCATAAACGATCTAGAGGTAGGAGTAAAAAGCAAGGTAGCCAAATTTGCTGACGACACTAAATTATACAGGGTAGTGAAAACTGTGAGAGATTGTGACGAGCTCCAGAGGGATATCTTGACACTAGGGGAGTGGGCAAAGCAGTGGCAAATGAGCTTCAACATTAGTAAGTGCAGAGTGATGCATGTTGGGGCAAAAAAACCCAATTACATTTATAAACTGATGGGGTCTGAACTCTCTGCGACAAACCAGGAAAGGGACCTTTGTGTCCTGGTGGACAGCTCAATGTAGGTGTCAACCCAGTGTGCCACAGCAGTGAAAAAAGCAAACTCAATGCTAGGGATCATTAGGAAGGGTATAGAAAATAAGTCAGCAAGTGTCATTTTGCCTCTTTACAAATCTATGGTGAGGCCCCATCTGGAATACTGTGTACAGTTCTTGTCGCCATACCTCCAGAAGGATATTATGGAGCTGGAAAAAGTGCAGAGGAGGGCAACCAGAATGATTAGGCGACTGGAACACCTTCCTTATCATCTGAGGCTGCAACGGTTGGGCCTCTTCACTCTTGAACGACGGCGTCTAAGAGGTGACCTGATTGAAGTTTATAAAATCATGCACGGTGTGGACAAAGTAGATAAGGAAAAACTGTTTTCCCTATCGCACAACACTAGAACTAGGGGACACTCCATGAAACTTTTGGGTACTAGTTCTCAAACAAATAAGAGAAAGTACTTTTTCACCCAGAGGATTACTGGTCTATGGAACTCCCTGCCAGAAGAAGTGGTGACAGCTGTCAGTCTTGACAGCTTTAAGAAAGGATTAGACAAGTTCATGGAGGACAAGGGTATCAATGGCTATAATTATGGATACTTAAGGACAACCTCTGGGTTGGAGAGATAGGCAGGATATCTCTCAATGCCATTTCCAGGGAATCCTAAGCAGGTGAAGGCATCTCCTTGAGAGTACCCTGAAGGAAATGGTGAGCCACTGTGTAAGACAGAATGCTGGACTGGATGGGCTGTGGCCTGTTCCAGCAAGGCTGTTCTTATGTTCAGATCGGATGGCTTTCTGCCCGGAGCTTCTGCACTGTCCTCTGGGAAGACTCGCACGCTGTTCTGGCATAGAACCGGACCAAGGGGATCACTACTCATGAGTAGAATCAAGTCGGGGTCACCATATGTTGGATCGGGGCCACGAAGCAGGCCGGATATGCTGGATAGGGCCCCGAAGTGGGCCGGTGGGTCCCGGAGGAGACTGGTCAAGCAAAGACACACGAGGCAAGATGGAGCAAAGACCAGCGTTTATTGATGACAAATCAGAACCTTTTATGCTTGCCTGATCTGGGTGTGTGCATACATTGCGCGTAGCGATACAGAGGAAGCCCTGAGTCTGCACATCATGTTTACACAAGTTAATTGGGGATGTCTTCACCGCGGGAAGTTTCTTATCTAGCTAACTAACTACCGGGGACATGCATTGTTCCTCGCTATCGGGAGCAAACAAGTCGCCGAAATTGACTCTTCAGCTTTAGGCCTTCTGCGGATGCGAGATTACCCATTAGGTGCCTATCGAGTTAACCATCTGCGATCATTAGCTCTCTATTGTCCTAGCTGCCTGTCAGATCAGTAAATGGTTAATTAAACTATATCTAATATTCCGCACCCCAATTTCTGTCCCCTCGAAACCAGCAGCTCGAGGGAGTGATCTCCCATTACTGTGGTTCTGTCAGGGACAGCTGAGCCAATTGTGTTCACGCAACACACACTATATACAGGATACACTGTACACAGTATACACTGTATCCACACAGGAAAGAAGACTTTTGAATGCATGGAGTGTGGAAAAAGCTTCAGTCGTTCCTCAAACCTTGCTTCACATCACATGACCCACACAGGTGAGAAGCCTTTTGAATCGCGCAGGACCTACCAGGCTGTGTGTACTTGAGTAGTGAGGAGGATGCAAAAATTACTGAGCAGAGCCAGGAGCTAGTCACCAGCACTCTAGCAGAAGGATGCAAGAGGCAGTCTAACAATGCAACTGGACTCAAAAGACTGTATCAGGAAAGCACATATAAATGCTTGTATACAAATGCCAGAAGCCTCCGGAACAAAATAGGGGAGCTGGAATACTTAGCAATAGATAAGAATATTGATAGTATTGGTATCACTGAAACCTGGTGGACGGATGATAACCAATGGGATACAGTTATCCCAGGCTACAAACTGTACAGGAAGGATAGGAAGGGGCAAATGGGAGTTGGTGTAGCCTTGTATGTCAAAGAAGTGATAAAATCATATGCATTGGAATATCTAGGTGATTTGGAGTCACCATTAGAAGCTTGTGGGTAAGAGTACCAGGCCACAAGGATGGTCTAACAGTAGGCAAATACTATCGGCCTCCGACCCAAACTCTTGAGGGAGACTGGCAGTTGGAGAATGTTGTAAAGGAGGCATCCAAGAAGGGAAGCCTGGTTATAATGGGTGACTTCAATTACCCTCACATAGACTGGGTGAACTGTTGTTCAGCACATGATAAAGAGATAAAGTTCCTAGATATGCTCAATGATTGTTCCCTGGGACAGATGGTTGAAGACTCAACTAGAGGTACAAGAATCCTTGACTTGGTCCTGAGTACTACTCAGGATCTGGTGCAAGATGTTAATGTGATTGATCCAATAGGGAACAGTGACCACAACTCAATTATGTTTAACTTGATCATAGACTGCAAGTCACTGATAAAATTTAACACAGAGACCTTAAATTTTCAAAAAGGAAATTTCCCAAAGATGAGGAAACTAGTAAAAAAGAAGCTGAAAGGGAAAATTGAGAGTCCAAACACTCCAAGAGGCATGGAGGCTGTTTACAAAAACAATAACAGAGGCCCAATTGGAATGCATACCCAAAAGGAAAAAGGGCGCTGCCAGGTCTAAGAGGACTCCAATGTGGCTTACAGGAGCTGTTCGGGAAATGATCAAGAGCAAGAAAAGCTCATTTAGAAGATGGAAGGCTTGTCCGAATGAGGACAGCAGGCAGAAACATAAATTCTGGCAGAACAAATGCAAGGCAACAATCAGGAAAGCAAAGCAAGACTTTGAGGAACGTATAGCTAAAAATACTCAGAGAAATAACAAAGACTTATTTAAGTACATTACAAGTAAGAACCCAACTAGGAAGGCCATTGGACCATTAGATTACAATGGAAGGCAAGGAGTTATTAAAGAGGAAACAGAGATTGCAGAGAGACTCAATGAATTCTTTGCTTCAGTATTCACTGAAGAAGACAGAGACCACATGCCCAAAACAGAGCCTATCTTCGTAGGGAGGGAAAGCGAAGAATTAAGCCAGATAGAAATAACCAGGGAGGAGGTCCTTGCATGTCTTGTTAAACTAAACACTAACAAATCACCAGGACAACCTCTGGGTTGGAGAGATAGGCAGGATATCTCTCAATGCCATTTCCAGGGAATCCTAAGGAGGTGAAGGCATCTCCTTGGGAATACCCTGAAGAAAATGGTGAGCCACTGTGTGAGACAGAATGCTGGACTGGATGGGCTGTGGCCTGTTCCAGCAATGCTGTTCTTATGAATGCCTGGTGTGTGGAGAAAGCTTCAGTCATTCCTCAGCCCTTGCTAGATATAAAAGGACCCACACAGGTGAGAAGCCATTTGAATGCATGGAGTGTGGAAAAAGCTTCAGTCTGTCATCACATCTTGCTTCACATCACAGAGTCCACACAGATGAGAAACCTTTTAAATGCTTTGAGTGTGGGAAAAGCTTCAGTCAGTCCTCAGCCCTTGCTTCACATCACAGGACCCACACAGGTGAGAAGCCATTTAAATACATGGAGTGTGGAAAAAGCTTCAGTCAATCCTCAAACCTTGCTTTACATCAGAGTCCACACAGGTGAGAAGCCTTTTAAATGTCTCTAGTGTGGGAAAAGCTTCAGTCATTCCTCATCTCTTGCTTCACATTACAGGATCCACACAGGTGATAAGCCTTTTGAATTCCTCAAGTGTGGGAAAAGCTTCAGTGATTCCTCAGCCCTTCGTAAACATCATAGGATCCACAGTTAAGAAGCCTTTTGAATATCTTGAGTGTGGGGAAAGCTGTAATCATAGTTCACAACTGCTAGACATAACAGATAAAAAACATATAAAATCTTATAATAAAAATGGATGATAAGAACTGCACCACTGTCACCACCAGAAGCCCGACCAGCCTCCACCAGCTGGTGGTGAAGAGACTGCTGCTGCAGGTGGTCGTTTGGCAATGTAATGTTTTAATGATGTGTTTTCACGTTGTGTGCTGGAGAAATTGACAAACAGATGAATAAAACTATATGCTAAGCGTAGATCAAGGGTGCCCAAATTACGGCTAATGGGCCTGATCCGGCCCCCAACACCAAATCATCAGCCTATGCTGCTACCAGATGCACCCATGCATGTGCAAAACACTGCCATAAAAAGCACCCAAAGCTGTCATTTACAGTTGCATTTACAGTAACGTTCTGTTCATGCACAAGTGTGTTTTATCGTTGCTTCTGGTGGGAGGAACCACATACTTGGCCCGCTGGACCACATGATTAGCCTGAGGCCCCAAATTTTTGGGTACCTCTGCTGAAGACAATGACAAAGTTTGAAGAACCAATGGTAGAGCTGGAAGAGATCAAAATAGCAGAAAATCTGAGGTATAACAGAGAGGTTTAAGAATAAGTTGGGAGATGGCTGTAGGAGAATATGAAAGAGGAGGAATGGGTTTACATATGGAAACAAAGATATGAAAAATGTGTCAGATAATTAAAGAGAATTGTTATAACAAAGTATGAAAATGGTATATGATCAGAATAAATTGAAGTTTTTATGGCAAATATTCAAAATTTTGTTGACAATGTAAAAAAGATTTTTGAACGTATCTTCATATATGGTGGTAGTGTAAGAATGTGAAGAAAATATGGGAATGTGGCTTTGTGGAAATTAATGAAATGTCAATTAGTTTAGAAATGTGTCCTAAAGTAGCATTATTATATAATATTGGAAATATGCAGATTGAATGGAAATATATAGAAAATAATCATTGAATATTGTTGATATCTATTGATTAAAAAGTTATTTGTAGGCTTTTTGTAATTTTGGTTATACAGTAAAACCCTACTTACGTAAAAAGCCCGTCCTATGGGCTTTTGCTTAAATCAGTTTTTTATGTAACTCGAAGCAAACCCATTGGAAAAATGATTTTTATGAAACTGGAAGCAAACCTATAGGAAATTGTGTTATATAAATGTATGTAAATCAGGACATTTATGTAAATCGGGACATGGTTTTAGCACAATATCATTATGTAAGTAGAATTTTATGTAGCTTGAGTAATATGTAAGTTGGGGTTTTACTGTACGTCAAAAATTCTCTTTGATACAATTTCTTCTGATATTTTCTCCAATCCTAGGGAGTTTTTCTTATAGAATAAGTACAAAATCTTTATTAATGTTTCTCTTTGTACCACAAATAGGCATGAAATCCATATGTCAAATCTTTTCCTTTTAAAGTCCAAAATGATTTGTCTTTATGATTCATTTTCGTATCTAAATCAGAGCATCTGTGTAATAATCATGTTATAGGTTTAGTAATCATCTGCCTCTTGTTTTGTCTTCTTGCAAACATTTCAATTTAATAAATGGATTATTCTCTTGCAATAGAAACTCTCGTAATTCTTCCAAGTCAGAAGAATTCTATTGTTGTTTACCAGAGTTTGGTATATATTGTTATAAAAATAATAGGTTTTGGTAAAACTATCATCTTGATTAGCACATTATTGATTTTTTTTTAGAACAGCAGTTGTGTTAGCCTATGTTTCTAGCATATCAGAGCACAAAACAAAAACATTGTATTACTTTAAAGCAGGGGTTCCCAAACTACTGCCCATGGGCTGGACTCAGCCCATGGCACCATTTCATGTGGCCCACCACCATCTTCACCACACTCAGACGTGGGAGGGAGAAATTGGAAGGGGGGGTCAGCAGAAACCATCCTGCCTCTGGAGCAGATTATGGAGTGAAGTTGAAGAGGGAGTCCAAGGACGGAGGATCTCTGGGGCTGGGAATTAAGAAGTGGTGGCTGAAGGTGGGAGGGAATCTCTTAACCCACTAGATGGTGATGGGGATCTCCGAGGATTGGGGGCACAGGGCACTGTGTTGTCCTGGTTTTCCTCATTTCTGACAGGCCGGACTCACTCGGTGTCTTTAGAGAGTGGGTTGTCCAGCCCTAGGTTGCTCCCATGCGGGGTACCTCAGGGCTTGGTACTCTCGCCTCTATTGTTTAATATCGACATGAAACCGCTGGGTGAGATCATTTGTTCCCACAGGGTGAGGAATCATCAGTGTGCAGTGATACCCAGCTGTACATCTTGGCCTGTGGGGACCCGAGTGATGCAGTCGAAGTCCTAACCAGGTGTCTGGAGGCTGTTCGGGTCTGGATGGGGGACAGTGGGCTTCAGCTGAATCCTGGCAAGACTGAGTGGCTTTGTGTGCGGGGTCCCATGTTATCCCAGGAGCTACTATCTTTGGCCCTGGCTGGGACATCTTTGCCTCAGTCATATCCGGTGCGTAATTTGGGGGTCCTCCTTGACTCGCGGCTACTGCTCGAAGAGCAGGTGGCAGCCATGGCTAGGAGGACCTTTGCACAGCTCTGTGTCATTTACCAATTGCACCCACTCTTGAACCAGGATTCCTTGCTCATGGTCACTCATGCTCTGGTTACCTCCAGATTGGATTATTGTAACACACTCTACATGGAGCTGCCCTTGGCGACCATTCGGAGGCTTCAGCTGGTCCAGAATGCGGCTGCCCAGGTAGTGATGGGGTGCGGGCGTTATGCTCGCACCTCACCACTGCTCCAGGAGCTGCACTGGTTTCCGGTGTGCTTCTGGGTGCAATTGAAGGTGATGGTTTTGACCTTTAAAGCCCTTCATGGCATTGGACCAGGCTACTTAAGAGACCGAGTCACCACAAGGAATTCAGCCTGTCCTACTAGGGCAGACAGGAAGGGCTCACTGGTGGTCCCATCACTGAAAGAAGCACATCTTACGGGGACCAGGAAGAGAGCCTTCTCCGTGTCTGCCTCAGCCCTGTGGAACCTCCTACCACCTGAGCTGAAACTCCAGACAGAACTACTCCCTTTTAGAAAGATGCTGAAGACATGGCTATGTCAGCAGGTGTGGAGCATGATTCCCTCCACCACTCAAGCCCTCTGGCTGATTTAGCCTGGTGGGACCCTCCATGGTCTGGTATTCTGTTTTAATCTGGGTGAGGATGGAGAGGGTTGTTTTTTAATGATTATTTGTTGTTGTTGATGTGTTTTAATTCGGATTTTAGATGGGGGTTTGGGGTCTTGTTTTTAGCTGCAGTTGTTTTAAATGTTTTATATTGTAATTTTATTTATTGTATTTTCCCCTCTCCCTTTCCCCTTTTGTTGTTAGCCACCCTGAGTGGTGTTCCCACCAGGAGGGCAGGATATAAATGTTAAAAATAAATAAAATAATCTCCAGGGCCAGGTACCCCATCTGGCAGGCGCAGGTGTCTCCTTGCCGGAGGGACGTCTGTTGGTACACCCAGTCCCCCACGGAGCAGGAGGTTGAGCAGGAGGGGGTGACAGGTGTGTGTGTTTAAGGGGTGTAAATCTTCAAAAGTCACTGTGAAGCCTGGGGGGGAAGCTTCACAGCGTGTGGGATTTTTACCCACTAAAACCACCTCCCATTACGCCACGTTACCCCGCAGAACCATCATCAGGTATTACTTCAGGGGGGGGGGCAGACTGGCTGTTAAAAACCCTCCTTCAATTTGGCTACTCGCCCTCCTCCTCTATGCCTCTGGCTGCCCTCTTCTCAGTCTTTTCACATGTCTAAGTTCCAAGATGAACCCGGCTGCATAATTGGACCTCGCGACCCAGGTAATCTCCCTGCTCAACATGTGTGGTTTTTTTTAAAGGGCAGGTGAAAATCTTCAAAAGATACCGTGGAGCCCTAAGAAGCTTCACAGTATGTGGGATTTTTACCCACTAAAGCCACCTCCCATTATGACCCAGGTTGTCTCTCTGCTCAACATCTTGCCGATGATGTCTTCTGGAGACAACTGTCATCGGAGATGCCTCTGTAATTTTCCCGTTCTGCATCAAAGCATGCAAAGTGAAAAAACATGTGCTCCGCATCTTCCTACACAGGCTGGCAGACGGGACACAAAGCATCATCACCCAGCCTAAAGTGGTGTTGGTAGGCTCTGAAGCAGCCATGTCCCGTCTACAGCTGTGTGAGGTAGTGATCCACCTCTCCATGCTGTCTTGTTGACCACGCGTTAATGTCTGGGATGAGGCAATGAGTCCACCATCCCTTGGTCTTTGTATCCCAGATCTGCTGCCATCGCGCTGTTCTCTCTATCTTGACTTCCGTAGCAATTGTGCGTCGTTCTGCCACCTGATTTTCTCGTCTCCGCCCGTAGATCTCCGCCCGTTCCTCTGCCATCAGATGGATCGGCATCAGATCGGCAATGACACAAATGGCATCGTATGAGACTGTTTGAAATGCCACCCGAAGGGCACTCCTACAGTATATTGAAGTTATTTGTTGCATGTACGATGTCCCTGCCGTGGTTTCCGACCAAATCGGGGCTGCATACAGCAACACTGAATTAACAACACTCAAGTGGAGTCTTCGGCGAGTCTGCCGTGGGCCTCCAATACATGACATGATCCTTGTCAATGCTGCTCCGGCCCTTGCGTTCACAATTTGCAAATGCTCTTCAAAGCGTAGCCTGGCATCTATCTGGACACCCAGATATCATAATGACGGCTGCGAAATTATACTACAACCTCCAACAGTAATGGTGATGGTCTCCCTAGCTTTCCTACTGGTCACAAGAACTACCTCAGTTTTAAGATTATTATTTATTATTATTAGGTTTATTTCTATACCGCCTTTATTACCCAGCGGGCAACTCAAGGCAGTTTACAGCAACAAAGTACACAATAAGAGAAAATACAAAAAATACAAAATCTGAGCAAGCAGCAACAATAGCAGTAAAATAATCAACAATATTCAAAATACAATTACACAGTATCAACATTTCAAAGCGCGGCAACATCTCACAATTCCAATCCCAAACAAGTTTAGAGATAGTGGCCGTGAAAGTCCTGCTGCTACTGTGGCCTCTTTTGCCCAATCATTTCCAATCATTCCCACCCTGGTGTTGACAGGGCCAGGGCGAGCAGCGGCAGGAACATCCCAGTCCGGAGGCTGTGGCAAGCTTTTATCCCCTCCGGGAGGGCGAAACCCGGGGGTGTGTGAGCAAGACTCCACCATCCAAGTAGCCACAGCTGATGCCTTCTTCCTCACCCTCCAGCATTGACGGGGCCAGGCGGCGGGAGCATCCCAGTCCGGAGGCTGTGGCAAGCTTTTATCCCCTCCAGGCAGGCGAGACCCAGAAGGGGGGGGATGTGAGCAAGACTCCACTGCCCAAGTATCCACAGCTGATGCCGTCTTCCTCACCCTCCGGCATTGATGGGGCCAGGGCAAGTGGCGGCGGGAGCGTCCCAGTCCGGAGGCTGTGGCAAGCTTTTATCCCCTCTGGGCGGGCGAGACCCACTCTGCTGGTTGATCTCCCCACCCCACACCCCACCCCAGCACCAAGAGGGCCTTCTGCCCCTCTTTCTCTCCCCAGGGACCCTCGGCCTTTGGGCTTGCAGGGGTGGGTGGGAAGGGGGCGCCCTGTCTCCCTCTTCCTCCTTTCCCTCCCCGATCTTCCCCTTCTGCACCTGTTATGTATTGAATGAATGTTGCAAGTTTCCCTTTAACAGAATGTAACCAGTCAATGTATCCAATTGTATCTAATCGGAGACACATTGTAGCAAGCTGTATAAGGATGCGAGCTAAGTGGCCACAGGTGGCAGTAGCGAGCATCCGGCTCACATGGTACAGATTCCCCGAATACCTGAAGAGCGGGAAACCTTCCCGCCACACCACACCTGGAGAAGATGGGCATGACAATCTATGACGTCACGCGGACAGTAGCCAATGAGCTACCACCCGAGATATTCAAATGTACAGTGTACTATAAATAGAGCTGTTTTGTCCACCATTACCTCATGTTCACCCTGACCATCATGCAATAAAGTTGTGTTTAGCCCTTCCGTGCAAGACACCAAAGCACCTTACCTGGGGGACTCAAAAATCCCCCTTGCGTTCCTCGGATCAAAACCACCATCGCCACTGCCATCACCATTCTCATCATCCTCTCCAAGGCTAAGCCCACGGCTGCGGCTGCTGCCCCACAAACACACGGAGGGAGAGGTGAGGCGAAGGCTCCTCTGCTCCTGGGAGCCTCAAAAAAGAGGAAGCCTTTGGGTCTCTTCCTGGGGAGTCAGGAGGGGTTGCGGGGCAGAGCCCTAGTTCTCCGGAGCCCTGACTCCACCTCAGGATGCAGATCCTCCAATGAGAAGGCGCGCCTTCTAAGCGTCATCAGTCTTCAGGTAGAAGAATTCTCAGCGCTGCCCGAGAGTGAACTCCAAAGGCATCGACAGAGAGAAGAGAGCGACTTGATTGGGGATTAGGGGGGCCCTCCCGGGGTAGGCAACCCCCCTCCCTTGTCCTTCCATAGGTGTAAAAAGCAAAGTAATGACACTTCCCGCCGCATTGCACTCAGATCACTCCTGTAGGAATGGCTGGCCGCAAGGAAGACACGTGGAGGCAACCGTGCGGTGAAGTCCAGCCCCCACCAGAGTCGGGGATACGTATTTATTACCCTGCCTTGGGGTTCATGACACGTGCCTTGGACACATGTGGCGCCCCTATACAGAAGGCTTGCATACGTGGCATTTTCTGATGGTCAGCTACAATGTCCGTTCTTGGACATTGCCCTGTGGTTAATGGACAGCCTGCAGTTAATTACCTTGGGCTGGCGAAACCCATTGTTCCTGCCCTAATCTCGGGGTCTATGTGTATTGAATCTGGGTACCTAGCTTCTTGTCCTTTGTCTGCCCTGGCTTGTTTGCTCTACTCTATTTGCCCTTAGCTTAGGTTTAAGATTCATCTCTAACTCATACCTGTCATGTTTTGGATTTGGAAATAAGGGAAATTTCCCAGCAAATACAGGATACTTGACAGCTATGCTTATCCTTTGCTGCCCTCCAATGGCAGCAATAGAGCATTGCAGTCTAATTAATACGGGATGACGGCAGGGAAGAGGGTAACATAACAGGTTTTCCCGGCCAATACAGGATACTTGACAACTATGCTCTAACTAACCCGCTTTATCTTCCCCATTTCCTTTCCCGCCGAGCTCGGGTGATCCCTGGATCTGTTGAAAGCCGAGTGAATCCCTGGGGAGAGGTTTAATTGCCAATTATTCCCACGGGCAACCCACAACTCCCTGGGCGGTTCACGAGTTCATTAGCATTTTGCCTCCAACAGACTGCGTACTCCTCTTACTGGCCTTGGAAGGATGGAAGAGACTTGAATTCCTGGTCGGGATCGAACTGACAACCTTTTGGTCACAGTACAGAAGTTTAACCATTGTGCCACCGGGGAAACCGATGGGGCTAGATGAAATATTGGGAGGCAGAAGCATCTGTTGCTACCCCACTTCCAAGATGCAGAGAGAATAGATGTGGGTCTCTCTCGGGCCAGGCAGGGGAGACAGAGACACCCTCCATGGATACCCCTTTCTCTCTCGCCTCATGGGGGAGGGGTTTGGCAACCCCATTTCCATCAATTCAGCCTCTTTGGGGGTGGGCAGGGTTATTATGCAGAATCTCTGGGGCAAAAGGTGAGGTGGATTGAGCCCATCAAGGAAGCCATGTAGCGGCATAGGAACTATTTTTGCGGGGGGGGGCAACCTTGAAAAGGGCCCAGCTCCTAAGAAAAGGGCCCACATTTTTTGTGGAGGGGGGGTTAGGGACCTACCCTACACCTCTCTAGCCCCCCCCCCAGCAAAAAATGTGGGCCCTTTTCTTAGGAGCTGGACCCTTTTCAAGGTTTCCCCCTGTTGCGATGACCCACGGAAAGGGCTGTCTGGTGCAGAGGTAGCCCGCGGAGGTTGGAGTGACTGGACGCAAGGAAAGGCACGTGAGACAAATATGCAGTGAAGTCCAGTCCCAACCTAAGTCGGATGGCGCTTTTATTACCCTACCTCGAGGGTTTCCATGCCTAAACACATGGGAACTCATAACAGAAGGCTGATGCAAACATGGCATTTCTGGTGGGTCAGGATAACACCTGTCTCCGGACATTGTCTTGTGATTAATGGACAAACCCGCAGTTATCTAAGATCTGGGTTGGCGAAACCCTATTGTTCTCGCCCTATCTCGGAGACCATGCAAACTGTCTCCGGGACTAACTTCCTTAGCCACTGACTCAGCATGCTTATCTTGGCCAGAAGGGGAAGAGCAAGTTCAACCCTGGAGTCAACAATTTTTTACCTTTTGTCCTATTTCCTCTGCAATCCTCCAGCCAAGGCTTTTTGATCCAATCATTAATCTAGCCCGCACCCAATTTCCTTTCCATCAAAGCCCGTGATGGTCCTCAGCCGTGTGCGTTAGCGAGCAAACCCATCGGGAAAGGAAATGGCCAATTTATGAACGCGGGCATACCACATCCCACCCACCCCCCAGCAAAAATAGTTCCTATGCCCCTGGACTGCGGTGAGTTCGAGGCCGTCATGCCTTCTCGGGGAGCCCATCGCCAAATTCTTCAACAACTGGAAGGAACACCTGCAGGAACAATGGCCGACACAACTACGAGGCGGCTCAGGTGATGCAAAGCCCACCCTGCCCACACAACCCTCTCTGGCTAACACCCTCCCCGCCCCCAAGAAAGGAAGGACACTTTTACTACCTACTCTGTGGGTGTAGTATGGTGGGTGTGGCCAGGGGGGAAGCCCTGTGTTGCGCCCGAATTAGGACGAAGGTTAAAGGTTAAGGTTTCCCTTGCTCGAAAGCCAGTCGTATCCGATTCTAGGGTTCAGAAAGAAAAGAAGCGTAAGAAAGCAAAGTGGTTGTCTGATGAGGCTCTTAAAATAGCAGAGGAAAGAAGGAATGCAAAAGTCAAAGGAGAAAGGAAAAAATACAATCATTTGAACACAGAATTTCAAAGAAAAGCAAGGAGAGATAAGGAAAACTGCCTAAAAGAACAGTGCAAAGAAATGGAGGAAAACAACAAAAGAGGCAGGACTAGAGATCTTTTCAAAAAAATCGGGGAAATCAAGGGAACATTTAAAGCAAAAATGACCATGATAAGGGGCAAAGATGGAAAGGAGCTAGCTGATGCAAAAGAGATTAAGAAAAGATGGCAAGAGTACAGAGAAACTCTACAAAAAGAACCTCAACACTCCTGATAATCACAATGATGAAAAAATTGCACTTGAGCCAGACATCCTGGAGAGCGAAGGCATAAAGGCCCTAAAGAGCACTGCAAACAACAAAGCTAATGGAGATGATGGTATCCCAGTTGAATTTTTCAAAGCTCTAAAAGATGATGGCGTCAAATTACTGCATTCAATATGCCAGCAGATTTGGAAAACAAAACAGTGGCCACAGGATTGGAAAAGATCAGTATACGTTCAAATCCCAAAAAAGGCAATGCCAAAGAATGTTCAAATTATCGAACAATTGCACTCATCCCACACACCAGTAAGGTGATGGTCAAGATAATACAGGATAGACTTCAGCAGCATGTGGAGAGAGAATTACCAGAAGTGCAGGCTGGTTTCAGAAGAGGCAGGGGGACTAGAGAC
This sequence comes from Bradypodion pumilum, assembly GCA_035047305.1. Classification (NCBI taxonomy): domain Eukaryota; kingdom Metazoa; phylum Chordata; class Lepidosauria; order Squamata; family Chamaeleonidae; genus Bradypodion; species Bradypodion pumilum. The sequence goes on from JAWDJD010000002.1 coordinate 476,399,935, forward strand.
CACATTGCCAACATATGTTGGATCATGGAGAAAACAAAGGAATACCAGAAACAAGTTTACTTTTGTTTTATTGACTACACCAAGGCCTTTGACTGTGTGGACCACAACAAGATATGGCAAGTAATTTAAGAGATGGGAATACCAGAGCACCTCATATGCCTTATGAGAAATCTGTACATGAATCAAGAAGCAACAGTTAGGACAGAGTATGGAATGACGGAGTGGTTTGGAATAGGAAAAGGAGTAAGACAAGGCTGCATTTTGTCACCCTGCTTATTCAACTTATACACAGAGCACATAATGTGCAATGCAGGGATGGAGGAATCACAATATGGGATTAAAATCGCTGGGAGAAACATCAACAATCTGAGATATGCAGACGACACCACCCTAATGGCAGAAAGTGAGGAAGACCTCAAGAATCTCTTGATTGGGCTGAAGGAGGAGAGTGCAAAAGCTGGCTTGAGACTCAATATCAAGAAAACCAAGATAATAGCAATAGCCCAATCAGTTCCTGGAAAATAGATGGGGAAGAAGTAGAAGCAGTGACAGATTTTACATTCTTAGGATCCAAGATCACTGCAGATGGGGATTGCAGCCATGAAATAAAAAGGCGACTGATTCTTGGGAGACAGGCTATGAGAAACCTGGGGAACATAGTGAAAAGCAGAGACATCACATTGCAAACAAAAATTAGAATAGTCAAAGCAATTGTATTCCCAGTGGTAATGTATGGATGCGAGAGCTGGACAATTAGGAAAGCTGAACGCAGAAGAATAGATGCCTATGAAATGTGGTGTTGGAGGAGAGTTTTGAGAGTACCCTGGACAGCGAGGAGAACAAATAGGTCAATCTTAGAAGAAATCAACCCTGACTGCTCATTGGAAGGTCAAATAGTAAAGATGAAGCTAAAGTACTTTGGACATCAAATGAGAAGGGAGGATGTACTTGAGAAGGCCTTGATGCTGGGAAAGGTGGAGGGCAAAAGAAGAAGGGGAAGGCCAAAGATGTGATGGCTAGATGGTATTGTAGACACAATGGGCACAGAACTGGGAGAGCTGAGGGGGATGGTGGAGGACAGAAGACGGGAGCTCATTCTGTCCTGCAGTACTCGGGAGTCGAGCTGCTGACCTTCCGCCTCCCAGTCAGCGTCAGGCACTTGAGCCACTGCATTCTTTTTCTTTGGGATGGTTCTAATTCTTGCCTTCTGTCGGTTGTTTTAAACCTCCATGCACAATTTTTCAGACACTCTATCTCATGTCTAATCTTTAAAATCTATTGTCCACCTTCACTGAAGATTCATGAGAGCTATCATTTATGTTCACAACTGAATGACGTAATGGTTTCCCAAACTTCCCTCATTCCAACCCTGAATTAACAATCAATAGCTCATGGTGCTTAGCTCCTTTGCAATTCCAATTTCCCATGATGATAATGGTAAGGTCACCTTTTGTTGGTGACAGCGTGAGAAGGTAGTTCTTGTCCTCAGCTCTTCCCCTGTAGAATAGTGGATACCTTCTGACCTGAGGGGCTCCTCTTCCTGCAACATACTGTTTAGCCCGGACACTCCAGGTTTCCCTGGACTTCAGTTACCAGAAGCACAGGTCAGCACTCCTGGTTATCAGGACTTCTGGGAATCGAAGTTCAAGAACACATGGAGAGCCAAGGTTGGCCATCTGCAGATTTATGCAGAGATTAATCATTTTATATTTTTATTTCTTTGTTTCCAGCAGGACTGATTGTTCAGACTGAATATTTAGATCCTATTCAGAATCAATTCATTTATCTTCCATTTTAATTTGCATTTCTGTGGATCTGCTCATCAAACTATGTAGCTAGCTGTCTTTTTTCACACAACTGCTGACACAACATTTCCCCTGGGAGGACATCATACAACTCATGAAAGAATACACTCAGAGGAGAAACCATTTCTCAAGGGAGGAAAAGGCTTTCATCCACAAGCATACCTTGATAAACACCACACAGGAGGGAAACCTTTTAAATACCTGGAGTGTGGAACAAGCTTCAATTGTTCCTCTTCCCTTGCTTCACATCACAGGATCCACACAAGTGAGAAGCCGTTTCAATGCCTGGAGTATGGAAAAAGCTTCAGTCATTCCTCAGCCCTTGCTAGACATCAAAGGATCCACAGAGGTGAGAAGCCTTTTGAATGCCTAGAGTGTGGCAAAAGCTTCAATCATTCTTCAAAACTTGCTAAACATCACAGGATCCACACAGGTGAGAAGCCTTTTGAATGCCTAGAGTGTGGCAATAGTTTGTCATTCCTCACCCCTTGCTTCACATCACAGGATCCACACAGGTGAGAAGCCTTTTGAATGCCTTAAGTGTGGAAAAAGCGTCAATCATTCCTCAAACCTTGCTAAACATCACAGGATCCACACAGGTGAGAAGCCTTTTGAATGCCTAGAGTGTGGCAAAAGCTTCAGTCATTCCTCACCCCTTGCTTCACATCACAGGATCCACACAGGTGAGAAGCCTTTTAAATGCATGGAGTGTGGAAACAGCTTCATTCAATCCTCACACCTTGCTAGACATTGCAGGATCCACACTGGTGAGAAGCCTTTTGAATGCCTTAAGTGTGGAAAACGCTTCAATTTTTCCTCAGACCTTGCTTCACATCACAGGACCCACACAGGTGAGAAGCCTTTTGAATGCTTTGAGTGTGGAAAAAGTTTCAATAGTTCCTCAGAACTTGCTTCACATCACAGGATCCACACAGGTGAGAAGCCTTTTGAATGCATTGAGTGTGGAAAAAGCTTCAGTCATTCCTCAAACCTTAGTCAACATCACAGGATCCACACAAGAGAGAAGCCTTTTGAATGCCTTGAGTGTGGAAAAAGCTTCAGTGATTCCTCAGCTCTTAGTAAACATCACAGGATCCACACAGGAGAGAAGCCTTTTGAATGCCTTTAGTGTGGAAAAAGCTTCAGTGATTCCTCAGCTGTTAGTAGACATCACAGGACCCACACAGGTGAGAAGCTTTTTGAGTGTCTTGAATGTAGAAAAAGCTTCATTCATTCCTCAGCTCTTAGTAGACATCGCAGGATCCACACAAGTGAGAAGCCTTTTGAATGCTTTGAGTGTGGAAAAAGCTTCAGGCACTCATCTCACCTTGCTGAACATCACAGGATCCACACAGGTGAAAAGCCTTTTGAATGCATTGAGTGTGGAAATAGCTTCATTCATTCCTCAGCCCTTAGTAAACATCACAGGATCCACACAAGAGAGAAGCCTTTTGAATGCCTTGAGTGTGGAAAAAGCTTCAGTGATTCCTCAGCTCTTAGTAAACATCACAGGATCCACACAGGAGAGAAGCCTTTTGAATGCCTTTAGTGTGGAAAAAGCTTCAGTGATTCCTCAGCTCTTAGTAAACATTACAGGATCCACACAGGAGAGAAGCCTTTTGAATGCCTTGAGCGTGGAAATGCTTCAGTCATTCCTCAGCCCTTAGTAAACATCACAGGATCCACACAGGAGAGAAGCCTTTTGAATGCCTTGAGTGTGGAAAAAGCTTCAGTGATTCCTCATCCCTTGCTTCACATCACAGGATCCACACAGGAGTGAAGCCTTTTGAATGCCTTGAGTGTAGAAAAAACTTCAGTGATTCCTCAGCCCTTCATAAACATCATAGGATCCACACAGGAGAGAAGACTTTTTAATGCTTTGAGTGTGGAAAAAGCTTCAGTCAGTCCTCTCACCTTGGTGAACATTGCAGGTTCCATAGAGGTGAGAAGCATGTTTTATGCCTGGATTGTGGAAAAAAGCTTCTGTCATCAGTCAGTCCTCTCACCTTGGTAAACATTGCAGGTTCCATAGAGGTGAGAAGCATGTTTTATGCCTGGAGTGTGGAAAAAGGCTTCTGTCATTCTTCACACCTTACTCCACTTCACCCGATCCACAGAGGTTAGAAGCATTTTAAATACATGAAGTATCGAGGGGAAAAGTAGGACCCAGACAATATGGAAGAAAATTTAATGACTGCATGTGTTTTGGTCTGCAAACAAATCGTTAAAATTTCACTCAGGCAAGAGGTCTTTTAAATTTCTGTGTAACGAGGCTGTTTGTTTATGTTAATTTTTTTGGGCTTGCCTGTTATTAACTGTGACCTGCTTTTTTTAGGATTAATAAAAGAACAAAGTATGATATAATTTTCTTCAAATTGTTTTATGTAAGCAAATAATTTTTTAGTTTTTTGAATTTTTTTAATTAGTTGTACCGTAGTTAATAATTTTAATAATGTAAAAGTAAATGTTTTTTACATTCAATGGTTTTAAAATGTGTTTAGATGTTTTGGGTTTTGAGTTAAAACTCAGCACAGGATTTTTAAAAGGTTCTATTGTATTTTATTGATATATGTTTGTGTTAAAGTGTGTTTTAGTGTCATTTTTTTGACTTGTTTTTATTTGTGTGACCTTTTGTGTAAAATTGAGAATTTGTGTTATGTTTTTTTATTTGTTTTTACTCTTGTGGCCTTTTGTTTGGGGCTGTTGTGCGTTTTTGAATTGTTTTTACTATTATCGCCAGCAGGTGATGCTGGTAGGTGTTATTGTATTTTGACTGTTTTTTCTCTCCTGGCCTCTGGGTGCAGCTTCTTCTGGTAAGTACTCTTTCTTTATTCATTTCTTTTCCGGTCCTCGTGGAGGTAGGACATCTTTTGGTAATTTTGCTTGTTTTCTTTCTTTTGAGTGTGTGTATGTGTGTGTGTGTGTGGGGGGCTTGGAGTTTGTATTTTTTGTCTGTTTTGTTTTTGATTGTGTTTTTGTTTACTTCGTATTGTTTTTTGTTGGTTTTTTGTGTATTTTTGGATGTTTTTGACTGTTTATAGTAACTTTTTTAAAATTATTTTTTGGTGGTGGGGAGGAGGGCATGGTCATTGGGGGTTAGGAAGGGTGGGCTAGATGGTGGGGATGGCGATTTTATTGTGTTATGGTGCTTTGATTATGTGGAGTCATGAAAGTAGATCGGGGTTTCCCCTTTAATATCAGTGTGTGTGGGGTTGTGACCCCCCTCCCGGCTGGCTCCCCTGGGATTAGGGTGTTTGGGGGGGAACAAAAGGGGTATGCCCCCGAAACCCTTCTAGACCCAGGATACCAGGGAGAGGGGATCGATTCCACCCCCTCCAAATAAAAAAACCCTCTGTTTTTAAAGAGAAGAAACCACTTGGTTTCTTCTCTTTAAAGACGGAGGTTTTTTGTGGTGCCGTGGGTGAGGGAAAGAAGAGTGGTTGGTGTTTGCATGGCTGTGAGGCGGTGAGTTGTTTGGGTTTTTTTTAAAAAAATCGGGCGATGGCTTCCTCAGCGTTCTCTGGGGCTTGTAGTTATGGGTTTGTGATTTGTTGATGTGGTGCGTTTTTTTCCCCTGAGGCTTGATTTTGATTACCCGAGGCGCGTTTCTCAATGTTCTTTGTGGTCGCGTCTCTTAGCCTGATTGGCTGTGGCATGGCGCGGTGCAAAGAACGTTATGAAATGAAGTTTTTCCCTTTTTTCACATTTGTGGGGCTGTTGCCCCACTGCCGGTTTTCTCACTCCTTTGTTGACCTGCGGACCCAGTTCGGCCGTGTGCACGAATGGTGGGTGCGGGTTATTAGGGCGAGGCTTAGGAACCTATAGCAAGTTCCAACGGTTAACCCTTGGTTTTATAGGTTACTAGCATAGTTTGCCCAGCGTTGCCGGGCTTTTTAAAATTGTGTTGGATAGTAAAGGGTTTCATTTTACTTCCTTGCACCAATGATTCTGGGCTGTTTTGAATGGTGTTGTAAGGTTTTGTGGTTTTTTGGCTTCGTGGTGCTGCATCCGCCTGTGGCAGACTTGCGCCCCCAGTGGTTGTTTTTTTTTTTTGCGTGCTGGCTTCCTCATTGCCGGGCTGTTTAAAGTGGTTTTTGAAGGTTTTTGTTTTTTGTTTATGGAAATGAACTTTGGATAATAATTTTTGAAATGTGTAAATATATGTTTTATTAAACTGAAGTTATTTTACAGTGTTTTTTTTTTGAAAATTTATTTATTAATCTGTGAATTATTTCTGGTTTTTTTGGATATTTTTGAATGTATTTGGAATTGATTTCCCAAATTTTTTGAATTTATTGAATTTTTGGGAATATTTTGGATGTTTTTTCTTCTTTGGCCATTTGGCCACTGGGTGGTGGTGTTGAGCAAATATTTGGGTTTTGCTTCTTCTGGTGAGTCTCTCCTTCTCTTCATTTCAGTTTCAGTTTTCATTGAGTCAAGACAACTAATGGTAAGCTCTCTCCGTTTTTTTTAGGGGGGTTTGTTTTGGGTTGGTGGGCGTTCTGTGTCTGTTTAGGGTTTTGGGGGGTGTTTCTGTGTGTGTTTTTTGAATGTTTTTGGGTTTGAGGTGGTGGTTTCTGTTGTTTTTGGGTATTTTCGTGGGCCAGTCTTGATGGCTGGCCTGCGGAAATACCATTGCCGCTTCATGTGGCTTTTTTTGGGGGGGTATTACCGTGACCCGGGCTGGGTTGCGGTGTGTGTGTTTGTTGGGTGGGTGTTTGCCTTGCCGCTTCATGCTGCTTTTGGGGAGGGTATTGCTTTTGCCCTGGCTGTTTTTGGGTTTGTGTGTTTGGGGGTGGGGTGGGGGTTTGCTTGCTGGCCTTCTCGGCGTGGCCGTGTGTTTTTCGTTGGTTTTTTTGTGTGTTTTTTGGAGATTTTCTGTGTAAATATTATGTGTTTGGTGTGGTTATTTCTGTGGGCCGGCCTCGGTGGCTGTGTGGCCCATTGAAATAACATGTGGTGTTATGTTGGGTTTTTTTTCGCAAGGCAGACTCGTTGGGATACGTACCCTGCCAGCCCATGTTGGGGAGGGGGGCATGGTCATTGGGGGTTAGGAAGGGTGGGCTAGGTTTTGGGGAGGGGAGCTGTACTTTTTTTGGTGCTTATTTTTTGTGTAGTCGTGAAAAAGGTGTGATATGCCCCTACACTTCTGGACACAGAGGAACAGGCAGAGAGGATCGTTCCCCCCCTCCTCCTTAAAACAACTCCGTTTTTAAAGAGAAGAAAAGACGGAGTTGTTTTAAGGAGGAGGGGTGGGTGATCGATCCTTTGTGCCTGATCTTTTGTTTCCAGTTGGTTTGGATGTTAAAGGGGAAACTGCATTCGGGAGCTTCAGGCGCCGCGGGTGAGTAAAAGAAAGCCGGCTGCTGTTTGCTTTCCTGTGAATTGTTTTGCTTTTTAATTTTCCGGGCGCCGTTTTCCTCAGCGTTCTGCGTTGGCACGCAGGACGCTGGGGCTTGTAGTTATGGGTTCGTGCTTTGTGTTTGTCCTGCGTTTTTTTAACATGCTTTTTGTTTGATTGGCTGCGGCGCGTCTCCGAACGCTGCGGCGTGCGTGAGCCTCTCAGCCTGATTGGCTCTGGCGCGCCGCTGCGCAATGTGTTGGGACGTGAAGTTCTTTCCCTTTCTTGCCGTTTGTGGGGCTGAGGCCCCCGTGCCGGATTTTTAAATCCTTCGTTGACCTGCATAGGGAATTCGGCCGTGCGCACGAAGGTTGGCTGTGGGACAGTAGGGCGACGCACAGCAGCCCATAGCCAATTCCAACGGTGAACACTTGGTTTTATAGGTTAAGAAGAAGATATCAACATCTTTATTAACTTTTCTCTTCACAACATAAATAGGCATGCAATCCATATGTTAAATCATTTGCTTTTAAATTTCAAACTGATGCGCTTATGATTCTTTTTCTTATCTAAATCAGAGCCGCTGTATAATAGTAATAATGTTATAGGTTTGGTAAACCCAGCTGCCTCCTGTTTTGTCTTGCAAACATTTCTATTTAATAAATGGATTATTCTCTTGCCATACAAACTCTGATAATTCTTTCTTCTATGTCAGAAGAATTATCTTGTTGTTTACCAGAGTTTGGTATATATTGAAATAAAAATATAGGTTTTGGTAAGACTATCATCTTGATTAACACAATTCATCCCAACAATGATTAAATGTTTGGAACAGGAGTTGCCTTTGCCTATGTTTCTAGCATATTAAGGCAGGGGTTCCCAAATTATGGCCCATGGGCCAGAACCAGCCATTGCGCCATTTCTTGTGGCCCACCACCATCTCCGCCACACCCAGAAGTCAAAATAAGAAATGGGGGGGGGGGAGATGAAGAGACCATGCTGCCTCCAGAGCAGATTATGGGGCAAAGGGAAAGAGGGAGTCCATGGATGCAGGATCTCTGGGCCTGGAAAGTGGGGGGTGGCTGTGGGTGGGAAAGAATCTCTTACTCCACTGGATGGAAATGGGGGTTTCCAGGGTCAGTTATCCCACCTTGCAGGCATTGGTGTTTCCTGGCCGGATGGCCATCTGTTGGTAGGTCCAGTCCCACAGAGCAAGAGGATGAGGGGTGGCGGGGGCCTTTTTGGCTGGGGGTGGGGGGATAGAGAGGCTGTGGTGCGGGAAGAGAGATACTCCAATAAGGACACATGCTTTCTGGGCATCATCACTCTCCAGGTAGAAGAAACCTCCCCGCTGCCCAGCAGAGGTTTTGACAAGAGAAGAGCGATTTAATTGGGGGATGAGGAGGGAGGTCAGTCTCAAGTAGATAAGACACTGACTGGGAAGCGGAAGGTCAGCAGTTCGATTCCCGAGTACTGCAGGACGGAAATGAGCTCCCGTCTTCGTCCCAGCTCCTGCCAACCTAGCAGTTCGAAAGCAAGAAATTGCAAGTAGATAAATAGGGACCACTTCGGTGGGAAGGTAACAGCGTTCCGTGCGCTCCGGTGTCTAGTCATGCCTGCCACATGAGCACAGAAACGTCTGCAGAAGCAGACAGCGCTGGCTCTTCGGCTTAGAAACAGAGATGAGCAGTGCACCCTAGAGTCGGATACGACTGGCTTTCGAGCAAGGGAAACCTTTACCTTTACTTGACACTTATATCCTGCCTCCTCACGCTTAGAGCACTCCCTGTGCTGTTCACAAGTTCATTAGCATTTTTTCACCCCAAAATGCTGGGTACTCATTTTACCAACCTCAGAAGTGTTCAAGAGGCTGAGTCAACCTTGATCCCTAGTCAGGATCGAACTGACAACCTTTTGGTTATAGTACAACAGTTTAACCACTGCACCACCAGGTAAACCGATGGGGCCAGATGAGGTTTGGGGAGTTAGAACTGTGGTGGGTTCAGCAGGTTCACCAGAACCGGTAGCAGAAACTCCGACTGACTCTGCCCATCCAAGTTTTGAAATAAAGTAGTCCTAATCTGGGTGGGTGCAATGCAGGGCTTGCCCCCTGGCCACGCCCACAGAGTAGGTAGTAAAATGGTTGAATCCCACCACTGAGGTAAAAGCATCTGCTCCTATCTCACTTCCAAAACCCAGAGAGAATAGATGTGGGTCTCTCCAGAACCAGGCAGGGAATTCAGAGACCCCCACCCACCCACCCCATGGACCCCTCTTCCTCTCTCATAGGGGGAGGGGCTTGGCAAACCCATTTCCATCGATTTGGCCTCTGCAATGATTCTGCCTCAGGACGTAGATCCTCCAATAAGAGCACGCGTCTTCTAAGTGTCATCAGTCTCCAGGTAGGCGAATCCTCAGTGCTGATTGACAGGGAACCAAAGGCTTCTGCAGAGAGAGAAGTGTCTGAGGAACTGGACTTTATCCATGAAAGCTAACATTAAAATATAGTATAACAGAGAGTAAAGAAAACAAAAAAAAGACAAAAAACACTGTGACACCTAATGTAGTTTATCCGCAGATATAATTGGCATAACCTTTCCTAAAAGGTGGGGTTCGGGTGCACACGCCATCGAGCCCTCATAACTTGGTTGGAAGGGAAATTGGGTGCAGATTCATATTAGTCATAGTTAGGATTCATTCATAGCACTCTGGCCATTAGCTCGGCCATGGACAAGGGCAAAAGTCACAAAGTGATAACTCAAGGTAAACACACAATGTATTAAACTTATCCTTGGACTGTCTAAGTAGGAGAGCAAACTGCAATGTGTTATACTTGATGAAGTTAATCCCGGAAAGATTCCTTGATAGGGCAAGACAATGGTCTCGCTAGCCAGTAGTTAATTAGTAGATAACAGACTTCCCGGTAATATCCTGATTACACATCACCTCCAAGTAACTTCTGCAAATGTAACTGGATTAACATGTGCCACGTAATCAGTCTTCTGTGATGGGGCGCGCACAGCCTATGCAAGCAATGACCTGAGGCAGGGAATAAATGCCAGTACCCCGAGTCAATCAGGACTGGACTTTCACCTCACCTTTGCCTCAGTTGCCTTCCTTGTGTCCAGTCACTCCGTGACCCTGTGGGCTATTTCTGGCCCACTGCAACAACCTATGACTCACTCATGTATTTTAATGTTTAAGAGCCCTTCTTCCTTTTCCCTGCCCTTTTCAGACACTTTCTCAGCTTTATACCATGGTTTTCCAGGTTTTCTCATTCTGGCCCATCTGCTCCTTAGTTTCCTGGGTCATTACTGGCCATGTAAGCTCCTTGGGGTGGAGACTGTGTTACATAGGAAACTGTGGCCATCATCTTCCCGAATCATCTTCCACGAGGGGACGTGAGCAAATTATGGGGCGAAGGGAGATTGGGAGTCAATGACACAGGATCTCTGGGGCTGGGGAGTGTGGGGCTGTGGCTCTGGGTGCAACCGCCAAATGAAAAATCGCATCGTCAAACAGTTTCAGAAATTAAAAGAGGAGCTCCAAAGTAACCCAATTCCTCCACCTAATGACTCAGGTGTAAATGGCAGTTCCCCCATAGCTACAATGGAGACAGCTCCAATCTTGAAGCAAGCTAATTTTGAATAAACCAAGGGAGAAACCTCTTTGGATTTTCAGTGATGTCATGCCAAGCCTCCCTTCTAGTGACGAAGATGATGATCTCTTGGGCAGTGACCAGAGAAGCTTCACCTTTATTTGAATGTCTCTGTTTGCTTAGAAATGTTAGGTAACTGATGTTAGGCGATTTCTTTTTCTGAACACTTAATAACATGTGGAGATAGCTCTGAATTTAACAACTGGAAGGCCGGCTGGTCAGAAGTTCGAGACCCGAGTGCTGCATGACGGGGTGAGCTCGCGTCTCTGTCTCCGCTCCTGACAACCTAGCAGTTCGAAAGGAGGAAACTGCAAGTAGATAAATAGGTACCACTTTAGTGGAAATGTAAACCGCCCTCCATGCACTTTGGCGTGTCCACGGAAGGTCTGCAGACACAGACAGTGCTGGCTCTTTGGCTACAAACAGAGACGAGCACAGAACCCTAGAGTCAGATACGACGAAGGGTAACTTTTACCTCTAGCAAGAGGTAAAGAACTGCTTATGCATAGAGAGAGAGGATAGCAGACAAGAGCGATTCCTAGAGAGGGAGGATGCAAGACTAGAGAGACTCCCAGAGTATACGAGATGAGTGAAGTTTCCTAGAGAGGAGGGAAATGTGGGAGGGGAAGACCGCGGTTTCTCTCACCCGGAAACGATTCCTTTCCCACCACCACGTCCCTCCTTCCATTTCGAGAGGCAAACATATGGTTGGGAGAGTTGCTGCGGTAAGTCTCCATTGATTTCTGGACTACAAATCCCATCCTTTCCGAGGCGGGAAGGGTTTAGAGCAGGAGTTTTCAACCTATTGTAAGTGGGGGTGGGAGTGGGGGCAGGTCACGCACCCACCGACAGCTTCAGGGGCCGGAAGGACATTCCTCCACCAGATGGGGCACTTCCGGGTGTGGTGGGGGAGAGGAGAAGGAGTGGGAGTGGGGAGGGGAGCCCCCCATGGGAATGAGAATCCCTAGTTTATACTTCTGTTTATAAGTGACTCGCCTCTCCCACGTATTGGAGACAGGCAGGAATGGATCCCGACCTTCAAAGGCCTGCAATAGTGGCTGTTGTTGAGCCGCCATAGCCAGAGTGGGGCCAGGTGGGGCGTGGCTGTGGGGCTTCTTCGCCCACCCTGAGTTAGCAGTTTGCCCAACCTTCACCGACCCCCCTCCCGAAGGAGAGAGAGAGAGAGAGAGAGAGAGAGTGTGTGTGTGTGTGTGTGTGTGTGTGTGTGTGTGTGTGTGTGTGTGTGTGTGTGTGTGTGTGTGTGTGTTGTCAGATCCTCTCTCTCTCTTCCCCCCTCCCCCTTCTTTCCCGGTCTCCCTGCTGGGGCTCTCTCCGCCTCCTGCCATCATCCTCCCCAGTCCCTGAGTTCCCTGATGAGCCAGTCTGGCATTCCCTGTGGAAGGAAGAAGTGTGCCCAAGTGCATGTGTGTGAGAGACAGTGGTGGAGTGAGTCGCCTGAGGGGGGAGGAAGAGGAGGCAGAAAGTGCTTTTGCCCTCCCGACTTTTTCCACCACCCCCTCCTTACTTCCCCTTACAGGTACTGTACTTCCTTCTGCTACAAATGCACCCCAGAGAGAGAGAGAGAGATGGGGCTGTATCTCTTTTCAATGCATCCCTATGGGAAACTGTGCTATGCCAGGATGGGCAAACTGCTAACTCAGCCCACCCTTCCCTGCCTATGGCTATGGCCCTGCCTTTGAACCTCCAAGCCTGGGTCCTCCTCCCGCAGAGTCCATCGCCCAGGGGCAGCCAGCGTGGGGAAAGCCCTTGCCAGCCATGGATGAAGAAGGGGTCTCTCGCTTGCCCGACAGGCCGTTGCTGGAGCCCCAGGATGATTAACACAGAAATCCTTGGGTGTGAAGAAGGGGAAGGGACTTTTAGCCTTGGAAATTTTGTTTTTGTTTAGTGTCACTGTCGAGCCCAACCCTTTGCAAAACCATGGACCATCATGCGCCAGGTTCCTCTAACTTCCACCATCCTCCTCCACCCACTCAAATCTAGGCCCATTGCATCGACAATGCCATCTATCCACCTAATTTTCTGGCATCCCCTTTTCCTTTTTCCTTCCCAGCATCAATGCCTTCTCTAGTAAGTCCTCTCTTCTCATTTGGTGACGAAAATACTTGAGCTTCATCTTCAGTATTTGTCCTTTCAATGGGCAGTCAGGGTTGATTTCCTGCCGGATCGACTGATTTGTTCTCATCGCAGTGCAGGGGACTCTTAAGAGACTCCTCCAGCAACATGGTTCAAAGGCGTCTATTCTTCTATGCTCAACCTTCCTTATGGTACAGCTGTCATTGCTGTACATTACTACTGGTGAAACCATTGCTTTGACTCTGCGGACTTTTGTAGGCAGGGTGATTCTCTACTCTTAATTATGCTATCTAGGTTTCTCATTGCTTGTAAGCGTCTCTTTATTTCTTAGCTGCAATCACCATCTGCAGTGATCTTAGATCCCAGGAAAGGAAAGTCTGTCACTCCCCTTCTGTTTTCCCAGGGAGTGATGGGGCCGGATGCCATGATCTTGGTTGTTTTGATGTTATGTTTCAGACCATCTTTTGCACTCTCTTCTTTCACCCTCATCCAGAGGCTCTTTAAGTCTTCTTCATTTTTAAATTAAATTTTATTAGTTTTCACAATAGATAATTAAAGAATAAAAAGCAACATAACATCACAATACATATTCAAAATTACAATACAATATCTGCCGAACCAAAAAATAAACTAAACCCAAAATATATTAAATGAATACAAAAATACAAAAGAAGAAATTTTATGTTAAATATAATATATGATTCTCATTTATTAGCTTATTTATCTGATATATGCTTCATATATAAATGTAATGTGTATCAAATACCTTATTTGTATATATAGTTGTATTCAAATTTATTCTGCTTATAATTAACAATCTCTTCTGCTTATAACTGAAAATATATAAACTACTCCCATTGTTGTTCCATAGCAATAATGCATAACTAAGACCAAAACCAGAAACAAGAATATAACCCCTGTGATATTTACCATGCCTTGGAGATTGCAGTCCATCATAGCCAATAACTCAGTTGCTCTCGTGCTGGTGTGCCACCTTTACCTTCAGCCCTGCATTACGCATGATGTAACCTAGCAGTTTGAAAGCAAGAAATTTCAAGTAGATTTATAGGGACCACTTCGATGGGAAGGTAACAGCGTTCCGTGCGCTTTGGTGTTTAGTCATGCCTGCCACATGACAATGGAAACGTCTGCAGACAGCGCTGGCTCTTCGGCTTTGAAACAGAGATAAGCGCTGCACCCTAGAGTCAGATACGACTGGCTTTCGAGCAAGGGAAACCTTTACCTTTACCTTTACCTTACTCTGCATCTAAGCGTAATAAGCAGGGTTACAATATGTAGCCTTGTCATACTCCTTTTCCTATTCTAAACCAATCAGTTATTCCGTATCCTGTGTCCTAACTGTGGCTTCTTGACTCATATACAAATTTCACAGAAGACAGATGAGGTGGTCTGGTGCTTCCATCTCTTTTAGGACTTGCCACAGTTTATTGTGGTCCACACAATCAAAGGCTTTTGTATAGTCAATGAAACAAGTAGACGTTTTCCTGGTACTCCCTTGCTTTCTCCATGATACAATTAATGTTGGCAATTTGGTCTCCATTTTCCCTGCCTCTTCAGAACCCAGCCTCTACTTCTGGAAGTTCTCTCTATGCGTGTTGTTGAAGCCAAGCGTGTAAGTTCTTGAGCATGTCCTTGCTAGTGTGTGAGATGAGCACAGTTGTTCGATAATTTGTACATTCTTTAGCATTGCCCTTCTTTGGAATTGGAAAGGATACTGACCTTTTCCAATCCTGTGACCACTCCTGCGTTTTCCAAATCTGCTGGCATATTGAGTGCAACACTTTAACTGCATCTTCTTTTAGGGCTTTGAATAGTTTAACTGGAATACTATCATCTCCACTTGCTTTGTTGTTGGCAATGTTTTCTATGGCCTTCTTAACTTCACACTCCAGAATGTCTGGTTCAAGTCCAAATATATCATCATTTGTGATTGTCAGTGACATTAATGTTTAAGAGCCCCTTCTTCTTTTTCCCTGCCCTTGTCAGACACTTTCTCAGCTTTATACCATAGTTTTCCAGGTTTTCTAATTCTGGCCCTTCTGCTCCTTAGTTTCCTGGGTGATGACTGGCCACCTAAGCTCCTTGGGGTAGAGACTGTGCTACATAGGAAACTGTGGCCATCATCTTCCTGAATCATCTTCCATGAGGGGACGTGAGCAAATTATGGGGCGAAGGGAGATTGGGAGTCAATGACACACACAGGATCTCTGGGGCTGGGGAGTGTGGGCCTGTGGCTGTGGGTGCAACCGCCAAATGAACAATCGCATCCTCAAACAGTTTCAGAAATTAAAAGAGGAGCTCCAAAGTAATCCAATTCCTCCACCTAATGGCTCAGGTGTAAATGGCAGTTTCCCCATAGCTACAATGGAGACAGCTCCAATCTTGAAGCAAGTTAATTTTGAATAAACCAAGGGAAAACCTTCTTTGGATTTTCAGTGATGTCATGCCAAGCCTCTCTTCTAGTGACGAAGATGATGATCTCTTGGGCAGAGTGACCAGATGAGCCTCACCTTTATTTGAATGTCTCTGTTTGCTTAGAAATGTTAGGTAACTGATGTTAGGCGATTTCTTTTTCTGAACACTTAATAACTACCTTTCCACCGAAGTGGACCCTATTTATCTACTTGCAATTTCTTGCTTTCGAACTGCTAGGTTGGCAGGAGCTGGGACAAAGACGGGAGCTCATTCCGTCCTGCAGTACTCGGGAATCGAACTGCTGACCTTCAGCCTCCCAGTCAGCGTCTTAGGCACTTGAGCCACTGCATTCTTTTTCTTTCGGATGGTTCTAATTCTTGCCTTCTGTCAGTTGTTTTAAACCTCCATGCACAATTTTTTAGACACTATCTCATGTCTAATCTTTACAATCTATTGTCCACCTTCACTGAAGATTCATGAGAGCTGTCATCTGTGTTCACAACTGAATGACCTAATGGTTTCCCAAACTTGCCTCATTCTAACCCTGAATTAACAATCAATAGCTCATGGCGCTTAGCTCCTTTGCAATTCCAATTTCCCATGATGATGATGATAAGGTCACCTTTTGTTGGTGACAGGATAAGAAGGTAGTTCTTGTCCCCAGCTCTTCCCCTGTAGAATAGTGGACACCTTCTGACCTGAGGGGCTCCTCTTCCTGCAACATACTGTTTAGCCCAGACACTCCAGGTTTCCCTGGACTTCAGTTACCAGAAGCACAGGTCAGCACTCCTGGTTATCAGGGCTTCTGGGAATCGAAGTCCAAGAACACATGGAGAGCCAAAGTTGGCCATCTGCAGATTTATGCAGAGTTTAATCATTTTATATCTTTATTTCTTTGTTTCCAGCAGGACTGATTTTTCAGAGTGAATATTTAGATCCTATTCAGAATCAATGCATTTATCTTCCACTTTAATTTGCATTTCTGTGGATCTGCTCATCAAACTATGTAGCTAGCTGTCTTTTTTTCACACAACTGCTGACACAACATTTCACCTGGGAGGACATCATACAACTCATGAAAGAATACACTCAGAGGAGAAACCATTTCTCAAGGGAGGAAAAGGCTTTCATCCACAAGCACACCTTGATAAACACCACACAGGAGGGAAACCTTTTAAATACCTGGAGTGTGGAAAAACCCTCAATCGTTCCTCATCCCTTGCTTCACATCACAGGATCCACACAAGTGAGAAGCCTTTTGAATGCCTTAAGTGTGGAAAAAGCTTCAATCATTCCTCAAACCTTGCTAAACATCACAGGATCCACACAGGTGAGAAGCCTTTTGAATGCCTAGCGTGTGGCAATAGTTTGTCATTCCTCACCCCTTGCTTCACATCACAGGTTCCACACAGGTGAGAAGCCTTTTAAATGCATGGAGTGTGGAAACAGCTTCATTCATTCCTCAGAGCTTGCTAAACATTACAGGATCCACACAGCTGAGAAGCCTTTTCATTGCATGGAGTGTGGAAAAAGCTTCAATCATTCCTCATCCCTTGCTTCACATCACAAGATCCACACAGGTGAGAAGCCTTTTGAATGCATTGAGTGTGGAAAAAGCTTCAGTCAGTCCTCATCCCTTAGGCAACATCATAGGATCCACACAGGTGAGAAGCCTTTTGAATGCTTTGAGTGTGGAAAAAGCTTCAGTCAGTCCTCACACCTTGCTAGACATCGCAGGAACCACACTGGTGAGAAGCCTTTTGAATGCCTTAAGTGTGGAAAACGCTTCAATTTTTCCTCAGACCTTGCTTCACATCACAGGACCCACACAGATGAGAAGCCTTTTGAATGTTTTGAGTGTGGAAAAGGTTTCAATAGTTCCTCAGACCTTGCTAGACATCACAAGATCCACACAGGTGAGAAGCCTTTTGAATGCATTGAGTGTGGAAAAAGCTTCAGTCATTCCTCAGCCCTTAGGCAACATCACAGGATCCACACAGGAGAGAAGCCTTATGAATGCTTTGAGTGTGGGGAAAAATTCAGTCGTTCCTCAGCTCTTAGTAGACATCACAGGATCCACACAGGAGAGAAGCCTTTTGAATGCCTGGAGTGTAGAAAAAAATTCAGTCATTCCTCATCCCTTGCTTCACATCACAGGATCCACACAGGAGAGAAGCCTTTTGAATGCCTGGAGTGTAGAAAAAAATTCAGTGATTACTCAGGTCTTAGTAGACATCACAGGATCCACACAGGAGAGAAGCTTTTTGAATGCCTGGAGTGTGGAAAAACCTTCAATTGTTCCTCTTCCCTTGCTTCACATCACAGGATCCACACAGGAGAGAAGCCTTTTGAATGCCTTGAGTGTGGAAAAAGCTTCAATAATTCTCCATCCCTTGCTAGACATCACAAGATCCACACAGGTGAGAAGCCTTTTGAATGCTTTGAGTGTGGAAAAAGGTTCATTCAGTCCTCACACCTTGCTAGACATCGCAGGATCCACACTGGTGAGAATCCTTTTGAATGCCTTTAGAAAAAGCTTCAGTCATTCCTCATGCCTTGCATCACATCACAGGATCCACACAGGGGAGAAGCCTTTTGAATGCCTTTAGAAAAAGCTTCAGTCATTCCTCATGCCTTGCATCACATCACAGGATCCACACAGGAGAGAAGCCTTTTGAATGCCTTGAGTGTAGAAAAAAATTCAGTGATTACTCAGGTCTTAGTAGACATCACAGGATCCACACAGGAGAGAAGCCTTTTGAATGCCTGGAGTGTAGAAAAAAATTCAGTCATTCCTCATCCCTTGCTTCACATCACAGGATCCACACAGGTGAGAAGCCTTTTGAATGCTTTGAGTGTGGGGAAAAATTCAGTCGTTCCTCAGCTCTTAGTAGACATCACAGGATCCACACAGGAGAGAAGCCTTTTGAATGCCTGGAGTGTAGAAAAAAATTCAGTCATTCCTCATCCCTTGCTTCACATCACAGGATCCACACAGGAGAGAAGCCTTTTGAATGCCTGGAGTGTAGAAAAAAATTCAGTGATTACTCATGTCTTAGTAGACATCACAGGATCCACACAGGAGAGAAGCTTTTTGAATGCATGGAGTGTGGAAAAACCTTCAATTGTTCCTCTTCCCTTGCTTCACATCACAGGATCCACACAGGAGAGAAGCCTTTTGAATGCCTTGAGTGTGGAAAAAGCTTCAATAATTCTCCATCCCTTGCTAGACATCACAAGATCCACACAGGTGAGAAGCCTTTTGAATGCTTTGAGTGTGGAAAAAGGTTCATTCAGTCCTCACACCTTGCTAGACATCGCAGGATCCACACTGGTGAGAATCCTTTTGAATGCCTTTAGAAAAAGCTTCAGTCATTCCTCATGCCTTGCATCACATCACAGGATCCACACAGGAGAGAAGCCTTTTGAATGCCTTGAGTGTAGAAAAAAATTCAGTGATTACTCAGGTCTTAGTAGACATCACAGGATCCACACAGGAGAGAAGCCTTTTGAATCCCTGGAGTGTAGAAAAAAATTCAGTCATTCCTCATCCCTTGCTTCACATCACAGGATCCACACAGGTGAGAAGCCTTTTGAATGCATTGAGTGTGGAAAAAGCTTCAGTAATTTTCCATCCCTTGCTAGACATCACAAGATCCACACAGTGAGACGCCATTTGAATGCTTTGAGTGTGGAAAAAGCTTCAGTCAGTCCTCACACCTTGCTAGACATCGCAGGATCCACACTGGTGAGAAGCCTTTTGAATGCCTTAAGTGTGGAAAACGCTTCAATTTTTTCTCAGACCTTGCTTTACATCACAAGATCCACACAGGTGAGAAGCCTTTTGAATGCATTGAGTGTGGAAAAAGCTTCAGTCATCCCTCAAACCTTGCTAAACATCACAGGATCCACACAGGAGAGATGCCTTTTGAATGCCTTGAGTGTAGAAAAAGCTTCCGTGATTCCTCAACTCTTAGTAGATATCACAGGATCCACACAAGTGAGAAGCCTTTTGAATGCTTTGAGTGTGGAAAAAGCTTCAGGGACTCATCATACCTTGCTGGACATCACAGGATCCACACAGGTGAGAAGCCTTTTGAATGCCTGGAGTGTAGAAAAAAATTCAGAAATTCCTCATCCCTTGCTTCACATTACAGGATCCACACAGGAGAGAAGCCTTTTGAATGCCTGGAGTGTAGAAAAAAATTCAGTGATTACTCAGGTCTTAGTAGACATCACAGGATCCACACAGGAGAGAAGCTTTTTGAATGCCTGGAGTGTGGAAAAACCTTCAATTGTTCCTCTTCCCTTGCTTCACATCACAGGATCCACACAGGAGAGAAGCCTTTTGAATGCCTTGAGTGTGGAAAAAGCTTCAATAATTCTCCATCCCTTGCTAGACATCACAAGATCCACACAGGTGAGAAGCCTTTTGAATGCTTTGAGTGTGGAAAAAGGTTCATTCAGTCCTCACACCTTGCTAGACATCGCAGGATCCACACTGGTGAGAATCCTTTTGAATGCCTTTAGAAAAAGCTTCAGTCATTCCTCATGCCTTGCATCACATCACAGGATCCACACAGGAGAGAAGCCTTTTGAATGCCTTTAGAAAAAGCTTCAGTCATTCCTCATGCCTTGCATCACATCACAGGATCCACACAGGAGAGAAGCCTTTTGAATGCCTTGAGTGTAGAAAAAAATTCAGTGATTACTCAGGTCTTAGTAGACATCACAGGATCCACACAGGAGAGAAGCCTTTTGAATGCCTGGAGTGTAGAAAAAAATTCAGTCATTCCTCATCCCTTGCTTCACATCACAGGATCCACACAGGTGAGAAGCCTTTTGAATGCTTTGAGTGTGGGAAAAAATTCAGTCGTTCCTCAGCTCTTAGTAGACATCACAGGATCCACACAGGAGAGAAGCCTTTTGAATGCCTGGAGTGTAGAAAAAAATTCAGTCATTCCTCATCCCTTGCTTCACATCACAGGATCCACACAGGAGAGAAGCCTTTTGAATGCCTGGAGTGTAGAAAAAAATTCAGTGATTACTCAGGTCTTAGTAGACATCACAGGATCCACACAGGAGAGAAGCTTTTTGAATGCATGGAGTGTGGAAAAACCTTCAATTGTTCCTCTTCCCTTGCTTCACATCACAGGATCCACACAGGAGAGAAGCCTTTTGAATGCCTTGAGTGTGGAAAAAGCTTCAATAATTCTCCATCCCTTGCTAGACATCACAAGATCCACACAGGTGAGAAGCCTTTTGAATGCTTTGAGTGTGGAAAAAGGTTCATTCAGTCCTCACACCTTGCTAGACATCGCAGGATCCACACTGGTGAGAATCCTTTTGAATGCCTTTAGAAAAAGCTTCAGTCATTCCTCATGCCTTGCATCACATCACAGGATCCACACAGGAGAGAAGCCTTTTGAATGCCTTGAGTGTAGAAAAAAATTCAGTGATTACTCAGGTCTTAGTAGACATCACAGGATCCACACAGGAGAGAAGCCTTTTGAATCCCTGGAGTGTAGAAAAAAATTCAGTCATTCCTCATCCCTTGCTTCACATCACAGGATCCACACAGGTGAGAAGCCTTTTGAATGCATTGAGTGTGGAAAAAGCTTCAATAATTCTCCATCCCTTGCTAGACATCACAAGATCCACACAGTGAGACGCCATTTGAATGCTTTGAGTGTGGAAAAAGCTTCAGTCAGTCCTCACACCTTGCTAGACATCGCAGGATCCACACTGGTGAGAAGCCTTTTGAATGCCTTAAGTGTGGAAAACGCTTCAATTTTTCCTCAGACCTTGCTTTACATCACAAGATCCACACAGGTGAGAAGCCTTTTGAATGCATTGAGTGTGGAAAAAGCTTCAGTCATCCCTCAAACCTTGCTAAACATCACAGGATCCACACAGGAGAGATGCCTTTTGAATGCCTTGAGTGTAGAAAATGCTTCCGTGATTCCTCAACTCTTAGTAGACATCACAGGATCCACACAAGTGAGAAGCCTTTTGAATGCTTTGAGTGTGGAAAAAGCTTCAGGGACTCATCATACCTTGCTGGACATCACAGGATCCACACAGGTGAGAAGCCTTTTGAATGCATTGAGTGTGGAAAAAGATTCAGTCATTCCTCAGCCCTTAGTAAACATCACAGGATCCACACAAGAGAGAAGCCTTTTGAATGCCTTGAGTGTGGAAAAAGCTTCAGTGATTCCTCAGCCCTTCGTAAACATCACAGGACCCACACCGGTGAGAAGCCTTTTGAATGCCTTGAGTGTAGAAAAAGCTTCAGTCATTCCTCATCCCTTGCTTCACTTCACAGGATCCACACAGGAGAGAAGCCTTTTGAATGTCTTTAGTGTGGAAAAAGCTTCAATGATTCCTCAGCTCTTAGTAAACATCACAGGATCCACACAGGAGAGAAGCCTTTTGAATGCCTTGAGTGTGGAAAAAGCTTCAGTCATTCCTCAGCCCTTAGTAAACATCACAGCATCTACACAGGAGAGAAGCCTTTTGAATGCCTTGAGTGTGGAAAAAGCTTCAGTGATTCCTCAGCTCTTAGTAAACATCACAGGATCCACACAGGAGAGAAGCCTTTTGAATTCCTTGAGTGTGGAGAAAGCTTCAGTGATTCCTCAGCTCTTAGTACACATCACAGGATCCACACAGGAGAGAACCCTTTTGAATGCCTTGAGTGTGGAAAAAGCTTCAGTGATTCCTCAGCTCTTAGTAAACATCACAGGATCCACACAGGAGAGAAGCCTTTTGAATGCCTTTAGTGTGGAAAAAGCTTCAGTGATTCCTCAGCTGTTAGTAGACATCACAGGACCCACACAGGTGAGAAGCTTTTTGAGTGTCTTGAATGTAGAAAAAGCTTCATTCATTCCTCAGCTCTTAGTAGACATTGCAGGATGCATACAAGTGAGAAGCCATTTGAATGCCTTTAGTGTGGAAAAAGCTTCAGTGATTCCTCAGCCCTTTGTAAACATCATAGGATCCACACAGGAGAGAAGACTTTTTAATGCTTTGAGTGTGGAAAAAGCTTCAGTCAGTCCTCTCACCTTGGTAAACATTGCAGGTTCCATACAGGTGAGAAGCATGTTTAATGCCTGGAGTGTGGAAAAAAGCTTCTGTCATTCTTCACACCTTACTTCACCTCACCCGATCCACAGAGGTTAGAAGTATTTTCAATACATGAAGTATCGGGGGGGGGGGGAGTTGGACCCAGACAGTATGGAAGCAAATTTAATGACTGCATGTGTTTTGGTCTGCAAACAAATCGTTAAAATTTCACTCAGGCAAGAAGTCTTTTAAATTTCTGTGTAACGAGGCTGTTTATTTATGTTCATTTTTTTTTGGCTTGCCTGTTATTAACTGTGACCTGCTTTTTTGGTGTTTTTTTTAGGATTAATAAAAGAACAAAGTATGATATAATTTTTTTCAAATTGTTTTATGTAAGCAAATAATGTTTTAGTTTTTTGAATTTTTTTAATTAGTTGTACTGTAGGTAATAATTTTAATAATTTTAAAATGTGTTTAGATGTTTTGGGTTGTGAGTTAAAAACTCAGCACAGCATTTTTAAAAGTTTCTATTGTATTTTATTGACATATGTTTGTGATTTGTGTTAAAGTGTGTTTTAGTGTAAATTTTTTTGACTTGTTTTTTTTGGTGTGACCTTTTGTGTAAAATTGTGAATTTGTGTTATGTTTTTTATGTGTTTTAACTCTTGTGGCCTTTTGTTTGGGGCTGTTGTGTGTTTTTGAATTGTTTTTACTATTGTCGCCAGCAGGTGATGCTGGTAGGGGTTATTGTATTTTGACTGTTTTTTTCTCTCCTGGCCTCTGGGTGGAGCTTCTTCTGGTAAGTAGTCTCTTTCTTTATTCCTTTCTTTTCCGGTCCTCGTGGAGGTAGGACATCTTTTGGTAATTTTGCTTGTTTTCTTTCTTTTCTGCGTGTGTGTGTGGGGCCCTCGGAATTTGTATTTTTTGTCTGTTTGTTTTGTTTTTGATTGTGTTTTTGTTTACTTTGTATTGTTTTTTGTTGTTGTTTTTGTTTGTTTTTGTGTATTTTTGGAGGTTTTTGACTGTGTTTTTAGTAACTTTTTAAAAATTATTTATTTGGTGGTGGGGAGGGGGGTGCCGTGGTTGGGGGTTAGGAAGGGTGGTCTAGGTGGTGGGGAGGGGGCATGGTCGTTGGGGGTTAGGAATGGTGGGCTAGGTGGTGGGGAGGGGGGCGTGGTCGGTGGGAATTAGGAAGGGTGGGCTAGGTGGTGGGGATGGGGATTTTATTGTGTTATGGTGCTTTGATTATGTGAAGTCGTGAAAGTAGATTGTGGTTTCCCCTTTAATATCAGTGGGTGGGCGGTTGTTACCCCCCTCACCGCTGGCTTCCCTGGGGTTGGGGTGTTTTGGGGGGACAAAAGGGGTATGTCCCCCCAACCCTTCTGCACCCAGGAGACCAGGGAGAGGGGATCGATTCCACCCCCTCCAAATAAAAAAGCCCTCCGTTTTTAAAGAGAAGAAACCGCTTGGTTTCTTCTCTTTAAAGACGGAGGTTATGTGTGGCGCCGTGGGTGAGGAAAAGAAGTGCGGTTGGTGTTTGCATGGCTGTGAGGCGGTGAGTTGTTTGTTTTTTTTAAAAAAATCGGGCGATGGCTTCCTCAGCGTTCTCTGGGGCTTGTAGTTATGGGTTTGTGATTTGTGGTTGTGGTGCATTTTTTTCCTGCGGCTTGATTTTGATTACCCGAGGCGCATTTCTCAATGTTCTTTGTGGTCACGCCTCTTAGCCTGATTGGCTGTGGCATGGCGTGGTGCAAAGAACGTTGGGAAATGAAGTTGTTTCCCTTTTTTCGCGTTTGTGGGGCTGTTGCCTGACTGCCGGTTTTCTCACTCTTTTGTTGACCTGCGGACCCAGTTCGGCCGTGTGCACAAATGATGGGTGCGGGTCATTAGGGCGAGGCTTAGGAACCTATAGCAAGTTCCAACGGTTAACCCTTGGTTTTATAGGTTAAGATATCAACATCTTTATTAACTTTTCTCTTCACAACATAAATAGGCATGCAATCCATATGTCAAATCTTTTGCTTTTAAATTTCAAACTGATGCGTTTATGATTCTTTTTCATATCTAAATCAGAGCAGCTGTATAATAGTAATAATGTTATAGGTTTGATAAACCCAGCTGCCTCCTGTTTTATCTTGCAAACATTTCTATTTAATAAATGGATTATTCTCTTGCTATACAAACTCTGATAATTCTTTCTTCTATGTCAGAAGAATTATCTTGTTGTTTACCAGAGTTTGGTATATATTGAAATAAAAATATAGGTTTTGGTAAGACTATCATCTTGATTAACACAATTCATCCCAACAATGATTGAATGTTTGGAACAGGAGTTGCCTTTGCCTATGTTTCTAGCATATTATAACATAAGAGCATAAGAACAGCCTTGCTGGAACAGGCCACAGCCCATCCAGTCCAGCATTCTGTCTCACACAGTGGCTCACCATTTCCTTCAGGGTATTCCCAAGGAGATGCCTTCACCTGCTTAGGATTCCCTGGAAATGGCATTCAGAGATATCCTGCCTATCTCTCCAACCCGGAGGTTGTCCTTAAGTATCCATAATAATAGCCATTGATACCCTTGTCCTCCATGAACTTCTCTAATCCTTTCTTAAAGCTGTCAAGACTGACAGCTGTCACCACTTCTTCTGGCAGGGAGTTCAATAGACCAGTAATCCTCTGGGTGAAAAAGTACTTTCTCTTATTTGTTTGAGAACTAGTACCCAAAAGTTTCATGGAGTGTCCCCTAGTACTAGTGTTATGCGATAGGGAAAATAGTTTTTCCTTATCTACTTTGTCCACACCGTGCATGATTTTATAAACTTCAATCAGGTCACCTCTTAGACGCCATCGTTCAAGAGTAAGGAGGCCCAACCGTTGCAGCCTCAGATGGTAAGGAAGGTGTTCCAGTCCCCTAATCATTCTGGTTGCCCTCCTCTGCACTTTTCCCAACTCCATAATATCCTTCTGGAGGTATGGCGACAAGAACTGTACACAGTATTCCAGATGGGGCCTCACCATAGATTTGTAAAGAGGCAAAATTACACTTGCTGACTTATTTTCTATACCCTTCCTAATGATCCGTAGCATTGAGTTTGCTTTTTTTACTGCTGAGGGACACTGGGTTGACACCTTCATTGAGCTGTCCACCAGGACACCAAGGTCCCTTTCCTGGTTTGTCGCAGAGAGTTCAGACCCCATCAGTTAATAAATGTAATTGGGGTTTTTTGCCCCAACATGCATCACCCTGCACTTACTAATGTTGAAGCTCATTTGCCACTGCTTTGCCCACTCCCTCAGTGTCAAGAGATCCCTCTGGAGCTCGTCACAATCTCTCACAGTTTTCGCTACCCTGTATAATTTAGTGTCGTCAGCAAATTTGGCTACCTTGCTTTTTACTCCTACCTCTAGATCGTTTATGAAGAGGTTGAAAAGCAAGGGTCCCAGTACTGAACTTTGGGGGACCCCACTCTTTACTTCCCTTCACTTGGAGAAGTGTCCATTTAGTGCTACCCTCTGTTTCCTGTCTCTTAGCCAGTTGCTGATCAAGGACAAGACCTGTCCCTTTATTCCATGACTGGCAAGTTTATTCAAGAGCCTTCGGTGTGGGACTTTGTCAAAAGCTTTCTGAAAGTCCAGATAATCAATGTCAACTGGATCCACCTTATCCACATGCTTGTTGACACTCTGAAAAAATTCCAACAGATTAGTGAGCCATGATTTGCCCTTGCAAAAGCCATGTTGGCTCTCCTTTAGCAGCGCCTTCTCTTCTATGTGCCTATTAATTCTATCTTTTAGGATGGTTTCCATCACTTTACCTGGGACGCATGTCAAACTGACAGGTCGGTAATTTCCTGGATCACCCCTGGATCCGTTTTTGAAAATTGGTGTTACAATTGCTACCTTCTAGTCATCAGGCACAAAGCCTGATTTGAGGGAAAGATTATATATTTTGGCTAGGAGATCAGCAATTTCATCTTTAAGTTCCCTGAGATCTCGTGGATGGATGCCATCTGGTACTGGTTAGCGTTTAGTTTAACAAGACATGCAAGGACCTCCTCCCTGGTTATTTCTATCTGGCTTAATTCTTCGGTTTCCCTCCCCTACAAAGATAGGCTCTGTTTTGGGCATGTGGTCTCTGTCTAATCCAGTTACCTAACCCAGACACGTTGACTCGTCCCGCGGAGGAAAACTTCAAAGGACCGGCAGGTAATATGGGGACTTGTCTGCAGTGGCAACATCCGACCGCTAACCAGAGAGTTCACTTAATGGAACTCAAGGCCCTGACCAGGGTAAATCGTACACGCATTCACAGCGCCCAGTTAGCGGATCTTTTGGTATACTTGGGGGAACACTGTCTGTTTTATCCAGAAACGGGCATGTTAAGTATCCAACTTTGGGATAGGTTAGGGACCTGTATTAAGCAAGAACCTAGAGCCCCAGCTAAGTTAATCAGCACATGGAGCAAGTGTAGGAAGCTCATTGCGGAGGTAGATCCAGTCTGGATAGAGGCCAAGAACCCCCTAGCGCAGTCAGAGCCATCAGCCCCAATGGGTCTCTATCCGTCACTTCAGTTCAAGCAGGGCAGCGTAGGGAGCTTTCCCTCAGTGACAGGTGCAGACGTCACTGAAGGAATGGAAGGTATGGGAATCGCTGGCGGTTCCCAGACAGTTGAAAGTTCCCAGATAGCCAAGAGTTCTATCCAGTGCATGGTAGAGGAAGAAACCAGCAAGGGGGAGTTGTCAGCGGAAGAACTAGCTGAACCTAGGCAGCTGTGCCCAGTCCACGTCGAGATGGACGCCCTCACGGGTCAACAGCAAACGTTCCATTTGCCGGTTCCGTACAAGTTGCTCGTGGCAATACGGAAGGCAATCACAGAGACAGGACTTCAGAGTCACTTCACTAGGGGCACACTTCAGCAAGTGTGCGAGACAATGATGCTCATTCCATATGACTGGAAGGCCGTCATGAGAATGATGCTCAACCCCAGCTAGTATCTGCTATGGGACAGCGAGTATCGACTCGAAGCACAGGCAAGGGCTGCCAGGATGGGAGGAGCAGTAATCCCTGATCAGCTATATGGGTCAGGTCAGTTTGAATCCACTCTACTATTGCCCGTGGAAATCGGGCCAGGTAAATCCTGGTGACTTCTGATGTGGGCGATATAGAGCACTTTGGTGCGGTTCCGTAAATGAAATTGAGTCGTGAGGAAAAGACCTAACAAATTTTTATCTATCACGAGAGTGATGTAGGCTCCCGTTAGACTGTGAAGCTAATTCCGGACATACTGGCTGTCAGTAATGATATTCAAGCGTTCTTTGGCAAAGGTGCGCAAGGCGAGGTTCACTGGTGCCAATTCCGCCCGCTGCGTGGATTTCTGCAGAAGAGTCAGAAGCGTGCACCAAGCCTGTCCCTCTTGCTAAGTAAGAACACCATATGTTCGACCCCCTTCAGTGAAAACTGTTCTGGACCCCTGAAGTGGAACCAGGGACAGTAACTCACACAAACTGACTATCTGCGTTTGAAGCGAGATGAGTCTGGGGTCTTCCGGCAAATGGTATGCCAAACATCCTGTGAATCCTTCCAATGTAATTGGGAGTGAGTCACCGAGCTGCATCAGCTGCTGGATCTGATCCTTGGTAAATGGAACCACAATTTTTGCTAAATCGTGCCCCGAGATATCCCTTGCTCTCAGCCTTCCTCGGTAAATCACCACGGAAACCAGTTCCTGTGGAGGAACGATGTTTCGGGAAGAGGTGGTGGTAAATATGCCCATTCCACGATACTCGCCCCTCACTCGGAGTCTACCCCTAGAGCTCCGGTGAACATGGATCCAGTCCGGACTATGTACAGGTTCAGAACAGGAGCATATGGCCCCTGACTAATCCTGTCCACCCATCTCTGGCTGAGAACTTGGTTGACCTTTTCGAGAGTGAAACGAGTCTCTCGCGGAATGTGTATCTGGTCTGCTGGCTGCCTACCTAGCGCTAGCAGCGAGAAGAGTGGCTTCCGGAGTTCCGTATCTAGCCTAAAATATGGTCTAGCCAAATTGATATTCCCCAGAATCTGTTGCAATTCTACAAGGGTGACTGAGTCTTTGAGGTTAATTTGTGGCAAAACTGGTGCCGCGAAAGAACGGAGAAGCCAATGGCCCAAGTATGAAAAGTGCTCGGTCCTCCGCACTTTCTCCGGGGCAATGAGTAACCCTTTCTCCCCCAGAGTGGTCTGGAGGTCTTTAAACATTTTGCTGCCGAGTTGCGGTGCTGCAACCAAGATGTCATCCATAAAATGACACACTAAGACTGTGGGGTGAAGGTTCCAAAACTTTTCCAGTGCGTCGTGAATGTAAATTTGGCACAGGGGTGGCGAATTGAGCATCCCCTGTGGCAAATATTTCCACGCTTAACGTTGTGTAGGCTCTCTGTGGTTCACGACTGGCACTGTGAAAGCGAACCTTTCCCGATCCCTTACAGCTAAACGAATGGTGTAAAAACAGTCTTTCAGGTCTACGACCAGGATCTCCCAACCCTCGGGGATCATGTTCGGATTTGGGATGCCGTATTGAAGCGGACCCATTGGCTGAATGCATTTATTGATCTCTCTTAGATCGTGAAGGAGTCACCACTTCCCTGACTTCTTTTTGATGATGAATATGGGCGAATTCCAGGGACTGGTGGACTGTTCTATATGTCCTGCGTCTAGCTGTTCTTTGACCAGCTGTTTTAGGGCAACTAACTTTTCCCCTACTACCGGCCATTGCTCTACCCAGACTGGCGTGTTGGTAAGCCATTTAAGCGGTAAAGCCATTACCCAAAGGTAAGAGTGGCACGGTACTGCTGCAAGATGTCTCGCCCCCAAAGGTTGATGTGCACGTCCAAAATATGCGGCCGAATGACCGCTGTGCTGTCAGCTTCGGGGATCGTGACTTCTACCCAATCCTGGCTTCTAAACGCTTCCTGAACACCGCCTACCCCACACACATTGGAGACCGGCTCGAGAGCCCACTCACGCGGCCACTGACTCTGTCTGACCATGCTGACATCAGCTCCCGTATCTAATAGCCCATCAAAAGGTTTTTTATTTAAAAATACCTTTATGACTGGCCGCCGCTTCCACTCTATGTTGGTTTCCACTGTCGCTAAGACCTGGTATCCTTGTACTGCCTCCTCTGTGCTCGAGCGGTCTGCCGACCCAGACTCTGAGCTGCCCCTGAGCCTTTCCTGGCTGCCTGCTGGCGAGTGACAAGGAACCATGATCAGTTGCACTAACGTGTCTCTTCTGTGAATGGTTTGGGGTAGGTGTGTCCAGAGTTGAACCTGGAGTACACCCAAAAAATTGGAGTCAATGACTCCTGGAATCACTAGGATTCCTCGCGTTCCTGCAATGCTGCGGGGCAAAACTAAACCTATATAGCCCTAAGGCAGGGGTCCCATGTATTGGCAATCGACCAGATAGACTGTGCCTGGCAAGTCACATGTGACTTCTGACTGGCAAGTCAAATCTAGTCCCGCACTGCCCTTAGGTCTGGCCTGCGCCTCCGGAATGCAGGGTGGAATGTGCTGAGAATCTAATCCAGCTCTGGCTCTCCCAGAGCGATTGTGGGCTCTGTTTGGACCGGGGCCAGAGACAAGCCAGCGCTCCGGTTTCCCGAAGTCGATCAATTCCTGGCCCAGTGGAAGCCCTTATTGCATCGTGGACATGGGATGGTCGGAGCCTTGGGACGACCCGTGTTCTGGCCATTACCCTTCTTGGATCGGCATTCTCTAGCGAAATGACCGATCTTGCCACAATTGTGACATGCTCCTTTGGTCTTGTTCTTGGGTTTCCTACCGCCTTGTACCGCCGCTGCCAACAGACCCATTTTGTAGGAATCTGTACCAACATCGGCACAAGCCCTAATCATGTCGGTAAGCGTCAGATCGGGACAATTGCCCAGTGACTGCAAGATTTTACGGCAGTCAAGGTTGGCGTTGTCTTTCGCCAGCTTCATCATGAGCTCCTGTTGGGCTTGCACGTTGTCTATCTGCCTACTGACCGCTTCCTCCAATCTGTTAATAAAGTCCATTTAGGACTCCTGGGCACCCTGTTTGACTGCTGTGTAATTTTTGGCTGCTTTGCCAGCTGCCGGGACCTTGAGGTAAGCCCTAAAGGCTGTCTCAGCCACCAGATGAAGTGTGGCGAGTGGCAAGGTGATCTGCGCATCGACGGATTCGAACTGACCTGACCCATATAGCTGGTCAGGGATTACTGCTCCTCCCATCCTGGCAGCCCTTGCCTGTGCTTCAAGTCGATACTCGCTGTCCCATAGCAGATACTGGCTGGGGTTGAGCATCATTCTCATGACGGCCTTCCAGTCATACGGAATGAGCATCATTGTCTCGCACACTTGCTGAAGTGTGCCCCTAGTGAAGTGACTCTGAAGTCCTGACTCTGTGATTGCCTTCCGTATTGCCATGAGCAACTTGTACGGAACCAGCAAATGGAACGTTTGCTGTTGACCCGTGAGGGCGTCCATCTCGACGTGGACTGGGCACAGTTGCCTAGGTTCAGCTAGTTCTTCTGCTGACAACTCCCCCTTGCTGGTTTCTTCCTCAACCATGCACTCTTGGCTATCTGGGAACTTTTAACTGTCTGGGAACCGCCAGCGATTCCCATACCTTGCATTCCTTCAGTGACGTCTGCAGCTGTCACTGAGGGAAAGCTCCCTACGCTGCCCTGCTTGAACTGAAGTGACGGATAGAGACCCATTGGGGGTGATGGCTCTGACTGCACTAGGGGATTCTCGGTCTCTATCCAGACTGGGTCTACCTCTGCAATGAGCTTCCTACACTTGCTCCATGTGCTTATAACCTTAGCTGGGGCTCTAGGTTCTTGCTTAATGCAGGTCCCTATCCTATCCCAAAGTTGGATACTTAACATGCCCGTTTCTGGATAAAACAGACAGTGTTCCCCCAAGTACACCAAAAGATCCGCTAACTGGCCGCTGTGAATGCGTGTACGATTTACCCTGGTCAGGGCCTTGAGTCCCATTAAGTGAACTCTCTGGTTAGCGGTCGGATGTTGCCACTGCGGACAAGTCCCCATATTACCTGCCGGTCCTTTGAAGTTTTCCTCCGCGGGACGAGTCAACGCGTCTGGGTTAGGTAACTGGATTCGGTCGTGACATCCCTCTGGGTAGGACTTGGAATGTGGACTGCGGCCACAGGCCCTCGGTGGCCTCTGCGATGGCGTCACAGTTCACAGCCGACCCTGAGTGTTCGGAACGCGTTTCCGATGCGCAAGATGCTGTCACTCAGTGAATGAATTCTTTGCTTCACTATTCACTGAAGAAGACAGAGACCACATGCCCAAAACAGAGCCTATCTTCGTAGGGAGGGAAAGCGAAGAATTAAGCCAGATAGAAATAACCAGGGAGGAGGTCCTTGCATGTCTTGTTAAACTAAACACTAACAAATCACCAGGACCAGATGGCATCCATCCACGAGATCTCAGGGAACTTAAAGATGAAATTGCTGATCTCCTAGCCAAAATATATAATCTTTCCCTCAAATCAGGCTTTGTGCCTGATGACTAGAAGGTAGCGAATGTAACACCAATTTTCAAAAAAGGATCCAGGGGTGATCCAGGAAATTACCGACCTGTCAGTTTGACATGTGTCCCAGGTAAAGTGATGGAAACCATCCTAAAAGATAGAATTAATAGGCACATAGAAGAGAAGGCGCTGCTAAAGGAGAGCCAACATGGCTTTTGCAAGGGCAAATCATGCCTCACTAATCTGTTGGAATTTTTTGAGAGTGTCAACAAGCATGTGGATAAGGGGGATCCAGTTGACATTGTTTATCTGGACTTTCAGAAAGCTTTTGACAAAGTCCCACACCAAAGGCTCTTGAATAAACTTGCCAGTCATGGAATAAAGGGACAGGTCTTGTCCTTGATCAGCAACTGGCTAAGGGACAGGAAACAGAGGGTAGCACTAAATGGACACTTCTCCAAGTGGAGGGAAGTAAAGAGTGGGGTCCCCCAAGGTTCAGTACTGGGACCCTTGCTTTTCAACCTCTTCATAAACGATCTAGAGGTAGGAGTAAAAAGCAAGGTAGCCAAATTTGCTGACGACACTAAATTATACAGGGTAGCGAAAACTGTGAGAGATTGTGACGAGCTCCAGAGGGATATCTTGACACTGGGGGAGTGGGCAAAGCAGTGGCAAATGAGCTTCAACATTAGTAAGTGCAGAGTGATGCATGTTGGGGCAAAAAAAACCAATTACATTTATAAACTGATGGGGTCTGAACTCTCTGCGACAAACCAGGAAAGGGACCTTTGTGTCCTGGTGGACAGCTCAATGTAGGTGTCAACCCAGTGTGCCACAGCAGTGAAAAAAGCAAACTCAATGCTAGGGATCAATAGGAAGGGTATAGAAAATAAGTCAGCAAGTGTCATTTTGCCTCTTTACAAATCTATGGTGAGGCCCCACCTGGAATACTGTGTACAGTTCTTGTCGCCATACCTCCAGAAGGATATTATGGAGTTGGAAAAAGTGCAGAGGAGGGCAACCAGAATGATTCGGGGACTGGAACACCTTCCTTATCATCTGAGGCTGCAACGGTTGGGCCTCTTCACTCTTGAACGACGGCATCTAAGAGGTGACCTGATTGAAATTTATAAAATCATGCACGGTGTGGACAAAGTAGATAAGGAAAAACTATTTTCCCTATCGCATAACACTAGAACTAGGGGACACTCCATGAAACGTTTGGGTACTAGTTCTCAAACAAATAAGAGAAAGTACTTTTTCACCCAGAGGATTACTGGTCTATGGAACTCCCTGCCAGAAGAAGTGGTGACAGCTGTCAGTCTTGACAGCTTTAAGAAAGGATTAGACAAGTTCATGGAGGACAAGGGTATCAATGGCTGTAATTATGGATACTTAAGGACAACCTCTGGGTTGGAGAGATAGGCAGGATATCTCTCAATGCCATTTCTAGGGAATCCTAAGCAGGTGAAGGCATCTCCTTGAGAGTACCCTGAAGGAAATGGTGAGCCACTGTGTAAGACAGGATGCTGGACTGGATGGGCTGTGGCCTGTTCCAGCAAGGCTGTTCTTATGTGCAGATCGGATGGCTTTCTGCCCGGAGCTGCTGCACTGTCCTCTGGGAAGACTCGCACGAGGTTCTGGCATAGAACCGGACCAAGGGGATCACTAATGAGTAGAATCAAGTCGGGGTCACCATATGTTGGATCGGGGCCGCGAAGTGGGCCGGTGGGTCCCGGAGGAGACTGGTCAAGCAAACACACACGAGGCAAGATGGAGCGAAGACCAGCGTTTATTGATGACAAATCAGAACCTTTTATGCCTGCCTGACCTGGCTGTGTGCATACATTGCGCATAGCGATACAGAGGAAGCCCTGAGTCTGCACATCATGTTTACACAAGTTAATTGGGGATGTCTTCACCGCGGGAAGTTTCTTATCTAGCTAATTAACTACCGGGGACATGCATTGTTCCTCGCTATCGGGAGCAAACAAGTCGCCGAAGTTGACTCTTCAGCTTTAGGCCTTCTGCGGATGCGAGATTACCCATTAGGTGCCTATCGAGTTAACCATCTGCGATCATTAGCTCTCTATTGTCCTAGCTGCCTGTCAGATCAGTAAATGGTTAATTAAACTATATCTAATATTCCGCACCCCAATTTCTGTCCCCTCGAAACCAGCAGCTCGAGGGAGTGATCTCCCATTACTGTGGTTCTGTCAGGGACAGCTGAGCCAATTGTGTTCACGCAACCCACACTGTATACAGGATACACTGTACACACTATACACTGTATCCACACAGGAGAGAAGACTTTTGAATGCATGGAGTGTGGAAAAAGCTTCAGTCGTTCCTCAAACCTTGCTTCACATCACATGACCCACACAGGTGAGAAGCCTTTTGAATCACGCAGGACCTACCAGGCTGTGTGTACTTGAGTAGTGAGGAGGATGCAAAAATTACTGAGCAGAGCCAGGAGCTAGTCACCAGCACTCTAGCAGAAGGATGCAAGAGGCAGTCTAACAATGCAACTGGACTCAAAAGACTGTATCAGGAAAGCATATACAAATGCTTGTATACAAATGCCAGAAGCCTCCGGAACAAAATAGGGGAGCTGGAATACTTAGCAATAGATAAGAATATTGATAGTATTGGTATCACTGAAACCTGGTGGACAGATGATAACCAATGGGATACAGTTATCCCAGGCTACAAACTGTACAGGAAGGATAGGAAGGGGCAAATGGGAGGTGGTGTAGCCTTGTATGTCAAAGAAGTGATAAAATCATATGAATTGGAATATCTAGGTGATTTGGAGTCACCATTAGAAGCTCTGTGGGTAAGAGTACCAGGCCACAAGGATGGTCTAACAGTAGACATATACTATCGGCCTCCGACCCAAACTCTTGAGGGAGACTGGCAGTTGGAGAATGTTGTAAAGGAGGCATCCAAGAAGGGAAGCCTGGTTATAATGGGGGACTTCAATTACCCTCACATAGACTGGGTGAACTGTTGTTCAGCACATGATAAAGAGATAAAGTTCCTAAATATGCTAAATGATTGTTCCCTGGGACAGATGGTTGAAGACTCAACTAGAGGTACAAGAATCCTTGACTTGGTCCTGAGTAATACTCAGGATCTGGTGCAAGATGTTAATGTGATTGATCCAATAGGGAACAGTGACCACAACTCAATTATGTTTAACTTGATCATAGACTGCAAGTCACTGATAAAATTTAACACAGAGACCTTAAATTTTCAAAAAGGAAATTTCCCAAAGATGAGTAAACTAGTAAAAAAGAAGCTGAAAGGGAAAATTGAGAGAGTCCAAACACTCCAAGAGGCATGGAGGCTGTTTACAAAAACAATAACAGAGGCCCAATTGGAATGCATACCCAAAAGGAAAAAGGGTACTGCCAGGTCCAAGAGGACTCCAATGTGGCTTACAGGAGCTGTTCGGGAAGTGATCAAGAGCAAGAAAAGCTCATTTAGAAGATGGAAGGCTTGTCCGAATGAGGACAGCAGGCAGAAACATAAATTCTGGCAGAACAAATGCAAGGCAACAATCAGGAAAGCAAAGCAAGACTTTGAGGAACGTATAGCTAAAAATACTCAGAGAAATAACAAAGACTTCTTTAAGTACATTACAAGTAAGAACCCAACTAGGAAGGCCATTGGACCATTAGATGACAATGGAAGGCAAGGGGTTATTAAAGAGGAAACAGAGATTGCAGAGAGACTCAATGAATTCTTTGCTTCAGTATTCACTGAAGAAGACAGAGACCACATGCCCAAAACAGAGCCTATCTTCGTAGGGAGGGAAACCGAAGAATTAAGCCAGATAGAAATAACCAGGGAGGAGGTCCTTGCATGTCTTGTTAAACTAAACACTAACAAATTACCAGGACAACCTCCGGGTTGGAGAGATAGGCAGGATATCTCTCAATGCCATTTCCAGGGAATCCTAAGGAGGTGAAGGCATCTCCTTGGGAATACCCTGAAGAAAATGGTGAGCCACTGTGTGAGACAGAATGCTGGACTGGATGGGCTGTGGCCTGTTCCAGCAAGGCTGTTCTTATGAATGCCTGGTGTGTGGAAAAAGCTTCAGTCATTCCTCAGCCCTTGCTAGATATAAAAGGACCCACACAGGTGAGAAGCCATTTGAATGCATGGAGTGTGGAAAAAGCTTCAGTCTGTCATCACATCTTGCTTCACATCACAGAGTCCACACAGATGAGAAACCTTTTAAATGCTTTGAGTGTGGGAAAAGCTTCAGTCAGTCCTCAGCCCTTGCTTCACATCACAGGACCCACACAGGTGAGAAGCCATTTAAATACATGGAGTGTGGAAAAAGCTTCAGTCAATCCTCAAACCTTGCTTTACATCAGAGTCCACACAGGTGAGAAGCCTTTTAAATGTCTCTAGTGTGGGAAAAGCTTCAGTCATTCCTCATCTCTTGCTTCACATTACAGGATCCACACAGGTGATAAGCCTTTTGAATTCCTCAAGTGTGGGAAAAGCTTCAGTGATTCCTCAGCCCTTCGTAAACATCATAGGATCCACAGTTAAGAAGCCTTTTGAATATCTTGAGTGTGGGGAAAGCTGTAATCATAGTTCACAACTGCTAGACATAACAGATAAAAAACATATAAAATCTTATAATAAAAACAGATAATAAAAATGGATGATAAGAACTGCACCACTGTCACCACCAGAAGCCCGACCAGCCTCCACCAGCTGGTGGTGAAGAGACTGCTGCTGCAGGTGGTCGTTTGGCAATGTAATGTTTTAATGATGTGTTTTCACGTTGTGTGCTGGAGAAATTGACAAACAGATGAATAAAACTATATGCTAAGCGTAGATCAAGGGTGCCCAAATTACGGCTCATGGGCCTGATCCGGCCCCCAACACCAAATCATCAGCCTATGCTGCTACCAGATGCACCCATGCATGTGCAAAACACTGCCATAAAAAGCACCCAAAGCTGTCATTTACAGTTGCATTTACAGTAACGTTCTGTTCATGCACAAGTGTGTTTTGTCGTTGCTTCTGGTGGGAGGAACCACATACTTGGCCCGCTGGACCACATGATTAGCCTGAGGCCCCAAATTTTTGGGTACCTCTGCTGAAGACAATGACAAAGTTTGAAGAACCAATGGTAGAGCTGGAAGAGATCAAAATAGCAGAAAATCTGAGGTATAACAGAGAGGTTTAAGAATAAGTTGGGAGATGGCTGTAGGAGAATATGAAAGAGGAGGAATGGGTTTACATATGGAAACAAAGATATGAAAAATGTGTCAGATAGAATTAAAGAGAATTGTTATAACAAAGTATGAAAATGGTATATGATCAGAATAAATTGAAGTTTTTTATGACAAATATTCAAAATTTTGTTGACAATGTAAAAAAGATTTTTGAACGTATCTTCATATATGGTGGTAGCGTAAGAATGTGAAGAAAATATGGGAATGTGGCTTTGTGGAAATTAATGAAATGTCAATTAGTTTAGAAATGTGTCCTAAAGTAGCATTATTATATAATATTGGAAATATGCAGATTGAATGGAAATATATAGAAAATAATCATTGAATATTGTTGATATCTATTGATTAAAAAGTTATTTGTAGGCTTTTTGTAATTTTGGTTATACAGTAAAACCCCTACTTACGTAAAAAGCCCGTCCTATGGGCTTTTGCTTAAATCAGTTTTTTATGTAACTCGAAGCAAACCCATTGGAAAAATGATTTTTATGTAACTGGAAGCAAACCTATAGGAAATTGTGTTATATAAATGTATGTAAATCAGGACATTTATGTAAATCGGGACATGGTTTTAGCACAATATCATTATGTAAGTAGAATTTTATGTAGCTTGAGTAATATGTAAGTTGGGGTTTTACTGTACGTCAAAAATTCTCTTTGATACAATTTCTTCTGATATTTTCTTCAATCCTAGGGAGTTTTTCTTATAGAATAAGTACAAAATCTTTATTAATGCTTCTCTTTGTACCACAAATAGGCATGAAATCCATATGTCAAATCTTTTCCTTTTAAAGTCCAAAATGATTTGTCTTTATGATTCATTTTCGTATCTAAATCAGAGCATTTGTGTAATAATCATGTTATAGGTTTTGTAAATCATCTGCCTCTTGTTTTGTCTTCTTGCAAACATTTCAATTTAATAAATGGATTATTCTCTTGCAATAGAAACTCTCGTAATTCTTTCTTCCAAGTCAGAAGAATTCTATTGTTGTTTACCAGAGTTTGGTATATATTGTTATAAAAATAATAGGTTTTGGTAAAACTATCATCTTGATTAGCACATTATTGATTTTTTTTTTTAGAACAGCAGTTGTGTTAGCCTATGTTTCTAGCATATCAGAGCACAAAACAAAAACATTGTATTACTTTAAAGCAGGGGTTCCCAAACTACTGCCCATGGGCTGGACTCAGCCCATGGCACCATTTCATGTGGCCCACCACCATCTCCACCACACTCAGACGTGGGAGGGAGAAATTGGAAGGGGGGGTCAGCGGAAACCATCCTGCCTCTGGAGCAGATTATGGAGTGAAGTTGAAGAGGGAGTCCAAGGACGGAGGATCTCTGGGGCTGGGAATTAAGAAGTGGTGGCTGAAGGTGGGAGGGAATCTCTTAACCCACTAGATGGTGATGGGGATCTCCGAGGATTGGGGGCACAGGGCACTGTGTTGTCCTGGTTTTCCTCATTTCTGACAGGCCAGACTCACTCGGTGTCTTTAGAGAGTGGGTTGTCCAGCCCTAGGTTGCTCCCATGCGGGGTACCTCA
The DNA here is from genome assembly GCA_035047305.1 of Bradypodion pumilum. Lineage (NCBI taxonomy): Eukaryota > Metazoa > Chordata > Lepidosauria > Squamata > Chamaeleonidae > Bradypodion > Bradypodion pumilum. The sequence continues at coordinate 476,438,668 of JAWDJD010000002.1, forward strand.
GGGCTTGGTACTCTCGCCTCTATTGTTTAATATCTACATGAAACCGCTGGGTGAGATCATTTGTTCCCACGGGGTGAGGTATCATCAGTATGCAGATGATACCCAGCTGTACATCTTGGCCTGTGGGGACCCAAGTGATGCAGTCGAAGTCCTAACCAGGTGTCTGGAGGCTGTTCGGGTCTGGATGGGGGACAATGGGCTTCAGCTGAATCCTGGCAAGACTGAGTGGCTTTGGGTGCGGGGTCCCATGGTATCCCAGGAGCTACTATCTTTGGCCCTGGCTGGGACATCTTTGCCTCAGTCATATCCGGTGCGTAATTTGGGGGTCCTCCTGGACTCGCGGCTACTGCTCGAAGAGCAGGTGGCAGCCGTGGCTAGGAGGACCTTTGCACAGCTCTGTGTCATTTACCAATTGCACCCACTCTTGAACCAGGATTCCTTGCTCATGGTCACTCATGCTCTGGTTACCTCCAGATTGGATTATTGTAACACACTCTACATGGAGCTGCCCTTGGCGACCATTCGGAGGCTTCAGCTGGTCCAGAATGCGGCTGCCCAGGTAGTGATGGGGTGCGGGCGTTATGCTCGCACCTCACCACTGCTCCAGGAGCTGCACTGGTTTCCGGTGTGCTTCTGGGTGCAATTCAAGGTGCTGGTTTTGACCTTTAAAACCCTTCATGGCATTGGACCAGGCTACTTAAGAGACCGAGTCACCACAAGGAATTCAGCCTGTCCTACTAGGGCAGACAGGAAGGGCTCACTGGTGGTCCCATCACTGAAAGAAGCACATCTTACGGGGACCAGGAAGAGAGCCTTCTCCGTGTCTGCCTCAGCCCTGTGGAACCTCCTACCACCTGAGCTGAAACTCCAGACAGAACTACTCCCTTTTAGAAAGATGCTGAAGACATGGCTATGTCAGCAGGTGTGGAGCATGATTCCCTCCACCACTCAAGCCCTCTGGCTGATTTAGCCTGGTGGGACCCTCCATGGTCTGGTATTCTGTTTTAATCTGGGTGAGGATGGAGAGGGTTGTTTTTTAATGATTATTTGTTGTTGTTGATGTGTTTTAATTCGGATTTTAGATGGGGGTTTTGGGTCTTGTTTTTAGCTGCAGTTGTTTTAAATGTTTTATATTGTAATTTTATTTATTGTATTTTCCCCTCTCCCTTTCCCCTTTTGTTGTTAGCCACCCTGAGTGGTGTTCCCACCAGGAGGGCAGGATATAAATGTTAAAAATAAATAAAATAATCTCCAGGGCCAGGTACCCCATCTGGCAGGCGCAGGTGTCTCCTTGCCGGAGGGACGTCTGTTGGTACACCCAGTCCCCCACGGAGCAGGAGGTTGAGCAGGAGGGGTGACAGGTGTGTGTGTTTTAGGGGTGTAAATCTTCAAAAGTCACTGTGAAGCCTGGGGGGGGGGGGAAGCTTCACAGCGTGTGGGATTTTTACCCACTAAAACCACCTCCCATTACGCCATCATCAGGCATTACTTCAAGGGGGGGGGGCAGACTGGCTGTTAAAAACCCTCCTCCAATTTGGCTACTCGCCCTCCTCCTCTATGCCTCTGGCTGCCCTCTTCTCAGTCTTTCCACATGTCTAAGTTCCAAGATGAACCCGGCTGCATAATTGGACATCGCGACCCAGGTAATCTCCCTGCTCAACATGTGTGGTTTTTTTTAAAGGGCAGGTGGAAATCTTCAAAAGATACCGTGGAGCCCTAAGAAGCTTCACAGCATGTGGGATTTTTAACCACTAAAACCACCTCCCATTATGACCCAGGTTGTCTCTATGCTCAACATCTTGCCGATGATGTCTTCTGGAGACAGCTGTCATCGGAGATGCCTCTGTAATTTTCCCGTTCTGCATCAAAGCATGCAAAGTGAAAAAACACGTGCTCCGCATCTTCCTACACAGGCTGGCAGACGGGACACAAAGCATCATCACCCAGCCTAAAGTGGTGTTGGTAGGCTCTGAAGCAGCCATGTCCCGTCAACAGCTGTGTGAGGTAGTGATCCACCTCTCCATGCTGTCTTGTTGACCACGCATTAATGTCTGGGATGAGGCAATGAGTCCACCATCCCTTGGTCTTTGTATCCCAGATCTGCTGCCATCGCGCTGTTCTCTCTATCCTGACTTCCGTAGCAATTGTGCGTCGTTCCGCCACCTGATTTTCTCGTCTCCGCCCGTAGATCTCCGCCCGTTCCTCTGCCATCAGATGGATCGGCATCAGATTGGCAATGACACAAATGGCATCGTATGAGACTGTTTGAAATGCCACCCGAAGGGCACTCCTACAGTATATTAAAGTTATTTGTTGCATGTACGATGTCCCTGCCGTGGTTTCCGACCAAATCGGGGCTGCATACAGCAACACTGAATTAACAACACTCAAGTGGAGTCTTCGGCGAGTCTGCCGTGGGCCTCCAATACATGACATGATCCTTGTCAATGCTGCTCCGGCCCTTGCGTTCACAATTTGCAAATGCTCTTCAAAGCGTAGCCTGGCATCTATCTGGACACCCAGATATCATAATGACGGCTGCGAAATTATACTACAACCTCCAACAGTAATGGTGATGGTCTCCCTAGCTTTCCTACTGGTCACAAGAACTACCTCAATTTTAAGATTATTTATTATTATTATTATTATTAGGTTTATTTCTATACCGCCTTTATTACCCAGCGGGCAACTCAAGGCGGTTTACAGCAACAAAGTACACAATAAGAGAAAATACAAAAAATACAAAATCTGAGCAAGCAGCAACAATAGCAGTAAAATAATCAACAATATTCAAAATACAATTACACAGTATCAACATTTCAAAGCGCGGCAACATCTCACAATTCCAATCCCAAACAAGTTTAGAGATAGTGGCCGTGAAAGTCCTGCTGCTACTGTGGCCTCTTTTGCCCAATCATTTCCAATCATTCCCACCCTGGTGTTGACGGGGCCAGGGCGAGCAGCGGCAGGAATATCCCAGTCCGGAGGCTGTGGCAAGCTTTTATCCCCTCCGGGAGGGCGAAACCCGGGGGTGTGTGAGCAAGACTCCACCATCCAAGTAGCCACAGCTGATGCCTTCTTCCTCACCCTCCAGCATTGACGGGGCCAGGCGGCGGGAGCATCCCAGTCCGGAGGCTGTGGCAAGCTTTTATCCCCTCCAGGCAGGCGAGACCCAGAAGGGGGGGATGTGAGCAAGACTCCACTGCCCAAGTAGCCACAGCTGATGCCGTCTTCCTCACCCTCCGGCATTGATGGAGCCAGGGCGAGCGGCGGTGGGAGCGTCCCAGTCCGGAGGCTGTGGCAAGCTTTTATCCCCTCTGGGCGGGCGAGACCCACTCTGCTGGTTGATCTCCCCACCCCACACCCCACCCCAGCACCAAGAGGGCCTTCTGCCCCTCTTTCTCTCCCCAGGGACCCTCGGCCTTTGGGCTTGCAGGGGTGGGTGGGAAGGGGGCGGCCTGTCTCCCTCTTCCTCCTTTCCCTCCCGATCTTCCCCTTCTGCACCTGTTATGTATTGAATGAATGTTGCAAGTTTCCCTTTAACAGAATGTAACCAGTCAATGTATCCAATTGTATCTAATCAGAGACACATTGTAGCAAGCTGTATAAGGATGCGAGCTAAGTGGCCACAGGTGGCAGTAGCGAGCATCCGGCTCACATGGTACAGATTCCCCGAATACCTGAAGAGCGGGAAACCTTCCCGCCACACCACACCTGGAGAAGATGGGCGTGACAATCTATGACGTCATGCCGACAGTAGCCAATGAGCTACCACCCGAGATATTCAAATGTACAGTGTACTATAAATAGAGCTGTTTTGTCCACCATTACCTCATGTTCACCCTGACCATCATGCAATAAAGTTGTGTTTAGCCCTTTCGTGCAAGACACCAAAGCACCTTACCTGGGGGACTCAAAAATCCCCCTTGCGTTCCTCGGATCAAAACCACCATCGCCACTGCCATCACCATTCTCATCATCCTCTCCAAGGCTAAGCCCACGGCTGCGGCTGCTGCCCCACAAACACACGGAGGGAGAGGTGAGGCGAAGGCTCTTCTGCTCCTGGGAGCCTCAAAAAAGAGGAAGCCTTTGGGTCACTTCCTGGGGAGTTGGGAGGGGTTGCGGGGCAGAGCCCTAGTTCTCCGGAGCCCTGACTCCACCTCAGGATGCAGATCCTCCAATGAGAAGGCGCGCCTTCTAAGCGTCATCAGTCTCCAGGTAGAAGAATTCTCAGCGCTGCCCGAGAGTGAACTCCAAAGGCATCGACAGAGAGAAGAGAGTGACTTGATTGGGGATTAGGGGGGCCCTCCCGGGGTAGGCAACCCCCCTCCCTTGTCCTTCCATAGGTGGAAAAAGCAAAGTAATGACACTTCCCGCCGCATTGCGCTTAGATCACTCCTGTAGGAATGGCTGGCTGCAAGGAAGACACGTGGAGGCAACTGTGCGGTGAAGTCCAGCCCCAACCAGAGTCGGGGATACGTATTTATTACCCTGCCTTGGGGTTCTTGACACGTGCCTTGGACACACGTGCCGCCCCTATACAGAAGGCTTGCATACGTGGCATTTTCTGATGGTCAGCTACAATGTCCGTTCTTGGACATTGCCCTGTGGTTAATGGACAGCCTGCAGTTAATTACCTTGGGCTGGCGAAACCCATTGTTCCTGCCCTAATCTCGGGGTCTATGTGTATTGACTCTGGGTACCTAGCTTCTTGTCCTTTGTCTGCCCTGGCTTGTTTGCTCTACTCTATTTGCCCGTAGCTTAGGTTTAAGATTCATCTCTAACTCATACCTGTCATGTTTTGGATTTGGAAATAAGGGAAATTTCCCAGCAAATACAGGATACTTGACAGCTATGCTTATCCTTTGCTGCCCTCCAATGGCAGCAATAGAGCATTGCAGTCTAATTAATACGGGATGACGGCAGGGAAGAGGGTAACATAACAGGTTTTCCCGGCCAATACAGGATACTTGACAACTATGCTCTAACTAACCCGCTTTATCTTCCCAATTTCCTTTCCCGCCGAGCTCGGGTGATCCCTGGATATGTTGAAAGCCGAGTGAATCCCTGGGGAGAGGTTTAATTGCCAATTATTCCCACGGGCAACCCACAACTCCCTGGGCGGTTCACAAGTTCATTAGCATTTTGCCTCCAACAGACTGCGTACTCCTCTTACTGGCCTTGGAAGGATGGAAGAGACTTGAATCCCTGGTTGGGATCGAACTGACAACCTTTTGGTCACAGTACAGAAGTTTAACCATTGTGCCACCAGGGAAACCGATGGGGCTAGATGAAATATTGGGAGGCAGAAGCATCTGTTGCTACCCCACTTCCAAGATGCAGAGAGAATAGATGTGGGTCTCTCTCGGGCCAGGCAGGGGAGACAGAGACACCCCCCATGGATACCCCTTTCTCTCTCACCTCATGGGGGAGGGGTTTGGCAATCCCATTTCCATCAATTCAGCATCTTTGGGGCTGGGCAGGGTTATTATGCAGAATCTCTGGGGCAAAAGGTGAGGTGGATTGAGCCCATCAAGGAAGCCATGTAGGGGCATAGGAACTATTTTTGCTGGGGGGGGCAACCTTGAAAAGGGCCCAGCTCCTAAGAAAAGGGCCCACATTTTTTGTGGAGGGGGGGTTAGGGACCTACCCTACACCTCTCTAACCCCCCCCAGCAAAAAATGTGGGCCCTTTTCTTAGGAGCTGGACCCTTTTCAAGGTTGCCCCCTGTTGCGATGACCCACGGAAAGGGCTGTCTGGTGCGGAGGTAGCCCGCGGAGGTTGGAGTGACTGGACGCAAGGAAAGGCACGTGAGACAAATATGCGGTGAAGTCCAGTCCCGACCTAAGTTGGGTGGCGCTTTTATTACCCTACCTCGAGGGTTTCCATGCCTAAACACATGGGAACTCATAACAGAAGGCTGATGCAAACATGGCATTTCTGGTGGGTCAGGATAACACCTGTCTCCGGACATTGTCTTGTGATTAATGGACAAACCCGCAGTTATCTAAGATCTGGGTTGGCGAAACCCTATTGTTCTCGCCCTATCTCGGAGACCATGCAAACTGTCTCCGGGACTAACTTCCTTAGCCACTGACTCAGCGTGCTTATCTTGGCCAGAAGGGGAAGAGCAAGTTCAACCCTGGAGTCAACAATTTTTTACCTTTTGTCCTATTTCCTCTGCAATCCTCCAGCCAAGGCTTTTATGAATTTATCCAATCATTAATCTAGCCCGCACCCAATTTCCTTTCCATCAAAGCCCGTGATGGTCCTCAGCCGTGTGCGTTAGCGAGCGAACCCATCGGGAAAGGTAATGGCCAATTTATGAACGCGGGCATACCACATCCCACCCACCCCCCAGCAAAAATAGTTCCTATGCCCCTGGACTGCGGTGAGTTCGAGGCCGTCATGCCTTCTCGGGGAGCCCGACGCCAAATTCTTCAACAACTGGAAGGAACACCTGCAGGAACAATGGCCGACACAACTACGAGGCGGCTCAGGTGATGCAAAGCCCACCCTGCCCACCCAACCCTCTCTGGCTAACACCCTCCCCGCCCCCAAGAAAGGAAGGACACTTTTACTACCTACTCTGTGGGTGTAGTATGGTGGGTGTGGCCAGGGGGAAGCCCTGTGTTGCGCCCGAATTAGGACTAAGGTTAAAGGTAAAGGTTTCCCTTGCTCGAAAGCCAGTCGTATCCGACTCTAGGGTTCAGAAAGAAAAGAAGCGTAAGAAAGCAAAGTGGTTGTCTGATGAGGCTCTTAAAATAGCAGAGGAAAGAAGGAATGCAAAAGTCAAAGGAGAAAGGAAAAAATACAATCATTTGAACACAGAATTTCAAAGAAAAGCAAGGAGAGATAAGGAAAACTACCTAAAAGAACAGTGCAAAGAAATGGAGGAAAACAACAAAAGACGCAGGACTAGAGATCTTTTTTTAAATTTTATTTATTTATACTTCAATTTGTATCCCGCCCTACTCAACACATGGCTGACTCAGGGCGGCTAACAACATATAAATGACCCCAAGACAACTCAAGGGGTTTACATATAAGATACAAGATACAGTATTCAAAATACAATAATCAATACAGTGTTTCACATAAGTTTTCAAAAAAATCGGGGAAATCAAGGGAACATTTAAAGCAAAAATGACCATGATAAGGGGCAAAGACGGAAAGGAGCTAGCTGATGCAAAAGAGATTAAGAAAAGATGGCAAGAGTACAGAGAAACTCTACAAAAAGAACCTCAACACTCCTGGTAATCACAATGATGAAAAAATTGCACTTGAGCCAAACATCCTGGAGAGCGAAGGCATAAAGGCCCTAAAGAGCACTGCAAACAACAAAGCTAATGGAGATGATGGTATCCCAGTTTAATTTTTCAAAGCTCTAAAAGATGATGGCGTCAAATTACTGCATTCAATATGCCAGCAGATTTGGAAAACAAAACAGTGGCCACAGGATTGGAAAAGATCAGTATACGTTCAAATCCCAAAAAAGGGCAATGCCAAAGAATGTTCAAATTATCGAACAATTGCACTCATCCCACACACCAGTAAGGTGATGCTCAAGATAATACAGGATAGACTTCAGCAGCATGTGGAGAGAGAATTACCAGAGGTGTAGGCTGGTTTCAGAAGAGGCAGGGGGACTAGAGACCACATTGCCAACATATGTTGGATCATGGAGAAAACAAAGGAATACCAGAAACAAGTTTACTTTTGTTTTATTGACTACACCAAGGCCTTTGACTGTGTGGACCACAACAAGATATGGCAAGTAATTTAAGAGATGGGAATACCAGAGCACCTCATATGCCTTATGAGAAATCTGTACATGAATCAAGAAGCAACAGTTAGGACAGAGTATGGAATGACGGAGTGGTTTGGAATAGGAAAAGGAGTAAGACAAGGCTGCATTTTGTCACCCTGCTTATTCAACTTATACACAGAGCACATAATGTGCAATGCAGAGATGGAGGAATCACAATATGGGATTAAAATTGCTGGGAGAAACATCAACAATCTGAGATATGCAGACGACACCACTCTAATGGCAGAAAGTGAGGAAGACCTCAAGAATCTCTTGATTGGGCTGAAGGAGGAGAGTGCAAAAGCTGGCTTGAGACTCAATATCAAGAAAACCAAGATAATAGCAATAGCCCAATCAGTTCCTGGAAAATAGATGGGGAAGAAGTAGAAGCAGTGACAGATTTTACATTCTTAGGATCCAAGATCACTGCAGATGGGGATTGCAGCCATGAAATAAAAAGGCGACTGATTCTTGGGAGACAGGCTATGAGAAACCTGGGGAACATAGTGAAAAGCAGAGACATCACATTGCAAACAAAAATTAGAATAGTCAAAGCAATTGTATTCCCAGTGGTAATGTATGGATGCGAGAGCTGGACAATTAGGAAAGCTGAACGCAGAAGAATAGATGCCTATGAAATGTGGTGTTGGAGGAGAGTTTTGAGAGTACCCTGGACAGCGAGGAGAACAAATAGGTCAATCTTAGAAGAAATCAACCCTGACTGCTCATTGGAAGGTCAAATAGTAAAGATGAAGCTAAAGTACTTTGGACATCAAATGAGAAGGGAGGATGTACTTGAGAAGGCCTTGATGCTGGGAAAGGTGGATGGCAAAAGAAGAAGGGGAAGGCCAAAGATGTGATGGCTAGATGGTATTGTAGACACAATGGGCACAGAACTGGGAGAGCTGAGGGGGATGGTGGAGGACAGAGGCGCCTGGAGGACAATGGTCCATAGGGTCGCAAAGGGTCGGAATCGACTGTGCGACTGAACAACAACAAAAATATAATATAATATAACTAGCATAGTTTGCCCGGCCTTGCTGGGCATTTTTAATGTGTGTTGGTGGTTTGGGGTGGTTTTGGTTTTGCACAACCACCACTCCTAGGGGGAAAAAACCCACTCCAACCACCAACTCATGATCCATCTGATGATCTCTCCTTCATCATACTTGATGAGATCCAGGAAGATAAACAACAGGAACAAACTGAGGTTCTCTCCCTTAATATGGTTGATGAGGTGCATGTAGATGAACAGATTGCAGGAGAGAGGCTTCTTGTACTAGGCGATTCAATAATTAGAAATACAGAGAAATGGATTTGTGATGCACATGATAACCGTATGGTGACTTGCCTGCCAGGGGCAAAAGTTGCAGACATCACAAGAAATCTAGATAGATTGTTAGAGAGAACTGGGAAGGAGCCAGTTGTCATGGTACATGTTGGTACCAATGATGTTGGGAAGGCCAAGCGGTCTGTCCTGGAAGCCAAATTCAGGTTGTTAGGAAGAAGATTGAAGTCCCGGACTTCCAAGGTAGCATTTTCAGAAGTGCTGCCTGTCCCTCACACAGGACCTACCAGGCAGGCAGAGCTCAGAAGCCTCAATGCGTGGATGAGGCGGTGGTGTCGAGAGGAGGGCTTCAGATTTGTCAGGAACTGGAGAACATTTTGGGACAAGCCAAATCTGTTCAGGAGGGATGGGTTGCATTTGAACCATGATGGGACCAGATTGCTGGCACTCAACATCAAAAAGGCTGCAGAGCAGTTTTAAAACTGATAACTGGGGGAAAGCCGACAGGAGCTGGGCAGCATCCGGTTCGGGAAAGTGTGTACTTGAGTAGTGAGGAGGATGCAAAAATTACTGAGCAGAGCAAGGAGCTAGTCACCAGCACTCTAGCAGAAGGATGCAAGAGGCAGTCTAACAATGCAACTGGACTCAAAAGACTGTATCAGGAAAACATATATAAATGCTTGTATACAAATGCCAGAAGCCTCCGGTACAAAATAGGGGAGCTGGAATACTTAGCAATAGATAAGAATATTGATATTATTGGCATCACTGAAACCTGGTGGACGGATGATAACCAATGGGATACAGTTATCCCAGGCTACAAACTGTACAGGAAGGATAGGAAAGGGCAAACGGGAGGGGGTGTCGCCTTGTATGTCAAAGAAGTGATAAAATCGTATGAATTGGAATATCTAGGTGATTTGGAGTCACCATTAGAAGCTCTGTGGGTAAGAGTACCAGGCCACAAGGATGGTCTAACAGTAGGCATATACTATCGGCCTCCGACCCAAACTCTTGAGGGAGACTGGCAGTTGGAGAATGTTGTAAAGGAGGCATCCAAGAAGGGAAGCCTGGTTATAATGGGGGACTTCAATTACCCTCACATAGACTGGGTGAACTGTTGTTCAGCACATGATAAAGAGATAAAGTTCCTAGATATGCTAAATGATTGTTCCCTGGGACAGATGGTTGAAGACCCAACTAGAGGTACAAGAATCCTTGACTTGATCCTGAGTAATACTCAGGATCTGGTGCAAGATGTTAATGTGACTGATCCAATAGGGAACAGTGACCACAACTCAATTATGTTTAACTTGATCATAGACCGCAAATCTAACACAGAGACCTTAAATTTTCAAAAAGGAAATTTCCCAAAGATGAGTAAACTAGTAAAAAAGAAGCTGAAAGGGAAAATTGAGAGAGTCCAAACACTCCAAGAGGCATGGAGGCTGTTTACAAAAACAATAACAGAGGCCCAATTGGAATGCATACCCAAAAGGAAAAAGGGCACTGCCAGGTCCAAGAGGACTCCAATGTGGCTTACAGGAGCTGTTCGGGAAGTGATCAAGAGCAAGAAAAGCTCATTTAGAAGATGGAAGGCTTGTCCAAATGAGGACAGCAGGCAGAAACATAAATTCTGGCAGAACAAATGCAAGGCAACAATCAGGAAAGCAAAGCAAGACTTTGAGGAGCGTATAGCTAAAAATACTCAGAGAAATAACAAAGACTTCTTTAAGTACATTAGAAGTAAGAACCCAACTAGGAAGGCCATTGGACCATTAGATGACAATGGAAGGCAAGGGCTTATTAAAGAGGAAACAGAGATTGCAGAGAGACTCAATGAATTCTTTGCTTCAGTATTCACTGAAGAAGACAGAGACCACATGCCCAAAACAGAGCCTATCATCGTAGGGAATATAACACCAATTCGTACCGAATATAACACCAATTTTCAAAAAAGGATCCAGGGGTGATCCAGGAAATTACCGACCTGTCAGTTTGACATGTGTCCCAGGTAAAGTGATGGAAACCATCCTAAAAGATAGAATTAATAGGCACATAGAAGAGAAGGCGCTGCTAAAGGAGAGCCAACATGGCTTTTGCAAGGGCAAATCATGCCTCACTAATCTGTTGGAATTTTTTGAGAGTGTCAACAAGCATGTGGATAAGGGAGATCCAGTTGACATTGTTTATCTGGACTTTCAGAAGGCTTTTGACAAGGTCCCACACCAAAGGCTCTTGAATAAACTTACCAGTCATGGAATAAAGGGACAGGTCTTGTCCTGGATCAGCAACTGGCTAAGGGACAGGAAACAGAGGGTAGCACTAAATGGACACTTCTCCAAGTGGAGGGAAGTAAAGAATGGGGTCCCCCAAGGTTCAGTACTGGGACCACTGCTTTTCAACCTCTTCATAAATGATCTAGAGGTAGGAGTAAAAAGCAAGGTAGCCAAATTTGCTGACGACACTAAATTATACAGGGTAGTGAAAACTGTGAGAGATTGTGAAGAGCTCCAGAGGGATCTCTTGACACTGGGGGAGTGGGCAAAACAGTGGCAAATGAGCTTCAACATCAGTAAGTGCAGAGTGATGCATGTTGGGGCAAAAAACCCCAATTACATTTATAAACTGATGGGGTCTGAACTCTCTGCGACAAACCAGGAAAGGGACCTTGGTGTCCTGGTGGACAACTCAATGAAGGTGTCAACCCAGTGTGCCTCAGCAGTGAAAAAAGCAAACTCAATGCTAGGGATCTTTAGGAAGGGTATAGAAAATAAGTCAGCAAGTGTCATTTTGCCTCTTTATAAATCTATGGTGAGGCCCCATCTGGAATACTGTGTACAGTTCTGGTCGCCATACCTCCAGAAGGATATTATGGAGCTGGAAAAAGTGCAGAGGAGGGCAACCAGAATGATTAGGGGATTGGAACACCTTCCTTACTTTAGTGTATGGGACCAAAGACACAAGAACAGCCGAAGGGTTGGCTTAACACAGGTTTATTGCATGATGATCCGGAGGAACATGAGGTAATGGCGGACGGGCAGCTCAATATATACAGTGGCTATACATTTGAATGTGGCTCCTCGACAGTCTATTGGCTACTGTCTGCTTGACGTCATAGAGGGTCACGCCCTTCTTGTCCAGGTAAGGTGGTGGCGGGAATCTTCCCACGCTGCTGATCAAGGGTGGATCTGGGCCATGAGAGCTGGACGCTCGCTATTGCCATCTAGTGGTCACTAGCTCGCGTCCTATTGTAAGGGTTACAGTGATGCAGCTGAAGGTTATACTGTTGCACATAGGAAGGTTACATTGATTCCACATGGCTAGGTACATTGTTAAAGGCACAGCTTTAAGAACACAACATCCCTCCCCCCTAGGATGAGACGAAATCTCTCAGCCAAGATGGCTTATTGCAAACACGTTTGGGCCGTGATGTGGGCTGACCTGCCCCAGGGGCGCTACCTCTTCCTTGTTCCCTGGTCCCTTGTCCTGTAATGGGAGAGGGAGACTTGTTAGTGGCTTGCCGTGGCTTGGCAGCTTTAGGGGAAGGGAAAAACTCCATTGTGGGCAGACTGGGGGCACTAGGGGCTAACGAAAAACCCCTCTTCTCGCTTTGACGGGTGGGGGACCACTCCGAAAAAAAACCCCCGGTCTTGAAAATCAAATTCTAACTCTGTTGGGGTGTCCGTATTTGTGGGGGAATTCCGCGAGATATGTATGGGGTCGGGTTCCTTTCCCTCCGCCGAAGGATCTCGCAGGATATCTACGAGGACAGATTCCCTTTCCTCCCCCCTTGGTGGGGACCCGCGGCTCCCCTCTCCTCCCCCTTGGGCTAAACGGGTGGGGGAGAACCCTAACGCTGAGTCTTGTTTTCCGCGGTCTGCGCCCTGCTCGTCGGGGACCCTGCGCCGGAGCTGGTCCGCGTGCCGCCTCCACAGTAGACCTGTGCTGGTCTCAACACGGTACGAAACGGGACCGGTTTGCTCTAAGACAACGCCCGGTACCCAGGCTGGGCCCGCGCTGGCGTAGTTCCTGCAATGTACAGGGGCGCCCACGCTGAAACTTTTAGTGGCTTCTATCCCGACGTTCCTCCCTTTATCCTCTACCCTCGCTGGGTCCAACCTGGTAAGGATCGTGGTCAGTTTTCTACGCATTAAGAGCTCTGCGGGGGAGTATCCTGACGCTAGGGGAGTCACTCTGTATCCCAGCAAAAACTGACACACCTGATGGTTCAGGTCCCTGGGCCCCATGCGCCGCAACGCATCCTTGGTGGTGCGCACGAGGCGCTCCACTTGTCCGTTCGTTGCCGGGTGAAAGGGGGCGGAGGTGATGTGCCGAATGGCGTTGATTTCTGTAAATGCCCTGAACTCGGTGGACGTGAAACAGGTAGTGTTGTCGCTAATGAGGGTGTCGGGTAGGCCGAACGTGGAAAAAACCCTCCGTAAATGCTTTATGGTTGTGGCCGAGGGCGTGCTCGTGACCGGAATGACCTCCAACCACTTGGAGTAAGCATCCACTACAAGGAGAAAGAGCGTCCCACGGAACGGGCCAGCAAAGTCTACATAAACCCGGGACCACGGTCCCTTCGCCGCGTCCCATTCCCTGTGAGGCAGGCGGGCCTCCTCTGGTCTGGAGCGTTGGCAGGGCTCGCAAGTGCCGACCATGTGCTCGATGTCGGCGTCTAACTGGGGCCACCAGAAATAGCTCCGGGCCAGAGCCTTGGAGCGGACGATTCCGGGGTGGCTGACGTGCAGCAGTTTGAGCACCCGCGGTCGTAGGGACGCAGGGATCACTACCCGCTGGCCCCACAGTAGGCACCCCCTCTCAAGGGACAACTCTAGTTTTTTTCGAAAAATGGGTCGAATTCCGCTGCTGGGGAAGACGCTGGCCACCCTTTCTGCACCCAGGAGCTAACCTTCGCCAAAGTGTTGTCCTTGCCGGTCGCTTTGGCGATGTCGGCGGGCAATATTGGGGGCGAGTCTAAAACTTCTATCATTAGCACCTGGCGGTCCGGCTCCTCCCCGCCCACGTGGCTGCTATCCTGGGGAAGGGGGGACCTCGACAGGGCATCCGCATGGCTGATCTCCCTCCCGGGCCGGTACACCAACGCTTGGTCGGGGGTGGGGGTGGACAAAGTAGATAAGGAAAAAACTGTTTTCCCTATCGCATAACACTAGAACTAGGGGGCACTCCATGAAACATTTGGGTACTAGTTCTCAAACAAATAAGAGAAAGTACTTTTTCACCCAGAGGATTACTGGTCTATGGAACTCTCTGCCAGAAGAAGTGGTGACAGCTGTCAGTCTTGACATCTTTAAGAAAGGATTAGACAAGTTCATGGAGGACAAGAGTATCAATGGCTATAATTATGGATACTTAAGGACAACCTCCGGGTTGGAGAGATAGGCAGGATATCTCTCAATATCATTTCCAGGGAATCCTAAGCAAGTGAAGGCATCTGCTTGGGAATACCCTGAAGGAAATGGTGAGCCACTGTGTGAGACAGAATGCTGGACTGGATGGGCTGTGGCCTGTTCCAGCAAGGCTGTTCTTATGTTCTTATGTAACGCCAAAGACAAGCCCCATCCCACCCCATCCACATTTTGCTCCTGGCAGAGTCCGACCTCAGTGGCTCTGTGGGGAGAAGGAGACCCAGGTGGGGGTAGGTTTAAGAGCCCCTTCTTCCTTTTCCCTGCCCTTTTCAGACACTTTCTCAGCTTTATACCATGATTTTCTAGGTTTTCTCATTCTGGCCCATCTGCTCCTTAATTTTCTGGGTCATTACTGGCCACCTAAACTCCTTGGGGTAGAGACTGTGCTACATAGGAAACTGTGGCCATCATCTTCCCGAATCACCTTCCACAAGGAGACTTGAGAAAATTATGGGGTGAAGGGGGATTGGGAGTCAATGACACAGGATCTCTGGGGCTGGGAAGTGTGGGGCTGTGGCTCTGGGTGCAACCGCCAAATGAAAAATGAAAAATCGCTTCCTCAAACAGTTTCAGAAATTAAAAGAGGAGCTCCAAAGTAATCCAATTCCTCCACCTAATGGCTCAGGTGTAAATGGCAGTTTCCCCATAGCTACAATGGAGAGAGCTCCAATCTTGAAGCAAGCTAATTTTGAATAAACCAAGGGAGAAACTTCTTTGGATTTTCAATGATGTCATGCCAAGCCTCTCTTCTAGTGGCGAAGATGATGATCTCTTGGGCAGAGTGACCAGAGGAGCCTCACCTTTATTTGAATGTCTCTGTTTGCTTAAAAATGTTAGGTAACTGATGTTAGGCAATTTCTTTTTCTGAACACTTAATAACATGTGGAGATAGGTTTTTTTTCTAAATTGCAAGATGCTAGCTTAATTGTGAACATGAATAGATGTTAAATTGCTTGATTGGTGAATAGCCATAATGTTTTTCTTTTCTGTAATGCTTGCTTGCCAAGAGGGCCTAGCCAGGGGGTGGCCAGTGGTTGGGTGGCCAGGGGTTAGCTCCTCTGAGCTAACTGCCCTCCCTCCCCATCCTAGGCAAAGTTCCAATGGTGTGTGTGTGTGTGATAGAATTGGAAGAAGCCACACACACACACACACACACACACACTGATATTCCAGTGGCAGGGAGTAATTGATATCTCTCTCCATGGTTCAAACGGAGAAAAAATTTCCATCACTCTGCTTTGGATAGGGGCCGCGAAGCGGGCCGGATATGCTGGATCGGGGCCTGAAGCAGGCCGGTGGGTCCCGGAGGAGACTGGTCAAGCAAAGACACACGAGGCAGGATGGAGCGAAGACCAGTGTTTAATGATGACAAATCAGAAGCATTTATGCCTGCCTAATCTGGCTGGGTGCATACGTTGCACGTAGTGATACAGAGGAAGCCCTGAGTCTGCACATCATGTTTACACAAGTTAATTGGGGAAGTCTTCACCGGGGGAAGTTTCTTATCTGACTTAATTAACTACTGGGGACATGCATTGTTCCTCGTTATCGGGAGCAAACAAGTGGCCAAAGTTGACTCTTAGACTTTAGGGCTTCTGCGGATGCAAGATTACCCATTACATGCCTATGGGGTTAACCATCTATGATCTTTAGCTCTCTATTGTCCTAGCTGCCTGTCGGGTCAGCAATAGGTGAATCAAGGTATACAAATATTCCGCTCCCCAATTTGTGTACCCTGGAACCCGGGCTCCAAGGAGCGTGCCCCCAAGTCCTGGTTCTGTCAGGGACAGTATGCCAATTGTGTGCGCGGATCCTGCAACTCTGAATTTGACAACTGGAAGGTCAGCTGGTCAGAAGTTTCAGACCCGAGTGCTGCATGATGGGGTGAGCTCGCGTCTCTGTCTCCGCTCCTGACAACCTAGCTGTTCGAAAGGAGGAAACTGCAAGTAGATAAATAGGTACCACTTTGGTGGAAATGTAAACCGCATTCCATGCACTCTAGTCATGCCTGCCACATGTCCATGGCATACCTGTCAACCGCGGCTCCTGCCAATCCGGGACCTGCGCAGAACGGTTCTGCGCAGGTCGCCTTCTACGCATGTGTAAAACCCTTCTATGCATACGTAGAAGGCGACCAGCACAGAACGGCTGCGCAGCACCTCCTTTCCCCCCGCTGCCAAATTCCGGGATTTCGGCAGCGCGGGGCGGGAAATGGCGCAAATCAGCGCTGAAAACCGGGAAATCCCGGCCAATCCGGGAAGGTTGACAGGTATGGCTACAAACAGAGACGAGCACAGAACTCTAGAGTCAGATACGACGAAGGGTAACCTTTACCTCTAGCAAGAGTGGGGGTGTGCCATACAAAAGGGCTGCTTAGAGAGGGAGGATGGCAGACAAGAGCGATTCCTATAGAGGGAGGATGGCAGACAAGAGTGATTCCTAGAGAGGGAGCATGCAAGACTAGAGACTCCCGGAGTATACGAGATGAGTGGATTTTCCTAGAGGGGAGAGACATGTGGGAGTGGAAAACGGCCATGGAGGTATAAAAAAACAGGAGATGATATGACGTCACACACTTGAAGCCGACTAATCCGACAGTCCGCCATGATAGTTGGCCCAAAACATTGCCTTTATTGTGTGGCGTTGTGAAAGTACATCGGGATTTCTCCTTTAATATCAGTGGGGGGGGGGTTGCGATCCCCCTCTCCGCTGGCTCCGCTGGGGTTGGGAGGTTTGGGGGGACAAAAGGGGTCTGTCTCCCCAACCCTTCTGGATCCAGGAGACCCGGGAGAGGTGATCGATTCCACACACACCCCAAACACTCCGGTCTTAAAGAGAAGAAACCCAACCCCCCAACCCAGGGGACCCAGGAGAGGGGATCGATTCCATCCCCCTCTGTGGATTCCCCATGCCCATCTGGCATGGAAACGGCCCTTGCAGAGGCCGCTTTGGTGAGAAGGCTCCCAGCCGTGGTTTCTGCAGGCAGAGAAATTAAGGGGGGTGGATAAATGATAGGGTTTGATTCACCCAATTCCTTGACCTGACCAGCGGACCTGCTGAGAGAGCGAATATGTTACCCATTAGAGTAATCCCTCATCTCCGAGTTTCAGTCTTATCCCAGAGGCAAACAGGAGTCATGATTGCCTTATCCTAAGCCCTAAACAATGGTGTTTTCCCAGTCAATGTTTGCCCGCACTAATTAACTTCCCCAAGAGAGATTCCCAATTAACCTGAGTAAATAGGTGATGTGATCTAATGTCGGGTGACGGTTTTTTCTACCTTGCCTTCTGATCTATAAAAGGTGATGTCTTTTCCTCAATAAACTACTGATCTTATCCTCCTCCATACTGCCTCGTATCGTTCCTTGATCAGTCTCCTCCGGGACCTACGGCCCGTAGCGGCCCCGATTCGCTACACCTGGTGACCCCGACGTGATTCTACTCGTGAGTAAGCGACCCCCGAGCGGTCTTCCTCAGAGTAGCGATCACATGGTCCGGTTCTGCGCTTGAACCGTGTCCGAATCATCCCGGAGGACAGCGCGGCACTCCGGCCGGCAGCCAGCCGATCGGAGGGACGGCCTACGGTGAGGCAGTCCAAAGAGGCATCCTACAGCTTGCTCCCGACTTTCGCGGCGGCTTGCGCCAAAGGGAAAAACGCGTTCCGCTCAGGGCAGCTGTGAGCCCCTGACAGCGCAGTGGCCACCGAGGGCCCGTGGCCGCAGTCCACGCTCCGAGCTCTACCCAGAAGCGTCGTCACCAGAACCTATTGCCTGCCACAGACGCGTCGACTCGTCCCGAGGAGGAAACTTCCGAGGACCCAATCGCAGGTAATATGGGGACCTGTCCTCAGCGACAGCATCCATCCGCTAGCCAAAGAACTCGTGAGGGAGAGTTCAGAATCCTGGCCAGGGTATTTAAGGTGCGTTTTCACAGTGGAGAGCTAGCGAGACTTTTGGTGTACCTAGGGGAACACTGCCTACTTTACCCAGAAGTAGGTACGTTAACCCTTGAGATCTGGGATCAGATAGGAGACTGCATTCAGCAACCCCAGAAAGCTCCAGGAGGCGTAATTCGCACATGGAGAAAATGTAGGAAGCTCTTAGCGGAGATAGAGCCAGTCCGGGTAGAGGCCAAAGAACCCCCAAATCTGCCAGATGTGCCAGCCGAACCAACGGCGCCTATGGCGCTCTATCCGTCACTTCAGTTCAGGCAGAGTAGTGTAGGGAGCTTTCCCTCGGTGACAGCTGCAGACGTCACCGACGGAATGCAAGGAATGAGGAGCGCAGGCGCTTCTCAGCCAGCAACGGGTTCCCTAGCTACCAAAAGTGCCCTTCAGCGCACAGTAGAGGAAGAACTCAGGAAGGGGGATTTGCCAGTAGAAGAGCTAGCAGAGCTCAGTCAGATATGTCCCATCCGCATGGAGATGGATGCCCTCACGGGCGCCCAGCAGATAGTTCATTCCCCAGTCCCGTATAAGCTTCTCATGGCTATACGGAAAGCCATTTCAGAGACAGGGCTCCAAAGTCGTTTTACTAGGGGCACGCTTCAGCAAGTGTGCGAGAACACCATGTGGATTCCCCATGACTGGAAAGCCGTCATGCGGATGATGCTCACCCCTAGCCAGTATTTAATTTGGGACAGCGAGTTTCGCCTTGAGGCACAGACAAGGGCTGCCAGGATGGGAGGTGCAGTACTTCCTGACCAGTTATATGGTTCAGGTGCCTTCGAGCCCATCAATGCCCAGATCAACTTGTCTCTTGCCACTCTCCAGATGTCGGCCGAGGCTGCCTTTAGGGCGTTCTTCAAAGTCCCAGCAACTGGCAAAGCGGCTAAAAATTACACCGCTATCAAGCAAGGAGCCCAGGAACCCTATATGGACTTCATCAATCGCCTGGAAGAAGCTATTAGCAGGCAGATTGATAATGAGCAGGCCCAACAAGAGCTCATGATGAAGTTAGCCAAGGACAATGCCAATTTAGACTGCCGTAAAATCTTGCAGTCCCTGGGCAATCGTCCTGACTTGACCCTTACGGACATGATTAGAGCTTGCGCCGACGTTGGCACAGAATCCTATAAGATGGGTTTGCTAGTGGCAGCGGTGCAAGGGGTAAAAGACCAAAAGGTAAGACCCCAGGAGCGTGTCACAATTGTGGCAAGGTTGGTCACTTTGCTAGGGAGTGCCAATCCAAGGGAGGCGGACAAAGGTCCGGCCGTCCCAAGGCTCCGAATACCCCATGTCCGAAGTGCAAAAGAGGCTACCATTGGGCTCGAGACTGTCCGAATTCGGGAAACCGGAACGCGGGCATGTCTCTGGCCCCGGTCCAAACAGAGGCTTCCTTCGCCCAGAACTCACCAGAGCTAGACTAAATCCCGGTCACATTCCAGACATTGCGAGGGCACAGGCCAGCCCCAAGGGTAGTACAGGGTTAGATTTGACTTGTCAGGCAGACGTTACATGCGACCTGCCAGGCACGGTCTATCTGGTGGACTCCCAGTACATGGGTCCACTGCCCAAGGGCTTTATAGGTTTAGTTTTGCCCCGCAGTGTAGCTGGAGCACGCGGAATTCTTATAATTCCAGGAGTTGTTGACTCGAATTTTTCAGGCGTTCTCCAAGTTCAGCTTTAGACTCACCTGCCCCAAACTATTCACAAAGGAGACACCTTAGCGCAACTGATCATGGTTCCTTGTCACTCGCCAGCAGATAGCCAGGGAAGGCTCAGTGACAGCTCCGAGTCCCGGTCAGAGGACCGCTCGAGCGCCAGTGAGGCAGTACAAGGATACCAGGTCTTAGCGACAGTGGAGACCAACATTGAGTGGAAGCAGCGCCCCGTTATCGAGGTATTTTTGAACAAAAGAGCGTTCTCAGGCTTACTCGATACCGGAGCGGATGTGTCAGTGATAAGTAGAAGCCAGTGGCCTAGGGAGTGGGCCATTGAGCCGGTCTCCGATGTGTGGGGGGTAGGCGGAATTCAGAAAGCGTTTAGGAGCCGAGAGTGGGTGGAAGACACAATCCCAAAGGCTGACGGCACGGCGGTAATTTGGCCGCACATTCTTGACGTGCAAATCAACCTTTGGGGGCGAGACATCTTACAGCAGTACGGTGCTACGCTTACCTTTGGGTAATGGTGTTGCCACTTAAATGGCTCACCGATACGCCGGTTTAGGTAGAACAATGGCCGGTAGTGGGAGAGAAATTAGTTGCCCTCAAGCAGCTGGTTAAAGAACAGCTAGACGCAGGACATATAGAACAGTCCACAAGTCCATGGAATTCGCCAGTTTTTGTCATAAAAAAGAAGTTGGGGAAGTGGCGACTCCTCCACGATCTCAGAGAGATCAATAAATGCATACAGCCAATGGGTCCGCTTCAATGTGGCATCCCAAATCCTAACATGATTCCCGAGGGGTGGGAGATTCTAGTCGTAGATCTCAAGGATTGCTTTTATACAATTCCCTTAGACCCCCGGGACCGGGAAAGGTTTGCCTTTACGGTGCCGGTTGTGAACCACAGCGAGCCCACGCAGCGTTACGCGTGGAAATTTTTGCCACAGGGCATGCTCAATTCGCCCACCCTGTGCCAAATTTATGTTCACAACGCACTGGCAAAGTTCCGAAGCCTTTACCCTAAAGCCATAGTTTGCCATTTTATGGATGATATCTTGGTCGCGATGCCGCAACTCGGCAGCGAAATGTTTTCTGACCTCCAGGCCAGCCTGGGGGACAAAGGTTTACTCATTGCCCCAGAGAAAGTGCAGAGAACCGAGCCCTTCTCATACCTGGGTCATCGGCTTCTCCGCTCTTTCGCAGCACCAGTTTTGCCTCAGATCAATTTACAGGACTCAGTCACCCTTGTAGAGTTGCAGCAAGTTCTGGGTAACATCAATTGGGCCAGACCGTATTTCCGATTGGATACGGATCTTTTAAAACCGCTCTTCTCGCTGCTAACTTTAGGTAAGCAGCCGGCAGACCGGATAAAAATTTCTCGAGAAGCGCGCTTAGCTCTCGAGAAAGTTAACCAAGTTCTCAGCCAGCGGTGGGTAGATAGGATCACCCCAGGGCCATATTCTCCGATCCTGAATTTGTACATCGTACGGTCAGGATCCATGTTCACTGGAGCGCTTGGCATAGATGCCGAGAAAGGGGCGAGTATCGTGGAGTGGGTGTACCTTCCGAACACCACTTCACGAAACATCGTTCCTCCCCAAGAACTGGTCTCCGCGGTGGTTTACCGCGGAAGGCTGAGAGCTAGGGACATTTCAGGGCACGATTTAGCCAAAATTGTTGTCCCGTTCACCAAGGTACAGAGTCAGCTCGCTGATCCCCACACCATAGTCCAGGGCATCAGAGAGGGTTCTGCATGGGGAACTTGGTGGAGTTCAGTGTGGAACTGGATGTGGTCATGGATCTCGTGGGGGTGGCTACAGACGGTGCTTAAGATAGCTGTGGGGGTGATTATACTAGGCGTGACAGTCTGTTGCTTCGTGCAATGTATTCCCTTGCTGATATCCCAATGCTGGCGCAGAAGGAAACCCCGAGACATCATCCCTGCTCACCAGCTGATGCCGCTCTTGCGCAGAGTCGCCGGTCAGGCTCTTAAATAAAACAGAAAGGGGAAATGTGGATTCCCCATGCCCATCTGGCATGGAAACGGCCCTTGCAGAGGCCGCTTTGGTGAGAAGGCTCCCAGCCGTGGTTTCTGCGGGCAGAGAAATTAAGGGGGGTGGATAAATGATAGGGTTTGATTCACCCAATTCCTTGACCTGACCAGCGGACCTGCTGAGAGAGCGAATATGTTACCCATTAGAGTAATCCCTCATCTCCGAGTTTCAGTCTTATCCCAGAGGCAAACAGGAGTCATGATTGCCTTATCCTAAGCCCTAAACAATGGTGTTTTCCCAGTCAATGTTTGCCCGCACTAATTAACTTCCCCAAGAGAGATTCCCAATTAACCTGAGTAAATAGGTGATGTGATCTAATGTCGGGTGACGGTTTTTTCTACCTTGCCTTCTGATCTATAAAAGGTGATGTCTTTTCCTCAATAAACTACTGATCTTATCCTCCTCCATACTGCCTCGTATCGTTCCTTGATCAGTCTCCTCCGGGACCTACGGCCCGTAGCGGCCCCGATTCGCTACACCCCTCCAACACAAGAAGCAATCGTAAAGGGTAGCCTGCTAATGTTTTGGTCCACCTAATATGGCGGCAGGCCACGCCCTCCGGCTTCAAAAAAACTCACAGCATGAATCCTGTAGTGCCATCTCCTGTTTTTTATATCTCCATGAAGACCGCGGCCTCTTTCACCCGGAAACGATTCCTTTCCCACCACCTTCCATTTCGAGAGGCAACCATATGTTTAGGAGAGTTGCTGCGATAAGTCTCCATTGATTTCTGGACTACAAATCCCATCCTTTCCGAGGCGGGAAGGGTTTAGAGCAGGAGTTCTCAACCTATTGTAAGTGGGAGTGGGGGAAGGTCTCTCACCCTCCGAAAGCTTCAGGGGCCGGAAGGTCATTCCTCCACCAGATGGGGCACTTCCGGGTGTGGTGGGGGAGGGGGGAGGTGGGTCTGGAAGGGGGGAGGGGAGCCCCCCATGGAAATGAGAATCCCTAGTTTACACTTGTGTGAACTGGACTCTTAAGTGACTCGCTTTTCCCACGTATTGGAGACAGGCAGGAATGGATCCTGACCTTCAAAGGCCTGCAATACTGGCTGTTGTTGAGCCGCCATAGCCAGAGTGGGGCCAGGTGGGGCGGGGCTGTGGGGCTTCTTCGCCCACCCTGAGTTAGCAGTTTGCCCAACCTTCACCGACCCCCCCCATCTCGCCACCCTCCCAAAGGTGTGTGTGTGTGTGTGTGTGTGTGTGTGTGTGTGTGTGTGTGTGTGTGTGTGTGTGTGTGTGTGTGTGTGTGTGTGTGTGTGTGTGTGTGTGTGTGTGTGTGTGTGTGTGTGTGTGTCTTTTCAATGCATCCCTATGGGAAACCATGCTATGCCAGGGAGGGCAAACTGCTAACTCAGCCCACCCTTCCCTGCCTATGGCTATGGCCCTGCCTTTGAACCTCCAAGCCGGGTCCTCCTCCCTCAGAGTCCATCGCCCAGGGGCAGCCAGTGTGGGGAAAGCCCTTGCCAGCCATGGATGAAGAAGGGGTCTCTCGCTTGCCCGACAGGCCGTTGCTGGAGCCCCAGGAGAGTTAATAGAGAAATCCTTGGGTGTGAAGAAGGGGAAGGGAGTTTTAGCCTTGGAAATTTTGTTGTTGTTTAGTGTCACAGTCAAGCCCAACCCTTTGCAAAACCATGGACCATCATGCGCCAGGCTCCTCTAACTTCCACCATCCTCCTCCGGCCACTCAAATCTAGGCCCATTGCATCGACAATGCCATCTATCCACCTCATTTTCTGACATCCCCATCTCCTTTTTCCTTCCCAGCATCAATGCGTTCTCTAGTAAGTCCTCTCTTCTCATTTGGTGACGAAAATACTTGAGCTTCATCTTCAGTATTTGTCCATTCAATGGGCAGTCAGGGTTGATTTCCTGCCGGATCGACTGATTTGTTCTCATCGCAATCCAGGGGACTCTTAGTCTCCTCCAGCAACATAGTTCAAAGGCCTCTATTCTTCTATGCTCAACCTTCCTTATGGTCCAGCTGTCATTGCTGTACATTACTACTGGTGAAACCATTGCTTTGACTTTGCGGACTTTTGTAGGCAGGGTGATTCTCTACTCTTAATTATGCTATCTAGATTTCTCATTGCTTGTAAGCGTCTCTTTATTTCTTGGCTTTTATATAAAACTACTATTTATTTATTTATTTAAAATATTTATATTACCAGTTAAATATTTATCTCTTGATGTATTTGGAGTTCTGTCTTCAGGGGGTGATACAAAAAAGTCCTTGGTCCACCTTGCAGCCATTGTGGCCAAATTTATGTTTGGATTTCACCCCCCAAAAAAAATAAAAAGGGAGGCACCAGGAAGCGTCTCTTCTCTCTGGCTTTCTCCAGAGGGAGGTCTTGCCCTGCTAATGCTATAATTTCCCTTCCGGAGGAGTTTTTCAAATGGCTTGTTGCAAAGGTCAAAACAGCTGTAGGGCACTGTGAGTTTCTCAGGAAGGGAGTATCCCAGAGAGATTTTATTCATCCTATGTTGTTGTGTTCTTAAAGCTGTGCCTTTAACAATGTACCTATCCATGTGTAATCAGTGTAACCTTTCTATGTGTAACATTATAACCGTCAGCTGCATCACTGTAACCCTTACAATAGGACGCGAGCTAGTGACCACTAGATGGCAGTAGCGAGCGTCCAGCTCTCATGGCCCAGACCCACCCTTGATCAGCAGCGCGGGAAGATTCCCGCCACCACCTTCACCTGGACAAGAAGGGCGTGACCTGAAATGACGTCACGCAGACAGTAGCCAATAGACTGTCGAGGAGCCACATTCAAATGTATAGCCACTGTATATATTGAGCTGTTCGTCCGCCATTACCTCATGTTCCCTCTGACCACCATGTAATAAACCTGTGTTAAGCGAGCTCTTCGGCTGTTCCGTTGTCTTGGTTCCCATACACTAAATATGTACAAACGGACCCACCCAACAGAGAGAAAGAGAGCAGAAAAGAAGCCTTTTCAGCTCTCTGATAGAAAAGTTCAAAATGTTCCGTCTTCAAAAATGCACCTCAGGTTAGGCATTAGCTTCCTTATCCCCTCCTTGCCCTATCAGCCCTGACTCATTCTGGGTAGCCTTTCGGATTGCCACTTCATCACAACACCTCCTGTCTTGCAGGTATGGGGTGGTAGTGAGGGTGGCCTTTCATTCACAGTGTCAATTGGCTTCACTTTGGCTCAAAGGGATCCACTTTGTCATGTTGTGAGATTTAAGGCACTCACACCATTTTGTCATGAAAGGTTTTCAGTCGTTGTCTTCTTTTTAAAAAAATGATTTTTATTATTTTTTAAAAAATATAACAAGACAAAAAAATCAAACAACAATACATTTCAATACAGAATACAATACAATACATAGCAGACAAATTGCCAAGGAAAAATTTTTTTCATATTCATTATTTTGAAAAAAATATCATTTTGATCACTTATTTATCAACTATATACCCTTTTGTAAATATTTTTGTAATGTATATCCACATGTATATTTATGTATATATTTCAATAAATGTATATTTTTGTTCCTAACATTCTAATAATATAAAGACATTGACATTATATACCACATTAATGATAAGTGAACAAAATAAAAAAGCAAAATACTTGAGCTTCATCTTCAGTGTTTGTCCTGCCAAGGAGCAGTCAGGGTTAATTTCCTTTAGGATGGACTTATTTGATCTCCTTGCAGTCCGGAGGACTCTTAAGAGTCTCCTCCAGCACCACAGTTCAAAGGCACCTATTCTTCTATGCTCAGCCTTCCTTGTGGTCCATCTCTCACAACCACACATTACTACAGGGAAGACCATTGTTTTAACCATACAGACTTTTGTTGGCAGGATGACGTCTCTTATTTTTATTATATTGCCTAGGTTTGCTGTAGTTTGCCTCCGAAGGAGTAAGCATCTTTTTATTTCATGGCTGCTGTAACCATCTGATGTAATCTTAGAATAGATCTCAAAAAGGTAAAGTCTGTTACTGCTTCCATTCATTACCCTTCTATTTTCCAGGGAGCGATGGTGCCGAATGCCATAATCATGATTTTTAAAATACGATTCAAGCTAGCTTTTGCACTCTCCTTCTCCTTCTGTTGTTTTCCACTATTCCCACTGGTTTGTTTGTTTTTAATCTAAGTTTATTTATCGCTCCTTTCTATTTTCTGGAAATCAGTGTTCAATTGGGTGGATATTTCTCTTTCACCTTTGCTTTTTACTTTCTTTCTTCAGATATTTGTACAGCTTCATCAGAAAATTCACTCTGGCATTCTTTTTTTTTATAGGTAAAGATAAAGGTTTCCCTTGCTCGAAAGCCAGTTGTATCCGACTCTAGGGTGCAGTGCTCATCTCTGTTTCAAAGCTGAAGAGCCAGCGCTGTCTGCTGCTGCAGATGTTTCTGTGGTCATGTGGCAGGCATGACTAGACACAGGAGCGCATGGAACGCTGTTTACCTTCCCACTGAAGTGGACCCTATTTATCTACTTGCAATTTCTTGCTTTCGAACTGCTAGGTTGGCAGGAGCTGGGACAAAGACGGGAGCTCATTCCGTCCTGCAGTACTCGGGAATCTAACTGCTGACCTTCCGCCTCCCAGTCAGCGTCTTAGGCATTTGAGCCACTGCATTCTTTTTCTTTGGGATGGTTCTAATTCTTGCCTTCTGTCGGTTGTTTTAAACCTCCATGCACAATTTTTCAGACACTCTATCTCATGTCTAATCTTTAAAATCTATTGTCCACCTTCACTGAAGATTCATAAGAGCTGTCATCTGTGTTCACAACTGAATGACCTAATGGTTTCCCAAACTTCCCTCATTCCAACCCTGAATTAATAATCAATAGCTCATGGTGCTTAGCTCCTTTGCAATTCCAATTTCCCATGATGATGATGATAAGGTCACCTTTTGTTGGTGACAGCATGAGAAAGTAGTTCTTGTCCTCAGCTCTTCCCCTGTAGAATAGTGGACACCTTTTGACCTGAGGGGCTCCTCTTCCTGCAACATACTGTTTGACCCGGACACTCCAGGTTTCCCTGGATTTCAGTTACCAGAAGCACAGGTCAGCACTCCTGGTTATCAGGGCTTCTGGGAATCGAAGTTCAAGAACACATGGAGTGTCAAGGTTGACCATCTGCAGATTTATGCAGAGATTAATCATTTTATATTTTTATTTCTTTGTTTCTATCAGGACTGATTTTTCAGACTGTGGATCTGCTCATCAAACTATGTAGCTAGCTGTCTTTTTTCACACAACTGCTGACACAACATTTCCCCTGGGAGGATATCATACAACTCATGAAAGAATACACTCAAAGGAGAAACCATTTCTCAAGGGAGGAAAAGGCTTTCATCCACAAGCACACCTTGATAAACACCACACAGGAGGGAAACCTTTTAAATACCTGGAGTGTGGAAAAAGCTTCAATTGTTCCTCATCCTTTGCTTCACATCACAGGATACACACAAGTGAGAAGCCTTTTCAATGCCTGGAGTATGGAAAAAGCTTCAGTCATTCCTCACTCATTGCTAGACATCACAGGATCCACACAGGTGAGAAGCCTTTTGAATGCCTTAAGTGTGGAAAAAGCGTCAATCATTCCTCACCCCTTGCTTCACATCACAGGATCCACACAGGTGAGAAGCCTTTTAAATGCATGGAGTGTGGAAACAGCTTCATTCATTCCTCAGACCTTGCTTCACATCACAGGATCCACACAGGAGAGAAGCCTTTTGAATGCTTTGAGTGTGGAAAAAGCTTCAGTGATTCCTCAGCTCTTAGTAAACATCACAGGACCCACACAGGTGAGAAGCCTTTTGAATGCTTTGAGTGTGGAAAAAGCTTCAGTCAGTCCTCACACCTTGCTTCACATCACAGGACCCACACAGGTGAGAAGCCTTTTGAATGCTTTGATTGTGGAAAAAGTTTCAATAGTTCCTCAGAACTTGCTTCACATCACAGGATCCACACAGGTGAGAAGCCTTTTGAATGCATTGAGTGTGGAAAAAGCTTCAGTCATTCCTCAAACCTTAGTCAACATCACAGGATCCACACAGGAGAGAAGCCTTTTGAATGCATTGAGTGTGGAAAAAGATTCAGTCATTCCTCATCCCTTGCTTCACATCAGAGGACCCACACAGGTGAGAAGCCTTTTGAATGCATTGAGTGTGGGGAAAAATTCAGTCATTACTCAGGTCTTAGTAGACATCACAGGATCCACACAGGAGAGAAGCCTTTTGAATGTCTGGAGTATAGAAAAAAATTCAGTCATTACTCAGGTCTTAGTAGACATCACAGGACCCACACAGGAGAGAAGCCTTTTGAATGCCTGGACTGTAGAAAAAAATTCAGTCATTCCTCAAACCTTGCTTCACATCACAGGATCCACTCAGGTGAGAAGCCTTTTGAATGCATTGAGTGTGGAAAAAGATTCAGTCATTCCTCATCCCTTGCTTCACATCACAGGATCCACACAAGTGAGAAGCCTTTTGAATGCATTGAGTGTGGAAAAAACTTCAGGCACTCATCACACCTTGCTGAACATCACAAGATCCACACAGGTGAGAAGCCTTTTGAATGCATTGAGTGTGGAAAAAGCTTCAGTCAATCATCAGCCCTTAGTAAACATCACAGGATCCACACAGGAGAGATGCCTTTTGAATGCCTTGAGTGTGGAAAAAGCTTCAGTCATTCCTCAGCCCTTAGTAAACATCACAGGATCCACACAGGAGAGAAGCCTTTTGAATGCCTTGAGTTTGGAAAAAGCTTCAGTGATTCCTCATCCCTTGCTTCACATCACAGGATCCACACAGGAGAGAAGCCTTTTGAATGCCTTGAGTGTGGAAAAAGCTTCAGTCATTCCTCAGCCCTTAGTAAACATCACAGGATCCACACAGGAGAGATGCCTTTTGAATGCCTTGAGTGTGGAAAAAGCTTCAGTCATTCCTCAGCCCTTAGTAAACATCACAGGATCCACACAGGAGAGAAGCCTTTTGAATGCCTTGAGTTTGGAAAAAGCTTCAGTGATTCCTCATCCCTTGCTTCACATCACAGGATCCACACAGGAGAGAAGCCTTTTGAATGCCTTGAGTGTAGAAAAAGCTTTAGTCATTCCTCATCCCTTGCTTCACATCACAGGATCCACACAGGAGAGAAGCCTTTTGAATGCCTTGAGTGTAGAAAAAGCTTCAGTGATTCCTCAGCCTTTTGTAAACATCATAGGATCCACACAGGAGAGAAGACTTTTTAATGCTTTGAGTGTGGAAAAAGCTTCAGTCAGTCCTCTCACCTTGGTAAACATTGCAGGTTCCATACAGGTGAGAAGCATGTTTTATGCCTGGAGTGTGGAAAAAAGCTTCTGTCATTCTTCACACCTTACTTCACCTCACCCGATCCACATAGGTTAGAAGCATTTTAAATACATGAACTATCGACGGGAAAAGTAGGATCCAGAAAGTATGGAAAAAAATTTAATGACTGCATGTAATTTGGTCTGCAAACAAATCGTTAAAATTTCACTTAGGCAAGAAGTCTTTTAAATTTCTGTGTAACGAGGCTGTTTATTTATGTTAATTTTTTGACTTGCCTGTTATTAACTGTGACCTGCTTTTTTTAGGATTAATAAAAGAACAAAGTATGATATAATTTTCTTCAAATTGTTTTATGTAAGCAAATAATGTTTTAGTTTTTTTGAATTTTTTTAATTAGTTGTACCGTAGGTAATAATTTTAATAATGTAAAAGTAAATGTTTTTTACATTCAATGATTTTAAAATGTGTTTAGATGTTTTGGGTTTTGAGTTAAAACTCAGCACAGGATTTTTAAAAGTTTCTATTGTATTTTATTGACATATGTTTGTGATTTGTGTTAAAGTGTGTTTTAGTGTAATTTTTTTGACTTGTTTTTATTGGTGTGACCTTTTGTGTAAAATTGTGAATTTGTGTTATGTTTTTTATTTGTTTTTACTCTTGTGGCCTTTTGTTTGGGGCTGTTGTGCGTTTTTGAATTGTTTTTACTATTATCGCCAGCAGCTGGTAGGGGTTATTGTATTTTGACTGTTTTTTCTCTCCTGGCCTCTGGGTGGAGCTTCTTTTGGTAAGTAGTCTCTTTCTTTATTCATTTCTTTTCCGGTCCTCGTGGAAGTAGGACATCTTTTGGTAATTTTGCTTGTTTTCTTTCTTTTGTGTGTGTGTGTGTGTGTGGGGGGGGCTTGGAATTTGTATTTTTTGCCTGTTTTGTTTTTGATTGTGTTTTTGTTTACTTCGTATTGTTTTTTGTTTTTTTTTTGTTTTTCTGTATTTTTGGATGTTTTTGACTGTTTTTAGTAACTTTTTAAAAATTATTTTTTTGGTGGTGGGGAGGAGGGCATGGTCGTTGGGGGTTAGGAAGGGTGGGCTAGTTGGTGAGGAGAAGGTCGTGTTCGGTGGGGGTTAGGAAGGTTGGGCTAGGTGGTTGGGAGGGGGGCATGGTCGGTGGGGGTTAGGAAGGGTGGTCTCGGTGGTGGGGATGGGGATTTTATTATGTTATGGTGCTTTGATTATGTGGAGTCATGAAAGTAGATCGGGGTTTCCCCTTTAATATCAGTGGGTGGGGGGTTGTGACCCCCCTCTCGGCTGGCTCCCCTGGCATTGGGGTGTTTGGGGGTGGCAAAAGGGGTATGTCCCCCAAACCCTTCTGGACCCAGGATACCAGGGAGAGGGGATCGATTCCACCCCCACTTGGTTTCTTCTCTTTAAAGACGGAGGTTTTTTGTGGCGCCGTGAGTGAGGGAAAGAAGGGTAGTTGGTGTTTGCATGGCTGTGAGGCGGTGAGTTGTTTGGTTTTTTTTTAAAAAAAATGGGCGACGGCTTCCTCAGCGTTCTCTGGGGCTTGTAGTTATGGGTTTGTGATTTGTGGTTGTGGTGCGTTTTTTTTCCTGTGGCTTGATTTTGATTACCCGAGGTGCGTTTCTCAATGTTCTTTGTGACCGCGTCTCTTAGCCTGATTGACTGTGGCGTGGTGTGGTGCAAAGAACGTTATGAAATGAAGTTGTTTCCCTTTTTTCACATTTGTGGGGCTGTTGTCCCACTGCCGGTTTTCTCACTCCTTTGTTGACCTGCGGACCCAGTTCAGCCGTGTGCATGAATGGTGGGTGCGGGTCATTAGGGCGAGGCTTAGGAACCTATACCAAGTTCCAACGGGTAACCCTTGGTTTTATAGGTTAAGATATCAACATCTTTATTAACTTTTCTCTTCACAACATAAATAGGCATGCAATCCACATGTCAAATCTTTTGCTTTCAAATTTCAAACTGATGCGTTTATGATTCTTTTTCATATCTAAATCAGAGCAGCTGTATAATAGTAATAATGTTATAGGTTTGGTAAACCCAGCTGCCTCCTGTTTTGTCTTGCAAACATTTCTATTTAATAAATGGATTATTCTCTTGCCATACAAACTCTGATAATTCTTTCTTCTATGTCAGAAGAATTATTTTGTTGTTTACCAGAGTTTGGTATATATTGAAATAAAAATATAGGTTTTGGTAAGACTATCACCTTGATTAACACAATTCATCCCAACAATGATTGAATGTTTGGAACAGGAGTTGCCTTTGCCTATGTTTCTAGCATATTAAGGCAGGGGTTCCCAAATTATGGCCCATGGGCCTGACCCAGCCCATGCGCCATTTCTTGTGGCCCACCACCATCTCCGCCACACCCAGAAGTCAAAATAAGAAATGGGGGGAGCGGGAGATGAAGAGACCATGCTGCCTCCAGAGCAGATTATGGGGCAAAGGGAAAGAGGGAGTCCATGGATGCAGGATCTCTGGGCCTGGAAAGTGGGGTGGTGGTGGCTGTGGGTGGGAAAGAATCTCTTACCCCACTGGATGGAAATGGGAGTTTCCAGGGTCAGGTATCCCACCTGGCAGGCATGGGTGTCTCCTGGCCGGATGGCCATCTGTTGGTAGGTCCAGTCCCACAGAGCAGGATGAGGTGTGGCGGGGGCCTTTTTGGCTGGGGGTGGGGGGTTAGAGAGGCATGCTTTCTGGGCATCATCACTCTCCAGGTAGAAGAAACCTCCCCGCTGCCTAGCAGAGGTTTTGACAAGAGAAGAGTGATTTAATTGGGGGATGAGGAGGGAGGTCAGTCTCAAGTGGATAAGACACTGACTGGGAAGCGGAAGGTCAGCAGTTCGATTCCCGAGTACTACAGGACGGAAATGAGCTCCCGTCTTCGTCCCAGCTCCTGTCAACCTAGCAGTTTGAAAGCAAGAAATTGCAAGTAGATAAATAGGGACCACTTCGGTGGGAAGGTAACAGCGTTCTGTGCACTCCGGTGTCTAGTCATGCCTGCCACATGACCACAGAAACGTCTGCAGAAGCAGACAGCGCTGGCTCTTCATCTTAGAAACAGATGAGCACTGCACCCTAGAGTCGGATACGACTGGCTTTCAAGCAAGGGAAATCTTTACCTTTACTTGACACTTATATCCCGCCTCCTCATGCTTAGATCACTCCCTAGTCTGTTCACAAGTTCATTAGCATTTTTTCACCCCAAAATGCTGGGTACTCATTTTACCGACCTCAGAAGGATTCAAGAGGCTGAGTCAACCTTCAGCCCTGGTCAGGATCGAACTGACAACCTTTGGGTTAAAGTACAACAGTTTAACCACTGCACCACCAGGTAAACCGATGTGGCCAGATGAGGTTTGGGGAGTTAGAACTGTGGTGGGCTCAGCAGGTTCACCAGAACCGGTAGCAGAAACTCCGACTGACTCTGCCCATCCAAGTTTTGAAATAAAGTACTCCTAATCTGGGTGGTTGCAATGCAGGGCTTGCCCCCCTGGCCACGCCCACAGAGTAGGTAGTAAAATGGTTGAATCCCACCACTGAGGTAAAAGCATCTGCTCCTATCTCACTTCCAAAACCCAGAGAGAATAGATGTGGGTCTCTCCAGAACCAGGCAGGGAATTCAGAGACCCCCACCCACCCACCCCAATGACCCCTCTTCCTCTCTCATAGGGGGAGGGGCTTGGCAACCCCATTTCCATCGATTTGGCCTCTGCAATGATTCTGCCTCAGGACGTAGATCCTCCAATAAGAGCACGCGTCTTCTAAGTGTCATCAGTCTCCAGGTAGGCGAATCCTCAGTGCTGATTGACAGGGAACCAAAGGCTTCTGCAGAGAGAGAAGTGTCTGAGGAACTGGACTTTATCCATGAAAGCTAACATTAAAATATAGTATAACAGAGAGTAAAGAAAACAAAAAAAAGACAAAAAACACTGTGACACCTAATGTAGTTTATCCGCAGATATAATTGGCATAACCTTTCCTAAAAGGTGGGGTTCGGGCGCACACGCCATCGAGCACTCATAACTTGGTTGGAAGGGAAATTGGGTGCAGAATTCATATTAGTCATAGTTAGGATTCATTCATAGCACTCTGGCCATTAGCTCGGCCATGGACCAGGGCAAAAGTCACAAAGTGATAACTCAAGGTAAACACACAATGTATTAAACTTATCATTGGACTGTCTACAAGTAGGAGAGCAAACTGCAATGTGTTATACTTGATGAAGTTAATCCCGGAAAGATTCCTTGATAGGGCAAGACAATGGTCTCGCTAGCCAGTAGTTAATTAGTAGATAACAGACTTCCCGGCAGGGAATAAATGCCAGTACCCCGAGTCAATCAGGACTGGACTTTCACCTCACCTTTGCCTCAGTTGCCTTCCTTGTGTCCAGTCACTCCGTGACCCTGCGGGCTATTTCTGGCCCACTGCAACAACCTATGACTCACTCCTGTGTTTTAATGTTTAAGAGCCCTTCTTCCTTTTCCCTGCCCTTTTCAGACACTTTCTCAGCTTTATACCATGGTTTTCCAGGTTTTCTTATTCTGGCCTATCTGCTCCTTAGTTTCCTGGGTCATTACTGGTCATGTAAGCTGCTTGGGGTGGAGACTGTGCTACATAGGAAACTGTGGCCATCATCTTGCCGAATCATCTTCCACGAGGGGACTTGAGCAAATTATGGGGCGAAGGGAGATTGGGAGTCAATGACACACACAGGATCTCTGGGGCTGGGGAGTGTGGGGCTGTGGCTGTGGGTGCAACCACCAAATGAACAATCGCATCCTCAAACAGTTTCAGAAATTAAAAGAGGAGCTCCAAAGTAATCCAATTCCTCCACCTAATGGCTCAGGTGTAAATTGCAGTTTCCCATAGCTATAATGGAGAGAGCTCCAATCTTGAAGCAAGCTAATTTTGAATAAACCAAGGGAGAAACCTCTTTGGATTTTCAGTGATGTCATGCCAAGCCTCTCTTCTAGTGACGAAGATGATGATCTCTTGGGCAGTGACCAGAGGAGCTTCACCTTTCTTTGAATATCTCTGTTTGCTTAGAAATGTTAGGTAACTGATGTTAGGCGATTTCTTTTTCTGAACACTTAATAACATGTGGAGATAGCTCTGAATTTAACAACTGGAAGGCCAGCTGGTCAGAAGCTGCATGGCGGGGTGAGCGGGGTGAGCTCGCGTCTCTGTCTCCGCTCCTGACAACCTAGCAGTTCGAAAGGAGGAAACTGCAAGTAGATAAATAGGTACCACTTTGGTGGAAATGTAAACCGCATTCCATGCACTTTGGCGTGTCCAGGGAAGGTCTGCAGACACAGACAGTGCTGGCTCTTTGGCTACAAACAGAGACGAGCACAGAACCCTAGAGTCGGATACGACGAAGGGTAATCTTTACCTCTAGCAAGAGTGGGGGAGTGCCAGACAAAAGAACTGCTTATGCATAGAGAGAGGATGGCAGACAAGAGCGATTCCTAGAGAGCGAGAAAGGCAGACAAGAGCGATTCCTAGAGAGGGAGGATGCAAGACTAGAGAGACTCCCAGAGTATACGAGATGAGTGAAGTTTCCTAGAGAGGAGGGAAATGTGGGAGGGGAAGACCGCGGTTTCTCTCACCCGGAAACGATTCCTTTCCCACCACCACGTCCCTCCTTCCATTTCGAGAGGCAACCATATGGTTGGGAGAGTTGCTGCGGTA
This sequence comes from Bradypodion pumilum, assembly GCA_035047305.1. NCBI lineage: Eukaryota > Metazoa > Chordata > Lepidosauria > Squamata > Chamaeleonidae > Bradypodion > Bradypodion pumilum. The sequence goes on from JAWDJD010000002.1 coordinate 476,473,863, forward strand.
AGTCTCCATTGATTTCTGGACTACAAATCCCATCCTTTCCGAGGCGGGAAGGGTTTAGAGCAGGAGTTCTCAACCTATTGTAAGTGGGGGTGGGGTGAGGGCAGGTCAAGCACCCTCCGAAAGCTTCAGGGGCCGGAAGGTCATTCCTCCACCAGATGGGGCACTTCCGGGTGTGGTTGGGGAGGGGAGAAGGTGTGGTGGGGGAGGGGAGAAGGTGTGGGGGGAGTGGGAGTGGGGAGGGGAGCCCCCCATAGAAATGAGAATCCCTAGTTTATACTTGTGTGAACTGGACTCTTAAGTGACTCGCCTCTCCCACGTATTGGAGACAGGCAGGAATGGATCCCGACCTTCAAAGGCCTGCAATACTGGCTGTTGTTGAGCCGCCATAGCCAGAGTGGGGCCAGGTGGGGCGGGGCTGTGGGGCTTCTTCGCCCACCCTGAGTTAGCAGTTTGCCCAACCTTCACCGACCCCCCCCCCTCCCAAAGGTGTGTGTGTGTGTGTGTGTGTGTGTGTGTGTGTGTGTGTGTGTGTGTGTGTGTGTGTGTGTGTGTGTGTGTGTGTGTGTGTGTGTGTCTTTTCAATGCATCCCTATGGGAAACCATGCTATGCCAGGGAGGGCAAACTGCTAACTCAGCCCACCCTTCCCTGCCTATGGCTATGGCCCTGCCTTTGAACCTCCAAGCCGGGGTCCTCCTCCCGCAGAGTCCATCGCCCAGGGGCAGCCAGCGTGGGGAAAGCCCTTGCCAGCCATGGATGAAGAAGGGGTCTCTCGCTTGCCCGACAGGCCGTTGCTGGAGCCCGAGGAGAGTTAATAGAGAAATCCTTGGGTGTGAAGAAGGGGAAGGGAGTTTTAGCCTTGGAAATTTTGTTGTTGTTTAGTGTCACAGTCAAGCCCAACCCTTTGCAAAACCATGGACTATCATGCGCCAGGCTCCTCTAACTTCCACCATCCTCCTCCGGCCACTCAAATCTAGGCCCATTGCATCGACAATGCCATCTATCCACCTCATTTTCTGACATCCCCATCTCCTTTTTCCTTCCCAGCATCAATGCGTTCTCTAGTAAGTCCTCTCTTCTCATTTGGTGACGAAAATACTTGAGCTTCATCTTCAGTATTTGTCCTTTCAATGGGCAGTCAGGGTTGATTTCCTCCCAGATCGACTGATTTGTTCTCATCGCAGTGCAGGGGACTCTTAGTCTCCTCCAGCAACATAGTTCAAAGGCCTCTATTCTTCTATGCTCAACCTTCCTTATGGTCCAGCTGTCATTGCTGTACATTACTACTGGTAAAACCATTGCTTTGACTCTGCAGACTTTTGTAGGCAGGGTGATTCTCTACTCTTAATTATGCTATCTAGATTTCTCATTGCTTGTAAGCGTCTCTTTATTTCTTGGCTTTTATATAAAACTACTATTCATTTATTTATTTAAAATATTTATATTACCAGTTAAATATTTATCTCTTGATGTATTTGGAGTTCTGTCTTCAGGGGGTGATACAAAAAAGTCCTTGGTCCACCTCGCAGCCATTGTGGCCAAATTTATGTTTGGATTTCACCCCCAAAAAAAAAATAAAAAGGGAGGCACCAGGAAGCATCTCTTCTCTCTGGCTTTCTCCAGAGGGAGGTCTTGCCCTTCTAATGCTATAATTTCCCTTCCGGAGGAGTTTTTCAAATGGCTTGTTGCAATGCTCAAAACAGCTGTAGGCCACTGTGAGTTTCTCAGGAAGGGAGAATCCCAGAGAGATTTTATTCATCCTATGTACAAACGGACCCACCCAACAGAGAGAAAGAGAACAGAAAAGAAGCCTTTTCAGCTCTCTGATAGAAAAGTTCAAAATGTTCCGTCTTCAAAAATGCACCTCAGGTTAGGCATTAGCTTCCTTATCCCCTCCTTGCCATATCAGCCCTGACTCATTCTGGGTAGCCTTTCGGATTGCCACTTCACCACAACACCTCCTGTCTTGCAGGTATGGGGTGGTGGTGAGGATGGCCTTTTATTCACAGTGTCAATTGGCTTCACCTTGGCTCAAAGGGATCCACTTTGTCATGTTGTGAGATTTAAGGCACTCACACCATTTTGTCATGAAAGGTTTTCAGTCGTTGTCTTCTTTTAAAAAAAATGATTTTTATTATTTTTTAAAAAATATAACAAGACAAAAAAATCAAACAACAATACATTTCAATACAGAATACAATACAATACATAGCAGACAAATTGCCAAGAAAAAAACATTTTCATATTCATTATTTTGAAAAAAATATCTTTTTGATCACTTATTTATCAACTATATACCCTTTTGTAAATATTTTTGTAATGTATATCCACATGTATATTTATGTATATATTTCAATAAATGTATATTTTTGTTCCTAACATTCTAATAATATAAAGACATTGACATTATATACCACATTAATGATAAGTAAACAAAATAAAAAAGCAAAATACTTGAGCTTCATCTTCAGTGTTTGTCCTGCCAAGGAGCAGTCAGGGTTAATTTCCTTTAGGATGGACTTATTTGATCTCCTTGCAGTCCAGAGGACTCTCAAGAGTCTCCTCCAACACCACAGTTCAAAGGCACCTATTCTTCTATGCTCAGCCTTCCTTGTGGTCCATCTCTCACAACCACACATTACTACAGGGAAGACCATTGTTTTAACCATACAGACTTTTGTTGGCAGGATGACGTCTCTTATTTTTATTATATTGCCTAGGTTTGCTGTAGTTTGCATCCCAAGGAGTAAGCATCTTTTTATTTCATGGCTGCTGTAACCATCTGACGTGATCTTAGAATAGATCTCAAAAAGGTAAAGTCTGTTACTGCTTCCATTCATTACCCTTCTATTTTCCAGGGAGCGATGGAGCCGGATGCGATGATCGTGATTTTTAAAATACGATTCAAGCTAGCTTTTGCACTCTCCTTCTCCTTCTGTTGTTTTCCACTATTCCCACTGGTTTGTTTGTTTTTAATCTAAGTCTCTTTATCGCTCCTTTCTATTTTCTGGAAATCAGTGTTCAATTGGGTGGATATTTCTCTTTCACCTTTGCTTTTTACTTTCTTTCTTCAGATATTTGTATAGCTTCATCAGAAAATTCACTCTGGCATTCTTTTTCTTTAAAGGTAAAGATAAAGCTTTCCCTTGCTTGAAAGCCAGTTGTATCCGACTCTAGGGTGCAGTGCTCATCTCTGTTTCAAAGCCGAAGAGCCAGCGCAGTCTGCTGCTGCAGATGTTTCCGTGGTCATGTGGCAGGCATGACTAGACACCGGAGCGCACGGAACGCTGTTTACCTTCCCACAGAAGTGGATCCTATTTATCTACTTGCAATTTCTTGCTTTCGAACTGCTAGGTTGGCAGGACCTGGGACAAAGACGGGAGCTCATTCCGTCCTGCAGTACTCGGGAATCGAACTGCTGACCTTCCGCCTCCCAGTCAGCGTCAGGCACTTGAGCCACTGCATTCTTTTTCTTTGGGATGGTTCTAATTCTTGCCTTCTGTCGGTTGTTTTAAACCTCCATGCACAATTTTTCAGACACTCTGTCTCATGTCTAATCTTTAAAATCTATTGTCCACCATCACTGAAGATTCATGAGAGCTATCATCTGTGTTCACAACTGAATGACCTAATGGTTTCCCAAACGTCCCTCATTCCAACCCTGAATTAACAATAGCTCATGGTGCTTAGCTCCTTTGCAATTCCAATTTCCCATGATGATGATGGTAAGGTCACCTTTTGTTGGTGACAGTATGAGAAGGTAGTTCTTGTCCTCAGCTCTTCTCCTGTAGAATAGTGGACACCTTTTGACCTGAGGGGCTCCTCTTCCTGCAACATACTGTTTAGCCCGGACACTCCAGGTTTCCCTGGACTTCAGTTACCAGAAGCACAGGTCAGCACTCCTGGTTATCAGGGCTTCTGGAATCGAAGTTCAAGAACACATGGAGAGCCAAGGTTGGCCATCTGCAGATTTATGCAGAGATTAATCATTTTATATTTTTATTTCTTTGTTTCCAGCAGGACTGATTTTTCAGAGTGAATATTTAGATCCTATTCAGAATCAATTCATTTATCTTCCACTTTAATTTGCATTTCTGTGGATCTGCTCATCAAACTATGTAGCTAGCTGTCTTTTTTCACACAACTGCTGACACAACATTTCCCCTGGGAGGACATCATACAACTCATGAAAGAATACACTCAGAGGAGAAACCATTTCTCAAGGGAGGAAAAGGCTTTCATCCACAAGCACACCTTGATAAACACCACACAGGAGGGAAACCTTTTAAATACCTGGAGTGTGGAAAAAGCTTCAATTATTCCTCATCCCTTGCTTCACATCACAGGATCCACACAAGTGAGAAGCCGTTTCAATGCCTGGAGTATGGAAAAAGCTTCAGTCATTTCTCAGCCCTTGTTAGACATCACAGGATCCACAGAGGTGAGAAGCCTTTTGAATGCCTAGAGTGTGGCAAAAGCTTCAATCATTCTTCAAATCTTGCTAAACATCACAGGATCCACACAGGTGAGAAGCCTTTTGAATGCCTTAAGTGTGGAAAAAGCGTCAATCATTCCTCAAACCTTGCTAAACATCACAGGATCAACACAGGTGAGAAGCCTTTTGAATGCCTAGAGTGTGGCAAAAGCTTCAGTCATTCCTCACCCCTTGCTTCAGATCACAGGATCCACACAGGTGAGAAGCCTTTTGAATGCATGGAGTGTGGAAACAGCTTCATTCATTCCTCAGACCTTGCTTCACATCACAGGATCCACACAGGAGAGAACACTTTTGAATGCTTTGAGTGTGGAAAAAGCTTCAGTCATTCCTCATCCCTTGCTTCACATCACAGGACCCACACAGGTGAGAAACCTTTTGAATGCTTTGAGTGTGGAAAAAGCTTCAGTCAGTCCTCACACCTTGCTAGACATCGCAGGATCCACACTGGTGAGAAGCCTTTTGAATGCCTTGAGTGTGGAAAACGCTTCAATTTTTCCTCAGACCTTGCTTCACATCACAGGAACCACACCGGTGAGAAACCTTTTGAATGCTTTCAGTGTGGAAAAAGTTTCAATAGTTCCTCAGAACTTGCTTCACATCACAGGATCCACACAGGTGAGAAGCCTTTTGAATGCATTGAGTGTGGAAAAAGCTTCAGTCATTCCTCAAACCTTAGTCAACATCACAGGATCCACACAGGAGAGAAGCCTTTTGAATGCCTTGAATGTGGAAAAAGCTTCAATAATTCTTCATCCCTTGCTAGACATCACAAGATCCACACAGATGAGAAGGCTTTTGAATGCATTGAGTGTGGAAAAAAATTCAGTCATTACTCAGGTCTTAGTAGACATCACAGGATCCACACAGGAGAGAAGCCTTTTGAATGCCTGGAGTGTAGAAAAAAATTCAGTCATTACTCAGGTCTTAGTAGACATCACAGGACCCACACAGGAGAGAAGCCTTTTGAATGCCTGGAGTGTAGAAAAAAATTCAGTCATTCCTCATCCCTTGCTTTACATTACAAGATCCACACAGGTGAGAAGCCTTTTGAATGCATTGAGTGTGGAAAAAGCTTTCATCAGTCATCAAACCTTGCTTCACATCACAGGATCCACTCAGGTGAGAAGCCTTTTGAATGCATTGAGTGTGGAAAAAGCTTCAATCAGTCATCAAACCTTGCTTCACATCACAGGATCCACACAGGTGAGAAGCCTTTTGAATGCATTGAGTGTGGAAAAAGCTTCAGTCATTCCTCATCCCTTGCCTCACATCACAGGACCCACACAGGTGAGAAGCCTTTTGAATGCATTGAGTGTGGAAAAAGCTTCCATCAGTCATCAAACCTTGCTTCACATCACAGGATCCACACAGGAGAGAAGCCTTTTGAATGCCTTGAGTGTAGAAAAAGCTTCAGTGATTCCTCAGCTCTTAGTAGACATCACAGGACCCACACAGGTGAGAAGCTTTTTGAGTGTCTTGAATGTAGGAAAAGCTTCATTCATTCCTCAGCTCTTAGTAGACATCGCAGGATCCACACAAGTGAGAAGCCTTTTGAATGCTTTGAGTGTGGAAAAAGCTTCAGGCACTCATCACACCTTGCTGAACATCACAGGATCCACACAGGTGAGAAGCCTTTTGAATGCATTGAGTGTGGAAAAAGCTTCAGTCATTCCTCAGCCCTTAGTAAACATCACAGGATCCACACAAGAGAGAAGCCTTTTGAATGCCTTGAGTGTGGAAAAAGCTTCAGTGATTCCTCAGCTCTTAGTAAACATCACAGGATCCACATAGGAGAGAAGCCTTTTGAATGCCTTTAGTGTGGAAAAAGCTTCAGTGATTCCTCAGCTCTTAGTAAACATCACAGGATCCACACAGGAGAAAAGCCTTTTGAATGCCTTGAGTGTGGAAAAAGCTTCAGTCATTCCTCATCCCTTGCTTCATATTACAGGATCCACACAGGAGAGAAGCCTTTTGAATGCCTTGAGTGTGGAAAAAGCTTCAGTCACTCCTCAGCCCTTCGTAAACATCATAGGATCCACACAGGAGAGAAGACATTTTAATGCTTTTAGTGTGGAAAAAGCTTCAGTCAGTCCTCTCACCTTGGTAAACATTGCAGGTTCCATAGAGGTGAGAAGCATGTTTTATGCCTGGAGTGTGGAAAAAAGCTTCTGTCATTCTTCACACCTTACTTCACCCGATCCACAGAGGTTAGAAGCATTTTAAATACATGAAGTATCGAGGGGAAAAGTAGGACCCAGACCGTATGGAAGAAAATTTAATGACTGCATGTGTTTTGGTCTGCAAACAAATCGTTAAAATTTCACTTAGGCAAGAAGTCTTTTAAATTTCTGTGTAACGAGGCTGTTTATTTATGTTAAATTTTTTTTGCTTGCCTGTTATTAACTGTGACCTGCTTTTTTTTAGGATTAATAAAAGAACAAAGTATGATATAATTTTCTTCAAATTGTTTTATGTAAGCAAATAATGTTTAGTTTTTTGATTTTTTTTAATTAGTTGTACCGTAGTTAATAATTTTAATAATGTAAAAGTAAATGTTTTTTACATTCAATGGTTTTAAAATGTGTTTAGATGTTTTGGGTTTTGAGTTAAAACTCAGCACAGGATTTTAAAAAGTTTCTATTGTATTTTATTGACATATGTTTGTGTTAAAGTGTGTTTTAGTGTCATTTTTTGACTTGTTTTTATTGGTGTGACCTTTTGTGTAAAATTGTGAATTTGTGTTATGTTTTTTATTTGTTTTTAGTCTTGTGGCCTTTTGTTTGGGGCTGTTGTGTGTTTTTGAATTGTTTTTACTATTATCGCCAGCAGGTGATGCTGGTAGGGGTTATTGTATTTTGACTGTTTTTTCTTTCCTGGCCTCTGGGTGGAGCTTCTTCTGGTAAGTACTCTCTTTCTTTATTCATTTTTTCCCAGTCCTCATGGAGGTAGGACATCTTTAGGTAATTTTGCTTGTTTTCTTTCTTTTGTGTGTGTGTGTGTGTGGGGGGGGGGAGGCTTGGAATTTGTATTTTTTGTCTGTTTTGTTTTTGATTGTGGTTTTGTTTACTTCATATTGTTTTTTGTTGTTGTTTTTGTGTATTTTTGGATGTTTTGACTCTGTTTTTAGTAACTTTTTAAAATTATTATTTTGGTGGTGGGGAGGATGGCATGGTCGTTGGGGGTTAGGAAGGGTTGGCTAGGTGGTGGGGAGGGGGCCGCGGTCGGTGGGGGTTAGGAAGGGGGGTAGGTGATGGGGAGGGGGGGCATGGTCGTTGGGGGTTAGGAAGGGTGGGCTAGGTGGTGAGGAGAGGGTCGTGTTCGGTGGGGGTTAGGAATGTTGGGCTAGGTGGTTGGGAGGGGGCATGGTCGGTGGGGGTTAGGAAGGGTGGGCTAGGTGGTGGGGATGGCGATTTTATTGTGTTATGGTGCTTTGATTATGTGGAGTTATGAAAGTAGATCGGGGTTTCCCCTTTAATATCAGTGGGTGGGGGTTGTGACCCCCCTCTCGGCTGGCTCCCCTGGGATTGGCGTGTTTGGGGGGGACAAAAGGGGTATGCCCACCAAACCCTTTGGACTCAGGATACCAGGGAGAGGGGATCGATTCCACCCCCTCCAAATAAAAAAAACCCTCCGTTTTTAAAGAGAAGAAACCACTTGGTTTCTTCTCTTTAAAGACGGAGGTTTTTTGTGGCGCCGTGGGTGAGGGAAAAGAGGGTGGTTGGTGTTTGCATGGCTGTGAGGCGGTGAGTTGTTTGGTTTTTTAATAAAAAAATCGGGCGACGGCTTCCTCAGCGTTCTCTGGGGCTTGTAGTTATGGGTTTGTGATTTGTGGTTGTGGTGCGTTTTTTTTCTTCTGCGGCTTGATTTTGATTACCCAAGGCGCGTTTCTCAATGTTCTTTGTGGTCGCGTCTCTTAGCCTGATTGGCTGTGGCGTGGCGCGGTGCAAAGAACGTTATGAAATGAAGTTGTTCCCCTTTTGTCACATTTGTGGGGCTGTTGCCCCACTGCCGGTTTTCTCACTCCTTTGTTGACCTGCGGACCCAGTTCGGCCGTGTGCACGAATGGTGGGTGCAGGTTATTAGGGCAAGGCTTAGGAACCTATAGCAAGTTCCAACGGTTAACCCTTGGTTTTATAGGTTAAGATATCAACATCTTTATTAACTTTTCTCTTCACAACATAAATAGGCATGCAATCCATATGTCAAATCTTTTGCTTTTAAATTTCAAACTGATGTGTTTATTATTTTTCATATCTAAATCAGAGCAGCTGTATAATAGTAATAATGTTATAAGCTTGGCAAACCCAGCTGCCTCCTGTTTTGTCTTGCAAACATTTCTATTTAATAAATGGATTATTCTCTTGCCATACAAACTCTGATAATTCTTTCTTCTATGTCAGAAGAATTATCTTGTTGTTTACCAGAGTTTGGTATATATTGAAATAAAAATATAGGTTTTGGTAAGACTATCATCTTGATTAACACAATTCATCCCAACAATGATTGAATGTTTGGAACAGGAGTTGCCTTTGCCTATGTTTCTAGCATATTAAGGCAGGGGTTCCCAAATTATGGGCCAGACCCAGCCCATGCGCCATTTCTTGTGGCCCACCACCATCTCCGCCACACCCAGAAGTCAAAATAAGAAATGGGGGGGGGGGATGAAGAGACCATGCTGCCTCCAGAGCAGATTATGGGGCAAAGGGAAAGAGGAAGTCCATGTATGCAGGATCTCTGGGCCTGGAAAGTGGGGGGTGGCTGTGGGTGGGAAAGAATCTCTTACCCCACTGGATGGAAATGGGGGTTTCCAGGGTCAGGTATCCCACCTGGCAGGCATGGGTGTCTCCTGGCCGGATGGCCATCTGTTGGTAGGTCCAGTCCCACAGAGCAAGAGGATGAGGGGTGGCGGGGGCCTTTTTGGCTGGGGGTGGGGGGATAGAGAGGCTGTGGTGCGGGAAGAGAGATACTCCAATAAGGACACATGCTTTCTGGGCATCATCACTCTCCAGGTAGAAGAAACCTCCCTGCTGCCCAGCAGAGGTTTTGACAAGAGAAGAGCGATTTAATTGGGGGATGAGGAGGGAGGTCAGTCTCAAGTGGATAAGACACTGACTGGGAAGCGGAAGGTCAGCAGTTCGATTCCCGAGTACTGCAGGACAGAAATGAGCTCCCGTCTTCGTCCCAGCTCCTGCCAACCTAGCAGTTCGAAAGCAAGAAATTGCAAGTAGATAAATAGGGACCACTTCGGTGGGAAGGTAACAGCGTTCCGTGCGCTCCGGTGTCTAGTCAGGCCTGCCACATGAGCACAGAAACGTCTGCAGAAGCAGACAGCACTGGCTCTTCGGCTTAGAAACAGAGATGAGCACTGCACCCTAGAGTCGGATACGACTGGCTTTCGAGCAAGAGAAACCTTTACCTTTACTTGACACTTATATCCTGCCTCCTCACGCTTAGAGCACTCCCTGTGCTGTTCACAAGTTCATTAGCATTTTTTCACCCCAAAATGCTGGGTACTCATTTTACCAACCTCAGAAGGATTCAAGAGGCTGAGTCAACCTTGAGCCCTAGTCAGGATCGAACTGACAACCTTTGGGTTATAGTACAACAGTTTAACCCACTGCACCACCAGGTAAACCGATGGGGCCAGATGAGGTTTGGGGAATTAGAACTGTGGTGGGTTCAGCAGGTTCACCAGAACCGGTAGCAGAAACTCCGACTGACTCTGCCCATCCAAGTTTTGAAATAAAGTAGTCCTAATCTGGGTGGGTGCAATGCAGGGCTTGCCCCCTGGCCACGCCCACAGAGTAGGTAGTAAAATGGTTGAATCCCACCACTGAGGTAAAAGCATCTGCTCCTATCTCACTTCCAAAACCCAGAGAGAATAGATGTGGGTCTCTCCAGAACCAGGCAGGGAATTCAGAGACCCCCACCCACCCACCCCATGGACCCCTCTTCCTCTCTCATAGGGGGAGGGGCTTGGCAACCCCATTTCCATCGATTTGGCCTCTGCAATGATTCTGCCTCAGGACGTAGATCCTCCAATAAGAGCACGCGTCTTCTAAGTGTCATCAGTCTCCAGGTAGGCGAATCCTCAGTGCTGATTGACGGGGAACCAAAGGCTTCTGCAGAGAGAGAAGTGTCTGAGGAACTGGACTTTATCCATGAAAGCTAACATTAAAATATAGTATAACAGAGAGTAAAGAAAACAAAAAAAGACAAAAAACAGTGTGACACCTAATGTAGTTTATCCGCAGATATAATTGGCATAACCTTTCCTAAAAGGTGGGGTTCGGGTGCACACGCCATCGAGCCCTCATAACTTGGTTGGAAGGGAAATTGGGTGCAGAATTCATATTAGTCATAGTTAGGATTCATTCATAGCACTCTGGCCATTAGCTCGGCCATGGACAAGGGCAAAAGTCACAAAGTGATAACTCAAGGTAAACACACAATGTATTAAACTTATCCTTGGACTGTCTAAGTAGGAGAGCAAACTGCAATGTGTTATACTTGATGAAGTTAATCCCGGAAAGATTCCTTGATAGGGCAAGACAATGGTCTCGCTAGCCAGTAGTTAATTAGTAGATAACAGACTTCCCGGTAATATCCTGATTACACATCACCTCCAAGTAACTTCTGCAAATGTAACTGGATTAACATGTGCCATGTAAGCAGTCTTCTGTGACGGGTCGCACGCAGCCTATGCAAGCAATGACCTGAGGCAGGGAATAAATGCCAGTACCCCGAGTCAATCAGGACTGGACTTTCACCTCACCTTTGCCTCAGTTGCCTTCCTTGTGTCCAGTCACTCCATGACCCTGCGGGCTATTTCTGGCCCACTGCAACAACCTATGACTCACTCCTGTATTTTAATGTTTAAGAGCCCTTCTTCCTTTTCCCTGCCCTTTTCAGACACTTTCTCAGCTTTATACCATGGTTTTCCAGGTTTTCTTATTCTGGCCTATCTGCTCCTTAGTTTCCTGGGTCATTACTGGCCATGTAAGCTGCCTGGGGTGGAGACTGTGCTACATAGGAAACTGTGGCCATCATCTTCCCGAATCATCTTCCACGAGGGGAGGTGAGCAAATTATGGGGCGAAGGGAGATTGGGAGTCAATGACACACACAGGATCTCTGGGGCTGGGGAGTGTGGGGCTGTGGCTCTGGGTGCAACCGCCAAATGAAAAATCGCTTCCTCAAACAGTTTCAGAAATTAAAAGAGGAGCTCCAAAGTAATCCAATTCCTCCACCTAATGGCTCAGGTGTAAATGGCAGTTTCCCCATAGCTACAATGGAGACAGCTCCAATCTTGAAGCAAGTTAATTTTGAATAAACCAAGGGAGAAACTTCTTTGGATTTTCAGTGATGTCATGCCAAGCCCCTCTTCTAGTGACGAAGAAGATGATCTCTTGGGCAGAGTGACAAGAGGAGCTTCACCTTTATTTGAATGTCTCTGTTTGCTTAGAAATGTTAGGTAACTGATGTTAGGCGATTTCTTTTTCTGAACACTTAATAACATGTGGAGATAGCTCTGAATTTGACAACTGGAAGGCCAGCTGGTCAGAAGTTCGAGACCCGAGTGCTGCATGACGGGGTGAGCGGGGTGAGCTCGCGTCTCTGTCTCCGCTCCTGACAACCTAGCAGTTCGAAAGGAGGAAACTGCAAGTAGATAAATAGGTACCACTTTGGTGGAAATGTAAACCGCATTCCATGACTTTGGCGTGTCCAGGGAAGGTCTGCAGACACAGACAGTACTGGCTCTTTGGCTACAAACAGAGACGAGCACAGAACCCTAGAGTCAGATACGACGAAGGGTAACCTTTACCTCTAGCAAGAGTGGGGGGGGTGGTGGTGGTGTGCCAGACAAAAGAACTGCTTATGCATAGAGAGAGAGAGAATGGCAGACAAGAGCGATTCCTAGAGAGGGAGGATGCAAGACTAGAGAGACTCCCAGAGTATACGAGATGAGTGTAGTTTCCTAGAGAGGAGGGAAATGTGGGAGGGGAAGACCGCGGCTTCTCTCACCCGGAAACGATTCCTTTCCCACCACCACCACGTCCCTCCTTCCATTTCGAGAGGCAACCATATGGTTGGGAGAGTTGCTGCGGTAAGTCTCCATTGATTTCTGGACTACAAATCCCATCCTTTCCAAGGCGAGAAGGGTTTAGAGCAGGAGTTCTCAACCCATTGTAAGTGGGGGCGGGAGTGGGGGCAGGTCAAGCACCCTCCGAAAGCTTCAGGGGCCGGAAGGTCATTCCTCCACCAGATGGGGCACTTCCGGGTGTGGTGGGGGAGGGGAGAAGGTGTGGGGGGAGTGGGGAGGGGAGCCCCCCATGGGAATGAGAATCCCTAGTTTATACTTGTGTGAACTGGACTCTTAAGTGACTCGCCTCTCCCACGTATTGGAGACAGGCAGGAATGGATCCCGACCTTCAAAGGCCTGCAATACTGGCTGTTGTTGAGCCGCCATAGCCAGAGTGGGGCCAGGTGGGGCGTGGCTGTGGGGCTTCTTCGCCCACCCTGAGTTAGCAGTTTGCCCAACCTTCACCGACCCCCCCCTCCCAAAGGTGTGTGTGTGTGTGTTGTCAGATCCTCTCTCTCTCTTCCCCCCTCCCCCTTCTTTCCCGGTCTCCCTGCTGGGGCTCTCTCCCCCTCCTGCCATCATCCTCCCCAGTCCCCGAGTTCCCTGATGAGCCAGTCTGGCATTCCCTGTGGAAGGAAGAAGTGTGCCCAAGTGCATGTGTGTGAGAGACAGTGGTGGAGTGAGTCGCCTGAGGGGGGAGGAAGAGGAGGCAGAAAGTGCTTTTGCCCTCCCGACTTTTTCCACCACCCCTTCCTTACTTCCCCTTACAGGTACTGTACTTCCTTCTGCTGCAAATGCACCCCAGAGAGAGAGAGAGAGAGAGAAGAGGCTGTATCTCTTTTCAATGCATCCCTATGGGAAACTGTGCTATGCCAGGGTGGGCAAACTGCTAACTCAGCCCACCCTTCCCTGCCTATGGCTATGGCCCTGCCTTTGAACCTCCAAGCCAGGGTCCTCCTCCCGCAGAGTCCATCGCCCAGGGGCAGCCAGTGTGGGGAAAGCCCTTGCCAGCCATGGATGAAGAAGGGGTCTCTCGCTTGCCCAACAGGCCGTTGCTGGAGTCCCATGAGAGTTAATAGAGAAATCCTTCGGTGTGAAGAAGGGGAAGGGAGTTTTAGCCTTGGAAATTTTGTTTTTGTTTAGTGTCACTGTCGAGCCCAACCCTTTGAAATACCATGGACCATCATATGCCAGGCTTCTCTATCCTCCGGCCACTCAAATCTAGGCCCATTGCATCGACAATGCCATCTATCCACCTCATTTTCTGGCATCCCCTTCTCCATTTTCCTTCCCAGCATCAATGCCTTCTCTAGTAAGTCCTCTCTTATTTGGTGACGAAAATACTTGAGCTTCATCTTCAGTATTTATCCTTTCAATGGGCAGTCAGGGTTGATTTCCTGCCGGATCGACTGATTTGTTCTCATCGCAGTCCAGGGGACTCTCAAGAGACTCCTCCAGCAACATAGTTCAAAGGCCTCTATTCTTCTATGCTCAACCTTCCTTATGGTCCAGCTGTCATTGCTGTACATTACTACTGGTAAAACCATTGCTTTGACTCTGCGGACTTTTGTAGGCAGGGTGATTCTCTACTTTTAATTATGCTATCTAAGTTTCTCATTGCTTGTAAGCGTCTCTTTATTTCTTGGCTGCAATCACCATCTGCAGTGATCTTAGATCCCAAGAAAGGAAAGTCTGTCACTCCCCTTCTGTTTTCCCAGGGAGTGATGGGGCCGGATGCCATGATCTTGGTTGTTTTGATGTTATGTTTCAGACCAGCTTTTGCACTCTCTTCTTTCACTAACTGTTGCTTCTTGCCTCATATACAAATTTCACAGAAGACAGATGAGGTGGTCTGGTATTCCCATCTCTTTAAGGACTTGCCACAGTTTATTGTGGTCCACACAATCAAAGGCTTTTGTGTAGTCAATGAAACAGAAGTAGACCTTTTCCTGGTACTCCCTTGCTTTCTCCATGATACAATTAATGTTGGCAATTTGGTCTCCAGTTTCCCTGCCTCTTCGGAACCCAGCCTCTACTTCTGCAAGTTCTCTATACGCGTGTTGTTGAAGCCTAGCATGTAAGTTCTTGAGCATGTCCTTGCTAGTGTGTGAGATGAGCACAGTTGTTCGATAATTTGTACATTCTTTAGCATTGCTCTTCTTTGGAATTGGAAAGGATACTGACCTTTTCCAATCCTGTGACCACTCCTGCGTTTTCCAAATCTGCTGGCATATTGAGTGCAACAGTTTAACTGCATCTTCTTTTAGGGCTTTGAATAGTTTAGCTGAAATACTATCATCTCCACTAGCTGTGTTGTTGGCAATGTTTTCTACGGCCTTCTTGACTTCACACTCCAGAATGTCTGGTTCAAGTCCAAATATATCATCATTTGTGATTGTCAGTGACGTTAAGGTCCTTTTTGTAGAGTTTTTCTGTGTATTCTTGACATATTTTCCTAATCTGTTCTACATCTTGGAGGTCCCTGCCGTTTTTGTCCTTAAATACTACCAAGTCCCAGAATTCTCAACCATGAGGTGAGCAGCATGGATGATGGATAATAATAATAAAATATTATTTCAGATTTATTCCAATTTATTTTTAGTCCTGTCATTTCCTCAAACTCATTAAGATGCATCTCGATACCTTGTAATACTTTCTTAGGATTTTTCAATATTACCAGTGTATCATCTGCATGCAAACTAATTTTATTGCCTTCTATTCTCTCAATATTTTTATCATCCCTTATGGTATTTGCCAGAAATTCCCTAGCCATAATAAACAATATTGGTGATAATGGACACCCTTGTCTTGTTCCAGCTTTGAGCTGAATATTCTCGGTAAAAACATCATTCAGTCATTGTCTTCTGATGTGCAAATCCTAATTACTTAACAGCATCTATTTGGTTGCTCAATCGCACAGTCAAGTCAGTTTGCGACCCAATAGGCCACTGCAGGCCAGACTCCTCTGTCCTCTGCTATACTCCGGAGTCAGCCCAGTTCTGCGATCACTGCATCAACGATGCACTCTAGCCAATTCAGACTCTGATGCCCCATTCTCCTTTCCTAACATCAAGGTCTTCTCCCGGGATTTATTCTCATTTGATGGCCAAAGTACTTGAGCTTCATCTTCAGTGTTTGTCCTGCCAAGGAGAAGTCAGGGTTGATTTCCTTTAGGATGGACTTATTTGATTAATCGCAGTCCAGAGGACTCTCAAGAGTCTCCTCCAGCACCACAGTTCAAAGGCACCTATTCTTCTATGCTCAGCCTTCCTTGTGGTCCATCTCTCACAACCACACATTACTACAGGGAAGACCATTGTTTTAACCATACAGACTTTTGTTGGCAGGATGACGTCTCTTCTTTTTATTATATTGCCTAGGTTTGCTGTAGTTTGCCTCCCAAGGAGTAAGCATCTTTTTATTTCATGGCTGCTGTCACCGTCTGATGCGATCTTAGAATAGATCTCAAAAAGGTAAAGTCTGTTACTGCTTCCATTCGTTACCCTTCTATTTTCCAGGGAGCGATGGATCCGGATGCCATTATCGTGATTTTTAAAATACGATTCAAGCTAGCTTTTGCACTCTCCTTCTCCTTCTGTTGTTTCCCACTATTTCCACTGGTTTGTTTGTTTTTAATCAAAGTCTCTTTATCGCTCCTTTCTATTTTCTGGAAATAAGTGTTCAATTGGGTGGATATTTCTCTTTCACCTTTGCTTTTTACTTTCCTTCTTTCTTCAAATATTTGTACAGCTTCATCAGAAAATTCACTTTCTGGTATTCTTTTTCTTTGGGATGGTTCTAATTCTTGCCTTCTGTCGGTTGTTTTAAACCTCCATCCACAATTTTTCGGACACTCTATCTCATGTCTAATCTTTAAAATCTATTGTCCACCTTCACTGAAGATTCATGAGGGATGTCATCTGTGTCATAACTGAATGACCTAATGGTTTCCCAAACTTCCCTCATTCTAACCCTGAATTAACAATCAATAGCTCATGGTGCTTAGCTACTTTGCAATTCCAATTTCCTATGATGATGATGATAAGGTCACATTTTGTTGGTGACAGCATAAGAAGGTAGTTCTTGTCCTCAGCTCTTCCCCTGTAGAATAGTGGACACCTTCTGACCTGAGGGGCTCCTCTTCCTGCAACATACTGTTTGGCCCGGACACTCCAGGTTTCCCCGGACTTCAGTTTCTAGAAGCACAGGTCAGCACTCCTGGTTATCAGGGCTTCTGGGAATCGAAGTTCAAGAACACATGGAGTGCCAAGGTTGGCCATCTGCAGATTTATGCAGAGATTAATCATTTTATATTTTTATTTCTTTGTTTCTATCAGGACTGATTTTTCAGACTGAATATCTAGATCCTATTCTGAATCAATTCATTTATCTTCCACTTTAATTTGCATTTCTGTGGATCTGCTCATCAAACTATGTAGCTAGCTGACTTTTTTTCACACAACTGCTGACACAACATTTCACCTGGGAGGACATCATACAACTCATGCAAGAATACACTCAGAGGAGAAACCATTTCTCAAGGGAGGAAAAGGCTTTCATCCACAAGCACACCTTGATAAACACCACACAGGAGGGAAACCTTTTAAATACCTGGAGTGTGGGAAAAGCTTCAGTAATTCCTCATCCCTTGCTAGACATCACAAGATCCACACAGGTGAGAAGCCTTTTGAATGCCTAGAGTGTGGCAAAAGCTTCACTCATTCCTCACCCCTTGCTTCACATCACAGGATCGACACAGGTGACAAGCCTTTTTAATGCATGGAGTGTGGGAACAGCTTCATTCATTCCTCAGACCTTGCTAAACATTACAGGATCCACACAGCTGAGAAGCCTTTTCATTGCATGGAGTGTGGAAAAAGCTTCAGTCATTCCTCATCCCTTGCTTCACATCACAGGACCCACACTGGTGAGAAGCCTTTTGAATGTCTTAAGTCTGGAAAAAGCTTCAATAGTTCCTCAGACCTTGCTTCAAATCACAGGATCCACACAGGTGAGAAGCCTTTTGAATGCATTGAGTGTGGAAAAAGCTTCAGTCATTCCTCAAACCTTAGTAAACATCACAGGATCCACACAGGAGAGAAGCCTTTTGAATGCCTTGAGTGTGGAAAAAGCTTCAGTAATTCCTCATCCCTTGCTAGACATCACAAGATCCACACAGGTGAGAAGCCTTTTGAATGCCTGGAGTGTAGAAAAAAATTCAGTCAGTCCTCATCCCTTGCTTTACATCACAGGATCCACACAGGTGAGAAGCCTTTTGAATGCCTTGAGTGTAGAAAAAGATTCAGTGAGTCCTCAGCTCTTAGTAGACATCACAGGATCCACACAGGAGAGAAGCCTTTTGAATGCCTGGAGTGTAGAAAAAAATTCAGTCATTCCTCATCCCTTGCTTCACATCACAGGACCCACACAGGTGAGAAGCCTTTTGAATGCTTTGACTGTGGGAAAAGCTTCAGTCAGTCCTCATCCCTTGCTTCACATCACAGGATCCACACAGGTGAGAAGCCTTTTGAATGCATTGAGTGTGGAAAAAGCTTCAGTCAATCCTCAGCCCTCAGTAAACATCACAGGATCCACACAAGAGAGAAGCCTTTTGAATGCCTGGAGTGTAGAAAAAAATTCAGTCATTCCTCATCCCTTGCTTCCCATCACAGGACCCACACAGGTGAGAAGCCTTTTGAATGCTTTGAGTGTGGAAAAAGCTTCAGTCACTCCTCACACCTTGCTGAACATCACAGGATCCACACAGGTGAGAAGCCTTTTGAATGCATTGAGTGTGGAAAAAGCTTCAGTCATTCCTCAGCCCTTAGTAAACATCACAGGATCCACACAAGAGAGAAGCCTTTTGAATGCCTGGAGTGTAGAAAAAAATTCAGTCATTCTTCATCCCTTGCTTCACATCACAGGACCCACACAGGTGAGAAGCCTTTTGAATGCTTTGACTGTGGGAAAAGCTTCAGTGATTCCTCAGCTCTTAGTAAACATCACAGGATCCACACAGGTGAGAAGCCTTTTGAATGCCTTGAGTGTGGAAAAAGCTTCAGTGATTCCTCAGCTCTTAGTAAACATCACAGGATCCACACAGGTGTGAAGCCTTTTGAATGCCTTGAGTGTAGAAAAAGCTTCAGTCATTCCTCATCCCTTGCTTCACATCACAGGATCCACACAGGAGAGAAGACTTTTTAATGGTTTGAGTGTGGAAAAAGCTTCAGTCAGTCCTCTCACCTTGGTAAACATTGCAGGTTCCATACAGGTGAGAAGCATTTTTAATGCCTGTAGTGTGGAAAAAAGCTTCTGTCATTCTTCACACCTTACTTCACCTCACAGGATCCACAGAGGTTAGAAGCATTTTAAATACATGAAGTGGGGGAAAATTAGGACCCAGACAGTATGGAAGCAAATTTAATGACTGCATGTGTTTTGGTCTGCAAACAAATCGTTAAAATTTTACTCAGGCAAGAAGTCTTTCAAATTTCTTTGTAGTGAGGCTTCAGTGATCCTGGAAACATTGCTTCACTTCACAGGAGCCACACAAGATAGAAACCTTTTAAGTGCTTAAGTGCACTTTAGATATCTATAGTAAAGGTAAAGGTTTCCCTTGCTCGAAAGCCAGTCATATCCGACTCTAGGTTTCAGTGCTCATCTCTGTTTCAAAGCCGATGAGCGAGTGCTGTCTGCTTCTGCAGACATGTCCGTGGTCTTGTGACAGGCATAACTAGACACTGGAGTGCACAGAATGCTATTACCTTCCCACCGAAGTGGTCCCTTCAAAATAGCAGAAAGGGATTAGTAACTAAAATCTAGAAAATATTGACAAAATCTGAGGTAAAAGAGAAAGGTTTAGGAATAAGTTGGGAGATGGCTGTAGGAGACTATATGAAAGAGGAGGAGTCAGTTTAAATATGGAAACAAAAATATGAAAAATTTGTCGAGAATTGTAACCAAGAATGAAAACTGTATCTGATCAGAATAAATTGAAGCTTTATGACACAACATATTCAAAATTTTGTTGAAGGTGTAAAAAGATGTTTGAACATATCTTCATTTATGGTGGTAATGTAAGAATGTGAAGGAAATATGGAAAAGTGGCTTTGTGGAAATTAATGAAATGTCAATTAGTTTGGAAATGTGTCATTATCTAATTTTAGAAATATGCAGATAGAATGGAAATGATATAGAAAATAATCATTGAATATTATTGATATGCATTGATTTAAAACTTATTTCTTCTTATATTTCCCCCAAACGTTCAAGAGAGTTTTTCTTATAAAATTAATATCAACATCTTTATTAACTTTTCTTTTCACAACATAAATAGGCATGCAATTCATATGTCAAATCTTTTCCTTTTAAAGTTCAAACTGATGTGTTTATGATTCTTTTTCATATCTAAATCAGAGCATCTGTATAATAGTAATAATGTTATAGGTTTGGTAAACCCAGCTGCCTCCTGTTTTGTCTTGCAAACATTTCTATTTAATAAATGGATTATTCTCTTGCCATACAAACTCTGATAATTCTTTCTTCTATGTCAGAAGAATTATCTTGTTGTTTGCCAGAGTTTGGTATATATTGAAATAAAAATATAGGTTTTGGTAAGACTATCATCTTGATTAACACAATTCATCCCAACAATGATTGAATGTTTGGAACAGGAGTTGCCTTTGCCTATGTTTCTAGCATATTAAGGCAGGGGTTCCCAAATTATAGCCCATGGGCCAGACCCAGCCCATGGCGCCATTTCTTATGGCCCACCACCATCTCCGCCACACCCAGAAGCATAACTGTCAACTTTTGGATTTGAAAATAAGGGAAATTTTGGCCACACCCCTCTGTGGGTGTGGCTAAATCCATGGGCATGGCCAAATATAGCCATGTGACTTGCTGGGCTCTACTCATGCCTGCCACATGGCCATAAATATGTCTGCAAACACAGACAGCACTGGCTCTTTGGCTGTAAATGGAGATGGGCACTGTACCCTAGAGTTGGATACGACTGGCAGATTTTACTTTCTTAGGATCAAAGATCTGATGCTTGGGAAACAAGCTATGAGAAATCTGGGGAACATAGTGAAAAGTAGAGGCATCACCTTGCAAACAAAAAATTGCATAGTCAAAGCATTGGTATTATTGGTGGTAATGTATGAGTGTGAGAGCTGGACCATTAGGAAAGCTGAGCGCAGAAAAATAGATGCCTTTGAAATGTAGTGTTAGAAATAGGTCGATCCTAGAAGAAATCAACCCTGACTGCTCGTTAAAGGTCAAATAGTAAAAATGATGCTAAAGTACTTTAGACATCAAATGAGAAGAGAGGATTCACTTGAGAAAGCCTTGATGCTGGGAAAGGTGGAGGACAAAAGAAGGGAGTGGCCAAAAATAAGATAGCTAGATGGTATTGTAGATGCAATGGGCACAAAGCTGTGTGGGCCAAAGAACCTTTTCCCCATCTTCTTGGGGGACTTTTGTATTGTTTTATTTCTTGTTTGCTCAGTGACTTAAGTGACTAAGATGCTGACTGGGAGGCAGAAGGTCAGCAGTTCGATTCCCGAGTACTGCAGGACGGAATGAGCTCCCGTCTTTGTCCCAGCTCCTGCCAACCTAGCAGTTCGAAACCAAGAAATTGCAAGTAGATAAATAGGGTCCACTTCAGTGGGAAGGTAACAGCATTCCATGCGCTCTGGTGTATAGTCATGCCTGCCACATGACCACATAAATGTCTGCAGACGCCGACAACGCTGGCTCTTCGGCTTTGAAACAGATGAGCACTGAACCCTAGAGTTGGATATGATTTGCTTTTGAGCAAGGGCAACCCTTTACCTTTACCTAACTCAGATCCCCTTACACAACCATGCAAGCACACACACACACCCCACCCCTCCCAAGTTAACTCTAGAACAGAAACGGAACACACACACACCCCTCTCTCTCATATAGTGTAGGAATCTCTGACTGATGGTGAACCTTGGCATTCTAGAAACGACTGTCTTTCAAGCAAGGAAAACCTTTAGCTTTACCATATAGTGATCAAGCACTTCCCCCCTCCCAAGTTAACTCTAGAACAGAAACGGAACACACACTCTCTCTCTCTCATATAGTGTAGGAATCTCTGATTGTGATGGTGAACCTTGGCACTCTAGAAACAACTGTCTTTCGAGCAAGGGAAACCTTTACCTTTAGCATATGGTGATCAAGCACTTCCCCACCACCCACCCCTCCCAAGTTAACTCTAGAACTCTAGAAACGGAATCCTCCAGCCAGGACAGAGGCAGGGGGCAGAAACAGCTCAATAAAGCATGAGAGTGAGAGAGAGGTCTCTGCCCCCAGACCAAGAGCTGATTTGCCCCTGCATATATGAAAATTGCTCACCTCTACTGTAGACTCCCTTCCCTCCCAGCATGAAAC
Source organism: Bradypodion pumilum (assembly GCA_035047305.1). Classification (NCBI taxonomy): domain Eukaryota; kingdom Metazoa; phylum Chordata; class Lepidosauria; order Squamata; family Chamaeleonidae; genus Bradypodion; species Bradypodion pumilum. The sequence goes on from JAWDJD010000002.1 coordinate 476,495,861, forward strand.
GAAGCCGCCATATTGGCCCACATGGCCAGCCACATGCTGGCAGGAAAATGAAAGAGAAACTAACTACAGAATCCCCCCACCTTCTCTCTCTCCCCTTCCACAAGTGAAAAGCCACGCAGTGACCTCTGGTGGCCAGAAAAAATACTGCACCTTCGCCTGTGATGGCTCCGGTCAGGATATTTCTTTTTAGGAAATACGGGGAAATTAATAAAACAGGAAGGGGAGGGAAGAGGGGTAAAAATAAGGGGTTTCCCCAGGTAAAACGGGATGGTTGACAGGTATGCCCAGAAGTCAAAATAAGAAATGGGGGGGGGGGGATGAAGAGACCATGCATTCTCCAGAGCAGATTATGGGGCAAAGGGAAAGAGGGAGTCCATGGATGCAGGATCTCTGGGCCTGGAAAGTGGGGGGGTGGCTGTGGGTGGGAAAGAATATCTTACCTCATTGGATGGAAATGGGGGTCTCCATGGTCAGGTGTCCCACCTGGCAGGCATGGGTGTCTCCTGGCCGGATGGCCATCTGTTGGTAGGTCCAGTCCCACAGAGCAGGAGGATGAGGGGTGGCGGGGGCCTTTTTGGCTGGGGGTGGGAGAGGCTGTGGTGGGGGAAGAGAGATCCTCCAATGAGAAAACATGCCTTCTGGGCATCATCAATCTCCAGGTAGAAAAAACCTCCCTGCTGCCCAGCAGAGGTTTTGACAGAGAGAAGAGTGATTTAATTGGGGGATGAGGAGGGAGGTCAGTCCTCCTCCCCTATCCGTCCATAGTTGGAAAAAGCAAAGCTTTGACACTTATATCCCGCCTCCTCACGCTTAGAGCACTCCCTGTGTTGTTCACAAGTTCATTAGCATTTTTTCACCCCAAAATGCTGGGTACTCATTTTACCAACCTCGGAAGGATTCAAGAGGCTGAGTCAACCTTGAGCCCTGGTCAGGATCGAAGTGATAACCTTTTGGTTATAGTACAACAGTTTAACCACTGCACCACCAGGTAAACCGATGGGGCCAGATGAGGTTTGGGGAGGCAGAACAGTGGTGGGATTCAGCAGGTTCACCAGAACCGGTAGCAGGGCTTGCCCCCCTGGCCATGCCCACATAGTAGGTAGTAAAATGGTTGAATCCCACCACTGAGGCAAAACCATCTGCTCCTATCCCACTTCCAAACCCCAGAGAGAATAGATGTGGGTCTCTCCACGACCAGGCAGGGAATTCAGAGACACCCCCCATGGACCCCTCTTCCTCTCTCATAGGGGGAGGGGCTTGGCAACCTCATTTCCATCTATTCGGTCTGTTTGGGGTTTTGTGCAGAATTTCTGGGGCCAAAGGTTGTGGATCTCTCCTCTAAACCTCCACCTCCATCAGCCTCCCTTTCCCAGAACCCCCTGCCCCACCAGAGGGGCGCCTGGGAGGAGGGACCCTGAGACCAGGACGGAATGGAGACAATGGACGGGACTTCCCTGCCTGGCAACCGATGACGGAAGCAATGGCAGAGGCTCTGATTGGCTCAGATCAAGCGTGCAAACTCTTAGCCAGACTAAGTGTGTGTGTGGAGCTTGTGGGGGTGGTAGGGCAGAGCCCTAGTTCTCCAAAGCAATGATTCCGCCTCAGGACGTAGATCCTCCAATGAGAGCACGCGTCTTCTAAGCGTCATCAGTCTCCAGGTAGACGAATCCTCAGTGCTGCTTGACAGGGAACCAAAGGCTTCTGCAGAGAGAAAATGGACTTGATCCATGAAAGCTAACATTAAAATATAGAATATCAGAGAGTAAACAAAACAAAAAGACAAAAAACACTGTGACACCTAATACTCACTTCTGTATTTTAATGTTTAAGAGCCCCTTCTTCCTTTTCCCTGCCCTTTTCAGACACTTTCTCAGCTTTATACCATGGTTTTCCAGGTTTTCTAATTCTGGCCCATCTGCTCCTTAGTTAACTGGGTGATTACTGGCCACGTAAGCTCCTTGGGGTAGAGACTGTGCTACATAGGAAACTGTGGCCATCATCTTCCCGAATCATCTTCCACGAGGGGACGTGAGCAAATTATGGGGCGAAGGGAGATTGGGAGTCAATGACACACACAGGATCTCTGGGGCTGGGAAGTGTGGGGCTGTGGCTCTGGGTGCAACAGCCAAATGAAAAATCGCTTCCTCAAAGAGTTCCAAAGTAATCCAATTCCTCCACCTAATGGCTCAGGTGTAAATGGCAGTTTCCCCATAGCTACAATGGAGACAGCTCCAATCTTGAAGCAAGCTAATTTTGAAAAAACCAAGGGAGAAACCTCTTTGGATTTTCAGTGATGTCATGCCAAGCCCCTCTTCTAGTGATGAAGATGATGATCTCTTGGGCAGTGACCAGAGGAGCTTCACCTTTATTTGAATGTCTCTGTTTGCTTAGAAATATTAGGTAACTGATGTTAGGCCATTTCTTTTTCTGAACACTTAATAACATGTGGAGATAGCTCTGAATTTGACAACTGGAAGGTCAGAAGTTCGAGACCCGAGTGCTGCGTGACGGGGTGAGCGGGGTGAGCTCGCGTCTCTGTCTCCGCTCCTGACAACCTAGCAGTTCGAAAGGAGGAAACTGCAAGTAGATAAATAGGTACCGCTTTGGTGGAAATGTAAACCGCATTCCATGCACTTTGGCGGGTCCACAGAAGGTCTCCAGAAACAGACAGTGCTGGCTCTTTGGCTACAAACAGAGACGAGCACAGAACCCTAGAGTCGGATACGACGAAGGGTAACCTTTACCTCTAGCAAGAGTGGGGGGAGGGGGGAGTGCCAGACAAAAGAACTACTTATGCATAGAGAGAGGATGGCAGACAAGAGCGATTCCTAGAGAGGGAGGAAGGCAGACAAGAGCGGTTCCTAGAGAGGGAGGATGCAAGACTAGAGAGACTCCCAGAGTATACGAGATGAGTGACGTTTCCTAGAGAGGAGGGAAATGTGGGAGGGGAAGACCGCGGTTTCTCTCACCCGGAAACGATTCCTTTTCCACCACCACGTCCTTCCTTCCATTTCGAGAGGCAACCATATGGTTGGGAGAGTTTCTGCGGTAAGTCTCCATTGATTTCTGGACTACAAATCCCATCCTTTCCGAGGCGGGAAGGGTTTAGAGCAGGAGTTCTCAACCTATTGTAAGTGAGGGTGGGAGTGGGGGCAGGTCAAGCACCCACCGACAGCTTCAGGGGCCGGAAGGTCATTCCTCCACCAGATGGGGCACTTCCGGGTGTGGTGGGGGAGGGGAGAAGGTGTGGGGGGAGTGGGGAGGGGAGCCCCCCATGGAAATGAGAATCCCTAGTTTATACTTGTGTGAACTGGACTCTTAAGTGACTCGCCTCTCCCACGTATTGGAGACAGGCAGGAATGGATCCCGACCTTCAAAGGCCTGCAATACTGGCTGTTGTTGAGCCGCCATAGCCAGAGTGGGGCCAGGTGGGGCGTGGCTGTGGGGCTTCTTCGCCCACCCTGAGTTAGCAGTTTGCCCAACCTTCACCGACCCCCCTCCCAAAGGTGTGTGTGTGTGTTTTGTCAGATCCTCTCTCTCTCTTCCCCCCTCCCCCTTCTTTCCCGGTCTCCCTGCTGGGGCTCTCTCGCCTCCTGCCATCATCCTCCCCAGTCCCCGAGTTCCCTGATGAGCCAGTCTGGGATTCCCTGTGGAAGGAAGAAGTGTGCCCAAGTGCATGTGTGTGAGAGACAGTGGTGGAGTGAGTCGCCTGAGGGGGGAGGAAGAGGAGGCAGAAAGTGCTTTTGCCCTCCCGACTTTTTCCACCACCCCCTCCTTTCTTCCCCTTACAGGTACTGTACTTCCTTCTGCTACAAATGCACCCCAGAGAGAGAGAGATGGGGCTGTATCTCTTTTCAATGCATCCCTATGGGAAACTGTGCTATGCCAGGGTGGGCAAACTGCTAACTCAGCCCACCCTTCCCTGCCTATGGCTATGGCCCTGCCTTTGAACCTCCAAGCCGGGGTCCTCCTCCCGCAGAGTCCATCGCCCAGGGGCAGCCAGTGTGGGGAAAGCCCTTGCCAGCCATGGATGAAGAAGGGGTCTCTCGCTTGCCCGACAGGCCGTTGCTGGAGCCCCAGGATGGTTAACACAGAAATCCTTGGGTGTGAAGAAGGGGAAAGGAGTTTTAGCCTTGGAAATTTTGTTGTTGTTTAGTGTCACAGTCAAGCCCAACCCTTTGCAAAACCATGGACCATCATGCGCCAGGGTCCTCTAACTTCCACCATCCTCCTCCGGCCACTCAAATCTAGGCCCATTGCATCGACAATGCCATCTATCCACCTAATTTTCTGGCATCCCCTTCTCCTTTTTCCTTCCCAGCATCAATGCCTTCTCTAGTAAGTCCTCTCTTCTCATTTGGTGACGACAATACTTGAGCTTCATCTTCAGTATTTGTCCTTTCAATGGGCAGTCAGGGTTGGTTTCCTGCCAGATCGACTGATTTGTTCTCATCGCAGTCCAGGGGACTCTTAGTCTCCTCCAGCAACATAGTTCAAAGGCGTCTATTCTTCTATGCTCAACCTTCCTTATGGTCCAGCTGTCATTGCTGTACATTACTACTGGTGAAACCATTGCTTTGACTCTGCGGACTTTTGTAGGCAGGGTGATTCTCTACTCTTAATTATGCTATCTAGGGTTCTCATTGCTTGTAAGCGTCTCTTTATTTCTTGGCTTTTATATAAAACTACTATTTATTTATTTAAAATATTTATATTACCAGTTAAATATTTATCTCTTGATGTATTTGGAGTTCTGTCTTCAGGGGGTGATAAAAAAAGTCTTTGGTCCACCTCGCAGCCATTGTGGCCAAATTTATGTTTGGATTTCACCCCCCAGAGGGAGGTCTTGCCCTGCTAATGCTATAATTTCCCTTCCGGAGGAGTTTTTCAAATGGCTTGTTGCAAAGGTCAAAACAGCTGTAGGCCACTGTGAGTTTCTCAGGAAGGGAGAATCCCAGAGAGATTTTATTCATCCTATGTACAAACGGACCCACTCAACAGAGAGAGAGAAAGCAGAAAAGAAGCCTTTTCAGCTCTCTGATAGAAAAGTTCAAAATGTTCCATCTTCAAAAATGCACCTCAGGTTAGGCATTAGCTTCCTTATCCCCTCCTTGCCATATCAGCCCTGACACATTCTGGGTAGCCTTTCGGATTGCCACTTCATCACAACACCTCCTGTCTTGCAGGTATGGGGTGGTGGTGAGGGTGGCCTTTCATTCACAGTGTCAATTGGCTTCACTTTGGTTCAAAAGGATCTACTTTGTCATGTTGTGAGATTTAAGGCACTCACATCATTTTGTCATGAAAGGTTTTCAGTCGTCTTCTTTTTTTTAAAAAAAGGATTTTTATTATTTTTTAAAAAATATAACAAAACAAAAAGAAATCAAACAACAATACATTTCAATACAGAATACAATACAATACATAGAAGACAAATTGCCAAGAAAAAAAACATTTTCATATTCATTATTTTGAAAAAATATCTTTTTGATCACTTATTTATCAACTATATACTCCTTTTGTAAATACTTTTGTAATGTATATCCACATGTATATTTATGTATATATTTCAATAAATGTATATTTTTGTTCCTAACATTCTAATAATATAAAGACATTGACATTATATACCACATTAATGATAAGTAAACAAAATAAAAAAGCTAAATTCTTGACCTTCATCTTCAGTGTTTGTCCTGCCAAGGAGCAGTCAGGGTTAATTTCCTTTAGGATGGACTTATTTGATCTCCTTGCAGTCCAGAGGACTCTCAAGAGTCTCCTCCAGCACCACAGTTCAAAGGCATCTATTCTTTTATGCTCAGCCTTCCTTGTGGTCCATCTCTCACAACCACACATTACTACAGGGAAGACCATTGTTTTAACCATACAGACTTTTGTTGGCAGGATGACATCTCTTCTTTTTATTATATTGCCTAGGTTTGCTGTAGTTTGCCTCCCAAGGAGTACGCATCTTTTTTATTTCACGGCTGCTGTAACCATCTGACGTGATCTTAGAATAGATCTCAAAAAGGTAAAGTCTGTTACTGCTTCCATTCATTACCCTTCTATTTTCCAGGGAGCGATGGAGCCGGATGCCATGATCGTGATTTTTAAAATACGATTCAAGGTAGCTTTTGCACTCTCCTTCTCCTTCTGTTGTTTTCCACTATTCCCACTGGTTTGTTTGTTTTTAATCTAAGTCTCTTTATCGCTCCTTTCTATTTTCTGGAAATCAGTGTTCAATTGGGTGAATATTTCTCTTTCACCTTTGCTTTTTACTTTCTTTCTTTCTTCAGATATTTGTACAGCTTCATCAGAAAATTCACTCTGGCAACCTTTTTCTTTAAAGGTAAAGATAAAGCTTTCCCTTGCTTGAAAGCCAGTTGTATCCGACTCTAGGGTGCAGTGCTCATCTCTGTTTCAAAGCCGAACAGCCAGCGCTGTCTGCTGCTGCAGATGTTTCCATGGTCATGTGGCAGGCATGACTAGACACCGGAGCGCACGGAACACTGTTTACCTTCCCACAGAAGTGGACCCTATTTATCTACTTGCAATTTCTTGCTTTCGAACTGCTAGGTTGGCAGGACCTGGGACAAAGACGGGAGCTCATTCCGTCCTGCAGTACTCGGGAATCGAACTGCTGACCTTCCGCCTCCCAGTCAGCGTCAGGCACTTGAGCCACTGCATTCTTTTTCTTTGGGATGGTTCTAATTCTTGCCTTCTGTCGGTTGTTTTAAACCTCCATGCACAATTTTTCAGACACTCTGTCTCATGTCTAATCTTTAAAATCTATTGTCCACCTTCACTGAAGATTCATGAGAGCTATCATCTGTATTCACAACTGAATGACCTAATGGTTTCCCAAACTTCCCTCATTCCAACCCTGAATTAACAATCAATAGCTCATGGTGCTTAGCTCCTTTGCAATTCCAATTTCCCATGATGATGATGGTAAGGTCACCTTTTGTTGGTGACAGCATGAGAAGGTAGTTCTTGTCCTCAGCTCTTCCCCTGTAGAATAGTGGACACCTTTTGACCTGAGGGGCTCCTCTTCCTGCAACATACTGTTTAGCCCGGACACTCCAGGTTTCCCTGGACTTCAGTTACCAGAAGCACAGGTCAGCACTCCTGGTTATCAGGGCTTCTGGGAATCGAAGTTCAAGAACACATGGAGAGCCAAGGTTGGCCATCTGCAGATTTATGCAGAGATTAATCATTTTATATATTTATTTCTTTGTTTCCAGCAGGACTGATTGTTCAGACTGAATATTTAGATCCTATTCAGAATCAATTCATTTATCTTCCACTTTAATTTGCATTTCTGTGGATCTGCTCATCAAACTATGTAGCTAGCTGTCTTTTTTCACACAACTGCTGACACAACATTTCCCCTGGGAGGACATCATACAACTCATGAAAGAATACACTCAGAGGAGAAACCATTTCTCAAGGGAGGAAAAGGCTTTCATCCACAAGCACACCTTGATAAACACCACACAGGAGGGAAACCTTTTAAATACCTGGAATGTGGAAAAAGCTTCAATTGTTCCTCATCCCTTCCTTCACATCACAGGATCCACAGAGGTGAGAAACCTTTTGAATGCCTAGAGTGTGGCAAAAGCTTCAATCATTCTTCAAATCTTGCTAAACATCACAGGATCCACACAGGTGAGAAGCCTTTTGAATGCCTAGAGTGTGGCAAAAGCTTCAATCATTCTTCAAATCTTGCTAAACATCACAGGATCCACACAGGTGAGAAGCCTTTTGAATGCCTTAAGTGTGGAAAAAGCGTCAATCATTCCTCAAACCTTGCTAAACATCACAGGATCAACACAGGTGAGAAGCCTTTTGAATGCCTAGAGTGTGGCAAAAGCTTCAGTCATTCCTCACCCCTTGCTTCACATCACAGGATCCACACAGGTGAGAAGCCTTTTAAATGCATGGAGTGTGGAAACAGCTTCATTCATTCCTCAGACCTTGCTTCACATCACAGGATCCACACAGGAGAGAAGACTTTTGAATGCTTTGAGTGTGGAAAAAGCTTCAGTCATTCCTCATCCCTTGCTTCACATCACAGGACCCACACAGGTGAGAAACCTTTTGAATGCTTTGAGTGTGGAAAAAGCTTCAGTCAGTCCTCACACCTTGCTAGACATCGCAGGATCCACACTGGTGAGAAGCCTTTTGAATGCCTTAAGTGTGGAAAACGCTTCAATTTTTCCTCAGACCTTCTTTCACATCACAGGACCCACGCAGGTGAGAAACCTTTTGAATGCTTTGAGTGTGGAAAAAGTTTCAATAGTTCCTCAGAACTTGCTTCACATCACAGGATCCACACAGGTGAGAAGCCTTTTGAATGCATTGAGTGTGGAAAAAGCTTCAGTCATTCCTCAAACCTTAGTCAACATCACAGGATCCACACAGGAGAGAAGCCTTTTGAATGCCTTGAATGTGGAAAAAGCTTCAATAATTCTTCATCCCTTGCTAGACATCACAGGATCCACACAGGTGAGAAGCCTTTTGAATGCATTGAGTGTGGAAAAAAATTCAGTCATTACTCAGGTCTTAGTAGACATCACAGGATCCACACAGGAGAGAAGCCTTTTGAATGCCTGGAGTGTAGAAAAAAATTCAGTCATTACTCAGGTCTTAGTAGACATCACAGGACCCACACAGGAGAGAAGCCTTTTGAATGCCTGGAGTGTAGAAAAAAATTCAGTCATTCCTCATCCCTTGCTTTACATTACAAGATCCACACAGGTGAGAAGCCTTTTGAATGCATTGAGTGTGGAAAAAGCTTTCATCAGTCATCAAACCTTGCTTCACATCACAGGATCCACTCAGGTGAGAAACCTTTTGAATGCATTGAGTGTGGAAAAAGCTTCAATCAGTCATCAAACCTTGCTTCACATCACAGGATCCACACAGGTGAGAAGCCTTTTGAATGCATTGAGTGTGGAAAAAGCTTCAGTCATTCCTCATCCCTTGCCTCACATCACAGGACCCACACAGGTGAGAAGCCTTTTGAATGCATTGAGTGTGGAAAAAGCTTCCATCAGTCATCAAACCTTGCTTCACATCACAGGATCCACACAGGAGAGAAGCCTTTTGAATGCCTTGAGTGTAGAAAAAGCTTCAGTGATTCCTCAGCTCTTAGTAGACATCACAGGACCCACACAGGTGAGAAGCTTTTTGAGTGTCTTGAATGTAGAAAAAGCTTCATTCATTCCTCAGCTCTTAGTAGACATCGCAGGATCCACACAAGTGAGAAGCCTTTTGAATGCTTTGAGTGTGGAAAAAGCTTCAGGCACTCATCACACCTTGCTGAACATCACAGGATCCACACAGGTGAGAAGCCTTTTGAATGCATTGAGTGTGGAAAAAGCTTCAGTCATTCCTCAGCCCTTAGTAAACATCACAGGATCCACACAAGAGAGAAGCCTTTTGAATGCCTTGAGTGTGGAAAAAGCTTCAGTGATTCCTCAGCTCTTAGTAAACATCACAGGATCCACACAGGAGAGAAGCCTTTTGAATGCCTTTAGTGTGGAAAAAGCTTCAGTGATTCCTCAGCTCTTAGTAAACATCACAGGATCCACACAGGAGAGAAGCCTTTTGAATGCCTTGAGTGTGGAAAAAGCTTCAGTCATTCCTCGTCCCTTGCTTCACATTACAGGATCCACACAGGAGAGAAGCCTTTTGAATGCCTTGAGTGTGGAAAAAGCTTCAGTCATTCCTCATCCCTTGCTTCACATCACAGGATCCACACAGGAGAGAGCCTTTTGAATGCCTTGAGTGTAGAAAAAGATTCAGTCAATCCTCATCCCTTGCTTCACGTCACAGGATCCACACAGGAGAGAAGCCTTTTGAATGCCTTGAGGGTAGAAAAAGCTTTAGTGATTCCTCAGCCCTTCATAAACATCATAGGATCCACACAGGAGAGAAGACTTTTTAATGCTTTGAGTGTGGAAAAAGCTTCAGTCAGTCCTCTCACCTTGGTAAACATTGCAGGTTCCATAGAGGTGAGAAGCATGTTTTATGCCTGGAGTGTGGAAAAAAGCTTCTGTCATTGGTCAGTCCTCTCACCTTGGTAAACATTGAAGGTTCCATAAAGGTGAGAAGCATGTTTTATGCCTGGAGTGTGGAAAAAAGCTTCTGTCATTCTTCACACCTTACTTCACCTCACCCGATCCACAGAGGTTGTAAGCATTTTAAATACATGAAGTATCGAGGGGAAAAGTAGGACCCAGACAGTATGGAAGAAAATTTAATGACTGCATGTGTTTTGGTCTGCAAACAAATCGTTAAAATTTCACTCAGGCAAGACGTCTTTTAAATTTCTGTGTAACGAGGCTGTTTATTTATGTTAATTTTTTTTGGCTTGCCTGTTATTAACTGTGACCTGTTTTTTTTTTAGGATTAATAAAAGAACAAAGTATGATATAATTTTCTTCAAATTGTTTTATGTAAGCATATAATGTTTTAGTTTTTTGAATTTTTTTAATTAGTTGTACCGTAGGTAATAATTTAATAATGTAAAAGTAAATGTTTTTTACATTCAATGGTTTTAAAATGTGTTTAGATGTTTTGGGTTTTGAGTTAAAACTCAGCACAGGATTTTAAAAAGTTTCTATTGTATTTTATTGACATATGTTTGTGTTAAAGTGTGTTTTAGTGTCATTTTTTTGACTTGTTTTTATTGGTGTGACCTTTTGTGTAAAATTGTGAATTTGTGTTATGTTTTTTATTTGTTTTTACTCTTGTGGCCTTTTGTTTGGGGCTGTTGTGCGTTTTTGAATTGTTTTTACTATTATCGCCAGCAGGTGATGCTGGTAGGGGTTATTGTATTTTGACTGTTTTTTCTCTCCTGGCCTCTGGGTGGAGCTTCTTCTGGTAAGTACTCTCTTTCTTTATTCATTTATTTCCGGTCCTGATGGAGGTAGGACATCTTTTGGTAATTTTGCTTGTTTTCTTTCTTTTGTGTGTGTGTGTGGGGGGGGGGGCTTGGAATTTGTATTTTTTGTCTGTTTTCTTTTTTATTGTGGTTTTGTTTACTTCGTATTGTTTTTTGTTGTTGTTGTGTATTTTTGGATGTTTTTGACTCTGTTTTAGTACCTTTTTAAAATTATTTTTTTGGTGGTGGGGAGGAGGGCATGGTCGTTGGGGGTTAGGAAGGGTGGGCTAGGTGGTGGGGAGGAGGGCATGGTCGTTGGGGGTTAGGAAGGGTGGGCTAGGTGGTGGGGAGAGGGTCGTGGTCGTTGGGGGTTAGGAAGGGTGGGCTAGGTGGTGGGGAGGGAAGCGTGGTCGTTGGGGTTTAGGAAGGGTGGGCTAGGTGGTGGGGAGGGGGTCGTGGTCGTTGGGGGTTAGGAAGGGTGTGCTAGGTGGTGGGGAGGGGGGCGTGGTCGTTGGGTGTTAGGAAGGGTGGGCTAGGTGGTGGGGATGGGGATTTTATTGTATTATGGTGCTTTGATTATGTGGAGTCATGAAAGTAGATAGGGGTTTCCCCTTTAATATCAGTGGGTGGGGGGTTGTGACCCCCCTCTCGGCTGGCTCCCCTGGGATTGGGGTGTTTGGGGGGGACAAAAGGGGTATGCCCACCAAACCCTTTGGACCCAGGATACCAGGGAGAGGGGATCGATTCCACCCCCCTCCAAATAAAAAAAAACCTCCGTTTTTAAAGAGAAGAAACCACTTGGTTTCTTCTCTTTAAAGACGGAGGTTTTTTGTGGCGCCGTGGGTGAGGGAAAGAAGGGTGGTTGGTGTTTGCATGGCTGTGAGGTGGTGAGTTGTTTGTTTGTTTTTTTAAAAAAAATCGGGCGACGGATTCCTCAGCGTTCTCTGGGCTTGTAGTTATGGGTTTGTGATTTGTGGTTGTGGTGCGTTTTTTTTTTTTTTTTTGTGGCTTGATTTTGATTACCCGAGGCGCGTTTCTCAATGTTCTTTGTGGTCGCGTCTCTTAGCCTGATTGGCTGTGGCGTGGCGCGATGCAAAGAACGTTATGAAATGAAGTTGTTTCCCTTTTTTCACATTTGTGGGGCTGTTGCCCCACTGCTGGTTTTCTCACTCCTTTGTTGACCTGCGGACCCAGTTCGGTCGTGTGCACGAATGGTGGGTGCGGGTTATTAGGGCGAGGCTTAGGAACCTATAGCAAGTTCCAACGGTTAACCCTTGGTTTTATAGGTTAAGATATCAACATCTTTATTAACTTTTCTCTTCACAACATAAATAGGCATGCAATCCATATGTCAAATCTTTTGCTTTTCAATTTCAAACTGATGCGTTTATGATTCTTTTTCATATCTAAATCAGAGCAGCTGTATAATAGTAATAATGTTATAGGTTTGGTAAACCCAGCTGCCTCCTGTTTTGTCTTGCAAACATTTCTATTTAATAAATGGATTATTCTCTTGCCATACAAACTCTGATAATTCTTTCTTCTATGTCAGAAGAATTATTTTGTTGTTTACCAGAGTTTGGTATATATTGAAATAAAAATATAGGTTTTGGTAAGACTATCATCTTGATTAACACAATTCATCCCAACAATGATTGAATGTTTGGAACAGGAGTTGCCTTTGCCTATGTTTCTAGCATATTAAGGCAGGGGTTCCCAAATTATGGCCCATGGGCCAGACCCAGCCCATGCACCATTTCTTGTGGCCCACCACCATCTCCGCCACACCCAGAAGTCAAAATAAGAAATGGGGGGGAGGGGAGATGAAGAGAACATGCTGCCTCCAGAGCAGATTATGGGGCAAAGGGAAAGAGGTAGTCCATGGATGCAGGATCTCTGGGCCTGGAAAGTGGGGGGTGGCTGTGGGTGGGAAAGAATCTCTTACTCCACTGGATGGAAATGGGGGTTTCCAGGGTCAGGTATCTCACCTGGCAGGCATGGGTGTCTCCTGGCCGGATGGCCATCTGTTGGTAGGTCCAGTCCCACAGAGCAAGAGGATGAGGGGTGGTGGGGGCCTTTTTGGCTGGGGGTGGGGGGATAGAGAGGCTGTGGTGCGGGAAGAGAGATACTCCAATAAGGACACATGCTTTCTGGGCATCATCACTCTCAGGTAGAAGAAACCTCCCGCTGCCCAGCAGAGGTTTTGACAAGAGAAGAGCAATTTAATTGGGGGATGAGGAGGGAGGTCAGTCTCAAGTGGATAAGACACTGACTGGGAAGCGGAAGGTCAGCAGTTCGATTCCCGAGTACTGCAGGACGGAAATGAGCTCCCGTCTTCGTCCCAGCTCCTGCCAACCTAGCAGTTCGAAAGCAAGAAATTGCAAGTAGATAAATAGGGATCACTTCGGTGGGAAGGTAACAGCGTTCTGTGCGCTCCGGTGTCTAGTCATGCCTGCCACATGACCACAGAAACATCTGCAGAAGCAGACAGCGCTGGCTCTTCGTCTTAGAAACAGAGATGAGCACTGCACCCTAGAGTCGGATACAACTGGCTTTCGACCAAGGGAAACCCTTACCTTTACTTGACACTTATATCCTGCCTCCTCACGCTTAGAGCACTCCCTGTGCTGTTCACAAGTTCATTAGCATTTTTTCACCCCAAAATGCTGGGTACTCATTTTACCAACCTCAGAAGGATTCAAGAGGCTGAGTCAACCTTGAGCCCTAGTCAGGATCGAACTGACAACCTTTGGGTTATAGTACAACAGTTTAACCACTGCACCACCAGGTAAACCGATGGGGCCAGATGAGGTTTGGGGAGTTAGAACTGTGGTGGGGTTCAGCAGGTTCACCAGAACCAGTAGCAGAAACTCCGACTGACTCTGCCCATCCAAGTTTTGAAATAAAGTAGTCCTAATCTGGGTGGGTGCAATGCGGGGCTTGCCCCCTGGCCACGCCCACAAATTAGGTAGTAAAATGGTTGAATCCCACCACTGAGGTAAAAACATCTGCTCCTATCTCACTTCCAAAACCCAGAGAGAATAGATGTGGGTCTCTCCAGAACCAGGCTGGGAATTCAGAGACCCCCACCCACCCACCCCATGGACCCCTCTTCCTCTCTCATAGGGGGAGGGGCTTGGCAACCCCATTTCCATCGATTCGGCCTCTGCAATGATTCTGCCTCAGGACGTAGATCCTCCAATAAGAGCACGCGTCTTCTAAGTGTCATCAGTCTCCAGGTAGGCGAATCCTCAGTGCTGCTTGACAGGGAACCAAAGGCTTCTGCAGAGAGAGAAGTGTCTGAGGAACTGGACTTTATCCATGAAAGCTAACATTAAAATATAGTATAACAGAGAGTAAAGAAAACAAAAAAAGACAAAAAACAGTGTGACACCTAATGTAGTTTATCCGCAGATATAATTGGCATAACCTTTCCTAAAAGGTGGGGTTCGGGTGCACACGCCATCGAGCCCTCATAACTTGGTTGGAAGGTAAATTGGGTGCAGAATTCATATTAGTCATAGTTAGGATTCATTCATAGCACTCTGGCCATTAGCTCGGCCATGGACAAGGGCAAAAGTCACAAAGTGATAACTCAAGGTAAACACACAATGTATTTGTTGTGTTCTGTAAAGCTGTGCCTTTAACAATGTACCTTAGCCATGTGGTAACAATGTAACCTTTCTGTGTGCAACATTATAACCTTCAGCTGTATGAATGTAAACCTGATAAGGGGACGCGAGCTAGTGACCACTAGATGGCAATAGCGAGCGTCCAGCTCTCATGGCTCAGATTCACCTGGATCAGCAGCGTGGGAAGATTCCCCGCCACCTCTTCACCTGGTCAAGAAGGGCGTGACCTTCTACGACGTCACGCAGGCAGCAACCAATAATGTCGACGAGCCGCATTCAAATGTATAGCCAGCTGTATATATTGAGCTACCCATCCGCCATTACCACATTTTCCTCCGGATCATCATGCAATAAACCTGTGTTAAGCCAACCCTTCGGCTGTTTCATTGTCTTTGGTCCCTTACACTAAATTGGCGACGAAGGTGGGATAATGGCAGCCCACGGGACCAAGACATGCGCCGGTTTCGAAATCAGGAAACCGGGCGACTGGGAGATCTTCGAAATGGACTTCCAGGCAGCACTGATTGAGTCCGAAGTCACGGAAGAGGCAAAGAAAAGGGCCATCTTCACCAGGATGCTCGGACAAGAAACCAAAAGGACCTTGGTGGACCTGATCGCACCGAGGAGGGTGAGCGAATTCAAGGCCAAGGAACTCATGCAGATGCTGCGTGAGCACGTCCGGCCCGCCACGGCGATGTTTCCCGCTCGGAGTGCGTTCTGGAGGCGAGTCCAAGCGCCCGGGGAGACGGTCGCCGCGTTCGTGGCGGCCCTGCGGCTGGCGGCCGGCCCGTGCAAATGGGAGAATGCCGAAATCACCCTCCGGGACTGTGTGCTGTGCAGCCTGAACGACGCCGAAACCCAGCGCACATTAATGAACCAAGAGCCGCCTCCCACGTTGCAGGAGGTCGTCAGAGCGGCACAGGCCGCGGAAGCTACAAAGGCTGGGGTCCAAGAACTCCAGGACTGGCGGCCGAAGTCGAGCAAGGCAGAGACTCCGGTGCATGCGGCCCGGCGAGCTTCGAGGTCGTCCGCAGAGAGCAGCGACGACGAGGACGTCCGGAGGGTCCGGAAAGAGAGCCGGCGGTGCGACGGCTGTGGAGCGGCCCACGACCGCGTAAAATGCCCGTTTCGGAAGGCCGAGTGCCACAACTGCGGCCGCCGCGGGCACATTGCCAAGGTGTGTAGGAAGAGGCGCGAGACCCGGAGAAGCTCAGCAGACCGTTCCGCGGGACAAGACCGCTCAACGAGACCCAAGGACGGCGCTCAGGCCACGCGGAAGCAGGACGGCGTGGGCCGCATCTCCGACGGCAGCGAGGATGACGCCCCAGTATTCAGCGTGTCCGTAGGACACTCCCGCTACTTTGTTGAGGTACTAGTTCAAGGGGTTCCCATTAGCATGGAAATTGACTCGGGGTCCTCATATTCAATCATTTCCCAGAGGGAGTTTTTGAGAATTGCCCCCCACAGGCGACCCAAGCTCAAAGCGTTGAGGTCCACACTACGGGACGTGCAAGGGAACAGCATTCCAGTGTTGGGGGTCGGAGAATTTCAGGTTAAATTCAAGAAGCACGCCGCGTCCCTCCCTCTAGTCGTGCTTAAAGGGGGAGATTGCAGCCTCCTCAGGACTCAATGGTTCCAGCCCCTGGGGTTGTTTATTGGGGGGGTGCACGCCGTTGGGATGCACGGCGTTGGGTCTGACCCGATTCAGGAGGTGTGCGAGGCGCACCCCGAAGTTTTCAAAAAGGGGCTGGGGAAATTCAAGGGGCCCCCAGTGACTTTCGACCTGGACCCGGAGGTCCGCCCAATTCGACTCAAACCACGCCGGGTGCCGTTCGCACTCAAGGACAAGTTAGAGGCGGAACTGGACAAATTGGTGGGCCAGGGAATCCTTGTGCCTGTTGATTCTGCAGAGTGGGAAACTCCAATTGTAACCGCACTAAAGGCCAATGGGGAGGTCCGCATATGCGCCGATTACAAGTGCACCATCAACAAGGCGATCCGCCCGAATGCGTATCCGGTGCCGGTAGTCAGCCATCTGCTGGCCAGGTTACACGGGGGAAAGTGTTTCGCTAAGCTCGACTTAGCACAGGCCTACCAGCAGCTCACGGTGTCCCCTGCCACAGCTGCTGCGCAGACCATAGTCACCCATAAGGGGGCGTTCCAGGTGACGCGCCTTCAGTTCGGCGTGAATTCGGCGCCTGGAATTTTCCAATCACTCGTGGAACGCCTCCTGAAGGGGCTAGAGGGGGTGTTGCCTTATTTTGATGACGTGTTAATAACGGGGGGGAGTCGGGTCGAATTGGCCAAGAGGTTGGGGAAGGTCCTGACAATATTCGAAAAAGCGGGGTTGAGACTGCGAAAGGACAAATGCGTCTTCTTCGCGACCGAGGTTGAGTTCCTGGGGTTTTGTGTGACTCCTGAGGGGATAAAACCATCCAAATCCAAGGTGGCCGCCATTAAGAACGCCCCCCGCCCCACCTCCAAGCCCGAGCTGCAGTCGTTCCTAGGGCTGCTCAATTTTTACCACTTCTTCCTCCCCCGGAAGGCAGCAGTAGCTGAACCGCTACACAAACTCCTAAAAAAAGATCAGACATGGAAGTGGGGCGAGGACCAAGAAAGGGCATTTAGCGAACTAAAGAGTCTCCTAGCGTCTGATGCCATACTGACCCATTTCAACCCCAAACGCCTGGTAGTCCTGGTCTGTGATGCATCCCCGGTGGGGGTGGGGGCGGTGCTGTGCCACGTGCTGGAAGACGGAAGGGAGGCCCCGATAGCATTTTACTCCAGGTCCCTGTCCCAAGCGGAGAGAAACTACGCACAGACAGACAGGGAGGCACTAGCAATAGTTGCGGGGACGAAAAAATTTCACGATTTTCTGTATGGCCGCCCCTTCACCATTGTAACGGACCACAAGCCCCTGCTAGGCATTTTTACCGCAGATAAGCCCACCCCACAGATCCTGTCCCCGAGGATGCTCAGGTGGGCCATTTTTCTCAACGAGTACCAGCACGCGTTGGTCTACCGGCCCGGGAAAGAGATCAGCCATGCGGACGCTCTATCAAGGTCTCCCCTCCCCCTGACGCCCAGCCAGGTGAGCAAGGGGGAGCGGGACCATCAGGTTCTTATGATAGAGGTGCTGGATTCGCCCCCCGTAATGCCCGCCGACATTGCCAAAGCGACAGAGAAGGACAAGACGTTAGCGGCAGTTAGCTCCTGGGTGCAGAAAGGGTGGCCGGCGTCCTCCCCAGCGGAGGAGTTCGCCCCATTCTTCAGGAAAAAGTTAGAGCTGTCCCTAGAGAGGGGGTGCCTCTTGTGGGGGCAGCGGGTGGTGATTCCCACTTCCCTTCGGCCGCGGGTGCTCAAACTGCTGCACGTCAGCCACCCCGGCATCGTGCGATCCAAGGCGCTGGCCCGGAGTTACTTCTGGTGGCCCCAGCTGGACGCCGACATCGAGCACATGGTCGGCACTTGTGAAAGTTGCCAATGCTCCAGACCAGAGGAGGCCCGCCTTCCCCACAGGGAATGGGACACGGCTAAGGGGCCGTGGTCCCGGGTGCACGTTGATTTCGCGGGCCCGTTCAGAGGCACCCTGTTTCTTCTTGTCGTGGACGCCTTCTCCAAGTGGTTGGAGGTTATCCCAGTCACGAGCACCTCCTCGGCCCAGACCATTAAGCATTTGCGGAGGCTCTTTTCCACGTTTGGCATACCCGACACGTTAATTAGCGACAACGCTAGTTGTTTCACATCCTCCGAGTTTAGGGCATTCATGGAGATTAACGCCGTTCGGCATATCACCTCCGCCCCGTTTCACCCAGCCACCAATGGTCAAGTAGAGCGCCTTGTCCGCACCACGAAGGACGCGTTGCGGCACATGGGCCCCGGGGACCTGAACCTACAAGTGTGTCAGTTTCTGCTAGGGTACAGGGTGACCCCGTTGGCGTCAGGATACTCCCCCGCAGAGCTCTTAATGCGTAGGAAACTGACCACCATCCTTATTAGGCTAGACCCCACGAGGGTAGAGGACAAAGGAAGGAACATTGGGCTAGAGGCCACAAAGAGTTTCAGTGTAGGCGCCCCCGTGCATTGCAGGAATTACGCCAGCACGGGCCCAGCCTGGGTACCGGGCGTAGTTGTGGAGCAAACCAGCCCCGTGTCGTACCGTGTGGAAACCAGCACAGGGCTACTGTGGAGGCGGCACGCGGACCAGCTCCGACGCAGGGTCTCCGATGAGCAGGGCACAGACCAAACAGAGAAAAAATCAGCGTTAGGGTTCTCCCCCACCTGTTCAGCCCAAGGGGGAGGGAAAGGGGGCCGCGGGTCCCCACCAAGGGGGGAGGAGGATGTTCTCGTAGATATCCTAGGGGATCTTTCTGAGGAGGAGGAACCCGACCCCATACATATCTCGCGGAATTCCCCCACAAATGCGGATACCCCAACTGAGTTAGAATTTGATTTTCAGAACCGGGGGAGTTTTTTGGAGTGGTCCCCCACCCGTCCAAGCGAGAAGAGGGGTTCTTCGTTAGCCCCGATTGCCCCCGGTCTGCCCACAATGGAGTTCTTCCCTTCCCCTAAGGCCGCCAAACCGCGGCAAGCCACTAACGAGTCTCCCTCTCCCATTACAGGACAAGGGACCAGGGAACAAAGAAGCAGTAGCGCCCCCGGGGGGGTCAGCCCTCATCACGGCCCAAACGCACATGCAATAAGCCATCTTGGCTGAGAGACTTCGTCTCATCCTAGGGGGGAGGGATGTTGTGTTCTGTAAAGCTGTGCCTTTAACAATGTACCTTAGCCATGTGGTAACAATGTAACCTTTCTGTGTGCAACATTATAACCTTCAGCTGTATCAATGTAAACCTGATAAGGCGACGCGAGCTAGTGACCACTAGATGGCAACAGCGAGCGTCCAGCTCTCATGGCTCAGATTCACCTGGATCAGCAGCGCGGGAAGATTCCCCGCCACCTCTTCACCTGGTCAAGAAGGGTGTGACCTTCTACGACGCCACGCAGGCAGCAACCAATAGTCTGTCGACGAGCCACATTCAAATGTATAGCCAGCTGTATATATTGAGCTACCCATCCGCCATTACCACATGTTCCTCCGGATCATCATGCAATAAACCTGTGTTAAGCCAACCCTTCGGCTGTTTCATTGTCTTTGGTCCCTTACACTAAAGTATTAAACTTATCCTTGGACTGTCTACAAGTAGGAGAGCAAACTGCAATGTGTTATACTTGATGAAGTTAATCCCGGAAAGATTCCTTGATAGGGCAAGACAATGGTCTCGCTAGCCAGTAGTTAATTAGTAGATAACAGACTTCCCGGTAATATCCTGATTACACATCACCTCCAAGTAACTTCTGCAAATGTAACTGGATTAACATGTGCCAGGTTTTCTCATTCTGGCCCATCTAGTTTCCTGGGTCATTACTGGCCACGTAAACTGCTTGGGGTGGAGACTGTGCTACATAGGAAAGTGTGGCCATCATCTTCACGAATCATCTTCCACGAGGGGACGTGAGCAAATTATGGGGCGAGGGGAGATTGGGAGTCAATGACACACACAGGATCTCTGGGGCTGGGAAGTGTGGGGCTGTGGCTCTGGGTGCAACCGCCAAATGAAAAATTGCTTCCTCAAACAGTTTCAGAAATTAAAAGAGGAGCTCCAAAGTAATCCAATTCCTCCAACCTAATGGCTCAGGTGTAAATGGCAGTTCCCCCATAGCTACAATGGAGACAGCTCCAATCTTGAAGCAAGCTAATTTTGAATAAACCAAGGGAGAAACTTCTTTGGATTTTCAGTGATGTCATGCCAAGCCCCTCTTCTAGTGATGAAGATGATGATCTCTTGGGCAGAGTGACAAGAGGAGCTTCACCTTTATTTGAATGTCTCTGTTTGCTTAGAAATGTTAGGTAACTGGTGTTAGGCGATTTCTTTTTCTGAACACTTAATAACATGTGGAGATAGCTCTGAATTTGACAACTGGAAGGCCAGCTGGTCAGAAGTTCGAGACCCGAGTGCTGCGTGACGGGGTGAGCGGGGTGAGCTCGCGTCTCTGTCTCCGCTCCTGACAACCTAGCAGTTCGAAAGGAGGAAACTGCAAGTAGATAAATAGGTACCACTTTAGTGGAAATGTAAACCGCATTCCATGCACGTTGGCGTGTCCACGGAAGGTCTGCAGACACAGACAGTACTGGCTCTTTGGCTACAACCAGAGACGAGCACAGAACCCTAGAGTCGGATACGACGAAGGGTAACCTTTACCTCTAGCAAGAGTGGGGGAGGGGGTGTGCCAGACAAAAGAACTGCTTATGCATAGAGAGAGAGAGGATGGCAGACAAGAGCGATTCCTAGAGAGTGAGAAAGGCAGACAAGAGCGATTCCTAGAGAGGGAGGATGCAAGACTAGAGAGACTCCCAGAGTATACGAGATGAGTGACGTTTCCTAGAGAGGAGGGAAATGTGGGAGGGGAAGACCGCGGTTTCTCTCACCCGGAAACGATTCCTTTCCCACCACCACGTCCCTCCCATTTCGAGAGGCAACCATACGTTTAGGAGAGTTGCTGCGGTAAGTCTCCATTGATTTCTGGACTACAAATCCCATCCTTTCCGAGGCGGGAAGGGTTTAGAGCAGGAGTTCTCAACCTATTGTAAGTGGGGGCGGGAGTGGGGGGCAGGTCAAGCACCCACCGACAGCTTCAGGGGCCGGAAGGTCATTCCTCCACCAGATGGGGCACTTCCGGGTGTGGGGGGGGAGGGGAGAAGGTGTGGGGGGAGTGGGGAGGGGAGCACCCCAATGGAAATGAGAATCCCTAGTTTATACTTGTGTGAACTGGACTCTTAAGTGACTCGCCTCTCCCACGTATTGGAGACAGGCAGGAATGGATCCCGACCTTCAAAGGCCTGCAATACTGGCTGTTGTTGAGCCGCCATAGCCAGAGTGGGGCCAGGTGGGGCGTGGCTGTGGGGCTTCTTCGCCCACCCTGAGTTAGCAGTTTGCCCAACCTTCCCCGACCCCCCCCTCCCAAAGGTGTCTGTGTGTGTGTGTGTGTGTGTGTGTGTGTGTGTGTGTGTGTGTGTGTGTGTGTGTGTGTGTGTGTGTGTGTTGTCAGATCCTCTCTCTCTCTTCCCCCCTCCCCCTTCTTTCCCGGTCTCCCTGCTGGGGCTCTCTCGCCTCCTGCCATCATCCTCCCCAGTCCCCGAGTTCCCTGATGAGCCAGTCTGGCATTCCCTGTGGAAGGAAGAAGTGTGCGCAAGTGCATGTGTGTGAGAGACAGTGGTGGAGTGAGTCGCCTGAGGGGGGAGGAAGAGGAGGCAGAAAGTGCTTTTGCCCTCCCGACCTTTTCCACCACCCCCTCCTTACTTCCCCTTACAGGTACTGTACTTCCTTCTGCTGCAAATGCCCCCCAGAGAGAGAGATGGGGCTGTATCTCTTTTCAATGCATCCCTATGGGAAACCGTGCTATGCCAGGGTGGGCAAACTGCTAACTCAGCCCACCCTTCCCTGCCTATGGCTATGGCCCTGCCTTTGAACCTCTAAGCCGGGGTCCTCCTCCCGCAGAGTCCATCGCCCAGGGACAGCCAGTGTGGGGAAAGCCCTTGCCAGCCATGGATGAAGAAGGGGTCTCTCGCTTGCCCGACAGGCCGTTGCTGGAGCCCGAGGATGGTTAACACAGAAATCCTTGGGTGTGAAGAAGGGGAAGGGAGTTTTAGCCTTGGAAATTTTGTTTAGTGTCACTGTCGAGCCCAACCCTTTGCAAAACCATTGACCATCATGCGCCAGGTTCCTCTAACTTCCACCATCCTCCTCCGGCCACTCAAATCTAGGCCCATTGCATCGACAATGCCATCTATCCACCTAATTTTCTGGCATCCCCTTCTCCTTTTTCCTTCCCAGCATCAATGCCTTCTCTAGTAAGTCCTCTCTTCTCATTTGGTGACGAAAATACTTGAGCTTCATCTTCAGTATTTGTCCTTTCAATGAGCAGTCAGGGTTGATTTCCTGCCGGATCGACTGATTTGTTCTCATCGCAGTGCAGGGGACTCTTAAGAGACTCCTCCAGCAACATAGCTCAAAGGCATATATTCTTCTATGCTCAACCTTCCTTATGGTCCAGCTGTCATTGCTGTACATTACTACTGGTGAAACCATTGCTTTGACTCTGCGGACTTTTGTAGGCAGGGTGATTCTCTACTCTTAATTATGCTATCTAGGTTTCTCATTGCTTGTGTCTCTTTATTTCTTGGCTGCAATCACCATCTGCAGTGATCTTAGATCCCAAGAAAGGAAAGTCTGTCATTCCCCTTCTGTTTTCCCAGGGAGTGATGGGGCCGGATGCCATGATCTTGGTTGTTTTGATGTTATGTTTCAGACCAGCTTTTGCACTCTCTTCTTTCACCCTCATCCAGAGGCTCTTTAAGTCTTCTTCATTTTTTAATTAAATTTTATTAGTTTTCACAATAGACAATAAAAGAAAATAATTAAAGAATAAAAAGCAACATAACATCACAGTACATATTCAAAATTACAATACAATATCTGCCGAACCAAAAAATAAACTAAACCCAAAATATAATAAATGAATACAAAAAATACAAAAGAAACTTTATGTTAAATATATAATATATGATTCTCGTTTACTAACTTATTTATCTGATATATGCTTCATATATAAATGTAATGTGTATCAAATACCTTATTTGTATATATAGTAGTATTCAAATTTATTCTGTTTATAATTAACAATCTGTTCTGCTTATAACTGAAAATATATAAACTACTCTCATTGTTGTTCCATAGCAATAATGCATAATTAAGACCAAAACCAGAAACAAGAATATAACCCCTGTGATATTTACCATGCCTTGGAGATTGCAGTCCATCATAGACAAAAACTCAGTTGCTCTCGTGCTGGTGTGCCACCTTTACCTTCAGCCCTGCATTACGCATGATGTAACCTAGCAGTTTGAAAGCAAGAAATTTCGAGTAGATTTATAGGGACCACTTCAATGGGAAGGTAACAGCGTTCCGTGCACTCCGGTGTTTAGTCATGCCTGCCACATGACAATGGAAACGTCTGCAGACAGCGCTCGCTCTTCGGCTTTGAAACAGAGATAAGCGCTGCACCCTAGAGTCAGATACGACTGGCTTTCGAGCAAGGGAAACCTTTACCTTTACCTTACTCTGCATCTAAGCGTAATAAGCAGTGTACAATAAAGGTACAATAAAGCCACCACAAAAATACTCAAAGTCAAAATCTACCTGCCCTAGTCAACCTCCAAGAGGAACAAAGGGCCGGGAGGGCACGATGCTTCGCAGCAGCGGCGTCTTCGGAGCCACGGAAGGCTCCCTTTATCTCCCCGCCGATGGTGGGGGTGGGGAGAGCGCGGCTGCGGCAGCGTCTTCGGAGCCTCCCGGGCCACGGAAGGCTCCCTTTATGTCCCCGCCGATGGTGGGGGCGGGGAGAGCGCGGCAGCGGCGGCGTCTTCGGAGCCTCCTGGGCCACGGAAGGCTCCCTTTATCTCCCCGCCGATGGTGGGGGCGGGGAGAGCACGGCAGCGGCGGCGTCTTCGGAGCCTCCCGGGCCACGGAAGGCTCCCTTTATCTCCCCGCCGATGGTGGGGGTGGGGAGAGCGCGGCAGCGGCGGCGTCTTCGGAGCCTCCCGGGCCACGGAAGGCTCCCTTTATCTCCCCGCCGATGGAGGGGGCGGGGAGAGCGCGGCAGCGGCGGCGTCTTCGGAGCCTCCCGGGCCACGGAAGGCTCCCTTTATCTACCCGCCGATGGTGGGGGCGGGGAGAGCGCGGCAGCGGCGGCGTCTTCGGCTCCCTCGGCCAGGGAGCCCTTTTAACCTCCCCGCCCGGTGGCAGGGAGGAACGGCTTCGCGCGGCACGGCTCGGCGCGGCTCGGCTCCCTTTATCTCCCCGCCGATAAAGGGAGCCGCACCGCGCCGCGCGAAGCCGTCCCTCCCCGCCCCCTGCCACCGGGCGGGGAGGTTAAACGGGCTCCCTCAGCCAGGGAGCCCTTTTAACCTCCCCGCCCGGTGGCAGTGGGTGGGGAGGGACGGCTTCGCGCGGCTCGGCGCGGCTCGGCTCCCTTTATCTCCCCGCCGATAAAGGGAGCCGAGCCGCGCCGCGCGAAGCCGTCCCTCCCCACCCCCTGCCACCGGGCGGGGAGTTTAAAAGGGCTCCCTCGGCCAGGGAGCCCTTTTAACCTCCCCGCCCGGTGGCAGGGAGGGACGGCTTCGCGCGGCGCGGCTCGGCTCCCTTTATCTCCCCGCCGATAAAGGGAGCCGAGCCGAGCCGCGCCGCGCCGCGCGAAGCCGTCCCTCCCTGCCACCGGGCGGGGAGGTTAAAAGGGCTCCCTCGGCCAGGGAGCCCTTTTAACCTCCCCGCCCGGTGGCAGGGAGGGACGGCTTCGCGCGGCGCGGCTCGGCTCCCTTTATCTCCCCGCCGATAAAGTGAGCCGCGCCGCGCTGCGCGAAGCCGTCCCTCCCCGCCCCCTGCCACCGGGCGGGGAGGTTAAAAGGGCTCCCTCGGCCAGGGAGCCCTTTTAACCTCCCCGCCCGGTGGCAGGGGGCGGGGAGGGACGGCTTCGCGCGGCGCGGCGCGGCTCCCTTTATCTCCCCGCCGATGGTGGGGGCGGGGAGAGCGCGGCTGCCATATATTTGCCGTATAAGACGCACCAACTTTTCCCCCCCAGTTTTGGGGAAGAAAAAGTGCGTCATATAAGGCGAAAAATACGGTACATTCTTTAGCATTGCCTTCCTTGGAATTGGAAAGGATACTGACCTTTTCCAATCCTGTGACCACTCTTGCGTTTTCCAAATCTGCTGGCATATTGAGTGCAACACTTTAACTGCATCTTCTTTTAGGGCTTTGAATAGTTTAGCTGGAATACTATCATCTCCACTAGCTTTGTTGTTGGCAATGTTTTCTATGGCCTTCTTGACTTCACACTCCAGAATGTCTGGTTCAAGTCCAAATATATCATCATTTGTGATTGTCAGTGACGTTAACGTTTAAGAGCCCCTTCTGCCTTTTCCCTGCCCTTTTCAGACACTTTCTCATCTTTATACCATGGTTTTCCAGGTTTTCTAATTCTGGCCCATCTGCTCCTTAGTTAACTGGGTGATTACTGGCCACGTAAGCTCCTTGGGGTAGAGACTGTGCTACATAGGAAACTGTGGCCATCATCTTCCCGAATCATCTTCCACGAGGGGACGTGAGCAAATTATGGGGCGAAGGGAGATTGGGAGTCAATGACACACACAGGATCTCTGGGGCTGGGAAGTGTGGGGCTGTGGCTCTGGGTGCAACCGCCAAATGAAAAATCGCATCCTCAAACAGTTTCAGAAATTAAAAGAGGAGCTCCAAAGTAATCCAATTCCTCCACCTAATGGCTCAGGTGTAAATGGCAGTTTCCCCATAGCTACAATGGAGACAGCTCCAATCTTGAAGCAAGCTAATTTTGAATAAACCAAGGGAGAACCTTCTTTGGATTTTCAGTGATGTCATGCCAAGCCCCTCTTCTAGTGAAGAAGATAATGATCTCTTGGGCAGTGACCAGAGGAGCTTCACCTTTATTTGAATATCTCTGTTTGCTTAGAAATGTTAGGTAACTGATGTTAGGCGATTTCTTTTTCTGAACACTTAATAACATGTGGAGATAGCTCTGAATTTGACAACTGGAAGGCCAGCTGGTCAGAAGTTCGAGACCCGAGTGCTGCATGACACGGTGAGCGGGGTGAGCTCACGTCTCTGTCTCCGCTCCTGACAACCTAGCAGTTCGAAAGGAGGAAATTGCAAGTAGATAAATAGGTACCACTTTGGTGGAAATGTAAACCGCATTCCATGCACTTTGGCGTGTCCACGGAAGGTCTGCAGACACAGACAGTGCTGGCTCTTTGGCTACAA
This sequence comes from Bradypodion pumilum, assembly GCA_035047305.1. Taxonomy (NCBI): domain Eukaryota; kingdom Metazoa; phylum Chordata; class Lepidosauria; order Squamata; family Chamaeleonidae; genus Bradypodion; species Bradypodion pumilum. Next base: position 476,522,296 of record JAWDJD010000002.1, read on the forward strand.
ACAGAGACGAGCACAGAACCCTAGAGTCAGATACGACGAAGGGTAATCTTTACCTCTAGCAAGAGGGGGGGGGGTGCCAGACAAAAGAACTGCTTATGCATAGAGAGAGAGGATGGCAGACAAGAGCGATTCCTAGAGAGTGAGAACGGCAGACAAGAGCGATTCCTAGAGAGGGAGGATGCAAGACTAGAGAGACTCCCAGAGTATACGAGATGAGTGAAGTTTCCTAGAGAGGAGGGAAATGTGGGAGCGCTGTTTACCTTTCCACCGAAGTGGACCCTATTTATCTACTTGCAATTTCTTGCTTTCGAACTGCTAGGTTGGCAGGAGCTGGGACAAAGACGGGAGCTCATTCCGTCCTGCAGTACTCGGGAATCGAACTGCTGACCTTCCGCCTCCCAGTCAGCGTCTTAGGCACTTGAGCCACTGCATTCTTTTCTTTCGGATGGTTCTAATTCTTGCCTTCTGTCAGTTGTTTTAAACCTCCATGCACAATTTTTTAGACACTCTATCTCATGTCTAATCTTTAAAATATATTGTCCACCTTCACTGAAGATTCATGAGAGCTGTCATCTGTGTTCACAACTGAATGACCTAATGGTTTCCCAAACTTCCCTCATTCCAACCCTGAATTAACAATCAATAGCTCATGGTGCTTAGCTCCTTTGCAATTCCAATTTCCCATGATGATGATGATAAGGTCACCTTTTGTTGGTGACAGCATGAGAAGGTAGTTCTTGTCCTCAGCTCTTCCCCGGTAGAATAGTGGACACCTTCTGACCTGAGGGGCTCCTCTTCCTGCAACATACTGTTTAGCCCAGACACTCCAGGTTTCCCTGGACTTCAGTTACCAGAAGCACAAGTCAGCACTCCTGGTTATCAGGGCTTCTGGGAATCGAAGTTCAAGAACAAATGGAGAGCCAAAGTTGGCCATCTGCAGATTTATGCAGAGATTAATCATTTTATATTTTTATTTCTTTGTTTCCAGCAGGACTGATTTTTCAGAGTGAATATTTAGATCCTATTCAGAATCAATTCATTTATCTTCCACTTTAATTTGCATTTCTGTGGATCTGCTCATCAAACTATGTAGCTAGCTGTCTTTTTTCACACAACTGCTGACACAACATTTCCCCTGGGAGGACATCATACAACTCATGAAAGAATACACTCAGAGGAGAAACCATTTCTCAAGGGAGGAAAAGGCTTTCATCCACAAGCACACCTTGATAAACACCACACAGGAGGGAAACCTTTTAAATACCTGGAGTGTGGAAAAACCTTCAATCGTTCCTCATCCCTTGCTTCACATCACAGGATCCACACAGGTGAGAAGCCTTTTGAATGCCTAGACTGTGGCAATAGTTTGTCATTCCTCACCCCTTGCTTCACATCATAAGTTCCACACAGGTGAGAAGCCTTTTAAATGCATGGAGTGTGGAAACAGCTTCATTCATTCCTCAGAGCTTGCTAAACATTACAGGATCCACACAGCTGAGAAGCCTTTTCATTGCATGGAGGGTGGAAAAAGCTTCAATCATTCCTCATCCCTTGCTTCACATCACAGGACCCACACAGGTGAGAAGCCTTTTGAATGCTTTGAGTGTGGAAAAAGCTTCAGTCATTCCTCACACCTTGCTAGACATCGCAGGATCCAAACAGCTGAGAAGCCTTTTCATTGCATGGAGTGTGGAAAAAGCTTCAATCATTCCTCATCCCTTGCTTCACATCACAGGACCCACACAGGTGAGAAGCCTTTTGAATGCATTGAGTGTGGAAAAAGCTTCAGTCATTCCTCACACCTTAGGCAACATCACAGGATCCACACAGGAGAGAAGCCTTTTGAATGCCTTGAGTGTGGAAAAAGCTTCAATAATTCTTCATCCCTTGCTAGACATCACAAGATCCACACAGGTGAGAAGCCTTTTGAATGCCTGGAGTGTAGAAAAAAATTCAGTGATTACTCAGGTCTTAGTAGACATCACGGGATCCACACAGGAGAGAAGCCTTTTGAATGCCTGGAGTGTAGAAAAAGCTTCAGTGATTCCTCAGCTCTTAGTAGACATCACAGGATCCACACAGGAGTGAAGCCTTTTGAGTGCATGGAGTGTAGAAAAAAATTCAGTCGTTCCTCATCCCTTGCTTCACATCACAGGACCCACACAGGTGAGAAGCCTTTTGAATGCATTGAGTGTGGAAAAAGCTTCAGTTATTCCTCAAACCTTAGTCGTCATCACAGGATCCACACAGGAGAGAAGCCTTTTGAATGCATTGAGTGTGGAAAAAGCTTCAATAATTCTCCATCCCTTGCTAGACATCACAAGATCCACACAGGTGAGAAGCCTTTTGAATGCTTTGAGTGTGGAAAAAGCTTCAGTCAGTCCTCACACCTTGCTAGTCATCGCAGGATCCACACTGGTGAGAAGCCTTTTGAATGCCTTAAGTGTGGAAAACGCTTCAATTTTTCCTCAGACCTTGCTTTACATCACAAGAGCCACACAGGTGAGAAGCCTTTTGAATGCATTGAGTGTGGAAAGAGCTTCAGTCATCCCTCAAACCTTGCTAAACATCACAGGATCCACACAGGAGAGAAGCCTTTTGAATGCCTCGAGTGTAGAAAAAGCTTCCGTGATTCCTCAACTCTTAGTAGACATCACAGGATCCACACAAGTGAGAAGCCTTTTGAATGCTTTGAGTGTGGAAAAAGCTTCAGGGACTCATCATACCTTACTGAACATCACAGGATCCACACAGGTGAGAAGCCTTTTGAATGCATTGAGTGTGGAAAAAGATTCAGTCATTCTTCAGCCCTTAGTAAACATCACAGGATCCACACAAGAGAGAAGCCTTTTGAATGCCTTGAGTGTGGAAAAAGCTTCAGTGATTCCTCAGCTCTTAGTACACATCACAGGATCCACACAGGAGAGAAGCCTTTTGAATGCCTTGAGTGTGGAAAAAGCTTCAGTGATTCCTCAGCTCTTAGTAAACATCACAGGACCCACACAGGTGAGAAGCCTTTTGAATGCCTTTAGTGTGGAAAAAGCTTCAGTGATTCCTCAGCTCTTAGTAGACATTGCGGGATCCACACAAGTGAGAAGCCTTTTGAATGCCTTTAGTGTGGAAAAAGCTTCAGTGATTCCTCAGCCCTTTGTAAACATCATAGGATCCACACAGGAGAGAAGACTTTTTAATGCTTTGAGTGTGGAAAAAGCTTCAGTCAGTCCTCTCACCTTGGTAAACATTGCAGGTTCCATACAGGTGAGAAGCATGTTTAATGCCTGGAGTGTGGAAAAAAAGCTTATGTCATTCTTCACCTCACCCGATCCACAGAGGTTAGAAGCATTTTCAATACATGAAGTATCGGGGGGGGGGGGGGGGGAGTTGGACCCAGACAGTATGGAAGCAAATTTAATGACTGCATGTGTTTTGGTCTGCAAACAAATCGTTTAAATTTCACTCAGGCAAGAAGTCTTTTAAATTTCTGTGTAACAAGACTGTTTATTTATGTTCATTTTTTTTGGCTTGCCTGTTATTAACTGTGACCTGCTTTTTTGGTGTTTTTTTAGGATTAATAAAAGAACAAAGTATGATATAATTTTTTCCAAATTCTTTTATGTAAGCAAATAATGTTTTAGTTTTTTGAATTTTTTTAATTAGTTGTACCGTAGGTAATAATTTTAATAATAAAGGTAAATGTTTTTTACATTCATTGGTTTTAAAACGTGTTTAGATGTTTTGGGTTGTGAGTTAAAACTCAGCACAGCATTTTTAAAAGTTTCTATTGTATTTTATTGACATATGTTTGTGATTTGTGTTAAAGTGTGTTTTAGTGTAATTTTTTTGACTTGTTTTTTTTGTGTGACCTTTTGTGTAAAATTGTGAATTTGTGTTATGTTTTTATTTGTTTTAACTCTTGTGGCCTTTTGTTTGGGGCTGTTGTGTGTTTTTGAATTGTTTTTACTATTGTCGCCAGCAGGTGATGCTGGTAGGGGTTATTGTATTTTGACTGTTTTTTTCTCTCCTGGCCTCTGGGTGGAGCTTCTTCTGGTAAGTAGTCTCTTTCTTTATTCCTTTCTTTTCCGGTCCTCGTGGAGGTAGGACATCTTTTGGTAATTTTGCTTGTTTTCTTTCTTTTGTGTGTGTGTGTGTGGGGGGGCCCTCGGAATTTGTATTTTTTGTCTGTTTGTTTTGTTTTTGATTGTGTTTTTGTTTACTTTGTATTGTTTTTTGTTGTTTTTGTTTGTTTTTGTGTATTTTTGGAGGTTTTTGACTGTGTTTTTAGTAACTTTTTAAAAATTATTTATTTGGTGGTGGGGAGGGGGTGTCGTCGTTGGGGTTTAGGAAGGGTGGTCTAGGTGGTGGGGAGGGGGGCATGGTCGTTGGGGGTTAGGAAGGGTGGGGTAGGTGGTGGGGAGGGGGGCGTGGTCGGTGGGAGTTAGGAAGGGTGGGCTAGGTGGTGGGGATGGGGATTTTATTGTGTTATGGTGCTTTGATTATGTGGAGTCGTGAAAGTAGATTGTGGTTTCCCCTTTAATATCAGTGGGTAGTGGGTTGTCACCCCCCTCACCGCTGGCTCCCCTGGGTTGGGGTGTTTTGGGGGACAAAAGGGGTATGTCCCCCCCAACCCTTCTGCACCCAGGAGACCAGGGAGAGGGGATCGATTCAACCCCCTCCAAATAAAAAAGCCCTCCGTTTTTAAAGAGAAGAAATCGCTTGGTTTCTTCTCTTTAAAGACGGAGGTTATGTGTGGCACCGTGGGTGAAGAAAAGAAGGGCGGTTGGTGTTTGCATGGCTGTGAGGCGGTGAGTTGTTTGTTTTTTTAAAAAAAAATTCGGGCGATGGCTTCCTCAGCGTTCTCTGGGGCTTGTAGTTATGGGTTTGTGATTTGTGGTTGTGGTGTTTTTTTTCCTGCGTCTTGATTTTGATCACCCGAGGCGCATTTTTCAATGTTCTTTGTGGTCACGCCTCTTAGCCTGATTGGCTGAGGCATGGCGTGGTGGAAAGAACGTTGGGAAATGAAGCTGTTTCCCTTTTTTCGCGTTTGTGGGGCTGTTGCCCGACTGCCGGTTTTCTCACTCCTTTGTTGACCTGCGGACCCAGTTCGGCCGTGTGCACGAATGATGGGTGCGGGTCATTAGGGCGAGGCTTAGGAACCTATAGCAAGTTCCAACGGTTAACCCTTGGTTTTATAGGTTAAGATATCAACATCTTTATTAACTTTTCTCTTCACAACATAAATAGGCATGCAATTCATATGTCAAATCTTTTCCTTTCAAAGTTCAAACTGATGCATTTATTATTCTTTTTCATATCTAAATCAGAGCAGCTGTATAATAGTAATAATGTTAAAGGTTTGGTAAACCCAGCTGCCTCCTGTTTTGTCTTGCAAACATTTCTATTTAATAAATGGATTATTCTCTTGCCATACAAACTCTGATAATTCTTTCTTCTATGTCAGAAGAATTGTCTTGTTGTTTACCAGAGTTTGGTATATATTGAAATAAAAATATAGGTTTTGGTAAGACTATCATCTTGATTAACACAATTCATCCCAACAATGATTGAATGTTTGGAACAGGAGTTGCCTTTGCCTGTTTCTAGCATATTATAACAGTTCCATAGACAAGTAATCCTCTGGGTGAAAAAGTACTTTCTCTTATTTGTTTGAGAACTAGTACCCAAAAGTTTCATGGAGTGTCCCCTAGTACTAGTGTTATGCGATAGGGAAAATAGTTTTTCCTTATCTACTTTGTCCACACCGTGCATGATTTTATAAACTTCAATCAGGTCACCTCTTAGACACCATCGTTCAAGAGTGAAGAGGCCCAACCGTTGCAGCCTCAGATGGTAAGGAAGGTGTTCCAGTCCCCTAATCATTCTGGTTGCCCTCCTCTGCACTTTTTCCAACTCCATAATATCCTTCTGGAGGTATGGCGACAAGAACTGTACACAGTATTCCACATGGGGCCTCACCATAGATTTGTAAAGAGGCAAAATGACACTTGCTGACTTATTTTCTATACCCTTCCTAATGATCCCTGGCATTGAGTTTGCTTTTTTTTACTGCTGAGGCACACTGGGTTGACACCTTCATTGAGCTGTCCACCAGGACACCAAGGTCCCTTTCCTGGTTTGTCGCAGAGAGTTCAGACCCCATCAGTTAATAAATGTAATTGGTTTTTTTTGCCCCAACATGCATCACTCTGCACTTACTAATGTTGAAGCTCATTTGCCACTGCTTTGCCTACTCCCCCAGTGTCAAGAGATCCCTCTGGAGCGCGTCACAATCTCTCACAGTTTTCGCTACCCTGTATAATTTAGTGTTGTCAGTAAATTTGGCTATCTTGCTTTTTACTCCTACCTCTAGATCGTTTATGAAGAGGTTGAAAAGCAAGGGTCCCAGTACTGAACCTTGGGGGACCCCACTCTTTACTTCCCTCCACTTGGAGAAGTGTCCATTTAGTGCTACCCTCTGTTTCCTGTCCCTTAGCCAGTTGCTGATCAAGGACAAGACCTGTCCCTTTATTCCATGACTGGCAAGTTTATTCAAGAGCCTTTGGTGTGGGACTTTGTCAAAAGCTTTCTGAAAGTCCAGATAATCAATGCCAACTGGATCCCCCTTATCCACATGCTTGTTGACACTCTCAAAAAATTCCAACAGATTAGTGAGGCATGATTTGCCCTTGCAAAAGCCATGTTGGCTCTCCTTTAGCAGCGCCTTCTCTTCTATGTGGCTATTAATTCTATCTTTTAGGATGGTTTCCATCACTTTACCTGGGACACATGTCAAACTGACAGGTCGGTAATTTCCTGGATCACCCCTGGATCCTTTTTTGAAAATTGGTGTTACATTCACTACCTTCTAGTCATCAGGCACAAAGCCTGATTTGAGGGAAAGATTATATATTTTGGCTAGGAGATCAGCAATTTCATCTTTAAGTTCCCTGAGATCTCGTGGATGGATGCCATCTGGTACTGGGTAGCGTTTAGTTTAACAAGACATGCAAGGACCTCCTCCCTGGTTATTTCTATCTGGCTTAATTCTTCGGTTTCCCTCCCTACGAAGATAGGCTCTGTTTTGGGCATGTGGTCTCTGCGACCAAGATGTCATCCATAAAATGACACACTAAGACTGTGGGGTGAAGGTTCCAAAACTTTTCCAGTGTGTCATGAATGTAAATTTGGCCCAGGGCTGGCGAATTGAGCATCCCCTGTGGCAAATATTTCCACGCGTAACGTTGTGTAGGCTCTCTGTGGTTCACGACTGGCACTGTGAAAGCGAACCTTTCCCGATCCCTTACATCTAAAGGAATGGTGTAAAAACAGTCTTTCAGGTCTACGACCAGGATCTCCCAACCCTCGGGGATCATGTTCGGATTTGGGATGCCGTATTGAAGCGGACCCATTGGCTGAATACATTTATTGATCTCTCTTAGATCGTGAAGGAGTCACCACTTCCCTGACTTCTTTTTGATGATGAATATGGGCGAATTCCAGGGACTGGTGGACTGTTCTATATGTCCTGCGTCTAGCTGTTCTTTGACCAGCTGTTTTAGGGCGACTAACTTTTCCCCTACTACCGGCCATTGCTCTACCCAGACTGGCGTGTTGGTAAGCCATTTAAGCGGTAAAGCCATTACCCAAAGGTAAGAGTGGCACGGTACTGCTGCAAGATGTCTCGCCCCCAAAGGTTGATGTGCACGTCCAAAATATGCGGCCGAATGACCGCTGTGCCGTCAGCTTCGGGGATCGTGACTTCTACCCAATCCTGGCTTCTAAACGCTTCCTGAACACCGCCTACCCCACACACATTGGAGACCGGCTCGAGCGCCCACTCACGCGGCCACTGACTCTGTCTGACCATGCTGACATCAGCTCCCGTATCTAATAGCCCATCAAAAGGTTTTTTATTTAAAAATACCTTTATGACTGGCCGCCGCTTCCACTCTATGTTGGTTTCCACTGTCGCTAAGACCTGGTATCCTTGTACAGCCTCCTCTGTGCTCGAGCGGTCTGCCGACCCAGACTCTGAGCTGACCCTGAGCCTTTCCTGGCTGCCTGCTGGCGAGTGACAAGGAACCATGATCAGTTGCGCTAACGTGTCTCTTCTGTGAATGGTTTGGGGTAGGTGTGTCCAGAGTTGAACCTGGAGTACACCCAAAAAATTGGAGTCAATGACTCCTGGAATCACTAGGATTCCTCGCGTTCCTGCGATGCTGCGGGGCAAAACTAAACCTATATAGCCCTAAGGCAGGGGTCCCATATATTGGCAATTGACCAGATAGACTGTGCCTGGCAAGTCACATGTGACTTCTGACTGGCAAGTCAAATCTAGTCCCGCACTGCCCTTAGGTCTGGCCTGCGCCTCCGGAATGCAGGGTGGAATGTGCTGATAATCTAATCCAGCTCTGGCTCTCCCAGAGCGATTGTGGTCTCTGTTTGGACCGGGGCCAGAGACAAGCCAGTGCTCCGGTTTCCCGAAGTCGGACAATTCCTGGCCCAGTGGAAGCCCTTATTGCATCGTGGACATGGGATGGTCGGAGCCTTGGGACGACCCGTGTTCTGGCCATTACCCTTCTTGGATCGGCATTCTCTAGCGAAATGACCGATCTTGCCACAATTGTGACATGCTCCTTTGGTCTTGTTCTTGGGTTTCCTACCGCCATTTACCGCCGCTGCCAACAGACCCATTTTGTAGGAATCTGTACCAACATCGGCACAAGCCCTAATCATGTCGGTAAGCGTCAGATCGGGACAATTGCCCAGTGACTGCAAGATTTTACGGCAGTCAAGGTTGGCGTTGTCTTTCTCCAGCTTCATCATGAGCTCATGTTGGGCTTGCTCGTTGTCTATCTGCCTACTGACCGCTTCCTCCAATCTGTTAATAAAGTCCATGTAGGACTCCTGGGCACCCTGTTTGACTGCTGTGTAATTTTTGGCTGCTTTGCCAGCTGCCGGGACCTTGAGGTAAGCCCTAAAGGCTGTCTCAGCCACCAGATGAAGTGTGGCGAGTGGCAAGGTGATCTGCGCATCGACGGATTCGAACTGACCTGACCCATATAGCTGGTCAGGGATTACTGCTCCTCCCATTCTGGCAGCCCTTGCCTGTGCTTCGAGTCGATACTCGCTGTCCCATAGCAGATACTGGCTGGGGTTGAGCATCATTCTCATGACGGCCTTCCAGTCATATGGAATGAACAGCATTGTCTCACACACTTGCTGAAGTGTGCCCCTAGTGAAGTGACTCTGAAGTCCTGACTCTGTGATTGCCTTCCGTATTGCCATGAGCAACATGTACGGAACCGGCAAATGGAACGTTTGCTGTTGACCCGTGAGGGCGTCCATCTCGACGTGGACTGGGCACAGCTGCCTAGGTTCAGCTAGTTCTTCCGCTGACAACTCCCCCTTGCTGGTTTCTTCCTCTACCATGCACTGGATGGAACTCTTGGCTATCTGGGAACTTTTAACTGTCTGGGAACCGCCAGCGATTCCCATACCTTGCATTCCTTCAGTGACGTCTGCAGCTGTCACTGAGGGAAAGCTCCCTACGCTGCCCTGCTTGAACTGAAGTGACGGATAGAGACCCATTGGGGCTGATGGCTCTGACTGCGCTAGGGGGTTCTCGGTCTCTATCAAGACTGGGTCTACCTCCGCAATGAGCTTCCTACACTTGCTCCATGTGCTGATTACCTTAGCTGGGGCTCTAGGTTCTTGCTTAATGCAGGTCCCTATCCTATCCCAAAGTTGGATACTTAACATGCCCGTTTCTGGATAAAACAGACAGTGTTCCCCCAAGTACACCAAAAGATCCGCTAACTGGGCGCTGTGAATGCGTGTACGATTTACCCTGGTCAGGGCCTTGAGTTCCATTAAGTGAACTCTCTGGTTAGCGGTCGGATGTTGCCACTGCGGACAAGTCCCCATATTACCTGCCGGTCCTTTGAAGTTTTCCTCCGCGGGACGAGTCAACGCGTCTGGGTTAGGTAACTGGATTCGGTCGTGACATCCCTCTGGGTAGGACTCGGAATGTGGACTGCGGCCACAGGCCCTCGGTGGCCTCTGCGATGGCGTCACGGTTCACAGCCGACCCTGAGTGTTCGGAATGCATTTCCGATGCGCAAGATGCTGTCACTCAGTGAATGAATTCTTTGCTTCAGTATTCACTGAAGAAGACAGAGACCACATGCCCAAAACAGAGCCTATCTTCGTAGGGAGAGAAAGCGAAGAATTAAGCCAGATAGAAATAACCAGGGAGGAGGTCCTTGCATGTCTTGTTAAGCTAAACACTAACAAATCACCAGGACCAGATGGCATCCATCCACGAGATCTCTGGGAACTTAAAGATGAAATTGCTGATCTCCTAGCCAAAATATATAATCTTTCCCTCAAATCAGGCTTTGTGCCTGATGACTAGAAGGTAGCGAATGTAACACCAATTTTCAAAAACGGATTCAGGGGTGATCCAGGAAATTACCGACCTGCCAGTTTGACATGCGTCCCAGGTAAAGTGATGGAAACCATCCTAAAAGATAGAATTAATAGGCACATAGAAGAGAAGGCGCTGCTAAAGGAGAGCCAACATGGCTTTTACAAGGGCAAATCATGCCTCACTAATAGGTAGGAATTTTTTGAGAGTGTCAACAAGCATGTGGATAAGGGGGATCCAGTTGACATTGTTTATCTGGACTTTCAGAAGGCTTTTGACAAGGTCCCACACCAAAGGCTCTTGAATAAACTTACCAGTCATGGAATAAAGGGACAGGTCTTGTCCTGGATCAGCAACTGGCTAAGGGACAGGAAACAGAGGGTAGCACTAAATGGACACTTCTCCAAGTGGAGGGAAGTAAAGAGTGGGGTCCCCCAAGGTTCAGTACTGGGACCCCTGCTTTTCAACCTCTTCATAAACGATCTAGAGGTAGGAGTAAAAAGCAAGGTAGCCAAATTTGCTGACGACACTAAATTATACAGGGTAGCAAAAACTGTGAGACATTGTGACGAGCTCCAGAGGGATCTCTTGACACTGGGGGAGTGGGCAAAACAGTGGCAAATGAGCTTCAACATTAGTAAGTGCAGAGTGATGCATGTTGGGGCAAAAAAAACCAATTACATTTATAAACTGATGGGGTCTGAACTCTCTGCGACAAACCAGGAAAGGGACCTTTGTGTCCTGGTGGACAGCTCAATGTAGGTGTCAACCCAGTGTGCCACAGCAGTGAAAAAAGCAAACTCAATGCTAGGGATCATTAGGAAGGGTATAGAAAATAAGTCAGCAAGTGTCATTTTGCCTCTTTACAAATCTAAGGTGAGGCCCCATCTGGAATACTGTGTACAGTTCTTGTCTCCGTACCTCCAGAAGGATATTATGGAGTTGGAAAAAGTGCAGAGGAGGGCAACCAGAATGATTAGGGGACTGGAACACCTTCCTTATCATCTGAGGCTGCAACGGTTGGGCCTCTTCACTCTTGAACGATGGCGTCTAAGAGGTGACCTGATTGAAGTTTATAAAATCATGCACGGTGTGGACAAAGTAGATAAGGAAAAACTATTTTCCCTATCGCATAACACTAGAACTAGGGGACACTCCATGAAATGTTTGGGTACTAGTTCTCAAACAAATAAGAGAAAGTACTTTTTCACCCAGAGGATTACTAGTCTATGGAACTCCCTGCCAGATGAAGTGGTGACTGCTGTCAGTCTTGACAGCTTTAAGAAAGGATTAGACAAGTTCATGGAGAACAAGGGTATCAATGGCTATAATTATGGATACTTAAGGACAACCTCTGTGTTGGAGAGATAGGCAGGATATCTCTCAATGCCATTTCCAGGGAATCCTAAGCAGGTGAAGGCATCTCCTTGAGAGTACCCTGAAGGAAATGGTGAGCCACTGTGTAAGACAGAATGCTGGACTGGATGGGCTGTGGCCTGTTCCAGCAAGGCTGTTCTTATGTTCAGATCCGATGGCTTTCTGCCCGGAGCTGCTGCACTGTCCTCTGGGAAGACTCGCACGCGGTTCTGGCATAGAACCGGACCAAGGGGATCACTACTCATGAGTAGGATCAAGTCGGGGTCACCATATGTTGGATCGGGGCCGCGAAGTGGGCCGGATATGCTGGATAGGGCCCCGAAGTGGGCCGGTGGGTCCCGGAGGAGACTGGTCAAGCAAAGACACACGAGGCAAGATGGAGCGAAGACCAGCATTTATTGATGACAAATCAGAACCTTTTATGCCTGCCTGATCTGGCTGTGTGCATACGTTGCGCGTAGCGATACAGAGGAAGCCATGAGTCTGCACATCATGTTTACACAAGTTAATTGGGGAAGTCTTCACCGTGGGAAGTTTCTTATCTAGCTAATTAACTACCGGGGACATGCATTGTTCCTCGCTATCGGGAGCAAACAAGTCGCCGAAGTTGACTCTTCAGCTTGAGGGCTTCTGCGGATGCGAGATTACCCATTAGGTGCCTATCGAGTTAACCATCTGCGATCATTAGCTCTCTATTGTCCTAGCTGCCTGTCAGATCAGTAAATGGTGAATTAAACTATATCTAATATTCCGCACCCCAATTTCTGTCCCCTCGAAACCAACAGCTCGAGGGAGTGATCTCCCATTACTGTGGTTCTGTCAGGGACAGCTGAGCCAATTGTGTTCACGGAACCCACACTGTATACAGGATACACTGTACACAGTATATACTGTATCCACACAGGAGAGAAGACTTTTGAATGCATGGAGTGTGGAAAAAGCTTCAGTCGTTCCTCAAACCTTGCTTCACATCACATGACCCACACAGATGAGAAGCCTTTTGAATCGCGCAGGACCTACCAGGCTGTGTGTACTTGAGTAGTGAGGAGGATGCAAAAATTACTGAGCAGAGCCAGGAGCTAGTCACCAGCACTCTAGCAGAAGGATGCAAGAGGCAGTCTAACAATGCAACTGGACTCAAAAGACTGTATCAGGAAAGCATATATAAATGCTTGTATACAAATGCCAGAAGCCTCCGGAACAAAATAGGGGAGCTGGAATACTTAGCAATAGATAAGAATATTGATAGTATTGGTATCACTGAAACCTGGTGGACGGATGATAACCAATGGGATACAGTTATCCCAGGCTACAAACTGTACAGGAAGGATAGGAAGGGGCAAATGGGAGGTGGTGTAGCTTTGTATGTCAAAGAAGTGATAAAATTGTATGAATTGGAATATCTAGGTGATTTGGAGTCACCATTAGAAGCTCTGTGGGTAAGAGTACCAGGCCACAAGGATGGTCTAACAGTAGGCATATACTATCGGCCTCCGACCCAAACTCTTGAGGGAGACTGGCAGTTGGAGAATGTTGTAAAGGAGGCATCCAAGAAGGGAAGCCTGGTTATAATGGGGGACTTCAATTACCCTCACATAGACTGGGTGAACTGTTGTTCAGCACATGATAAAGAGATAAAGTTCCTAAATATGCTAAATGATTGTTCCCTGGGATAGATGGTTGAAGACTCAACTAGAGGTACAAGAATCCTTGACTTGGTCCTGAGTAATACTCAGGATCTGGTGCAAGATGTTAATGTGATTGATCCAATAGGGAACAGTGACCACAACTCAATTATGTTTAACTTGATCATAGACTGCAAGTCACTGATAAAATTTAACACAGAGACCTTAAATTTTCAAAAAGGAAATTTCCCAAAGATGAGGAAACTAGTAAAAAAGAAGCTGAAAGGGAAAATTGAGAGAGTCCAAACACTCCAAGAGGCATGGAGGCTGTTTACAAAAACAATAACAGAGGCCCAATTGGAATGCATACCCAAAAGGAAAAAGGGCACTGCCAGGTCCAAGAGGACTCCGGTGCCTTACAGGAGCTGTTCGGGAAGTGATCAAGAGCAAGAAAAGCTCATTTAGAAGATGGAAGGCTTGTCCGAATGAGGACAGCAGGCAGAAACATAAATTCTGGCAGAACAAATGCAAGACAATAATCAGGAAAGCAAAGCAAGACTTTGAGGAGCGTATAGCTAAAAATACTCAGAGAAATAACAAATACTTCTTTAAGTACATTAGAAGTAAGAACCCAACTAGGAAGGCCATTGGACCATTAGATGACAATGGAAGGCAAGGGGTTATTAAAGAGGAAACAGAGATTGCAGAGAGACTGAATGAATTCTTTGCTTCAGTATTCACTGAAGAAGACAGAGACCACATGCCCAAAACAGAGCCTATCTTCGTGGGGGGGGGGGGAACCGAAGAATTAAGCAAGATAGAAATAACCAGGGAGGAGGTCCTTGCATGTCTTGTTAAGCTAAACACTAACAAGTCACCAGGACAACCTCCGGGTTGGAGAGATTGGCAGGATATCTCTCAATGCCATTTCCAGGGAATCCTAAGGAGGTGAAGGCATCTCCTTGGGAATACCCTGAAGAAAATGGTGAGCCACTGTGTGAGACAGAATGCTGGACTGGATGGGCTGTGGCTTGTTCCAGCAAGGCTGTTCTTATGAATGCCTGGTGTGTGGAAAAAGCTTCAGTCATTCCTCAGCCCTTGCTAGACATAAAAGGACCCACACAGGTGAGAAGCCATTTGAATGCATGGAGTGTGGAAAAAGCTTCAGTCTGTCATCACATCTTGCTTCACATCACAGAGTCCACACAGATGAGAAACCTTTTAAATGTCTCTAGTGTGGGAAAAGCTTCAGTCATTCCTCATCTCTTGCTTCACATTACAGGATCCACACAGGTGATAAGCCTTTTGAATTCCTCAAGTGTGGGAAAAGCTTCAGTGATTCCTCAGCCCTTCGTAAACATCATAGGATCCACAGTTAAGAAGCCTTTTGAATATCTTGAGTGTGGGGAAAGCTGTAATCATAGTTCACAACTGCTAGACATAACAGATAAAAAACATATAAAATCTTATAATAAAAACAGATAATAAAAATGGATGATAAGAACTGCACCACTGTCACCACCAGAAGCCCGACCAGCCTCCACCAGCTGGTGGTGAAGAGACTGCTGCTGCAGGTGGTCGTTTGGCAATGTAATGTTTTAATGATGTGTTTTCACGTTGTGTGCTGGAGAAATTGACAAACAGATGAATAAAACTATATGCTAAGCGTAGATCAAGGGTGCCCAAATTACGGCTCATGGGCCTGATCCGGCCCCCAACACCAAATCATCAGCCTATGCTGCTACCAGATGCACCCATGCATGTGCAAAACTGCCATAAAAAGCACCCAAAGCTGTCATTTACAGTTGCATTTACAGTAACGTTCTGTTCATGCACAAGTGTGTTTTATCGTTGCTTCTGGTGGGAGGAACCACATACTTGGCCCGCTGGACCA
Organism: Bradypodion pumilum; assembly: GCA_035047305.1. Lineage (NCBI taxonomy): Eukaryota > Metazoa > Chordata > Lepidosauria > Squamata > Chamaeleonidae > Bradypodion > Bradypodion pumilum. The sequence continues at coordinate 476,537,618 of JAWDJD010000002.1, forward strand.
CATGATTAGCCTGAGGCCCCAAATTTTTGGGTACCTCTGCTGAAGACAATGACAAAGTTTGAAGAACCAATGGTAGAGCTGGAAGAGATCAAAATAGCAGAAAATCTGAGGTATAACAGAGAGGTTTAAGAATAAGTTGGGAGATGGCTGTAGGAGAATATGAAAGAGGAGGAATGGGTTTACATATGGAAACAAAGTTATGAAAAATGTGTCAGATAGAATTAAAGAGAATTGTTATAACAAAGTATGAAAATGGTATATGATCAGAATAAATTGAAGTTTTTATGACAAATATTCAAAATTTTGTTGACAATGTAAAAAAGATTTTTGAACGTATCTTCATATATGGTGGTAGTGTAAGAATGTGAAGAAAATATGGGAATGTGGCTTTGCGGAAATTAATGAAATGTCAATTAGTTTAGAAATGTGTCCTAAAGTAGCATTATTATATAATATTGGAAATATGCAGATTGAATGGAAATATATAGAAAATAATCATTGAATATTGTTGATATCTATTGATTACAAAGTTATTTGTAGGCTTTTTGTAATTTTGGTTATACAGTAAAACCCCTACTTACGTAAAAAGCCCGTCCTATGGGCTTTTGCTTAAATCAGTTTTTTATGTAACTCGAAGCAAACCCATTGGAAAAATGATTTTTATGTAACTGGAAGCAAACCTATAGGAAATTGTGTTATATAAATGTATGTAAATCAGGACATTTATGTAAATCGGGACATGGTTTTAGCACAATATCATTATGTAAGTAGAATTTTATGTAGCTTGAGTAATATGTAAGTTGGGGTTTTACTGTACGTCAAAAATTCTCTTTGATACAATTTCTTCTGATATTTTCTCCAATCCTTCTAGGGAGTTTTTCTTATAGAATAAGTACAAAATCTTTATTAATGTTTCTCTTTGTACCACAAATAGGCATGAAATCCATATGTCAAATCTTTTCCTTTTAAAGTCCAAAATGATTTGTCTTTATGATTCATTTTCGTATCTAAATCAGAGCATCTGTGTAATAATCATGTTATAGGTTTGGTAAATCATCTGCCTCTTGTTTTGTCTTGCAAACATTTCAATTTAATAAATGGATTATTCTCTTGCAATAGAAACTCTCGTAATTCTTTCTTCCAAGTCAGAAGAATTATATTGTTGTTTACCAGAGTTTGGTATATATTGTTATAAAAATAATAGGTTTTGGTAAAACTATCATCTTGATTAGCACATTATTGATTTTTTTTTAGAACAGCAGTTGTGTTAGCCTATGTTTCTAGCATATCAGAGCACAAAACAAAAACATTGTATTACTTTAAAGCAGGGGTTCCCAAACTACTGCCCATGGGCTGGACTCAGCCCATGGCACCATTTCATGTGGCCCACCACCATCTCCACCACACTCAGACGTGGGAGGGAGAAATTGGAAGGGGGGGTCAGCAGAAACCATCCTGCCTCTGGAGCAGATTATGGAGTGAAGTTGAAGAGGGAGTCCAAGAACGGAGGATCTCTGGGGCTGGGAATTAAGAAGTGGTGGCTGAAGGTGGGAGGAAATATCTTAACCCACTAGATGGTGATGGGGATCTCCGAGGATTGGGGGCACAGGGCACTGTGTTGTCCTGGTTTTCCTCATTTCTGACAGGCCGGACTCACTCGGTGTCTTCCAGCCCTAGGTTGCTCCCATGTGGGGTACCTCAGGGCTTGGTACTCTCGCCTCTATTGTTTAATATCTACATGAAACCGCTGGGTGAGATCATTTGTTCCCACGGGGTGAGGTATCATCAGTATGCAGATGATACCCAGCTGTACATCTTGGCCTGTGGGGACCCGAGTGATGCAGTCGAAGTCCTAACCAGGTGTCTGGAGGCTGTTCGGGTCTGGATGGGGGACAATGGGCTTCAGCTGAATCCTGGCAAGACTGAGTGGCTTTGGGTGCGGGGTCCCATGTTATCCCAGGAGCTACTATCTTTGGCCCTGGCTGGGACATCTTTGCCTCAGTCATATCCGGTGCGTAATTTGGGGGTCCTCCTGGACTCGCGGCTACTGCTCGAAGAGCAGGTGGCAGCCATGGCTAGGAGGACCTTTGCACAGCTCTGTGTCATTTACCAATTGCACCCACTCTTGAACCAGGATTCCTTGCTCATGGTCACTCATGCTCTGGTTACCTCCAGATTGGATTATTGTAACACACTCTACATGGAGCTGCCCTTGGCGACCATTCGGAGGCTTCAGCTGGTCCAGAATGCGGCTGCCCAGGTAGTGATGGGGTGTGGGCGTTATGCTCGCACCTCACCACTGCTCCAGGAGCTGCACTGGTTTCCGGTGTGCTTCTGGGTGCAATTCAAGGTGCTGGTTTTGACCTTTAAAGCCCTTCATGGCATTGGACCAGGCTACTTAAGAGACCGAGTCACCACAAGGAATTCAGCCTGTCCTACTAGGGCAGACAGGAAGGGCTCACTGGTGGTCCCATCACTGAAAGAAGCACATCTTACGGGGACCAGGAAGAGAGCCTTCTCCGTGTCTGCCTCAGCCCTGTGGAACCTCCTACCACCTGAGCTGAAACTCCAGACAAAACTACTCCCTTTTAGAAAGATGCTGAAGACATGGCTATGTCAGCAGGTGTGGAGCATGATTCCCTCCACCACTCAAGCCCTCTGGCTGATTTAGCCTGGTGGGACCCTCCATGGTCTGGTATTCTGTTTTAATCTGGGTGAGGATGGAGAGGGTTTTTTTAAATGATTATTTGTTGTTGTTGATGTGTTTTAATTCGGATTTTAGATGGGGGTTTTGGGTCTTGTTTTTAGCTGCAGTTGTTTTAAATGTTTTATATTGTAATTTTATTTATTGTATTTTCCCCTCTCCCTTTCCCCTTTTGTTGTTAGCCACCCTGAGTGGTGTTCCCACCAGGAGGGCAGGATATAAATGTTAAAAATAAATAAAATAATCTCCAGGGCCAGGTACCCCATCTGGCAGGCGCAGGTGTCTCCTTGCCGGAGGGACGTCTGTTGGTACACCCAGTCCCCCACGGAGCAGGAGGTTGAGCAGGAGGGTTGACAGGTGTGTGTGTTTAAGGGGTGTAAATCTTCAAAAGTCACTGTGAAGCCTGGGGGGGGGAAAGCTTCACAGCGTGTGGGATTTTTACCCACTAAAACCACCTTCCATTACGCCACGTTACCCCGCAGAACCATCATCAGGCATTACTTCGGGGGGGGGGCAGACTGGCTGTTAAAAACCCTCCTCCAATTTGGCTACTCGCCCTCCTCCTCTATGCCTCTGGCTGCCCTCTTCTCAGTCTTTCCACATGTCTAAGTTCCAAGATGAACCCGGCTGCATAATTGGACATCGCGACCCAGGTAATCTCCCTGCTCAACATGTGTGGTTTTTTTTAAAGGGCAGGTGAAAATCTTCAAAAGATACCGTGGAGCCCTAAGAAGCTTCACAGTATGTGGGATTTTTACCCACTAAAGCCACCTCCCATTATGACCCAGGTTGTCTCTCTGCTCAACATCTTGCCGATGATGTCTTCTGGAGACAACTGTCATCGGAGATGCCTCTGTAATTTTCCCGTTCTGCATCAAAGCATGCAAAGTGAAAAAACACGTGCTCCGCATCTTCCTACACAGGCTGGCAGACGGGACACAAAGCATCATCACCCAGCCTAAAGTGGTGTTGGTAGGCTCTGAAGCAGCCATGTCCCGTCAACAGCTGTGTGAGGTAGTGATCCACCTCTCCATGCTGTCTTGTTGACCACGCATTAATGTCTGGGATGAGGCAATGAGTCCACCATCCCTTGGTCTTTGTATCCCAGATCTGCTGCCATCGCGCTGTTCTCTCTATCCTGACTTCCGTAGCAATTGTGCGTCGTTCCGCCACCTGATTTTCTCGTCTCCGCCCGTAGATCTCCGCCCGTTCCTCTGCCATCAGATGGATCGGCATCAGATTGGCAATGACACAAATGGCATCGTATGAGACTGTTTGAAATGCCACCCGAAGGGCACTCCTACAGTATATTAAAGTTATTTGTTGCATGTACGATGTCCCTGCCGTGGTTTCCGACCAAATCGGGGCTGCATACAGCAACACTGAATTAACAACACTCAAGTGGAGTGCCTTCTGCCCCTCTTTCTCTCCCCAGGGACCCTCGGCCTTTGGGCTTGCAGGGGTGGGTGGGAAGGGGGTGGCCTGTCTCCCTCTTCCTCCTTTCCCTCCCCGATCTTCCCCTTCTGCACCTGTTATGTATTGAATGAATGTTGCAAGTTTCCCTTTAACAGAATGTAACCAGTCAATTATCCAATTGTATCTAATCAGAGACACATTGTAGCAAGCTGTATAAGGATGTGAGCTAAGTGGCCACAGGTGGCAGTAGCGAGCATCCGGCTCACATGGTACAGGTTCCCCGAATACCTGAAGAGTGGGAAACCTTCCTGCCACACCACACCTGGAGAAGATGGGCGTGACGATCTATGACGTCACGCGGACAGTAGCCAATGAGCTACCACCCGAGATATTCAAATGTACAGTGTACTATAAATAGAGCTGTTTTGTCCACCATTACCTCATGTTCACCCTGACCATCATGCAATAAAGTTGTGTTTAGCCCTTCCGTGCAAGACACCAAAGCACCTTACCTGGGGGACTCAAAAATCCCCCTTGCGTTCCTCGGATCAAAACCACCATCGCCACTGCCATCACCATTCTCATCATCCTCTCCAAGGCTAAGCCCACGGCTGCGGCTGCTGCCCCACAAACACACGGAGGGAGAGGTGAGGCGAAGGCTCTTCTTCTGCTCCCGGGAGCCTCAAAAAAGAGGAAGCCTTTGGGTCTCTTCCTGGGGAGTCGGGAGGGGTTGCGGGGCAGAGCCCTAGTTCTCCGGAGCCCTGACTCCACCTCAGGATGCAGATCCTCCAATTAGAAGGCGCGCCTTCTAAGCGTCATCAGTCTCCAGGTAGAAGAATTCTCAGCGCTGCCCGAGAGTGAACTCCAAAGGGGCGGGCCGCACCCGGGGAACGCGGGGCAGATGCTTAGTAGCTGTCCCTCGTTCCAGCCCCACGGTTACACCTCTAGGTCCTGAGCAGCTGACCCAGGGTGACCCTGCCCTTAGGCTGCTGCTGATGAATGCCAGGTCGGTATGTAATAAGGCCCCCCCTGATACAAGACTCCATTATGGGGGAGCGGGCCGACCTGGCATGTATCACTGAGACCTGGCTGAGACCAGAGGATGGGGTTCCTCTGTCAGAAATGTGTCCAGCTGGGTTCAGTATTTGGCACCAGCCTAGGGATGAGGGTAAGGGCGGTGGCGTTGCCATCATAGCCAGGGAGTCACTGGGAGTCACCAGGGCCACCGCTCCACAAATTCTGGGTTGTGAGGCCCTGCTTCTGCGTCTGGGCTTTAAGGGTCAGTTGGGAGTCTTACTCCTGTACCTGCCCCCTTGCAGGGTAAGGGACTCCCTGCCTGAGCTCCTCGAGGCCATCTCAGCGTTGGCATTGGAGTTCCCTAGATTGATGGTTCTGGGGGACTTCAATTTACCCTCGCTGGGGACTGGCTCCGGGGTGGCTCAGGAGTTCATGGCTTCCATGGCAGATATGGACCTGATTCAGGTAATTCAGGGCCCGACCAGGGGCAGTGGCCACACACCAGATTTAATCTTTTTGTCGGAGCGGTGGCAGAGTGATCTGAGACTACGGAAATTAGACATAACACCTGTGCCATGGTCAGATCACTATTTGTTGGCTCTAGACTTCCTGGGTGCGACGCTTCATCGTAGGGAGGCAGGGCCTATTAGAATGGCCCGCCCCCGGCAACTGATGGATCCTGATGGATTCCAGAGGGAACTGGGGGATTTCCCTCTGGATCGGCAACACGATTCGCCCGAGGCGCTGGTTGACCTGTGGAACAGGATGACAACAGCGGCCTTGGATGAAATCGCACCACTACGGCCTCTCAGAGCTCATCGAGCTAGGTCATCTCCGTGGTTCACAGATGAACTGCGGGAGCTCAAACGGGCAAAGAGACGCCTAGAGCGCCGCTGGGTGAAGACCCAGAGAGACTCCGATTGGACACTAGCTAGAGCCGCTATTAGGGCCTATCTAGTGGCGATGGAGGTGGTGAGGCGGCAATACTTCACCACCCTTATTGCCTCCGCTGACAATCGCCCGGCCACCCTGTTCCGGGTTACCAGGTCTCTCCTTGGTAGGGGGACCCCGGTGCCTGGTTGGCAGGGGTCGGCTGAGGACTTTGCTGACCATCTAGTGGAGAAAATCGATCGGATTCGCTCTGGGTTTAATTCCGGCGTGGTTGGGGAGAGTCCGGAGGGAGCTGGAGCACAGTCTTGCCATACCATCTGGGACCGGTTTGATCCAGTTGCCCCTGATGAAGTGGACAGGCTCCTTGCAGCTGTGCGCGCCACTACCTGCCCATTGGACCCCTGTCCCACCTGGTTGGTGAAAGCCTCCAAGGCGGTGACAGGTGACTGGGTTGGGGCTGTGATCAATGCATCATTGCGGGAGGGGGTGTTTCCTGCACCTTTAAAACATGCTTTGGTGCGCCCCCTCCTGAAGAAACCTTCCCTCGACCCAGCTGTCCTAACCAACTATAGGCCTGTCTCTAACCTCCCCTTTTTAGGGAAGGTGTTGGAGAAGGCAGTGGCGTGTCGGCTGCAGGGGGTGCTGGATGAAGCGGATTATCTGGACCCCTTTCAGTCAGGATTCAGGCCGGGATATGGTACCGAGACGGCATTGGTCGCACTGATGGATGATCTCTGGCGGGAGCGGGACGGTGGTCACCCATCCGTCCTTGCTCTTCTTGACCTCTCAGCGGCTTTCGATACCGTTGACCACGGTATCCTTCTGGGACGGCTCCGAGGATTGGGAATCCAGGGTAATGTGTGGTCCTGGTTTTCCTCATTTCTGAGGGGTCGTACCCAGTCGGTGTGGTTGGAGAGTGAGAGGTCCAGTCCTAGGCCCCTCAAATGGGGGGTGCCTCAGGGCTCGGTGCTCTCTCCTCTCCTATTTAACATCTACATGAAGCCGCTGGGTGAGATCATTCGTTCCCATGGGGTGCGGTACCATCAGTACGCGGATGACACTCAGTTGTACATCTCGGCCCATGGGGACCCCAGTGATGCCGTCAAAGTCCTTTCCAGATGCCTGGAAGCTGTGGGGGTCTGGATGGGGGCTAACGGGCTACAACTGAATCCCAGCAAGACTGAGTGGCTATGGATAGGGGGTTCTGCATTAACCCGGGAGCTACCATCGTTGGTTCTGGATGGGGCTATTTTGCCCCAGACAGACCCAGTGCGCAACTTGGGGGTCCTCCTGGATTCACGGCTACTGCTAGAGGAACAGGTGGCGGCTGTGACCAGGAGGGCTTTCGCCCAACTGCGGGTGATCCGCCAGTTGCGCCCACTCCTGGACCGGGACTCCTTGCTCATGGTCACTCACGCTCTGGTTACCTCCAGACTAGATTATTGCAATGCGCTCTACATGGGGCTGCCCTTGACGACCATTCGGAGGCTACAGCTGGTCCAAAATGCGGCAGCCCGGGTGGTGATGGGGTGTGGGCGTTATGCCCGTGCTTTGCCACTGCTCCGGGAGCTGCACTGGTTGCCAGTTTGTCTCCGGGTGCAATTCAAGGTGCTGGTTTTGACCTTTAAAGCCCTATATGGTAGTGGGCCGGGTTACCTAAGAGACCGCATCGCCCTGAGGACGTCTGTCCGTCCAACCAGAGCGGACCGGAGGGGCTCTCTAATCGTTCCATCAGCCAGAGGGGCTCGCCTCTCTGGCACAAGGAGGAGAGCCTTCTCCGTGTCTGCACCGGCCCTCTGGAACCTCCTGCCAACAGAGCTACGTCTCCGGACGGAATTGCTGCCTTTCAGAAAAGATCTTAAAACCTGGCTGGCGGGTCAAGTGTGGGGTGCAGGTGGAAGGGTAACCGCCATTGGGTGGTTGGTGTAGAAGAACTCTTCCCCATGGTGCCTTTGGATCCTGCAGCCCTTGTTTTTAGGGGGTGGGTAGTTTTAACTGTTTTAACTGTTTTAACTTGTGTTTTTAATTTTTATTGTGAACCGCCCTGAGTTGGCTTTGGCCGAGTGAGCGGTATATAAATGTGATAATTAAATTAAATTAAATTAAATTAAATCGACAGAGAGAAGAGAGCGACTTGATTGGGGATTAGGGGGGCCCTCCCGGGGTAGGCAACCCCCCTCCCTTGTCCTTCCATAGGTGGAAAAAGCAAAGCAATGACACTTCCCGCCGCATTGCGCTCAGATCACTCCTGTAGGAATGGCTGGCCGCAAGGAAGACACGTGGAGGCAACCGTGCGGTGAAGTCCAGCCCCAACCAGAGTCGGGGATACGTATTTATTACCCTGCCTTGTGGTTCATGACACGTGCCTTGGACAAACGTGCCGCCCCTATACAGAAGGCTTGCATACGTGGCATTTTCTGATGGTCAGCTACAATGTCCGTTCTTGGACATTGCCCTGTGGTTAATGGACAGCCTGCAGTTAATTACCTTGGGCTGGCGAAACCCATTGTTCTTGCCCTAATCTCGGGGTCTATGTGTATTGACTCTGGGTACCTAGCTTCTTCTCCTTTGTCTGCCCTGGCTTGTTTGCTCTACTCTATTTGCCCTTAGCTTAGGTTTAAGATTCATCTCTAACTCATACCTGTCAAGTTTTGGATTTGGAAATAAGGGAAATTTCCCAGCAAATACAGGATACTTGACAGCTATGCTTATCCTTTGCTGCCCTCCAATGGCAGCAATAGAACATTGCAGTCTAATTAATACGGAATGACGGCAGGGAAGAGGGTAAAATTAGAGGTTTTCCCGGCCAATACAGGATACTTAACAGCTATGCTCTAACTAACCCGCTTTATCTTCCCAATTTCCTTTCCCGCCGAGCTCGGGTGATCCCTGGATCTTTTGAAAGCCGAGTGAATCCCTAGGGAGAGGTTCAATTGCCAATTATTCCCATGGGCAACCCACAACTCCCTGGGCGGTTCACAAGTTCATTAGCATTTTGCCTCCAACAGACTGCGTACTCCTCTTACTGGCCTTGGAAGGATGGAAGAGACTTGAATTCTTGGTCGGGATCGAACTGACAACCTTTTGGTCACAGGCTGCAGGCTGTCCAGTACAGAAGTTTAACCATTGTGCCACTGGGGAAACCGATGGGGCTAGATGAAATATTGGGAGGGAGAAGCATCTGTTGCTACCCCACTTCCAAGATGCAGAGAGAATAGATGTGGGTCTCTCTCGGGCCAGGCAGGAGAGACAGAGACACCCCCCATGGATACCCCGTTCTCTCTCGCCTCATTTCCATCAATTCAGCCTCTTTGGGGGGGGGGGTATTATGCAGAATCTCTGGGGCCAAAGGTTGTGGGACTCTCTTTAGTGTATGGGACCAAAGACAACAGGACAACCGAAGGGTTGGTTTAACACAGGTTTATTGCATGGTGTTCCGGTGAAGCATGAGGTAATGGCGGTGATACATCTCAATATATATACAGTAGCCCTCTACATTTGAATCTTGTAGCACGGTAGCTCATTGGCTGCTACCGGCGTGGCCTCGCCCAGGCACGCCTCTTTTCCTGCTGCTGAATGCAGATCTTTCTTCTGCTGCTGAATGCGGGGAAGGTTTTCCCGCGGCTGTCCGTGATTGAGCAATGTGAACCATGTGAGACTGAACGCTCGCAGCTGCCCTCTATGGGCTGTCTGCTCGCGTTCCTTTACAGCTGAGATCGTTTGTATTTGGAGTGGTTACATTCTTGCCTTTACAGTACAATGAACATGCACACATACATACATAACATCCCTCCCCCCTAGGATGGGACGAAGTCCCGCAACCATTGTGGCTTGCCGCACGTGCGCTTGGGGCGTGCCTGCGTCTGACCTAGTACTGGAGAGCCTGTGATCCCTGATTCCGCGGGTGCTTGTCCTGCAACGGGAAACGGGGATTCGTTAGTGGCTCTGTGGGGCGTCCGTGCCTGCCTTGCGCCCGGGGATGGGAATGGAATGAATAGTTGGGAGGTGAACCCCTGCCTGTTGCTCTCGGACCCCGGGGACCCGCCTATTGTGAACCGCGGAACCGATGAGGTCGCCCTTGTGGTTCTGCTACCTTCTGATCCTCGCTCGGGGGACCTTGAGACTGTGGTGGGCGGACTCGCTGTTGCCTCCCGTCTTGGGGGTGTCGGTCTCCGGGAAATTGGCGTTATATTGCATTCTAACTCACAGGGGCTACTGGGACTGGAAGTACCAGGGGCTGAACTGAAACCCCTCTTTTCGCTAGGACGGGTGGGGGACCACTCCGCTAACTCCCCCTGGTACTGTAAATCAACGTCTAAACTTCTATGGGCATCTGTGTTTCGGGGAAAATTCCGAGGGGTATGTGTGTGGTCGGGGCTCTTCCTTTCTGCCGCGGACTCCCGCAAAAGATCTCTGTGGATCGATTCCCTTTCCTCCCCCCTTGGTGGGGGCCCATGTTCCCCTTTTCCTCCCCCTTGGGCTAAGCGGGTGGGGGAGTACCCTAACGCTGATTCGATGCTATTTTCGTCTCCGTCCTGCTCTCCGGGGACCCTGCGCCTGAGTTGGTCCACGTGTCGCCTCCACAGGAAGCCCGTACTGGTCTCCACGCGGTATGAGATGGGGCCGGTTTGTTCTATTACGGTGCCCGGCACCCAGGCTGGCCCCGCGTTGGCGTAGTTCCTGCAATGCACCGGGGCGCCTACGCTGAAACTCTTTGTGGGTTCCACCCCTATGTTCTGCCCTTTGTCCTCTACTCTCGTGGGGTCTAGCTTGGAGATTCCCGTGGCCAGCTTCCTGCGCATCAACAGCTCTGCGGGGGAGTACCCTGACGCCAACGGGGTGACCCTGTACCTTAGCAGGAATTGGCACAATTTCAGGTCGAGGTCTCCGGGGCCCATGCGCAGCAGCGCGTCTTTCGTGGTGCGCACGAGGCGCTCTACTTGGCCGTTGGTGGCCGGGTGAAAGGGGGCGGAGGTGATGTGCCGAATGGCGTTTCGCTCCATGAATGCCCCGAACTCGGCGGACGTGAAACAGCTAGCGTTATCGCTGACGAGGGTGTCGGGTAAACCGAACGTGGAAAAGAGCCTCCGTAACTGCTTAATTGTTGTGGCCGAGGAGGTGCTCGAGACTGGGATGACCTCCAACCACTTGGAGAACGCGTCCACCACAAGGAGGAAAAGCGTTCCCCTGAACGGGCCAGCAAAGTCTACGTGTACCCGGGACCAGGGCCCCCTTGCTGCGTCCCACTCCCTATGTGGCGAACGAGCCTCTTCTGGCCAGGAGCTTTGGCACGCTTCGCAAGTGCCGACCATGTGTTCGATGTCGGCGTCTAGCTGGGGCCACCAAAAGTAACTGCGGCTAGTGCCTTAGAGCGGACGATCCCCGGGTGGCTGACGTGCAGCAGTTTAAGCACCCTCGGCCTGAGAGACGTGGGGATCACTACCCGCTGTCCCCACAAAAGGCAACCCCTCTCTAGGGACAATTCTAGCTTCTTTTTGAAAAATGTGTCGAATTCCGCTGCTGGGGAAGACACGGGCCACCCTTTCTGTACCCAGGAGCAAACTGTGGCCAGCGTTTTGTCCTTGCCGGTTGCTTTGGCAATGTCGGCCGGTACTACTGGAGGGGAGTCTAGGACCTCTATCATTAAGACCTGGTGGTCCCTCTCTACCTCGCCCACGTGGCAGCAATCCCGGGGAATGGGGGACCTCGACAGGGCATCCGCATGGCTGATCTCCTTCCCGGGCCGGTATACCAACGCGTGCTGATACGCGTTGAGGAAAATGGCCCACCTGAGCATTCTCGGGGACAGGATTTGGGGTGTGGGCTTATCTGCGGTGAAAATGCCTAGCAAGGGCTTATGGTCAGTCACTATGGTGAAGGGGCGGCCGTACACAAAATCATGAAATTTCTTGGTCCCCGCAATTATCGCTAGTGCTTCCCTGTCTGTCTGGGCATAGTTTCTCTCCGCTTGGGACAGGGACCTAGAGTAGAACGCTATCGGGGCCTCCCTCCCGTTCTCCAGTACGTGGCATAACACCGCCCCCACCCCCACCGGGGATGCATCGCATATCAGGACCACTGGGCGTTTGGGATTGAAATGGGTCAGTACCGCATCTGATGCCAGGAGTCGCTTCAGGTCATTGAAAGCCATCTCCTGGTCGTCGCCCCACTTCCATGCCTCGTCCTTTTTTAACAATTTGTGTAGCGGTTCCGCTACTGCTGCCTTCCGCGGAAGGAAGGAGTGGTAAAAGTTGAGCAGTCCAAGGAACGACTGCAACTCGGGCTTGGAGGTGGGGCGAGGGGCCTTCTTGATGGCGGCCACCTTGGATTGGGATGGCCTGATTCCCTCGGGAGTAACACGGAACCCTAGGAACTCAACCTCAGTTGCAAAGAAAACGCATTTGTCTTTCCGCAACCGCAACCCCGCTTTCTCGAATATTGTCAGGACCCTTCCCAACCTCCTTGCTAATTCGGCCCGGCTCCCCCCTGTAATCAATACGTCATCAAAGTAGGGTAACACCCCCTCTAACCCCTTCAGGAGGCGTTCCACGAGTGACTGGAAAATCCCGGGCGCCGAATTCACGCCGAATTGGAGGCGCGATACCTGGAACGCCCCTTTGTGGGTGACTATGGTCTGTGCAGCAGCTGCGGCGGGGGTCACCGGGAGTTGCTGGTAGGCTTGGGCCAGGTCGGGTTTAGCGAAACACCTCCCCCCGTGTAACCTGGCCAACAAGTGGCTGACTACCGGCACCGGATACGCATTAGGGCGGATCGCCTTATTGATGGTGCACTTGTAATCAGCGCATATGCGGACCTCCCCGTTGGCCTTGAGCGCTGTTACAATTGGAGTTTCCCACTCCGCAGAATCAACAGGAACAAGAATCCCCTGGCCCACCAATTTGTCCAACTCCGCCTCTATTTTGTCCTTTAGTGCGAAAGGCACTCTGCGCGGTTTAAGTCTGATTGGACGTACTCCAGGGTCCAGGTCGAAAGTCACTGGGGGGCCCTTGAATTTTCCGAGCCCCTTTTTGAAAACCTCGGGGTGCGCGTCGCACACGCTCTGTATTGGATCAGTCCCGGTGGCGTGTGCTCCCACGGCGTGCACCCCCCCAATGAACAACCCCAGGGGCTGGAACCATTGAGTCCCGAGGAGGCTGCATTTTCCTCCCTTGAGGACGACTAGGGGAAGCGTTGCGGTGTGCTTTTTAAACTGGACCTGGAACTTCCCAACCCCCAACACTGGGATGCGGTTCCCTTGCACGTCCTTCAGTGTGGCCCTCAACGCTTTGAGCTTGGGCCGCACGCGGGGGGTGATTTTCATGAACTCTCCCTGGGAAATAATAGAGTATGACGAACCCGAGTCCACCTCCATTCTAACAGGGGCCCCTTGTATTACTACCTCAACGAAGTAACGGGGGTGCTCCGTGGAAACGCTGCAAACCGGAGCGTCGTCCTCGCTGTCGTCGGAGATGCGCCCTACGCCGTCCCGCGTCCTCGTGGTCTGGGTGCCGTCCTTTGGCCTCGTGGTGCGGTCCTGCCTCGCCGAGCGGTCTGGAGAACTCCTTGTGGCCTCGCGCCGTTTCCGGCAGACCTTGGCGATGTGCCCGCGCCGGCCGCAGTTGTGGCACTCGGCCTTGCGGAATGGGCATTTGGCGCGGGCGTGGGCGGCGCCGCAGCCGTCGCAGCGCCGGCCCTCTCTCTGGACCCTCCAGACGTCCTCGTCGTCGCCGCTCTCCGCAGACAAGTTCGAAGCTCGCCGGGCCGCGCGCACCGAGCTCTCTGCCTTGGCGGGCTTCGGGCGCCAGTCCTGAAGCTCTTGCACCCCGGCAGTCGTGGCCTCCGCGGCCTGCGCCGTGTCGAGGACTTGTTGCCACGTGGGAGGCGGCTCCCTTTTCATCAGCGCGCGCTGAGTCTCTGTGTCCCTCAGACCGCAGAGCAGGCAGTCCCAGAGGGTGACGTCTGGAGTCTCCCACTTGCATGGGCCGGCGGCCAGCCGCAGGGCCGCGGCGAACTCGGCGACCGATTCCCCGGGCGCCTGGACTCGCCTCCAGAACGCGCTCCGAGCGGGGAACATCGCTATTGCTGGCCGGAGATGGGCGCGCAGCGCCGCCAGGAGCTCTGTGGCTTTGAGGTCGCCCACCTTCCTCGGCGCGATCAGGTCCACCAAGGTCCTCTTGGTCTCGTGTCCGAGCATGCGGACGAAAATGGCCCTCTTCTTGGCCTCATCTGAGACTCCGAGCTCCACCAGCGCTGCGTTGAAGTCTATCTCAAACAGCTCCAAGTCTCCCGGCTTCCTGATCTCGTAGCCGGCGCATGTCTTGGTCCCGTGGGCAGCCATATCCCACCTTCGTCGCCAATTTAGTGTATGGGACCAAAGACAACAGGACAACCGAAGGGTTGGTTTAACACAGGTTTATTGCATGGTGTTCCGGTGAAGCATGAGGTAATGGCGGTGATACATCTCAATATATATACAGTAGCCCTCTACATTTGAATCTTGTAGCACGGTAGCTCATTGGCTGCTACCGGCGTGGCCTCGCCCAGGCACGCCTCTTTTCCTGCTGCTGAATGCAGATCTTTCTTCTGCTGCTGAATGCGGGGAAGGTTTTCCCGCGGCTGTCCGTGATTGAGCAATGTGAACCATGTGAGACTGAACGCTCGCAGCTGCCCTCTATGGGCTGTCTGCTCGCGTTCCTTTACAGCTGAGATCGTTTGTATTTGGAGTGGTTACATTCTTGCCTTTACAGTACAATGAACATGCACACATACATACATAACACTCTCCTCCCCCCCCAACAATCAGCCTCCCTTTCCCATATTTCTCTCTTTTTTCCCCCTCCAAGTTCCAGAGAGCTCAAGCCAGAGTTGAAGAGCAGGTTCACACTCGCAGTTCAAAATGTCCCATCTCGAGTTTCATTTCCCCCCACACCACGCGTGACACTGCGCTCCTCCTCCAGAAAAACACAAGAGGGAAGCGGGGCCCGATCCAAGTGGAGGCAGTGAAAGCAGAGGAATTGCCACCACCACCACCACCAACCCCCCCCCCCCCACCTCCGAGGAGCCAGTGGAGCTTCCAGTCCTTCCATGGATGGTGCTCCTGTCCTGGGACTCCTGTCTCCCCGCCTAAACCTCTCTGGCCCCTTCAGCCCCCAAAGAGGGGGTGGGGGCTGTGAGGTTGTAGTCCAGAGGGGGCTGGAAGGGAATTGGTCAGGAGTGGGAGTGATGGAAACTGGCCCATCGCTGGGAACTATGGAGGAGGTCATTTTGAAGGTGCCCCCAAAGGGCCCAGACTAGGGAGAGCTCCATGCAGGAGGGGTGGGTAGTAGAGTCATACTGTCAAGTTTTGGGAAATTTCTGACAAGGGAAATTTCCCGGCCAAAACAGGAAACTGGACAGCTATGCTTATCCTGTGCTGGCCTCCAGTCTAACTCCAGTCTAACTAATATGGGATGATGGCAGGAAAGAGTGTAAAATATGGGAGTTTGACAGAAATTTCCCAATACTTGACAGGTATTGAAAATACTTTTGAGGACCCAGAGCAATCCGGAGCCACCTGTCCTGCGCACTAATCCTCCCCAACAAGAACGAGTCCTGCTGGGAGAATGCTGGGAACAGCATTCCGTGTGCTCTGGTGTCTAGTCATGCCTGCCACATGGCCACGGAAACGTCTGCAGAAGCAGGCAGCCCTGGCTCTTTGGCTTTGAAACAGAGATGAGCACTGAAACCTAGAGTCAGATACGACTGGCTTTCGAGCAAGGGAAACCTTTACCTAGGAATTATCTTTCCCCACTCTGTGCAAGACTGGCTTTGGTATCCACATGGGCACTTCTGACCTCCAGAGGGAGAAGCATTTGGGGGGGAGGGGGTTGGAAGGGGGAGGAAAAGATACTTATTTATCTCAATGGCGAACTGTGTTCTTGCCAAGACAACACATGGACAAAGACCCCTGGAGCCATGAACTCCACACCAACCTTAGTCTCCCCACCCCGGGGAGAGGGGGGTCCCCCTTTGTTTCTTCCTTGCCCCCTTTTACCCTGAAGCCTTGGTTCTTAGGGCCAGTGCTCACCATCTGGGCAGAGTAAGATCCCGAGGAAAGCTTTTGGTTGCCCGAACTGCCGGTTGATCTCTCTCACTCCCCCCACCACCAACCAAAGCCAAGAACATGGCAATCTGGCCAGTGCCAAGGCAGGAGGGAAAGACACCCTCCCCCCAACCCTCCTGGAGGTCACTTATGAATTGGCGACCCATGACGAGGGGAAGGACAAGGAGAAAAAGAGGCCAATCTAAGGTGAGGTGGATTGAGCCCATCAAAGAAGCCATGTAGGGGCATAGGAACTATTTTTGCTGGGGGGGGCAACCTTGAAAAGGGCCCAGCTCCTAAGAAAAGGGCCCACATTTTTTGTGGAGGGGGGGTTAGGGACCTACCCTACACCTCTCTAACCCCCCCCCAGCAAAAAATGTGGGCCCTTTTCTTAGGAGCTGGACCCTTTTCAAGGTTGCCCCCTGTTGCGATGACCCACGGAAAGGGCTGTCTGGTGCGGAGGTAGCCCGCGGAGGTAGCCCGCGGAGGTCGGAGTGACTGGACGCAAGGAAAGGCACGTGAGACAAATATGCGGTGAAGTCCAGTCCCGACCTAAGTCGGGTGGCGCTTTTATTACCCTACCTTGAGGGTTTCCATGCCTAAACAGATGGGAACTCATAACAGAAGGCTGATGCAAACATGGCATTTCTGGTGGGTCAAGATAACACCTGTCTCCGGACATTGTCTTGTGATTAATGGACAAACCCACAGTTATCTAAGATCTGGGTTGGCGAAACCCTATTGTTCTCGCCCTATCTCGGAGACCATGCAAACTGTCTCCGGGACTAACTTCCTTAGCCACTGACTCAGCGTGCTTATCTTGGCCAGAAGGGGAAGAGCAAGTTCAACCCTGGAGTCAACAATTTTTTACCTTTTGTCCTATTTCCTCCGCAATCCTCCAGCCAAGGCTTTTATGAATTGATCCAATCATTAATCTAGCCCGCACCCAATTTCCTTTCCATCAAAGCCTGTGATGGTCCTCAGCCGTGTGCATTAGCGAGCAAACCCATCGGGAAAGGTAATGGCCAATTTATGAACACGGGCATACCACATCCCACCCACCCCCCCAGCAAAAATAGTTCCTATGCCCCTGGACTGCGGTGAGTTCGAGGCCGTCATGCCTTCTCGGGGAGCCCGACGCCAAATTCTTCAACAACTGGAAGGAACACCTGCAGGAACAATGGCCGACACAACTACGAGGTGGCTCAGGTGATGCAAAGCCCACCCTGCCCACCCAACCCTCTCTGGCTAACACCCTCCCCGCCCCCAAGAAAGGAAGGACACTTTTACTACCTACTCTGTGGGTGTAGTATGGAAGGTGTGGCCAGGGGGGAAGCCCTGTGTTGCGCCCGAATTAGGACTAAGGTTAAAGGTAAAGGTTTCCCTTGCTCGAAAGCCAGTCGTATCCGACTCTAGGGTTCAGAAAGAAAAGAAGCGTAAGAAAGCAAAGTGGTTGTCTGATGAGGCTCTTAAAATAGCAGAGGAAAGAAGGAATGCAAAAGTCAAAGGAGAAAGGAAAAAATACAATCATTTGAACACAGAATTTCAAAGAAAAGCAAGGAGAGATAAGGAAACCTACCTAAAAGAACAGTGCAAAGAAATGGAGGAAAACAACAAAAGAGGCAGGACTAGAGATCTTTTCAAAAAAATCGGGGAAATCAAGGGAACATTTAAAGCAAAAATGACCATGATAAGGGGCAAAGACGGAAAGGAGCTAGCTGATGCAAAAGAGGTTAAGAAAAGATGGCAAGAGTACACAGAGAAACTCTACAAAAAGAACCTCAACACTCCTGATAATCACAATGATGAAAAAATTGCACTTGAGCCAGACATCCTGGAGAGCGAAGGCATAAAGGCCCTAAAGAGCACTGCAAACAACAAAGCTAATGGAGATGATGGTATCCCAGTTGAATTTTTCAAAGCTCTAAAAGATGATGGCGTCAAATTACTGCATTCAATATGCCAGCAGATTTGGAAAACAAAACAGTGGCCACAGGATTGGAAAAGATCAGTATACGTTCAAATCCCAAAAAAGGGCAATGCCAAAGAATGTTCAAATTATCGAACAATTGCACTCATCCCACACACCAGTAAGGTGATGCTCAAGATAATACAGGATAGACTTCAGCAGCATGTGGAGAGAGAATTACCAGAGGTGCAGGCTGGTTTCAGAAGAGGCAGGGGGACTAGAGACCACATTGCCAACATATGTTGGATCATGGAGAAAACAAAGGAATACCAGAAACAAGTTTACTTTTGTTTTATTGACTACACCAAGGCCTTTGACTGTGTGGACCACAACAAGATATGGCAAGTAATTAAAGAGATGGGAATACCAGAGCACCTCATATGCCTTATGAGAAATCTGTACATGAATCAAGAAGCAACAGTTAGGACAGAGTATGGAATGACGGAGTGGTTTGGAATAGGAAAAGGAGTAAGACAAGGCTGCATTTTGTCACCCTGCTTATTCAACTTATACACAGAGCACATAATGTGCAATGCAGGGATGGAGGAATCACAATATGGGATTAAAATTGCTGGGAGAAACATCAACAATCTGAGATATGCAGACGACACCACCCTAATGGCAGAAAGTGAGGAAGACCTCAAGAATCTCTTGATTGGGCTGAAGGAGGAGAGTGCAAAAGCTGGCTTGAGACTCAATATCAAGAAAACCAAGATAATAGCAATAGGCCCAATCAGTTCCTGGAAAATAGATGGGGAAGAAGTAGAAGCAGTGACAGATTTTACATTCTTAGGATCCAAGATCACTGCAGATGGGGATTGCAGCCATGAAATAAAAAGGCGACTGATTCTTGGGAGACAGACTATGA
Organism: Bradypodion pumilum; assembly: GCA_035047305.1. Lineage (NCBI taxonomy): Eukaryota > Metazoa > Chordata > Lepidosauria > Squamata > Chamaeleonidae > Bradypodion > Bradypodion pumilum. The sequence continues at coordinate 476,556,564 of JAWDJD010000002.1, forward strand.
GAAACCTGGGGAACATAGTGAAAAGCAGAGACATCACATTGCAAACAAAAATTAGAATAGTCAAAGCAATTGTATTCCCAGTGGTAATGTATGGATGCGAGAGCTGGACAATTAGGAAAGCTGAACGCAGAAGAATAGATGCCTATGAAATGTGGTGTTGGAGGAGAGTTTTGAGAGTACCCTGGACAGCGAGGAGAACAAATAGGTCAATCTTAGAAGAAATCAACCCTGACTGCTCATTGGAAGGTCAAATAGTAAAGATGAAGCTAAAGTACTTTGGACATCAAATGAGAAGGGAGGATTTACTTGAGAAAGCCTTGATGCTGGGAAAGGTGGAGGGCAAAAGAAGAAGGGGAAGGCCAAAGATGTGATGGCTAGATGGTATTGTAGACACAATGGGCACAGAACTGGGAGAGCTGAGGGGGATGGTGGAGGACAGAGGCGCCTGGAGGACAATGGTCCATAGGGTCGCAAAGGGTCGGAATCGACTGTGCAACTGAACAACAACAAAAATATAATATAATATAACTAGCATAGTTTGCCTGGCCTTGCTGGGCATTTTTAATGTGTGTTGGTGGTTTGGGGTGGTTTTGGTTTTGCACAACCACCACTCCTAGGGGAAAAAAACCACTCCAACCACCAACTCATGATCCATCTGATGATCTCTCCTTCATCATACTTGATGAGATCCGGGAAGATAAACAACAGGAACAAACTGAGGTTCTCTCCCTTAATATGGTTGATGAGGTGCATGTAGATGAACAGATTGCAGGAGAGAGGCTCCTTGTACTAGGTGATTCAATAATTAGAAATACAGAGAAATGGATTTGTGATGCACATGATAACCGTATGGTGACTTGCCTGCCAGGGGCAAAAGTTGCAGACATCACAAGAAATCTAGATAGATTGTTAGAGAGAACTGGGAAGGAGCCAGTTGTCATGGTACACATTGGTACCAATGATGTTGGGAAGGCCAAGCGGTCTGTCCTGGAAGCCAAATTCAGGTTGTTAGGAAGAAGATTGAAGTCCCGGACTTCCAAGGTAGCATTTTCAGAAGTGCTGCCTGTCCCTCACGCAGGACCTACCAGGCAGGCAGAGCTCAGAAGCCTCAATGCGTGGATGAGGTGGTGGTGTCGAGAGGAGGGCTTCAGATTTGTCAGGAACTGGAGAACATTTTTGGACAAGCCAAATCTGTTCAGGAGGGATGGGTTGCATTTGAACCATGATGGGACCAGATTGCTGGCACTCAACATCAAAAAGGCTGCAGAGCAGCTTTAAAACTGATAACTGGGGGAAAGCCGACAGGAGCTGGGCAGCATCCGGTTCGGGAAAGTGTGTACTTGAGTAGTGAGGAGGATGCAAAAATTACTGAGCAGAGCAAGGAGCTAGTCACCAGCACTCTAGCAGAAGGATGCAAGAGGCAGTCTAACAATGCAACTGGACTCAAAAGACTGTATCAGGAAAGCATATATAAATGCTTGTATACAAATGCCAGAAGCCTCCGGAACAAAATAGGGGAGCTGGAATACTTAGCAATAGATAAGAATATTGATATTATTGGCATCACTGAAACCTGGTGGACGGATGATAACCAGTGGGATACAGTTATCCCAGGCTACAAACTGTACAGGAAGGATAGGAAGGGGCAAACGGGAGGTGGTGTAGCCTTGTATGTCAAAGAAGTGATAAAATCTTATGAATTGGAACATCTAGGTGATTTAGAGTCACCATTAGAAGCTCTGTGGGTAAGAGTACCAGGCCACAAGGATGGTCTAACAGTAGGCATATACTATCGGCCTCCGACCCAAACACTTGAGGGAGACTGGCAGTTGGAGAATGTTGTAAAGGAGGCATCCAAGAAGGGAAGCCTGGTTATAATGGGGGACTTCAATTACCCTCACATAGACTGGGTAAACTGTTGTTCAGCACATGATAAAGAGATAAAGTTACTAGATATGCTAAATGATTGTTCCCTGGGACAGATGGTTGAAGACCCAACTAGAGGTACAAGAATCATTGACTTGATCTTGAGTAATACTCAGGATCTGGTGCAAGATGTTAATGTGACTGATCCAATAGGGAACAGTGACCACAACTCAAGATCTGTTTACCAGTAGCCTGAGCAAGCATCTAATCCAAAGGGTGTCCAGGGGCGTCATCAGGTTTGGCAGAGAAGTCAGGGTCACAGCAGACAGATCAGGGTCTAGGCAGGCATTCTGGAGTCGAGTAGGGTGTTGGTCTTTTCATGAGAGTTGGACCAACGCAGGCAGGCTGCAACAAGCTTGCTTACAAGCCTCCCAGGTAATCCTTATCAGCTGTGAACCTTTTCTGGTACTTCGCTCTAGCTTGCCTGCATCTCAGGTGTCCCTGAATGAGGGCTGATAACCGTCAGAACCAGACCCCTAATTTGACAGGTCAGCTTCCAGGGGAAAAAGACTTGGACCAGGCGCAAGGCTGAGATCCCTGGGTCAGGACATCCTCAGGTTCAGGAAGAACTGGGCTGAGCATAGGGAGTGCCCCCTGATCCAGGACATCTTCAGAGACTGACAAGGACTGGATCACAACACCAGAGTACTGCATGATGGAATCAGCTCCATTCTCTGTCTCAGCTCCTGCCAACCTGACGGTTCAAAAGCAAAAAATTCCAAGTAGATAAATAAGTACTACTTTGGTGGTAAGGGAAACTGGGGTCCATGCATTCTGGTGTTTAGACATGCCTGTCACATATCCACAGAAACATATGCAGGTGCAAACAGCGCTCACTATTTGGCAGTAAAAGGAGATGAGCACTAAACCCTAGATGTGGATACAACTGGCTTTCAAGTAGGGGTGACCTTTATATTTTAAAATTTCCTTCTGTCACTTTTCCGGGATAGTACACCAAATCTTTTTGAATGTTTATGCAGTGGCTCAAGTAGCTAAGACGCTGACTGGGAGGCGGAAGGTCAGCAGTTCGATTCCCGAGTGTTGCAGGATGGAATGAGCTCCTGTCTTTGACCCATCTCCTGCCAACCTAGCAGTTTGAAAGCAAGAAATTGCAAGTAGATAAATAGGGACCAGTTCGGTGGGAAGGTAACAGCATTCTGTGTGCTCCAGTGTCTAGTCATTCCTGCCACATGACCACGGAAATGTCTGCAGAAGCAGACAGTGCTGGCTCTTCGGCTTTGAAACAGAGATGAGCACTGAAACCTAGAGTCGGATACGACTGGCTTTCAAGCTAGGGAAACCTTTACTGTTACTATAGATAACTAAAGTGCACTCTAGGCACTTAAAAGGTTTCTATCCTGTGTGGCTCCTGTGAAGTGAAGCAATGTTTCCAAGATCACTGAAGCCTCACTACACAGAAATTTGAAAGACTTCTTGCCTGAGTGAAACACATGCAGTCATTAAATTTGCTTCCATACTGTCTGGGTCCTACTTTTTTCCATACTCCATGTATTTAAAATGCTTCTCACCTCTGTGGATCCTGTTAGGTGAAGTAAGGTGTGAAGAATGACAGAAGCTTTTTCCCCACACTCCAGGCATTAAAAATGCTTCTCACCTGTATGGAACCTGCAATGTTTACCAAGGTGAGAGGACTGACTGCAGCTTTTTCCACACTCAAACCATTAAAAAGTCTTCTCTCCTGTGTGGATCCTGTGATGTTTACTATGGGCTGAGGAATGACTGAAGCTTTTTCCACACTCAAGGCATTCAAAAGGTTTCTCTCCTGTGTGGATCCTGTGATGTTTACTAACGGCTGAGGAATGACTGAAGCTTTTTCCACACTAAAGGCATTCAAAAGGCTTCTCACCTGTGTGGATCCTGTGATGTTTACTAAGGGCTGAGGAATGACGGAAGCTTTTTCCACACTCAAGACATTCAAAAGGCTTCTCACCTGTGTGGATCCTGTGATGTTTACTAACGGCTGAGGAATGACTGAAGCTTTTTCCACACTCAAGACATTCAAAAGGCTTCTCACCTGTGTGGATCCTGTGATGTTTACTAAGGGCTGAGGAATGACTGAAGCTTTTTCCACACTCAAGGCATTCAAAAGGCTTCTCACCTGTGTGGATCCTGTGATGTTTACTAAGGGCTGAGGAATGACTGAAGCTTTTTCCACACAAGGCATTCAAAAGGCTTCTCTCCTGTGTGGATCCTGTGATGCTTACTAAGAGCTGAGGAATCACTGAAGCTTTTTCTACACTCAAGGCATTCAAAAGGCTTCTCACCTGTGTGGATCCTGTGATGTGAAGCAAGGTCTGAGGACTGACTGAATTTTTTTCTGCACTCCAGGCATTCAAAAGGCTTCTCACCTGTGTAGATCCTGTGATGTGTAGCAAGGTGTGAGGACTGACTGAAGCTTTTTCCACACTCCAAGCATTGAAAAGGCTTCTCACCTGTGTGGATCCTGTGATGTGAAGCAAGAGATGTGGACTGATTGAAGCTTTTTCCACACTCCATACATTTAAAAGGCTTCTCACCTGTGTGGGTTCTTTTATGTCTAGCAAAGTGTGAGGAATGACTGAAGCTTTTTCCGCACTCCATGCATTCAAATGGTTTCTCACCTGTGTGGGTCCTTTTATGTCTAGCAAGGGCTGAGGAATAACTGAAGCTTTTTCCACACTCAAGGCATTCAAATGGCTTCTCACCTGTGTGGGTCCTGTGATGTGAAGCAAGGTGTGAGGACTGACTGAAGCTGTTTCCACACTCCATACATTTAAAAGGCTTCTCACCTGTGTGAATCCTTTTATGTCTAGCTAAGTGTGAGGAATTATTGGTATCACTGAAACCTGGTGGACGGATGATAACCAATGGGATACAGTTATCCCAGGCTACAAACTGTACAGGAAGGATAGGAAGGGGCAAACAGGAGGTGGTGTAGCCTTGTATGTCAAAGAAGTGATAAAATCGTATGAATTGGAATATCTAGGTGATTTAGAGTCACCATTAGAAGCTCTGTGGGTAAGAGTACCAGGCCACAAGGATGGTCTAACAGTAGGCATATACTATCGGCCTCCGACCCAAACTCTTGAGGGAGACTGGCAGTTGGAGAATGTTGTAAAGGAGGCATCCAGGAAGGGAAGCCTGGTTATAATGGGGGACTTCAATTACCCTCACATAGACTGGGTAAACTGTTGTTCAGCACATGATAAAGAGATAAAGTTCCTAGATATGCTAAATGATTGTTCCCTGGGACAGATGGTTGAAGACCCAACTAGAGGTACAAGAATCCTTGACTTGATCCTGAGTAATATGCAAGATGTTAATGTGACTGATCCATTAGGGAATAGTGACCACAACTCAATTATGTTTAACTTGATCATAGACTGCAAGTCACTGATAAAATCTAAAACAGAGACCTTAAATTTTCAAAAAGGAAATTTCCCAAAGATGAGGAAACTAGTAAAAAAAGAAGCTGAAAGGGAAAATTGAGAGAGTCCAAACACTCCAAGAGGCATGGAGGCTGTTTACAAAAACAATAACAGAGGCCCAATTGGAATGCATACCCAAAAGGAAAAAGGGCACTGCCAGGTCCAAGAGGACTCCAATGTGGCTTACAGGAGCTGTTCGGGAAGTGATCAAGAGCAAGAAAAGCTCATTTAGAAGATGGAAGGCTTGTCCAAATGAGGACAGCAGGCAGAAACATAAATTTTGGCAGAACAAATGCAAGGCAACAATCAGGAAAGCAAAGCAAGACTTTGAGGAGCGTATAGCTAAAAATACTCAGAGAAATAACAAAGACTTCTTTAAGTACATTAGAAGTAAGAACCCAACTAGGAAGGCCATTTGACCATTAGATGACAATGGAAGGCAAGGGGTTATTAAAGAGGAAACAGAGATTGCAGAGAGACTGAATGAATTCTTTGCTTCAGTATTCACTGAAGAAGACAGAGACCACATGCCCAAAAACAGAGCCTATCTTCGTAGGGAGGGAAAGCGAAGAATTAAGCCAGATAGAAATAACCAGGGAGGAGGTCCTTGCATGTCTTGTTAAACTAAACACTAACAAATCACCAGGACCAGATGGCATCCATCCACGAGTTCTCAGGGAACTTAAAGATGAAATTGCTGATCTCCTAGCCAAAATATATAATATTTCCCTCAAATCAGGCTTTGTGCCCAATCACTGGAAGGTAGCGAATGTAACACCAATTTTCAAAAAAGGATCCAGGGGTGATCCAGGAAATTACCGACCTATCAGTTTGACATGTGTCCCAGATAAAGTGAGGGAAACCATCCTAAAAGATAGAATTAATAGACACATAGAAGAGAAGGTGCTGCTAAAGGAGAGCCAACATGGCTTTTACAAGGGCAAATCATGCCTCACTAATCTGTTGGAATTTTTTGAGAGTGTCAACAAGCATGTGGATAAGGGGGATCCAGTTGGCATTGTTTATCTGGACTTTCAGAAGGCTTTTGACAAGGTCCCACACCAAAGGCTCTTGAATAAACTTACCAGTCATGGAATAAAGGGACAGGTCTTGTCCTGGATCAGCAACTGGCTAAGGGACAGGAAACAGAGGGTAGCACTTAATGGACACTTCTCCAAGTGGAGGGAAGTAAAGAGTGGGGTCCCCCAAGGTTCAGTACTGGGACCCCTGCTTTTCAACCTCTTCATAAATGATCTAGAGGTAGAAGTAAAAAGCAAGGTAGCCAAATTTGCTGATGACACTAAATTATACAGGGTAGTGAAAACTGAGAGATTGTTTGGAGCTCCAGAGGGATCTCTTGATACTGGGGGAGTGGGCAAAACAGTGGCAAATGAGCTTCAACATTAGTAAGAGCAGAGTGATGCATGTTGGGGCAAAAAACCCCAATTACATTTATAAACTGATGGGGTCTGAACTCTCTGCGACAAACCAGGAAAGGGATCTTGGTGTCCTGGTGGACAGCTCAATGAAGGTGTCAACCCAGTGTGCCTCAGCAGTGAAAAAAGCAAACTCAATGCTAGGGATCATTAGGAAGGGTATAGAAAATAAGTCAGCAAGTGTCATTTTGCCTCTTTATAAATCTATGGTGAGGTCCCATCTGGAATACTGTGTACAGTTCTGGTCGCCATACCTCCAGAAGGATATTATGGAGTTGGAAAAAGTACAGAGGAGGGCAACCAGAATGATTAGGGGACCGGAACACCTTCCTTACCATCTGAGGCTGCAACGGTTGGGCCTCTTCACTCTTGAACGATGGCGTCTAAGAGGTGACCTGATTGAAGTTTATAAAATCATGCACGGTGTGGAGAAAGTGGATAAGGAAAAACTGTTTTCCCTATCGCATAACACTAGAAGGGGGTCAGAAGGAGGATCCTAACCTCTCCTCTGTCTCTACCCCCCCCCCGCCCCGGGTATCCAAACCCACCCACCCTTCTGTTAGCTCTTTACGGATAGATGTTCCCTCTTTATATAGTTTTTAGAGTTTTTAGGGTTTTAGAGCTTTTAGGGGTTAAAAGTGTATATGTGGGGTGGGAGTATGTTGATAATTTTGTATAGTTGTATTTTGTTTAGGTTTTGTTTAGTGTTTTCCCCCCCAATCTCGTTGTTCTGTGCAGGACAATGACAATAAAGACTTATCATATCACTTATCATATTTATTCATAGCTCTCCTCAGCTAGACTTCCCGGCCCTTCCAGCCTCGCTTGGAACATGAAATGAAATCATTGTCATCACCTGCAGCAGGAAAAATGCCATCGGTGTGGATCTCAGCTTGCCATGAAGTGACCCACACACTATGATCACAGAGCCATCTTGTGCAGCACATATGAAATGAGGCGTGCAGGATTTAACACCACCGGGACTGCAAAGGACTGCCACAGCCTTGAGGATATTATCAAGCTGCGCCTTCACAGCCAGTCCATCTGGCATGGCCTCTTCTGTCTCCACAACCCTTAGGAATCAGAATAGTGAAGTGGTTCCTCCTCCACTCATTTTGCCCCTGGGCACAATATGATGGTTTCCAGTAGCATTTCTTCCACTGAGGGGACCTTCATCCCGCTTAAAGGGGCTCATCTGTCGTATCCGACTCTAGGGTGCAGCGCTCATCCCTGTTTCAAAGTCGAAGAGCCAGAGCTGTGCTTCTGCAGACGTTTCCGACAATCATGTGGTAGGCATGACTAGACAACAGAGCGCACGAACGCTGTTACCTTCCCACCAAAGTGGCCCCTATTTATCTACTTGCTATTTCTTGCTTTCGAACTGCTAGGATGGCAGGAGCTGGGACAAAGACGAGAGCTCATTCCGTCCTGCAGTACTCGGGAATCGAACTGCTGACCTTCTGCCTCCCAGTCAGCATCTTAGTCACTTGAGCCACTACAGTCCCTCATTAGGACTACTTTATTTCAAAACTTGGATGGGCAAAGCCAGCCAGAATTTCTGCTACCGGTTCTGGTGAACCTGCTGAATCCACCACTGTTCTGCCTCCCCAAACCTCATCTGGCCCCATCGGTTTACCTGGTGGTTCAGTGGTTAAACTGTTGTGCTATAACCAAAAGATTGTCAGTTCGATCATGATCAGGGCTCAAGGTTGACTCAACCTCTTGAATTCTTCCGAGGTTGGTAAAATGAGTACCCAGCATTTTGGGGTGAAAAAATGCTAATGAACTTGTGAACAGCACAGGGAGTGCTCTAAGGGTGAAGAGGCGGGATATAAGTGCTTCACTTTTTCCAACTATGGACAGACAGGGGAGGGGGACTGACCCACCTCCTCATCCCCCAATTAAATTGCTCTTCTCTCTGTCAAAACCTCTGCTGGGCAGCAGGGAGGTTTCTTCTACCTGGAGAGTGATGATGTCCAGAAGGCATGTGCTCTCATTGGAGGATCTCTCTTCCCCCACCACAGCCTCTATCTCCCCCCCCCCCCGTCACCCCTCATCCTCCTTTTCTGCGGGACTGGACACCCATGCCTGCCAGGTGGGACACCTGACCCTGGAGACCCCCATTTCCATCCAGTGGGGCAAGATATTCTTTCCCACCCACAACCACCCCCACTTCCCAAGCCCAGAGATCCTGCATCCATGGACTCCCTCTTTCCCTTTGCCCCATAATCTGCTCTGGAGGCAGCATGGTCTGTTCATCTCCCCCCCACCCCCACCCCTATTTCTTATTTTGACTTCTGGGTGTGGTGGTGGTGGGCCACGAGAAATGGTGCCATGGGCTGGGTCAGGCCCATGGGCCATAATTTGGGAACCCCTACCCTAATATGCTAGAAACATAGGCAAAGGCAACTCCTGTTCAAAACATTCAATCATTGTTGGGATGAATTGTGTTTATCAAGATGATAGTCTTACCAAAACCTATATTTTTATTTCAATATATACCAAACTCTGGTAAACAACAAGATAATTCTGACATGGAAGAAAGAATTATCAGAGTTTGTATGGCAAGAGAATAATCCATTTATTAAATAGAAATGTTTGCAAGACAAAACAGGAGGCAGCTGGGTTTACCAAACCTATAACATTATTACTATTATACAGCTGCTCTGATTTAGATATGAAAAAGAATAATAAATGCATCAGTTTGAACTTTGAAAGGAAAAGATTTGACATATGAATTGCATGCCTACTTATGTTGTGAAGAGAAAAGTTAATAAAGATGTTGATATTAATTCTATAAGAAAAACTCCTTTGAAGGTTTGGGGGAAATATAAGATCAAATAAGTTTTAAATCAATACATATCAATAATATTCAATGGTTTTTTTCTATATCATTTCCATTCTATCTGCATATTTCTAAAATTAGATAATAATGACACATTTCAAAAGTAATTGACATTTCATTAATTTCCACAAAGCCACTTTTCCATATTTCCTTCACATTCTTACATTACCACCATAAATGAAGATATGTTCAAACATCTTTTTACACCTTCAACAAAATTTGGAATATGTTGTGTCATAAAGCTTCAATTTATTCTGATCATATACTGTTTTCATTCTTGGTTACAATTCTCTTTAATTCTACCTGACAAATTTTTCCTATTTTTGTTTCCATATTTAAACTGACTCCTCTTCTTTCATATAGTCTCTACAGCCAACTCCCAACTTATTCCTAAACCTCTCTGTTTTACCTCAGATTCTGTCAATATTTTCTAGATTTTAGTTACTAATCCCTTTCTGCTATTTTGATCTCTTCCAGTTCTAACAAATGGTTCTTCAAAGTTTGTAATTGTCTACAGCAGGGGAGCCCAAACCTTTTGGGCCACAGGCCAGTCATGTGGTTCAGCAGGCCAGGTATGTGGGTCCTCCCACTGGAAGCAGAAGTAAAACACACTCGTGCATGTGCATAATACTGCTGAAAATGTACCCAATGTGTTTATGACAGCTTTGGGTGCTTTTACGGCAGCGTTTTGCACATGTGTCGGTACGTTTTAATTCCACTTTTGGGAGCAGTGCGGGCCAGATGATTTTGTGTCAGGGCCGGATCCAGCCTGAGTCATAGTTTGGGCACCCCTGGTCTACATTTAGCATATAGTTTTATCTAGCTGTTTGTCCATATCTCTAGTTACAATATATCAAAACAATACTTTAAAAAGGTAAAATTTTCATTTTACATAGTACTATGGATTTAAACTATGGCAACCCCATATTTATACCTTTTAGGGACTGTGGTGGCTCAAGTGGTTAAGGCAACTGGAAGGTCAGCAGTTCGAGACCCGATATGCTGACCCACCAGAGCGGGCACAGTTGCCGTATGGCAGCACTACACAGAGAGTCTATTGGAGGAGAGTCCAGATATCAAAGATCAAAAGGCAAGCTGAGGTCTGTTTACCAGTAGCCTGAGCAAGCATCTAATCCAAAGGGTGTCCAGGGGCGTCATCAGGTTTGGCAGAGAAGTCAGGGTCACAGCAGACAGATCAGGGTCTAGGCAGGCATTCTGGAGTCGAGTAGGGTGTTGGTCTTTTCATGAGAGTTGGACCAACGCAGGCAGGCTGCAACAAGCTTGCTTACAAGCCTCCCAGGTAATCCTTATCAGCTGTGAACCTTTTCTGGTACTTCGCTCTAGCTTGCCTGCATCTCAGGTGTCCCTGAATGAGGGCTGATAACCGTCAGAACCAGACCCCTAATTTGACAGGTCAGCTTCCAGGGGAAAAAGACTTGGACCAGGCGCAAGGCTGAGATCCCTGGGTCAGGACATCCTCAGGTTCAGGAAGAACTGGGCTGAGCATAGGGAGTGCCCCCTGATCCAGGACATCTTCAGAGACTGACAAGGACTGGATCACAACACCAGAGTACTGCATGATGGAATCAGCTCCATTCTCTGTCTCAGCTCCTGCCAACCTGACGGTTCAAAAGCAAAAAATTCCAAGTAGATAAATAAGTACTACTTTGGTGGTAAGGGAAACTGGGGTCCATGCATTCTGGTGTTTAGACATGCCTGTCACATATCCACAGAAACATATGCAGGTGCAAACAGCGCTCACTATTTGGCAGTAAAAGGAGATGAGCACTAAACCCTAGATGTGGATACAACTGGCTTTCAAGTAGGGGTGACCTTTATATTTTAAAATTTCCTTCTGTCACTTTTCCGGGATAGTACACCAAATCTTTTTGAATGTTTATGCAGTGGCTCAAGTAGCTAAGACGCTGACTGGGAGGCGGAAGGTCAGCAGTTCGATTCCCGAGTGTTGCAGGATGGAATGAGCTCCTGTCTTTGACCCATCTCCTGCCAACCTAGCAGTTTGAAAGCAAGAAATTGCAAGTAGATAAATAGGGACCAGTTCGGTGGGAAGGTAACAGCATTCTGTGTGCTCCAGTGTCTAGTCATTCCTGCCACATGACCACGGAAATGTCTGCAGAAGCAGACAGTGCTGGCTCTTCGGCTTTGAAACAGAGATGAGCACTGAAACCTAGAGTCGGATACGACTGGCTTTCAAGCTAGGGAAACCTTTACTGTTACTATAGATAACTAAAGTGCACTCTAGGCACTTAAAAGGTTTCTATCCTGTGTGGCTCCTGTGAAGTGAAGCAATGTTTCCAAGATCACTGAAGCCTCACTACACAGAAATTTGAAAGACTTCTTGCCTGAGTGAAACACATGCAGTCATTAAATTTGCTTCCATACTGTCTGGGTCCTACTTTTTTCCATACTCCATGTATTTAAAATGCTTCTCACCTCTGTGGATCCTGTGAGGTGAAGTAAGGTGTGAAGAATGACAGAAGCTTTTTCCCCACACTCCAGGCATTAAAAATGCTTCTCACCTGTATGGAACCTGCAATGTTTACCAAGGTGAGAGGACTGACTGCAGCTTTTTCCACACTCAAACCATTAAAAAGTCTTCTCTCTTGTGTGGATCCTGTGATGTTTACTATGGGCTGAGGAATGACTGAAGCTTTTTCCACACTCAAGGCATTCAAAAGGTTTCTCTCCTGTGTGGATCCTGTGATGTTTACTAACGGCTGAGGAATGACTGAAGCTTTTTCCACACTAAAGGCATTCAAAAGGCTTCTCACCTGTGTGGATCCTGTGATGTTTACTAAGGGCTGAGGAATGACTGAAGCTTTTTCCACACTCAAGACATTCAAAAGGCTTCTCACCTGTGTGGATCCTGTGATGTTTACTAACGGCTGAGGAATGACTGAAGCTTTTTCCACACTCAAGACATTCAAAAGGCTTCTCACCTGTGTGGATCCTGTGATGTTTACTAAGGGCTGAGGAATGACTGAAGCTTTTTCCACACTCAAGGCATTCAAAAGGCTTCTCACCTGTGTGCATCCTGTGATGTTTACTAAGGGCTGAGGAATGACTGAAGCTTTTTCCACACAAGGCATTCAAAAGGCTTCTCACCTGTGTGGATCCTGTGATGTTTACTAAGGGCTGAGGAATGACTGAAGCTTTTTCCACACAAGGCATTCAAAAGGCTTCTCTCCTGTGTGGATCCTGTGATGCTTACTAAGAGCTGAGGAATCACTGAAGCTTTTTCTACACTCAAGGCATTCAAAAGGCTTCTCACTTGTGTGGATCCTGTGATGTGAAGCAAGGTCTGAGGACTGACTGAATTTTTTTCTGCACTCCAGGCATTCAAAAGGCTTCTCACCTGTGTAGATCCTGTGATGTGTAGCAAGGTGTGAGGACTGACTGAAGCTTTTTCCACACTCCAAGCATTGAAAAGGCTTCTCACCTGTGTGGATCCTGTGATGTGAAGCAAGAGATGTGGACTGATTGAAGCTTTTTCCACACTCCATACATTTAAAAGGCTTCTCACCTGTGTGGGTTCTTTTATGTCTAGCAAAGTGTGAGGAATGACTGAAGCTTTTTCCGCACTCCATGCATTCAAATGGTTTCTCACCTGTGTGGGTCCTTTTATGTCTAGCAAGGGCTGAGGAATCACTGAAGCTTTTCCCACACTCAAGGCATTCAAATGGCTTCTCACCTGTGTGGGTCCTGTGATGTGAAGCAAGGTGTGAGGACTGACTGAAGCTGTTTCCACACTCCATACATTTAAAAGGCTTCTCACCTGTGTGAATCCTTTTATGTCTAGCTAAGTGTGAGGAATTATTGGTATCACTGAAACCTGGTGGACGGATGATAACCAATGGGATACAGTTATCCCAGGCTACAAACTGTACAGGAAGGATAGGAAGGGGCAAACAGGAGGTGGTGTAGCCTTGTATGTCAAAGAAGTGATAAAATCGTATGAATTGGAATATCTAGGTGATTTAGAGTCACCATTAGAAGCTCTGTGGGTAAGAGTACCAGGCCACAAGGATGGTCTAACAGTAGGCATATACTATCGGCCTCCGACCCAAACTCTTGAGGGAGACTGGCAGTTGGAGAATGTTGTAAAGGAGGCATCCAGGAAGGGAAGCCTGGTTATAATGGGGGACTTCAATTACCCTCACATAGACTGGGTAAACTGTTGTTCAGCACATGATAAAGAGATAAAGTTCCTAGATATGCTAAATGATTGTTCCCTGGGACAGATGGTTGAAGACCCAACTAGAGGTACAAGAATCCTTGACTTGATCCTGAGTAATATGCAAGATGTTAATGTGACTGATCCATTAGGGAACAGTGACCACAACTCAATTATGTTTAACTTGATCATAGACTGCAAGTCACTGATAAAATCTAAAACAGAGACCTTAAATTTTCAAAAAGGAAATTTTCCAAAGATGAGGAAACTAGTAAAAAAGAAACTGAAAGGGAAAATTGAGAGAGTCCAAACACTCCAAGAGGCATGGAGGCTGTTTACAAAAACAATAACAGAGGCCCAATTGGAATGCATACCCAAAAGGAAAAAGGGCACTGCCAGGTCCAAGAGGACTCCGATGTGGCTTACAGGAGCTGTTCGGGAAGTGATCAAGAGCAAGAAAAGCTCATTTAGAAGATGGAAGGCTTGTCCGAATGAGGACAGCAGGCAGAAACATAAATTCTGGCAGAACAAATGCAAGGCAACAATCAGGAAAGCAAAGCAAGACTTTGAGGAGCGTATAGCTAAAAATACTCAGAGAAATAACAAAGACTTCTTTAAGTACATTAGAAGTAAGACCCCAACTAGGAAGGCCATTGGACCATTAGATGACAATGGAAGGCAAGGGGTTATTAAAGAGGAAACAGAGATTGCAGAGAGACTCAATGTATTCTTTGCTTCAGTATTCACTGAAGACAGAGACCACATGCCCAAAACAGAGCCTATCTTCGTAGGTAGGGAAATCGAAGAATTAAGCAAGATAGAAATAACCAGGGAGGAGGTCCTTGCATGTCTTAAGCTAAACACTAACAAATCACCAGGACCAGATGGCATCCATCCACGAGTTCTCAGGGAACTTAAAGACGAAATTGCTGATCTCCTAGCCAAAATATATAATATTTCCCTCAAATCAGGCTTTGTGCCTGATGACTGGAAGGTAGCGAATGTAACACCAATTTTCAAAAAAGGATCCAGGGGTGATCCAGGAAATTACTGACCTGTCAGTTTGACATGTGTCCCAGGTAAAGTGATGGAAACCATCCTAAAAGATAGAATTAATAGGTACATAGAAGAGAAGACGCTGCTAAAGGAGAGCCAACATGGCTTTTACAAGGGCAAATCATGCCTCACTAATCTGTTGGAATTTTTTGAGAGTGTCAACAAGCATGTGGATAAGGGGGATCCAGTTGACATTGTTTATCTGGACTTTCAGAAGGCTTTTGACAAGGTCCCACACCAAAGGCTCTTGAATAAACTTACCAGTCATGGAATAAAGGGACAGGTCTTGTCCTGGATCAGCAACTGGCTAAGGGACAGGAAACAGAGGGTAGCACTAAATGGACACTTCTCCAAGTGGAGGGAAGTAAAGAGTGGGGTCCCCCAAGGTTCAGTACTGGGACCCCTGCTTTTCAACCTCTTCATAAATGATCTAGAGGTAGGAGTAAAAAGCAAGGTAGCCAAATTTGCTGACGACACTAAATTATACAGGGTAGTGAAAACTGTGAGAGATTGTGAAGAGCTCCAGAGGGATCTCTTGACACTGGGGGAGTGGGCAAAACAGTGGCAAATGAGCTTCAGCATCAGTAAGTGCAGAGTGATGCATGTTGGGGCAAAAAAAACCCAATTACATTTATAAACTGATGGGGTCTGAACTCTCTGCGACAAACCAGGAAAGGGACCTTGGTGTCCTGGTGGACAGCTCAATGAAGATGTCAACCCAGTGTGCCTCAGCAGTGAAAAAAGCAAACTCAATGTTAGGGATGATTAGGAAGGGTATAGAAAATAAGTCAGCAAGTGTCATTTTGCCTCTTTATAAATCTATGGTGAGGCCCCATCTGGAATATTGTGTACAGTTCTGGTCGCCATACCTCCAGAAGGATATTATGGAGTTGGAGAAAGTACAGAGGAGGGCAACCAGAATGATTAGGGGACTGGAACACCTTCCTTACCATCTGAGGCTGCAACGGTTGGGCCTTTTCACTCTTGAACGACGGCGTCTAAGAGGTGACCTGATTGAAGTTTATAAAATCATGCACGGTGTGGACAAAGTAGATAAGGAAAAACTGTTTTCCCTATCGCACAACACTAGAACTAGGGGACACTCCATGAAACTTTTGGGTACTAGTTCTCAAACAAATAAGAGAAAGTACTTTTTCACCCAGAGGATTACTGGTCTATGGAACTCCCTGCCAGAAGAAGCGGTGACAGCTGTCAGACTTGACAGCTTTAAGAAAGGATTAGACAAGTTCATGGAGGACAAGTGTATCAATGGCTATAATTATGGCTACCTAAGGACAACCTCCGGGTTGGAGAGATAGGCAGGATATCTCTCAATGCCATTTCCAGGGAATCCTAAGCAGGTGAAGGCATCTCCTTGGGAATACCCTGAAGGAAATGGTGAGCCACTGTGTGAGACAGAATGCTGGACTGGATGGGCTGTGGCCTGTTCCAGCAAGGCTGTTCTTATGAATGACTGAAGCTTTTTCCACACTCCAGGCATTGAAAAGGCTTCTCACCTGTGTGGATCCTGTGATGTGAAGCAAGAGATGTGGACTGATTGAAGCTTTTTTCACACTCCATACATTTAAAAGGCTTCTCACCTGGGTGGGTCCTTTTATGTCTAGCAAAGTGTGAGGAATGACTGAAGCTTTTTCCGCACTCCATGCATTCAAATGGTTTCTCACCTGTGTGGGTCCTTTTATGTCTAGCAAGGGCTGAGGAATCACTGAAGCTTTTTTCACACTTCAGGCATTCAAAAGTCTTCCCTCCTATGTAATGTTTATCAAGGTGTCCTTGTGGATGAAAGCCTTTTCCTCCCTCGAGAAATGGTTTCTCCACTGAGTGTTTACTTTCATGAGTTGTATGCTGTCCTCCCAGTTGAAATGTTGTTCTACTTTCCATATGAGCAGTTGTGTGAAAAAGACAGATAACTAGTTTGATGAGCTAATCCGCAGAAATTCAAGTTAAAGTGGAAGATTAATGAAGAATTGATTCTGAATGTGATCTAGATATTCAGCCAGAAAAATCAGTCCTGATGGAAACAAAAATATAAAATGATTCCTCTGCTCTACAGTTGGTCCTCCTATGCACACATCTTTCCTCTGTGTTTCCCCACATAGGGGGATGTAACAAAGATAAATTGGAAATGTGCAATAAACTGCAGATGGCCAACCTTGGCACTCCAGGTGTTCTTGAACATGAACTCCCATAAACCCTGATGGGCAGGAGTGATGAATTCTGCTTCTGGTTATTGAAGTCCAGGGGCACCTGGAGTGTCAGGGCTAAACTGTGTGATGCTGGAGGAGGAGCCTTTCAGGTGAGAACTGTCCACTATTCTACAGGGGAAGAGCTGAGGACAAGAATTACCTTCTCATGCTGACACCAACAAAAGGTGACCTTATCCATCATCATAGGAAATTGGAATGCCAAAGTAGCTAAGAATCATGAACTACTGATTGCTAATTCAGTACACCATCGAGTCTATTGATTGGGGCGCTATATAAATCTAAATAAATAAATAAAATGAAGAAAGTAGGGGAAACCATTAGGCCACTCAATTGTGACACAGAAGACATCCCACATGGATCTTCTGTGAAGAGGAAGAATAGATTTTAAGGATTAGACATAACAGATAGTGTCTGAAAAATCGTGGATGGAGTTTTTTAAAAAACAACAGGAGGCAAGAATTATAACCATCTCATTGAAAAAAGAATGCCAGAAAATGAATTGATTGTCTGATGAATCTGTACAAATATCTGAAGAAAGGAAAGTGAAAAGCAAAGAGGAAAGAGAAAGATTCACCCAATTGAACACTGATTTCCAGAAAACAGCAGACAAGGAGGCTTAGATTTTAAAAAACTAACAGTGGGGATAGTGGAAAACAAGAGAAGGGAAACAAGAGTGCAAAAGCAAGCACGAAATTCAATATTTTTTTATTTAAAAAATCATGATAATAGCATCCGGCTCCATCACTCCCTGGCAAATAGATGGGGAAGGAATGGAATCAGTGACAGACTTTACCTTCTTGAGATCTATTCTAAGATCACTTCAGATGGTGACTGCAGCCATCAAATGAAAAGATGCTTATTCCTTGGGAGGTGAGCTATAGCAAATCTAGACAGTATAATAAAAAGTCTGCAAAGTGAAAGCAATGGTCCTCCCTGTAGTAATGTATGGCTGTGAGAGCTGGACCACAAGGAAGGATGAGCATAGAAGAATAGACGCCTTGTAACTGTGGTGCTGGAGGAAACTCTTGAGAGTCAATTCTGAAGGAAATCAACCTTGATTGCTCATTGGAAGGGCAATCACTGAAGCTCAAGCTCAAATACTTTGGCCACCAAATGTGGATGGAGGTTTAAAACTATCGACAGGAGGCATCATCATCATCATAGGAAACTGGAATTGCAAAGTAGCTAAGCACCATGAACTATTGATTGTTAATTCAGGGTTAGAATGAGGGAAGTAGGGAAAACCATTAGGCCACTCAATTGTGATACAGATGACATCCCTCATGTCATCTTCAGTGAAGGGGAAGAACAGATTTTAAGGATTAGACATAAGAGATTAAAATAAATTAAGAGATAGAGTGTCTGAAAAATTGTGGATGAAGGTTTAAAACAACTGACAGGAGGCAAGAATTGGAACCATCCCAAAGAAAAAGGAATGCCAGAAAGTGAATTGTTTGTCTGATGAAGCTGTACAAATTTCTGAAGAAAGAAGGAAAGTGAAAAGCCAAGATGAAAGAGAAAGATCCACCCAATTGAACACTGATTTCTGGAAAACAGCAAAGAGATATAAGGAGGCTTTGATTTAAAAAAACCAGAGGGAATAGAGGAAAACAACAGAAGGGGAAGGAGAGTACAAAAGCTAGCTTGAAACTCAGTATTTTTTTTAAAAAATCATGATCTTAGCCACAGGATTGTAAAAGATCAGCTTACGTTCCAATTCCAAAGAAGGGCAATGCCAAAGAATGTTCAAATTATCTAAAAATAAATAAATAAATAAATAGCGCTCATCTCTAGCAAGGTCATGCTCAAGAACTTACATGCTAGGCTTCAGCAACACGTGGATAGAGAACTTCCAGAAGTGCAGGCTGGGTTCCGAAAAGGCACGGGAACTAGTGACCAAATTGCCAACATGGAGAAAGCAAGGGAGTACCAGGAAAATGTCTACTTCTGTTTCATTGGCTACACAAAAGCCTTTGATTGTGTGGACCACAATAAACTATGGCAAATAGATGGGAGTACCAGACCACCTCATTTGCCTTTTGAGAAATCAAGAAGCTACAGTTAGGACAGGATATGGAACAACTGATTGGTTTAGAATAGGAAAAGGAGTATGACAAGGCTGCATAGTGTCACCCTGATTATCTAACTTATATGCAGAGTACATCATGTGTAATGAAGGTCTGGGAGAAGCACAGGATGGAATTAAGATTGCTGAGAGAGACATCAACAACCTGAGATATGCAGATGATACTCCCCTAATGGCAGAAAGTGAAGAAGACCTAAAGAGCCTTTGGATTAGGATGAAAAAAGAAAGTGCAAAAGCTGGCCTGAAACTCAACATCAAAACACCCAAGATCATGACATCTGGTCCCATCACTCCTGGTAAATAGAAAGGAAAAAATGGAAACAGTGACAGACTTTACTTTCCTGGGATCCAAAATAAATGCAGATGATAACGGCAGCCAAGAAATAAAAAGACTCTTACTCCTTGGGAAGCAAGCTATGGCAAGCCTAGGCAGCATAATAAAAAGTAGAGACATCACACTGCCAACAAATGTCTGTATGGTAAAGCAATGTTCTTCCCTGTAGTAATGTGTGGCTGTAAAAGCTGGACCATAAGGAAGGCTGAGCACAGAAGAATAGATGCCTTTGAACTATGTCTTGTTGTTCTCCCCAATCTCGTTGTTCTCCCCAATCTCGTTGTTCTGTGCAGGACAATGACAATAAAGATCTATCTATCTATCTATCTATCTATCTATCTATCTATCTATCTATCTATCTATCTATCTATCTATCTATCTACCTACCTACCTATCTATCTATCTATCTATCTATCTATCTATCTATCTATCTATCTATCTATCTATCTATCTATCTATCTATCTATCTATCTATCTGTTGCTGGAGGAGACTCTTGAGAGTCCCCTGGACTGTGATGAGAACAAATAGGTCAATCCTGCAGGAAATCAACCCTGATTGCTCATTGGAAGGACAAATAATGAAGATGAAGCACAGGTATTTTGGCCACAAATGAAAAGAGAGGACTCACTAGAGAAGGCATTGATGCTGGGAAAAATAGAAGGAAAAAGGTGAAGGGGATGCCAGAAAATGATGTGGATGGTTAGCATTGTCGATGCAATGGACCTAGATTTGAGTGGGCCGAGGAGGATGGTGGAAGATAGAGGAGCATGGCGCATGATGGTCCATGGTTTTGCAAAGGGTTGGGCTCGACTCTGCAACTAAAACACCACAAAATTTCAAGGCTAAAACTCCCTCTCCCTTTTTCACCTCCAAAGATTCTTCCATTAACTCTGCTGGGGCTCCAGTAACTAACTGCCTGTCAGGCAAACGAGAGACCCCTTCTTCATCCACGGCTGGCAAGGCCTTACCCCGCACCTGGGGTATGGATTCTGTGAGAGGAGGCCACTTGGAGGCTCAAAGGCAGGGCAGCAGTCAGTGGGTGGCCAGGAGGTGTGGGCTGAGTTAGCAGTTTGCTTCCCACCCCCACCCCACCCCGCAAAGTTTCCCATAGGAATGCATTGAAAAGAGGCTTTGTTGCCCACCGACATCTAGAATCCTGGCTATGGCCCTGCTTGTAGGACACACATATACAGCCCCATCTCTCTCTCTCTCGCCCTTTTTCTGGTGCGCAATTGTAGCAGAGGGTGTTGGGGAAGGAAGGAAGATGGTGTGGAAGGAAGATGGTGTGCACAGTGTGGACAAAGTAGATAAGGAAAAACTGTTTTCCCTATTGCACAACACTAGAACTAGGGGACACTTGATGAAACTTTTGGGTACTAGTTCTCAAACAAATAAGCGAAAGTACTTTTTCACCCAGAGGATTACTGGTCTATGGAACTCTCTGCCAGAAGAAGTGGTGACAGCTGTCAGTCTTGACAGCTTTAAGAAAGGATTAGACAAGTTCATGGAGGACAAGGGTATCAATGGCTATAATTATGGATACTTAAGGACAACCTCTGGGTTGGAGAGATAGGCAGGATATCTCTCAGTGCCATTTCCAGGGAATCCTAAGCAGGTGAAGGCATCTCCTTGGGAATACCCTGAAGGAAATGGTGAGCCACTGTGTGAGACAGAATGCTGGACTGGATGGGCACCTGTGGCCTGTTCCAGCAAGGCTGTTCTTATGTTCTTATGGGGATGGAGAAAGGCAGCAGGAGTGCAAAAGCACTTTCTGCCTGGCCTCTCCTCTTCCTCTCCCCACGCTACTCACCACATGCGCACACACACACACCCCTACCTACCTACCATAGCTGTCAAGTATCCCTTATTGGCCGGGAAAACCCCTTATTTTAACCTGTTTCCCGCCGTCATCCCTTATTAATTAGACTGCAATGCCCTATTGCCACCATTGGAGGGCAGCACAGGATAAGCATAGGTGTCAACCATCCCTTATGGGAAATTTCCCTCATTTCCAAATCCAAAACTTGACAGGTATGCTACCTACCTACCTACCTTCAGGCACTGGCATTCACAAGGAAGACGGGCTCAGGGAGCACATGTATGGGGCAAACCATACAGGTGGGGAGGATGGCAGAGCCCTAGCAAGGCGACTGGAAAAGACTGGAGTGGGGGAGATGATTTATTGTCCCAACCCAAGAATTGCCCCGCTTTGGGAAGGTTGGGGGAGAGGGAGGGAGGGCCGGTGCAGGGTGGGCAAATTGCTACCTAAGGGTGGGCGAAGCCACACCACCCACCCACCCACCCAGTGCCCAACTCTGGCTACGGCCCTGACTGTGCGAATGAACAACAAGTACTTGGAGGCCTTTGAAGCTCGGGATCTTGCCTGACACCAATACGTGGTTAAGAAGAGCTCAGTTCACAGAAGAATAAACTAACTAGGGAATAAACTAGCCTTCCTCAACCCGCCTCCTCCTCCTCCTCCTCCACACCCGGAAGTGCCCCATGTCATGTGGTGGAGAAGAAAGGGCAAAATGACTGTCCGGCCCCCGAAGCTGTCGGACTCGGGAGGGACCCAGACCTGGCCCCTCGCCCAGCTTAAAAAAGGTTAAGAACTCCTGCTCTGAACCCTTCCAGCCTCCAAAAGGATGGGATTTGTAGTCCAGAAATCAATGGAGGCTCACCCCAGTCCCAATCACAACGTCGCCTCTCTCTCTCTCTCAAAGGGAGGAGGAGGGAGTCGAGGGACAGGTGGGGAAAGGAATCGTTTCCGGGTGAAAGAGGCCGCCTCTTCCCCATCCCCTCCCACATTTTCCTCCTCTCTGCAGTGGCTCAAGTGGTTAAGACGCTGACTGGCCGGGAGGCGGACGGTCAGGACGGAATGAGCCTTTGTCCCATTTCCTACCAACCTAATCGTTCGAAAACAAGAAATTGCAAGTAGATAAATAGAGACCACTTCGGTGGACTGGGAAGGTAACAGCGTTCCGTGCGCTCCGGTGTCTAGTCATGCCTGCTGCCACATGACCACGGAAACGTCTGCAGAAGCAGACAGCGCTGGCTCTTCGGCTTTGAAACAGAGATGAGCACTGAACCCTAGAGTCGGATACGACTGGCTTTCGAGGGAGGGAAACCTTTAGGAAACCTCACTTATCTCGCATACTCCGGGAATCTCCCTCGTGTGGGGCATGTATGCTCCCTCTCTAGGAATCTGTCTTGTCTGCCATGCAATATTCCTCTCTAGAAATCTCCCTTGCCTGCTATTATGCCTCTCTAGGAATCCCTCTTGTCTGGCATGCTCCTTTTCTAGGAATCCCACTTGGAGGGCATACTTCCTCTCTAGGAACCTCGCTTGGGTGGCATGCCCCGCTCTAGGAATCTCTCTTGTCTCGCATCCTCCTCTCAGGCTGCCCTCTTGTCTGCAAACCTCCACTCTTGCTAAAGGTAAAGGTTACCCTTGCACGTATCCGACTCTAGGGTTCGGTGCTCATCTCTGTTTGTAGCCAAAGAGCCAGCGTTGTCTGCGTCTGCAGACTTTCCGTGGACATGTGGCAGGCATAACTAGACACACCAAAGTGCATGGAATGCTGTTCACATTTCAACCTAAGTGGTACCCATTTATCTACTTGCAATTTCTTAATTTCGAACTACTAGATTGGAACTACTGTTCCAGCAAGGCTGTTCTTATGTAGGTTGTCAGGAGCTGGGACAGAGACAGAATCTCACTTCATCATGCAGTACTTGGGTCTCGAGCTGATGACCAGCCGACCTTCCAGGTGTCAATTTCAGAGCAATGGAAGAAGAAATAGGGAATCCACCTTTCCCACCATGGCCCTAGTTTTTCTTTCTTCGTTTGAGGCAGGGAGAGAGATTTAAATTACTACCTGCCACTGGGGAGAAACCCAAATCTTTTCAGCCTAGCTCCAGGAAGGGAGAAATAATTTGTACTTCGGGCTATGGAAGGGACGCAGTCTGCAAATCTCTTCTGTCCTGAACAGCCTTTCCTTCCCACGGTCATGGCTTCCTTGATGGGATCAATACATCTCACCCTCAATTTACTTCTTTTTTCTCCTCAATTTTCCCCTCTTGTCATGGGACGCCAATTCAGAAGTGACCTCCAAGAGGGGTGGGTGGGAGGGTGTCTTCCCTCCTTTCCCTCCTGCCTTGGCACTGGCCAGATTGCCATGTTCTTGGCTTTGATTGCAGGGGAGATGAGGTGGGAGGAGGTCAACCAGCAGTTGGGGCAGCCCAAAGCTTTCCTTGGGGCTTTTCTCTGCCTAGATGGAGCACCGTCCCTAAGAGACAATGGCTTCAGGGGAGATGGGGCACGGAAAGAACATAAGAACAGCCTTGCTGGAACAGGCCACAGCCCATCCAGTCCAGCATTCTGTCTCACACGGTGGCTCACCATTTGCTTCAGGGTATTATTCCCAAGGAGATGTCTTCACCTGCTTAGAATTCCCTGGAAATGGCATTGAGAGATATCCTGCCTATCTCTCCAGCCCGGAGGTTGTCCTTAAGTATCCATAATTATAGCCATTGATACCATTGTCCTCCATGAAGTTGTCTAATCCTTTCTTGAAGCTTTCAAGACTGACAGCTGTCACCACTTCTTCTGGCAGGGAGTTCCATAGACCAGTGATTCTCTGGGTGAAAAAGTACTTTCTCTTATTTGTTTGAGAACTAGCACCCAAAAGTTTCATGGAGTGCCCCCTAGTTCTAGTGTTGTGCGATAGGGAAAACAGTTTTTCCTTATCTACTTTGTCCATACCGCGCATGATTTTATAAACTTCAATATGGTCACCTCTTAGCATACCTGTCAAGTTTCGGGAAATTTCTGTCGAACCACCGTATTTTACACTCTTTCCCACCATCATCCCGTATTAGTTAGACTGCAGTTAGATTGGAGACCAGCACAGGATAAGCATAGCTGTCCAGTTTCCTGTTTTGGCCGGGAAATTTCCCACATTTGACAGGTATGCCTCTTAGACGCTGTCGTTCAAGAGTGAAGAGGCCCAACCGTTGCAGCCTCAGATGGTAAGGAAGGTGTTCCAGTCCCCTAATCATTTTGGTTGCCCTCCTCTGCACTTTCTCCAACTCCATAATATCCTTCTGGAGGTATGGCGACCAGAACTGTACACAGTATTCCAGATGGGGCCTCACCATAGATTTATAAAGAGGCAAAATGACACTTGCTGACTTATTTTCTATACCCTTCCTAATGATCCCTAGCATTGAGTTTGCTTTTTTCACTGCTGAGGCACACTGGGTTGACACCTTCATTGAGCTGTCCACCAGGACACCAAGGTCCCTTTCCTGGTTTGTCGCAGAGAGTTCAGACCCCATCAATTTATAAATGTAATTGGGGTTTTGTTGTCTATTGAATGTATTTGTAACCACAAGAATGAGTGGATGTAACAATCTCTAATAGTAACACTGCAACCTTCTGTATGAGGACGCGAGCTAGTGGCCACCGGGGCAGTAGCGAGCGCCCAGCTCACATGGTACACATTCCTCAAATGCCTTCAGCTGCGCGGGAAAGATTCCCGCGCTCACCTCACCTGGACAAGAAGGGTGTGACTAAGGATGACGTCACGTGGACAGTAGCCAATGCCCTGTCGAAGAGCCACATTCAATTATATAGCCACTGCATAAAAGGAGCGTTTGTCCGCCATTACCACATGTTCGTACTGTACTCCATGCAATAAAGATGTGTTAGCTAGTCTACAGCCGTTTCCATTGTCTTGATTCCCAAACACTAAATTGGCGACGAAGGTGGGATATGGATTCCCATGGGGACAAGACACATTCACAGCAACCGGTGTTCGACGTGACCCAGCCCGAGTGATGGGACTGGTTCGAGATGCACTTCAAGAGTACGGTAGCGTTTGCCGGCATCACAGACGCGGGAAAGAAGAGAGGCCTTCTCATCATGATGCTCGGCTATCATGCACTGCAAGCGCTGATGGATCTGGTGGCACCAAGAGAAGTGGAACAGATTTCTGTAACCGAACTGCTGGCTACCCTGAGAAACCACTTCAAGCCCAAGGTATCCTTCTACTCTGCCAGGGCTGCGTTCGCAAGGAGGGACCAAAAGCCGGGTGAGTCCGTATCCGAGTATGCGGCGGCCCTCCGTTTGGCGGCAACCCCATGCGAATGGCGGGAAGTTCTAGACATGGCCCTGAGGGACAGGCTGCTTTGCGGAATGCGAGATTGGACACCCAAAGGAAGCTCATGACCCGAGGCCACGACCTCACCTTCAAAGAGGTACTACAAGAAGCCCTAGCCGCTGAGTCCACAAGGGCCTGGTATAAGCTTCTCAAGGCAAAGCCACCACAAATGGAGGTAGCTGCATCAGCAGTCCAGGCGACTTGGAGGGCGCCCCCTGCCCCACACTCGCCCACATCCTCAGAGGCCTCCGCCACCCCAGGCTCCAGTGAAGATGAGGGAGTCCGGAAAGTCAGAAAGGGGCTGAGTGAGAAGAAAGGGAAAGGGGGTCGGCACTGCGATGGCTGCGGAGCATCCCACGAGCGGAGCAAGTGCCCATTCCGGAAGGCTGAGTGCCACAACTGCGGACGGAAGGTCCACATCGCCAGGGTTTGCAAGCAACGGTGGGACGATAGCAAGCGCCCCACGAGGAGACAGGATGGCGTCGGCAGAGTCTACGATGGCGGCGACGACCCAGAGGGGTACCACGTGTACCGAAGAGTACATGCGGAAGACGACCTGGCCATCCACAGCGTGCCTTTAGGGCAGCCACGTTTTTATGTTGAGGTACTGTTGCAAGGGGTTTCCGTTAAGATGGAAATACACTCGGGGTCTGTATACTCCCTCATTTCCCATAAGGAGTTTTTGCGCACTCCCCCCAAGGAGCGACCCAGACTCAAAGAGATGAGGTCGAACCTAAGAGACGTGCAGGGAAATGGGATCCCAGTGTTGGGGGTTGGGGATTTTGAAATACAGTATAAGGGACTCAGGAGGAAACTCCCTCTAGTAGTTCTAAGGGAGGGGGGTGTAACCTCCTGGGAACACTGGTTCAAACCCCTGGACATTTTCATAGGAGGTGTCCATGCCATCGGGGGGGATGAAATTCAGGCAGTGTGCAATGCACACCCCAAGGTATTCAAGAAGGGGCTCGGGAAGTACAAGGGGCCCCCAGTTTCTTTCGACCTAGACCCGGAGGTCCGGCCAATTAGACTCAAGCCACAGCGGGTTCCATTCGCCCTGAAGGACAAAATTGAGGCGGAACTGGACAAACTGGTGGGTCAGGGGATGTTAGTGCCTGTGGACTCTGCAGAGTGGGAGACTCCTACTGTTACAGCGTTGAAAGCAAATGGGGAGGTGCGGATTTGCGCTGACTACAAGTGTACAATCAACAAGGCAATCCGCCCTAATGCCTATCCGGTGCCAGTAGTTAGCCATCTGCTAGCTACTTTACATGGGGGAAAGTTTTTCGCCAAATTAGATCTGGCGCAGGCGTACCAGCAGCTATCAGTAACCCCAGCTACAGCTGCTGCGCAAACCATTGTAACTCACAAGGGGGCATTCAAGGTAACGCGCCTACAGTTTGGGGTGAACTCGGTGCCGGAGATATTTCAGTCCCTTGTGGAACGTTTGTTAAAGAAGTTACCGGGCGTTTTGCCATACTTCGACGACATATTGATATCTGGGGGAGCGAATCAGAACTGGCCCAGAGACTAGATAAGGTCCTTACAGTCTTCGAATCCGCGGGGTTGAGGCTGCGGAGGGACAAATGTGTGTTTCTGGCAAGAGAAGTTGAGTTTCTGGGGTTCCGTATAACCCCTGAGGTGGTGAAACCCACTGAGTCCAAAGTCTCAGCCATCCAAAACGCCCCTCGCCCCACCGCGAAACCGGAGCTACAATCCTTCCTGGGGCTGCTGAATTTTTACCATTCTTTCCTGCCCAGGAAAGCGTCGATTGCAGAGCCCCTGCATAGGCTGCTGAAGAAGGATGCGGTTTGGTGGTGGTGGGGAAATCAGGAGCGGGCTTTCAGGGAACTCAAGCAGCTCCTCTCCTCAGAGGCTATTCTAACCCATTTCGACCCAAAGAAGCCGGTAGTCTTGGTCTGCGACGCCTCACCAGTGGGGGTGGGGGCGGTCCTTTGCCACGTGTTAGAGGGCGGGCGAGAAGCCCCAGTTGCCTTCTATTCGAGATCATTGTCCAAGGAAGAATGAAATTACGCCCAAACAGATAGGGAGGCCCTTGCTATTGTGGCGGGCACAAAGAAATTCCACGACTTCTTGTATGGTCGTCCATTCACCATTGTAACCGACCACAAGCCACTATTGGGTATTTTCACCTCAGACAAGCCCACTCCACAGATCCTTTCCCCAAGGATGCTTCGGTGGGCTATTTTCCTCAATGCATACAAGGGTTCATTAGAGTACCGCCCCGGGAAAGACATAAGCCACGCAGACGCACTCTCAAGGTCTCCTCTTCCCCAGCTGGGAGACCCAAAGTGTGAGATAGAGCAAGACAGCCAAGTCCTCCTCATAGAAGCTCTAGATGCACCCCCCATACTTCCCATGGAAATCGCTGCAGCCACGGCAAAGGATAAAACTTTAGCCCTTGTTAGATCCTGGGTACAGAAGGGGTGGCCCACGGCTCCCCTCGCAGATGAGTTTGCTGCGTTTTTCAGGAAGAGGGTTGAGTTGTCCACAGAAAGGGGGTGCCTCCTGTGGGGGGAGAGGGTGGTGGTCCCAGAAGCATTAAGAGCAAGGGTGCTACGGCTTTTACATGTCAGCCACCCAGGGATCGTGCGCTCTAAGGCGCTGGCCCGAAGCTATTTCTGGTGGCCACAGCTAGATGCAGACATTGAACACATGGTGAACACCTGCGAAAGTTGCCAGAGCTCTCGCCCTGAGGAGTCCCGCCTTCCACACAGAGAATGGGACACAGCTAGGGGGCCGTGGTCCCGCCTCCACATAGACTTCGCAGGTCCATTCAGGGGTTCCTTTTTCCTACTGGTAGTGGATGCATACTCCAAGTGATTAGAAGTGATTCCAATGCGCAGTACCTCATCAGCTGCAACCATAAAACAACTGCGCAGGCTGATAAGTACCTTCGGGATACCTGACGTCATTGTGAGTGACAATGCGAGTACTTTCACGTCGGCCGAGTTCCAGGCGTTCTTAGAGTCCAACGCCATTCGGCACATTACCTCAGGCCCCCTTCACCCTGCAACTAACGGCCAGGCGGAACGCCTGGTGCGCACAATGAAAGAGGGGCTGCGGCGCATGGGACCAGGGGATCTGGACCGGCAGCTCTGCCAGTTTTTGTTGGCATACCGGGTGACGCCATTGGCATCGGGATTCTCCCCCCCTGAACTCCTCATGAAAAGGAAATTGCATTCATTGTTAACCAGGTTGGATCCCACCAGGGTGGAGGATAGGGGAAGAAACATTGAGCACAGCCCCACAAAAAGCTTCCAGATAGGTGAACCTGTACATTGTTGGAACTACGCAGCTACAGGGCCAGCCTGGGTGCCGGGAGTAGTAATTAATCAAACGGGACCAGTGTCATACTGTGTCGAGACCAACATGGGTCTCCTCTGGAGAAGGCACGCTGACCAACTAAGGCATCGAGTGATTGGGGGGCCGGACAAAGGTTCCCAGCAGCAAAACTCAACGTTAGGGTCCTCCCCCACCCGCTTATCCCAAGGGGGAGAAAACGAAGGGCAACAGTGCCAAACAAGGGGGGGAAGCACAAGCTCAAATCCGTATCCTTTAGATACACAAGTTTCCCCCAGCCCTTTCAAAGAGAGGAATGAGTTTGCCCCTGTTGCCCCTGAGTTAGATTTTGAGTTACCAACCGGGGGGGGGGGTTCGGAGAGTTCCCCCACCCGTCCAAGCGAAGAGCGGGGTTTTTCTTTAGTCCCTACTGCCCCCGGTTGGCCCACATCCGCATCAGAAACCCATCCTCCCCCTTCTCCTACCCAAACCAAAGCTGCAAGTCTGCAGCGAGTCACTAACGAGTCATCCTCTCCAATTGCAGGACAAGAGCCAGGAGGACACAGACGAGGGGGCACGGCCGAGTCAAGCATAACGGCCGCACGCCCTAAACGCACATGCGGAAAACCAGTTTGGTTGAGGGACTTTGTCCCATCTTAGGGGGGGAGGGATGTTGTGTATTGAATGTATTTGTAACCACACGAATGAGTGGATGTAACAATCTCTAATAGTAACACTGTAACCTTCTGTATGAGGACGCGAGCTAGTGGCCACCGGAGGCAGTAGCGAGCGCCCAGCTCACATGGTACACATTCCTCAAATGCCTTCAGCTGCACGGGAAAGATTCCCGCGCTCACCTCACCTGGACAAGAAAGACGTGACTAAGGATGACGTCACTTGGACAGTAGCCAATGCCCTGTCGAAGAGCCATATTCAATTGTATAGCCACCGCATAAAAGGAGCTGTTTGTCCGCCATTACCACATGTTCGTACTGTACTCCATGCAATAAAGATGTGCTAGGCTAGCCTACAGCCGTTTCCATTGTCTTGATTCCCAAACACCAAAGGAGGCCACACCGGCTGCCTTACCACTGCGTCTGGGTCTGTGTTGTGTATGTAACTTGAGTGAAATGTGATTGAAACCTGATATGTAATGCAAGTGAAATGTGATTAGATTAGATTAGATTAGATTTTTATTTGTGTGCCGCCCTCCTCAGCATATGCCAACTCAGGGCGGCTCACAACAAATCAATACCATAATACAATAGAAATGCAACAATGCAAGAAATCCAGAACAAATATCACAATCAATTGAAATCGGATCGAAGGATCCTCCATTCTCCCTTTCTTTTCCCCTTGTGTAAATACTCCTCTTGTGTAAATATCACGGGACTTGCTTTCCCGCCGTAGCTGTTGTTATTGTTTACTCATTATCCAATCAAGTGTTATCACCTGGCTGGCTGTACTGACCAATCATGTGGCTCCGCGCCAGGTTTGAATGGTTAACCATTGTATATAAGGAGTTTTGCTCCACCATTGATCTCATGTTCAGATTGACTACATTCCAATAAAGATGTGTTTGGCCCCCTGCTGGCTACTGCGTATCAATCTGCAAAACATCAAAGTCTGGCGCTGAGAAGAAACCTCAAGCGAAAGGCAGGCAGGCAACCACGAGGCACGGAGGGAGCAGCCGCGCCAGCATGTTTTTGAATACTGTATGTGCGATGGTGTGACAGGCCAGCTTTAGGCTCCCGCTCCTTAGCCGCCCAGGCGCCGAGGCAAGGAGAGCTGTCTATCCCAAATGCCTGGGATATTTGACAGCTATGGACCAGGGGCATTCAGTTTGGTCAGCGGCGGCAGGGCTGGCTGGACCCCCCTCCTCTCAGCTTCTGAAAGGGCCCGGACTTTCGGAGCATATTCCATGCGGGGGGGGGGGCCTTTTGCCCTCCCTGCCCCCCACGTCCGACGTCCATGAAGCCATGACCGTGGGAGGAAGGGCTCATCAGGACAGAAGAGGAGATTTGCAGAATAGGTCCCTTCCCTATCTCAAAGTCCAAAGTCTGGAGCCTGACTGGAAAGAATTCGGCTTCTCCTAATCAGGGGCTTCAGTCTCACAGCTTCAGCTGCCCTTGTGGAACCCCCCCCCCTTCCACTGTATCCATGAAAATACACGGTCAGCCTCTTTCAAAAGAAATTCAGAAGCAATTCGGGGGTCATGCCCATGCCTGTTAAGTTTCAGGAAATTTCAGTCAAATAAGGGACATTTCCTGGCCAAAACGGGAAACTGGACAGCTATGCTTATCCTGTGCTGGCATCCAGTCTAACTCCAGTCTAATTGCAGTCTAACTAATACGGGATGATGGCAGGAAAGAGTGTAAAATACGGGGGTTGACAGAAATTTCCCGAAACTTGACAGGTATGGTCATGCCTGAAAGGGCATGTCTGAGGACCTTCCATGAGAGCCATTTTTCACAACACAGCCAGCATGGGGAATGCCCTTGCCAGCCATTGATGAAGAAGGGGTCTCTCACTTGCCCAACAGGAGCCCCAGGATAGTTAACAGAGGAATCCTTGGGTGTGAAGAAGGGGAAGGGAGTTTTAGCCTTGGAAATTTTGTTGTTGTTTAGTTGCACAGTCGAGCCCAACCCTTTGCAAACCCATGGACAATCGTGCGCCAGGCCCCTCTATCTTACACCATCCTCCTCCACCCAGTGAAATCTATGCCCATTGCATCGACAATGCTATGTATCCACATTTTCTAGCACCCCCTTCTCCTTTTGCCTTCTATTTCCCCCAGCATCAATGCCTTCTCAAGTGAATCCTCTCTTCTAATTTGGTGACCAAAATACTTGAGCTTCATCTTCAGTATTTGTCCTTTCAATGAGCACTCAAGGTTGATATCCTGCAGGATCGACTGATTTCTTCTCATCGCAGTCCAGGAATCTCAAGAATCTCCTCCAGCACCACAATTCAAAGGCGTTTATTATTCTGCACTCAGCCTTCCTTATGGTCTAGCTTTCACAGCCGTACATTACTACTGGGAATACCATTGCTTTGACAATGCAGACTTTTGTATACAGGGTGATTCTCTATTCTTTATTATGCTATCTAGGTTTTTCATTGTTTGTAAGTGTCTCTTTATTTCTTGGCTGCAATCACCCTCTGCAGTGATCTTAGATCCCAGGAAAGGAAAGTCTGTCACTACTTCCATTCCTTCCCCTTCTATTTGCCAGGGAGTGATGGGTAAGTTGCCATGATCTTGCAGCGAAGTCGTTAATGTGTCTTCAAGAGACATACTTCCCAAGGTCTGGTGATACATTTTATTTTCCATTAACCCCCCCCCCCCAATGTGTTCAAAAGATATGGGAAGAATTTCTCTAAAGAACTCATCGATGGGGTGGGGCATTTAAGGTCATTTTCTTTCTCTTTTCTTCAGAGCAGTAAGTGAGGCCACGGCTGAGTTTAGAGTATTAAAAAGATGCTACAAAGTTTGTTTAGGAAACAAACATGGGGTGGGGGGATTGCAGGAGGGGGACTCTGCAGGGCAATTAGCATCCCCTTCTCTCCTCTGCCCAATCGAGTCAGAAATGGAGGAAATTGATGGGACTTCCCTGCCTGGCAACTGATGACGGAGGATCCTCCAAACGACAAGGGTCGTCGTTGGAAAGAGCACCCGATTTCCAAGGTCTATGCAAGACAAAGTGCTTTATTTTGTGTCCACCTGGTATCCGAAAGGTTCTTTGTCGATGTCCACCTCCAGAATTGCCCATTTTGTATGTAGATTTACTCGGGGACATCCTACTCAATCCTCTCCTAAAAGGAGTTTCTTCGTCTTCCTCCTGCTGCCTGACCAAAGCTGCGGGCCCTCCAGGTCAACCTGAGTGATGTGCAGGGTCATCACATCCCTGTGCTCAGGATTGGCACATTTGCCGTGCACTTCAAGGCCATTTCAGCCAAACTTCTGCTTGTCGTGGTCAAAGCGGGTAAGAACAACCTTTTGGGTACACAATGGTTTGGGCCCCTGGGTATTGCCTTTTCAGGGATTAATGCGGTTGAGGCTGACCCCATTCAATCTACTTGTGAACGTTACCCTGAGGTTTTTCATCCAGAACTGGGTACGTTCAAAGGGCCCCTTGTTAATTTCAAGCTGGATCCTGCTGTCCAACCTATTCAGATAAAGCCCCACCGGGTGCCTTTTGCGCTCAAGGACTGTATTGAGGCAGAACTTTACAAGTAAGTTGCACAAGGCATCCTGGAACCGGTAGACTCTGCTCCATGGGAGACCCATATTGTCACTACAATCAAATCTAATGGAAACATCCACATCTGTGTGGATTACAAATGTACTATTAATAAAGCTATCCAGGCGAACTCGTATCCAGTGCCAGTGGTCAGCCACCTCTTGGCCACCCTACGTGGGGGGAAGTGTATTGCCAAACTGGACTTGGCTCAGGCTTATCAACAATTACCTGTCACCCCTGAATCTGCTTTGTGTCAAACGATTACAACACACAAAGGTGCGTTCCGGGTTAAGCGTTTACAGTTCGGTGTCAATGCGGCACCTGGTATATTTCAAGCCTTGGTTGAAAGGTTGCTAAAAGGTCTCCCCCGGGGTGCTGCCCTATTTTGATGATGTATTGATTGCTGGGAAATGTAAAGAGGATTTAGCAGTTAAGCTGGGTAAAGTGTTGGAATGATTTCAAAATGCTGGGTTACGTGTTCATAAAGAAAAATGCTGGTTTTTTTGCTACTGAGATTGACTTCCTGGGTTTTAAAATTACAGTGGACCCCCACGCAAAGTCAAACCTTGGTTCCCAAGGTCGCGACGTTGTGCGCATTTTGATGATGTATGGAGTGTTGGGGTGTGTGTGGATTCGATCCCCTCTCCTGATTGGGTTTTTCTCTTTAATATCAGTGTGTGTGTGGATTTGATCCCCTCTCCCGGTCCCATGGGTCTGGGAGGGTTGGGAGGGATAAAAGGGGTCTGTCCCCCCAACCCTTCTGGACCCACGGGACCCAGCGGAGAGGGAGATTGCAACCCTCCACCCCCTTGCCCCAAAGGAAGGGGTAGATGGGAGCCTCGGATCCGCGCCTTCCTTTGGAGCAGTTCAGCAAGACTTGCCCCAAAGGAAGGGGTGGAAGGGAGCCTTGGATCTGCATCTTTCTTTGGAGCAAGTCAGCCCGACTTGCCCCAAAGGAAGGGGCGGAAGGATCCTCGCCTTCCTTTGGAGCAAGTCAGCCTGACTTTCCCCAAAGGAAGGGTCGGATGGGAGCCTCTGATCTTCGCATTCCTTTGAAGCAAGTCAGGCCAGCTTGCTCCAAAGGAAGGGGCTGAAGGGAGCCTCTGATCCTCGCCTTCCTTTAGAGCAAGTCAGCCCGACTTGCATCAAAGGAAGGGGCAGAAGGGAGCCTCGGAACCGTGCCTTCCTTTGGAGCAAGTCAGCCTGACTTGCCCCAAAGGAAGGGGTGGATGGGAGCCTCCGTTCCATGCCTTCCTTTGGAGGAAGTCAGCCCAGGCTGTTAGCTTGTAGATCGGGCTGGGTGGATGTGCCAGACACCCCCACCCAGCCCGATCTAAAAGCTGACACCACTGGGTATCCATGCCTCCCCGCCCAAGCATGGCTGTTCTCCACCTGGGACAGCAGTTCCCAGGCAGAGAGAAGTACGGTTTTTCTGCAAAGTCACCTCCCATAAAACATTGTGAAATCGTTGTGTGGGAGGAGACTTTGCAGAAAAAATGCTTCATTAGGCGAAAATGACGTTAATCAAACGCGTCGTTAGGTGGGGGTTTACTGTACCCCAGAAGGTGTCAAACCCTCTGATGCTAAGGTGAAAGCTGTCTGGGACGCTCCCCATCCAACTTCGAAAAGGGAGCTGCAAGCCTTCTTAGGGCTTCTCAATTTCTATCACTCATCCCTACCTCGGAAGGCCACTGTGGCCGCACCATTGCACCAGTTACTAAAGAAAGAAACTGTGTAGCGAAGGGGTCCTGCCCAGGACAAGGCATTCCATGAGGTTAAAAAACTTCTCACTTCTAATGCGGTTCTAACACATTTTGACCCCCGTAAACCTACTGTTCTTGTGTGTGATGCTTCCCCTGTGGGGGTGGGGGCCATGCTTTGCCACGACTTAGGGGGAGGAAAAGCAGCGCCAATCGCTTATTACTCCAGGTCTTTGACTGCTGCCGAGAAAAATTATGCTCAAATAGACAGAGAAGCATTGGCGATCATTGCCGGTACCAAGAAATTTCATGACTTCATTTATGGGAGGGTTTTCACGATTGTTACCGATCACAAGCCACTGCTTGGCATCTTTGTGCCCAACAAACCCACTCCTCAAATTCTGTCCCCACATATGCTGTTCTGGGCAATGTTCCTTCAAGCGTACCAGTACAACCTAAAGCATCACTCAGGTGCCAGCATCAGTCATGCGGATGCCCTCTCCAGATCCCCTGTGGAGACTGGATAAAATAGAGTCGGATCATCAGGTCCTTATGTTAGAGGTTTTGGACTCTCCACCAGTGTCCGCAGCGGACATTGCAGCTGAGACCAAGAAGGATCCACTCCTGTCAGAGGTTTCCATGTGGGTGCAGAAAAGGTGGCCTTTGCCACCGGTCTCTGAGGAATTCAAGGTTTATTACAACAAACAAAATGAGCTGTCATTAGAACGTGGGTGCTTGGTATGGGGGCACAGAGTGGTTATTCCACCTACAGTATGGAACAAGGTTTTGTGCACTTTACATGTAAGCCACCTGGGCATAATCCGGTTGAAGGCTCTGGCTAGAAGTTATTTTTGGTGGCCCAGGTTAGACCTAGACATTGAGGCTTGGGTCAGGCGCTGCAGAAAGTGCCAATCCTCATAGCTGAAGGAGACTCATTAGCCAAGCAGAAAGTGGGACACCGCCAGAGGCCCCTCGTCACGAATCCATATTGACTTCGCTGGTCCATTTAGGGGAGCCACTTTTCTGCTCATCGTAGATTCATACTCTAAATTGTTAGAGGTGATTCCTGTTTCCGGAACCACATCAGCTGCCACAATTCACAAGCTTAGGTGAGTCTTTTGTACTTGTGGGTTACCTGACATCGCTGTGTCCGATAACGCTTCGACCTTCATGTCAGCCGAATTTCAGGATTTTCTTTGCCGAAACGGTACCCGTCACATTACGGCCACCCCTTTTCACCCCGCAATGAACAGACAAGTTGAAAGACAAGTCTGAACTGTCAAAGAGAGCTCTGAAGCACATGGGGCGAGGGAGAGAGATTTCGAACTGCAGCTTTGCCACTTCCTGCTGTCTTACAGAATTACTCCACTGTCTTCAGGGTTTTTGCCCGCTGACCTCTTAATGAAGAGAAAGTTGTCTACAGTCTTAGACTGTCTAGACCTCCAATGTCTGGAGCACAGGGGTGTCAATATTGATATTGCCAATGCAACAGGTTTTGCAGTAGGGCAAACCATTACTGCAACTACGCTACAGGTTCCCCTTGGTTTGGGGGTGAGGTCTTAGAACAGATGGGACCAGTGTCATATAGGGTTCTTATGGATAATGGGACTATTTGGCATAGACACACTGACCAAATGCGGTCTCGAGTGCCTGGCCAGAATGCAGAGCCAGAAAGTGACTCACAGGGGGAAACAAGTGTCAATGTGGAACAGGAGTTCGAAATGAATGTGCTTAGTGAACCTTTGCCTAACACTCCTATGCTACCTTCCACTCCTGTGTTGCTTTCGCCAAGAACTCCACCGGAGTTGCCCGTGACTGAAGAAGTAACTGGGGCTGCCTCCAGTCTACCTCACTCCCCAGAGCTGGTCAGGGTTCCAACGGAAACAACTCAAAGACCTGGAACTCCCAGGTGCCCCAAATGGACTTGCGGTCCACCCAAGCATTGGGGAGATTTCATCCCCCATTGGGGGGGGAGGAGAGGGATGTTATGTCTAAGCATTTATTCTGTTTGGTGTGAACTTTGCCAGAAGTCTAAGGCGAAGTTGCACGTCATTTTCTAAAGGCACAAAATTCAAAGATCTGTCAAAAGTGTTGATTTGCCAGTACGAACTTTGCCGCTTCTCCGGAAGCCCACTGAAATGTATCCACTTGTGTTAACGGTCAAATCCACTGTATATAAGCAGGCCACCTTGTACATAGTCCCCAGTCCGATTTCTGAGATGAATAAAGAATCACTGTATTGTTAACCCACTCCTGCTGGTTAGAGTACTTCCTTGCACCGGACACAACACAATGTCTTTTTTTAGGGGGGGAGGGCAGAGATTGCCCTGCTCTTAAGAACATAAGAACATAAGAACAGCCTTGCTGGAACAGGCCACAGCTCATCCAGTCCAGCATTCTGTCTCACACAGTGGCTCACCATTTCCTTCAGGGTATTCCCAAGCAGATGCCTTCACCTGCTTAGGATTCCCTGGAAATGATATTGAGAGATATACTGCCTATCTCTCCAACCCGGAGGTTGTCCTTAAGTATCCATAATTATAGCCATTGATACTCTTGTCCTCCATGAACTTGTCTAATCCTTTCTTAAAGCTGTCAAGACTGACAGGTGTCACCACTTCTTCTGGCAGGGAGTTCCATAGACCAGTATTCCTCTGGGTGAAAAAGTACTCTTCCCTCAGCCCTCCCACCTTTGCTTAGAAACAGGAACCAGAAGTGGAAACCCCACAGGATATAAAAATGTAAAAGAAACAGAATGTAAGAAAATGATTTTGTTTTTCTCCATCATAGAAAGCTCCAAAATAATTTGGTTCCCCCCACCCCCTTTAACTTGCTGTCCTCTGATGCGTTTCCTGGAGCAAAAGTATGTCACATTTGTATTTACTATACACAAGTACTTGTAGTGTTATTACTTGAAAGTCCCTCAATATTTATTGAGAACATTGTTTACACTGGTCTTGTGAAAGACCTTTTTTTTTGGTGAATTTATTCCTCAGTTCTTTTGGTTTGACATTAGTAAGTGCAGAGTGATGCATGTTGGGGCAAAAAACCCAAATTACATTTATAAACTTGTTGTGTATGTAACAGTATTACTTTAAGAATGTATGAATGTAACCTGACAATGATTACAATGTAACCCAGCTTTTTAAGGAACGCGAGTAAGCTGCCCAGCTGCGAGCATTCAGCTCACATGGTTCACATTCCCCAAATCACCGGCAGCCGCGGGAACCTTTCCCACGCTAGGATCACCTGGAGAAGATGGGCGTGACTCAGAATGACGTCACACTGGTAGCAGCCAATGAGCTACCGTGCAACGATATTCAAATGTATTTACTGTAGTATAAAATGAGCTGTACCTCTGCCATTAACACATGTTCATCCTGACCATCCTGAAATAAACCTGTGTTTTAGCCCCCACTGCGGCTCCTTCTTTGTCTTCCGTGCAAGACACCAAATTGGCGACGAGGATGGGATTCATGGCGAGTCCCAAGGTCAAACCTCACCAGTTTGATATCAGCGATCCAGAACAATGGGAGCTGTACGAGTGCCAGTTTCAGCACGCGATGGATGCTGCAGGCATCGACGACGACGGGAAGATGCGCTGGCACTTCCTAGCCCAGGTGGGGCCGGCCACGCTGCGTATCATGATGAACCTGGTGGCCACCCGGAAGGTAGACGTGGTGCCCATCGACCGCATCCTGGCACTACTGAGGGAGCACTTCCAGCCTCCCGCTTCAATCTTCCCGGTCCGGGTCGCGTTCCACAGGTGGACCAGCGCCCGGGGGAGTCCGTGTCCGCCTACGCGGTGGCCCTCAGGCTCGCGGCGGTCAATTGCCAATGGGAGGACCTGGACATGGCCCTCCGAGACCGCATGCTGTGTGGCCTGAGGGACGAGGAGGTCCAGAGGAAGTTGATGACCCGCAACCATCGTCTCACGTTCAATGAGGTATTGCGGGAGGCCCAAGCAGCCGAGGCGGCCAGGAGCGGGGTCAGGGTGTTTAAGTCCCGAGGGGCCGCACCTGAGGGGGTCAAGTCACTCGTGCACGCGGCCAGGCGGACATTGGCAAAAACAGCCTGGCGGGCACCCCGGTCGCCCATAGGCACCCCAGCAAACTCCGAGGAGTCTTCCTCTATGGCGGACCCCTACTCCAGCGAGGACGATGACGTACAGAAGGTAAAGAAACCCGGGGAGAGACGCCAGACCAGTGAGCGACAAGGCCACCGTTGCGACGGCTGTGGGGCATCTCACGACCGGACGAGATGCCCATTCCGGAAGGCCGAGTGCCACAACAGCGGCCGGAAGGGCCACATCGCCAGAGTCTGCAGGCACGGAAGAACCGAGGACAAGGGCGCATCGAGACACCCTCAAGCACACCAACGAAAGGCGGCCGGCATCGGACAGGTCTCAGCCAACGATGGCGCGGAAGGCATGAACCACGTGGGCCTGGAGCACCGGCGCTTCTTTGTAGAGGTACTGTTACAAGGGGTTCCAGTGAGGATGGAAGTAGACTCGGGGTCGTCCTACTCCATCCTGTCCCAAAAAGAATTCATGCACATTCCCCCAAATGTGCGGCCCAAGCTGCGGGCCATGAAGTCACACTTACGGGACGTGCAGGGCTATGGGATCCCAGTGTTGGGGGTGGGGAACTTCACAGTGAAGTTCAAAAATTGCACAGAGAAACTGCCCTTAGTGGTTCTCAAGGGGGGAAGATGCTGCCTTTTGGGAACCCAGTGGTTTGCTCCCCTGGGAATCGAACTGTCCGGCATTAACGCCATAGAGACTGACCCAATGCGGGACGTGTGCGATGCGCACCCAGACGTTTTCAAGAAGGGGCTCGGGACTTACAAGGGGCCCCCAGTTTCTTTTGAGTTGGACCCAGAAATCCGGCCCATACGCCTCAAGCCAAGAAATGTGCCCTTCGCCCTCAAGGACAAGATTGAGGCGGAACTGGACAAATTGGTGGGGCAGGGGATTTTGGTCCCAGTTGATTCAGCGGAGTGGGAGACTCCAATTGTTACAGCCTTAAAATCAAACGGGGTGGTCAGGATTTGCGCTGACTACAAATGTACAATTAACAAGGCCATTCGGCCAAATGCATATCCGGTGCCAGTGGTTAGCCACTTACTGGCCACGTTGCATGGGGGGAGGTGCTTCGCCAAGCTAGACCTGGCGCAGGCGTATCAGCAGCTCACAGTAACCCCAGCTGCTGCCGCTGCACAAACCATTGTTACGCACAAGGGGGCATTTAAGGTAACGCGCCTACAGTTCGGCGTAAATTCGGCCCCCGGGATC
Source organism: Bradypodion pumilum (assembly GCA_035047305.1). NCBI lineage: Eukaryota > Metazoa > Chordata > Lepidosauria > Squamata > Chamaeleonidae > Bradypodion > Bradypodion pumilum. The sequence goes on from JAWDJD010000002.1 coordinate 476,596,797, forward strand.
TTCCAGTCCCTTGTGGAACACCTTTTAAAGGGGCTTCCAGGCGTGCTTCCATATTTTGACGATGTTTTGATAACAGCGGGGAGCGAATCAGAACTAGTGACAAGACTAGACAGGGTCCTTTCAATATTCGAGAAAGTGGGACTTCGACTGAAAAGGGACAAATGTGTATTCTTTGCGAGGGAGGTCGAGTTTCTCGGGTTCAAGATAACCCCGGAGGGCATCAAGCCCTCCGAGTCCAAGGTTGCGGCTGTGCAAAACGCCCCTCGCCCCACCGCGAAACCGGAGCTGCAGTCATTTCTAGGGCTCCTAAATGTTTACAATTCATTCTTGCCAAGGAAGGCATCCGTTGCAGAGCCACTGCATGCGCTAATAAAGAAAGAGGCGGTTTGGCGGTGGGGAGATAGGCAAGAGAAAGCTTTCAAGGAGCTCAAAGCGCTTTTATCCTCGGATGCTGTCCTGACCCATTTTGACCCGAGGAGACCAGTAGTTTTAGTCTGTGATGCGCCCCCAGTGGGGGTGGGGGCGGTGCTGTGCCACGTGTTGGAGAGCGGGCGGGAAGCCCCGGTGGCTTACTACTCCAGGTCCCTTTCAAAGGCGGAGCGCAACTACGCGCAAACTGATAGGGAGGCCCTGGCCATAATCGCGGGAACAAAGAAGTTCCACGATTTCCTATATGGCCGCGAGTTTACGGTTGTGACCGATCACAAGCCCCTTCTGGGAATCTTTACTACAGGCAAACCCACCCCACAAATTTTGTCCCCCAGGATGCTACGCTGGGCAATTTTCCTTAACGCCTACCAATATGAACTGGTCTATCGCCCAGGGAAGGAGATCTCCCATGCGGACGCACTGTCCAGGTCTCCTCTTCCTAGTTTAGGAGATCCCGCATGCGAGGTAGAGCAGGACCACCAAGTCCTGCTGATCGAGTCCCTCGACTCACCCCCCATAGTCCCGGCAGACCCCGACAAAATCCTGTCCCAAGTAAGTTCCTGGGTTAGGAAAGGGTGGCCCACAACTCCCCCGAGGAGCATTTCAAGTCATTTTTCAGGCGCAGAGTAGAGCTTTCCCTTGAAAGGGGCTGCCTGCTCTGGGGCCAGTGGGTAGTCATCCCAGAGAAGTTGCGGGTGAAGGTGCTGAGGCTACTGCATACCAGCCACCCGGGAATAGTGCGCTCCAAGGCACTGGCCAGGAGCTACTTCTGGTGGCCCCAAATAGACGCGGATATAGAACACTTAGTGGGCACGTGTGAGAGCTGCCAGAGCTCTCGGCCCGAGGAGTCCCGGCTACCCCATAGGGAATGGGACACGGCCCTCGGGCCATGGTCCCGAATACATGTCGACTTCGCTGGCCCTTTCCGCGGGTCCATGTTTCTGCTGATAGTCGACTCCTATTCCAAGTGGCTGGAAGTAATCCCCATAACTAGCACCTCATCTGCTGCAACCATTAAACTCTTGCGCAGGGTGTTCAGTTGTTTCTGCCTGCCGGACATCCTTGTTAGCGATAACGCCAGTACCTTCACTTCTGCAGAATTCAAGGCGTTTATCGAGAGGAATGCCATCAGGCACATTACCGCTACCCCGTTTCACCCCGCCACAAACGGTCAGGTAGAGCGCCAAGTGCGCACTACGAAAGACGTACTGCGGCACATGGGTCCCGGTGAGTTGAACCTCCAACTGTGTCAGTTCCTCATCTGTTATAGGGCAACCCCCCTAGCTTCAGGACTTTCACCGGCCGAACTCCTCATGAGGAGGCGGCCGGTAACCCTGTTTGATCGGTTGGATCCGACCAGGGTGGAGGATGAAGGGAGGACTATAGTGGTAGAGAGTTCCAAAAGCTTTTTGGTAGGGGACCCAGTTCACTGCAGGAACTACGCGGCCTCGGGACCAACGTGGGTCCCAGGGACGATCATGAACAAACGGGGCCAGTATCCTATAGGGTCGAGACTAGCACAGGTCTACTCTGGAGAAGGCACGCTGACCAACTCAGAAGGCGAGTCACTAGTGAAGGGGAATCAGCGTTAGGGTCCTCCCCCACCCGCGTAACCCAAGGGGGAGACACGGCGGCATCCTCGGGTACAAATGCATACCCTGGATTCTCAGCCGAGGAGGAGGATACTTTGAAAGAGTGGAATGAGTTTGACTTTACGTTACCATACCAGGGGGGTGTCGTGGAGTGGTCCCCCACCCGTCCGAGCGAGAAGAGGGGTTTCAGTTCAGCCCCTGGTACCTCCAGTCCCCCCAGCCCTTTTGCTTTAGAATATACCATATCACCAAGCCCCCCGAGCCAGGCAGCAGGGGAAAATTCGCTCTCCTCATCCCCTAGAACTCCGGGTCAGGCAGCAGGGGGTGGCGCAAGTACGCCGGTTGCAGGCGCAAGGAACCGGGGGGAGGCAACAAGGGTCTCCTCGTCGGTCCCGAGGTTCGTACTGGGGGGGTCCCCAGGTGCCACAAGCAACAGGCAGGGGTTCACATCTCAGCTGTATGTTCCGTTCCCTTCTCCCAATGCAAGGTTGTCACAGAGTCCCCGCCAAATGACTAACGAGTCCCCCCTTTCCATTACAGGACGAGACTCTGTGGAACTCGGAGCCCCTAGTTCCCCTGTGCTAAACCAAGCAGCCGCACGCCCCAAGCGCACGTGTGGGAAGCCACAATGGTTGAGGGACTTCGTCCCATCCTAGAGGGAGGAGTGTTGTGTATGTAACAGTATTACTTTAAGAATGTATGAATGTAACCTGACAATGATTACAATGTAACCCAGCTTTTTAAGGAACGCGAGTAAGCTACCCATAGAGGGCAGCTGCGAGCGTTCAGCTCACATGGCAGCCCAAATTACCGGCAGCCGCGAGAACCTTTCCCACGCTAGGATCACCTGGAGAAGATGGGCGTGACTCAGAATGACGTCACGCCGGTAGCAGTCAATGAGCTACCATGCAACGATATTTTAGTGTATGGGACCAAAGACAACAGGACAACCGAAGGGTTGGTTTAACGCAGGTTTATTGCATAGTGTTCCGGTGAAGCATGAGGTAATGGCGGTGATACATCTCAATATATACAGTAGCACTCTACATTTGAATCTTGTAGCACGGTAGCTCATTGGCTGCTACCGGCGTGGCCTCGCCCAGGCACGCCTCTTTCTTCTGCTGCTGAATGCGGGGAAGGTTTTCCCGCGGCTGTTCGTGATTGAGCAATGTGAACCATGTGAGACTGAACGCTCGCAGCTGCCCTCTATGGGCTGTCTGCTCGCGTTCCTTTGCAGCTGAGATCGTTGGTATTTGGAGTGGTTACATTCTTGCCTTTACAGTATAATGAACATGCACACATACATACATAACATCCCTCCCCCCTAGGATGGGACGAAGTCCCGCAACCATTGTGGCTTGCCGCACGTGCGCTTGGGGTGTGCCTGCGTCTGCCCTAGTACTGGAGAGCCTGTGATCCCTGACTCCGTGGGTGCTGGTCCTGCAACGGGAAACGGGGATTCGTTAGTGGCTCTGTGGGGCGTTCGTGCCTGCCCTGCGCCCGGGGATGGGAATGGAATGAATAGTTGGGAGGTGAATCCCTGCCTGTTGCTCTCGGACCCCGGGGACCCTCCCATTGTGAACCGCGGAACCGATGAGGTCGCCCTTGTGGTTCTGCTACCTTCTGATTCCCGCTCGGGGGCTCTTGAGACTGTGGTGGGCGGACTTGCCGTTGCCTCCCGTCTTGGGGGTGTCGGTCTCCGGGGAATTGGCGCTATATTGCATTCTAACTCACAGGAGCTACTGGGACTGGAAGTACCAGGGGCTGAACTGAAACCCCTCTTTTCGCTAGGACGGGTGGGGGACCACTCCGCTAACTCCCCCTGGTACTGTAAATCAACGTCTAAACTTCTATGGGCATCTGTGTTTCGGGGGAACTTCCGAGGGGTATGCGTGTGGTCGGGGCTCTTCCTTTCTGCCGCGGACTCCCGCAAAAGATCTCTGTGGATCGATTCCCTTTCCTCCCCCTTTGGTGGGGACCCATGCTCCCCTTCTCCTCCCCCTTGGGCTAAACGGGTGGGGGAGTACCCTAACGCTGATTCGATGCTATTTTTGTCTCCGTCCTGCTCTCCGGGGACCCTGCGCCTGAGCTGGTCCACGTGTCGCCTCCACAGGAAGCCTGTACTGGTCTCCACGCGGTAGGAGACGGGGCCGGTTTGTGCTATTACGGTGCCCGGCACCCAGGCTGGCCCCGCGTTGGCGTAGTTCCTGCAGTGCACCGGGGCGCCTACGCTGAAACTCTTTGTGGGTTCCACCCCTATGTTCCACCCTTTGTCCTCTACTCTCGTGGGGTCTAGCTTGGAGATTCCCGTGGCCAGCTTCCTGCGCATCAACAGCTCTGCGGGGGAGTACCCTGACGCCAATGGGGTGACCCTGTACCTTAGCAGGAATTGGCACAATTTCAGGTCGAGGTCTCCGTGGCCCATGCGCAGCAGCGCGTCTTTCGTGGTGCGCACGAGGCGCTCTACTTGGCCGTTGGTGGCCGGGTGAAAGGGGGCGGAGGTGATGTGCCGAATGGCGTTGCGCTCCATGAATGCCCCGAACTCGGCGGACGTGAAACAGCTAGCGTTATCGCTGACGAGGGTGTCGGGTAAACCGAACGTGGAAAAGACCCTCCGTAACTGTTTAATTGTTGTGGCCGAGGAGGTGCTCGAGACTGGAATGACCTACAACCACTTGGAGAACGCGTCCACTACAAGGAGGAAGAGCGTTCCCCTGAACGGGCCAGCAAAATCTACGTGTACCCGGGACCAGGGCCCCCTTGCTGCGTCCCACTCCCTATGTGGCGAGCGGGCCTCTTCTGGCCTGGAGCTTTGGCACGCTTCGCAAGTGCCGACCATGTGTTCGATGTCGGCGTCTAGCTGGGGCCACCAAAAGTAACTGCGGGCCAGTGCCTTAGAGCGGACGATCCCCGGGTGGCTGACGTGCAGCAGTTTAAGCACCCTTGGCCGGAGAGACGTGGGGATCACTACCCGCTGTCCCCACAAAAGGCAACCCCTCTCTAGGGACAACTCTAGTTTCTTTTTGAAAAATGTGTCGAATTCCGCTGCTGGGGAAGACACGGGCCACCCTTTCTGTACCCAGGAGCAAACTGTGGCCAGCGTTTTGTCCTTGCCGGTCGCTTTGGCGATGTCGGCCGGTACTACTGGAGGGGAGTCTAGGACCTCTATCATTAAGACCTGGTGGTCCCTCTCTACCTCGCCCACGTGGCAGCAATCCCGGGGAATGGGGGACCTCGACAGGGCATCCGCATGGCTGATCTCCTTCCCGGGCCGGTATACCAACGCGTGCTGATACGCGTTGAGAAAAATGGCCCACCTGAGCATTCTTGGGGACAGGATTTGGGGTGTGGGCTTATCTGCGGTGAAAATGCCTAGCAGGGGCTTGTGGTCAGTCACTATGGTGAAGGGGCGGCCGTACACAAAATCATGAAATTTCTTGGTCCCCGCAATTATCGCTAGTGCTTCCCTGTCTGTCTGGGCATAGTTTCTCTCCGCTTGGGACAAGGACCTAGAGTAGAACGCTATCGGGGCCTCCCTCCCGTTCTCCAGTACGTGGCATAACACCGCCCCCACCCCCACCGGGGATGCATCACATATTAGGACCACTGGGCGTTTGGGATTGAAGTGGGTCAGTACAGCATCTGATGCCAGGAGTCGCTTCAGGTCATTGAAAGCCTTCTCCTGGACATCGCCCCACTTCCATGCCTCATCCTTTTTTAACAATTTGTGTAGCGGTTCCGCCACTGCTGCCTTCCGCGGAAGGAAGGAGTGGTAAAAATTGAGCAGTCCCAAGAACGACTGCAACTCGGGCTTGGAGGTGGGGCGAGGGGCCTTCTTGATGGCGGCCACCTTGGATTGGGATGGCCTGATTCCCTCGGGCGTAACACGGAACCCTAGGAACTCAACCTCAGTTGCGAAGAAAACGCATTTGTCTTTCCGCAACCGCAACCCCGCCTTTTCGAATATTGTCAGGACCTTTCCCAACCTTGTTGCTAATTCGGCCCGGCTCCCCCCTGTAATCAATACGTCATCAAAGTAGGGTAACACCCCCTCTAACCCCTTCAGGAGGCGTTCCACGAGTGACTGGAAAATCCCGGGCGCCGAATTCACGCCGAATTGGAGGCGCGATACCTGGAACGCCCCTTTGTGGGTGACTATGGTCTGTGCAGCAGCTGCGGCGGGGGTCACCGGGAGTTGCTGGTAGGCTTGGGCCAGGTCGAGTTTAGCGAAACACCTCCCCCCGTGTAACCTGGCCAACAAGTGGCTGACTACCGGCACCGGATACGCATTAGGGCGGATCGCCTTATTGATGGTGCACTTGTAATCAGCGCATATGCGGACCTCCCCGTTGGCCTTGAGCGCTGTTACAATTGGAGTTTCCCACTCCGCAGAATCAACAGGAACAAGGATCCCCTGGCCCACCAATTTGTCCAACTCCGCCTCTATTTTGTCTTTTAGTGCGAAAGGCACTCTGCGCGGTTTAAGTCTGATTGGACGTACTCCAGGGTCCAGGTCGAAAGTCACTGGGGGGCCCTTGAATTTTCCGAGCCCCTTTTTGAAAACCTCGGGGTGCGCGTCGCACACACTCTGTATTGGATCAGTCCCGGTGGCGTGTGCTCCCACGGCGTGCACCCCCCAATGAACAACCCCAGGGGCTGGAACCATTGAGTCCCGAGGAGGCTGCATTTTCCTCCCTTGAGGACGACTAGGGGAAGCGTTGCGGTGTGCTTTTTAAACTGGACCTGGAACTTCCCAATCCCCAACACTGGGATGCGGTTCCCTTGCACGTCCTTCAGTGTGGCCCTCAACGCTTTGAGCTTGGGCCGCACGCGGGGAGCGATTTTCATGAACTCCCCTTGGGAAATAATAGAGTATGACGAACCCGAGTCCACCTCCATTCTAACAGGGGCCCCTTGTATTACTACCTCAACGAAGTATCGGGGGTGCTCCGTGGAAACGCTGCAAACCGGAGCGTCGTCCTCGCTGTCGTCGGAGATGCGCCCTACGCCGTCCCGCGTCCTCGTAGTCCGGGTGCCGTCCTTTGGCCTCGTGGTGCGGTCCTGCCTCGCCGAGCGGTCTGGAGAACTCCTTGTGGCCTCGCGCCGCTTCCGGCAGACCTTGGCGATGTGCCCGCGCCGGCCGCAGTTGTGGCACTCGGCCTTACGGAATGGGCATTTGGCGCGGGCGTGGGCGGCGCCGCAGCCGTCGCAGCGCCGGCCCTCTCTCTGGACCCTCCGGACGTCCTCGTCGTCGCCACTCTCCGCAGACGAGTCCGAGGCCCGCCGGGCCGCGCGCACCGAGCTCTCTGCCTTGGCGGGCTTCGGGCGCCAGTCCTGGAGCTCTTGCACCCCGGCAGTCGTGGCCTCCGCGGCCTGCGCCGTGTCGAGGACTTGTTGCCACGTGGGAGGCGGCTCCCTTTTCATCAGCGCGCGCTGAGTCTCTGTGTCCCTCAGACCGCAGAGCAGGCAGTCCCGGAGGGTGACTTCTGGAATCTCCCACTTGCATGGGCCGGCGGCCGGCCGCAGGGCCGCGGCGAACTCAGCGACCGACTCCCCGGGCGCCTGGACTCGCCTCCAGAACGTGCTCCGAGCGGGGAACATCGCTATCGCTGGCCGGAGATGGGCGCGCAGCGCCGCCAGGAGCTCTGTGGCTTTGAGGTCGCCCACCTTCCTCGGCGCGATCAGGTCCACCAAGGTCCTCTTGGTCTCGTGTCCGAGCATGCGGACGAAAATGGCCCTCTTCTTGGCCTCATCTGAGACTTCGAGCTCCACCAGCGCTGCGTTGAAGTCTATCTCAAACAGCTCCAAGTCTCCCGGCTTCCTGATCTCGTAGCCGGCGCATGTCTTGGTCCCGTGGGCAGCCATATCCCACCTTCGTCGCCAATTTAGTGTATGGGACCAAAGACAACAGGACAACCGAAGGGTTGGTTTAACGCAGGTTTATTGCATAGTGTTCCGGTGAAGCATGAGGTAATGGCGGTGATACATCTCAATATATACAGTAGCACTCTACATTTGAATCTTGTAGCACGGTAGCTCATTGGCTGCTACCGGCGTGGCCTCGCCCAGGCACGCCTCTTTCTTCTGCTGCTGAATGCGGGGAAGGTTTTCCCGCGGCTGTTCGTGATTGAGCAATGTGAACCATGTGAGACTGAACGCTCGCAGCTGCCCTCTATGGGCTGTCTGCTCGCGTTCCTTTGCAGCTGAGATCGTTGGTATTTGGAGTGGTTACATTCTTGCCTTTACAGTATAATGAACATGCACACATACATACATAACAGATATTCAAATGTATTTACTGTAGTATAAAATGAGCTGTACCTCCGCCATTAACACATGTTCATCCTGACCATCCTGAAATAAACCTGTGTTTTAGCCCCCACTGCGGCTCCTTCTTTGTCTTCCGTGCAAGACACCAAAAAACTGATGGGGTCTGAACTCTCTGCGACAAACCAGGAAAGGGACCTTGGTGTCCTGGTGGACAACTCAATGAAGGTGTCAACCCAGTGTTCCTCAGCAGTGAAAAAAGCAAACTCAATGCTAGGGATCGTTAGGAAGGGTATAGAAAATAAGACAGCAAGTGTCATTTTGCCTCTTTATAAATCTATGGTGAGGCCCCATCTGGAATACTGTGTACAGTTCTGGTCGCCATACCTCCAGAAGGATATTATGGAGCTGGAAAAAGTGCAGAGGAGGGCAACCAGAATGATTAGGGGACTGGAACACCTTCCTTACCATCTGAGGCTGCAACGGTTGGGCCTCTTCACTCTTGAACAACGGCGTCTAAGAGGTGACCTGATTGAAGTTTATAAAATCATGCATGGTGTGGACAAAGTAGATAAGGAAAAACTGTTCTCCCTATCGCATAATACTAGAACTAGGGGGCACTCCATGAAACCTTTGGGTGCTAGTTCTCAAACAAATAAGAGAAAGTACTTTTTCACCCAGAGGATCACTAGTCTATGGAACTCCCTGCCAGATGAAGTTGTGACAGCTGTCAGTCTTGACAGCTTTAAGAAAGGATTAGACAGGCTCATGGAGGACAAGGGTATCAATGGCTATAATTATGGATACCTAAGGACAACCTCCGGGTTGGAGAGATAGGCAGGATATCTCTCAATGCCATTTCCAGGGAATCCTAAGCAGGTGAAGGCATCTGCCTTGGAATACCCTGAAGCAAATGGTGAGCCACTGTATGTGACAGAATGCTGGACTGGATGGGCTGTGGCCTGTTCCAGCAAGGCTGTTCTTATTTTCTTATAATCTAATGTGAGAAAGATTAGCAGGCAAAACGAGCAGTTGTGGGCATCAGCAGGTCTGCACCAGTTCGCCAGAACCAGTAGCAGAAATTCTGGCTGGTCCCACCCATCCAAGTTTTGAAATAAAGTAGTCCTAATTCGGGTGCAATGGAGGGCTTTCTCCTGGCAACGCCCTCCATACCACACCCACAGTGTGGTAGTAAATTTTTTTTTGGAACACACCACTAAAACTAAGGTTTGGATTATAGTTCAAAAATCCTCAAGAAAACTCTTTCTATGTACCCCATTTCGCTATCAAAAGGGTGCTATCCATCCCCCACCCACTCTTTTACTTTTTCAACTTTTACTGCACTTTTATGAAAGAGAGTCTACTCAATTTGACATTTGTCTATTGCACCTTCAAACAGCTGCTATCCATCCACCCCCTTCCATAATATTACCGTAGTTGCATTTTGCCACTATTTTTGTCCCTCACATGAGAAATAAGGTTAACTGCCCTGGAAATCCGAGGAAGATTGTCTGAGAGTTGGGGGGGCAGGGAGCTACCAAAGTTGAAAGTTCTCTCCATTTCATTATAAAAAGTTCACAGCCTTTTCTCAAGGGTGAAACTCAGAGCCAGGTTAACTTTGAGAACTTCACAAACTTTATGGTCAACACCTCCAGTTTGTGTTGTCTGTCTCTAGGGTACCTCCCCTGTCCTTCCTGAGTCTCAGCATGAGACAGGCCCCATGACTGAGTTCTCACAAACATGTTTTTCTCCACATGGAGATCTTCAGGAGGCAACAGAAGTTGATGCTCCACCATATCATTATCCAAATCATGGTCATTTCTTCTGTTTTTCTCCTTCTTACTCCAGAAGCTCAAGGGAGACTTTTTCTTTCTTAATTTCCCTGCTGAATATGATGAGGACATACACAACAGGAGCAAAGGTGACATTAACTCTGTTTGAAAGGATAAGTGTACCTCTACCTCTTGTCACTCTGATGGTGGACCATCTGGACATCAGAATCCCCTTCAGGTTCTTTCTGCAAATTTGAGCCATGACTCCAAAGTCTTTCCTGAGAGAAAGAGATTTTTCCTTCTAAATCTTCGGCTGACTCTCTTGCTCAGAGCCTTCAAGACAAGAGAGATGATCCAAGGCAGCCATTGGAAAAGCCTGCTGCTCCTGCTCCTGCTGCTGCTGCCTCAGGCAGTGTCTGGGATGGAGAAGGCAAAATGCCCTTTGACTTTGGTAAGGGATAGGCATAACCCCCTCAATTTTTACAGGCCAGGCGACTACCTCATCGGCAGCGTGACATCGATCCGACCTGCCAGTTTTCAACATACCCTCAGTTTCTCATCTCCTCCTGTGACCAGACTCACGGGGTAAGTGGTTCTTTATCAATAGATGGAGGGTTAGGCTCTTTGTTTTGGGAATCCAGCAAAGGGGAACAGGTTCTCACTCAAGGAAAAGGACGGATCTGAGAGCTGGAGAGGTTTACAAGTCAGAGTTTATTCTGCACAGAGAGACACAGTTGTTCTTCTCAATTTAATTTCTGACTGACAGCAACGTTAAGGATTGCTTTTGAAATCCAAGATCGTGGATAGCAGTTTATCCACCATTCTCTCCCACTCTTGGTGTTCTTATTTTCCTGATGACATTATCTTTTCTCAGCAATATTGTGAATCTTGTCCTCTCATTATGTGTCATTTTTAACTCCCGGCAGAGTTCTATGAGAAACCTGGGGAACATTAGTTAAAAGTAGAGACATCACCTTGCAAACAAAAATTTGCATAGTCAAAGCAATGGTATTCCCAGTGGTAATGTAAGTAAGAGCTGAACCATAAGGAAAGCTGAGCGCAGAAGAATAGATGCCTTTGAAATGAGGTGTTGTAGAAGAGTTTTGAGATACCCTGGACAGAGAGGAGAACAAATAGGTCGATCTTAGAAGAAATCAACCCTGACTGCTCATTAGAAGGTCAAATAATAAAGATGAAGTACTTTAGACATCAAATGAGAAGAGAGACACTTGAGAAAGCCTTGATGCTGGGAAAGGCTGAGGGCAAAAGAAGAAGGGGTGGCAGAAAATGAGATTGCTAGATGGTATTGTGGACACAATGGGCACAGAGCTGGGAAAGTTGAGGAGGATGGTGGAAGACAGAGGTGCCTGGCAGGCAATGGTCCATAGGGTCGCAAAGGGTCAGAATCAACTGTGTGACTGAACAACAACAAAAGAGTTCAGGACTGTCTTGATGTAATGTCCACTTGTTGGTTTCCCTTGGCAGTTCAGGGCATCCAAAAAGATCTTCTGCCCTAGATTTCAGATCAACTTATTTTCTCTCCCTTCTTGTTTCATTCCAGTCCAACTTTTATAGCCATACATAGAAATTGGGAATGCCTTAATTTCAATGATTTTCACCTTTATCCTCAAGTCACATATTGTTTTTCTTTGTCACCTGTTGTCACTTTTCCCTTTTCGGTAAGGAGCTGTCACTGTTTTCTGTCTCTGTCTTTTCTTACACAGGTACCTGAAGAATGCTTTGTTGTTGCTTTTAGCATCTTTTGCTAACCTCAGCTCATTATCATTACTAACCCTAACCCATCCCTAATATGGTCTATCTTATGGCAACCATATGAATTAAAATTTCCAAAATGTTTTGTCCTCTACAGCCCTGTTCAGCTCCTGAAGATTCATGTGAGGCTTTCTTTTGGGAATCAGTTGATCTCATATTTTGTCTTCCTCACTTCCTACTGCTTTCAATATTGCCCAGTATTCTTGTCTTTGCCAGTCAATCTCACCTTCTTATGAAGTGGCCAAACTAGGACAACCTCAACTTCATCATTTACAGGTTTAAGGTTCTCTGATCCTATAATTTATCTTTCTGGCAGGCCAGGATATCTATAAACCTAGATATCCATTAAAGATATCTGCAAAGCTGTGCTTTAGCACCATATTTCAAACAAATCATTTTTTTCCTGTTCACTTTCTTTACTGTGTTGTTCTTCAGCAAAACATCCTTGATGATCTTGTCTAATTCGTTCATTCTGCATCACTGTCTTCTTCTACTTTCTTGGCTGAAGTTTCCATTTGGCTTGATATTGAATCAAGGTATTGTAGCCAAATATGGGCAAATTGCAACTCATGTGACTGTGGGGACCAAAACATGCATCAAAGGTAGGAGAGAGAGAAAGGCTTTATTGTATGTATGGATTAGAACTCTCCACTTTGCAGCAAAGACCAGGAAACTAAACCCTTTTTTTATTAACAAGGCATAGCAGACGTATGAACCACAATAGGTTAAAAGTGGTTCGATCAGGTCCCCTTTAACTTGCAACAAGTTTTTTTTAACCTGTTTACTGGCACATAAACAGAGACATGGTGAGGGGAACCATTTACCTTTTCTTCAGCTACACTATCTTCTCCTCCTCCAATTCTTCCTCTTCCACTTATACAACTTCAGCTGTTGAGTGACATGCAAGGTTCTTCTCACATTATTTGTGTTCTTTTACTGCTTCTCTGATGTTATCTCTCCATCTTTCTCTGGGTCTGCCTTGTGGTCCTTGTTCTCCTCTTTCCACATTTGCTTTGTATGGTATAGAAATCCAAGAAATTATGTTCAGGTGAGTAGACCTGTTGTCTCTGTATATGGTTTTAAGATTGGTTATATTCCAATTTTCCCATATAAAATCATTCCTGTTTTTATCCGTTCTAGCCACTCCAGCAGCCCTCCTCAGATATCTCAGTTCTATGGTTACCAATATCCATTTATATTTTACACTGGATGCAAGATACACAAATGATTTGGCTATCTAAATTCCCTTACTGTCAACGGTACAGTTGGGTAGTTCTTCTGCAAAGGTGAATTTTGACTCCTTAATATTGAACTGTGATCCTGTTTAGGGACTTTCTGCTTTCAGTTCCACAAAATTGTTTCTGCTTTCTGACAGGAAGATGGTATCATCTGCATATCTTAAATTATTGATGTTTCCTCCAACAATTTTTACTCCTTTATCTGAATCTAGCCTGGATTCCCATATAATGGATTCTCTATAAAGACTGGTTAAAGAAGGAGATACAACACATCCATGCTTGACTTCTTGGACTATTTTCTATCCTCACAGCAGCAGCTTGTACACAATACAGCTTAATCAAGTGTGGAAACACACCCATTCTGTACAAAACAACCTGTAGTTTTTCATGAGCTACAAAATGAAAGGCTTTGCTGTAGTCAATAAAGCAGAGATTGAGCTTTGTCTTAAACTTCTTAGTATGTTCCACTAGTCTGAGTACATTTGCAATATAATCTTGAGTGTCTCTTCCTTTTAAGAATCCAACTTAAAAATCAGGCATTTCTTGCTCTGCTTACAGTAAAAGCCTTTGTTGCAACACCCTGAATGTCACAAATTAGAGCAGAAGACCTATAGTTACTGTGCTCTTTGGGATCTGCTTTCTATGGGATTGGACTGTATATTGGGTGTTACTAATCTGTGGACCATTGTTTTATCTTCCATGTTTGTTTGTGTCTTCAAGTTAGTATTTCAATTTCAGTTTCTTTGATTTCAAATGGTTCTATCACTATCCTCCCCCCCCCCCGATGATTCATTTCTTCTCAATGCAATTACATCAGAATTCACTTCACTTTCTAATCTAGGTTTAGTTGGCAGGATATCTCATTGGTTTAGGTAATGTGGATATGTCTGGCTGGACATCCCACTATGGTAATGTAGTAGACCAGCGATTCAATGCCGAGTGTCAGGTGCAAGTTAACTAACCTGACTGCCTAAAGAAGCCAAAGGCTGTGATCAGATGAGCCCCTTTAGATGGGATGATGGTCCCCCTCAGTGGAGGAAATGCCACTGGAAACTATCATATTGGGCCCAATGGAAATATGAGCAGAGGAGGAACTCTGATTCCCAATGGTCATGGAGGTGGAAGAGGCCATGGCAGATGGACTGGCTGTGAAGGTACGCCTTGTCAATATCCTCAAGGCTGCTGCAGTTCATTGCAGTCCTGGTATTGCACTTCATGTGTGATGTGGGTAATGGCTCTGAGATCATAGTTGGGTCACTTCATGGCAAGATGGGATCCACAAATGCATGCCAGTGACATTTTTCCTGCTTCAGGAAAAAAATGCATTCTCAGATATGAGTTGCAGTCAACAAGGTAATGTGGGTTAAGATTATGGCTATGGCTAGGATTTTGATACCCTGGTGTGCCTCCAGAGAGAAGAGGCAGCTTTTGCCCTCATGAACAATCTGTCAAATCCATGGGCATTCCCAGAAGAAGGGAATGGGAAAACACTTCTCTGTCTTCTCTACTTAGAAACTCTGGAAAGTATATTCAACTTGAAGGCACACAATTATATAACATTAGGGTAATTTTTTTATTTGTTTAATGAAACACTATTCAGGATTTTGGCCCTGTTTTTGGAACCTTCAAATTGTAACTTGCCATGTTTTGCAGAACAGGAGCCATGTCCATGTGGCTTGTTCTCTCCTTCCTATTTGCCCTCCGTGACATCAACCGGAATCACAGCCTCCTGCCCAACCTCACCCTGGGCTACAACGTCCATGACAACTATTTCGATGTGAAAACAACTTACCAAGTGATGGCGGATCTTCTCTCCACGGGACTGGCCAACATTCCAAACTATTCCTGTGGACAAAGGAATAAACTCTTGGCCATCATTGAAGGGGAGGAATCTGAAATTTCCAAAAGCATTTCCACCATGTCCAGCATCTACAAAATCCCACAGGTCCTTTAAAATATTTTTCTTCTATTTTTTGGAATTTTTCTTCTAATTATGGACCATATAGCTTAGCACTCAGTTGATACAAAATGTAAAACGCAGACTGGAATCCAAAGAGTCAGAAAAGTAAGATCAGTAACACTATACAGTACCTGAATTTAACATTTGGGGTCACAAAGGGTTGGAATCGACTGTACGACTGAACAACAACAACAACAACAAAAACATTTTGCTAGAGTTATCAATCCCAAGTGCCAGAAGCACTCTACACCATACGTGAAGGCGTGGAGGTGGAGAGGCTTCTGTTGGGTGGATTTCCTAAATCCACTTAGATTATAAAGGTTTTAGGGTTAATTTTAGTAATATTATGGTGGTTACAAAAAAAGAAAGAGAAAAGGAGCATCCTGGGTGGTGTTTTCAAATCAATGGAAGCCAGGGATGGCAATTTTTCCAACTCAGAACCCTTGGGGACTCTAGGTGCTATATTGAAACTCATTCTCCCAATTATTGAGAATTCTAGATCCACACTTGAACATTTCTCAGCCAAAAATATAAATGCGGGGAGAGAAAAACAAAGAGATTATTCATGAATAAAGCAGGAGATTGGCTTTTTCATTACCACGAAGAGGATAGTCAGATGGTGTTGTGTTCAAAGTTTTATTCTGTATTAAAATGAAAAACACACCAATAATAAAGAGTGGAAAGCACTCCCTCTAGGAAGGCACGAAATTCAAAAACCTGTCAAAAGCGCCGATTTGCTAGATCAAACTTTGATGCTCCTCTGGAAGCCCGCCGAAATGTATCTAGTTGTTGTAACAGCCAAATCCACTGTATATAAGCAAGCCACCCTGTACATAGTTCTCCAGTCCGATTTCTGAGCTGAATAAAGAATTACTATTGTTAACCCAATCCTGCTGGTTAGAATACTTTTTTGCGCCGGACTCAACAGATGGGCTAATAGCTCACTTTGGGTGTGGTTTGGTTCTTCCTATTTCCCAGCAACCAAATGTGTTTTCAGTAGTTGGGATTCATCCTGCCAGTTTTGCAAGCTGTCCCTCTCTTTTCTTGAACGTTAGTTAACTTGGTACAATCGGGTGCATTCCTTATTATATTACACTTATTATATTACACTTGTATTCGGCATACAAGTCGAATAATTGAATTGAATTGAATCTGTGTTTTTGGATAATCCACTCCAAAATAGTGCAGTGTGAGGAATTCTCAGTGGTGATAACCCTGCAAGGAGTGCAGAGGATTTTGATATTAAAAAGGACAAGGGGGAAAACACCCCCTTTGCTATTTGTGTTTTTTCCATCTTTAAAAAAATATTTCCCTAACTGATGTAACGCTAATCTAGAGACACTGTAGGTGGCCTTAAGCACTTCTATTGTAACTAATGCGATGCTGATTCATTGGAAGGACATTTTCTTTTAAGAAAGGGGGAAGAATAGGAAGATATCCCAAATGGGTGGGAGGTAGGTAGGTAGATGAAAGTTGCTGCGGACATAAGGCAGCAAATGGCAAAAGTGGGATCAGGGAAGGGATGTCACTAGACTAACTGTAGAGAATTTGGAGAGTTCTGGAGTGCTCTCTGGATCTTTCTTGTGGGACCCCAAACTCTCCCACGAGTATGGAAAGATATTTCAAGCGTGTCTGTCTCTAGCAGGTGGTGCTTTTCAATTGAAGGGCCAGCACTGTCTGCAGACATTTCCATGGTCATGTGACAGGTATGACTAGAGACCAAAGTGCACAGGACTTTGTTACCTTTCCTGCTGAAGCAGTACCTATGTATCTACTTGCAATTTATTTCTTTTGAACTACTAGGTTGGCAGGAACTGGGACAGAGGATAGGAACTCAGTCAGGACTCGAACTGCTGAACTGCTGACTTTGTCAAGCCCAGTGCCTTAACCACTAAACCACTGCAGCCCCTTTGAGAGTTAAAATAGATTGCACAAAAAATCAACGCCTTTAAACTCTAACCAGAATTCTCCTACATGTCAAATCTAGACAGAACCTGCATTCGACCATAGTAGAGATCTTGTTTCTCCTTTCAAGGGTGAATGTGAGTTATATTTCTCCCCTTTTAGAAGCAGAGAAAAGCACTGAACAGATCCAGAAGAGATGCATGCAAATAGATAGGTAAACAGATCTGGGATTTCTTTGTTTCAGGAAGGTCCATCTTTTCCCTTTTCTTCCTCTTCTTCCTGCAGATCAGTTATGGCTTTGCTTCTGGTGTTCTTCATGACAAAACCCAGTTCCCTTTCATCTACCGGATGGTCCCCGAAGAGGAACGCCAGTATCTCGGGATCATCCAGCTACTCCAGCATTTCCAGTGGAATTGGATTGGCCTTGTTGTGCCCGACACTGACAATGGGGATTGGTTCTTGAGAACCATGACTCCGATGCTCACTAGCAATGGAATATGCACCGCTTTCTCATTTCGGACTCCGGCACTGAACTCGCACTGGAACTCTTTTTCTTTAGGAGGAATTACTCTGTGGGACCAAGTGAGGGTATTGGTTTACTACGGGGAGCTTCGTTTCTTTTTTCCATCCGTGGTCATGATACAAAGGGCGGCAAAGGTACAAAAGTCTTCTATGGGGAAGGTCTGGATCACAACCGCTCTGTGGGACCTCACGGGAAACTTAGTTTATGAAATCTTGTCTTTCCAAATCCAAGGGTTTTTTTCCTTCCTCATTCATACGGACAGAAGGGTGAAACATGATGATTTTTGGGCCTTCTTTAATGTTATGATCCATTTTGCTGAGAAAGCGTTTCCCTGTTCCTACTCCAAACATCCATTGTCCATCAAAGAGCAGAGGAGGTGTAAAGAAGTAGAGAGTCTGGAAGCCCTGCGCAAAGAGTTGGTGGAGGAAACTCTGTCACTAAACAGCTACGCAATTTACAATTTGGCCCATAGCGTGGCAAGTGCCTTGAAGGCTGCATGGTCATCCTCACCTGAATGGAGGGAGAGGTTGGGACACCAAAGAATTCATTCATGGCAGGTACTGCTTTCCCCTTTCGGATACCTTTACTCTCCATGACCCTCATCCATTGTTTTGTTTTGTTCAATTACCAAGTAGTTACAAAGTAAAATATATAGGCCCAAAGAGGAGACACAAAACTAGCCACTTGTGATTTTATTCCTGTCGAGATTTCATAGCCAGGGATGATTTAATTGTAATTCATTATGTTATTTACTTAATGCCTAGTGTGCCTTAACAATTAATCTGTCTTTATTCTGTAAAAGTGTTTAGCTTTAATTATTTTTATTTATTTATTTATCTATTTGGTAGATTTGTATCCTGCCTCCCTCAACACGTGTAACTCAAGGCGCCGTAAAACATAAATATATCATACAGTACACAGTTCATTACAAATTCATAACACAGTACAATTACAAATAATATATAGTTAACACCTTACAAATTTCCAAACCAATACAAGTTATACAATAAATAGCATTTAAATACCAAAAATAGTTCCCTCGGCTACTAAACATCCAAAATTAGTTTGACCGGGTCAATTTTGGAAGGTTGCTATGCGCAGAAGCCAACTTCTGACCAATTAAAAGTTGCAGTTTAACCTGCTCCTTGTTCCCAGACAGTGAACCTGGGAAGATGTCTGCTCTCAGACCAAGCACCTGTGTGCCGCACACTTCCCAGACACACCACCTGTGGTCAGGCGTGAGAAGCACGTCTTTCTGATGAGAACGCTGATTAAATGTCCTGTCTCACACTGGACTTCAAAAACAGGTGTCTGTCACTCAGAACATCTCAGCATGCGTTCTCACCAAAACAGTATAAATATTTGGCTGATTAAGCCTGATTAACAGAGGGATAGGGCAGTAATCTCAGATCACATCGAGATGCTGCTCTCCGCCTTCCAGAACCGATCCGACCTGTAACCCGTTACCTGGATGCTCAGCCGCACTCTTTTAGATAAGTATTGCTTTTCTGAAATGCTTTCTTATTTTCTTAGAAACATGTATTTTGCTTAGCATAGATTAGTGAGGATTTTTATATGTTGGAATTCTCTATTTTTATTCCAATAAACCTTTTAAATGATTTCTTCGTCAAAAAGAGTTATTCTGTCTCCTTCCAGCCATGAAGGAGCAGAAGGGGAATTTTTCAGATAAGGCCTTGTTAGTTTCAACACCGATGCTTCATTTTTCAGCCAGCGCAGCTGAAGCTGATAATCAAAGGAAGCTAGAGGGGAGAGACTTCGGGAGGTTCGGCTTCCCAGGACTGTGCCTAACTCCCGCTCAGCCAAGCTGCAACATCGAAGGCCAAATTCCCAACATATTATTTTGATAAGGGGGTGCAAGTTCTAATGGGCGAAGACGCTACCATTCCCGAGGGCTTTGCAGAGTTTTTCAAAATGCGACACTTTTTAAGGCATCGCCATTACCCATTAAAACACCCATTTTCTCGCTGGTTTTCCTTGCCCGGGTTTACCCAGGTGAGGCACCCTTTCGCAACTTTAGTGTCTTGCACGGAAGACAAAGAAGGAGTCGCAGGAAGGACTAACACAGGTTTATTCATTGATGGTCAGTATGAACATGTGGTAATGGCGGAGATATCTCACATTTATACAGTGGTACAATACATTTGAATCTTGCTGCACGGTAGCTCATTGGCTGCTATCGGCGTGACGTCGTCCTGGTCACTCCCATCTTCGTGGTGGCTCAGTAGTAGTTTGCTATTGTGGGGATTTCCCGCGGCTGCAGGTAATTTTGAGGAATGAGGACCATGTGAGTTGAACACTCACAGCTGCCCTCTATGGGCAGCTTGCTCGCGTTCCATTAACAGCTGTGTTACATTGTAATTGTGGTCAGGCTACATTCATACATTTCTTAAAGCAGCATTGTACATACATAACATCCCTCCCCCCTAGGATGGGACGAAGTCCCTCAACCATTGTGGCTTGCCGCACGTGCGCCTTGGGCGTGCGGCCGCTTGACTTAACACAGGGGAGCCGGAGGCTCCGGGTTCCGCGGAGTCCTGCCCTGCAACGGAAAGGGGGGACTCATTAGTGGCTCGGTGTGGCGTCTGTGGTAACCTTGCATTGGGGGACGGGAATGGAATGAATAGTTGGGAAGTGAATCCCTGCCTACCATTTGAGGAGTTTGGGGACCCCCCCCAGTACGAACCTCGGGACTGACGAAGAGGCCCTCGTGGCCTCGCCACCCCCCGCTGCCGGTCCGGGAGTTCTAGAGACTGTGGTGGGCGGACTCGCCCCTGTTGCCTGTCTTGGGGGTGTTGGTCTCCGGGGAGCTGGAGCTATGGTATACTCTAAAACAAAAGGGCTGGGGGACTGGAAGTACCAGGGGCTGAACTGAAACCCCTCTTCTCGCTAGGACGGGTGGGGGACCACTCCGCTACACCCCCCTGGTACTGCAACTCATAATCATCATCAAACTGATCCCTCTCTTTGAAAGTATCTTCCTCTGTGGTCGGGAACCCAGGATATGTATTTGTATCCGCGGGTTCCGCCGTGTCTCCCCCTTGGGTAATGCGGGCGGGGGAGGACCCTAACGCTGATTCCCCCTCGCCGGTGACTCGCCTTCTGAGTTGGTCGGCGTGCCTTCTCCAAAGTAGACCTGAACTAGTTTCGACCCTGTAGGATACCGGCCCCGTTTGCTCAACAATTGTCCCTGGTACCCACGCTGGCCCTGAGGCCGCGTAGTTCCTGCAGTGAACCGGGACCCCTACCGAAAAACTTTTAGAGCTCTCTCCCCCTATGCTTATATTTCTCCCTTCATCCTCCACCCTGGACGGATCCATCCGGTCAAAAAGTGTTACCGGACGCCTCCTCATGAGGAGTTCGGCTGGGGAAAAACCTGAAGCTAAGGGGGTTGTCCTGTAGCAGATGAGGAACTGGCACAGATGCAGGTTCAACTCACCGGGACCCATGCGCCGCAGTGCGTCTTTCGTAGTGCGCACTTGGCGCTCTACCTGACCGTTTGTGGCGGGGTGAAACGGGGCAGCGGTTATGTGCCTGACGGCGTACCTCTCCATAAACATCTTGAACTCTGCCGACGTGAAGGTACTAGCGTTATCGCTTACAAGGACGTCTGGCAGGCCGAAGCAGGCAAAAAGCTTGCGCAACTGTTTAATGGTTGCGGCAGAGGAAGTGCTGTTCATGGGGATTACCTCCAACCACTTGGAGTAGGAGTCGACGACTAGGAGAAACAAGGACCCGCGGAAAGGGCCAGCGAAGTCGACATGGATCCGGGACCATGGCCCGCGGGCCGTATCCCATTCCCTATGGGGTAACCGGGACTCCTCGGGCCGAGAGCTCTGGCAGCTCTCACACGTGCCCACTAAATGCTCTATGTCTCCGTCTATCTGGGGCCACCAAAAGAAACTCCTTGCCAGAGCCTTGGAGCGCACGATCCCGGGGTGGCTGGTGTGCAGTAGCCTCAGCACCTTGGCCCTCAGCTTCTCTGGGATAACCACCCGCTGTCCCCAGAGCAAGCAGCCCCTTTCCAGAGAAAGCTCTACTCTGCGCCTGAAAAACGGCTTGAAATGTTCCTCGGGGGGAGAGGTGGGCCACCCTTTTCTAACCCAGGAACTAACTTGGGCCAGGATCTTGTCGGCCGCCGTGGCCTTGGCGAGGTCGGCCGGCACAATTGGGGGTGAGTCGAGAGACTCAATCAGCAGGACTTGGTGTTCCTGCTCTACCTCGCATGTGGGGTCCCCTAAACTAGGGAGAGGGGATCGGGACAGGGCGTCCGCATGGGAGATCTCCTTCCCTGGGCGATAGACCAGCTCATATTGGTAGGCGTTGAGAAAAATGGCCCAACGCAGCATCCTGGGGGATAGAATTTGCAGGGTTGGTTTGCCGGTAGTGAAGATCCCCAGAAGCGGCTTGTGATCCGTCACTACCGTAAACTCGCGGCCGTATAGGAAATCGTGGAACTTCTTTGTTCCCGCGATTATTGCTAGGGCCTCCCTATCTGTTTGCGCGTAATTGCGCTCGGCTTTCGAGAGGGACCTTGAGTAGTACGCCACCGGGGCTTCCCTCCCGCTCTCCAACACGTGGCACAGGACCGCCCCCACCCCCACCGGGGACGCATCACAGACTAGCACCACTGGTTTTTTCGGATCAAAATGGGTCAGGACCGCATCCGAAGACAGGAGTGACTTAAGCTCTTTGAATGCTCTCTCCTGCTTGTCCCCCCACCGCCAAACCGCATCCTTCTTAAGTAACGCGTGCAGTGGCTCCGCGACCGATGCCTTCCGAGGCAGGAAGGAGTGATAGAAATTTAGGAGCCCTAGAAATGACTGCAGCTCCGGTTTCGCGGTGGGGCGAGGGGCGTCTCTCACGGCCGCTACCTTGGATTCGGAGGGTTTAATTCCGTCCGGGGTTACCTTAAACCCTAGAAACTCTACCTCCCTCGCGAAGAATACGCACTTGTCCCTCCTCAATCGAAGTCCTGCCCTCTCGAACACCGAGAGGACCCCGTCTAGCCTCTTCGCTAACTCTAATTCGCTCCCCGCTGTTATCAACACGTCGTCGAAGTATGGGAGGACGCCTGGAAGCCCCTTTAAAAGGCGCTCCAAGAGGGACTGGAAAATTCCGGGGGCCGAATTCACGCCAAATTGAAGGCGCGTTACCTTAAACGCCCCCTTGTGTGTTACGATCATTTGCGCGGCGGCGGCAGCCGGGGTTACAGAGAGCTGCTGGTACGCCTAGGCCAGATCTAGTTTGGCGAAACACCTCCCCCCATGTAACGTGGCCAGCAAGTGGCTGACCACGGGCACTGGGTATGCATTTGGCCGAATGGCCTTATTTATCGTACATTTATAGTCCGCACAAATCCTGACCTCCCCATTTGACTTGAGGGCTGTAACAATCGGCGTTTCCCACTCCGCCGAGTCAACTGGAACCAAAATCCCCTGCCCCACCAATTTGTCCAATTCCGCCTCAATCTTGTCCTTGAGGGCGAAGGGCACTCTCCTTGGCTTGAGGCGGATGGGCCGGATTTCTGGGTCCAGCTCAAAGGAAACCGGGGGCCCCTTGTATTTTCCGAGCCCCTTCTTGAAAACGTCCGGGTGTGCGTTGCACACGTCCCGCATTGGGTCAGTCTCGATGGCGTTAATGCCGGACAGTTCGATCCCCAGGGGAGCAAACCACTGCGTTCCCAAAAGGCAGCACCTCCCCCCTTTAAGGACCACTAGGGGCAGTTTCTCGGAGTAGTTCTTGAACTTCACCTTGAAGTTCCCCACCCCCAACACTGGGATCCCATTTCCCTGCACGTCCCGTAGATTGGATCTCATGGCCCGCAGTTTGGGCCGCTTCTCTGGGGGAATGCGCATAAACTCTTTTTGGGACAGGATGGAGTAAGAAGAACCCGAGTCTATCTCCATCCTCACTGGGACCCCCTGCAACAGTACCTCTATGAAGAACCGCCGGTGCTCCAAGCCCACACGGTTCATGCCTTCCTCGCTGTGACCGGCTGAGACCTTCCTGGTGCCGGCCGCCTTTCGTTGGTGCGTCTGGGAATGGCTGGAACTGCCCTTGTCCTCGACTCGCCCGCGCCTGCATACTCGGGCGATGTGTCCCTTTCGGCTGCAGTTGTGCACACGGCCTTCCGGAACGGGCACCTCGTGCGGTCGTGGGCCGCCCCACAACCGTCGCAGCGGCGGTCCTGCCGTTCTCGGGTCTGCCGCTTCTCACCTCGCTTCTTGATCCTCTGGATGTCGTCGTCCTCGCTGGAGTAGGGGTCCGCTGTCGTGGATGACTCCTCGGACGACGTTGGTGTGGCGGCGGGCGGCTTGGGGGCCCGCCAGGCCGTCTTCGCTGGTGTCCGCCGGGCCGCCAGCACTGGTGACTTGGCCCTCTCGGACGTGGCCCCTCGAGACTTGAATAGCCGGACGCCGCTCCTGGCCTCCTCGGCTGCTTGGGCCTCCCGCAGTACCTCGTTGAACGTGAGGCGATGGTCGCGGGTCATGAGCCTCCTCTGAAGCTCCTCGTCCCTCAAACCACACAGCATGCGGTCACGGAGGGCCTGGTCCAGGTCATCCCACTGGCAATGCACCGCTGCAAGTCTGAGGGCCGCCGCGTAGGCGGACACGGATTCGCCCGGTCGCTGGTCTCGCCTGTGGAACGCGACCCGGGCTGGGAAGATCGAGACGGGCGGCTGGAAGTGCTCGCGCAGCCTCTCCAGGATACGGTCGATGGGCACCTCGTCCACCTTCCGGGGGGCCACCAGGGTCATCAGGATCCGCAGCGTGGCCGGCCCCACCTGAGCCAGGAAGTGGGAGCGCATTTTTGCGTCGTCATTGACGCCTGTGGTTTCCATTGCGTGCCGAAACTGGCACTCGTAGAGCTCCCATTGTTCGGGCTCGCTGACATCGAACTGGTACGGCTTGACCTTGGGATTCGCCATCGATCCCACCTTCGTCGCCAATTTAGTGTCTTGCACAGAAGACAAAGAAGGAGTCGCAGGAAGGACTAACACAGGTTTATTTATTGATGGTCAGTATGAACATGTGGTAATGGCGGAGATATCTCACATTTATACAGTGGTACAATACATTTGAATCTTGCTGCACGGTAGCTCATTGGCTGCTACCGGCATGACGTCGTCCTGGTCACGCCCATCTTCGTGGTGGCTCAGTAGTAGTTTGCTATTGTGGGGATTTCCCGCGGCTGCAGGTGATTTTGAGGAATGAGGACCATGTGAGTTGAACACTCGCAGCTGCCCTCTATGGGCAGCTTGCTCGCGTTCCATTAACAGCTGTGTTACATTGTAATTGTGGTCAGGTTACATTCATACATTTCTTAAAGCAGCATTGTACATACATAACAGCAACGCTACCAAAAGTCCACCGGGCTTTCCCTCTCTGAGTCGGCAAACCATCCCAGCATTTTCGGGACTCACCTGTAGGCTGGAGAAATCAATCAATGCCACAGGGAGGGTCATACGGGATCTTCAAATGGAAATCACTGAGCTTCATCAAGACCAAATGCAGGACAGACTGGCCATAGATTACCTGTTAGCAAAATCCGGAGGATTTTGTAAACTGGTCGGGAACCAGGGATGTCGGGTAAAATTCCAGGATCTGAATAATACTATTGAGAAAGAACTTCAGAATTTACAGGAGAGCATTATTAACAATGTACGCACTGATGTTAATCTCTTTGATTGGGTGACTTCTTGGTTGCCTGATTTATCTGTCCTTAGACAAGTTTTCTTTTATGGGTTTATTATTATTATCTGCTTTATACCTTTGTATTTTTGCATTACTTGTATTCCTAATCTTATTTCTATGTGTAACACATGTCCATTGCGTAGAAGGGAGACATCGAGTTTTGCACGACGGCAATTGTACTCAATGAGGTATCATCCTCCGGAACAAGGTACCATGAGTCAGGAGGGGTACGATGTCCAGGAGGACAGTGATGATGTATATGATGACATGCAGGGGTATGATTAGCCGTCCCTCTCTCAAATTTAAATGAAAAAGGAGGACATGTAGGAATGCATCTGGATTCTGTCAGGCTGTCTCTGACACATTTTGTAAACAAAAGCCTCTTTGCTTGCTATTCTCCTTATCTCTCCTTTTTTGGGTTCTGACACTTCTGATTGGCTGTTTGCCCTCAGTTTTGGCTCTGCTAAGTTTCGTTTCTGGTATACAATGCTTGCTAAGTTTCGTTTCTGGGGCTCTCTGCCTGGATAAAGAGAAGGATGAGTATCGTTTGTCAGCCAAGGACTGGAGTCGTGTTTTTCTGTCTCTACCTCAAAAGATCTGAGGATATAAACTGCTGCTAATGAGACTGACTGATTGAAGATATCTTTGCATGAATCAAATCCCAACAAACGAGCCAGCACTGTTTGCATCTACAGATGTTTCTGTGGACACATATCAGGCATGCCTCAACAATATGGAATGCTGTTTACATTCCCACCAAAGTGGTCCCTATTTATATACTTGCAGTTTCTTGCTTTTGAACTGCTAGGTTGGTAGGAGCTGGGTCAGAGATGGGAGCTCACTCTGTCATGCAGTACTCGGGAATCGAATGCTCCAGTCATCGAGTTCAGTATCTTAACCACTTGAGCCACCACAGCCCCAATCTCTGATAGCAATTCATTATTCTGGGACTCCATTATTTGTTACTTGTGAATGTGACATGGCCAGCCCATCTTAATTTGTTCATCAGGTATTCTGTTGCTACGTCTTTTAGCTGTCATCTTCACCTGATATCCTCATTATTTACTTCATTGTGAAGTGGAGATTCCAAGCATTGATTGCTCCATTGCTTGTTGTTACTTGCAGCAGTTTTTTCCCCACAGCTGTTAAAGCCCACATATCACAGCCATATGTCATTGCTTTCAAGGTCGTAAAATTGAACAAATTTGCCTTTGTTCCTGTTTTAGCTTTTGACTTCAAAATAGCTGACAGTTATCTGAATTTACTCCAAACAGCTTTGTCTTCTAGAGCAGTGTTCCCCAAACTTTGGGTTTGGGACCTTATCTGGGTGTTACCCAACTCTGGGTGGTGAACAAGCAAAAAAACAATAACAGCAATACCCACAACAAATTAAAACCCACCACCGACGAATACATCACAAACTAAACTAAACTAATTGGCATCTGAGGGCATCGGGACTGAACCTAACTGGTTAATTTAGCAATAAGTGAACAACGCCCTGAAAGGCCTCCTTAAAGAAGAGTGTTTTAATTGTTTTTATAAGATAGCCAGTGATGCGGCCTGGGGCAGCTAGGGTTACCATAATTCTATCCCCACAAACTGGGACTGTTTCATGTTCAGAGAATAAAGAAGCAGACGAGTGAAGTAGTGAAATTCAGCTCTTTATTAGTGGGTTTTGAACACAGCTTGGATGGGGCAAAACTCGGACTTATATACACTATAAACAGTAACATTAACAATAATACAACAAGCCCATTGGCTAACAGAGTGTGCACATTTTTCAATCCATTTATTTGCACAAGAATAGATACATGAGAAAAGATACATTCTGCTCCTGTCAGAAAACACAGTTAACATACATAACATTCTTCCCCCTAGGTAAAAACAAAATCCTTTAACCAGGATGGCGGTCTAGTTTCCCTTCTGGGTCGGACGCTTGGCTGAGCCAGCTCAGGGGCTTGTAGGATGGGCGACCCAACTGGAGTGAGGGATTGACTAGAGGGGGAGGATTGTAAACCCAAATTTAAGCCCCGTTTGTCAGATGGAAGAGCAGGGGATCGCTCAAAACCAAAATCTAATTCTGTGGATGAATAAGACAACTCAGGGTCCCTCCTGTCTGTACTAAGAGTTGAGGGAGACTTCAAGCAAAATTGGTCATCATCAATAAAGGAATCCAGAGTGCTAGGCTGAGACAGTGTAGGGGTACACATGGCCTGAATAGGGGAGCATTCCACAAATTCCCCTTGAAATTGGTTCCTAGAAGACACTTCTGGGTCAATGTTGGCTGGTTGCTGACTATTACTTCTGCCCCCTGGGTTTAAACGGGTGGGGGCCAACCCTAGCATTGAGTGTCTGTATTTGTCTTGTGGGTCTCAATTGATACGTGTGCCTCCTCCAGATCAGACCAGTGGCTGTTTCGATTCTGTAGGAAACAGGACCAGTTTGATCTATCACAAACCCAGGCACCCACGTAGGGCCACCAGCTGCATAACTGCAGCAATGTACAGGGTCTCCGGACGAGAAACCCTTCTGGTGTTGGATTGCTATATTTGTGCCTTTGTCCTCTACCCTAGAGTGATCCAATCTGTCCAGCAAGGATGATAGTTTGCTTTGCTGGAGCAATTCAGCATGGGACAGCCCTGAGGCAAGGGGGGTGAGCCTATATGTGAAAAGAAACTGGCATAGAGTGAGGGAGCTCCAAATCCCCTTCACCCATAGCTGGAGCTCCAAATCCCCTTCACCCATACGCCGAAGCACGTCTTTAGTTGTGCGCACCTGCTGCTCTACCTGGCCATTAGTGACTGGGTGGAATGGGGCAGCAGTGATGTGCCTAATTGCATTCCTTTCCATGATTGGAATTCTGCAGATGTGAACGTGGACATGTTGTCGGACACCAGCACATCTGGAAGTCCAAATGCTGCAAACAGCCTTCTTAGGTGCATTATCATGGCGGCTGAAGTGGTATTAGGCACCCTAATCACTTCCAGCCACTTAGAGAATGAATCCACAACCAACAAAAATAGGGCACCCCTAAATGGACCTGCAAAATCTATGTGCAACCTGGACCACGGGCCCCGAGCAGAATCCCATTCCCGAGAGGGAAGGTGGGATTGCTCTGGGCAAGAGGATTGACAACTGGCACAAGTGCCAACCATTTGTTCTATGTCTTGGTCCAGTTGAGGCCACCAAAAGTAGCTACAGGCAAGATCTTTGGAACGGACAATTCCCAAGTGATTTGTGTGAAGTAGATGTAAAACCTTTTTCCTGAGAGTGACAGGAATGACCACCCGCTGGCCCCATAGAAGGCAACCTTGTTCCACTGACAGTTCCAAATGCTTGCGGTGGAATGTTCTGAATTCCTTGGCTAGAGGAGAGACAGGCCAGCCTTTTGTACCCAAGACATTACTTTAGTCAATGTTATATCCTTGGCCATAGCCTTGGCTATATCTGAGGGGATGACTGGGGGCGAGTCAAAAGCCTCAATCATAAGGACCTGGTGGTCACTTTCGATCTCGCAATCGGCTTCTCCGACCCCTGGCAGTGGAGAACGTGACAGGGCATCAGCATGGCTGATGTTCTTGCCGGGCCTGTGCACCAAAGTAAAATCGTATGCATTTAGGAAAATTGCCCAACGCAACATGCTTGGGGACAGAATTTGAGGCATGGGCTTCCCGTTCACAAAGATTCCAAGGAGAGGCTTGTGGTCAGTTACGATGGTAAAAGATCTTCCGTAAAGGTAATCGTGGAATTTCTTAGTGCCTGCCACGATTGCCAATGCCTCCCTGTCTGTCTGAGTGTAATTTTTCTCAGGTTTTGAGAGTGAATGGGAATAGAATGCTACGGGTGCTTCCCTCCCTTCATTTAGTACATGGCATAACACAGCTCCCACCCCCACAGGGGATGTATCACATACAAGTACAACTTCCTTGTTAGGATCAAAATGAGTTAATACAGCATCCGAAGATAGCAGCCTTTTAAGTTCTAGGAATGTTTTCTCCTGGCAATGGCCCCGGTGCCAAACAGTATCTTTCTTAAGAAGCCGATGTAATGGTTCGGCAACTGAGGCTTTGCGATGGAGAAAAGCATGATAGAAGTTTAACAATCCTAGAAATGATTGCAATTCGGCTTTAT
Source organism: Bradypodion pumilum (assembly GCA_035047305.1). Lineage (NCBI taxonomy): Eukaryota > Metazoa > Chordata > Lepidosauria > Squamata > Chamaeleonidae > Bradypodion > Bradypodion pumilum. The sequence continues at coordinate 476,626,102 of JAWDJD010000002.1, forward strand.
ATTTTGGCCTGGGTGCATTTCGTACGGCCGCCACCTTGGAATCAGAGGGCATGATACCTTGGGGTGTAATGCAGTACCCCAGGAACTCCACTTCCTGTGCCAAAAACACACATTTGTCTCTTCTGAGACGTAGACTGGCCCTCTCGAAACGTGAGAGGACTTCATTGAGCCTGGCCGCTAGTTCGGCGGTGTCCTTAGCGGTGATCAGGACATCGTCAAAATATGGCAGGACACCAGCAACCCTTTCAAAATACGTTCTACAAGAGATTGAAATATTCCGGGAGCCGCATTCACCCCAAATTGTAGTCGTTACCTTAAATGCCCCCCTATGCGTTACTATGGCCTGGGCTATGGCAGCAGCAGGTGACACAGTCAATTGTGTGAGACAGAATGCTGGACTAGATGGGCTGTGGCCTGTTCCAGCAAGGCTGGTCTTATGTTCTTATGTTATGTAAGTTCAGCATCTTAATTAGAAAACCAAATCTGCCAGAGACACTGTCATTTCTAATTTGGTCTACCAAAAACTCACCTCAGCGGCAAAAATTAGATTTTTTCATTTCGATCCAGCCTTCCTCAAATACACCAGAGAACAAAGAGGGGAGTCGTTGTTGGACTCCCCATGGATACCACGGAGGCACTCTTCTTGATTTCATGTTTGCCAAGCGCTGTTGTTTTCTTTTGTTATTCCAGCTTCATTCTTTCCTGGGAAACACACACTTCTTCAATACTTCCATGGATGGGGTGTTTCTGGACAAGAAGGGGAAACTGGGGGCCCAGTTTGATGCAATGAACTGGGTAGCCTTTCCCAAGAACAAGACCTTTGGTCCTGTGAAGTTTGGAACTTTGGATCAACAAGGATCTGCAGGAATGAAGTTCACCCTTGACCTGGATGCATCTGAATGGCCCAGGATATTTAACCAGGTGGGTGGATATTTTTTAAAAAATAAAAAAAATAACAACAGTATTTCATATTATACATGTCCACATTTTAAGTTCTATTAATCTGATAGGAGTGACAATTTTATGGTAAGAGGGCTTTGGCAAGAATGCCTTTTTGTGATATATTTGTTCCTTCAGGAGCATTTTGGAATGCCCTTGATGAAAGGAGAGAAATTAGGTAGGACTATTCCTTTGGCTGGAAAGCCCCTTGAAAGTAGCATGAGATGACCCTATAAGGCTCCTTGAGGCCGTCTCAGTGTCTGCGTTGGAGTTCCATAGGCTGATGATTCTGGGGGACTTCAATCTGCCTTCACTGGGGAGTGGTACTGAGGTTGCATGGGAGTTCATGGCTTCCATGGCAGCCATGGGCCTGACTCAGGTAATTCAGGGCACGACCAGGGGCGGTGGCCACACACCGGATTTAGTTTTCTTGTTGGAGGGGTGGCAGAGTGATCTGAGATTACAGAAATTAGACATTACACCTGTGCCATGGTCGGATCACTATCTGGTGGCTTTAGACTTTCTGGGGGCGGCATTTCACAGCAGGGTGGCAGGGTCTATTAAATTGGCCCATCCCTGGTGAGTGATGAATTCCAGAGGGAACTGGGGGATTTTCCTCTGGATCGGCTACACGATTCGCCCGAGGCGCTCGTTGACTTGTGGCACAGGATGACGGCAGTGGCCTTGGATGAAATCACGCCACTACGGCTTCTCTGAGCCTGTGGGGCATGGTCATCCCCATGGTTCATGGAAGAACTGTGGAAGCTCAAACGGGCAAAGAGACGCTTAGAGCGCCGCTGGGCACTAGCTAAAGCCGCTATTAGGGCCTACCTGGTGGCGATAGGGGTCAAAGTCCTATCTGGGTGTCTGGAGGATGTTGGGGTCTACAACTGAATCCCAGCAAGACTGAGTGGCTATAGGTTGGGGGCCCTGCGTTGTCCCAGGAACTACCATCTTTGGTCCTGGATGGGGCAGTTCTGCCCCAGACAGACCCGGTGCGCAACTTGGGGGTCCTCCTGGACTCACGACTGCTGCTCGAAGAGTAGGTGGCGGTCGTGGCCAGGAGGTCTTTTGCACAATTTTGGGTAATCCGTCAGTTGCACCTACTCCTGGACCGGGACTCCTTGCTCATGGTCACTCATGCTCTGGTCGCCTTCAGACTAGATTATTGTAATGTGCTCTACATGGGGCTGCCCTTGATGACCATTCAGAGGTTGCAGCTGGTCCAGAATGCAGCTGCCCGGGTGGTGATAGGGTATGGACGTTATGTCCATGTCTTGCCATTGCTCTGGGAGCTGCACTGGTTACCAGTTTGCTTCCGGGTACAATTCAAGGTGCTGGTTTTGACCTTTAAAGCCCTCTATGGTAGTGGGCCAGGATACCTAAGAGACCGCATCGCCCTAAAGATGTCTGTCTGTCCATCCAGAGCGAACTGGAGGGGCTCTCTAATTATACCATCAGCTAGAGGGCCTTCTCTGTGTCCGCACCGGTCCTTTGGAACCTCCTGCCAACAGAGTTACGGCTCCAGATGGAACGGCTGCCCTTCAGAAAAGAACTCAAAACCTGGCTGGCGGGCCAAGTATGGAGTGCAGATGGAAGGGTGACCCCCGCTGGTTGGTTGGTATAAAGCAGAATCTTTCCCCCTTCTGTTCCAGCACTCTTTTATGGGGTGGGTAGTTTTAATTAGTTTTAATTGTTTTTATTATTTTTTATGATGACAGTACCCTGTTTCCCCGAATATAGGACCTCCCATAATAGGACACCCCCCTTTCCCCCCCTGCCTTTGAAATATAAGGCTCCATCCAAAAATAAGACCTCCTTACCTCCTGGCTGTAAGGCGGCCGGCGTGGCCCATAAGAAAGCCTGCCGCATCGGAGTCTCGATTGCCTCCCCGCTCACAACCAAGGGAAGGTTCCCCTGGTGAGAGCGGGGTTGAGACTCCAATGCGGCAGGCCTTCTTATGGGCCATGCTGGCCGCCTCACAGCTTAGGCCAGTCTCGATCACGCTTCCCCACTCGCAACCAAGGGACACTTCCCTTGGTTATGAGTGGGGAAGCGCGATCGAGACTGGTATTCTTCTTCATGGAAAAATAAGACATCCCCTGAAAATAAGACCTTGTGCTAATTTTGGAGTTTAAAAAAATATAAGACAGTGTCTTCTTATATTCGGGGAAACACGGTATATGTTTTATTGCTGTTTTACTTTGTGATTGTGAACCGCCCTGAGTTGGCCTTGGCCGAGTGGGTGGTGTAGAAATTGAACAAATAAATAAATAAATAAGGCTGTTTTGAAACACTCTGTACCTGCTGAAATGTTAGTATGGCAATCTCAGACCCCAGAGGGAAATCCCTGGTGGAGAGTGTTGCCGAAAATGGGCAAATTGCAGATTGTGTGGTTGTGGGTTACCAAAAGTAATACATGTGTGACCCGGAAATAGCTATTTTAATTTATTAACATCTTCCCTTAACAAAATAAGTATGCAGTTAAAGATAACAACAAAGCTTGCATAAATACTTTAATTAATTGTGCTAATTTATAGTGTGGCCTAGAAAAAGCCATTTTTTATGAAAAGACAGTTACACAAAAAGTCCTGAGTCCTCTATCTAAGTGAAGCAGACTTGCGTGACTGTACATTTTTGAACGTTCTAAATGAATATGTAATGTCAAGTTAAAATATGAGATGCCTTCCACTCATCGGCCCCACCTGGGGTTTGCCAAAAAGGTATATAAGTCTGACTGAATTGTTAATTGGGTTCTTGGATCTATATGGAACCAAGCACCACATATGTACATGTTATGTTATAATTGATTTTGTTGATAAAATCTCTTTTCCCTCAAAATTTCTCTGGCTGTTTCATTTATGTTTAAAGAAACTTATAACATATTGTTTTTTGAGAGTTTTCAGGTGATGCATGCACCAAAAGTAAGAGAGAAAGGCTTTATTATTGTAGTATGGGCTCCTCTTGCAATGAGTGAGGCAAAGGTATAAACTAACAAAGGTCTTTTATAGACCAGGCCCATGATATAGATATCTGATTTTACAAAATTCACAATAACGAAGACCTGGTCTCATCTATTATTTTGCATACTAACTCAATTCTTTTACCTTCTTCCTGGCATATACACAGAGACATGGTGAGAGAGTGGATGGGGGCTCCATCAGGTCGATGTAGAACAATTCTTTTAAATTGCTTGAGGTCTGTCAGGACTTATTCTTTTGTCTAATTTTGTTCTGATTAATCCATGGCTAAAAGCAAAGAATTGACTGCAAAATTGAGGTTTTCAAGCAGGCTCAACCTGCTTCTGGGCTTAATTTCCTCACTTTAGACAGAAACTGGGTGGGATTAAATACAAAATATATTAATAGATGTTTGATAGGGATTTTACACCTTCAAAACATTTATATTAATTTGATGGAAAAGGCACAAAGCTTTTGGCAAATAGATTACAAACAAGAGAGAAAAGAAGACTGTAACAAATGGGAACAGTGCAGTGGTGGGCTTCAACCAGTTTGCACCGGTTTGGGTGAAGCGGTAGTAAAACTGGATGTCCCCGCCCACTTCCATGACCCACCCCGCCCATCTCCTCCTCTAGTCTCACCCCACTGTGGGCTCGGCCAGGACACGACAAAGAGCCAGAAATGGCCCCTTCTCTTCTCCGCCTCACTGCCAGGTGGGAACCGGCATCAATGCCCTCGTCTGGCCAGGGAGGGAGTGAGGAAGATGAGGAGGAGGAAGAGAAGGAGGAGGAAGCGCCTCCACTGCTGCTCATAGCTGTCAAGTGTCCCGTATTGGCCAGGAACCTCCCGTATTTTACCCCCTTTCCCGGCGGCGTCCTGTATCAGTCACACTGCAATGCCCTAATGCCGCCACTGGAGGGCTGCACAGGAAAAGCATAGCTGTCAAGTTTTCCATTTTGTCCAAGAAATTTCCCTTATTTTCAAATCCAAAACTTGACAGCTATGCTGCTGCTGTTGTCCTGGGGGCGGGGAGGAGGACGAAGAGCCCCAGCTGGACTCGGCAAGGATGCTATGCCACTGCCACCACTGCCGGTCCAGGGCACTCCTTTTGTCGCTGAAGCACCCCACCATCACTGCCCACCCTTCTCCGCCATGGCCTTGAGGTGTCATCACAGGAAGAGGAGAGGGCAATGGCAGCTCCAGCTGTCTCATCATTGAGGGGTGGTGGGGCCGAACCCAGCCTCCCTGTCACACTTTCTGTGGGAGTCGCTGCCCTGGCCCTCACCACCTCGGCCCACGTCCGCCATGGCTTCTTGATGAGTCTCCGAGGGTCATGGAGCTCCCTGGGCCAGCAGCAGTCTACCTCGGAGCAGCAGTTAGTCTTTAAGGTGCCACATTTTTGTCTTTTTGTTTTGTTTACTTTCTGATATGCTTGTACAGAATAAAACCTTTGAAATGGTAGCTGTGTTAGTCTGTGTTTCAAGTATACCAGGAAGTAAACAAAACAAAAAGACAAAAATGTTGTGGCACCTTAAAGACTAACTGCTGCTTTGAGGTAGACAGGCCCAGGGAGCTCCACGGTCCTCATTCCTTCCCTCCCCCCTCCCAGGGAAACCACCTTAGGCTCTCCCATAACAAACTGTTGTATTTTAATGTGCGCTTTTGTGGATCGAGTCCACTGGGCACACAATGGTTGGCTAGCATAACAAATAAGTTTACAAATCAATGTGGCTTTTTACAACTGGTAATAACTGCAGTGGCTCTCAAGTGGCTAACCCACTGATCTTGATGACTGGAAGATCAGCAGGTCAGCATTTTGAGACCTGAGTACTGCGCAATGGAATGAGGTCCCATCTCAGTCCCAGCTCCTGCCAACCTAGCAATTCGAAAGAAAGAAATTGTAAGTAGATAAATAGGGACCACTTTGGTGGGAAGGTAAACAGTGTTCTGTGTGCTCCGGTGTCTAGTCATGCCTGCCACAGGGCCACAGAAAACAGCACTGGCTCTTTGGCTATACAGAGATGAGCACTGAACCCTAGAGTTGGATATGACTGGCTTTTGAGCAAGGGCTACCTTTACCTAATAACAGAAGATCCCTGATTGGTATTCAAATTTGCTGTGAAGTTTGGTCCTGTTTAGTTCAAGTGGTAAAGGTTGCCCTTGCTTAAAAGCCAGTCATATCTGACTCTAGGGTGCAGTGCTCATCTCCATTTACAGCCAAAGAGCCAGTGCTGTCTGTGTTTGCAGATGTTTTCATGGTCATATGGCAGGCATGACTAGATTGCCCAACCATTCACATGGCCACACCCACCCATTCACATGGCCACACATCCACAAAGTAGGTCATGCCCACAGAGTAGGTAGTAAAAAAATTGAATCCCACCACTGGAACAGTGAAACACCTTTAGATTCTGAAAGGTTTCTGAAATCTTTTCTGCATTTTTATGAAGTTGTTTGTTATTTAGAAATACAAAAGGTTTTTCAAAAACAGGTTCCACTGCCTCCTCTAAAACTTCTTCAGAAAGCCTCAATTTCATAATAGCCTTCTCGGTCAGACTCTCCCCCTTGCCAGGTGTACAGAGAGCTGCCATCCTGGATATGCCAAGATGATTCAAGAAGAGAAGCCAATTTGCTGCCACGGTTGTTCCCCATGTGGAGAAGGGACAATCTCCACCAGAGAAGGTAGGTGACTCACAGAGTTATGGGGAAATCCTTGGGAAGATTACCTCCAGCAACCGGAGGGCATGTGTTTTCGTGTCAGAGATTACTCTGGGTTGAAAGGATTTTTTTTGCAGGGAATGCCCAAATGAGGCTCCTTTCATGTCTCTCATTGTGCAGTTCTTGGGGAATTGAACCCCATCCTTCTGGTCTCCAAGCACAGTGCTTTTACCCACTGAGCCACTGGGGAGCTGCAGCCAGAGAGTCACAACACATGTTGTGGATTGGGCTGTGCAACCAGTTCAGGCTGATTGCAAATGGCAGACTCAGTCAGGATGAACCTTACAGGGAAATTCTGATTCCAGAGCCCGTAACAAATCAAACCAACCTTCTATTGGTGGGTGGGGGAATTTAAAGTGAAATTTGAAGGGAGGGTGAGTGGGTGGGAAGCAAAGTTGTTTGGCTACCTCTCTAACATTCACCATGTTCACTCCCCTCTCTTGCATTCATTTTGGACATCAGTGTTTCTCCATGGAAATACAAAGGAAAGTCTACGCCAGTTTCTCTCTTCTATTACATATTTAGCAATCTATTCAGAACAGAGGCACAAATTTATTGGGATGAATGGTACAGTGACCTCGCTGCATAACTCATCCTAAGACTAAGACTGACAAGGTCTTCAAACCAAACTTTAGGGCCCTTGGAGAGTCTTTTTAATGTCAGCTTGCTTTACAACCATATTTCAAGCTTGCTTTACAACCATTTTATATCTGAAGTAAATGGGCCACTTTGAGCACCAGGGACATGGAGTCTTTTTTCTCTTGAAGAACACGGAATGCATCTCTGATCATAGCATATTTTGAAAGGTTCTCAGCATCTCATGAGCCAAAAGCATCTTGGTTTGATTGCTTCCTGCTTTGAACCCCAAAAGAAACATGACCTATAAATAAAACAAGCAAAAAACATCTAGGAAAGGCGAAATATTTTAAGTGCAAGAAAGATGACATTATTACTATTATAACAATAGGAAAAACAATGTCTCATACTGTTCTCTTTTTTGTTATTGATGCTTTTCCTGCCATGCCAGTGTTACTTGAAAAATATCATTAGACTGCTAATTGTCCTCTTTTTTTGTTTCTTTAATCAAACAATGCGTATAGTGAGTGGATGCAGACACTGAGAGAACTAAGCAAGAGTTCTCATTGAGGTTACTTTTATCCAATCTCATGCCTCACTTTGTATTTCCTGTAGCGGGGTGCCCAAACTTTTTTCACTGTGGGCCCTGACCATGCCCTGGAACAGCTGAGCAGGCCTGACCAAACATCCCAAAAGTGAATGCTTCTCTGTATGCACGAAAGCATCTGTATTCACTTCCAGGTTTGGGCGTATGTTTCTGCACATGCGCGAACACATCCATGCCAAACCAGGAAGTGAGTCCGCGCATGAGCAGAAGTATCTGCACCCACTTCCAGGAGTGGCAAGGGCATTGTGGGCCTGATGGAATGGCTTCGTGAGCCATATCCAGCCCATGGGCCATAGTTTGAGCATGCCTGACCTATAGCCTAATCTGAGAGACATCAGCTTTGCAGTGGCAACAGAAGAGTGCCATATAACTATCTATACCTATAAAATGGTGCGTTAACCATTGGAATGTGACAAAGGATGTTGCACCAGGCCCCACTAGCCCCATCCGAGCCTCCATGCACTCGCCCGAACGGGGTTCGCAGGTAACTGTCGGGTTGAAATTTTTGGCCGGGGGGGTGGGCAGGAGCCCCCCGGATGCAAACAAAAAAAAGGGAACTTCAATTCCCAATGTTCCTTGCACCGCGCCAGAGGCAATCAGGCTGAGCGGCGTGGCAAAAGGAATGTTCGGAAACGCGCCGCGGCCAATCAAAAAAAAGCCGCAGAAAAAACCGCTGCAATAATCAAACACGCGCACGCAAAACTACAAGCCCAAGCGTCCTGTGCGCCATTAGCGCGCAGTACGCTGAGGTAGCCGGTGCGCGAAAAAACAACAACCCCGCCGCTGCCCTTACTTTCCACGGGCCAGGGATCGAGCCTGGCCCATGAAAAGAAAGAACACCCCCCCACACCCTTTTCTTTCCACGGGCCAGAGATCGAGCCTGGCCCGTTAAAAAAAAGAACCCCCCCAAAAAAAAAGTACACACAAAATTTTTGAAAAACATTCACAAAAACAGTTAAAAAGAAACACAAAAACATCCAAAAAGTAACCACAAAAACATCACAAAGACACCCCCCCAAAACCCAACACAACCCCCCCCAAAAAAAAACACACACCAGAGAGCTTACCAGGAGACGTCTTCACTCCATGACGACTGGAACTCAACTGAGAAAATAAAGAAAATACTTACTGGAAGCGACACCCAGAGGACAGAAGAGAAAAATTGTAGAGAGGAAGAAAAGCTCACCACCCCCACCCAGAGGCCACAAGAGAAAAAACATTCAAAAATATTGCAACTAATAAGATTAATTCCAAAATTAATCAAATAAGTTATCAAAACATTCAAAAATATTCACATTAATCTCAAAAAATACCAAAAAAACCAGAAATCACTTTTCACTCAAAAAAACCAAAGAAAAAATAATAAAAAATGCGTAAAAATAAAGATTAAAAAAAACAAAATTAATTTTTAAATTTAAAAAAATTATTTACATTAAATAAATTAAATTAAATTAAAATTTGCATAAATATAAAACAAAAACCTTCCAAAACCAATTTAAAGAGCCCGGCACTGAGGAAGTCAGCGCGCAAAAATTAAAAATACACACACTGGGAGCACAAGTCTGCCGCAAAATGTCGATGCCACAAAATCACAAAACCATTCAACACCATTTAAAACAGCCCAGCACCATTGGTTCAAGAAAAAAAAAGACCTTTACTATCCAACACAATTTTACAAATATGCTAGTTAGCTGTATAAAATGACACTGAAAACCTTCCTTGCTTTTCTCTTCCTCACAGATGCAGACCATTGCACGAAATGCCCAGTTGATCAGTATCCAAACAAGGACCACGACTGCTGTGTCCCCAAGATGATAACCTTCCTCACCCATGAAGAATATCTGGGCATCATCCTGGTTTCCTTGGCCCTATTCTTCTCCTTAATCACCACCTCTGTGTTAGGAATCTTCATTAAACATCAAGAAACTCCCCTAGTCAGAGCCAACAACCGAGACCTCTCCTACGTCCTCCTCATCTCCCTCCTGCTTTCCTTCTTCTCCTGCTTCCTCTTCATCGGCCAGCCGAGGAAAACTACTTGCTTTCTCCGACAAACATCCTTCAGTATCATCTTCTCAGTTGCCGTCTCATCCCTGTTGGCTAAAACTATCACTGTGGTGCTGGCCTTCCTGGCCACCAAGCCCGGGAACAGGGCCAGGAGATGGCTGGGGAAGAGTCTGGCCAATACCATTCTCCTCTCCTGCTCTGGGGTACAAGTTCTCATCTGCTCCATCTGGCTGGCCACCTCTCCCCCTTTCCCAGACTTTGACATGCATTCCCGGCTTGGGGAGATTGTTCTGCAATGCAATGAGGGATCTCTGGCCATGTTCTACACTGCTCTTGGCTACATGGGCTTCATGGCTGCCATCTGCTTCACAGTGGCCTTCCTGGCCAGGCAGTTGCCTGGGGCCTTCAATGAAGCCAAGCTGATCACCTTCAGCATGCTGGTCTTCTGCAGTGTGTGGGTGTCCTTTGTGCCCACCTACCTGAGCACAAAGGGGAAATATATGGTGGCTGTGCAGGTCTTCTCCATCTTGGCCTCCAGCGCTGGGCTCCTGGTCTGTATCTTCATCCCCAAATGTTACATCATTTTGCTGAAACCTCATTTGAACACAAAGGAGCATCTAAAAAATTAAAGCCATAGTTCTTTTAAATGTTTTTAGTAAATCTTTGGAAACTCTTTTAACAAAACTCACAAAACTGGAACTGACTTCAGTGTGATGTTTGCTTGACATACTGCTAGTCCCGCATCACTTTCTCACATCTTGTTTTCCACTGGGCATCTTTTAAAATACCTCACTGGAAGTAATCCAGCTTCTGAATGTGTGAATTAACCCCACAAAGGGATTTGTGTGATCTCATGAAATGCTCATGGCTGTGAGGAGCAGAGCAATGGTGAGGTCAAGCCCTTCAGTTTGTGATGCATAAAGGCTAAAGTCCTGCTCCTCCACATTGTCTACTAGTAGATGACCCAAAGCACCAAGGGATACTGAGTGGTTGTTTCAAATAGGAGAACTTGGCGGAGGTCACCAGAGAGCATCCATCATCTCCGCAACTACACAAATTTCCTGCTGAGCTTCAAGTACTTTTTGTGATTTTTTTCAATTGTTGAATAAGGAGTTGAGTATATTAAAGCAACCCCGCCTCTAGGGTCACTTGTCCTGTATTAGACTGTTTGGGTTTTAGTCTGTGTCGTCACTAGTTTTTCATCGTCATGTTGCTATTCTACTGTTTTATGTCTCCTATTCACATTCGAATTTTGCCTTACAAACAATGTGTGTTTGTTTAAATCAGGGGTAGCCAAACTATGGCCCATGGGTTGGATCCACCCCACTGTGTCAAATCATCTGGTCTGTGCCACCCTCACCGCTCCGAGAAGCAAAAGTAAAACATGTATGCACATAATGTTGTCGAAAATGCTCTGTGCCTGTCGTAAATGTGTTTATGACAGTTGTGGGTCATTTACAGCATCAGCAATCCTTTCAGATACAAACTGCTAATATCTGACTAGGATACCGCTAAGCAGGACCCTCCACCCATGTTCTCTCACCTTCCACACTGTATCAAGCCTTCAAAGTTAACCAGGCAGCAGTACATGGAATTTTCTAGACTCAGGAAGTCTGCTTAACTTACAACGAGACTGGGTAAAGCCTTCCAGCCCGCTGAGGTGTTATTATCTTAGAGCAGGACTTCTCGACCTACAGCTGGATGCAGCCGCAACACGATTTCATGTAGCCCACCACCACCTCCGCCACACCAGGAAGTGCCATGTATGGCAGGTGGAGCAAAATGTCCATCCAACCCCCAAAGCTGTCTGAGGTAGCATGACCCGGCTCTCGGCTTGAAAAGTTTGAGAACCCCTGGCTTAGAGCAACTTCAGCTGAGAAAATAAAAATATTATTATTGTGGAAGCAATAGCCATGGCAACCCTCTCTTCTTCACTGGCAATAGTCATACCGATTTCATGAAATAGTTCTTAGGTTATTTAGAATAAGGTAGAGTTGTAAGAATAAAGATCTTCAGTAGGTTCAAAGCATTGGTAACAAAAATAAAAACCATAATCAAAACTCATCAAAATATCAGAGACACCCAAAAACAGTCCCTTCTCCCAAACATAAAATAAGTAATCATTATTCTTGGTTTCTGCATCCTTTCAGCAGTCTTACTAAAGCAAGATCACATCTTGAGATCCTAAAGTGAACTCACTCCAATTCCAATCTGTCACTAGGTTCATCATCATCATCATCATCATCATCATCATCATCATCATCATCATCATCATCATCATCATCATCATCATCATCATCGGTTTATTTATACCCCGCTTCCCTCAGCCTGAAGGCGACTCGAAGCGGCAGAACAACAATATCAAAACAACAATAGGACAATCAATATCAGAATAACAATAATACAGCAGTAATATTAATAATACAGCAATAATAAATACACAAATACCAATTAGCGGTGCAATAATACCAATAACAATATAAAAGGTTAAACTCAGAGTATTGCCTAGTTCATTAGCTTTAACCAATCAAATGGTTATTGGTCAAATAGTTCTCACTTCCTTCCCACAGATTATTGTTTACAGTTAGCACAGCATAGTTGTGGCTCATGGTAGCAGAGCAAGCATTCTTGTGAAGGCCTTGTGAAGGTGCTACATCCTGAAAATTCTAACACCTGCTGATAGCATGAAAGTACTGTACTGTACTGTAAAACAATGGCCTACTAGCATTCTTTAAAGCTTAACACATTTCTAACATGAGGAAATCCATTTTCTTAGCATATAAGATTCTAAGTACAGCGGAACCTCAGTTAATGGAATTAATGCATTCCACGGGACATTTCTTACAGTGAAAATTACTTTAACCGAAATGTGGTTTCCCATATGAATGCATTGAAAACCAATTAACCTGTCCTGGATATCAGGACACCCCCCCAAAACAACAACAACAACAACACCCTGTTATTTCTGTTCAAAACTCTTTATAAAGTGGCAAAAAATTCCAAAGTGCAGTTTATGAGGAATTTTAAACAGAAAAAAATTGTTGTTTTGGAGGGGGGTTTCTGACCTTCAGAACAGATGAGATTAGTTTTCAATGCATTTCTATGGGAAATCACGCTTTGCGCCCTCTAGTGACTGACTCTGGTAATAACCTGACAGTTAGCTGTTAGTTCCCCCACTACCCCAGAAGTGTCGAGCACTCTTTTCAGCTGCTGAAACACACCAAAATGAGCCAGCTTAGTACCCGACTGTCAGCTGTTGGGGGGACAGGGGAATTTTCAGCACTTCCTAGTTGTGGGGAAAGCTTTTGGTGGTGCCAAAACACGATGAAAAATTCCAAAAGTGGAGTGGAAATACTCCAAACACCCTCCCACTCCCATGAGAAGCACTAGAAGACCCCAAAAAATTCATATCTCAAAAAATTGTATCTCAAAGCAATTTCCCCCCCCCCCAAAAAAAAATTCCCTTTGTAATGTGAGTTTTTTGTAGGTCAAGCTGTTTTTAACTTGAGGTTTTACTGTACCTAGAATCACTATAACAGTTATTATATCTTCATACTTCTTCCATATAGGAGGCATAACTTCAGTTACCTAAGACTAGCAATCTTCTAGCATAGTAACAAACAGTGTGTGAGCATTACCCTCTGAAACAGAAAAGTGAAAAAGAACATTAGATGTAATATAGAACATCAGTCAAGTTGACATTTCTTCTCCTTCTCCTACATCAGGATACATGCAAGATAAAGCATCAGCCACCACATTATCTCATCCTTTAACATAAAAAATATCAAAGTCAGAATCTTGCAAATGCAAATTCCAACCAAGCAAACATTGGTTGGCTGTTTTCATTTTCTGTAGGAACTTCAAAGCATGGTGTTCTGTGTGCAACACAAATTTTCTTCCCCAAAGAAATAGACTTAAGTTTCACCATTGCCCACACAATAGCCAAAAACTCTTTCTCCAACACTGCATAATTCTGCTCGTGATGCAACAACTTTCTACTGAATGCACATGCAATTTTGGCTGCTGTAATTCTAGAAAGGGGAATGGCTTCCATGCACCAGGATGCATTACAGATGTAGGCTAAAACATATTTTTCCCACCTTGGCTGGCTGGAAAAGGTCCAATTGATGAGGACTGGTTTTTATTATCTATTATAGTTACCTAACACACATTGCATTTATCCTTGCCATATTAACACACATTGTATTATCCTTACTATATCTACTTTATGAAACACTATTAGAATTACTAATTAGTAGTAGTAGTAGTTAATACCAGTAGCCTTAGAACTTAATAATAAAGTATATTCATTCATTTACTATTTAGTAGTAGTTAATACCAGTAGCCCTAGAACCTTATAAGCAAGATAGGACAGAGAAAACCAAGAAAAGCCCTTTTGTAAGCATTTCTTTTGAAGCCTTATTGTAGATCAGAGTAAACGTTAATTACTTACTAACAAGACAGTTTTTATTTTTAGTTTCAAAGGGGAAAATGTATATAGCCTACATCTTTTCTTTGTTCGGGGTCTTACTTTGACGAGCACGCCAGGTTCTGTAAGGTACAACAAATTGCTTCTTTGATATTGATCAATAATAAAGAATTCCGATTTGAAATAACTTTCTCCTGGACTGCTTTCTGACTCAATTGACTCATGAGGGTCTAGAGGACGGAGAGAGAGGATGGCTGCAATTCAGCTATGAGCAACTGCTTAAGGGTGAGTGAAAATGGGACTCATCAACCTAAAATTCTTCTAAAAGTATTGGGTATAAACTGTTAGAACTAAAATATATTTCTGGTCATAATTGGAATATGTGTTTAGAATCTAAGAGCCCCAGCTTCCAAAATTCAATTGGGTATAAGGGTTTTGGAAATATATATCGGACCACACCACATAAATACATTTAAAAATTGGGACACAACATTTTGATCCTTTGAGCCAGAAACCAAACCAGCGACCTAGAAATGGGTTTTTCACTTCCTTCACTCACAACCCCTAATTTTTCAAAACCTTTTTAAATTAGTGGAGAAATGGTTTTTACCTGGATTTACAATTAATTTTTACCTGCCTTGGCAAAAGACAAGCTTAAAAGAAAATCATCTTGGTCATGATCCCCTGCTAAAATCGTGGTGAGTACAAAAGGATCAAAAGAGTATGTTTCCTTTTGAGTGAAAGTGTGAATGAAAATCTGTGAATGAAAAAATTGCCCTCAATAAAGAGAAATCTGCAGCTTCTTTTCGATGGTGCGGGTGCCTGTATGAGAGAGAAGTAGTGTGAAAAGGAAATTTGATTTCTCAGAACTTATTTGGAATTGGTAAATAATCATATAAGCGAGGGATGAAGGCCTATCCTGATGTAGTCTCTAAAATAAATTGAAAAAGGTTTTTTAAAATAGTCCGGAATTAAGAAAGCATCAAGAAACTCGCTGATCATTCTGTAAGCAATCTCTGATTTAGAAATATGGGAACATGTAACGGAAAAGTGGGGTTTAAGGATACTCCCCTTCAATGTGTACTGAATAATTTTAAACAGCTGCAACGCTATGACCAATCGCAAATGACGAAACGCAGATTAATTCATTTATGTACCTTAGTCTGACCAACCTATTATTTTGGGAAGTGTACGAATCGGGGCCGCTGAGGGCCGGAGGTCCCGGAGGAGACTGATCAAGAAACGATACGAGGCAATATGGAGCGTGATCAGATCAGTGGTTTATTGGAGGAAAAGCATCATCATATATAGATCAGAAGGCAAGGCAGGAAAAAACCGTCATCCGACAGAAAATCACATCACCTGTTTACTCGGGTTAATTGGGAATCTCTCTTGGGGAAGTTAATTAACGTGGGCAAACATTGACTGGGGAAACACCATTGTCTAAGGTTTAGACTGGGGTAAACATGGCTGCTGTTTACGCCGAGGATAAGGATAAGCTCGGAGATGAGTGATTACCTTAATGGGTAACAGAGTCTGGAGAAATGCCTTCTCAGCGGAACCGTCGGTCAGGTCATTAATTGGGTGAATCAAACCCTATCATTAATCCACCCCCCTTAATTTCCGTACTGGCAAGGGCCAGCGGCCAGGAGTCTGCTCAACTGGTTTAACCTCTGCCAAGGTCCCGTGCCAATTGGGCATGGAGAAACCATATCTCCCCTTTCTGTTTTACTTAAGAGCCTGACCGACAACTCTGCGCAAGAGAGGCATTAGCTGCTGAGCGGGAATGGCGCTTCGGGGTTTCTTCTTGGGGCGGCACTTCGAGATCAGTGAGGGGATACATTGCGCAAAGCAGCAGATAGCTATGCCTAGTATGACCACCCCCACAGCCACCTTGAGTACCGTCTGGAGCCACCCCCATGGAATCCACGACCACATCCAATTCCACAACGAACTCCACCAAGTTCCCCATGCAGAACCTTCCCTTATGCCCTCGACTATTGTGTGGAGGGCCGTGAGCTGACTCTGTACCTTGCGGGAGTTGTCCGTAAGATTGAAGCAACACATACCGTGAAAAGATTCACAACCCAAATGATGAAGCAATAAGAGGTAGTCTATAGCCGCTCTATTGTCAAGTATGGCATGGCGAAGCTCCGCCTGCTCCTGGCTGAGCAGCACTATCGCCGAGGAGGTGTGGTTGATGGCCTTAGCCAACCCGCAAGCCAGTCGGCTGATCCTCCGAGCGTTGCCGACGGCTAAGCCTGGCACGCCAATTATGCTGACTGCCAACGAGACATATTCGGCTGGACTCATAACTCTAAAGCTGCTCTCACATGAGCTGTCTAACTGGGTGGTGCGAGTGTGCCGTATGGGTGCTGAAACATTTGTAACATTTGTGCTTGGGGTGACCATATCCTTAGTAGGGAGTAACAGTGTCAAGCGACTAATGCAACATGTAGCATCTGACACATTTGCAGGAATGTAGTTCCACGTGTACTGATTACATGTAAAGAACCAACCAGATGGTAACGTAACATGAGCATACATTGAACCAAGCTTCACTGGGTTATTGCAAGTCCAATTGCCACTGCCGACGTAGAGGCAGCGGCGCCGGGTTCAACCGACTGTGGAGCAGCCGGTCATTCGACCACAAGTCGAGTTCGGGCTGACCGCCACTCGAGGAGTGTGGAGAGTGGCTGCATCAGCCGGCAAAGTCATGGTGAGCCACATCTCCCAACGGGCGTATTCTGTAGAAGCCGCTGGGTTGTATGGGCTGAAAATCCGTTTCACAAGCCAGTCCCCATCCCTGGGGTATGCGCCTGGAGAATGGCACACTGGGATGAGGCAGGTGCTCAGGATTGAGGCAGAACCAATGTCCTGTCTCAGGCAAAAATCGGACTGGTTGACGAGGCCCGCCAACCTTTCCCAAATGTTGTACTGCATTCTGGCAGAGAGGTTTCCGCTGGGCACCAAATCGTTAGCCTTTAACAAGGTAGCCTGAACGCCTCCCCCGGCAAATAGGGAGAGGATCAGGATGATGGCGAATGCCACGTAGTTGGCATCGATCTGGGCAAAGACTGCAGCTACAAGATTCTCCGGTGTCGGTTCCTTCTCCTCGCATTGGAGGGCGTCCCGGGCCTCACTGCAAAGGGCCTTGACCATCCCCCAGGTGATCCTCGGCGCTGGCGTCCGCAGCCGTCGCCTCTCCCGCCGGGTCCCCTCGGTCAGGGTGAGGTCCTCCATCTCCGGGATCGGACTCAGGTCGGACTGGGTCCACGCCATGTGGTTCCAAGTGAGGTTTGACACACCGAGCTGGAATCCAAACGACACCTGTAGGAGACATAACTGCAGCATACCCTCTCCCCCAGGTTATGAGCGGCGCCGGGCCCCTCCAAGAAGGGTCCGGTGGCACCCGGTATCGGACCATCGGTCGCGGGAGAGCTTCCGAACGGCGGAAGTGCTTCTCCTGCGGCGTGCAATCCAAAAAAACATTAAGGTGATTGTATGTGAACAATACCTTATTCAGACAATGCTGTGCCTGAGCCTGTGACTTGGGGAGGGCTGGTGGCTCCCCCCTTTCTGTTTGTTTGTCAATATAGGACTTGAGCGTCCGATTGACCCATTCCACAATCGCTTGCCCCTGCGGATTGTAAGGAACGCCAAAAGTATGCTTAATATCCCAGGTGGCCATGAAGGCCGCCAGCTGCCTGGAACTGTAGGACGGGGCGTTATCGGTTTTAATGTGCCGCGGCTTGCCCATCGCTGCGATGCAGGAAAGGAGGTGCTGCTCCACGT
The DNA here is from genome assembly GCA_035047305.1 of Bradypodion pumilum. Lineage (NCBI taxonomy): Eukaryota > Metazoa > Chordata > Lepidosauria > Squamata > Chamaeleonidae > Bradypodion > Bradypodion pumilum. The sequence goes on from JAWDJD010000002.1 coordinate 476,644,130, forward strand.
GGGAAGCAGTCTCCCCTTTCTGCGCCGTTGCCCAAACGAATTGTGAAAAGGTATCTATGCAAACATGCATGTACTGCCATCTGCCAAACTGCGGAACATGCGTGACGTCCATTTGCCATACCTGGTTGGCCTCTGTCCCTCGTGGGTTGACCCCCCCACGAGGGCCCCCCCCCAGTGCCCCTGCACAATGCTGGCAGGAACGAACTATGCCTTGGGCTTGAGAAAGTGGCAAATTAAACTGTTTGGCAAGCGCTTTGGCGTTTTGGTGAAAAAATGCATGACTCTGGATTGGCGTAGTGAAAACACCTAACACTGAACGTTGCTGAATTTCCTTTGCCGCCGCATCCGCTCTGCTATTGCCCGCAGAAATCGGACCCGGTAGGTCTTGATGACTTCGGATGTGGGCAATATAGAGCGGCTCTGTGCGGTTTCGCAAATGAAATTGAGCAGTGAGAAACAGACTAAGCAAGTTCTTGTCTATCGCGGGAGTGATGTATGCTCCCGGTAGACTGTGAAGCAAATTCCTGACATACTGACTATCAGTAATGATGTTTAAACGTTCTTTGGCGAAGGTGCGCAAGGCAAGGTTCACCGCTGCCAACTCCGCCCGCTGCGCGGACTTTTGTGGAAGAGTTAACAGCGTGCGCCAAGCCTGGCCCTCCTGCCAAGTTAAGACACCATATGTGCGACCACCATCAGTAAAAACTGTCCTGGCTCCCTGAAGCGGAACCAGCGAGAGCAATTCGAACAAGCTGACTGTCTGCGTCTGAAGTGAGACGAGTCTGGGGCCCTTCGGCAAGTGGTATGCCAAGCTTCCAGTGAATCCTTCCAAAGCTATTGGAAGCGAGTCACCGAGCTGCATCAATTGCTGAATTTGCTCCTTGGTGAACGGGACTACAATTTTGGCTAAGTCATGCCCTGAAATGTCCCTAGCTCTCAGCCTTCCGCGGTGGAACACCGCGGAGACCAACTCTTGGGGAGGAACGATGTTCCGGGAAGAGGTGTTCGGCAAGTACACCCATTCCACGATGCTCGCCCCTTTCCCGGAGTCCACTCCTAGAGCTCCGGTGAACATGGATCCTGCTCGTACGATGTACAAGTTCAGGATTGGGGCATATGGCCCTTGGGTGATCCTGTCTACCCACCTCTGGCTGAGAACTTGGTTGACTTTCTCGAGAGCCAAGCGCGCTTCTCGAGAAATCTGTATCCGGTCTGCTGGCTGCTTACCTAATGTGAGCAGCGAGAAGAGCGGTTTCAAAAGATCCGTATCCAATCTAAAATACGGTCTGGCCCAATTAATGTTCCCTAAAACCTGCTGCAATTCCACTAAGGTGGCTGAGTCCTTCAAATTGATTTGGGGCAAAACTGGTGCTGCGAAAGAGCGGAGAAGCCGATGACCCAAGTATAAGAAGGGCTCGGTTCTCTGCACTTTCTCTGGGGCAATGAGTAACCCTTTCTCCCCCAGGCTGGCCTGGAGGTCTGAAAACATTTCGCTGCCGAGTTGCGGCACTGCGACCAAGATGTTGTCCATGAAATGACATACTAACGCTTTTGGGTAAAGGTTTCGAAACTTTGCCAGTGCGTTGTGAACGTAAATTTGGCACAGGGTGGGCGAATTGAGCATGCCCTGTGGCAAAAATTTCCACGCGTAACGCTGCGTAGGCTCACTGTGGTTCACAACCGGCACCGTAAAGGCGAACCTTTCCCTGTCCCTGGGGTCTAAGGGAATCGTGTAAAAACAATCCTTGAGATCTACAACTAGGATCTCCCACCCCTCGGGAATCATATTTGGATTTGGGATGCCGCACTGAAGCGGACCCATTGGCTGTATACATTTATTGATCTCTCTTTGATCGTGGAGGAGTCGCCACTTCCCCGACTTCTTTTTAATGACAAAAATTGGCGAATTCCAAGGACTAGTGGACTGTTCTATATGTCCTGCGTCTAGCTGTTCTTTAACCAGTTGCTTTAGGGCGACTAATTTCTCTCCCACCACCGGCCATTGTTCTACCCAGACCGGCGTATCGGTGAGCCATTTAAGTGGCAACGCCATTACCCGAAAGTAAGCGTAGCACCGTACTGCTGTAAAATGTCTCGCCCCCAAAGGTTGATGTGCACGTCAAGAATGTGCGGCCGAATTACCGCTGTGCCGTCAGCCTTTGGAATCGTGACTGTCACCCACTCCCGGCTCCTAAACGCTTCCTGAATGCCGCCTACCCCACACACATCGGAGACCGGCTCAATGGCCCACTCCCTTGGCCACTGGCTTCTGCTTATCACTGACACATCAGCTCCGGTATCTAACAGGCCTGAGAATGATCTATTATTCAGAAATACCTCAATAACCGGGCGCTGTTTCCACTCAATGTTGGTCTCCACTGTCGCTAAGACCTGGTATCCTTGTACTGCCTCACTGGCGCTCGAGCGGTCCTCTGACCGGGACTCTGAGCTGTCCCTGAGCCTTCCCTGGCTTTCTGCGGGCGAGTGACAAGGAACCATAATCAGTTGCACTAAGGTGTCTCCCTTGTGAATTGTCTGGGGTAGGTGCGTCCAAAGCTGAACTTGGAGGACGCCTGAAAAATTGGAGTCAATGACTCCTGGAATTACGAGAATTCCGCGTGCTCCTGCTACACTGCGGGGCAAAACTAAACCTATAAAGCCCTTGGGCAGTGGACCCATGTACTGGGAATCCACCAGATAGACCGTGCCTGGCAGGTCGCATGTGACGTCTGCCTGACAAGTCAGATCTAACCCTGTACTACCCTTGGGGCTGGCCTGCGCCCTCGCAGTGCCTGGGATGTGGCCTGAATCTAATCTAGTTCTGGCGAGCCTTGAATCTGGGGAGTCTCTGTTTGGACCGGGGCCAGAGACGTGCCCGCGTGCCGGTTTCCCGAACTCGGACAATTTCTGGCCCAATGATAGCCTTTCTTGCACTTCGGACACAAGGTGTTTGGAGCCTTGGAACGGCCGGAACTTTGTCCGCCTCCCTTGGATCGGCACTCCCTAGCGAAGTATCCGACCTTGCCACAATTGTGACATGCCCCTTGGGTCTTTCCTTTAGGTCTTCTACCCCCTTGCACCGCTGCCGCTAGCAATCCCATCTTGTAGGATTCTGTGCCAACGTCGGCGCAAGCTCTAATCATGTCCGTGAGAGTCAAGTCGGGACGATTGCCCAATGACTGCAAGATTTTACGGCAGTCTAAATTGGCATTGTCCTTGGCTAACTTGATCATGAGCTCTTGCTGGGCTTCCTCATTATTGATCTGCCTGCTAATCGCCTCCTCCAAGCGATTGATGAAGTCCATGTAGGGCTCCTGGGCTCCCTGCTTGACTGCGGTATAATTCTTAGCCGCCTTGCCGGTCGCAGGGACCTTGAAAAAAGCCCTAAAGGCAGCCTCTGCCGACATCTGGAGAGTGGCGAGTGGCAAGTTGATCTGCGCATCGACGGATTCGAAGGCACCTGAACCATATAACTGGTCAGGAATTACTGCGCCTCCCATCCTGGCAGCCCTAGTTTGAGCTTCAAGGCGAAACTCGCTGTCCCAAATCAAATACTGGCTAGGGTTGAGCATCATCCTCATGACGGCTTTCCAGTCATGTGGAATGAACATGGTGTTCTCGCACACTTGCTGAAGCGTGCCCCTAGTAAAGCGGCTTTGAAGCCCTGTCTCTGAAATGGCCTTCCGTATAGCCATGAGCAGCTTATACGGGACTGGTGAGTGAACTATCTTCTGGGTCCCTGTGCGGGCATCCATTTCTAAGCGAATTGGACAAATCTGACTAAGCTCAGCTAGTTCTTCCACTGGCAATTCCCCTTTCCTAATTTCTTCCTCCACTGTGCGCTGAAGGGCACTCTTGGTAGCTTGGGAACCTGGGGCTGTCAGGGAAGCGCCTGCGCTCCCCATTCCTTGCATTCCGTCGGTGACGTCTGCAGCTGTCACCGAGGGAAAGTTCCCTACGCTACTCTGCCTAAACTGCAATGACGGATAGAGCGCCGTAGGCGCCGTTGGCTCGGCTGGCGTGGCTGGCAGATGTGGGGGTTCTTTGGCCTCTACCCGGACTGGATCTATCTCCGCTAAGAGTTTTCTACATTTATCCCATGTGCGAATTACGCCTCCTGGAGCTTTCGGGGGTTGCTGAATGCAGTCTCCTATCTGATCCCAAAGCTCAAGGGTTAACGTACCTACTTCTGGGTAAAGCAGGCAGTGTTCCCTTAGGTACGCCAAAAGTCTCGGTAGCTCTCGGCTGTGAAATCTTAACTGAAATATCCTGGCCAGGAATCTGAACTCTTCCTCACGAGTTCTTTGGCTAGCGGACGGACGCTGTCGCTGAGGACAGGTCCCCATATTACCTGCAATGGGTCCTCCGAAGTTTCCTCCTCGGGACGGGTCGACGCGTCTTGGGCAAGTAATAGGTTCTGGTGACGATTCTCTGGGTAGAGCTCGGAGTGTGGTCCCCTACCACGGGCCCTCGGTGGCCTCTGCGCTGTCAGGGATTCACAGCTGACCCTGCGGAACGCGTTTTTCCGTAACCTGCAAGCCGCCGTGAAAGCCGGGAGCAAACTGTAGGAAACCTCTTGGTAATGCCTCGCCGCGTAGGCCGTTCTCCCGACCGGCTGGTTTACCGGCCGGGCTGCCGCGCTGTCCTCCGGGACGATCGGACGCGGTTCAAGCGCAGAACCGGACCGTGCTGCTCGTTTACTCTGAGGTAGACCACTCGGGGGTCGCTTACTCACGAGTAAATCACGTCGGGGTCACCAGGTGTAGGAATCGGGGCCGCTGAGGGCCGGAGGTCCCGGAGGAGACTGATCAAGAAACGATACGAGGCAATATGGAGCGTGATCAGATCAGTGGTTTATTGGAGGAAAAGCATCATCATATATAGATCAGAAGGCAAGGCAGGAAAAAACCGTCATCCGACAGAAAATCACATCACCTGTTTACTCGGGTTAATTGGGAATCTCTCTTGGGGAAGTTAATTAACGTGGGCAAACATTGACTGGGGAAACACCATTGTCTAAGGTTTAGACTGGGGTCAACATGGCTGCTGTTTACGCCGAGGATAAGGATAAGCTCGGAGATGAGTGATTACCTTAATGGGTAACAGAGTCTGGAGAAATGCCTTCTCAGCAGAACCGTCGGTCAGGTCATTAATTGGGTGAATCAAACCCTATCATTAATCCACCCCCCTTAATTTCCGTACTGGCAAGGGCCAGCGGCCAGGAGTCTGCTCAACTGGTTTAACCTCTGCCAAGGTCCCGTGCCAATTGGGCATGGGGAAACCATAGGGAAGAATTTTCCCAGATGGCCTGCGGAAGGGGCAGTTGACATTCAAATTCAGTACCTAGCGTCTTACCTAGATTTTAATTTTAAAGACTTGGAATGGAACTACATGCTTACGTTTTTTTACTCTGAGTACCAATGTTAGTTTGCGTTCCCAATGTCTTTCATCCTCTTTGCCAGATGTGAGTGAACAAATCCCTTTGAAGAGGCCTCGGGGACACTTAAATGAGTCCTTGCCTCAAGCGGCAGCAGAGAAGCTTCCTTTAGTCCCTCCTAAGGAAACCCTAAAATCTTTGTGCCCTGGAATTGTCTCTGAAAAAGTTCAGATCATTGAAGAGGATGAATTTCCCCCATCATATAACCTAACCCTTCCCTCCACCCCCCCCCACCCCCCGTAATTTTGATACTTCTCTCCCCCACCACCACCTCTCCAAGCCCAGTTCCTACACTGTTACCTCTTTCCCCTCCTTCCCTCAGCTCTCTCCCACCACCTTTATCCCACATCTCACCCAACTTTCCCGCTGTTTCTGACTCTTTCTCTCACACACACACGCTGACACAGCTCATAAGAACATAAGAACAGCCTTGCTGGAACAAGCCACAGCCCATCCAGTCTAGCATTCTGTCTCACACAGTGGCTCACCATTTGCTTCAGGGTATTATTCCTGAGCAGATGACTTCACCTGCTTAGGATTCCCTGGAAATGGCATTGAGATATCCTGCCTATCTCTCCAAACCGGAGGTTGTCCTTAAGTATCCATAATTATAGCCATTGATACCCTTGTCCTCCATGAACTTGTCTAATGCTTTCTTGAAGCTGTCAAGACTGACAGCTATCACCACTTCATCTGGCAGGGAGTTCCATAGACCAGTGATCCTCTGGATGAAAAAGTACTTTCTCTTATTTGTTTGAGAACTAGCACCCAAAAGTTTCATGGAGTGCCCCCTAGTTCTAGTGTTGTGCAATAGGGAAAACAGTTCTTTCCTTATCTACTTTGTCCACACCGTGCATGATTTTATAAACTTCAATCAGGTCACCTCTTAGACGCCATTGTTCAAGAGTGAAGAGGCCCAACTGTTTCAGCCTCAGATGGTAAGGAAGGTGTTCCAGTCCTCTAATCATTCTGGTTGACCTCCTCTGCACTTTTTCCAACTCCATAATATCCTTCTGGAGGTATGGTGACCAGAACTGTACGCAGTATTCCAGATGGGGCCTCACCATAGATTTATAAAGAGGTATTCGATTGCTTCTCTCTCTCCTGCCTTGTCTGTTCCTTCGAAATCAACCACGCCTATATCTATCTCTGTATCTTCTCTTTCTCCGACCTCCCGCTATCCGTCTGTCAAATCTCCTCTTCCAGATAAAGATAAATCCTTATTGTCCGTGTCCTGCACAGAACAACGAGACTGGGGAAAAAACACCTATCAACCCAACAAAACCTAAACAAAATACAACTATACAAAATTATCAACATACTCCCAACCCACATATAAACATTTAACCCCTAAAAAGCTCTAAAACTCTAAGGCTCTAAAAACCTCTAAAACTCTAAAAACTCTATATAGAAGCCCCCACATAGACTGCATTGCACTGCATTCAAAGCCAGAACTGCTTTTGAGTGGAAATTATTTCTCAAGCGGCTGGTCCTGGTCTTTATAACCCTATGCCTTCTTCTAGAAGGCAGAAGCTGAAAGAGATCATTTCCGGGGTGCGTACTATCTTTCTGTTGTGTATGGAACACTGTATCCTTAAGAATGTAATGTAACCCTGCAGCTGTAAGAAGATAACTCTGAACACAATGTAACTCAATGTAGCACAGCTGTTATGATAATCCATAGAGCTGCCTCTAGATGGTATCGAGAGGCAGCTGCTAGCGATCTACTCGCATGGTACAAATCACCCAACCACAGTCTGCTGCGGGAAATATTCCCGCCACAGGTAAACCTTTGTAAGGTATGCAGTACGTCACAATGACGTCACTGATACCAGGGCCAATAGGCAACCGTGTAGCCCAATTCAAATGTACTGTACAAGATATATAAGAAGCTGCGCCTCCGCCATTACCGCATGTTCAGATTGGGCACAATGTAATAAAGATGTGTTTGATGTTGTGACTACTGCCTATTGTGTGTCAATCTGCCAACATCAAATTGGCAACGAGGATGGGATATGGGTTCCCACAGAATCAGGCTATCTCCGTTTGATGTCAAGGACCCAGAACAATGGGAGCTGTACGAGTGCCAGTTCAGGCACGCAATGGCTGCCGAGCACATTGAAGAAGAGGAACAAATGCGATCGTGCCTCTTCACCCAGATTGGCCTCCCCACGCTGCGGCTACTGATTCACACGACGGAAGCGGCCCTGCGAGGACATTTTCAGCTGACGGTGTCCATCTTTCCAGCAAGAGGCGCATTCCACAGGCGAGACCAACAGCCGGGCGAGTCTGTGGCAGACTATGCAGCAGCTCTCAGGTTGGCCGCTGCCCCGTGCCGGTGGGAGAACCTGGAGATATCCCTGAGGGACCGACTACTGTGTGGGCTGCGGGACGAAGAAGTCCAGCGGAGGTTGATGACCCGAGAGCAACTCACCTTCCAGGCCGTCCTGCGGGAGACTCAGGCAGCTGAGGTGGCGAGGTCCGGAGTCAAAACTTTCAAAGTAAGGCCTGCCGCCCTCGAGGGGTCGCGGTCTGCCGTACAGGCTGCCTGGCGATCGCCCCGACCCCCAACCAGCCCCCTCCTCTTCAGAAGCTTCAGCACCACCGGCTCCGGATCCAATGACGAGGACGACATCCAGAAGGTCCGGAGGAAGGCGTCTGAAAAGCACACCAGCGACAAGGGAGACCGCCAATGCGACGGGTGCGGAGCATCCCATGACCGGAGAAGGTGCCCTTTTCAGAAGGCCGAGTGCCACAGCTGTGGACGCCAAGGCCACATCACCAAGGTTTGCAGGCAAAGGCACAGAGGGGACCAGGAGACTGCGGAGCAACCTCGATGGAAGGCAGACGGCATCAGGAAAATCTCTGAGGACAAGCAACTGTGAACCGTGTGTCTGTTGCACACCGACATTTTTTTTTTAGGTACTGTTACAAGAGGTCCTGATTAGGATGGAGGTAGATTCAGGTTCATCCTACTCCATCATATCCCAAAAAGAATTATTGCGCATTCCCCCCCCATGCGCGCCTGAAGCTGAAGGCCCTAAAGACTAACTTGCAGGATGTGCAAGGCTACGGCATCCCAGTTTTGGGGGTGGGGGACTTTATGGTCAAGTTCAAGAGGTTCATGGAGAAACTGCCCCTGGTGGTCCTCAAACAGTGGTCCAGTTGCCTCCTGGCGACTCAGTAGTTTGCCCCTTTGGGTATTGAACTGTCCGGCATTAATGCCATAGAGACTGACCCCGTGCGCGACATGTGCGACGCACACCCAACGGTGTTCGAGAAGGGCCTCAGAAAGTACAGGGGGCCCCCGGTCTCGTTCGACCTGGATCCAGAAATTTGACCCGTTAGGCTCAAACCAAGAAGGGTACCATTTGCCCTCAAGTACAAGATTGAGGTGGAACTGGACAAATTGGTGGGTCAGGGAATTCTGGTTCCAGTAGACTCTGTGGAGTGGGAAACTCCTATTGTAACAGCAATGAAGTCCAATGGGGAGGTTAGGATTTGCGCTGATTATAAGTGTACGATTAACAAGGCTATTCGCCCTAATGCATACCCGGTGCCAGTAGTTAGCCATTTACTAGCCACGCTTCATGGGGGTAAATGTTTTGCTAAGCTAGACCTAGCGCAGGCGTACCAGCAGCTAACAGTTACTCCAGCTGCAGCAGCGGCACAGATAATTGTTACGCACAAGGGTGCGTTCAAGGTAACGCGCCTACAGTTTGGCATGAATTCAGCCCCCGGTATCTTCCAATCTCTTGTGGAACGCCTCTTAAAGGGCCTCCCGGGGTTTTCCCATATTTTGACGATGTTTTGATAACTGTGGGGAGCGAGGCAGAGCTGGCCAAGAGATTGGATAAGGTTCTAACGGTGTTCGAGAAAACGGGGCTGAGGTTAAGACGGAAAAAATGTGTGTTTTTTGCGAGGGAAGTAGAGTTTCTAGGGTTCAAGATAACCCCTGATGCTGTTAAGCCCTCCGACTCAAAGGTTGCGGCTGTTTGAAATGCCCCTCGTCCCACCGCGAAACCAGAATTTCAGTCCTTCCTAGGGCTCCTCAATTTCTACCATTCTTTCTTGCCACGGAAAGCATCAGTTGCAGAGCCGCTGCATTGTCTCCTAAAGAAGGACACGGTTTGGCGGTGGGGGGACAGCCAGGAAAAGGCTTTCAAGGAGCTGAAGCAGCTTCTGTCCCCATTTCAATCCGAGAAAGCCCGTGGTTCTGCTGCTAGTGTCGCACTTTTAATTTAAAGCTAGCCTTTCTCAACCTACAAGACTATTCTGTAACTACAGTATAACTGAATATATGGAAATTAATTCAAAGAAATATTAACATTACTTGAATTCTCATGACACTATGAAATGCTTCCTCTATAATGGGTTTGGGGCTACTTCGCCCGGTCAGGGAAGGTGGGAGCACAGCTGGGACTGCTTGCCGGACGCGGGGCTATGAATAGCCGCCGCCACCGAGCCCCGAGAGCCACGCTACATCTTCGGCTCCCTTCCCTGGCCCGCCCGGTCAGAGAAGGTGGGAGCACAGCTGGGACTGTTTTCCCAATAGTGGGGACTTTAGGGCTTTGGTGAGAATGTTTCGAAGCCAGGGGTTTTTTCTCATGGACGGGAGGGATCTGAGGGTTTGGGCAATTGTTCTTGGGATTCAGTACTGTATTTAATGGTATTTTGTATAATTTATATTTGTATTTGCTTTTGAACTTTGCATTTGGTGTAACTGTTTAATGAATTGTATTGAATATATTGTAATGTATTGTGATATATTGTATTTTTGGTGGGATTATTGTGACATTATTATGCTGTATTATTATGTTGTATGTCTAACTTGTAAACCGCATTGAGTCGGTCCTTGGGCTGAGAATTGCGGTATATAAATTAAAATTTCATTCATTCATTCATTCATTCATCGTCAACCTTTTCTGATTTAGATAGATGGTAATTTTGTTGTTTGGTTAGGTGAGATCTCTCTCTCTCTCTCTTTCTTTCTTTCTTTGGAGCAGAAGCGCTGCTGAACAGTTCCTGGAAGGCTTAGAGAGGAATGTCAGAGAATTATCATTTCTTTAAGGAAATGTTTCCTTTCTGAATGCAAAAATCCCAGAGCAGGTGAAGGCATTGAAAGATGAGGGGAAAGCAGAAAGGAAAAGATTTGACTTTCTTTTTAGACACATGAGAAGTCAGGAAGAGAGGTGGGGGAGTAGAGGTGAGCAAATTTGTGTCTCCCAAATAATGTCCCTGGATGATGAGTGTGAGAATGGAGACATGAAGCATCCTTTTCATTCATGGCAGCCGTTGATCGGAAAAGTTGTTAAATGCAGGCAAGTTACTTCCCACTTCCAGTGACCTCCAAAATCTCATTTATTTATTTATTCATTCAGTGATTGCATTTATATCCCACTCTGGATGGTGTACAATATACAGCATTTTTAAAAAACCCAAAAGCTGTTGATGGGATTGGGCCAACATTATCAGGCGCACGTACAAAGTGTGGTATCCTGTTGTTGTTAGTGTGCTCTAATTATCTAGTGAATTGCCCAAATAGTGCTCTAAGCCCTGTGGGACAGTAGATATGTATAATTGTGCTTTAAAAGCATTTGGGAAGGCGGGAGGCTGAGCTGACCTCTTCTCCCTTTCTTGTGACCCAGAGAGGAAACTCAAAAGTCTAAACCCCTCCACAGTATTTGGTAAGATAGGTGAAATCTCTCTCCCTTTCTTCCTTTAGATGAGAACTATTGCTCTACAGGTAATAGGATGCAACATGTTGTAAATCTTAGATCAGGGGTTCTCAACCTATGGCCCATGGCACCATTTCTTGTGGGGCCTACACTGCCTCCACCACACCAAGAAGTGCCATGTGTGGTTCCTATGTAATGTATAGGCTGCCCCATTGTGCAGGTAGGACAAAATTGCTGTCAGCCCCCCGAAGCTGCCTGAGGGTGTGTGACCTGGCCCCCCAGGTTGAAAAGGTTGGGAACCCCCATCTTAGATGTTCAGCACTTGCTAATTCAAGACAATGTGTTCTTCCCTCTCCCTCCCTCCCTCCGCCGTATTTGGTCTTCCTCTTCTAGCATTGTTACCAAGATCTTGACTCTAAAATAGGATTTCCATCCTGCTGTAAAGATGACTTCAAAGCCAGCAATCCATTTGGAATAACACCTTAGGAAAGTCCTTGTGAGTTGGGCGGCCATATAAATGTAAATAAATAAATTAATTAATAAGGGGTGGAATCTTAAACTCCCTCTCAAATTAATCTCTCTCCCGAAAAGAAACTAGTCGGTCAAGGTTCCCCTTGCTCCAACTCTAGGGTTCAGTGGTCATGTGGAAGGCATGCCCAGACACCAGAGTGAAATAGGGGTGAAAGAATTAAGTTATTAATTCTGGTTTAAAAGTAAAAATTATTTTCTCAGTACTCTGTAAAGTTAAACAGGTCAGTGTAACCCTATCGATTCACTGTGACAATATAGCTAAAATCAACAGAAGCCGAACAAACATGTAGTGTAAACACAGGATATTTCTGTGAAATGACATGATGTGACATGAGACATGTTCCTTATATGACATGATCTAAATAACAGTTACTGAATGTTCTAACCTGAACTCCATGAAAATGTCAAAAGATTAATTAATAATAATAATGTCAGCAATTTCTTGTTTATCATATGGTATAAAAGAAGGCTCTGAAAATGTATTTGTCATTCAGGGGGATAATTAGCTTGTTAAAGCCCCTCTGAATCTGTTTGGCAAAATAATGATAATAAAACTCCAAAATCTGTCTTAGCGTGTGGAATGTAATTTTGTCTAGTTCAGTATTCCATAACAAGAGTGCACAGAATGCAGTTACCTTTTCTACTGAAACGGTGCCTATTATCTACTTGCAATTTCTTGCTTTTGAACTGCTAGGTTGGCAGGAGCTGGGACAAAGACAGGAGCTCACTTTGTCTAGCAATGCTCAGGTATCGAACTGCTGACAAGGCAACTTTGTTCAATTCTGAAGCTCAAATGCCAGAACCAGAACCAGATGTTAGATGCCAGCAAGCCCAGCAGCCATTCAAATGCAGCAAGTGCAGACATCAAAGATGACACCAGCCAGCCATTTTGATGATTTTGGCATGCTTTTACCCCATGGGGGCAGGATTTGGGACACACACACATACACATAAGTCATTCAATGCTACCCACCTATTGGGACTTCAAAGGACAATTCTCTCAGTTAAACACACAATGCCAACTTGGACTGCCATAAATATAGACTCTTCAAGTGACCAATGGACATTTTGAGGACAAGTGGGACAATTCTTGGCTTTGCCACATATAACCCCACTTCAAGAATCAGCACCAAGAGAAGCAGCTGAATATTTGTGTATATGTTTTCACACTATTTGCATTCGCTTGTATTGTTTTTGCATATCTCAGAATTCCATGCCTTTGTACAATGCTCAAGGTGGGACTTTCAAGGGACATATGAACTAGACTATGAATGTTGCACACACCCCTTGCTAGGAGGTCATATCTTCGCCATGGGTGGGGGAAAGTAGCCAAACGGGGCCACATCTACACAAAGGCTGATCATCCCAAAGCCAAAGAAATCCCCCTATTGTGATCCTTTAATTAATTTGTATTTTCTTATATCTGTGTCAATCACACCTTCATATGTGTGAGGAAACGTTTGCATAATTGCCAGAGAAGCCCTTTTGCAAGGTAGCTAGGATCAATAAGCTAGCATGTGCATTAGCCAAAGTCATCAACCACACTTCCATAGCCATTGCCAAATTGAATCAGGAGCAAGCTGATCGTGCAGCAATTAATTATTTACTGCTTTTACATCACTTAGGGTGCGAGTCTGTCCGGAACATGTGTTGTTTCAATCTAACGGACAACTCCCACATTGTCCTGAACCAGATTTCCCAACTGGACAGCTTAGTCCGAAATATTAAGCAAGACGCCCCATGGGCGTGGTGGAATGCTTTAGGGGGGTGGATTCCATGGGGATGGGCCAAACAGTGGTTCAAGCCATAATTGGCACTATGATCCTTGGTATCAAACTTTGCTGTTTTGTGCAGTGTGTCCCCTCACTTCTGTCCGTATGTACCTTACGTCAGAGGCCAGGAGGAAATCTAACCCCAAAGCAACTCCTACCTCATATTCAGCACACCCTCAGTCAGGCAGCATTAAAGGAATAAAAAAAGGAGAAATGTGGATCGCCCGCGCAAGCGGGAATAATTTTATATTAACTAATGCGACTCCCAGGGATTTCGTCCGCCGACCATGGTCGATGCAATGAGCCAGGGTAAAAGTCTTCCTTACTGGAAGCACGGATTTCTCTGGAGAACGCTGATAAGGAATTGGAATACACATTCCTGACCTGCTCCCTGACAGACTTGGCAAACATCCGGGTTATGCATAACAATAACTATTGATGTCACCCTTAGTTAAGGTAGACAATAGCAACAGATGCTTCCCTGAGTTAATGAAGGTCAGTTAGAGCCAAGGAAATAGATGTTACTGTAGATTAGAAACCCTTTCCTATAGTGCAATATGATGTAGTAAAATGTTTAGCCACGTGATGGGCTGGTGATCACCCCAGAATCACTCCGCCCACAGGCAGGATAATAAAATATCTTTCCCCACCTCAATTTGGGGCTGGACTTCACTGCACAATTGTCTCACATGCCTTCCTTGCGGCCAGGCTCTCCAACACTAGAGAGCTACTATAACACCTATGAGCTTGCTTTGAGTTATGTAAAAATTCATTTTTCCTATGGGTTTGCTTCAAGTTAAGTAAAAAACCAATTTACATAAAAGCCTACAGAAGTAAAGTTGCTATAATTCTCTCCCACAAAACTGGGATAGAAGTACACTTGACAAAATGGGTGGGTGTGTTTCCCCAGGTGGGTCTCCTTACAAGTAAAGGTGGGGGAAAGCCCCCCTCCACCCCATTTCTTCCCACACCTGTCAAAGAGAAGAATTTACCTCAGACTCAAAAGATTGGCTCTCCCGTTTTGGTGACTCCAAAGCTGCCAGAGGAAGAGCGAGGGGAGAGGAGAGGATGATGGACGAGGCGGGGGTGCATGTGTGTACAGGGAGGAAGGTGCTGCCGTCCCAAAAGCACACAGCCCTGTGAGGGGGAATCTGGTCCAGCGTCTGCCCCACTTGGCATGCCTTCCCCTGCGAATGGGGCGGGAATAGCCTCCTAACTGGATTCTTGGAAGGGCCAGGGATGGCACTGGCCAAAGTGGGTGCTGCCTCCTGCCTCCCCTGGGAGCCTTGGTAGAGCAGCGGGGGTGGTGGATGGGCATGTTAAAGACTAGCTGCGATAGGTGGCACAACGCTATTTTAATGGTGTATTATAATACACAATCAGTAAGTTTTAAACATGAATTTTATTTTTTGACAATTTTTTGGACCTTGAATCCGGGACAATCCTGGTTTTCCGGGACATATGGCAACCCTATACTGAAGGGACTTTTTACGTAAGTAGGGGTTTTACTTTCGATTAGTGTTGCTACTCTGACAGTGTACATTGAAAAATTAATAGATTCAACATAAACTGAAAGACTGTCATCACCATTCAGTATGGAGTTGTGCAAAATATGAGCAGGGCACCCGAGTCCTACAATTGACTTGCCCAGCTTACATTTTAATTTGTTAAAAATGTTATTCTCCCCCTTTCTTGCTAAACTCCCCAAGTTGGTACAGTACTTGTATTATCTCCCCCAACATTTAATGATTATTCTCCAAACATTTAATGATTATTCTACAAAGCTATACATTCTTGCTATGACATGTTCATGTTTACTTGTATTGACAAGGCAATTGGTATATCTTTATAAAGATAGCAATTGCCCAAGGTTTGCTTTCATTTGGAGAAAGTGAACAGTTATTGCTAAATCTCTTTCCATATTCCAAGCATTCACATGGTTTATCCTGAATATGTTGAATTTATACACATTTTACACAAGAATGTAAGAATTAAGAAAAAGGCCCAATTACTAGTGCTCATTCTCAGTGTTGGAACTGAAAGATGCAAAGCCAATAAGGACCATGAAATATAGGTTGTAGTTCTTGGGTAGGGACAATTCAATAGATGGCAAAATTCCAAACTATTAAATGCTTTGCAAAAATTAAAATGTGGAAATTAAAATAAAATTAAAATATTTTACAGGCTGCTTGAAATTATATGTCCCTGCTGATTGAATGTTCTCAATACAACATTTATTAATATTTTCCCCCATATGTGTATGTGGATATGAATACAAATACTTTATAGCTGGTGTTTTCTCTCCTGTTCCTGGCTATTTATTTATATTATTTTTTTGCACAAAATACATAAAAAGAGACATTAAAACTTATATATTAAAGATAATTAAAAAAAACCAATACCAAAGACAAAAATGTGTTCAAATACTTAAACTGAAACACAATTTACTTAACGTTGCATAGTTGACACATTCCTACTACTAATCTCTACCTTATCTTTTAATTGTAAATATATATTTAACTTTCTTAAGCTTTAAATAGATAAATATTTAAAACACTACATCAACACTCTTATAGTATTTTCCCATCCAAAATAGAGTAAAAAGGGAAGAAATAAAATAAAATAAATAAATAAAAACAAAAAATTATAAGAGGAAAAGGGAAAAATAAAAAAGATAGAGAATTCACCATGTGCTATATACACATGGGGTTTTTCTCTCGCATGTGAATGTTTAACTTAATGGACTGCTGTGACTGAATCTCTTTCCACATACCCTGAATTCATATTTTCTCCCATGTGAGTTTTATGATGTCTACTTACGCCACTATTGTCATTGAATCTCTATCCACACTACATGCATTTATATAGTTTCTCCCCCATGTGAGTTATTTGATGGAAACCTAGGGTACTACTGTCAGTGAATCTTTTTCCACACTACATGCATTCATATGGTTTCTCTCTTGTGTGAGTTCTTTGATGGAAACTTAGAGTACTGTTCTGACTGAATCTCTTTCCACACTCCATGCATTTATATGGTTTGTCCCCTGTGTGAGTTCTTTGATGTATACTTAGGGTACCGCTATCACTGAACCTCTTTCCACATTCCATACATTCATACGGTTTCTCCCCTGTGTGAGTTCTTTTATGTTTACTTAGAATACCGTTCTGACTGAATCTCTTTCCACACTCCATGCATTCATATGGTTTCTCCCCTGTGTGGGTTTTTTGATGTTTACTTAGGGCACTGCTGTCACTGAATTTTTTTCCACACTCCATGCATTCATAGGGTTTCTCCCCTGTGTGAGTTCTTTGATGGGTACACAGGGCACCCCTGTGACTGAATCTCTTTCCACAATCAGTGCATTCATACGGTTTCTCCCCTGTGTGAGTTCTTTGATGGGTACACAGGGCACCCCTGTGACTGAATCTCTTTCCACACTCCATGCATTCATAGGGTTTCTCCCCTGTGTGAGTTCTCTGATGGGTACACAGGGCACTGCTGTGGCTGAATCTCTTTCCACACGTCATGCATTCATAGGGTTTCCCCCCTGTGTGGGTTTTATGATGGGAACTCAGGGCACTGCTGACACTGAATCTCTTTCCACACTCCATGCATTTATAGGGTTTCTCCCCTGTGTGTGTTATTTTATGGTTACTTAGGGTACTGCGGGCACTGAATCTTTTTCCACACTCCATGCATTCATAGGGTTTCTCTCCTGTGTGAGTTATTTGATGGGAAATTAGGAGGCTGCTCTGACTGAATCTCTTTCCACAATCAGTGCATTGATATGGTTTCTCCCCTGTGTGAGTTCTTTTATGGGAACTTAGGCTACTGCTCTGACTGAATCTCTTTCCACACTCCATGCATTCGTAGGGTTTCTCCCCTGTGTGAGTTCTTTTATGTTTACTTAGGGCATTGCTGTGGCTGAATCTCTTTCCACACACCATGCATTCATAGAGTTTCTCCCCTGTGTGGGTTTTATAATGTTTATGTAGGACACTGCTGTCACTGAATCTCTTTCCACACTCCATGCATTCATAGGGTTTCTCCCCTGTGTGGGTTTTTTGATGTCTACGTAGGACACTGCTGTCACTGAATCTCTTTCCACACTCCATGCATTCATAGGGTTTCTCGCCTGTGTGAGTTCTTTTATGTCTATTTAGGGCACTGCTTTGGCTGAATCTCTTTCCACACGCCATGCATTCATAGAGTTTCTCCCCTGTGTGGGTTTTATGATGGGATCTTAGGCTACTGCTGTCAGTGAATCTCTTTCCACATTCCATGCATTCATAGGGTTTCTCCCCTGTGTGAGTTCTTTGATGGGAACTTAGGGTATTTTGGTGACTGAATCTCTTTCCACACAACATGCATTCGTATGGTTTCTCCCCTGTGTGGGTTTTATGGGAACTTAGGGCACTGCTGTCACTGAATCTCTTTCCACACTCCACACATTCATAGGGTTTATCCCCTGTGTGGGTTTTTTGATGGGAACACAGGGCACTGCTGACACTGAATCTCTTTCCACACTCCATGCATTCATAGGGTTTCTCTCCTGTGTGAGTTCTTTGATGTCTACTTAGGGTATTGCTGTGACTGAATCTCTTTCCACAATCAGTGCATTCATAAGGCTTCTCACCTGTGTGGGTTTTATGATGGGAACTTAGGGCACTGCTGTCACTGAATCTCTTTCCACACTCCATGCATTCATAGGGTTTCTCTCCTGTGTGAGTTCGTTGATGTTTACTTAGGGTATTGCTGTGACTGAATCTCTTCCCACAATCAGTGCATTCATACGGTTTTTCCCCTGTGTGGGTTTTTTGATGGGAGTACAGGGCACTGCTCTGATTGAATCTCTTTCCACAATCAGTGCATTCATATGGTTTTTCCCCTGTGTGAGTTCTTTGATGGGAACTTAGGGTACTGCTCTGACTGAATCTCTTTCCACACTCCATGCATTCATAGGGTTTCTCCCCTGTGTGAGTTCTCTGATGGGTACACAGGGCACTGCTGTCAATGAATCGCTTTCCACAGTCCATGCATTCATAGGGTTTCTCTCCTGTGTGAGTTCTTTGATGTTTGCGTAGGATATTGCTGTGACTGAATCTCTTCCCACAATCAGTGCATTCATATGGTTTTTCCCCTGTGTGGGTTTTTTGATGGGAGCACAGGGCACTGCTGTGGCTGAATCTTTTCTCACACTCCATGCATTCAAAGGGTTTCTCCCCTGTGTGGGTTTTTTGATGTCTACTTAGATTACTGCTATGAGTGTATCTCTTTCCACACTCCATGCATTCATACGGTTTCTCCCCTGTGAGATTTTTAAAATGGGAACTTAGATGGCTGCTCTGACTAAATCTCTGCATTGCAGCAATTTATAGTGTTTCTCCCCTTTAAAATGTTTTCCACATAAAATCAGATTTTCCCTTTTTTTTTTTGCAGAGATGTGCTCTTTGCATACTCCTTGTGTTAAAACAGTTTTTTTCCAATGGGCTCTTTAATATATCTGAGGCATCTTTGAATGTATTTCTGATGGTGAGACACTTTCCCTCTCCTATTTACTTGTGGTTTTTGCCCTTCTTAGAAACTGTCAGTTCACAGACACGAGAAACCTGGCAAGTGGTGTATTCTCCTCTATCCTTGTTGGCTTCCCACCTTCTTTTTTCCTCCTTCTGGGTGTCTACGTTTCCTCTTCCACACTGCCTTTCAACGCACACATGATGTGGCTCTATTCAGGTCTGGTTTTCCCATTTTTCTCTAAAGGAGAAAGAAGAAGATGAGTACACTTTACAGTTTGTTTCATACCAATAGTTAGATTGTGAAGAAGTACAATAGGTACCTGCACATTTTACACTGAGTATCTGCAGTTACTGTTGAAAGTGTAATATCATTATGGCCATAATTTGTGAAGTCTTCTTAGAGTACTTGTTATTGGATAAGCTATTTTTATGATAGGTAGTTGTCAATGTGTATATTTATAGCCAGCAAGATTACAAACAGAAGCCACTAGGTCATATTCCAATTAACTTTCTTTTGACTATACAGTGGAACTTTGTATAAAAAACACCCCCCCTATAGCCAAAAAAATCACATAATGAATAGGTTTTTTAAAAAATGGTGTTGTGTGACTGAGTGACAGAGGACATGATTTTGTGGTGCAATTGAAATAAGAAGCATTTACAATAATTAGTACTCATAAAATTGGATTATAAATTATTAGAAAGAAGATAAAGTTGGTTTTTTTTCAAAATTATGAATTAACGAACGCTACATGAACATTACATAATTACTATATGAATTTTTTATTTTTCTCCTTTTTTAGTCTAACATAAATTGAATGTTTTCATTCTTTTTCTCCTGATGAATTTGAATTTTAGTTAAAATTATGAATTGATATATACGATATATATGAGATATTAGATAATCATTGTTAATAATTTTAGGAGTACAATTTAAACAGATTTATATGAATAATTTGATATATATGAATTAATTGCCTTGAAGTTGATGATAATTGTTTGATTATTTTATTATTGCTTAAAGTGCTTATTATAGATTAATGGATGGTAGTGATTGTTAAAAATATCAAATTAAGTCAAGGATTATATGAATTGCTTTTTGATATGAATTGTTTTTTTAATAAGCCAAAGAGGAAAGCAGACAAGGCAAAAACAAGATCCAGATTGGGTTAGATTTAAGAAACTTCCCGACTAGATTATTGTAATGCGCTCTACATGGGGCTGCCCTTGACGACCATTCGGAGGCTGCAGCTGGTCCAGAATGCGGCGGCCCGGGTGGTGATGGGGTGTGGGCGATATGCCCATGCCTCACCGCTGCTTCGGGAGCTGCACTGGTTACCAGTTTGTCTCCGGGTGCAATTTAAGGTGCTGGTTTTGACCTTTAAAGCCCTATATGGCAGGGGGCCAGGATACCTTAGAGACCGCATCGTCCCAAGAGTGGCTGCCCGTCCAACCAGAGCGGACCGGAGAGGCTCTCTGGTGGTGCCATCAACGAGGGGTGCACATTTGACTAGCACCCGAAGGAGGGCCTTCTCTGTGTCCGCACCAACCCTCTGGAACCTCCTACCAACAGATCTAAGACTGCAAAGTGAACTGCTGCCCTTCAGGAAAGGAGTAAAGACCTGGCTGGCAGGGCAGGTATGGGGCCCGAACGGGACTATGGCCCCCGCCGGCTGGCTTTTATAAGACTCTCTCTCTTTCCCTCTGTGTGGTAGGTGGGACGGGTGATTGGGATATGGGTTTTAAATGGGGGTGGATGTTGGTTTTTTCTTATTGGGTGGGTTTTTTATTGGGTGGGTTTTATAAGGTTTTATAATGTTTTTATGTATTTTTTGGAGTTGTTGTAATGCCGCCCTGAGTCGGGTTCTGCCTGAGTGGGCGGCATTTACAAATGTGAATGATAAATAAATAAATAAATAAATAAAAAGGAGAAATCTTTGAGAAGAGATAGAGGAGGTGGAGGAACTGGAGAGACAGCAGGTGGAGGAAAAGAGAAGACGGAGAGAGCAGCAGCAGTGGGGGCAGCAACAGCAGCAGCAACAACAACAAGAGAAGATGCAGGAGGAGAAAGCATTGAAGAGCACTGAGAAAGAGGCTTAGGGCACAAGGAGCCGTTAAAAAGGAGCAGAGTGAGAAGGATAAGGATAAGAAGGATGACCAAACAGATCAACTAGATAAAACTCCGCCAGAAGTAGCCAAAATGACGTCGGCCAGGATGAAGGATCTTAAAGATAACATTGAGTTAAGATATGATAAAGTAGAACAGTATTTACAGACCAGATTTCAAATAATGGAAGATCACTGAGTCAGTGATAACCAAAATCTTATGAAGTTTCAACAAGAAATGAAAGAAACGGTTACAGATCTGATAGTCTACAAAAGCTGAGTTAAGTAAAATTGTAAAAGAATGGGGGACTTGGAAGAAGGTATGAATACAACTGTAAAAGAAGTTTGGGAGATGAAACAGGAAATTCAGGATGTAAGAGAAAAGGAGAAAGGAAAAGAAATAAAATTGGGATTTATGGAAGAACAACTGAGATTGGGATTTATGGAAGAACAACTGAGAAGGCAAAACATGGTTATTAGAAATGTTCCTTAAAAAACACCAGATCAGTTGAAGTTGAGATGCTGACTTGGTTGAATGATTTGAAAATAGGGAGAGATTTTGGTCCTGAAGATTGTGAGTGTCTACATATTGGGTTCAAAGAAAAACAGAACAGGTCATAGATATGTGTTGGTAAAATTTGGAAACTTGGGTGTGAAATTGAGTTTGATGCCACACATTAAGAAAGGAAGTTCTGGCGCTCTTAAAATGGAAGGGGTAGATATTGAGATATTTAACGATATTGCGGTTGAAGAGCACATTTGGAGGGTACTGTCGCGGGCTCCTTCTCTTAGACTAAAACTCTGCTCTGGGTAACTGAACAGACAACAGCCTAAAAGATTTATAGTGCAGGGGCGGCGTAACACTTTCTCAGAGATATCCCTGCTCAGGGTATCTTTTGCAGGCAGTGTTTTGAGGTACACTGATTCTCTGAGTAATCAGGCTCAGCTGACAATTAAAAATAGCAATGAAGGATTTATGAAACTGTTTCTTCTTAACCCAAACATCACCTTCATATGCTACCCCTCCCGCTAAGGCACTTTGAGAGTCCAGCGTTACCTTGAGATTTAATAATTGTCTCAGTGCAGGAAGGCACCGCAGAGATAAAGTTGTTCTCAAAACAAACTCAGGAGAGGCCCTGTCCTCTTCTGGGCTGCTGGAATTAAGCCTTTCTGACAAAACCTTAAATTTATAGCTTGTGCTGGACTTCTAAAAATCTCCCCTTTCTCAGCTTAGAGGAGGATAAACCAGAAACTACTAATATCATCAAATTAGCAGCTTTTATTGGTTTACAAAAATGAGGTAGATTATTATGCGGTTAAAATAGACATTTCAAAATACAAAATAGAAATAATAAAAACAAACATGAATAACTGAGCTAACTAAAGAAAGCTAAGACCTGGGGCCAAAGAGACCCCCCATAGAAATTAGACCGGCATGATCTGATTTCTAAGAAAAAGAAAAGTCGGACAGCATTTCTCAAGGCAAGAGAAAACTGACCTACTGAAGATTAAAAAGCATCAGTTTATATAGGTTTTTCTTTCCTCACACCCACCATTTAAAAATGTAAAAACTCCCAGTTATGTAATCTTGGTGACATCATGACTGGGCACCTGGACTCTGAAAGCTGCATCTTCACACCTGCGTGCGTGCATGAAATTCTTATCTCTCATCCGGTGAGATAAATGTATCTGTCAGATTCTCAGACATAGGGTCTTCAGATCTTGGCGTCAATATGTGGGTGTGTGAAAAGAATGTCTGGCTAACACCTGGACATCTGGTAATTAGCATTACATCATAGAATAAATATCTAGCTGGACATTTCTACTTCACACAATTAAAATTAATGAGAATAAATGTCTTCCTTTTTAATTTGCCCATCACAGGTACAAATGAAGCCTGTAACAAAAAAAAATTGAGAGAGAAAGGTATTTTGTACAATTTGAAGTTTTCAAAACAACTGAGGTTTTCACATTTGATTAGAACCTTTGTGATCAAGGAGGATTCATATGTTCTTGACATACTGGCTGAAGCTAAAAATGTTGAAAGTGGATCACAGGAATGGAAAGACCTCAAAAATGCTTTGTTGTGGCAGGAGCTAATGGAATGCAAGATACGGAGGAGAAAGAGGCGGCTCAAGGTGCAAAGGTTGGAAGTTACGTGGTGAATGTAACTTGAAATGATAAATTCTGGCGGGATGTGTCACACTAGAAGAATGTATTTGACTTGGCTGGTGTATTTTGTGAAGAGTTCGTACATTTTCCGCGCTCCTCCTTCTTTGAGTTTCAAAGGCGACTTTTTTAAAAGAAGTAGGAAGGTAGCAAAGAATTTTTATTTTATATTTTATATATGTGGGGTAAGTGGGGTTAAATGTTTAGATGGTTCCATGCCCATTGGAGATTGTGTTGAACTTAAGGAGATGTTAGTAATTATGAAAAGCATTAAGATTTTTACATGGAATGTGAAGGGTGCTGGTAAGTCAAGTGAAGAGAAGAAGATTGAAATCTGCCCTTAGGAAGGATAGACCTGATGTAATTTTTTTGCAGGAAACGCATCAAAAATCTGAAGATACGAATAAATTATTTTTGGGATGGACTCAGATTTATGAAAAGTCATTTGGCACTTCAAAGGCAAGAGGGGTGGCAATCCTAATTTCGGATAGGTTAGGTTTTACAATGACGAAGAATATTACTGACCCAGAAGGTAGATACTTGATAGTACAGTGAATGGCAGGGAGATAACATTTGTGAATGTCTATACACCTAACGAGCATCAAGATTAATTCTTGGAAAAAGTATATCATTTATTAGAAAAAGAGAAAACAATAAATATGATAGTGGAAGATTTCAATGTAATAAGGTCGGGGAGGGTACTACATAGAAGTGGTTATAAAGGGCAAATTATGGATAAATGAATTAAGCTTTTGGGTTTGAGGGATTCTTGTAGGGAGCTTAAGGGGTCAGAAAGGGTTTATACATATTTTTCTCAGGTGCATAATTCATATACCAAAATAGATTACATTTTGGTAAAAGATGGGAAGATTTTTGACAGAATGCAAAGGTTAAGTGGAATCTACAATCTCGTTCTGTACAGGACAATGACAATAAAGATTTATCGTATCGCATTATATCGTATTAAAGATGGAATTGGTAGAGATTTGATATATTTAAAGAGGGAATATTTCGAGTATAGTAATAAAAATTCAAAATTATTGGCAAGAGCGGGTAGAGAGAAAAAAAGATAAGAGCGAAATTGGAATTTTGATAAATAAGTTAGGGATAAGATTTAATAAGACCAAGAATAAAATTGGGATAGTAAAGAATTGGGATAGTAAAGAATCAAGAATTGCATTCTGGAAAAGAAATAGAAAGAGGGAAATTGAAGGAATACTTTAAAAGGTGGTCTAGGATTAGGATAAATCAAGAACATTAGAATAGTATGGAAGAACAGATAACAGAAAAAGAAATTAGAGAGTGTATAGCCAAATTGAGGGTAAGTAAGTCATCAGGAGAGGATGGGTTGCTGGCTGAATTTTATAAAGAATTTAAGGAAATGGTGGGTCCTAAACTCATGAGGCTGTTTAATTATGTTTTCGATGGAGGATGATCGCCAGCTTCATCGTATGTCTATAATATGCTGCTCCAAAAAATGAAGGGAACACCTAAACAACACAATGTACCCCCAAGTCAATCACACTTCTGTGAAATCAAACTGCCACCCTGGAAGCAACACCAATTGACAATCAAGTCCACATGCTGTTGTGCAAATGGAAGAGACAACAGGTGGACATCAGAGGCAATTAGCAAGGCATCCCCAATAAAGGTGTGGTTCAGCAGGAGGTGACCACAGACCACTTCTCAGTTGCTTTGCTTTCTGGCTGATGGTTTGGTCACTGTTGAATTCTGGCAGTGCCTTCACTCTAGTGGTAGCATGAGACGGAACCTACAACCCACACAAGTGGCTCAGATAGTGCAGCTCATCCAGGATGGCACATCAATGCGAGCTGTGGCACGAAGGTTTGCTGTGTCTGCCGGCATTGTGTCCAGAGCATGGAGGTGCTACCAGGAAACAGGCCAGTACATCAGGAGACGTGGAGGAGGCCGTAGGAGGGCAACAACCCAGCAGCAGGACCGCCACCTCTGCCTTTGTGCAAGGAGGAACAGGTGGAGCAGTCAGAGACCTGCAAAATGACCTCCAGCAGGCCACCAATTTGCATGTGTCTGCTCAAACGGTCAGAACAGACTCCATGAGGGTGGTATGAGGGCCTGATGACCACAGGTGGGGGTTGCCAGAGAACACCAAGATTGGCAGATTCGCCACTGGCACCCTGTGCTGTTCACAGATGAAAGCAGGTTCACATTGAGCACATGTGACAGATGTCTCAGGGTCTGGAGACGCCGTGGAGAACGTTATGCTGCCTGCAACATCCTCCAGCGTTGCAATGGAGGGCAGGAAGGAAGCCGCGTGGAGGCAGCCGTGTGGCAAAGTCCAGCCCCGACCAGAGTCGGGGGTACGTATTTATTACCCTGCCTAGGGGCTGTGACACGTGCCTAGGGCACTCATGCCGCCCCTTCACAGAAGGCTTGTGTACGTGGCATTTTCCCATGAGTCCCGTGATTCCTATGACTGGGGGCTACTCTGTGGCTGCCTGGTGGTTAATGGACAACTCGCACCAAATTGCCTTGGGTTGGCGAAACCCATTGTTCCTGCCCTAAGTCTATGTGTATTGACCCGGGCACCTAATCTTTGTCCCGTTTGCCCCGACTTGCTTGCCCAGCTCTATTTGCCCTCAGCCTGGGCTGTGGTTCATCTTTAACTAGCCCGCTTATCTACCCAATTTCCTTTCCAGCCGAGCCCGGTTGGTCCCCGGGTCTGTTGACACCGAGCGAACCCCTGAGGAGAGGTTTAATTGCCAATTATTCCTGCGGACAACTTAGCATGACAGGTTTGGCGGTGGGTCAGTAATGGTGTGGGGTGGCATTTCCCTGGAGGGCCGCACAGCCCTCCATGTGCTCGCTGGAGGTAGCCTGACTGCTATTAGGTACCGAGATGAGATCCTCAGACCCCTTGTGAGACCATATGCTGGTGCTGTTGGCCCTGGGTTCCTCCTAATGAACAATGCTAGACCTCATGTGGCTGGAGTGTGTCAGCGGTTCCTGATGCTACGGACTGGCCCGCCCGTTCCCCAGACCTGAATCCGATTGAGCACATCTGGAACATTATGTCTCGCTCCATCCACCAATGCCACGTTGCACCACAGACTTCCAGGAGTTGGGGGTTGCTTTAGTCCAGGTGTGGGAGGAGATCCCTCAGGAGACCCTTCGCCACCTCATCAGGAGCATGCCTAGGCATTGTAGGGAGGTCATACAGGCACATGAAGACCACACACACTACTGAGCCTCATTTTGACTTGATTTAAGGACATTACATCACAGTTGGATCAGCCTGTAGTGTTTTCTTCCACTGTCACTCTGAGTGTAACTCCAAATCCAGACCTCCATGGGTTGATGAATTTGATTCCCATTGTTAGGTTTTGTGTGATTTTGTTGTCAGCACATTCGACTACAGTATGTGAACAACAATAGGAATACAGTATTTCAGTCATTCAGATCATGGGATGCCTTATTTTTGTGTGCCCTTTATTTTTTTGAGCAGTATAGTTTTGATACCTGAACCTGAGAAGGATATGGAGAAAGTTGATGCATATAGACCCATTTCTTTAATAAATGAGGACTCAAAAATATTTGCTGCAATATTGGAAAATAGATTAAATAACGTGATGACTAGCTATATAAATAAAGATCAGGCAGGGTTTTTTTTTTCAAGGGAGATGTTAGGGACGTCATGGGGAACACCCTGGTATTGTAAATAATACATGATATGTGGTGCTACAGCTTTAACAGTTACCTACTGAACTGTGGACAGGTGTTGGTATTGATGGAATGAATCAGCGCTTGTCACTGCATAAAATTAGAGCCGGATAGTTTGCTTCTTTGCTCTTGACTTGATCTTGTAGCCACGCTGCCTGAATGCTCTTGACTTGATCTTGTAGCCACGCTGCCTGTATGCTCTTGACTTGATCTTGTAGCCACACTGCCTGAATGCTCCCGGACTAACCTTGATGCCATGCTGCTGCACAAGGACTTTATACTTTGAAGGCATAATGACGTTCTGCAAGAAGCTTTGATGCCTTCTGCTGGATACTCGACACAGAGGAACACAGAGGTTAGTTCTCATATGCTTGTGAGCATGGACTGTTGTTCTTTCTAGGGTAATGAACTGCATGCCTGAACGGAAGAACTGCTGGCTGTGAGTTTACTCTCCAGGGAGAGAGGTTGCCAGCTTAAGACTGTAAATACTTGGGCAAACGGGACTGTTATTTGTTTGCAATACTCTGCAAGCCGAGCCAGGGAAGAGCTAGGCTGCAGCAGGAGATTTTGCTGTGTGCAACTACTTACTGTGAAACTGAAAGACTAAGTTTGTTTGCATAGCTGTTCACAGATAAGATACTACTGTTTATGTTCTTTTCATCACCACCTCTGCTGAGTAAAAGCACTTTATGTTTTGCACCATTCAACTGAGTCTCTGCTGTTATTGACTGGGTGTGAAAGAGAAAATTAAACGGGCACCTCCGCTGTCGCTCATAGTTAACTACTACACTCTGCTAGATTTGAACTCAGCACCCAGTACACCACCATTTCCCTATCAGGAGACATGTGGCGGATTTAACAAGGAGAGTGGTGGATTTAATTAATTTGGCAGAACAAAATAAAGAGAAAGTTGGACTTCTGTCTTTAGATATTTTCAAAGCATTTGATTCACTTCAATAGGTTACAATTAATGAGCTAGTTGAAAACTATGTATTTGGAATAAAGTTTAGACAGACAATTGAGCAATTATATCAATAGGGTGATATAGTGAGGATGAATGATTACTTTACAGATGATGGGGTGGGTAAAGCAGCTTTTTTGGATAAAGATAAATATTAGTGTGAGGAATAAAATTTTAAAGACAATGATGGAGACGGGGAAGAATGTGAAGAAATTGGCCCCAGAAGTATCCCCGATTATAGAGTTGAAAAGATATATAGAAAAGCAGAGGAAGTTTTTTCTAGAAATAGTGTGTTCCTGTTGAAAAAACTGGTTAAGGATATGTAATGATAGAGAGAAGAAATTAGAGATATACACTCCCTGGTTTTATTAATATGACCACTAGAAATGTTCTGCATTTTTATATTTTTTGTAATACTTTTTGGATACTTAGTGATTCGATATGAGTCTACAACATTATTTTATCTATAATTTAGATATCTTGTAATAGGTTTTTATTAAAAACAGTATGTTATAGATACAAATCTTACTTCTTTTTAATATTTTGAAGAATCTCCCTTTGCGTTGATTACCGCCTTTACTCGAAGCATGCTATCAATGCAGTTTAAAGCATTTTTTGCTTCAGTTTATCATTATGGTTCCAATTAAAAATTATTTTTTCAAATAAAGTTGTCTTGTTGGTAATTCTTTCTTTAGCTATTCCGGCTGTCACTCATAAAAACAAAAAGGCCACCCACTGTCACTCATAAAAATAATATGGCCACCCACAACACCAGTGTTGCCATAGTAATAAAAATTTGTTGGCAAACATCCATGAAAGAGTTGCCACAACTCTAAGCAGCAATTTATTGAGATACATACAGTATGTTTTAACTTTTAAAAGGAGGGAATAGGAAAAAAATGAAATTTTGCTAGTGGTCA
Organism: Bradypodion pumilum; assembly: GCA_035047305.1. NCBI lineage: Eukaryota > Metazoa > Chordata > Lepidosauria > Squamata > Chamaeleonidae > Bradypodion > Bradypodion pumilum. The sequence goes on from JAWDJD010000002.1 coordinate 476,672,920, forward strand.
CATTAATATGGCCAGGGACTGTATAGTCAATTGAATTTAAATTGGTTACAAATTGTGTCTGAAAACAAGTGAAACAATAAATATTTAGAAGAATCTAGTCTAGATAGGGGCAGAACAGAATTTGAGGAAATGGTTTACAATATAAGACTGGGTCAAATAGGGATGAAGGGTTTGGTTAGTAAGATATATAAAATGTTAAAACAAGAAGAAAGATCACAGGTTAAGTGGAATCTACAGGAGGTTTTAAGAACAATATGGGAACAGGATTTAAATATAAAAATTACTGAATCAAGTTGGAAAAATAAATGGAAGAGAAGAATTATGAGAATCTTATCTGTTAGAGTTAAATAACATAATTACAAACTATTATGGAGGTTGTACCTAACCCCAGTATAGTTGCACCAGATGGACAAGACAAAAACAAAAATATGTTGGAGATGTAAAAACATGTTGGAGATGTATGAGCATATGTGGTGGGGATGTAGTGTGTTAAAGGATTTTTGGGTAAATGTGGAGAAAGAGATCTATACCTATAAAACCAAGCGTTAACTGTTGGAACTTCACAAAGGATCCTACGCCAGGCCATACTAGCCCGTACTGAGCATTCGTGCACATGCCCGAACTGGATCCGCAGGTCAACAAAGGTTTTATAAATGCACCAGTGGGGCAAGAGCCCCACAAACGCGAAAAAAGGAAAACAATTTAATTTCTCAACATTCTTTGCGCCGCGCCACGCCACAGCCAATCAGGCTGAGAGGCGCGAGCAAAAAGAACGTTGGGAAACGCGCCGCAGCCAATCAAAATCAAGCCACAGGAAAAAACCGCTGCACAAACGAAAAACAAAAACCCAAAACTACAAGCCCCAGAGTCCTGCACACAGGGAGCACGCAGAACGCTGAGAAAGCCGGCGCCCGAAAAATAAAAATACAAAACGCAGCACCTCACAGCCACGCAAAATAAACAACCCACACACAAAAAAAACAAAAAACAAGGGGGGGTAAGGTACTGGTGCCTTCGCTCCCCCCCCTTGAAAGCAAAACAATTCCCCGGGAACCAAAGGTAGCGAATGGCCATTCAGTTGGTGCCTTCACTTCCCGAGGAAGTGTTTCGCTTTCAAAGGGGGGGGGAATGTACTGGTGTCTTCGTTTCCCCCCCCCCTTTGAAAGCAAAACAATTCCCCAAAAAACAAAGTCAGCAAAAGGGCCTCCAGTCGGTGCCTTCACTTCCCAAGGAAGTGTTTCGCTTTCAAGGGGCGGGGAGGTACTGGTACCTTCGTTTCCCCCCCTTGAAAGCAAAACAATTCCCTGGGAAGCAAAGTCAGCAAAAGGGCCTCCAGTCGCTGCATTTGCCTCCCGGAAGAACTCACCCAGGCGCAGCCTCCGACCTGAACTACAGCCAAAACTACCCCTAACTACCAAAAACAGCCAACAAAAGTAAACAACAAAAACAAACACCAAAACTATTAAAAAATAATAAAAAATAAACCAATAATTAAAGGAACCATTAATAAGCAGAAATAAATAAACCACAAAATACACAAACAAAAACATCAAAACCACATACAAAACACCTAATTACAACACAAAAAACCCACAAAGTACACACCTAAAACTAAACAAACCTAAAACTAAACCAAAACAAAAAAGAACAAACAGAAAAAAAACCAGCCCACCACCACAAACACAAAACAAAGAAAAACCCCAGAAGAAACAAAACCAGCCAACTCACCAATATGTCCTCCCTCCACGATGACCGGAAAAGAAATGAAAAAACAAAGAGACTACTTACCGGAAGAAGCCCCACCCAGAGGCCAGGAGAGAAAAAACAAAGAAAGTTAAAGAGAACCACTAGCAGCCCCACCTACAGGGCAGAATAGTAAAAACAACTCAAAAAGACTCAACAGCCCAACCCAGAGGCCACCAGAGTAATTCAAGTCAAAAACATAACAATAAATCGCAATTTCACACAAATCACAAACATATGTCACAAAAATAAAATAAAAATATTTCTAAAATCCTGTGTTGTTTTAACTCAAATAAAAACCCAAAACATCTACACATGGTTTAAAAACATTGAATGTAAAAAACATGTATTTTCACATTTTTACAAACAACAATTAAAAAACAAATCACATACTAAAACATTATTTGGTTAAATAAAAAAAATGAAAAACTTATATCATCCTTTCTTTTTTATTTAATCTACAAAACCAAACCACTAAAAAAACTGATCACAGTTTATAACAGCCCGGCAAAAAACATTTGTATAAATAAACATTTTAAAAAATTCAATTATAGACTAACCTCTTCTTTACAAACATTATCAAAAAAAAAACACCTTCCAACACTATTTAAAACAGCCCGGCAATGCCGGGCAAACTCTGCTAGTAGTAGATATAATGGGTGTGGACCTTATTGACTGATGTAGATAATAGATAACTTGACAGAAATAGATAACTTGAATATGGACATAAATTTTTCATTTCATTTAATTTCATTTCACTTTATTCTTGTATACAGCTTCACTCTACCAAAGGAGACTCTAAGCAGTTAACATTGGTGCATGCTGACTACAGCGCGGCCAGCAGCAGGAAAGTGAAAAGATACAATAAAAAATTAGATACATAACACTTAGCACAATACACCGACACAGTCAAATGAAACAACACTCAAAAATACATCCTCTGGCGATGATAGGGGCCAGAGGGTGGAGGCAGAGCGTCCCGGCGTCTTCGGGGCCATGGCCGATCTTTTATCCCTCTCCGGGTGAAACAGACCCGGAGAAGGGAGGGCGGGAGATTTGTTGTTTATAATGTTAACTGTGGCAAGACAATTTATTGCAAGAAACTCGAAAAATGATTCTGTGTTAAAATTGGAGGGATGGTATAGAGAAATGTGGGAAATTGTGTTAAATTATAAATTTATATGGGAGTTGAATAAATAGAAGGGTATAATTAAAGAAAGTAAGTCTTGGAAATATGGAGACCCTTTATGGAGCATACATTGGAAAAAAATAAAGGAGATAGACCGGTACCAGATCAAATGAGTTTTGGAAACGATAGATTTGTGACAAAACTGTGGTCTTCAGGGCTTTGTATATATCACAGGGTGACATTATTATCATTTTGTTGTTAGTAGTATATATTTTGGTTATCTTTTTGATAAATGATTTAGGAATGAGATTAGTTTAACATGATGAGTAAGATAAGTTTTACTTTTATTATATACTAGCATAGGTTGCCCAGCATTGCCAAGCTGTTATAAATTGTGTCTTGTTTTTTGTTGTTGTTGGGGGGGGGTTTGGGGGGGTTAGTTAAAAATCAACAGAGGATGCTATAAATCTTTTTATTTTATTAATTTAACATATGTTTGTTATTTGTGTAAACTTTTGATTTATTTATTTTTACTTGTTTTTACTCTTGTGGCCTCTAGGTGGGGCTGTTTTGTTTTTGACTTGTTTTTAATATTCCGGCCTGCAGGTGGGGCTGTTGGTTTCATCTTCGTTTCACATGTTTTTTCTCTCTTGGCCTGTAGGTGGGGCTTCTTCTGATAAGTAGTCTTTGTCTCTTAATTTCTGTTCCAGTCTCGTGGAGGGAGGACGTGCTGGTGTGTTCTCTGGTTTTCTTTTTTCTGGGGGTTTTCTTTGTTTTGTTTTTGTGGTGGTGGACTGGGAGGTGTTTCTGTTTGTTCTTTTGTGGTTTGGTTGTGTTTTAGGTTTGTTTAACTGGTTTGTTTATTTCTGGTTTCTTTCATTTTTGTGATTTCGTTGGTGTTTATTTGTGTAATTTGTGGTAGCTGTGTTGTTAGAGTTAGGTATTCTCGTGTTGTAGTTACGAGTTTTTTCTGTGCTTTTGTGGGATTGTGGATCTTTTTATTTGTGGATTTTGTTGTTTTCTTTTTTTGTGTATTAATGGGTTTTTGATTTCGATGCAGCAATGGGGAAAAGGAGGAGCCGGCAGTCAGCCTGCTCTTCCCCTGGTAAGGTTCGTTAGGTAGGTCGGGGGAGAAGGAGGCAGAGAAGAGCTATCTGCCTGACAATGGTTCTCTCCTCTCTGTCTCCTTTTTCTCCTGGCTTACCTAATCGGAGATCGGCAGGCAGCAATCCGTAAGGGGTGGTGCTCTTCCTTGCGGATTGCTGGCTGCTGCTTTTGTATTACCTCCACCGCTGCTTCGTGTTTGTTCTTGAAACAGTGGTGTCGGAAGTACAAACGCAGCAGCCAGTCATTCGCCAGTGAGTGTGCTTCCCCTGACGAACTGCTGCCTGCTGCTGTTTTTTTCTCCACCCTGGCTCAACTTTCCTTGAGGCCGGCGGTGGTCTCGCCGTGTCTTCGGCGGGGTAGCATGGAGGAGAGGGAGTCCCTCTTCTCCCCGTTGCTCTGGGAAAGAAGGTCGGCGGGTGTATTGGCGAGTTTTTTTGTGGGTGTTTGTTTTGCGAGGCTGTGAGGTGCTGATTCCACTGCAGCGGACTTGTGCACCCATTGCGGGATGCCTGCATTTTTAATTTTATTTTTTGTGCGCCGGCTTTCTCAGCGCTCACGGCACATAGGACGCTGGGACTTTGAGTTTTGCATGTTTTGTTTGCGTTCGTGCAGCGGGTTTTTTCCTGCGGCTCGATTTTAATTGGCCGCACTGCATTTCCCAACGTTCTTTTTGCTCACACCTCTCAGCCTGATTGCAGCGCGGCACAGAGGACGATGGGAAGTGAAGTTCTTTTCCTTCTTTTGCGTTCGTGGGGCTTTTGTCCCACTGGCGCCTTCGGCAACCCTGCAGTAACCTGCGGGCTGGGTTCAGGTGAGTGCAGGAGGACGGGATAGGATGGACGGTTGCAGAAACGTATAGCAAGTTCCAACGGTTAGCCCTTGGATTTATAGGTATAGATTGTTTTGTATGGTACAAAATGTATTATGTGTAAGGCAGAGCGGTTGGATGGGGGAGGGAGGAGAATGTGATTAATAGTAGAGCCCTCTCCTTCTTTAGTCAGTTTTCAGAGAACTAAAAGCTGCTTCCAGTTAGCTTGGGAGCATCTTCCATACATAGAGCTCCACAGGGGGGTGGAAGCCCAGCTGACTCCCATCACAGCGGAGCCCTCAAAAGCTCCAGCCGCAACGCTCGACGCCAGCGTTTCCGGCTCCCCTCCGTGGCTTGGCTGGCAGCGGGGGGTGGAAGCCCTGTGTGAGCAGGAGCAGGGAGAGAGAGCGGGGCACAGGTCCCTGCAGGGGTTAAAGAGCTCCTTACTGGCCTGGTTGTGGCCGTAGGGAAGTTGAGTTTTTTGGGTTCTTCGGTGGCACGGACTGTATAATTGGCCGCCACTATTTTTGTCCAGCTGAAACTGTTTTGTAGTGCACATGTAGTGTATACTGTAGTATATATTTTTGTTGTACTATTTTGCGGACAGAGATTTTGTAATTGTAATTGTACTTTTGGCGATTGATTTTTTATTGTATTCATTGTATGTTGTTACTGTATTACTGTATTTTGTATTTATTGTCCGCTATGTAAACCGCCCTGAGTCAGGTTTGCCTGAGTGAGCGGTATATAAGCGTGAAAATTAAATTAAATTAAATTAATAGAGGGAGGGAGAGAGAGCAGACCAGCTGTGAATAGATGGAGGAGGCTGATTTATGGCTGCTTTTAGAAGAACCAGGGTGAGTTAGACTCGTTTTATTGTTTTAGTACCAATGCATTGAATGCTTATGACTGTGGCAATAAGAACGAAAACAAAGAATCAGAAGTCCTGCCAGTTGGTGTGTGAGCTGAGCTGGAGACCGGACTGGTTGTCAGCTAGGGTTTATTTTGTTTGTTTTTAACACTGACTTGCTAACGAAGGCTCTGTACTTTCTACTTGTAAATAAATGGCTTACGCTGAGGAAGTTTGTCTCCAGCTGGGATTTTTCTTTGCCTGAAGGAATGCAAGACCAGAGGTGGGGGAAGAAAGTCACTCACCTAGGTCTTAGATTGTGTTTTGATTTTTCTGTTTTGTGATTTTCTTTATTTTGTTATTGGGGTATTTTTTTTATATTTTTCTTTTTGAAAATTAATAAAAAATATTTTTTTTAAAAAAACATACCCAATACTAATTAAAAACCAAATACTATAAAATTATCTAAAAAGTCCATAAAACCTCCCCAATACCCTTAAAAAGAAGGGCACCCAGGCAGGAGTAAATAAAAACCCTGGGTAGAGCTAAATAAGCCAGCAGGGCTGGGTTGTGGTACCCCACACCTGCTGCCATAGCCACATTTTTAAGGCCTTCCTGAAGTGGAGCAACTCTACCTGGAGGTGCAGTTCAAGTGGCAGGAGGTTTCATAGGGTCGGGGAAAATACTGAGAAGGCTCTCCTCCTGGTCCCAGTGAGATGTGCCTCCCTAGCTGATGGGACCACTAGGGAACCCCTCCGGTCCGCTCTCGTAGGACGGGTCGAAAACCTTGGGGTGATGCGGTCTCTTAAGTATCCTGGCCCACTACCATGAAAAGATGCGGTGAAAGGGATTGGTGGATGAACTCTCCCGGCCGTAGAGCTGCGAACTGGAAGATAAAAATCAAAAGCTGGAGCTACAGCTTCAAGACTGGGAGAGAACCAGCTGTAATATATTGAGTATGTCATCTCGAATATAAGTCGAGGTACTCTAAAACTAGGAAAATAGTTTGACCCGAGTATAAGTCAGGGGAGGGAAATGCAGCAGCTACTAGACTTCCAATAATTAAAATACATGAAATATTTGTGTGGGTATGTTTTTGAGGTGAAAAGTCCAGTAACAATTCCTCCTTTCTCTCAAGGCCAGGCCGGGCCCGGCCAAGGGAAAAGTCCAGTGACGGCGTCTGCGGCGTTCTTATGGCCAGCCAGCCCCGCCACACTGAAGTTGTGAGCCACCTTGGGTCGCTTAGGCGAAAAAGGCAGTTATATACTGTAAATCCAATAAATAAATAAATAAATAAACAAATAAACAAATAAACAAACACCACTTATGGTCGTAAATTCCCAATTTTTGTTGACATCTCCAACAATTTTACAATTTACTATTATCAAGTTGATTTAAATGAACTGGTGTCAAGTACCACTTCCATAACATCTCGTAATTATGTTCTTTAACTTTTGTGGATACATTAGGCATAATTCTTCCCTCCAATTTACTTTTCCAGTTTTCCCCAAAAATTCTTATTTTCATGTCCATTCCCCAATTTTTCCTCAAGGCATCTTGTGAATCTCTTGCTATATTTAAAATTTTATATATTTTACGTACTAAACCTTTTATCTCAATTAATTCTTTTCTTATCTTATAGATTAATTCCTCAAACTCTGTCAATTGTCTTACTGGACCAACCTGCTCACTATATTTCTTGTTCCACTAGTAAAGGTAAAGGTTTTCCTTGCTCGAAAGCTAGTCGTATCCGACTCTAGGGTGCAGTGCTCATCTCTGTTTCCAAGCCGAAGAGCCCAGCGCTGTCTGCTTTTCTAGACTTTTCCGTGGTCATGTGGCAGGCATGACTAGACACCGGAGTGCACGGAACACTGTTTCCTTCCCACCGAGCCAGCGTTGCCTGCTTCTGCAGACGTTTCCGTGGTCATGTGGCAGGCATGACTAGACATCGGAGCGCGCGGAACGCTGTTATCTTCCCACCGAAGTGGTCCCTATTTATCTACTTGCAATTTCTTGCTTTCAAAATGCTAGGTTGGCAGGAGCTGGGACAAAGACGGAAGCTCATTCCGTCCTGCAGTACTCGGGAATCGAACTGCTGACCTTCCGCTTCCCAGTCAGCGTCTTTGCAGCCAGTTCAAATTCAATTTTTTTACAGATTTTCACCCTATTTTTCTTACCTTCACAAGTTTGTAACCAATCTTTTAATAAACATATCCTATATTTTTGTAGTACAGTACTGTATTTCTTTTAACTTATCATCATCCCTTTTGTCAAATTATTTTTAATTCTTCAATTCAACATCTCCTTATCTAAAAAAATTCCATTTCCAAATTGTTGTACGTCCTTCATTTCTATCTCTTCCCAAATACGGGTACTGTAATTTCCTTCATTGTCAAAAATTTTATAATGCTTTTAAATTGGAAGGCCTTGTAATAGTTTTTGATATTAGGTAATCCCAATCCTCCACTCGGTGGCTAAAAGGGGAGGGAAAAAGCAACAACTCTGGATCTGCCTTGTCACTAGGTGGAGACAGACAGTGATTGGATTAGGCCTTTACATAGCCTTGTCCCATTTCATTGGTTGAAGCCAGTGAGGAGCGGGGAAATAGTGTTACTCCGAAACAGGCTATAGGATATAAAATGGAGGGTATATTTCTGTTTCAAGAAGAGGGAGGAGGCAGCATGAAGAAATAATAAAATGGACAGGGCAGGAGGAGAAATGATTTTCTGGGAGTGTTGCTGTTTTTGTTTGGATTGGTTTTGCGTAGTAACCTGTACATGAAGAAATGGACTGTAACTTAAAAAGAAACCAAAGTTCTTTTTATGAAGAAGCCGGATTCTTTTTGAAAGGGTGGAAGAGTAGAATGGATGCCACAGAGAAGCCTCGAAGATGCCTGTTTAAATACTATCTCTCTCTCTCTCTTTGTTCAGAGTCACTTTAATTGAGTGTTACTCTGGTGTTTGCTGAAATTAGAGCAAGTGTCTGCCAGGATGAGGGCAGGATCAGACGGTTTCACTTTGGTCCCGCAGTTCTGGTCGTTCAAAGGATTGCCTTGGTAATGAGGAATTGTAGGTGAACACGAGAGAGCGAGGTTGAGAGAAAAGTATTGAAACACGTTGTTTCTGATAGGGGCCAACCTTGCCAAGTCCTTGCTCTGAGTTCTATATTTTTTAGTGTCATTAACTCTTACTTTCATATAACTTTGCTTATGAAGTTGATCAATTACATTTTTAATTTTTTCCCCAAATCCATTTTTCTCAATAATTTCTTTAATCATCATCCATTGAAGCAAATCAAATGCTTTAAAAATAGCTAACGATAATAAACCATTCCCCCCCTTTTTGATTAGCTATGTCTAACAACTCTAACACTCGTCTTATAAGATCAGTCATGTATCGCCCCTTTAAAAAGCCCGCCTGATCTCTATGTACTGTACATAATTAGTCATAAAACTATACAGTCTATTTGCCAATATCACAGTAAAGATCTTAGCATCGTGATTAGCCTTCCTGTCAGAGCTGTGGCAGAGTGATTTGAAATTGCAACATTGAGTTATAATACCTGTGCCATGCTTGGATCACTACCGGGTGTCTTTGGACTTTATAGGGGCGCCACTCCACCATGAGGAGGCAGGGCTTTTTAAACTGACCCACCCCTGGCGACTGATGGACCTGCATGAGTTCCAGAGGGAACTGGAGGTTTTCCTAGGGATTGGCTTCACAGTTCGGCCAAGGCTTTGGTTGCTGCCTGGAACAAGGGGGCAGCAGAGGCCTTGGATGTTATTGCGCCAATATGGCCTCTCCGCACATCAGGGCCTTGCTCCTCTCCATGGTTTACGGAGTTGAGGGAATTCAAACATGCAAAGAGATGCCTAGAGCACCACTGGGGAAGACTCAGTGATTCCGACCAAACACTTGTTAGAGCCTCTATTTGGGTCTACCTTGTGGCAATGGAGGCGGCAAAGCGCCAGTACTTCACCGCCCTTATTGCCTCTGCAGATAACCATCCAGAAGCCCTTTTCTGGGTGACTGGGTCCCTCCTCGGTAGAGGGGGGCCCTTGCCTTGGTGAAAGGGCATGCTGATATATTTGCCGATTATATGTCAGGGAAAATTGCTCAGATCCGCACAAAATTTGACCCCAGACTTAATATCAAGTAGCGGGAGTTGACCGGAGCAGTCTAGCCATATTATCTGGGATTGGTTTGATCCAGTTGGCCCTGAGGAAGTGGACAGGATCAGTCTGCGAGACTGCCTGTTTGTTAGCTCCCTGCCCTGCCTGGTTGGTCAAAGCGACCAGGAGAATGACAGGTGGTTGTGTCGGAGCAGTGGTTAATGCTGTGTGCCCCGCGCCCTTAAAACAGGTATTGGTGCACCCCCTCCTCAAGAGACCATGGCTTGGCACAACAATGCTGGCTAATTTTCACCCGGTATCCAATCTTCCCTTTTTGGGGAAAGTTGTGAAGGCAGTGGCGCGGCAGCTCCAGGGAGCTCTGGATGAAACGGATTATTTGCACCCTTTTCAGTCAGGATTTAGGCCCGGATATGGTACTGAGACTGCATTGGTTGTGCTGATGGATGATCTCTGGCAGGAGCAGGACCAAGGTGATGTATCCATCCTTGCTCTTCTTGACCTCTCAGCGGCCTTCGATACCGTTGACCACGGTATCCTTCTGGATTGGCTGTGGGGCTGGGGATTCAAGGCACAATGTGGTCGTGGTTTGCCTCTTTCCTCAGGGGGCAAACCCAGTCAGTGTTGTTGGGGAGCGAGAGGTCCAGTCCGAGGCCGCTCTTATGTGGGGTGCCACAGGGCTCCGTACTCTTGCCTATCTTATTAATTATCTACATGAAGCCACTGGGTGAGATCATCCATTCACACGGCGTGAAGTATCATCAGTTGATGATACCCAACTGTACATCTCTGCCTGTAGTGATCCAAGTGTTGCAGTCAACGTCCTATCCAGGTGCCTGGAGGCTGTGAGGGTCTGTATGGGGGACAAAAGACTACAGCTGAATCCCAGCAAGACTGAGTGGCTGTGGATAAGGGCCCCCAGGTTGTCCCAAGGAATTACCACTTTTGGTACTGGGTGGGGCTCTTTTGCCCCAAATAGACCAGGTGCATAATCTGGGGGTCCTCCAGGATTCATGACTCTTGCTCCAGGAGCAGGTGGCAGTCGTGGCCAGGAGGGCTTTTGTTCAAGTTTGAGTGATTCGCCAGTTATGCCCATTCCTGGACCGGACTCCTTGCTCATGGTCACTCATGCCCTGGTCACCTCGCGGTTGGATTATTGTAATGCGCACTACATGGGACTGCCCTTGATGACCATTCGGAGTCTGCAACTGGTTCATAAAGCAGCGGCCTGCACAGTGATGGAGTGTGGCCGTTATGCCCATGCCTCACCCTTGTTGCAGGAACTGCATTGGCTAACAATGTGCCTCCGGGTGCAATTCAAGATGCCCTACTTTAAAGCCCTACTTGGTAGAGGACCAGGGTACCTAAGTGACAGTGTCACCGTGAAGATATCTGCACGTCCCATTAGAGCAGACCGGAGGGGCTCCCTTGAAGGGAATTGTGTGGAACAGGTCTCAGTGTTTCGATTTCTGGGAATGGAGCTGAGGGATGATCTAACATGGGGAGCAATCACCAAAGATCTGATGAAGAGAGCACAGCAGAGGTTATACTTCTTGAGAATCCTCAGGAAGAACAACCTTTCAAAGGACCTGCTGTTGGCATTCTACCACTGTACCATAGAGAGTGTGTTAACCTATGGTCTGTGTGTATGGTTTGGGAGTTGCACAGCTAGGGAAAGAACAATGGTGTCCAGGGTCGTAAAGACTGCGGGGGGGATAATCGGGCGTACTCTTCCCACTCTAGATCAAATCTATGCCACCAGGTGTTATAAGAAAGCTGTAGAGATTGCACAAGATAATATGCACCCTGGAAATGATCTCTTTCAGTTTCTGCCTTCTAGAAGAAGGTATAGGGTCATAAAGACCAGGACCAGCTACTTGAAAAATAGTTTCTACCCAAAAGTGGTTCTGGCTTTGAATGCAGTGCAATGCAATCTATGAGGGAGCCTCTGTATATAGTTATTAGAGTTTGTTTTAGAGTTTTTAGAGCCATAGAGTTTTAGGGGTTAAATGTGTATATGTGGGGTGGGAGTATGTTGATAATTTTGCATAGTTGTATTTTGTTTAGGTTTTGTTGGGTTGATAAGTGTTCCCCCCCCCCCCAATCTCATTGTTCTGTGTAGGACAATGACAATAAAGATTTATCTATCTATCTATCTATCTATCACGAGAAGGAGGGCCTTTTTGGTATCTGCTCCGGCCCTGTGGAACCTCCTGCCGACTGACCTCCGTCTCCAGTCAGATTTGTTGGTTTTTAGGAAAGGACTGAAGACATGGCTGGCTCATGAGGAGTGGGGGGCTGCGGGTGGAGCAGCTCCTGCTTGCTGGCTTATATGACCATGAGAACGACTGTCTTCTTAGATTTATATTCTTGTCTAAATACCGCCTTCATAGCATCCCATTCTGTATGAAAACTTACATCCTCTGTATCATTCCACCTCCAACTTTCCTCCCAACTTTTAACAATTTGCGTCTTAATTTCCTTATCCTTGAATAATTTTGGATCATACCTCTAGCCAATACTTTTCCTATTTCCTGTTTCTAATTGTAATTCAACTACTACCTTTGTATAGTCTGATTTTTTAAAAAAATCTCAACCTCAATTTCTTCTAAATTTTTATCATATTCTCTGGTATAAAAAAAATCTATTCTTGAATATGAATTATGAGTTTGGGAAAAATAGGTACCTCATACAATGATTTTAATCCGTTCCACGGGACTTGTTGTTGTATGAAACAATTGCTATATGATACATGCATCGTACAGTATAGCGATTTTCTCTATGGCATGCATCGTACATTTTTTTTTTGCTAAATGTTTTTTCCCATTGAAAAGTTTTTGTAAGATTTTTTCCATAGGGCAAATTGTTATATGATTTCGTTGATATACGGGGTGATTGTTGTATGAGGTTCCACTGTATATCCGTTCTGAACCCTTTACTGTATTTTTCAGACCATAAGACGCACTGGATCATAAGACGCACCCAGTCAGGTGTCTTATGGAAGCCAGGCATCTGATGGAAGCTGGCATTTGGGCAAGCAGGGAAGGTGAGTTGGCAGCTCACCTTGCCTTCACTGAAAGGAACCCGGCGATCGGAGCGCCCAAACACCGGCTTTCTTTTGGTGAAGGCAAGGCGGGACGGGACGACCGACACATCTCCCCCGGCTCCCTTTTGGGGAAAACAAGTTGGGCGGCCTGGCTTGCCTGCACTGAAAGGAAGCTGGCATTTGGGCGCCAGTTTCATTTCCTTTGGGTGAGAGCGGGCGGGCGCCCTCTCATCCAAAGGAAACCGGCAATCTGACGCTCAGACCGCTGGTTTCTTTTGGATGAGAGCGGGCACACTATAAGACGTACCCTCATTCCCATCACCCACTTATTTGAGTTTCAAAGTCTGTTCTACAATTAGTAATATTTGTACAATCCAAATTTGAGCGAATTAGGTTCAAGTTGCCCGCAATAATCATTTTATTCATTTTTCTCATTAATAAAATTTGAAAGATTACTCAGAAACAAATCATGATTTTCATTTGGTGCATAAATATTTACTAATTATTTCCTCATCTTCAACCATCCCTTTTATTATTAAATATCTACCTTCTGAATCTATAATAGTTTTATTAATTGTAAATCCTAATCTACTTGAGATCAAAATCGCCACACCTCTGACTTTTGAAGAGCCAAAAGCTTTCTCTTAAATTTGGGTCCAACCTAAAAAAGGTTTGTTCTTATCCTCCGATTTTTGATGAGATCAAAATCGCCACATGTCTTACTTTTGAAGAGCCAAAAGCTTTCTCATAAATTTGGGTCCAACCTAAAAAAAGTTTGTTCTTATCCTCCGAATTTTGAGGCGTTTCTTGCAAAATTAGCAAATCTGTTTTTTCTCTTCTAAGGGCCATTTCCAACCTGCGTTTGGTCGAGCAACCAGTATCTTTCACATTCCATGTCAGTACTTAAATATTCTTCATTATTAAGTTTAAACACAATCTTCAAAATCATATATTAAATTCTAATGGGCATGCGCCACCACATTCTAATACCTACACCCCCCACCCACCAGGGAGGAATTGATAGTGTCGGGAGGTCATGAACAAACAAGTGGGGAAGAAGCAGAAGGAGGGGCAGAAGACCTGGGTGTGGATGAGTAAGGGTGGTGGGAGAGGTAGTCGAGGTTGGACACAAATACAGTAATACCTCGGATAACGACTGCATCGGATAGCACTAAGATTGGATAACGATGTGAAATTTTGCAAAAAAATCTGCACTGGATAACACTATTTTAGCGTTATCTGATGCATTGCATACGCTGCCTACCCACCCCCACAAAAAGGATGACGTGACCCCCTACCTTTTCACGGTTTGGGGACAAAAAGATCACCATTGTCGGGTGCATGCTTCGGGCTCTCTGCCGCTAGGAGGGTGGAAGGACCTTTTCCGCGCTATTCCCACCTTCAAAGGACATCTCTGGGAAGCACAACAGCTGAAAATAGGTGTGGGTGCCATTTTTTTGGTCAGGTGCATGCTTCGTGCTCTCTGCCTTCCCTGCAGCCTCTGGGTGGGTGGGAGGACTTTTTTGGCACTATTCTCGCCTTCTTAGGACATCCCCGGGCCGCACAACAGCTGAAAATAGGTGTGACCGGCATTTTGGAGAGCCTGAAGCATGCACCCGACGAAAAACAAAATGGCAGGCGCACCTATTTTCAGCTGTTGTGTGGAGATGGGCAGCCGATGAACGGAGCACCTTTCCAGGTGGATCGATCTCCGGTTCTCTATCCTCTTCAGAAAGGGATCTGTGCTTTTTTAAAAATGTTATCAATGAATGCATTGGATAATGCTAAAAATCAGATAACACTAAGACTTGTGGAACCAAGGTATTACTGTAATTATGCGAAGTATTGCTGTAATTCGTAAATATTAAGCCTAAATTTTTAGCATACTCATCAATTTTTCTTTCTTAAACATAAATTAATGAAGAAAAAAGCAAGAGGGTATATGCAGCTTATAAAGATATATATTATTATGTATGTTGATAGAATTGTCTGTAGTAACCGGGCCAGTTTTCCCCTCCCTGCCCCCTTCTGATAACCAGAGGTAACTTCTTGGGAAAGAGCAAGGGGGGAGAAGGCAGTAGTTAATTTTTGTACATGATTCTATGCTAGTGTTGCATCTGACACAAATAAAGAAAGAAGGTTGGCAGCGTTTGCTACTATAGTGATAGGAGGTGGAGTTCAGCCTATCTGGATTGCCCAGACTGGCCTTTCAGAGGCCACAGTGGCAAAAGTGTGTGTGTGTGTGTGTGTGTGTGTGTGTGTGTGTGTGTGTGTGTGTGTGTGTGTGTGTGTGTTTAAGGGCTAGTTGGGAAATCACTTGGAGGTAAAAGCATTGTTTGCAACTAGCCATTATTGCACTGGCAACAACATAAATTAGTATAAGATGCCCTTTACCAGTCCTCTTCCGTGACTTCCATGTGCAGGATCTTCTGGTCAGGATCCAGCAGTGCCAACTCCTCCCGAGTAAAGTACACGGCCACCTCCTCAAAGGACAAGGGAGTCTAAATGGAAAGAAGTGGAGAGAGGAGGTCATCCGTCATACTTTCGACATCCAAAACAATTGGAAGATAAGTGGTTGGACCTCATCCTCTAGGTTGGACCCTTCATGGATGACTTTCACTGGCACTCTGATGGAGATCAACTTTACCAAGGGCTACCCACTCCTCCCCCCACCCCTTGGCTCCCTACAGGAAGGGAGGACTATGAATCCCCCCCCCCAGTTGCTGGGGAAAAAGAGTGGGAGGGAGATGACTCTCCTGATGATCTTCCTGCCTTGGGAGCTTTCTTGAGGCATCTCAGAAGCCTCTGTAAGAAATCAGATGTCTAAGCTTAACCAACCATTGTTCTGATTCAACATAGCTCCTCCTACAATATTAGCTCTTCTACTAGAAAAATGAGGCAGAGAGAGCTATTCAGGAGGAGAGAACAGAAAGAGGGAAAATAATTCCTGCTGTCCAGGCTTATCTGAGGTCTATTCAATAACTTCTAGATGGATAAGCCAAGATCTGACCCTGATGGGAGACACTCTTCAGCATTCACCCCTTTTGCTCTCCATAGGTTTTGCCTTGTCTCTTCTGGCTCAATCTTTATACCTTGGGAAGTGAGCAAACATCCTCCCCTCCCTCCCCCTCATGTTAAAGCACTAAAAATAGGCAGTACTGTATTCCATTTGAAAGGAATAAAATGGTTAAACACATAAGGATTCAACTACAGAAGGTGTCTTTTATTAGCTGCCTTCTCCATACCTAATTGACTCTGCTCCAACACATGGAAGAGATTACAGAGTACCTGTTGGCATCCTTCTGGCCCCTGCAGGGAAATTAAAGGAGGGCTTCATTAGAATCAAAGATGATGAACAGAAAAGTATTAAAAATAAGGTCTGTTTCACAGAGACCCTGGAGGCCAGTTTCCCCCACATCCCAAGCCAATTCTCCCAAAGTGCAACGGTGCTAAAGGGCTGGAGGACTGAATGTCTGAGAGGTAAGGACTCTCCCCCTTCTCCGGTCACTGCTTTCCTCTGGTGTGAAGGCTTCAAAGATCCCCTTGTTAAATTGGCCCGGTTAAGAAATGCAGCATAATAAAGGAACCCGGTCTCCTCTCTAAAGGAAAGACAGGAAGGTTACAAGGGCAGGAAGGGAGAGACGAGGCCTTCCCAGGTTCAGACCCCCAGAGATTTCAGAAGAGAGGAGCTCTTCTGAGGAGAGCTGTGAGGAGCTCCAGAGGGATCTCTCGACACTGGGGGAGTGGGCAAAACAGTGGCAAATGAGTTTCAACATTAGTAAGTGCAGAGTGATGCATGTTGGGGCAAAGAACCCCAATTACACTTATAAACTGATGGGGTCTGAACTCTCTGCGACAAACCAGGAAAGGGACCTTGGTGTCCTGGTGGACAACTCAATGAAGGTGTCAACCCAGTGTGCCTCAGCAGTGAAAAAAGCAAACTCAATGCTAGGGATCATTAGGAAGGGTATAGAAAATAAGTCAGCAAGTGTCATTTTGCCTCTTTATAAATCTATGGTGCGGCCCCATCTGGAATACTGTGTACAGTTCTGGTCGCCATACCTCCAGAAGGATATTATGGAGTTGGAAAAAGTGCAGAGGAGGGCAACCAGAATGATTAGGGGACTGGAACACCTTCCTTACCATCTGAGGCTGCAACGGTTGGGCCTTTTCACTCTTGAACGACGGCGTCTAAGAGGTGACCTGATTGAAGTTTATAAAATCATGCACGGTGTGGACAAAGTAGATAAGGAAAAACTGTTTTCCCTATCGCATAACACTAGAACTAGGGGACACTCCATGAAACTTTTGGGTACTAGTTCTCAAACAAATAAGAGAAAGTACTTTTTCACCCAGAGGATTACTGGTCTATGGAACTCCCTGCCAGAAGAAGTGGTGACAGCTGTCAGTCTTGACAGCTTTAAGAAAGGATTAGACAAGTTCATGGAGGACAAGAGTATCAATGGCTATAATTATGGATACTTAAGGACAACCTCCGGGTTGGAGAGATAGGCAGGATATCTCTCAATGCCATTTCCAGGGAATCCTAAGCAGGTGAAGGCATCTCCTTGGGAATACCCTGAAGGAAATGGTGAGCCACTGTGTGAGACAGAATGCTGGACTGGATGGGCTCCTGTGGCCTCTTCCAGCAAGGCTGTTCTTATGTTCTTAAGAGGAAGCCATTCATCCCTCCGTATGTGGATCCATTTCTCAAACCCATTCAAACCCATTCTTCAATCAAAGGCCATTCCCCAAGGTAAAATCTTCTTCCTGAGTTTCTTTAGACTTAGAGACCTTAACATCAATTATTCAATTAAAATCAAGTATTCATTAAGCTTCTCTTTTGATGGAATGTTAAAATTAAAACTATTTTTTTTAAAAAAAATCTGGGTATTAATATAGGTGACAATATGCAACATTTAAAGAAACTGAATTATGCTAAAAATAGAGATAGAAAGTTTGTTGAAAAAAATCTAAAAATCAAAGCCCCCTTCCTCCGTGGGGGTCCATCTTCTCCCTGAGATTCTTTACACTATGATACCTTAAAATCAAGTACTCGTTATACTTCTCTTTGGATGGAAGAAATATTTGGCACACCATCCGCTGATATTTAAACGTCTAGGTTCCAATGAACACACAGCGATTATTCCTAGGCATCTATCTATTTATTCTCATGAGCCTGACATTTGCATGCTGTATTCTAATAGTCTTTGTTCTACGTGCTTGAGCCTGTTGTTCCCTTCTTTTTCCCAGACAGTTTCCACACACAGAAGTTGGAGGTTCTTCTCTTCTTCCTGACTTCCCTTCCCAGCTTGGCGCTTCCCAAGAAGGAGGAGAAGAGAAAGCTCTGAGAAAGAGCAGAATATCCCTTGACGTCAGGAAACCCTCTGTCATTTCTCCTCCTTTCCTCTGCCATGAACATCTCTGGCCCTTCCCATATCACTCCTCACCTGAACACACAGACACACACAACCACCCTCTCCCCTCCTGCACAGCTTGAAGCACACCAGTGACATCACATGGCGCACACATCCACATGATGTCATCAGTACGCATGATGCCTACTGCCCATCTCACCCCACCTCCTTGGGCACTCAGTTTCTAAAAGGTTTGCCACCATTGATATAGGGTGTAACTTTAAGGATAGCTATGCAGAGATGTTGGGACATGAATTTCCTTGAAAGATTTTCAGGTTTTGGGTAAGGAACCAAATAGTTCAGAATATTGGTTTGGGGTGAAGCAGAAACCTTTGCTGTGTATTATTCATTCAGGTCTAGCGCCTTGTTATAAACTATCTTTCACTTGAAAGGAAAACCAGAAGACTTTCTTCATTAAGACCTGGGAAGAGAGGGCAGGTCGGCAACCTATGGCCCATGGTGGCACAGCATCAGGCCCTCCCTCCAACTGCCACTGCAAACGGCCATGGACACATTTAAGGCAGCTATGGGCTTGTTTATGACAGCCGTGGATGCATTTATGGCTGCCGTAAACATGTAGACAGCCCAGATGCGTTTATGGCAGTGGACCACCAGTCTGGCCCCTTCAACAATCTGAGGGATCGTGACCCGGCCCCCAACTTAAAAAGGTTGCTGACCCCTGCTCTAAGATATGTTCTTATGGAGGGGAATAAATCAAAGTTTTGGAAGCTGATAGATTTCTTCAGAAGGATCATGTAGTTGCTAACCCGACTGGCTAACCAAATGGGTTACACATTTTGGCAATAAATTTAGGGGCTTTCGCCTTTTGGAGAACACACATGAAATTGCATTTATTCTTCCCGAATGGCCACCAGTCTCTCCAGCTGATGTTGGGGGATTAATTTCAATGCTACATGGCAGCAAAATGTGGGCATATAACAGCTCCAGAAGAAAAACAGCTGCAAGTAATGATTTGTGAGAGAGTAGGAATTGAAAGCATCTTTTTCACTCACTGCAGCCTATGATCAGAAAAGTTGTTGTTCTTGTATCAGATCCAGAAACAGCAAGGCAAGAAAAGCAGTCCAGACAGAGTAGGATGAAGCCCTCCGCTTTTCCTTCTCTGCCTCCTTTTACTCATGTAGGATTTGGGGGGCACATGAAATGGCATCGCAGGCCACATCTGGCTCCTGGGCACAGGTTGAGGATCTCTGGTGTAATTGCTATTTCTATTCTGTGTCCCTCAACACACACCAAAAAGGGCCTGGTGGTAGATATCCCAAGTGTTCTTGGTGGGACTAGGCCAACATTATCTAGAACATGTACAACATGTGGAATCATCCTAGGTTAGTGTGCTCTAATGAATGGCCTTGTGAATTGCCCAGGGAGTGCTGTAAACATGGCGGGAGAGTAGATTAAAAGAAAAACCTCTCAACTTACCTTCCCAAATGCTGGAGGGATTTCAGACTTCTGAGTTTTCTCTTCGGATCCCAAGAAAGCGAGAAGAAATCAGTTCAGTTTCACTCTTTCCTTTGGAGAAAAAGGGGAGAAAGATTATTTTGGAGGCTTCTTGGATGGAGGAAAAGAAAAACATGCACTTACATTACATTCCTTTCACATGTTCACATCTTGTAGGGTTTAACCTCCATGTGTTTTATCTTTTGCAGAGACCAAACAAAGGAAAGGTTTGAGGGGGGGGGGAGAAGAACGAGAGGGGGTGGGGGTGGGTCTGCATCTCTCAGCCTTCGAACCAAAAGCCTCTTTTAGTTGTAAAGGGGAGGATTAGTAGGAACCAGAGAGCCCCCACCACCACCACCACCACCACCACCACCAGTCCAGGATGGGTAATAATCCCGCTGGTGAGCTTTATGAGCTCTGGCAAGAGGGTCAAAGGAAGGAGGGGGGGATTTCCTGGACTTTGCCTGGAAAAGGAAACCATTTGGGGAGGGGGAGATAGGAGCCAAGGCACTTCCCCTCATTCCTTCCCTTTTCACACCCACTGACTTGTGCAAGATTCACCCCACACTGGACAATGCTTACCTTGCACAGAGGGGCATTGCACGCGGTGTGTGTGTGTGTTTGTGTCTTTCTCTCTCTGCCTCCATGGCGTGATCTTAACCCCCCATCCCTTAAAAACACCCCCCCCCCTCCTCCAGAATTGAAACAAGCGGGGGAAACTCCCAAAACAAGACCTGCCTTTTAACAGGCCTTGGTTCAAAACCTTAAAAGGAAGGGAACCCCCCCCCCCACCCTGATGCACCCCCTCCTCCGGGAAATGAGGATTTCTCCCCTACCCCAACTTCTCCCCACCCCCAGCCCCAAATGAAAGAAATAAAGGGCATCCCTTGTAAAGCCTTTTCATGCAAGGAAGGAAAAGGGAAAAGATTGGCAATCTGGATTTCAATGGGAAAGCCTCCCCCCCCCCGCCTGGATTTCAATGGGAAAGCCCCCCCCCCTTTCCCCTTTGATGTCTCCTTTAGGCATTATTTTTGCTTTTGGGGGGGAAATCTCCCCAGTGACACCCCGCCATTATAAGGCCCCCCCTTTCCCTCCTCTATTGCCCCCAAGTCCCCCACCTCCTCCTCCTCCTCCCAGGTGTCATGAACATACCAGTCAACCGCGGCTCCGGAAAATACGCGACCTGCGCAGAACGGTTCTGCGCAGATCGCCTTCTACGCATGCTAAGAAGGCTTTTACGCTTGCTTAGAACCCTTCTACGCATGCGTAGAAGGCGATCTGCGCAGAAGGGATGCACAGTACCTCTCCCTCCCCCCCTGCTGCCAATTCCAGGGTTTTGGCAGCTGCAGGCGGGAAATGGCGCAAATCAGCGCCGAAAAACGGGAAGTCCCGGCCAATCCGGGAAGGTTGGCAGGTATGGTCCTGAATGGCAGTGGGGGAGAAAACTCTCGAGGAGACCCTCTTACCCCCCCTCCGCCAAAGAAGCGCCCTTTCCCTCCAAAGTCCCCCCATTCAGAGGCAGACAAAGTGCACAAATGTATGGGCAGAGGGGAGGGGGCGTGGCTTGGTCTGTGCTAAAACTGGCGGTGGATTCTGGGATTTGTAGTAGCGGCAGCAGGGGGGAGGTGAAACCACAAAGGGAGCCCCTTTTCCCAAGTGCTGTTTTCCTCCTACCTTCCCTTCTTAAGTGGACTCTGGTCTCTGCTTGGGAGGGTTTTTTCCTTCTTCTTCCCACTCAGGGCGAAAGGAACGGCCGTCACTTCTTCCTCCCTAGAAGAAAGGAAGGAAGGGGGGAGAGGACAGGAGACTACCTACTACTTCTTCCTCCTCCTCCTCTCCTGCGCATGCGCCACTGTGTAGAACCAGCCCTCCCCCCCCCCACCAGGAAGCACTGCACAACAGAGTGAGCTCCTGCCTCTGCCCCAGCTCCTGACAACCTAGCAGTTAGAAAGCAAGAAATTACAAGTAGATAAATAGAGACCACTTTGGTGGGAAGGTAGACAGTGTTCCGTGCACTCTGGTGTCTAGATATGCCTGCCACATGTCCACGAAGATGTCTGCAAACACAGACAATCGCTGGCACCTTCGCTAGAAACAGAACCCTAGAGTCCGGATATGGCTGGCTTTCGAGCAACACCTCGACCTTCCCTCCTGGGTTTCCCAGCGATGAGACCCCCACCCCAAACCTTGCACCCACCGGTGGTTTTATAAAGGGGAGTACATTCTGCTCCTGATTATTAAGTCAAGAGCAGGGACGGCAGAAGGCATAATGGAATCCCTCTGCATGATGTTTCCCCCACCAACTGTTACTTCATTTTTCTATTTAGTATGGTTTGTATGCAAAAGCAGTGTCTTGTCCGGTAGTGTATTTACTCAGGTGGGAGTACTGCATAAGCAACAGAGAATAGGCTTAACCCTAGGAAAAGGACTTCCCTACAGTTGTGCTATAATTTTGCACCACTATAAATAGGAGTTTAACCCAAGGCCCTCCTGGTGATGTATTTTGCACAACAATAATATGCGTTGATATATTTCACGGCTGCTTTTATTTTTCCTCCTCCCAGGCTTGTACTCCCAAAGGATCCGTATAAGGTTTAAAAAAAAAAGTCGCCATGCCTACTGGCCGTGAAATAATAAAACAGTATCTAGTTACTTTACTGTATTTGTCTTTTCCCACCAGCTTCCTGTTTTGTAGTGATAGTTTTAATTTTAATATATTACGTTGTCCTGAAAGTAGGTTATATTTGGGTGTTGTAAATGAAACTTGGGACCGGAGTTTAGTTATGTATGGATGTAAGCAAATGCATGTAGCACCCTGCCACATCCAGCTTATGACAACCATAATTAGATTTTCAAGGTGCCCTTTATTATCATTGCAACATTATTACAATGAGTACTGTATTCAGTGGTGTGGGAAGGATGGATTTCCTAGTCAATCGTTCTACAGTACACCCTTCATGTATTTCGTATTAATAAGGGTCAGATCTCTCCGTAAATACAGTTTTCAGTAATTATGGACAGAAACCTAGATGTGTAATGGGTACACAGCTGAAACACATCCTGAGACCTGACCTAGCAGCCAGTCAATTAACTGCAGTAAGATTCTGGCCTGTTTTTTATGCATTGATTTATGTTTATGCATTCGTGTACTTACAGCTTGTGATGTATTCTACACACACTCAGTAATATATGTGATATATTTCATGGATCCAACACCCCACTCCCGTTTGTCCATTAATATTGGTGTGCTCCAAAAAGTGTGAGGTATCAGGTAAAATATGTCGCCATGCTATGGATCTTGATATAATAAACCGTGTCTAGTTGTCTAAAGTGAACTCGCCTGTTTCAAACCCCCAAACCCACAACTTTCCTTAAAAACAATACAGTTTATAAAAATAAAAGAAGCCACGTGCTAGGTATTCAGTGTAGCAAAAAAATTCAAAACCTATGCTGTAGGATATTTAGCATTAACATAAACATAATGTATTGTGCCTCCCATAATCTTTAAGGCAACATATATGGTAGGCCTAAAAAGCAACATTTTAAAGTTCCACAATCTCCACTCCCTGTTTTGCAATTTCACATCTGTGAGCTGTAAGATAACAGATAGTCATACCTGTCAACCTTCCCGATTTGGCCGGGATTACCCCGTAAATTGACGTCGATTGACGTCATAACCCGGCCCCCGCTGCCAACACCCCGTAATTTGGCAGCGGGGGAAACGCTTTCCGCGCATGCGCGGAAGGGTTTTACCCCTTCCACGCATGCGTGGAAGCACTACGTCGCTTGCGTAAGGGCTGCGCAAGCGGTGTAGCGATTCCGCGCATGCGTGGAAGGGGTAGAACCTTTCCACGCATGCGTGGAACGCGACCTGCGCAGAAGCGATGTGCGCAGGTCCCGTTTTTCCGGAGCCGCGGGTTGACAGGTATGCAGATAGTGCATGCTAGCCTGCTTTTTGCATCTTAAAAGTGTAAAGGACATCACAGAGGGCCCTGCATTCTCATCACAAGCCTTGCCCCTGTCTATTCCTAGAGTTCGTTCCTTGCCTCTGTATATTTGGTGAGTTTTGTCTATATCGGCAGGTCTCAGGTTGCTGATGTTTCTCATAGCAATCTTAATTCCTGCTTGTGCTTCATCCAGCCCTGCATGAATAATGTACTCAGTGGTGTGGGAAGGATGGATTTCCTAGTCAATCGTTCTACAGTACATCCTTCACTTCTCTTATTTTGCATTAATAAAGGTCAGATCTCTCTGTAAATACAGTTTTCAGTAATTATGGACAGAAACCTAGATGTGTAATGTGGTACACAGATGGAACACCTCCTGAGACATGACCTAGCAGCCAGTCAATTAATCGCAGTAAGATTCTGGCCTGGTTTTTTTTTTATGGGTATGGCTTGCAGTGCTTTATGTTTATACATTCACATACTTACTGCTTGTGATATATTTTACGCACTCAGTAATATGTGCGATATATTTCATGGATGTTTTCATACACCCCCCCCCGCCCCACCCCCTGTGGTTTGTCCATTAATATTGGTGTGCTCCAAAAAGTGTGAGGTATCAGGTAAAAGAAAAGATTCTGGCTTGTTTTTTAATGGTTACGGTATAGTTGTATAGTTGTATTTTGTTTAGGTTTTGTTGGGTTGATAAGTGTTAGGTTTTTTCCCCTCCCAAATCTCGTTCTGTGCAGGACAATGACAATAAAGATTTTATCTATCTGTCTTCCAAGAGGGCAAAGGGATGTTTCCGTACCATCTTCTGCCAGGAGACCACTAAGAAATGCATCTTAGTGTTATAAAGGACCATGTTGGTCCAAAAGCCCCCTTTTAGAAGGGTAGAGAAACTTAAAGAAAGTTACCATTACTAATGTGGTGTAAGATGAACGTATAGGGGTTTATCCAACACACACACACACAGACTTAAAATCATTACACAAGCTGGGAACTTGAGATGGTCAATTTCTGCTTGTTGTTATAGCAACATTAATGTAGATAAATCATCATACGATAAATACATTACAGAAGCTTCAATAACTGCAGGCTTGTTTTGATAAGGGGAAAGTGGTTTAAAAATTCAAATTAATTAATTTTGGGGTAGTCACAGGAGCCTAAACCCAGGATGGAAACCCCCCTCCCCACTGCCTTTATGCAGATGTAGCACGGGGGGGGGGTGTCATCCCAGCTGCTTGGGGGGGGAGTCTCTGGGCATCCCCCTCCTTCTCACCACCCCACAGAGGAGACCCAGGAAAAAGGGACTCCCCTCGCAAGGCCCCCCCACGCACACACACTATAAATAAGTCCCTTCTCTCCCCCATTCCAATCCTAACTTTGAGTGGAGAGAGGGAGGGGCTGGCTGCTGCCAGCTGAGGCTGTGGCGCATGCGCAGCCTGAGCAGTTGGAAGAAGCAGTACTTGCGCTGGCTGGTTGCCCCGCTAGGTTGCTAGGCAACCCCTGGCGGTGGGGAATTGCGGCGGGAGGAGGGGGAAGGTTCCCTCCTGGGGTTTTTTTTGCCCAAAGACTGGTGAGGCAATCGAGGAGCGAGTTTCCTCATTGGAGTAAGGGCCCACCCCGAAATAAGTCCCTCCGTCTTGCTGGCAGGCGGGAAAGACTAAGAAAAAAGGGGGAGGGGCCGGGGGAAGTTTGGGGTTGTTCAATATTTCTTTTTTTTAATTGCCTTATGCTTGATTTTGCTTGGCATTCAGAATTCTCCACTTCTTGTTTTGCCTCGCAGAGTGGGAGAAAGAAATACCCAAGATAGAGGCAGGATCTATAAACACAAATAAAGGTAAAGGTAAAAGTTTCCCTTGCTCGAAAGCCAGTCGTATCCAACTCTAGGGTATACCTGTCAACCATCCCGTTTCACCCGGGAAAACCCCTTATTTTTACCCCTCTTCCCGCCCCCTCCCGTTTTAATAATTTCCCCATATTTTCCCTTATTTTTTTTAAAAAATAATGACCGGAGCCCTCACAGGCGAAGCTGCAGTATTTTTTTCCAGCCACCAGAGGTCGCTGTGTGGCAGGCTTCTCGCATGTGGAAGGGGAGAGAGAGAAGGTGGTGGTGGTGGCGTTCTGAGTTTCTCTTTCATTTTCCTGCCAGCCACATGGCCAATAATGCGGCTTCGTTTTTGGTCGGAGCCACCATGCTGCCTGGGAGGGACGGGAGTCTACTCTAGACTAGAGGTGAGCGATATTTCATATATGCAGGGGCAAATCAGCTCTTGGTCTGGGTGCAGAGACTTCTCTCTCACTCTCATGCTTTATTGAGCTGTTTCTGCCCTGCCTCTGTCCTGGCTGGAGGATTCCGTTTCTAGAGTTCTAGAGTTAACTTGGGAGGGGTGGGGGATGTGCTTGATCACTATATGCTAAAGGTAAAGGTTTCCCTTGCTTGAAAGCCAGTCGTATCTAGAGAGTGCCAAGGTTCACCATCACAGTCATAGATTCCTACACTATATGAGACAGAGAGAGGGGTCCATTTCTGTTCTAGAGTTAACTTGGGGGGGGTGGGGGATGGTGCTTGATCACTATATGCTAAAGGTAAAGGTTTCCCTTGCTCAAAAGCCAGCCATATCTACAGAGTGCCAAGGTTCGCCACCACAGTCATAGATTCCTACACTATATGAGACAGAGGGGGGGGGGGTTCCGTTTCTGTTCGAGTTAACTTGGGAGGGGTGGGGGGTGTGGTGGGGTGCTTGATCACTATATGCTAAAGGTAAAGGTTTCCCTTGCTTGAAAGCCAGCCGTATCTATAGAGTGCCAAGGTTCGCCATTACAGTCATAGATTCCTACACTATATGAGACAGAGAGGGGGGGTTCCGTTTCTGTCCTAGAGATAACTTGGGAGGGGTGGGAGGTGGGGGTGGGGGATGGTGCTTGATCACTATATGCTAAAGGTAAAGGTTTCCCTTTCTCGAAAGCAAGTCGTATCTAGAGTGCCAAGGTTCGCCATCACAGTCATAGATTCTTACAGCGGCCAATTTTTAGAGCAAGAAGCTGCTTTTTGTACGAGAGAGCAGATCCAAAATACATGAGGAGAATTATCAGAACTGATAGATCCAGTGTGCTTGCATGGTTGTGTAAGGGGATTTGAGTTACGTAAAGGTAAAGGGTCGCCCTTGCTCAAAAGCCAATCGTATCCGACTCTAGGGTTCAGTGCTCTTCTCTGTTTCAAAGTCGAAGAGCCAGCGTTGTCTGCGTCTGCAGACATTTCCGTGGTCATGTGGCAGGCATGACTAGACACCAGAGCACACGGAACGCTGTTACCTTCCCACCAAAGTGGTCGCTATTTATCTACTTGCAATTTCTTGCTTTCCAACTGCTAGGATGGCAGGAGCTGGGACAAAGACGGGAGCTCATTCTGTCCCGCAGGACTCGGGAATCGAACTGCTGACCTTCTGCCTTCCGGTCAGCATCTTACTCACTTAAGCCACTGAGTAAACAAGAAAGAAAACAAAAGTCCCCCAAGAAAATGGGGAAAGGGTTCTTTGGCCCACACAGCTTTGTGCCCATTGCATCTACAATACCATCTTATTTTGGCCACCCCCTTCTTTTGTCCTCCACCTTTCCCAGCATCCAGGCCTTCTCAAGTGAATCCTCTCTTCTCATTTGATGTCCAAAGTACTTTAGCGTCATCTTTACTATTTGTCCTTTAATGAGCAGTCATGGTTGATTTCTTCTAGGATCGACCTATTTCTAACACCACATTTCAAAGGCATCTATTTTTCTGCGCTCAGCTTTCCTAATGGTCCAGCAATCTCTCACACCCATACATTACCACCGGGAATACCATTGCTTTGACTATGCAATTTTTTGTTTGCAAGGTGATGCCTCTACTTTTAACTATGTTCCCCAGATTTCTCATAACTTGTTTCCCAAGCATCATTCACCTTTTTATTTCACTGCTGCAATCACCATCTGCAGAGATCTTTGATCCTAAGAAAGTAAAATCTGCCAGTCGTATCCAACTCTAGGGTGCAGTGCTCATCTCCATTTACAGCCAAAAAGCCAGTGCTGTCTGTGTTTGCAGCATAGCTGTCAAGTATCCCTTATTGGCCAGGAAAACCCCTTATTTTACCCTCTTTCCTGCCATCATCCCTTATTAATTAGACTGCAATGCCCTATTGCCGCCATTGGAGGGCAGCACAGGATAATCATAACTGTCAAGTATCCCTTATTTGCCAGGAAATTTCCCTTATTTCCAAATCCAAAACTTGACGGGTATGGTTTGCAGACATTTTCATGGCCATGTGGCAGGCAGGACTAGAGCCCAGCAAGTCACATGGCTATATTTGGCCTCGCCCACAGATTTGGCCACATCCACAGAGGGGTGTGCCCAAAACTTCCCTTATTTCCAAATCCAAAAGTTGACAGGCATGCTCTAGGGTGCAGTGCTCATCTCTGTTTCTAAGCCGAAGAGGCCAGCGCTGTTTGCTGCTGCAGACGTTTCCGTGGTCATGTGGCAGGCATGACTAGACACCGGAGCGCACGGAACACTGTTACCTTTCCCAACGAAGTGGTCCCTATTTATCTACTTGCAATTTCTTGCTGGCAGGAGCTGGGACAAAGTCGGCAACACAAATATAAACACGTTAATAAATAAACAGAGTGGTGGGGGTGGGACTTCAAAGGTTGCTTACCGGATCTTCTCAGGGGAAGAGTAACGTGGGGAGGGAGAAAGTAACGCCGTTCCTCTGCCAGGAGAGGAGGAGGAGGAAGAAGAAGAAGGGGAAAACCCTCCCAACCCAACCAGAGACCCCCTTAGGAAGGAAGCGGGGTGGGAGGGTGGAAATTAAAACAGCGCTTGGGAAAGGGGCTCCCTTTGTGTTTTCCCCCTGCCCCTACTACAAATCCCAGAATCCACCGCCAGCTTCAGCACAGATCAGGCCACGCCCCCTCCCCCCAACCCATTCGGTCTCTCTCTGAGTCGCCCCCAGCATAGGGGAGAAAGAGGCGGAGGGAAAAAGGGAAAACCCTCCCAAGGAGACCAGAGTCCACTTGGGAGGAAAATAGCGATTGGGAAAGGGGTTCCCCATTGTGTTCCCCCCCCTGGCGCTACTACATATCCCAGAACCCCCCGCCAGTTTCAGCACAGACCAAGCCACGCCCCCTCCCAGTCCCAACCATTCGCGCGCTCTCTGTGTGTTGGGGAGGGGGCGGTGCTTCTTTTGGCAGGGGGGGGGGAGAGGGTCTCCTCGAGAGTTTTCTCCCCCGCCCGCTGCCATTCATTCAGGACACCTGGGAGGAGGAGGAGGAGGTGGGGGACTTATGGGGCGGGGGGGGGGTCTTTATAATAATAAGGGGAAGGAGGAGGAGAAAGGGGGCAGGGGGGGCAGGGGGGGGGTCTTTCCCATTGAAATCCAGATTGGAAATCGTTCCCCTCTTCCTTCCTGCCTTGCTTGCAGGAAAAAGGTTTTGCAAGGGAGGCCCTTTCTTTCTTTTGGGGCTGGGGGTGGGGAGGGGGTGCATCAGGGTGGGGTGGGGGGTTCCCTTCCTTTTAAGGTTTTGAACCAAGGCCTGTTTAAAGGGGGGGCTTGTTTTGGGAGTTTCCCCCACTTGTTTTTATTTGGGAGGAGGGGGGCTGTTTTTAAGGGAAGGGGGGGGGTTAAGATCCTGCCATGGAGGCAGAGAGAGAAAGACACACACACCCCAACCCACCCTGCAATGCCATCTCCATGCAAGTCAAGCAGTGCCAGTGGTGGGTGAACCTCGCACACATGGCACGATGGGTGGGTGTGTGGAAAGGGGTAAGGGAAGGAGGGGGAAGTGACTTGGCTCCTATTCTCCCCACCCCACACTAAGTCCAGGAAATGCTCCCCCTTCCTCTTTGGAATATCTTGCCCAAATTTATAAAGGTCCCTGAGGGATTACCCCTCCTGGAGGGTGGCGGTGGTGATGTGGCTTTCTGGTTCCTACCAATTCCCCTCCCCACCCCTTTTTTTTAATACCTAAAATCCAAGTCAGGGACTTTGGACTCAGAGGCTGAGAGATGCCCCCCACCCCCTTCCTCCTCCTCCTCAAATTTTAATTTAATTTAATAGTCATATTTATATATATGCCGCCCACTCAGGCAGAACCCGACTCAGGGCGGCATTACAACAAGTTCTAAAAACACATAAAAACACTTTAAAAGACCCATATCCATCCCACCCATCCCACCCACTATAAAAAGAAGAAGAGAGAGTTCTTAAATTTTTCTTTCCTTCCCCCTTTTTTGTCTCTGCAAAAGAGAAACACATGGAGATTAAACTCTACAAGATGTAAACAAGCGAAAGGCACATAATGTAAGTGGATGTTTTTCTTTTCCTCCGTCTAAGAAGCCTCCAAAATAATATTTCCCCCTTTTTCTCTCTCTAAGGGAAAGAGTGAAACTGGACTGATTTCTTCTTGCTTTCCTGGGATCCAAAGGGAAAACTCAAAAGTCCAAAAATCCCTCCAGCATTTGGCAAGGTAGGTGAGATCTCTTTCCCCCCTTTCTTTCTCTAGATGGGAACCTTGACTCTACAATGTATAGGGTGCCTCATATTGTAAAATCTTAGTTGTGACACGTTTCTCTTTTAATTTATTCTCCCACCGTGCTTAGAGTACACTCAGGGTAATTCGCAATGCTACATGTTGTACATGTTCTAGATAATGTTGGCCCAGTCCCATCAAGAGCTTTGGGGGTATCTACCACCAGGCCCTTTTCTGTGTGCGTTGAGAGACACAGAATAGGAATAGCAATTACATCCGTGATGGGCACCAAAAAAATTAACAACTGTTAGCTGAAAATCGTGCCACCTTCTTCAGGTGACTCTCAAAGTTAAAATCCACAGCAAAAACCTTCAAAATCCCTGTCGCTGGCAGAGCCCACCCCTAGAACTCAAGGAGACTTTAGTTACAGGCAAATTAAAAATGGTTTATTTGACAGTGTTTATGCAATAGGGGCCAAACCATTGGATAAAGACTATCTGAAAAACCTTTCCTGGAGTCCCCCCCCCCATCAAGAGAGAACTGCAGACCCCCATCTAATCCTATCTAATAAAGTTATACAATGGGACAAAAGCCAATGGTTGGGTGTTTCTTTTCCTAAACAAATAATTCAGCAGGGAGGTACAGTGGTAATGACGCATATTATGCAAATATTGGTTTGGGATAGAAGATACAAAAATGGAAGGAAGATAGTGGGAGGAGGTTGAGGAATTAGGGGAACACAGTGACCAATGATAGGGTGACATTGTTGAGTGTGCTCCAATGAGCACACGAGGTTAATAATGAACACAAGTAGTAGGGAAGCAAGTTCCAATAAGAATCCAAGAAGTGAGGGGGCAAGCACCAAGCAGCATCCATGGACTTGAGCAGGAAGGTTGCCTCAAGGAAGGATTTGCTTCGATCCTTTTTGGAAATGTTCCTGCTTAAAAATTGTAGTAATGATATATTAGTTTGTGTAGTAATAATATATTAGTTTGACCCCATGATCGCCTTAAATTTAATTTATTTTTTTAAATTTAATTTAATAGTCATATTTATATATGCCGCCCACTCAGGCAGAACCCGACTCAGGGCGGCATTACAACAAGTTCTAAAAACACTTTAAAAGACCCACATCCCACCCACATTTATAATCATTGTTATTTAGCATTAGCAAGTTCCAAAAGGTGGGGGCAGTGATGCCACCTGGCATCACTGGAACTCCTGGCAAACTAGGAGTCTGCATTCTTTTCTCCAAGGACACTGCCTAGCTGAACTTGCGATTCAGTACAATGGTCCTTTGACCATTATGTGGAAGAATTCCAGACCTTGATATGGGCCCCCACTAATGTTCCTCCCCAGAACTCCTTACCCTAAACATATGTATCTCTTTTTGTACAAAATCCCTGGCCATCTGACGCCAGGTATTCTTATCTGAAGTACATCAGTGAAATATGACAGAGATTCGTCATGTAACTGTAGTTCCTTTGTTAGAACAGTAGGATTGCTGATTCAAGGTATAGCCAGGTTTTATGATAAATACTAGCTGTAAAATAAAGGAGACAGCTGTCTCACTTTCGACTGTCCAAGAAGTTTATGCGTGTCGTTACTTTTACACCCCTGCGGTAGGCAGATTGCAACAAAAAACAAGACATTTTAGAGTCATGTTAGGAACATAATCTGTACAGAGCAAGGGAAATATGAAAGAAACCATTAGCCTTTATTAAAAATGTGAGGAATGAGAGTCTGGAATTTTCCATGTTGTTCAGTTGCAGCCCATCAGGGCAGGAGTTTCATGAAAATGCCTGGGCATTCCCCAGCCAGCACTGTGTACATATGCTAATTTCTAATCTATCACTGGCCCTAAAGACAATAGAGAGAAAGAGACAAGCAAACAGAGAAGAGGATTAATCTCAAAACCTCAGGGGAAGGGTGGAAGTGAGTTCCTGGCTTTTGCCCAAACATGCCCAGGGCAAAAGAGAATATTCAGAGAGAGAGATTCAAATATGAAGCATTTTTATTAATTTATTTGACATTCCAGGTATAACTGCTAATGAAATAAAATTGATCAGTTAGGTCTGCTGTGCTTATTTAGCAAAAAGGAAAAAACATTTTAAACACTGTTAAGGCTTGGCTTAAACAGAAAGGGAGGGTGTTCCCCTCTTGACCATGACCTTTTTAAGTAGGGGTTTGAAATCTTTTTAAATTTAATAAAAAATCAACCCTTGCATGTCATGTCTGACTCTAGGGTTCAGTGCTCATCTCTGTTTATAGCTAAAGAGCCAGCACTGTCTGTTTGTAGATGTTTCTGTGGACATGTGGCATGCATGACTAGACACCAGAATGATGTTACCTTTCCCACCAAAGTGGTCCTTATTTATCTACTCGCAATTTCTTGCTTTAAAAAAATATTTTTATTCATTTTCAAAAAGAAAAACACAAAAGAAACAATAACAAAACAGAAAAACTAAACTTCTTGCTTTTGAACTGCTAGGTTGCCAGGAGCTGGGACAGAGACAGGAGCTCAAACCGTCATGTTGGCCTTCCAGCTAACAAGGCGAGCTTCTTAACCCCTCAGCTGCAGTGGCTCAAGTGGCTAAGGTGCTGACTGGAAGGTAGCAGGTCAGCAGTTCGATACCCAAATATTGCAGGATAGAGTGAGCTTCTGCCTCTGTCCCAACTCCTGCCAACTTAACAGTTCAAAGGCAAGAAATTGCAAGTAGATAAATAGGAACCACTTTGGTGGGAAGGTAAACAAAGAGATTCAAATATGAAAGCATTTTTATTAATTTATTTGACATTCCAGGTATAACAGTGTCTAGTCATGCCTGCAACGTGACTATGGAAACGTCTGCAGAAGCAGACAGCACTGGCTCTTTGGCTTTGAAACAGAGATGAGCACTGAACCTTAGAGTCAGATTAGACTGGCTTTCAAGAAAGGTAAAGGTATCCCTTGCTTGAAAGCCAATTGTACCTGACTCTAGGGTTCAGTGGTCATCTCTGTTTTACCTGGAACTCCCTGGGCCAGCTGCAAGCTACCTCGAACCTGCAGTTAGTCTTTAAGGTGCCACAACATTTTTGTCTTTTTGTTTACTCTCTGATATGCTTGCACAGAATAAAGTGGCTACCAATTCGAAAGTTTTATTTTGTGCAAGCAGATCAGAAAGTAAACAAAAGAGAGCGAGAGAGGAAAGTAAACAAAACAAAAAGACACACCCAGAAGGGGCAAGCGGTGGGGCGCGCGGGCGCCAGCAGCACATCCATGCTTGGCCCAGCCATGTTGGACAGCTCCTTCCCCTTCCTCTTTGCTCCTGGGCCCACAGGGGGAGGCAGGAGCGCTCACTCAGAGGCTTCCCCTTCTCCCTTGCCCCCCAGACCCACTGGGGGGAGGCAAGAGTGCTCACGCAGTGCTTTCCCCTTCTTCCTTGCCCATGGGGAAACTGGCCTCAAAGATTGTTCACAGTCTTTAATTCTAACCAAGCCCACTTTTAATTTCATTGCAGGGGCCAGAAGAATGCCGGCAAGTACTCGGTAATGTCTTCCATGTGTTGGAGCAGAATCAGATCAGGTATGGAGAAGGCAGCTAATAAAACACACCTTCTGTAGTTGGATCCTTATGGGTTTAACCATTTTATTCCTTTCGAATGAAATACTGCCTGTTTCTAGTGCTTTAACAATGGGGGGGGGGGATTGAGCCAGAAGAGACAAGGCGAAACCTGTCTCCCATCAGGGCCAGATCTTGGCTTACCCATCTAGAAGTCATTGAATAGACTTCAGATAGGAATTATTTTCCCTCTGTCTGTGCCCTCCTCCTGAATAGCGCGCTCTCTCTCTCTTGCTCTCTCTCTCGTTTTTTCTAGTAGAAGAGCTAATAGTCTAGGAGGAGTTATGTTGGTTTAGAACAATGGTTGGTTAAGCCTAGACATCTGATTTCTTACAGAGGCTCCTGAGATGCCTCCAGAAAGCTCCCAAGGCAGGAAGACCACCAGGAGTGTCATCTCCCTCCCACTCTTGTTCTCCAGCAACTGGGGGGATTCAGAGGCCTCCATTCCTGTAGGGAACAGCGGGGGGGAGGGGGGAATGGGTAGCCCTATGAGGGAAGACCACCTCTCTCCACTTCTTTCCATTTAGACTCCTTGTCCTTTGACGAGGTGGCCGTGTACTTTACGTGGGAGTAGTGGGCACTGTGGGATCCTGACCAGAAGATCCTGTACATGGAAGTCACGGAAGATGACTGGTAAAGGCCGTTATATTCTAATTTGTGTTGTTGCCAGTGCAATAATGGCTAGTTACAAACATAATTCCTTTACCTCCAAGTGATTTCCCAACTAGCCCTTAACCACTACCACCATGCCCCCTTGCCACTGTGGCCTCTGAAAGGCCAGTCTGGGCAATCTGTGGCCCTCCAGATAGGCTGAACTATCACTGTAGTAGCAAATGCTGCCAACCTTCTTCCTTTATTTGTGTCAGATGCAACACCAGCATAGAATCATGTACAAAGCTAACATTAACTACTGCCTTCTCCCTCCCCCAGCTCTTTCCCAAGAAGTTACCTCCAGTTATCAGAGAAGGGGGGGACGAGGGAGGAAATTGGCCCAGTTACTACATAATATATATCTTTATTAGCTACATATACCCTCTTTCTTTTTTCTTCATTAATTTATGATAGATAAAGAAAAATTGATGAGTATGCTAAAAACTTAGACTTAATATTTATGAATTATTTATATCCAACCTCAACTACCTCTCCCACCATCCTTACTGACCCTTATGCCTTCTCCACACCCAGGTCTTCTGCCTCTCCTTCTGCCTCTTCCCCACTTGTTTGTTCATGACCTCCCAACGCTATCAATTCCTCCCTCAGCTTCCTGGTGGGTGGGGTGGGTGGGTAACGTAATAGAAGGTGGTGGAACACACCCATTAGAATTTACTATATGATTTTGAAGATTGTGTTTAAACTTAATAATGAAGAATATTTAAGTACTGACATGGAATGTGAAAGATACTGGTTGCCCAACCAAACACATAAGGTTGGAAGCGGCCTTTAGAAGAGAAAAAACAGATTTGCTATTTTTGCAAGAAACGCCTCAAAATTCAGAGGATAAGAACCTCCAAGTGATGTGGCGATTTTGATCTCATCAAAAATTGGAGGATAAGAACAACCTTTTTTAGGTTGGACCCAAATTTATGAGAAAGCTTTTGGCTCCTCAAAAGTAAGAGATGTGATGATTTTGATGTCAAGTAGATTAGGATTTACAATTAATAAAGCTATTATAGATTCAGAAGGTAGATCTTAACCTATAAAACCAAGGGTTAACCGTTGGAACTTGCTATAGGTTGCTATGCCTCGCCCTACTTGCCTGCACTCACCCTTCGTGCACACGGCCGATCTGGGTCTGCAGGTCAACAAAGGATTGAGAAAACAGGCAGTGGGGCAACAGCCCCACAAACGCGAAAAAAGGGAAACAACTTCCTTTCCCAACATTCCTTGCGCCGTGCAGCGCCAGAGCCAATCAGGCTGAGAGGCTCTCGCACGGCACGGCGCAAGGAACGTTCGGAAATGCGCAGCAGCCAATCAAAAGAAAACCGTTTTAAAAAAACGCAGCACAAACACAAAGCACAAACCCATAACTACAAGCCCCAGCGTCCTGCGCGCAATGAGCGCGCAGAACGCTGAGGAAGCCGGCGCCCAAAAAATAAAACAAAAACACCGGGAGAGCAAGTCCGCCAAGCCGTGGGAACCAAAGCCCCCCTCCCCAACGTCGCCTGAAGCTCCTAATCGGAGTTTCCCCTTTAATATCACTGGGTTGGGGGGGTGTTGTGCTCCCCCTCTCTACTGGCTCCCCTGGGGTTGAGAGGGTTGGGGGGACCAAAGGAGCCTGTCTCCCCAACCCTCCTGACCTCAGGGGACCTGGCAGAGAGGGGATTCCCCTCCCCACACACACACACACCCCCCATATTAAAGAGAAGAAACCAAGCGGTTACTTCTCTTTAAAAATGGAGTTTTTTGGGGGGAATCCCCCTCTCGATGGCTCTCCTGGGTCCGGAAGGGTTGGGGAGACAGACCCCTTTTCTCAACCCAACCCTCCCAAACCCAAGGAAGCCAGCAGAGAGGGGGATCACACACACACTCCCCCCACTGATATTAAAGGGGAATCCCCAATTGAGATTTCCCTTTTAATATCAGAGGGTAGCCTGGATTCGATCCCCTCTCCTGGGTCCCATGAGTCTGGAAGGTTTGGGGGGACAAAAGGAGCCTGTCTCCCCAACCCTCCTGACCCCAGGGGACCTGGCAGAGAGGGGATTCCCCTCCCCACACACACACACACCCCATATTAAAGAGAAGAAACCAAGCGGTTACTTCTCTTTAAAAACGGAGGTTGGGGGGGGGGGAATCCCCCTCTCGATGGCTCTCCTGAGTCCGGAAGGGTTGGGGAGACAGACCCCTTTTCTCAACCCAACCCTCCCAAACCCAAGGAAGCCAGCGGAGAAGGGGATCACACACCCCCACTGATATTAAAGGGGAATCCCCAATTGAGATTTCCCTTTTAATATCAGAGGGTAGCCTGGATTCGATCCCCTCTCCTGGGTCCCATGAGTCTGGAAGGTTTGGGGGGACAAAAGGAGCCTGTCCCCCCAAGCCTTCCAGAGCCAGGGGAGACGGCAGAGAGGGGATCCCCCCCGTAGGACACAAAAAAACACAAAAACAAACAATCAAAAAATTCAAAAATACACAAAAACAAACAAAAATAACACCAAAAAAGTAAACAACAACAAACATTTCCAAACACACCCAGCACCCAGCCAAACACCACAAAATCCAAACACCACCAACACCCCAAATAAAGAAAAACAGCCAACTCACCACCACGCGACCTTATACCACAACGACTGGAAAAGAAATGAATAAAGAAAGAGACTACTTACTGGAAGAAGCTCCACCCAGAGGCCACGAGAGAAAAAACAGTCAAAATAAAAGATAACCCCTACCAGCAGCACTTGCTGCCCACAATAATAAAAAAATTCAAAAAGACACAATAGCCCCACACAAAAGGCCCCAAGAGTTTTTCGAAAAAGTATATCATCCTTTATTCTTTTTTTCATCCACAAAACCAAAACACCAAACAAAACTCATCACAGTTTATAACAGGCCATCAAAAAAAATTGTATAAATAAAAATTTTAAAAATTTCAATTATAGACTAACCTCTTCTTTACAAACATTAACAACAACAACAGCAAAAACTTTCCAACACCATTTAAAACAGCCCGGCAAAGCCGGGCAACCTTTGCTAGTATTTAATAATAAAAGGGATGGTTGAAGATGAGGAAATAATGTTAGTAAATATTTATGCACCAAATGAAAATCAAGATTTGTTTCTGAGTAATCTTTCAAATTTTATTAATGAAAAAAAAATGATTATTGCAGGCAACTTTAACCTAATTCGCTCAAATCTGAATTATACAAATACTACTAATTATAGAAAAAGCTTCAAAACATATTGGACAATTGGATGAAACTATTAGGACTAAGATACAGTGCTGCCCTGGTTAACGTTTGCACCGCATAACATTAAAACTGGATAATGACAGGAAATTTGGGGAGTAAATTTGAACCACACAACATCCAGGCGGAGAGCAGCCCTGCCAGCTTTGGGCAGAGACTGTGCACCTCGCCTTCCACTAAAGGCAGCCAGCGCTCTGACCTCCGGTTTCTTTAGGGTGAGAACGGGCAAGCACGTTCTCGCCCCAAACAAACCGGTGCTCTGACCGCCAGTTTCTTTGGGGTGAGAGAGTGCTGTGCGCTCTGCTGCTCTGCCCGCCACTTTGATTGGGGCAAGAATACGCCGCGCTTTCTCTCCCCAAACAAACCGGCGCTCTGATCGCCGGTTTGTTTGGGATGAGAACGCACCACGTTCTCACCCCAAACAAACTGGCTGTTCCCAATCTGCCTGCCTCTTTGGAAAGGGCAGCAAGGATTCCACACATAAAATCCCCGCTGCCCTTTCCAAAGAGGCAGGCGGATCGATCCTCGGTTCCCTTTACTCTTCGGAAAGGGAACCAGGCTGTTTTTTTAACGTCCAATCAATGCATCAAGAAATGTTAAAAATCAGATAACGCTAAGACTTGTGGAACCAAGTTTTAGCGTTATCTGGGGTATTAGTGTACCTGGTAAGAATTAAAGGGTTCAGAATGGATATACAATGGAACCTCATACAATATTTGCCCCGTATAGCAATAAAATCTCATAAAAATCAGGTTTTGAAAAAAATGGTGTCTCGCATAACAATTTTCCCTATGGAAAAAAATCGTACAACGATTTTTCAATGGGAAAAACCACTTCGCAAAAAAAATTGTTGTACGATGGATCCCATAGGGGAAACCCAGCCCCCCTTCTCGATTAACAGTCAGACCCAGGGTGTCTCCATTTTTTAAGTCACCCTGGCTCTTACAAAATATTAATGATAACTAAGAACAATGTTGTCTGTTATTGAAAGAGAAAGGTGTGATGCCAGTCGAGGAAAGAATGTTTGGAAATAATAATAATAATAATAATAATAATAATAATAATAATAATAATAATAATAATAATAATAATAATAATAATAATAATAATAATAATAATAATAATAATAATAATAATAATAATAATAATAAATTTTAATTTATATCCCGCACTATCTCGGCTGAAGCTGACTCAAGGCGGCCTTACAACATGTAAATGCTATACAATATAATAATACAGTAATAAAGAAACATGAAAAGTAAATTCAATACAATAATCAATACTCAGTAATAAACATGAATTAATCACAATATAAAGTATAAATTAAAGATACAATGGCAATAACCAATACAGAACAATCGATACAAAGTACCAAAAACATAGTAACATATTCGCACAATATCAGGATAAATTACAGTCCAAAAAGATCAAATTTCAGTTCAATCAATATATAGTCATAAGAATAAATTACAAAATATAGGGCCCAGCTGGCCAAGAGAAAAGACCGGTCTCCGGCAGTGGGGCAAGAGCAGCAGTTCTTAAAACCACCCAAAGCCCCACACAGCTGTCCATCAACTCCTCTCGAGAGGCCTGGCAAACTGGAGCCGAAGGGAAGGGAAGGAGTCCGGGATGGCTGGGCATCCGTGGCACAGGTCTTCTTGTAGCCACGGAGCCCAACGCACAGCTGTCTCGACTTCCCCCCACGGCGAACCGGAGCCGGAGGGGGGGAAGGAGTCCGGGATGGCTGGGCATCCACGGCGCAGGTGGTGTGTGAGACATGGTAAAAATAATAATCAAATGTTCAAATAATCTGCCTCTAAGGTTCTGTGGGTGGGTGGGAATTCTGGTATATTTTAAAATATAAAAGAAAGGGATCAAAGAAA
Organism: Bradypodion pumilum; assembly: GCA_035047305.1. NCBI lineage: Eukaryota > Metazoa > Chordata > Lepidosauria > Squamata > Chamaeleonidae > Bradypodion > Bradypodion pumilum. The sequence continues at coordinate 476,712,438 of JAWDJD010000002.1, forward strand.
GCACCAAATCATAAGGTGTTTTGACATAGAGCAACATAGTGTAATATTCACGTAAATATCTCTTACCAAGAGGTTTTCAGGCAATTGTAATTAGGCACACTCTTCTTAAAGATCATAGTGATAGGTTGAGGAAGAAGATGAGGATTTCAGTTCCAATGCGGGGTGGGTGGGTCATAACAAAATTTCCTTTGCAAATACAGTCAATGACAGGTCTGTGCTCCTTACAGAACAGAAATGCAGGAGAAACACAATGAAGTTATTAGATCACAACAAGATAGTGCAATGTTTTGTCATTCAAGATTCCTTCTCCGTGCAGGCACTAGTTTCTTATGGCTAGTTCAGTAAAACTCCAAGTGAGAGTCCCAAACATTTGACATGATTTTGTGCTAGGCTTTATTTCCGCAAAGTGGGTTAGGAACACCCCAGGCAAAGTCTAATATCACATCCCATTCTGGTAACTCAATGAAACATATCTGTGTCCAATGGCTGCAGATAGGCTGCTTTGAACATGGCAAGATTCCATTTAGCTGGGGGGGGGCATAGTACAGCAACCCCGGACGCTCACCCTCCCCTCCTTTGGCCAGTTTGGCGGGAGGGTGGAGAGACGAGACTGGCCCCAGCTGTGGACGGCCGGCATGGTGGCTATAAGGAGAACTCGCCACCGCGCTACGGACCCCGGACGCTCACCCTCCCCTCCTTTGGCCAGTTTGGCGGGAGGGTGGAGAGGCGAGACTGGCCCCAGCTGTGGACGGCCCGCGCGGTGGCTATAAGGAGAACTCGCCACCGCGCTATGGACCCCGGACGCTCACCCTCCCCTCCTTTGGCCAGTTTGGCGGGAGGGTGGAGAGACGAGACTGGCCCCAGCTGTGGACGGCCGGCATGGTGGCTATAAGGAGAACTCGCCACCGCGCTATGGACCCCGGACGCTCACCCTCCCCTCCTTTGGCCAGTTTGGCGGGAGGGTGGAGAGGCGAGACTGGCCCCAGCTGTGGACGGCCCGCGCGGTGGCTATAAGGAGAACTCGCCACCGCGCTATGGACCCCGGACGCTCACCCTCCCCTCCTTTGGCCAGCTTGGCGGGAGGGTGGAGAGACGAGACTGGCTCCAGCTGACCACCACGCTATGGACCCCAGATGCTCGCCACCCCCTCCTCCTCTGGCCCCTCCTCCTCTGGCCGGTTTGGTTTGGCCATGGACTTTGCCATCAAGACTTTGCCACCTCCCCCCCCCCCATGACTTTTTTCACCAGCTGGTGAGGAGAGAGGCACAGCTGTTAAGGCTGTTGTGTTCCTCCGTCCTAGTTGGGCTGGAGGCTTGGAAGTCGTCCACATCCACTTAATTGTTTATGTATGAAATGTACTATGGAATTGTGCTCAAGTTGTTATTGTATTATTGTGTAAATTTGTATCTTATGAGGTTGATTCTTTGTGTAATTCTCATTGTGATATTGCTTAATTATTTATATTTTGTATTGTATTTTTGCATATTCTGAAGTTTTGATTGTATTAATTGTGTATTGCCTTCTGTAGTTTATTGTATACCTTGCTCTGTTTATTGTATTTGTATATGTTGTAAGCCGCTTTGAGTGGCACTTGTGTCAGGAAAGCGGGATAGAAATTAAACTTAATAATAATAATAATAATAATAATAATAATAATAATAATAATAATAATAATAATAATAATAATAATAATAATAATAATAATAATAATAATAATAATAATAATAATAATAACCCAGAGCCCTCCATCAGGGTTAAATTTATTTTATTCACTAGGTGCTCCAAATACATTGAACCTACACTTGGTGAAATTAATCTGTTCTGCAGGGTTTTCCTTATAGATATTTTTCCTTAAAGCGAACTGCAGTTTCCCATAGGAATGCGTTGAAAATCAATATTTCTGTTCCAAAAGTTAGAAAGGAAATATGGGGAATGAAAAATTTCACAAATGGAGCAGAAATGCTCTAAACACCGTCCTGCCATCTGAAGTGTAGGAGCACCAAAAAAAATGTGCCGTACAGCAATTTTTTCTCTTGAAGCATACATTCATTTCCTGTGGATTTATTTTCCTGTAGCAAGTTTTCCAGTGAGAGCTATCTGTAAAGCAAGGGTTCACTGTACATTAAAACCCCGTATAAACATCTCAATTCATTCAGTCTGTTCGCTTTGTGATTTTTTCGTTGTATGATTTTTCCTATGGAAAAAAGTACAACGATTTATACAATGATGGTTTTCGCTAAGTGGTTTTCCCCATTGAATATTCATTCTATGATTATTTTCCATAGGAAAAATCGTTATGTGAGGTGCCATTTGTTTTATAAAAAAAACCTATTTGTTATGCGATTATTTTGGCTATGGAGTGTATGTGTTATTGTCCACTGTATTGTCAAAAGAAAGTTAATTGGAATATGACCTAGTAGCATCTGTTTGTAATCTTGCTGGCTATAAATATACACATTGACAACTACCTATCATAAATATAACTTATTCAATAACAAGTACTATAAGAAGCCTTCACAAATTATGCCCATGATAGTATTACTCTTTAAACATTAACCGTAGACACTCAGTGTAAAATGTGCAGGTACCTATCATTCTTCACAATTTAACTATTGGTATGAAACAAACTGTAATCTGTACTCATCATCCTCTTTGTTCTACTTCAGAGAAAAATGGAAAAACCAGACCTAAATAGATTCCACATCATGTGTGCGTTGAAAGGCAATGTGGAAGAAGAAACATAGACACCCAGAAGGAGGAGGAAAGAAGGTTGGAAGCCAACAAGGATAGAGGAAAATACACAACTTGTCAGGTTTGTGAATTGACAGTCCATAAGAGGGGCAAAAGCCACAACTGAATAGGAGACGGAAAGTGTCTCACCATCAGAAATACATTCAAAGATGCCTCAGATATATTAAAGACCCCTTGAGGGAAAATGTATGCAAAGAGCACGTCTGCAAAATTTGGGGGAAAAATCTGGTTTTATGTAGAAAACATTTTAAAGGGGAGAAATACTATAAATTGCTGCAATGGAGAGATTCAGTCAGAGCAGCAATCCAAGTTCCCATTTAAAAAATCTCACAGAGAAGCCATATGAATGCATGGAATGTGGGAAAAGATTCAGTTACAACAGTGCCCTAAAATCCCATCAAAGAACTCACACAGGAGAGAAACCGTATGAATGCATGGAGTGTGGAAAGAGATTCATTTATAGTAGTGCTCTAAGATCCCATCAAAGAACTCACACAGGGGAGAAACCGTATGAATGCATGGAGTGTGGAAAGAGATTCAGTCAGAGCAGTACCCTAAGTAAACATCAAAGAACTCACACAGGGGAGAAACCCTATGAATGCATGGAGTGTGGAAAGAGATTCAGTCGCAGCAGCAGTCTAAATACACATCAAATAACTCACACAGGGGAGAAACCCTATGAATGCATGGAGTGTGGAAAGAGATTCAGTCACAATAGTGCCCTAAGTAAACATAAAAGAACTCACACAGGGGAGAAACCCTATGAATGCATGGAGTGTGGAAAAAAATTCAGTCACAGCAGTACCCTAAGTAACCATCAAAGAACGCACACAGGGGAGAAGCCCTATGAATGCACTGATTGTGGAAAGAGATTCAATCTGAGCAGCGAACTAAGTTCCCATCTAAAAACCCACACAGGGGAGAAACCGTATGAATGCATGGAATGTGGAAAGAGATTCACTCAGAGCAGTAACCTAAGTTCCCATCATAAAACTCACACAGGAGAGAAACCGTATGAATGCACTGAGTGTGGAAAGAGATTCAGACACAGCAGTGCCCTACATTCCCATGATAAAACCCACACAGGGGAGAAACCATATCAATGCATTGAATGTGGAAGGAGATTCAGTTACAGCAGTGCCCTACGTTCCCATCATAAAACACACACTGGGGAGAAACCGTATGAATGCATGGAGTGTGGGAAACGATTCAGTCAGAGCAGTGCCCTAAGTTCCCATCAAAGAACCCACACAGGGGAGAAACCGTATGAATGCATGGAGTGTAGAATGAGATTCAGTGGCAGCAGTGGCCTACGTTCCCATCAAAAAACTCACACAGGTGAGAAACCATATGAATGTGTAGAATGTGGAAAGAGATTCAGTCATAGTAGTTACCTAAATTCCCATCAAAGAATCCACACAGGGGAGAAACCATATGAATGTATGGAGTGTGGGAAAAGATTCACTACCAGAACTCACCTAAGTTCCCATCAAAGAACTCACACAGGGGAGAAACCGTATGAATGTATGGAATGTGGAAAGAGGTTCAGTGATAGCGGTACCCTAAGTAAACATCAAAGAACTCACACAGGGGAGAAACCATATGAGTGCATGGAGTGTGGAAAGAGATTCAGTCGCAGCAGTTTCCTAAGTTGCCATCATAAAACACACACAAAGGAGAAACCATATGAGTGCATGGAGTGTGGAAAGAGATTCAGTCACAGCAGTGCCCTAGGTAAACATAATAAAACTCACACAGGGGAGAAACCGTATGAATGCATCGAGTGTGGAATGAGATGCAGGGACAGCAGTGTCCTAAGTTCCCATCAAAGAATTCACACAGGGGAGAAACCATATGAATGCATGGAGTGTGGAAAGAGATTCAGTCAGCGCAGCAACCTAAGTACCCATCATAAAAGTCATACAGGGGAGAAACCCTATGAATGCATGGAGTGTGGAAAGAGATTCAGTGACAGTAGAGGCCTAAGTAGACATCATAAAACTCACACAGGGGAGAAAATATGAATTCAGGGAATGTGGAAAGAGATTCAGTCACAGCAGTGCGATAAGTTAAACGCTCACACGGGGGACAAAAACATACTAATGTGGACAGATTCAGTCAGAGCAGTCACCTCAATAGCCAGGAACAGGAGAGACATCACCAGGTATTAAGTATTTTTATTCATATCTATATACACATATGGAAAGAAAACGTAGTAATAAACTCTATATTGAGAACATTCAATTAGCAGCGACATAATTTCAATCAGCCTGCAAAACTGTTTAATGCCACAGTCTATTCTTGTAGTTTCCATATGTTAATTTTTATTTCATAGTTTGCAGTCTTGTCATCTATTGAATTGTCTCTACCCAAGATCTACAACCTATATTTCATGGTCCTCATTGGCTTTGCATCTTTCAGTTCCAACACTGTGAGTGAGCACTAGTAATTGGTAATTTTTCTTATTTCTTACATTCTTCTGTAAAATGTGAATAAAATTAAACATACTCAGAATAAACCATATGAATGTTTGGAATATGGAAAGAGATTTAGCAATATCTGTTCCCTTTCTCTAAATGAGATATATGATTGGTGTAAGAATGAACTGTAAATAAATTCATTTCTGTATTGATATATTTAATTGATATATTTTTGCTGATTATTGTACTGTTATTGCTGCTTGTTTTGATATTTACTGCTGTATTTTGTTTTGTTTACTTTACTGTTGTGAACCTCCTTGAGTTGCCTGTTGGGGAAGAAAGGCGGTATAGAAATAAACCTAATAACAATAATGTGAAAGAATCTATCATTATATTATGTTTGTTTTTAAAAAGGCTATTTTGTGGATAACTTGCCCATTTTGTCAGGTATAATTCTGTCCTGGTTTTGTGGGATAGAATTATGGCAACCCTATATGCAGAGTACATTATGCATAACGCAGGGCTGGAAGCACAAGCAGGAATTAAAATTGCTGGGAGAAACATCAACGACCTGAGATGTGCAAATGATACTACCCTAAAGGCAGAAAGTGAAGGACCTAAAGAGCCTCTTGATGAGGGTGAAAGAGGAGAGTGCAAAAGCTGGCCTGACTGCAGCCATGAAAAGATGCTGTAAGTTAAACCCCTGCTCAGTCTTTTTCCTTCTTTGGACAGAGTTTGACCAGCCCACCACCCACCCAGAGTGATTCCAGAGCTTCCCTTGAGCCCTGGGGTATTCCTGGTTTGCATTGGGCTCCTTTACCTTGCTAGGGAAATAATCAAAGCACCTTCTTCACATGTGTTATCCTACTGCCTATGTTTATAAAACAGTCCTTCCATGGCTTTCATGTACCCAAAATATTTTCTATCAATACAAATTTCTGAAAACAGAAAAAAAATCAGTTCCCTTAATTTCTCCATTAAACTTGCAGTTTGGCTTCCCCTGAAAGACGATTTTTTCTAGGAAATGTCTGCCCTTCAACTCCATTGAATGATGAAATGATAATTCCATGACATTCCTCTCTCAGCCTCTCAGCCTTCCAGTAACTGTGGAGCGGTGTTTCTACTCCAAAGAAAGAAATTGAGAGAGATCTCACCTAACCCTAACCGCAACCAAGTCTCTTAACATAACACCCAAAATGACCATGACTGGAAAAAATTTATTCAATTATAATGAAAAAAATAATAACAAATTTACCATCCATCTAGATCAGAAAAGGTTGACAATGAAGTAGCCCCAAACCCATTCTAAAGGTAGCATTTCATACTGTCATGAGACTTCAAGGAAAGTTAATATTTTTTTGAATTACTTTTCATATATTCAGTTATACTGTAGTTAAAGTATAGTCTTGTAGGTTGAGAAAGGCTAGCTTTGAATTAAAAGTGCAACATTGGCAGCAGACATTCCAATCTGCGTTCCAGAGACACAGCATCACTAAGCAATTCTGTCATCAGATAGACACCTGCGAAATCCCTGAGCATGCATATTTGCATATGAAAGGGGGTGAACTAAGGTGAACCCAAGTCATAGTCGGTCATTAACCTTTTAATAAGTGGGAAGGGTTTCCTATGAAAGGAACACTTTCATCCATAACATTTCACCTTTGACAGGGACTTTTAAACTCAAATGTAAATGTAAAGGGACACCCATAGAGCATGATGGGACCCCCACAGGGAGCACACCTTTCGGAAAATCTAACATCATTGTTTATGGAAACCCGCATTCCAAGGGAGAGTGGAGTAACCAAGAAATTGTATAAAAACCCTAACGTCTAGGGGTTTGATAAGATCGAGATGGGAGCTTAGAGATGGAGATGGGAGTCGGCAGGCCCATATTTTCTAAGAATTCGCTGAAAATCAACCAAAGCAAACAGTCTCTGAAGAGAAGAAATACATCTTTTAGAAAAGTTAGCATTTGTTATTTTGTTTAGAATTCTAAGTCTAGTGTAGGCTAGGAGTCCAAATGTACAAGCTTAGGTTAAGCCTAGGGAAAGTGATTTAATTTAATTTAATTTTCACACTTTTATACCGCCCATTCAGGCAAACCCGACACAGGGCGGTTTACATAGTGGACAATAAATACAATATACAATATCATAATATACAATAAGTACAGTAATATAATACATATACATACATATACACACACACACACAAAGGTGTGTGGGCCGTGTGTGTCCGGCATGCACGTCCACACCCGGCCCAACCATCCTGTACCAAGCTGGCCACACTTACCAAAAGACCCTGCGAGCATCGCCGCAAGGGTTCGCCAGCCGAGAGTGGGGCAACTGCCTCACAAATGTGAAACAACAAAAATACTACAACACCCAGCATCCCCTGCGTGCGGCCAGCTACAGCCTATCGGAAGCCCAGCCTAAGTGCGCACAAGAGTCGGGAGGACAACGGACAAGCGTGCGGGAAAGGCAGGGCTGCAGCCACAATGGAAAACAGCCCAATGGCCGCAGAAGCTGAGGGAAAATGGAGGTGACACGCACAAGGAGAGGCAGCAGCGAACGAACTCAGCAGCTGCCCAAGAGATGGAGAACAGCCATCCCTGCAAGGGTGAGGTGCACTTTCTTCACCAGGATTACCCCCCAAAAAAAACCACATCCACGCAGGGTCAGGCCCCTCTCCCTTCCCCCCTCTTCTTACTCGAACATAGCCCATGCTCAGATGCCGGCGGAAGGGGGCGTGCGGGCGATTCCACCCCGTCCCTTCCCCGCACCCAGCTGGGATGGAGAGAAAGAGCCTGAGCAAGGGAGGGAGCAGAGAGAGGCTCTGCCCGGTCGCAGAGGAAGAAGAAGGAGCACTCATGGAGGGAAACTCGCTTCCATCGGTTGGGGGGACAAAAGATTTCATCACCCCTAACCAAGGAAAGCGAGCCACTTCCCTCGGTGAGGTGAAGAAGTCGGAAGCGCCGACCTTGCCGCAGGTTCGGTGGGGTTGCCAGGGAGGAGGGAGAGCCCCTCTTCTCCCCGTGGCCCCAGGAACAATGGCCGGTGTGTGTGTGTGTGTGTGTGTGTGTGTGTGTGTGTGTGTGTGTGTGTGTGTGTGTGTGTGTGTGTGTGTGTGTGTGTGTGTGTGTGTGTGTGTGCGTGCGTGCGTGTGTGTGAGCGCGCCCCCCCCCAACCACCAACACATAATATACCTGCCCGGCAGGGCTGGGCAAAAAATGGTAATCTATACCTATAAAAAGACCCCTTAACCGTTGGGTTCGTTCAAAGGCTCCTGTACCCGGCCTAACCATCCCCGACCGAGCCCTCTGCACTTACCTAACCCCTGCCTCACCAACGCCGTGGGGGTTCGTAGGTCGCCAGTGGGCAGCCGCCCCATGATCGCGACCAAAAAAATAAAACGACAAGTCCCAGATTCCTCTGCGCTGTGCATTCCCTCAGCCAATCAGGCTGAGGTATGCGAGTGCAGAGGAGGCTGGGAAAGCATGGTGCGGCAGTTTTAAAAGACAAACTGCGCCGGGAGGGAGACTTGAAAGACCTAGCTGGAGCCAGGAAAAGGTAAGTGCAGTCGGTGGGGGTTAGGGAGGCTCTAACCCCCACCGACTGGGGGTAACCAGCCCCCCCCCGCCCCACCACCTAGAGCCCCCCCTAGCCCCACCGGCCGCACTTACCTTTTGCCGGCTCCAGCTGGGTCTTTCAAAGTCTCCCTCGCGGCGCAACCTTCTACGTAGGGAAAAGCACTGGCCTCTCCTTCGACTCTGCAGCAACGTGGCCGGTGCTTCTCCCTGAGGGAAGTGGTTCGTCTTCCTAGGAGGATGGTGGCCAAAAGATTCGGCCCCTGGCTTCCAAGGAAGATGAACACCTTACAAATGGGAGACGAAGGCCAAGCACGGATCACCATTCTTGGCCTCCATCTCCCACAACCGCCCCCTCTTCTCAAAGACAGCAGGGGGGAAAAATTCCCCACAGCCTCGGAGGCCGGCACAAGCTGCCACCATAGCATGGGGGGTGGGGAAAGAGGATACCCCTCTCTTCCCCCCCCAACCCATGCTTCGGCGAGGCAGCGGGGGAAAAACTATGTTTTCCCCTCCAGGCTCGGATGCCAGTACAAGCTGGCCCATAGATTGGGGGAGTCGATACCCTCTCTCCCCCCCCAACCCAGGCTATGGCAAGGCACCGGCCGACCCCCCTGTAAAAAAAACATAAATAAAATTTCCCCCCCAACACCAGGATTTAACGTGGCCTGGCCAGCAAGGCAAGGCCGTGTTAAACCCTCCTAACCCAACCCACCCCACCCCCAAACACACACTCTCTCTCACACACACACACACACAAACAAAATCCTCCCACCCACAACAACAAAAAAACCTAGAACTCAACTACAGGGAACAACCGACACAGACGTCCTACCTCCTTGAACGCCTCCTCGCACTGAACATTAGTGAATGTAGTCCACCAGAGGGTGCTATTTTTAGTTAACTAAAAAAATAACTAAAAATAGCACCCTCTGGTGGACTACATTCACACACAGACATACACACACAAACACTCCTTCCATAATAAAAAAATTAATGTGTGTGTATTGTGTGAGTGTGTGGTTGTGTATGTATGTATCCCCCAAAACCACCTCAACCAACCACCAACACACATTTTATATATATATAAAATGAACCTGCAGTCTTGTGGGTGTGCAATAGAAAACCACACCTCTGCACTGACCACACTAAACTGGCTGCGCACCCTACCTTAAGCGCAGGAGAGCAGGACTGGAGGGGTCCGGCAGTCCGTGGCGGGGTACCCCCCAAAACTGGGCACAAAGGGGGTGCCCCCCGCCGCCGGGCAGCACTGCGCCAATGCGCATGCGCTAAAGTCTACAGGAACAGCAATAGTGCACACATGCAGAACTCGGCAGCACCATTGGAGCCAGCGTTTCAGCCGCTCCATGCAGCCACACTGGACTGGGCGTGGCCTATTGCGGAAAAGGTGGCGACGGCATGGATGAGTCACACGGCCGATGTGGAACCACACCGGCACCCTCAAGCATCACGCCCAAGGACACCGGGAACCCGAGGCACGCCAGATGCAACGGAGGCACGCTGGATGCTGGCAGCAGTGGCCAAGAGAGGGGGTGAGAGAGAGGACCCAGCACACGTGAGCGAAGACCCCGGGAGCACAAGGTTCGCCAGACGAGCGCATTGCCAGCGTTCATGTGGGCACCCACACCAGCGCCCGAGATAGAGGAGGCGAGAATGGTGGCGACACGCATGACCGAGGACCCCAGGAAGGAGACGTGACGGGCAGTTCACCAAGGTAAACCCGGAGAGGCGCATGAGGTGTAGGGGTGTTGGAGCCGAAGGGGTGTTGCACAAAATCTGCCCCGCCTTCAGTAAGGCTGCCAGCAGCAGCAGCTGCAGCCTTGGCTCTTATCTTTCACTCTCCCAGCCCAGTGGTTTGAGCAGACGAGTGAACCTTGCACTCTGTGCCCCGCTCTCCCCATGGCCATCGCTCTTCTCTTTCCCTCTCCCGGGTTTCCCAGCCACCCCCACAGATTCCAAATATCCCACTCCCCTTCCACAGGGATGTGGCCAGGAGTGGTCAGGGGGTTATCCACACACACCCGTACTACCAATCCGCCCCTCACCCCACTCTGGAATGCCAATGTTGCGTGCTTGTGATTCTGTATGTGTGTGTGATAGGCGCTTTGCCCCCTCTCTAACCGCGTTTTGCGTTTTCCACCGGCTCAAGAGGGAAAAACACCGCCCCGCGCGCATGAAACAACCGCCCTCTTGGTGCATAGCCTGCTGGGAAATGTAGTTCCGGCAACTTTCCAACCCACTTCCCCCCACGTCCTAGCCTCCTTTTCCCTATCACCTGACCTCCTGCCGGGAGGTATAGTTGCCTGGAGAACAGGCAATAGGGAAATGGGGGCTGGGAAGTGGGGGAGAAGTGGGTGGTGGAGGCCGCATCACACGTCAAGAAAAATGGAATCTATCAGTCCCCATCTATCCCTAAATGAAATAAATAATTACGCATTGGCATTTTGCCTTCCCCCTCCCACTTGCTCGAATTTGGGACAACTTTACACTGTGTGAAATGTTTCAAAGTCTCTTTGTTTCTCCAGATCACCCTTCTTAAGGTACAGGATTGCTGCAGAGAAGATCCCCAGAGGAGGAATTAGGATACAGTAAAACCTCTGTGCCGGACGGAAGTATACCCTTTGACGGACACAGAGAGTATACTCTGTTACGGGTGTGTTGTCTGGGTGTGTGTTGTGTGTCGGGGAGTGTTGTGTGTCGGGTGGGTGTGGTGGGTGTCGGCGGTGTGGGTGTTGTGCGAGTGTCATGTCATGTATAATGTGTGTGGCTGTGGTGATGTGAGTTATGTGTCGGCTTTGTGTGTGGGGGGGAATTGAGATGGTCAATTTCTGCTTGCTGTTATATCAACATTAGTGTAGATAAATCGTCATATGACAAATATGCTGCTCAAAAAATGAAGGGAACACCTAAACAACACAAGGTAACCCCAAGTCAATCACACTTCTGTGAAATCAAACTGTCCACCCTGGTAGCAACACCGATTGACAATCAATTCCACATGCTGTTGTGCAAATGGAAGAGACAACAGGGGGACATCAGAGGCAATTAGCAAGGCATCCCCAATAAAGGTGTGGTTCAGCAGGCGGTGACCACAGACCACTTCTCAGTTCCTTTGCTTTCTGGCTGATGATTTGGTCACTGTTGAACGCTGGCGGTGCCTTCACTCTAGTGGGAGCATGAGACAGAGCCTACAACCCACATAAGTGGCTCAGGTAGTGCAGCTCATCCAGGATGGCACATCAATGCGAGCTGTGGCACGAAGGTGTGCTGTGTCTGCCAGTGTATTGTCCAGAGCATGTGTTATATATTACTGGTTGGTAGTACTTCAGGATCTTGACCCTTACCTTGTTAGGTCCATAGGAGTGTAATGTGTAATGGGTTACTGTTGCCTTAAGTCAGCGTATGTTATACCTTAGTGGGGATCAGGTGGTGCAGGTCACACTAATAGCTGTGTGCTGCCCCACCTATGGGTTTTATGTATATATTGGGGTATTGGTTGGGGCATCGGACTCCCTTGCCATCACCCTGCTTCGTTCGTGCATGTTGGAATAAAGTACCTTTTATAAAAGCCAGTGTGAACTACTTCCTCTAGGACTAAGTATTTTATACTGGCGACAAAGATCGGATCCTGGAGGAATCAGAAACTGTTTCAGCTGCCATGTCCAATGGGGCTAGTCACATTGTTCAGAGGTCACCGGCGCCAAGGGTGACCAGGGCAAGAATGGCAACCTTTGAGAAATTTGATCCGGCTGAAGAGGACTGGAATTCCTATATTTCAAGGTTTCAGTTTTATGCTACAGCAAATAAGCTGACAGAGGAGGATAGTAGTAGTATTGATGAAGGCCCTGGCGAGGAGTTATGTATGGTGGCCAGGGATTGATGGAGAAATTGAGGAGTGGGTACGGGGGTGTCTACCATACCAAGAGTCACGACCAAGTCCTCCTAAAGTTCCAGGAATGACCTGGGAAGATACCAGGAAGCCGTAGTCCCGCTTACATGTAGATTTTGTGGGGCCAGTTAAAGAACAGTTTTTCTTGGTGGTGGTAGATTCACATTCGAAATTGCTGGAGGTGGTGCCAGTTCAAACTACATCGGCGGCTACCACTATGAGGGCATTGCGTAAGCTATTTGCCACTTTTGGACTTCCTAATATGGTAGTTTTGGATAACGGGGCAGCCTTTACTTCAAAGGAATTTCAAGGATTCCTGGTACAATATGGGATTCGCCATATTTGTTTGACCCCTTTCCATCTGGCCACAAATGGCCAGGCAGAAAGAATGGTACATACTATCAAGGAGACCCTTAAGAAATTTGGAGAAGAGGATTGGCATTATAAGTTGGCAAAGTTTTTGATAGCACAGCATGCTACACCATACTCGGCTATGGGCCGGAGCCCAGCAGAATTGTTGATGGGGCGTAAATTGGCTACTCTATTAGATAGGATCCATCTGGATCATGCTATAGATGTGGGACCAGAGATTGAGAATAGAGTTGTTCCGAGAGGTTTTCCCCAGGAAATCAGGTATATGCCAGAAATTACGGGAGCAGTCCAATATGGGTCCCTGGAATAGTGAAAGGGGTCAGAGGCCCAGCCTCTTATGAGGTTTCCATGGAACAGGGATTACTCTGGAAAAGGCATATAGATCAGCTTCGACCAAGGCAAAATCCAGGGTAGGAAGGCTCCTTGGGGGAGGAGGTGGTATTAGAGGTAAAGGTAGAGAGGGAGTCTAAAAATCCTAGTGGTATTAATGAATTCAGGATACCTGAAACCTTGGAGATTCTGGGGGCTGAACAAAGAGGCTCAAGGGGCTACCCCATTGCTACTAATATCACCTAGGGCAGCATTTGGCGATTCTGGTAGTCATGCAAGCAGAGTCCCAGGGGCCCACCATTTTACCATCAATGGGCACCTCTTTTCCATTAAGGAGTTCGATACAAATGAAACCAGCTTCACCGCAGACCCAGGAACCAAACTTGGGGTCAGGGTGGGGGCAGAGAGAACGTCGGAGACCAGGCTATTTGAAAGACTATTTTGGGGAAAACATCAAAACCTATGGGGGAGGAGTGTTATATGTTAGTGGTTGGTAGTACTTCAGGATCTTGACCCTTACCTTGTTAGGTCCATAGGAGTGTAATGTGTAGTGGGTTACTGTTGCCTTAAGGCAGTGTATGTCATACCATAGTGGGGATCAGGTGGTGCGGGTCACACTAATAGCTGTGTGCTGCCCCATCTAGTTTTATGTATATACTAGCATATTTTGCCCGGCGGTGCCGGGCTTTTTAAAATTGTGTTGGATAGTAAAGGGTTTCGGGTTTTTTTCTTGAACCAATGGTGCTGTGCTTTTTTAAATTGTGATGTAAGTTTTTTTGGTTTTTTGGCTTTGAGGCGCTGCGTCCGCCTGCGGCGGACTTGCGCTCCCAGTGGGCGCTTTTTCTGTGTGTGTGTGTGTGTGTGCTGGCTTCCTCAGTGCCGGGCTGTTTGAAGTGGTTTTTAAAAGGTTTTTGTTTTTTGTTTATGGAAATGAGGTTAGTGTGTTATTTGTGTTTGTGAAAATGTTTATTTTTTAAACTGTTTTAAACTGTGTTGTTATGTTGTTGTTTTTTGAATTTTAAAAAGAGGTTAGGTTGTTGCTTTTTTAATTATTGTATTTTTAAAAAGAATGTGTTACTTTGTGAATTTTTGTAAATTGTTTTATTTTGGATAATAATTTTAAAAATGTGTAAATTTATGTTTTTTTAAATTGAATGTATTTTAGTGTTTTTTTTAATTTATTGAAAATTTATTTTTTTATCTGTGAATTATTTTTGATTTTTTGGATATTTTTGAATGTTTTTGGAATTGATTACTCTATTTTTGGGGATTTATTGAATATTTGGGAATATTTTGGATGTTTTTTCTCCTTTGGCCACTGGGTAGTGGTGTTGAGCAATTTTTTTGTTTTGCTTATTCCGGTGAGTCTCTTCTTCTCCTCATTTCATTTCCAGTTTTCATCGGGGCAAGAAGTCTTTTGGTAAGTTCTCTCCATTTTTAAAGGGGTTTTTTGGGGGGGTTGGGGGGCATTCTGTTTTTGTTTAGGGTTTTGGGTGGGGGTTTGTGTGTGTTTTTTTAAGGGGGGTTGGGTTGGGGGTGTTCTGTTTTTGTTTAGGGTTTTGGGTGGGGGTTTGTGTGTGTGTGTTTTTTAATGTTTTTGGGTTTTGGTTGGGGGTTTCTTTGTGTGTCTTTTTGAGTGTTTTTGGTTTGTTTTTTGGTGCGTCCTTTTTTTCGGGGGGGGGTGCCTTTTGTTCTCACGGGCCATGCTTGCTGGCCCGTGGGAAGGAAGGGCACTTGCGGCGGGGGTGCCTTTTGTTCCCATGGGCCATGCTGGATGGCCCTTGGGAAGGGAGCGTTGTTGCGGGGAGGGTGCCTTTCGTTCCCACGGGCCATGCTTGGTGGCCCGTTGGGAAGAAGGGCAGTTGCGGGGTGTTTTTTTTTTTAACTTGTTTTTTTCGCGCCCCGGCTGGCCCTTCGAACGGAAGGGCA
Organism: Bradypodion pumilum; assembly: GCA_035047305.1. Taxonomy (NCBI): domain Eukaryota; kingdom Metazoa; phylum Chordata; class Lepidosauria; order Squamata; family Chamaeleonidae; genus Bradypodion; species Bradypodion pumilum. The sequence continues at coordinate 476,727,736 of JAWDJD010000002.1, forward strand.
GCGGCGGCGGGGGTTTTTTTTGGTTTTTTCCCCCACTGGCCATGCTGGCTCGCCCGTGGGGATGAATGGCAGCGGCGGCGGGCTTTTTTTTCTTTAGCTTTTATTTTTCATGCGCCGGCTGCCTCAGAGTCCTGCGCGCTAATGGCACGCAGGACGCTGGGGCTTGTAGTTTTGGCTGTGCGTGTTTGGTTTCTGCGGCGGTTTTTCTTTTTCGCCTTTTTTTTATTGGCCGCGGCGCATTTCCGAACGTTCCTTTTGCCGCGCCGCTCAGCCTGATTGGCTCTGGCGCGGCGCGGTAAAAGGAACTTTGGGAATTGAAGTTCCCTTTTTTTGTTTGCGACTGGGGGGCTCCTGCCCCCGGGTCGAAAATTTCAACCCGACAGTTACCTGCGAACCCCATTCGGGTGAGTGAACGGAGGCTCAGACGGGGCTAGTGGGGCCTGGTGCAACATCCTTTGTCACATTCCAACGGTTAACGCACCATTTTATAGGTATAGATTGGGGTATTGGTTGGGTGTCAGACTCCCTTGCCATCACCCTACTTCGTTCATGCATGTTGGAATAAAGTACCTTTTATAAAAGCTGGTGTGAAATACTTCCCCTTAGGACCAGGTTTATAGCATGGAGGCACTACCAGGAGACAGGCCAGTACATCAGGAGACGTGGAGGAGGCTGTAGGAGGGCAGCAACCCAGTAGCAGGACCGCTACCTCTGCCTTTGTGCAAGGAGGAACAGCCTGAGACCTGCAAAATGACCTCCAGCGGGCCACCAATTTGCATGTGTCTGCTCAAACTGTCAGGAACAGACTCCATGAGGGTGGTATGAGGGTCCGACGACCACAGGTGGGGGTTGTGCTCACAGCCCAACAGTGTGAAAGACGTTTGGCATTTGCCAGAGAACACCAAGATTGGCAGATTCGCCACTGGCGCCCTGTGCTGTTCACAGATGAAAGCAGGTTCACACTGAGCACATGTGACAGATGTGTCAGGGTCTGGAGACGCCGTGGAGAATGTTATGCTGCCTGCAACATCCTCCAGCATTGCAATGGAGGGCCGTAAGGAACACGCATGGAGGCAGCCGTGTGGCAAAGTCCAGCCCCGACCAGAGTCGGGGGTACGTATTTATTACCCTGCCTAGGGGCTGTGACACGTGCCTAGGGCACTCATGCCTCCCCTGCACAGAAGGCTTACGTACATGGCATTTTCCCATGAGTCCCGTGATTCCTATGACTGGGGGCTACTCTGTGGCTGCCTGGTGGTTAATGGACAACTCGCACCAAATTGCCTTGGGTTGGCGAAACCCATTGTTCCTGCCCTAACTCGGAGTCTATGTGTATTGACCCGGGCACCTAATCTTTGTCCCCTGTTTGCCCCGACTTGCTTGCCCAGCTCTATTTGCCCTCAGCCTGGGCTGTGGTTCATCTTTAACTAACCCGCTTATCTACCCAATTTCCTTTCCAGCCGAGCCTGGTTGGTCCCCGGGTTTGTTGACACTGAGCGAACCCCTGAGGAGAGATTTAATTGCCAATTATTCCTGCGGGCAACCCACACTCCAGCATAACAGGTTTGGCAGTGGGTCAGTAATGGTGTGGGGTGGCATTTTCCTGAAGGGCCGCACAGCCCTCATGTGCTCGCTGGAGGTAGTTTGACTGCCATTAAATACCAAGATGAGATCCTCAGACCCCTTGTGAGACCATATGCTGGTGTGGTTGGCCCTGGGTTCTTCCTAATGCACAATGCTACACCTCATGTGGCTGGAGTGTGTCAGCGGTTCCTGCAAGACGAAGGCATTGATGCTATGGACTGGCCCGCCCGTTCCCCAGACCTGAATCCGATTGAGCACATCTGGGACATTATGTCTCGCTCCATCCACCGACGCCACGTTGCACCACAGGCTGTCCAGGAGTTGGGGTTGCTTTAGTCCAGGTGTGGGAGGAGATCCCTCAGGAGACCCTCCGCCACCTCATCAGGAGCATGCCCAGGCATTGTAGGGAGGTCATACAGGCACGTGGAGGCCACTCATGCTACTGAGCCTCATTTTGACTTGATTTAAGGACATTACATCACACTTGTGTAACCCCATTTTCAGAAAATGCACACCCCAGTCTTTTATTTCTATCTTTCTATCCCCTTTTAATAAAGTTATTCTGTTTTATTCCTCTCAAATAAAGTTATTTCACTCACGTTATTCTGCCACCCACGTTTAGGATTGATTAGGCTTATGTGTACACAAGCACCACTCTGACCATGCACCCATTCACACACGCTTGAAGGTATATACTGCAAGGGTTGATTTTTAATACACAATAGACTTGGCCCCTTTCACTCCTAATAAATATTATTTCATTGGCAGTTATACCTGGGATGTCAGATAACTTAATAAAAATGTTTTCAAATACCTGGAACTGTTCTACTCAAGCTAGCATATTTCCTTTGCTTTGTATAGATTATGTCCCCAAAAAAGACTCTAAAAATATTTTAAATTTGATTTTAACATGCTCTGTTTGTATCTCAAATCAGGATCTTTTCTTGCACCTCAGCCTACCTCCTGCAAGCATCCAGGAAGGTTCAATGCCACGGGAAGCCATCACTTAACATTTTGCCCCAAGAAAAGCCACCTTGATTCCTCTGTTTACTTGTTGTATTGTTTTGTTTACTCTTGCACCTGGCATGCTCATTGTTTTTTGGGACCCCTCCTGTATTCAATTGTAGATAGTGCTTGGGTTGACTCAGGATAGATTAATTGCTGGGTGGGAATGGAATTTGGCCAAGAGCCTCAAGCAATGCTCCTCCTCAGGGGAATATGAAGGATGCCCATCTTCATCATTGGTCCTTTTGCATCCTGGATTCAAATCTGGACTTTTTGATTTGTGCCAAACTACAATCCTGGCGCCCATTGGATGTCACCTGAAAGACGTCACAACCTGCATTTGCTAAACTATGAACTCTGCCATTTCCAGGGCAATTGCTCTACCCATCACCTTTTGTTCTATGTAATTGACCTGTTTTGTCTCTATATGATTGACCTTTTAATGTAACAAAAGAGTCTGGTGCCCGGTTTTTGTTCACCATTGTAAATCTTTTATTTTGTAAAATTGTTAGCTAGTAGTAGAACTAGTTGAGTTTCCTTGGGTGGAGGGTATAAAAATCTCCTGATAGGAAATGTCAATTCGCAGGCAAACATGGGAACCCAAAAGAGCTGCTCACTAGGGGAACTTTGAATAGGCAAAAGGTTGAGAATAGGGCTTTATCCGGCACCTAACCAGGGATGCTTAAACTCCTCTTCAATAAACTACTTTTATTTTGCCTAATATAAACGCCTCCCCCATCTTGGGAGAAGGACTCCACCAGCGAGTTGAACCGAAGTTGCAACTGTATCCAGTACATACCTGTCAAGTTTTGGATTTGGAAATAAGGGAAATTTCCCGGCAAATAAGGGATACTTGACAGCTATGCTTATCCTGTGCTGCCCTCCAATGGCAGCAATAGGGCATTGCAGTCTAATTAATAAGGGATGACAGTGAGAAAGAGGGTAAAATAAGGGTGTTTCCCATACAGGATACTTGACAGCTATGATCCAGTAGCCATTTTTCTGGTAACAGTTGGATCAGCCTGTAGTGTTTTCTTCCACTGTCACTCTTGAGTGTAACTCCAAATCCAGACCTCCATGGGTTGATGAATTTGATTCCCATTGTTACGTTTTGTGTGATTTTGTTGTCAGCACATTTGACTACAGTATATGAACAATACGAATACAGTATTTCAGTCATTCAGATCGTGGGATGCCTTATTTTTGTGTGCCCTTTATTTATTTATCTTTTGAGCAGGATACATTACAGAAGCTTCCATTAACTGCAGGCTTGTTTTGATAAGGGGAAAGTGGTTTAATAATTCAAATTAATTAATTTGGGGTGGTGATAGGGGCCTAAACCCAGGATGGACCCCCCCCTCCCTTATGCAGATGTATGTAGCACTAGCGGGGGAGTCATCCCAGCTGCTTTGGGGTGGGTGGGTGGGGTCTCTGGACACCCCCCCCCCCAGGAGACCCAAGGAAAAGGGCCTCCCCTCGCAAGGCGCCCGTCGTCAGCGCCTCCTCCCCTTCTAAAAATGAGACCTTTCTCCCCCCCCCCCCCCCTGCACCCAGCTACCCCCCCAATCCTGCCTTTTGGCAGATCCTGGGTCACTTATTATACGAGGCGCGGAGGGAGGGCTGGTTTAATTTAATTTAATAGTCATATTTATATATGCCGCCTACTCAGGCAGAACCCGACTCAGGGCAGCATTACAACAAGTTTTAAAAACACATAAAAACACTTTAAAAGACCCATATCCCACCCACTTTAAAGTTCTTCCCAATCCCAGCGAAGGGAGTAGCGCATGCGCAGGAGAGGAGGAGGAGGAGTTACGGGCCGTTCCTTTCATGGAGGTATAAAAAAACAGGAGATGATGGCACTACAGGCTTCGTGCTGCAAGTTTTTTGAAGCCAGTGGGCGTGGCCTGCCGCCATATTAGGTGGACCAAAACATTAGCAGACTACTACCGTTTATGATGGCTTCTTGTGTTGGAGGGGAAGGGGGGTGGATTGATCCCCTCTCCTGGGTTGAGGGGGGGGGGGTGGGGGGACAAAAGGGGTCTGTCCCCCCAACCCTTCCAGAGCCGGAAGAGAGGGGATCCCCCACCCCCGCAGGATACCCTATTATGAAAGAGAAGAAAGCAAGCGGTTTCTTCTTTTCAACAACTGAGTGTTGGGGGGTGGGGGTTGAATCAATCACCTCTCCCGGGTCTCCTGGGTTCAGAAGGGTTGGGGGGGGGGACAGACCCCTTTTGTCCTCCCAACCCTTCCAAACTCAGGGGACCAGGGAGATGGGAACGAATCCAACCCCCCCACCCCACCCCCAACACTACGTTGTTAAAGAGAAGAAACCGTTTGCTTTTTTCTCTTTAATATGGGGGCGGGTGTCGGGGGGATTCCCCCTCTCCGCTGGGTCCCCTGGGTTCAGGAGGGTTGGGGAGACAGACCCCTTTTGTCCCCCCAAACCTCCCATACCCAGGGGACCAGGGAGAGGGGATCGATTCCACCCCCCTCCCAAACCTTCCATTTTTAACGAGAAGAAACCGCTTTGTTTCTTCTCTTTAAAAACTGAGTGTTGAGGGGAGGGGGTTGCCATCCCCCTTTCCACTAGCTCCCCTGGGTCCAGAAGGGTTGGGGGGGGGACAGACCCCTTTTGTCCCCCCAAACCTCCTAACCCCATGGGAGCCAGCGGAGAGGGAAATCGCAACCCCCCACCCCAACTAATATTAAAGGGGTCCCATCTACTTTCACGGCTCCACACAAAGCACCATAAGGCAATGTTTTGGGGCCAACTAACATGGCGGACTGTCAGATTAGTCGGCTTCAAGACGTCATGTGATCTCCTGTTTTTTTATACCTCCATGGTTCCTTTCGCCCTGAGCGGGAAGAAGAAGGGAAAAAACCCTCCCAACCCAACCAGAGACCCCCTTAGGAAGGAAGCGGGGTGGGAGGGTGGAAGTTAAAACAGCGCTTGGGACAGGGGTTCCCTTTGTGGTTCCCCCTCCCTGCCGCTACTACAAATCCCAGAATCCACCGCCAGCTACAGCACAGACCAGGCCACGCCCCCTCCCCTCTGCCCAATACCCATTAGCTTCGCGCGCGCGCCGAGCTCTCCCAGTCCGGGGGAGGAAGGAAAGGAAAAGGGGTGCTCGCTTCGCTTCTTCGGCGGAGGGAGGGGGAAAAGAGGGTCTCCTCGAGAGTTTTCTCCCCCGCTGCCATTCAGGGAGGTGGGTAACTTGGAGGGGGGGGCGCCCTTATAATTGCGGGGTGTCACTGGGGAGATTTCCCCCCAAAGCAAAAAGCATGCGGAAAGGAGAGGGGGCTGGTGGGGTGGGGGGTGCTTTCCCATTGAAATCCAGATTGCCAAGCTTTTCCCTCTTCCTTCCTGCCTTGCTTGCTTGCAGGAAAAAGGCTTTGCAAGGGAGGCCCTTTCTTTCTTTCTTTTGGGGGGGGGGGCTGGGGGTGGGGTGAAGCCATCAGGCCGTGCAGGAGGAAAGAAGATGGGGGAGCAGGGGAGAAATCCTCCTTTCCAGGGGGAGGGGGAGGGGGTGCATGGCGGGGTGTGGGTGTGTGTTTCCTGCCTTTTAATGTTTTGAAAGAAGACCTTGCACACGCCCATGTGCACGCAATGCCCCCTCTGTGCAGTGCTCAGAAGAATCTTGCACAAGTCAAACGGTGTGAAAAGTGAAGGAGGGGGGAACTGACTTGGCTCCTATTTCCCCCCACCCACCCACACCCCAAATTTCCTTTCACTGGCAAAATCCAGGAAATCCCCCCCCCCCCCCCTTTCCTTTGAACCTCTTACCAGAGCTCATAAATGTTGCAATGGCTCCCAGGTGTGGGGGAAGACACATGAGACAATCGTGCAGTCCAGCCCCGATCTTGGTCGGGTGGTACATATTTATTACCCTGCCTTGGGGTGATGCGCGCGTAGGATGCGTGTGACCCCCTAATACAGAAGGCTTGCATAGGTGGCACTTTCCGATGCTCAAGACAGTACCTGCTCTTGGACGTTGCCCTGGGGTTAATAGACAACCCACAACTAATTAAGGTCTGGGCTGGCGAAACCCATTGTTCCTGCCCTATCTCGGAGCCTATGTGTATTGACTCCGGGTACCTAGCTTGTTCTGCTCTCTGTCGTGGCTTATTTGCCCAACTTAATCTGCAGCCTGAAGCGGAGGATTGTGTATTTCCTTTAGAGTCATCATCTTTGGTTTTTGCCCTGTTTCTGTCGTAGCCATTAGCCAAGGCATTATGATTTGCCCCCCAAACTAACTAACTAGCCCGCACCTCAATTGCCTTTCCTGCAAAGCTCGGTTGATCCCCGGATCTGTGGAAGGCCAAGTGAACCCCTGGGGAAAGGTTTAGCCAATTATTCCCATGGGCAACCCACATATAAAGATCACCAGAGGGATTATTACCAATCCTGTAAAGGGTGGGGTGGGGTGAGAGAATGGTGTTGCTCTCTGGTTCCTACCACCCACCCACCCCTAACTAAAAGGGGCTTTTGGCTCAAAGACTTCTCATTCTTTTTCTTCCTCAATCCTTCCCTTCCCTTCCCTTCCCTTCCCTTTTTTTGATATCTGCAAAAGAGAAACACATGGAGATTAAACCCTACAAGATGTAAACATGTGAAAGGAACATATCGTAAGTGAATGTTTTTCTTTTCCTCCATCCAAGAAGCCTCCAAAATAATCCTTCCACCCCCACCCACCCACCCCTCTTTTTCTCCAAGGGAAAGAGTGAAACTGAACTGATTCCTTCTCGCTTTCTTGGGATCCGAAGAGAAAACTCAGAAGTCTGAAATCCCTCCAGTTTTTGGGAAGGTAAGTGTGACAGTTTTTTCTTTTAATCTCCTCTCCCACCAGGCTTAGAGCACTAACTCCCTGGGCAATTAATTATTACTATTATTATTTATTGGATTTCTACCCCGCCCTACTCAGCATAAGGCCGACTCAGGGCGGCATTACAACATAATTAAATACAAATAAAGGTAATTAAATACAAACAAAATACAATAGAAAAAACAATATCAAGATACAATATCAGGATACAATTGCAACAAAATATACAACTATGATTACAGTAACAGTTTACAAATCAAAGAAAGGGGGAAAATACAATAATCCATGGGGGGGGGAGGTCGGAGACCAAGGCTCAATGACCCTAAACGAGCCCAAACTAGGTCCAGGCGCAGCCTTAACCTCAACTAGGGCAAGGGCGGCTCAATGATCACGTCGAAGCCCAGGTCCACGTACTCAGCAGCATTGCCAGGGTGAGGTAACAAGGTGATGCTGCAAGCCCGAGTCGAACCACGGAGGGAAGTGAGAAACCCTCACAGCCTATGCCAGAACGAAGGAAAGGGCTCAGGCGAGGCGGCGTTGGCGTCCGACTTTGAGTCTTTGCCTCACCAGGAGCCCAAGTGTTCTTGCTCCCCCGCTGCCAATGCTGGATCGGGGGAGAGGGCTCAGGTGAGGCGGTGTCCTTGCCGAACCGGGAGCCCAGGTGTTCTTGCTTCTGCCTCCAACCAGGAAGGCAAGGCAGGTGCCGGTGGCGGCGTCAGTACTGCCTTTGGGGCCTCCATCTGAGCAGCCCTTGCTGACGGCGATCTACTCCCACCTCCAGCCGGGAAGTTGAGGCGGGCGCCGGTGGCGGCATCGGCACTGCTTTTGGGGCTGCGGTCCAAACAATTCACAAGGCCATTCATTAGAGCACACTAACCTAGGATGATGCCACATGTTTTACATGTTCTAGATAATGTTGGCCCAGTCCCATGAAGAGCCTTTGGGGCATCTACCACCAGACCCTTTTCTGTGTGTTGAGGGACACAGAATAGAAATAGCAATTACACCAGAGATCCTCAACCTGTGGCCCAGGGGCCAGATGTAGCCTGCGACGCCATTTCATGACCACCACCGCCACCACACCAGGAAGTGCCCAAGTGGTGGAGGAAGAGCATAATGGCCATCTGGTCTCAAGCTGTCTGAGGGAGCATGACCCGGCCCTTGGCTTTAAAAGGTTGAGAACTCCTGAATTACTTATATCTACTACCCTTTCTTAGTCAGTGCATAGCTCACTTTCGAGGCAAGGTGTGATGTTGGCTGGTCTTTTTCACCCTCTGAATCAAGTCCTACATGAGGAGTAAAAGGAGGCAGAGAAGGAGGAGCGGAGGGCCTCATCCTGCTCTATCTGGGCTGCTTTCCTTGCTGTTTCTGGATCTGAAGGTCCTTCTGTGGAAGAGAGAAAGAGAGAGAAGGGCCCCCACCTACTCACTGTGTAAACTTAATACGATGCCAAATGTTATAAATCTTTTCTTTAAAAAATATTTTAAATTTAGCATAAAAACTCATACAAGAACAACAACTTTTCTGATCACAGGCCTCAGTGAGTGAAAAAGATGCATTCAATTCCTGCTCTCTCACAAATCATTACTTGCTGCTGTTTTTCTTCTGCTGCTGTTAAAGCCCACGTTTTGCTGCTATATACTGAACTAGCATAGGTCGCCCGCCGTTGCCAGGCTGTTGTAAACTGTGATCAGCTTTTGGGGGTTTTTTTGTGTATTAAAAAAAGAACAAAGGATGATATAATTGTTTCAAATTGTTTTATTTAACCAAATAATGTTTTAGTTTGTTAATAGTTGTACCATAGGTAATATTTTTAAAAATGTGAAAGTACATTTTTTTTACATTCAATGTTTTTAAACTGTTTAGATGTTTTGGGTTTTTATTTGAGTTAAAACTCAACACAGGATGTTATAAATCTTTTTATTTTATTTATTTAACATATGTTTATGATTTGTGTAAACTTTTGATTTATTGTTATGTTTTTGACTTGTTTTTACTCTTGTGGCCTCTAGGTGGGGGTGTTGTGTGTTTTTGAGTTGTTTTTACTATTCTGCCCTGCAGGTGGGGCTGCTAGTGGTTTTGGTTTCATTTCATGTGTTTTTTCTCTCTTGGCCTCTGGGTGGGGCTTCTTCTGGTAAGTAGTCTTTGTTTCTTCATTTCTGTTCCGGTCGTCGTGGAGGGAGGACGTGCTGGTGAGTTCTCTGGTTTTCTTTCTTCTGGGGTTTTTCTTTGTTTTCTTTTTGTGGTGGTGGGCTGGGAGATGTTTCTGTTTGTAATTTTTTGTTTTGGTTGAGTTTTAGGTTTGTTTAATTGGTTTGGTTATTTCTGATTTTGTTTAATTTTTCTTATTTCGTTGTTTATTTCTGTAATTTGTAGTATTTTTGTGTTGTAGTTAGGTGTTTTGTATGTGGTTTTGTGGCATTGTGGATGTTTTTGTTTGTGTATTTTGTGGTTTACTTTTTGTTTATTAATGTTTTTTAATTATTGATTTATTTTTGATTTATTATTTTTTATTAATTTTGGTGTTTGTTTTTGGTGTTTACTTTAGCATGAAGAATAGGCTGCCTGTCGGTTCCTCTTTTCCCCATTGCTGCTTCGAATTTTGGTTTTGATGCAGCAATGGGGAAAAGGAGGAGCCGGCAGTCAGCCCGTTCTTCTCCTGGTAAGGTTCGTTAGGTAGGTTGGGGGAGAAGGAGGCAGAGAAGAGCTATCTGCCTGACGATGGTTCTCTCCTCTCTGTTTCCTTTTTCTCCTGGCTTACCTAACCGGAGATCGGCAGGCAGCGATCCATAAGGGGTGGTGCTCTTCCTTGCGGATTGCTGGCGGCTGCTTTTGTATTCGAAAGTACAAAGGCATCAGCCAGTCATCTGCCAGGGAGGGTGCTTCCCCTGATGGACTGCTGCCTGTTTTTGGGGTGTTTTTTCCCACCCCGGCTCAACTTTCCTTGAGGCCGGCGATGGTCTCGCTGTGTCTTCGGCAGGGTAGCGTGGAGGAGGGGGAGTCCCTCTTCTCCCGGTTGCTCTGGGAAAGAAGGCCAGCGGGTGTCTTGTGGTGGAGTTTTGTGGCTTTTTGTTTTGCGAGGCGGTGAGACGCTGTGTCCGCCTGCGGCGGACTTGTGCTCCCGCTGCGTTTTGTAATTTTATTTTTCGCGTGCCGCTTTCTCAGCGTTCTGCACGCTCAGAGCGCGCAGGATGCTGGGATGTGTAGTTTTGTGTTTGTGGTTTTTTTCTGCGGCTTGATTTTAATTGGCTGCTCCGCGTTTCCCAACATTTTTTTGCTCGCGCCTCTCAGCCTGATTGGCTGTGGCGCAGCGCGGCGCAAAGAACGTTGGGAATTGAAGTTCTTTCCCTTTGTTTGCGTTTGTGGGGCTCTTGCCCCACTGGTGCATTTCTCAACCCTTCAGTAACCTCGGTACCAGGTTCGGGTGAGTGCAGGAGGCTCGGTACGGGATAGGATGGACGGGTGCAGAAACGTTTAGCAAGTTCCAATGGTTAACCCTTGGATTTATAGGTTTAGATGGAATTTTATGTGTGTTCTCCAAAAGGCGAGAGCCCCTAAATTTATTGCCAAAATGTGTTACCCATTTTGTTAGTCAGTTCGGTTAGCAACTACATGATACTTCTGAAGAAATCCTCCCTCTATCAGCTTCCAGAACTTTGATTTATTCCCCTCCATAAGAGCATATCTTATGGAGCAGGGGTAGGCAACCTTTTTAAGTTGGGGGCCAGATCATGATCCCTCAGATAGTTGAGGGGGCCAGACTGGTGGTCCACTGCGATAAACACGTCTGCGGTTGTTTGCATATTTATGGCAGCCATAAATGCATCCGCGGCTGTCATAAACAAGTCCATAGCCACCGTATTTACTTCAAAGTGCCAACATGGCAACAGGAGAGGGAGGAGGCGCTTCCATTTGGCTGCTGGGAAGAGGGATGGGATGAAATGGACAGAGGGGAGGGGCGAACTCTGTGCTAGGGCGACCACATGGGTGCCTACGGAGAGGGCTTCGAGTGCCACCTCTGGCATGTGTGCCATAGGCTCGCCACCACTGCTCTAAAATTAAATCTATTCTAACTTAAACAAGCTAAATAAAATAAGAAAATAGCTAACTTCACTAAGAAAGCATTTCTTCTGTCAGATTCTAAGTCCTTTGCCCATTTGAGATAATAACGGATGTCTCTGGGGACAGAGGATCAACTGACTAGCTAATTTATTGTTAGGAGGGTATTAGTCTGAAAGGCTTCCTTGAATAGGAAAGTTGAATTTCCTGCCTTCTATGGGGGTGCCAAATGTGCACCTTAGCATCCATTTTCTGGGGGTCCCTTTTTTCTCTCATTTGCTCCCACTTTGAGTCCCTCTGTTCTTGACATCTAGACTTTATTTAGGATAGGGCCTGAGTAAGATGATGATGATGATGTCGTCGTCTTGCAAGTGAAGAAGAGTCCTAGGACAGGAACTTTGCCAGCCCAGGCTCCAGAAAGTGAACTCCTCTTGACACTCGGGGGGGGGGGGCGGTTGAGGCAGAGAAGCCTCCTGGGAGAGATTAGGCCAGTCATGGCGAACCTTGCCATGCCAGGTGTCCTTGGACTCCAATTCCCAGAAGCCCAAGTCTCTGTGAATCCACACAAATGGGTTTACTGGCACTCTAGGTGTTCTTGGACTCCAATTACCAGAAGCCCAAGTGTGAATAACACAAATGGGTTTACTGGCAATTGAAGTCCAAGAACACGTGGAGTGCCAAGGTTTGACATGATATTAGGCCATGCATTGGTCTCTCGCAATTCAGGAAAAATAAAATGTTTCTACTTTACAGCCATGGGACAACAGAGAGAGAGAGAGAGATGCTGTCGATGGAAGTCTACAATGGCCATTGGGAGGGGAGAGTTCAGTGTGAAGTTTGTTGGTGCAAATTTAGAAAGCCCACGGGTGCTTTTTACCGTATATTTGTAACCGTGAAATATAGTGACTGATTACTGTTTCTCCGTGCTCAGAAGTTGCTTCTAAACAAGACCTGTTCTTCTCTAATTCCCACCTAAAACCAACTTTAATCACAGCATTTCTGCCTCAGAATCTGTCAGATGCCCCCTTCTTCTTCCTCTGTCTTGCCTTCTTCCCCTGCTGTTTCTTTGCCAGTTCCCTTTCCTGCCTCCTTCTCCTGGTCTCCGAAGAAGAGAGAGAGAGAGAGAGAGATGTAACCGCAGATGATGTAAAAACCACATAGGCACATACGAGGACAGGTGACTGAGCCCTTTCTTCTTTCCTCCAAGGTCGACTGGTGAGACAATCCCATGTTTTTCTCTGGACCAGAAGTGAAGACTCACACTCGAAAATCCCTCCCAACCTTTGCAAGGCAGGTGAGAAGGCTTTCTTTTCATATCTACCTGAAGTGCCACCGTGACAGTTAAGAGGACGCAGTATATGTCATAAAGCTTAAGAGAATTGTGAACTCCCTGCCAGAAGAAGTGGTGACAGCTGCCAGTTTTGACAGCTTTAAGAAAGGATTAGACAAGTTCATGGAGGACAAGGTTATCAATAGCTATAATTATGGATACCTAAGGACAGCCTCCGGGTTGGAGAGATAGGCAGGATATCTCTCAATGCCATTTCCAGGGAATCCTAAACAGGTGAAGGCATCTGCTTGGGAATACCGTGAAGCAAATGGTGAGCCACTGTGTGAGACAGAATGCTGGACTGGATGGGCTGTGGCCTGTTCCAGCAAGGCTGTTCTTATGTTCTTATTAGCATAGGTTGCCCGGCGTTGCCGGGCTGTTATAAATTGTGTCTTGCTTTTTTGTTTTTGTTTTTTGTTGTGAGTTAAAAATCAACAGAGGATGCTAATTATCTTTTTATTTTATTTATTTAACATATGTTTGTTATTTGTGTAAACTTTTGATTTATTTTTATTTTTTGACTTGTTTTTACTCTTGTGGCCTCTAGGTGGTACTGTTTTGTTTTTGACTTGTTTTTAATATTCCGGCCTGCAGGTGGGGCTGTTGGTTTTGTTTTCGTTTCACGTATTTTTTTCTCTCCTGGCCTCTAGGTGGGGCATCTTCTGATAAGGAGTCTTTGTTTCTTCATTTCTGTTCTGGACTCGTGGAGGGAGGACGTGCTGGTGAGTTCTCTGGTTTTATTTATTCTCCAGTTTTTCTTTGTTTTGATTTTGTGGTGGTGGGCTGGGAGGTGTTTCTGTTTGTTCTTTTTTGTTTTGGTTGGGCTTTAGATGTGTGTAATTGGTTTGTTTATTTCTGGTTTTGTTTATTTTTGTGATTTCATTGGTGTTTGTGTAATTTGTGGTAGTTTTGTTGTTAGAGTTAGGTATTTTCGTGTTGTAGTTAGGTGTTTTGTCTGTGCTTTTGTGGTGTTGTGAATGTTTTTGTTTGTGGATTTTGTGGTTTACGTTTTTGTTTTATTAATTTTTATTAATTTTTGTGTTTGTTGTTGGTGTGTACTTTTGTGTGAAGAACGGGCTGCCTGTCACAGTTCCTCTTTTCCCCATTGCTGCTTTGAATTTTGGTTTCGATGCAGCAGTGGGGAAAAGGAGGAGCCGGCAGTCAGCCCCTTCTTCTCCTGGTAAGGTTCGTTAGGTAGGTCGGGGGAGAAGGAGGCAGAGAAGAGCTATCTGCCTGACGATGGTTCTCTCCTCTCTGTTTCCTTTTTCTCCTGGCTTACCTAACCGGAGATCGGCAGGCAGCAATCCGTAAGGGGTGGTGCTCTTCCTTGCGGATTGCTGACTGCTGCTTTTGTATGACCTCCTCTGCTGTCTCGTGTTAGTTCTCGAAACAGTGGTGTTGGAAGTACAAAGGCAGCAGCCAGTCATTCGCCAGGGAGGGTGCTTCCCCTGACGAACTGCTGTCTGCTGCTTGTTTTTTATTCACCCCAGCTCAAGGTACCTTGAGGCCGGCGGTGGTCTCGCTGTGTCTTCAGTGGGGTAGCGTGGAGGAGAGGGAGTCCCTCTTCACCCCGTTGCTCCGGGAAAGAAGGCTGGTGGGTGTCTCGCCGTGGTTTTTTGTGGGTGTTTGTTTTGTGAGGCACTGTGTCCGCCTGCAGCAGACCTACGCTCCCGTTGCATTTTTTAATTTTATTTTTTGCACGCCAGCTTTTTCAGCATTCTGCGCGCTCACGGTGCATAGGACGCTGGGACTTTGAGTTTTGCGTTTTTTGTTTGTGTTCATGCGGTTTTTTCTCTCCTGCGACTCGGTTTTAATTGGCCGTGCTGCGTTTCCCAACATTCTTTTTGCTCGCACCTCTCAGCCTGATTGGCTGAGGCGCAGTGCAGAGGACGTTGGGAATTGAAGTTCTTTTCCTTTTTTCGCATTCGTGGGCTCTTGTCCCACTGGCGCCTTTGGCAACCCTGCAGTAACCTGCGGGCCGGGTTCGGGCAAGTGCAGGAGGCTCGGTACAGGATAGGATGGACGGTTGCAGAAACGTATAGCAAGTTCCAACAGTTAACCCTTGGATTTATAGGTATAGATAATGGTCTACAGAGCTGGTGAGGCATTTCTCCCGGGAAAATATGCTTTCTCTCTTGCAAGAGGTTAAAGAAACCCAGCCCTCCCCCAGATTGACAGTCAGACCCTGGGTGTCTCCATTTTTTAATTCACCCTGGCTCTTTCAAAAGATTAATTATACAGGGGAACCCCGGATAATGTCAAACATTTGTTCCCAACATTGCATTGTTATGCGGATTTAAAAGTTGTCCAGAGGTGTTTGGGGTGTGTGGGTTCGATCCCCTCTTCCGTGTCCCCTGGGTTCGGGAGGGTTGGGGGGACAATAGGGGTCTGCTCTCTGGGTTCGTGAGGGTTGTTAAAGAGAAAGCAGTTCCTAGGCGGAGAGCAGCTGTGCGGAGTTTGCGGCTTGGATATCTAGTTGTGCAATCGCACCACTGGGGATCCAAGCCTCTCCCCCACCCCCAGCATGGCTGCTATCCTCCTGGGAAAGCAGTTCCCACGCGGAGAGCAGTCATGCGAAGGGAAGCAGGAAGTGCATTCTTCTGGAAAGTCATCATCCGGACAATGTTTTCAGGAAAAACCACGACGTAGTGCGAAAAAGACATTCTCCGAACGTGACGTTGTCTGTGGTTCCAGTGTAACTAAGAACAATGTTGTGTATTATTGAAAGAGAAAGGTGTGGTGCCAGTCGAGGAAAGAATGTATGCTTGGAAATGGTGGTGTGTGAGACATGGTAAAAATAATAATCAAATCTTCAAATAATCTGCATCTAAGGTTCTGTGGGTGGGTGGGGATACAGGTATATTTTAAAATATAAAAAGGGAGCAAAGAAAGCACCAAATCATTAGGTGTTTTGACATAGAGCAACGTAGAGTAATATTCAGTTCACGTAAATATCTTTTACCAAGAGGTTTACAGGCAATTGTAATTAGGCACAGTCTCCTTAAAGAGCATGGTGATAGGTTGAGGAAGAAGATGAGGATTTCAGTTCCAATGCGGGTTGGGTGGGTCATAGGAACAAAATTTCCTTGGCAAATACAGACAATGACAGATCTGTGCTCCTTACAGAACAGAAATGCAGGAGAAAAACAATGAAGTTATTAGATCACAAGAAGATAATACAATGTCTTGTCATTCAAGATTCCTTCTTCAAGTAGGCACTAGTTTCTTATGGCTAGTGCAGTAAAACTCCAAGTGAGAGTCCCAAATATTTATGGCAAGATTTTGTGGTAGGCTTTATTTCTACAAAGTGGGTTAGAAAAACCCCAGGCAAAGTCTAATATCACATCCCATTCTGGTAACTCAAGGAAACATGTCTGTGTCCATTGGCTGCAGATAGGCTGCTTAGACATGGCAGGATTAAAGCGAACTGCAGTTTCCAATAGGAATGCATTGAAAACCAATATTTCCGCTACAGAAGTTAGAAAGGAGGCAAGGAAATGTGTGTGGGGGGGGGGTATGTTGTTTTTTAAAAATGTGTTCAAAGCTGTTTTTAAAGTGGCAAAACCACAGTGAAAAATTCCAAAGTGTTGTTTGGAAAGAGTTTTGAGCAGATTAGTGAGTTCTGAAACTGTTTTTTTTTTTAATTTGCAATGCATATTTGGACAGCCCCTGTAATTTCAAGAAAAGTACCAGCTGAAAAGCTGATGAAGGGATGGAGGAATTCCAGCCCTTCCTGGCTGTGGGGAATGCTTTTGGTGGTTCCAAAACACAGTGAAAAATTTCACATCCCGCCATATGAAGTGTCGGAACACCCCCCAAAATGTTCCATATAGCAATTTTCCCCCTTGAAGCATACAGTCATTTCCTATGGTTTTATTTTCCTATAACGAGTTTTTCAGTGAGAGAGCCATCTGTAAAGCAGAGGTTCAATGTACAGTAAAACCGCTCTTTCCCCCCTCTTGCGGTCAACCGGGCCAGAGGGGGAAGAGGCAACAGCGGTGGTAAGGCGGCTGGCGCATACCTGTCAACCTTCCTGGATTGGCCTGGCTTTCCCGATTTTCGGCACTGATTTGCGCCATTTCCCGCCCCGCGCTGCCAAACCCCCGGAATTTGGCAGCGGGGGAAAGAGGTACTGCGCAGCCCTTCTGCGCAAGTCACCTTCTACACATACATAGAAGGCTTTTATGCTTGGGTCGAACCCTTTTACGCTTGCGTAGAAGGCTACGCATGTGTAGAAGGGGGCTACGCAAGCGTAAAAGCCTTCTACGCATGCGTAGAAGGCGACTTGTGCAGAACTGCTCTGTGCAGGTCCCGGATTGGCCGGAGCCGCGGTTGACAGGTATGGGCCGGTGTACTCAAGACCCGCGCCTGCCACAGCTCCCGCCGCCCAGGACTCTCGCCTTCCCCCCTCCTGCGGCCAACCGGGCCAGAGGGGGAAGAGACAAACAGCTGTGGAGTTCTATGAAGACTTTAAAGAGTTCTATAAAGACTTTAAAGAGGCGTTAATGCCAAGAATTGAAAGGATTGTTAATTATATTATGGAGGGAGGGGCAGTTTCTAGTTCTTGGTACAAAACAATTATTATCCTAATACCCAAAGAAGGGAAAAATCTTAAAAAAATTGAATCATATAGGCCGATTTCCTTGATGAACCAAGACGCAAAAAAGATTTACAGCAGTTTTAGCTGATAGATTAAATAAATTTAGTGGTGCTTATATTAACGTAGATCAAGTGGGGTTTATGAGAAATCGATTTATGTCAGACTTAACGAGAAGGATTGTTGATTTAACAATCTTCACACAGCAGCAAAAGGAACATATAGGCTTTTTTCATTAGTCATTTTCAAAGCATTTGACTCGATCCAGTGGATAACTATAAAGAAAATTATAAAAAAGTATGGATTCGGACAAAAATTCTGTGGGGTAATTGAGCAATTATATCAGCAAGGATATCAGCCAGGGTCAGGATAAATGATTAGTTAACTGAAGATATTAATTTGGAAGCGGGTACAAGGCAAGGTGACCCATTGTCATCTTCTCTATTATGGCCATGGAATTGCTTGCTAATGCAATAAGGGAAGATAACGAACTGATTAGAATAGAAGGTATAAAAATTAGACAGTATGCAGGCGATACCTTAATAACAATAAAAAAAATCCACAGACCTCATTGGGGAAGGGTGTATAGTCATTTAGAGGAATTTCGAAGGGTGACGGGACTTAAAGTAAATTGGGATAAGTCAGAGGCAATTTTTTTTAATGAAGACAAGGATGCACAAGAAAGTATGAAAGCCAGATTTAAAATACACATTAGAGATAGCATAAAATATTTAGGAATAAATATCTCAAGCAAATACGATGAATTAAAGAAATTGAACTATGACAAGATGGAGAAAGAATTAAAAGAAAAGATATTAAGGTATAAAAAGCTAAATTTATTGTGGTTTGGACATGTTTTGTTATGCGAAATGAAGCTATTACCTAAAATAAATTTCTTATCTGATACACTACAAATAAATATTAAGGAGAAAGAATTAAATGTATTCCAAAATATATTAAATAATTATTGTAATGAAGGAAAAAGCTAGAATACCGAAATCATTATGGTACTCCTCACAGAAAAAGGGTGGGTTAGGAATTCCAAACATTAAAAATTATTATTGGGCATTCCAATTGAAGAACATTTGTAAAATTTTAATGAGAGAGGAATCGACTTGGGGAAAAAATTGAATTGCGAGAAAAATTGGAAGAAGAAAGAATAATGTTTTTGGGTAAAGGGAAGGTTAAGATTAGCACTGCGAATAAAATGTTAAAAACTCTTTTTAAAATATGGACAGCATTAAAAAATAAGTTGGCTCCAGGATTGTCCCCTATCACAGAGATGAGAGATTTGAAGCATTTCCAGTTGCAACGGATCGTAGAGTAGAAGAAATAATGATCAAGAATAAAGTAACCTTATTAAAAGATGTTAGTAGTCTGTAAAGATAGAGAAATAATGTTAGAAATTTGTAGTCAGCTTAGGTTGAATTGGCTTCAAATGGCATCTATTAACAATTGGAATAAAAAATATATAGAAGAAGAGAACTTAGAGATGTGACATAATTTGAGGAATTGGTGCATAACTTAAGAAATGGTCAAATAAAAATTAAAGGTTTAGTAAGCAAAATATATAAGATTTTAAATGATTCGGACAAGCCTCAGGCAGTACTAAAAGCAAGGTGGGAACAGGATTTAGATATTAAAATTACAGATGAATGTTGGAATGGTAAATGGAAAAAGAGGATAATGAGGACCTTGTCTGTAAGAATTAAAGAGCATAATTATAAGCTATTGTGGAAATGGTATTTGCCCCCTGTGCGGTTGTCTCAAATAGATACTACACAGTCAAAAGCTTGTTGGAGGTGTACAGATGATATCGGAACATATGAACACATGTGGTGGGGGTGTAAAAAAATGAAACCATTCTGGATGAAAGTAGAATATGAAATTGGGAGAATACTGAACATAGAAATGAAATTGGATGTAGCTTCAATACTGTTGATGGATGTGGACAAAGTAGATTGTCAAAAAAGAATTATTAGCAATTATGTTGACAAGTGCTAGACAATGTATAGCGTGATACTGGAAATGTGAAGCTACCCCAAAAATTGAGGAATGGTACAAGGAGTTGTGGAATACTACATTAAATAATAAGCTCACATTGGAACTAAATTTTAGAAAAGGGCTAATTAAAGAAAACAAATTTCAGGAAATTTGGATTTTTTTTTTACAGACTATCCCTTGAGTGTGGGGGTTCGATTCCCACTCCTGGGTCCCCTGGGTTTGGGAGGGTTGGGGGGACAATAAGGGTCTGTCCCCCCAACCCTTCTGGACCCAGGGGACCCGGCGGAGAGGGGATGCCCCCCTGACACCCTGATATTAAAGAGATGAAACAAAGCGGTTTCTTCTCTTCAACAATGGAGTGTTGGGGGGGGGCGGGTTTCGATCCTCTCTCCCTGGTCCCCTGGGTTTGGAAGGGTTGGAGGGACAAAAGGGGTCTGTCCCCCCCACCCCTCCTGGACCCAGGGGACCCGGCAGAGATGGGACACCTCCTGGACACCCCGATATTAAAGAGAAGAAACCAAGCGGTTTCTTCTCTTTAACAATGGAGTGTTTGGTGTGTGTGGGTGAGTTCGATCGCCTCCCGTGTCCCCTGGGTCCAGCATGGTTGAGGGGACAATAGGGGTCTGTGCCCCCATCCCTTCCAGAGCCAGGGGACCCAGCAGAGAGGGGATGCCTCCCCCGGACACCCTGATATTAAAGAAAATAAACCAAGCGGTTTCTGCACTAGAGTGTTATTTCTGGGCAATTATCTCTGAATTATGTTTCTTCATGTTTGTTGGAGGAAGAAACAAGAGTCAATGCCAAAAGACAAACAGTTAATAAGCAACATCCTAAAGAGGAGCCCAGCTGTGAGGCTAAGCAAAGGGGAGACAACAGACTTGCTACTGCCAGTATTTTACAGCAGACAGCTTCCAGAGTGAAAAAAATGTTATTTATGTGGTTCAACAAATCATCTGTGTTGTTCCTGCCCCCAACTCCGGAAGAAGCAAGTTACTTGCAGTTCAAGGTCGGATGTGCAGGCTAAGTTGGTGAGACTACACAACCAGCTGGAGATGATTTATGGCTGCTCGACAGTGGAGCGAGTCAGCATTTTACAAAGTCTGAAAATTTACTGACTAATCCAAGACAATTTAAACTAGCTCATGTCAATTTGGCTGATGGTAGTGTTGCAAAAGTCATTAGTGAAGGCATAATTTTTTCCCCTTCACTAGGTGTCAATTTTGAGACTGTGTTATGTGTTCCTAGTTTGGGAAATAATCTATTATCTGTGAGTTCTTTGACAAAATCAGGTTTTATTGTAACGTTTGCCAAAAGAGAATGCACTATCTCAAGAAATGGAAAGGTGCTGGTTAAGGGAATGTTACATAATATTGTTTATGTAGTTAATAATGCAGCAGCCAAAAATGTGATGGTGACTAATAAGAATAAGCATGATAATTGCATTCATTTAATGCATAGGCGATTAGGACATGCTAGTTTTAATACTATAAGAAAGACTTTAGCTCTGTTGAATAATGAGAAAGTGTCACAGTGTAAAGAATTTCTTGATTGCACAGTCTGCAAACAAGTAAAAACAAAAGCATTTCAAGTAGTAAAAGAAAGTAATAAAATTACTGATAAGCCTTTAGGTTTGGTGCATCTAGATTTAATTGACCCTTATCCTAAAAGTAATTCCCAAAATCGTTTTGCATTGATCATAACTGATTATTGTACAGTACTCAGTTCAGTTGGATATTTGCTTTGAAGCAAAAAATCAGAAACATTTAACACATTCAAATACTGGGTCAAACGTGTACAAAAGCAGCTGGGACTAGAACTCAAAGCCATTCAAACAGATCAAGGGGGTGAATTCATGTCAAAACAATTTGCCCAATGGTTACAAGGAAATGGTGTAGTTCACAGAATGACAAATACCTGTGTGCCTCAAGAGCATGGTCTAGCTGAGAGAAAGGGGAGAATATTGCAAACAATGATGTATGCTATGTTAGCAGATGCTGGTTTACCAATGAGTTAATGGGCTGAGGCTTTATCAGCAGCATGTTTTGTTTCTAATCGTTTATATACCATATTATTTATTGTACAAAAGGAATCCAAGTTTAAGCTTTCTTAGAGTGTTTGGTATGAAAGCATGGGTCACATTCCATTAAAGCACAGGCGCAAAGGAGGGCCCAAAACAATGAAACTTACATTCTTGGGATACCAAAATAATATGAAAGCCTACAGATAAGCAAAAGAAACTAACTTTTAGTAGGTCTGCAAGTATACATGAGAATGCAAATTGGCATAGGATTCATGGATATGAAGAGCCACAAAAAGTAGTGTTGCCTTTAAGTGAATGTGATCAGAGTTTAGAACAAAGCTCTGAAACACCTGTTTCAGATGTTGAAGAAAGGGAGATGCAATTTCCAATTAAGCAAGTGTTCAAAGTTCTGTTCTTGAAGTGAGGGTGTCTACCAGGTCAACTAAAGGTATTCCTCCACAAAGGTTCGGTTATATTGTTGTTGTAAATAATGTTTATGTAAAGAAACCTAACAATTACAAAGAGGTACTGGCTCTTGAAGAAAAAGAAAAAACAATTGTGGCTAAAAGCAATGCAAAAGGAGTTTGATTCTCTGACAGAAAATAATGTGTTTACTCCTGTTCAAAAGATACCAGAAAACACAAATGTAATTGGGTGTAGATGGTTGTACAAGCTACAATGGCTTATTAATGGTGAAATGCAATATAAGGCCAGGCTAGTAGCCAGGGTTTTTAGCCAAGTACAAGGGTCTGACTATAATCAAGTGTTCTCACCCTGTGTAAAATCTGAATAACTGAAAATTGCTTTATGCAAAGCAGGGGTTCAAAGAAAAAGAGTGGACCATTTTGATTTTACAACAGCATATTTACATGCTCCATTAGAAGCGGTGTTATATATGCAACAAGTACCAGGTTTTGAATTTGCTGGTGTAAAGACAGTTCTGAAACTCAATAAGGCACTATACAGTCTTCGTCAAAGTGCAAGAGCATGGTTCCAGCATTTATCCAAAGCACTGAAAGATGTTGGTTTTGAACAAGGTGTTGCTGAAACCTGCAGTTTTACCAAGATGGTAAATGGTACAGAGGTACAACTTTTAGTTTTTGTGAATGATTTGATTTGTTTTAAAAAATTCAGAGATGGGTTAAATATATCTCACATTGCCTAGGAGGAATGTCAGTAATATGCATATAGTGAGGCAAAGTGCAGAGATAATGTCAAGGACAGGCTGAGGTCAGTTAACAAAGAATCCATCTCAGGATTGGCGTTGGAGTTCCCCAGGCTAATGGTTCTGGGGGACTTAAATCTGCCTTCTCTGGGAATGAACTCTGAGGTTGCACGGGAGTTCATGGCTTCCATGGCTGTCATGGGCCTGACTCGGTAATTCAGGGCCTGACCAGGGGCAGTGACTACACACCGGATTTAGTCTTCTTGTTGGAGCGGTGGCATAGTGATCTGAAATTACAGAAAGTGGTCAGATCACTTTCTGGTGACTTGACTTTCTGGGGGTGACATTCCAGCACAGGGAAGTGAGGCCTATTAGATTGGCCTACCCCCAGCGACTAATGGATCCTGACGGATTCCAGAGGAAGCTGGGGGGGGGGGTCCTCTTGATCAAGAACACAATTCACCCGAGGCGCTCGTTGACCTGTGGTACAAGATGACGATGGCGACCTTGGATGAAATCGCACCACTACGGCCTCTCCGAGACCGTGGAGCTAGATCATCCCTGTGGTTCACGGAAGAACTACGGGAGCTCAAATGGGATAAGAGATGCCTATAGCACCGCTAGGTGCGGACTCGGAGGGATACTGACCGAACACTTGCAAGAGCTGCTATTAGGGCCTATCAAGTGGCGATGAGGATGGTGAAACGTCAATATCTCACCACCCTTATTACCTCTGCTGATAATCGCCCAGGCACCCTGTTTCAGGTGACCAGGCCTCGCCTTGGTAGGGGAGCCTGGTGACTGGTTAGCAGGGTTCAGCTGAGGACTTTGCTGACCATCTGGTGGAGAAAATCAGTTGGATTCACTATGCAATCAATCCTGGCATGGTTGGGGAGGGTCCGGAGGGTACCGGAGCACAGTCTTGCAAGGTAATCTGGAATCAGTTTGACCCAGTGGGCCCTGATGAATTTGACAGGCTCCTTGCAGCTTCTCATGCCACTACTTGCCCATTGGACCCCTGTCCCTCCTGGCTAGTGAAAGCCTCTAAGAAAGTGACAGGTAGCTGGGTTGGGGCAATAATTAATGCATCCTTGCAGAAGGGCGTGGTCCCTGCACCTTTAAAACATGCTTTGGTGCGCCCCCTTCTAAAAACTTCCCTCGACCCAGCCGTCCTTTCTAGCTATAGACCGGTCTCCAACCTCCCCTTCTTGGGGAAGGTAATGGAGAGGGTGGAGGCGCATCAGCTGCAGGGGGTCCTGGATGAAGTGGATTATCTGGAACTCTTTCAGTCAGGATTCAGGCCTGGACCTGGTACAGAGACGGCATTGGCCGCGCTTGTGGTATCTTCCGTCTTTGCTCTCCTTGACTTCTCAGCGGCCTTCGATACTGTCGACCACTGTATTCTTCTGGGACGGCTCAAAGTGTTGGGGATCCGGGGCACTGTGCTGTCTTGGTTCTCTTCATACCTGGAGGGCCAGACCCAGTCGGTGTGGTTAGAGAGTGAGAGGTCCAGCCCTAGGCCTCTCTAATATGGGATGCCTCAGGGCTCGGTGCTCACTCCTCTCCTATTTAACATTTACATGAAGCTGCTGGGTGAGATTTATTTATTTATTTATTTATTTATTGTTACATTTCTATACCGCCCACTCAGCCAAAGCCGACTCCGGGCGGTTCATCCATTCCCACAGGGTGCAGTACCGTCAGTACGCTGATGACACACAGTTGTACATCTCGGCCCATGGGGATCCAAGTGATGCTGTCAATGTCCTGTCCAGGTGTCTGGAGGCTGTGGGGTTCTGGATGGGGGCCAACGGGTTACAGCTGAAGCCTAGCAAGATTGAGTGGCTGTGGGTTTGGGGTCCCGCATTATCCCGGGAGCTGCCATATTTGGTCTTGGATGGGGCTACTCTACCCCAGATAGACCCAGTGCGCAACTTGGGGGTCCTCCTGGATGCGTGACTGCTACTAGAAAAACAGGTGGCAGCCGTGGCCAGGAGAGCTTTTGCACAATTTTGTGTTCGCCAGTTGCGCCCGCACCTGGATAGGGATTCCTTGCTCATGGTCACACATGTGCTGGTCTCTTCCAGACTTGATTATTGTAATGCGCTCTACATGGGGCTGCCCTTGACTACCATTCGGAGGCTGCAGCTGGTCCACAATGCAGCGGCCCGGGTGGTGATGGGGTGAGGGCGCTATGTCCATGCCTCGCCTTTTCTTCAGGAGCTGCACTGGATACCAGTTTGCCTCCGGGTGCAATTCAAGGTGCTGGTAGTGACCTTTAAAGCCCTTCATGGTAGTGGGCCAGGTTACTCAAGAGACCGCATCGCCCCAAGAGAGTGCCCGTCTCACCAGAGTGGACCGGAGGGGCTCCCTCAGTGTTCGATCAGCTAGAGGTGCCTGCCTCTCAAGCACAAGGAGGAGGGCCTTCTCCGTGTCCGCCCCAACGCTTTGGAACCTCCTGCCAGTAGACATACGGCTACAGACAGAATTGCTGCCCTTTAGGAAAAGGCTGAAAACCTGGCTGGCAGGGCAAGTATGGGGGGGCAGCGGGGTGTTGACTACCGCTCGTTGGCTCTGTTACAGTTGTATGTCCCTTTTACTGATGGGTGGGGAAGGGAGGGTCTTTTTAAAATCTGGATGGTTTTTTAAAAAATTGTTGAATTTTTAAGGGGATTTGTATAATACCTAGGTGTGGGTGCGCTGCCCTGAGTCGCCCTGGGCGAGAGGGCGGCATATAAATCCAAATAAAATCATTCTATGGGTATGTTTCATATGTGAATTTTTTGTTGTACGATTTTTTTTGTACAACGATTCATACAATGGTGTTTTTTTGTTAAATGGTTTTCCTCGTTGAATATACATTGTATGATTATTTTCCATAGGAAAAAACGTTATGCAGGATGACATTTTTTTTAAAAAAACCTATTCATCATGCTATTATTTTGGCTATCGTGGGCATTCATTATACAAAGTTCCACTGTATAGTCAAAAGAAAGTAGCTCCTGTCATAAAAATAACTTATCCAATAACAAATACTCTAAGAAACCTTCACAAATTATGGCCATGGTGGTATTACTCTTTCATCATTAACTGCAGATACTCGGTGTAAAATGTGCAGGTACCTATCATACTTCTTCACAATCTAACTATTGATATGAAACAATCTGTAAACTGTACTCATCATCCTCTTTTTTTCTACTTCAGAGAAAAATGGAAAAACCAGACCTAAATAGAACAACATCGTGTGTGTGTTGAAAGGCATTGTGGAAGAGGAAACATAGACACCCTGAAGGAGGAGGAAAGAACGTGAAAAGCCAACAAGGATAGAGGAAAATACACAACTTGTCAGATTTCTCATGTTTGTGAATTGACAGTCCCTAAGAGGGGCAAAAGGCAACTAAATAGGAGACGGAAAGTGTCTCACCATCAGAAATACATTCAGAGATGCCTCAGATATATTAAAGAGCCCATTGGGGGGAACTGTTAATACAAGGAGAGTGCAAAGAGCACATCTCTGCAAAATACATTTTAAAGGGGAGAAACATTATAAATTGCTGCAATGAAAAGATTCAGTCAGAACAGCCATCTAAGTTCCCATTTTAAAAATCTCACAGGGGAGAAGCCATATGAATGCATGCTCTGTGGGAAAAGATTCAGTCACAGCAGCAACCTAAGTTCCCATCATAAAACACACACTGGGGAGAAACCATATGAATGCATGCTCTGTGGGAAAAGATTCAGTCACAGCAGCAACCTAAGTTCCCATCATAAAACACACACTGGGGAGAAACCATATGAATGCATGGAGTGTGGAAAGAGATTCACTCAGAGCTGTAACCTAAGTTCCCATTATAAAACTCACACTGGGGAGAAACCATATGAATGCAAGGAGTGTGGGAAACGATTCAGACAGAGTGGTCAACTAAGTTCCCATCATAAAACACACACTGGGGAGAAAACATATGAATGCATGGAGTGTGGGGCACGATTCAGTCGGAGTGCTCACCTAAGTTCCCATCAAGTAACCCACACAGGGGAGAAACCCTATGAATGTATGGAGTGTGGAAAGAGATTCAATTACAGCAGTCACCTAAGTAGACATCAAAGAACTCACACAGGGGAAAAACCATATCAATGTATGGAGTGTGGAAAGAGATTCATTCACAGCAGTCACCTAAGTTCCCATCATAAAACTCACACAGGGGAGAAACCATATGAATGCATATACTGTGGAAAAAGATTCAGTCACAGCAATGATCTAAGTTCCCATCAAAGAACTCACACAGGGGAGAAACCGTATGAATGTATGGAATGTGGAAAGAGGTTCAGTGATAGCGGTACCATAAGTAAACATCAAAGAATTCACACAGGGGTGAAACCATATGAATGCATGGAGTGTGGAAAGAGATTCAGTCGCAGCGGTACCCTAAATAGACATCAAAGAACTCACACAGGGGAGAAACCGTATGAATGCATGTACTGTGGAAAGAGATTCAGTCAGACCAGTACCCTAAGTTCTCATCATAAAATACACACTGGGGAGAAACCGTATGAATGCATGGAGTGTGGAAAGAGATTCAATCACATCAGTAACCTAACTGGACATCAAAGAACTCACATGGGGGAGAAACTGTATTAATGTATGGAGTGTGGAGATTCAATCAGAGCAGTGCCCTAAGTAGACATCAAAAACCTCACATGGGGGAGAAACTATGAATGCATAGACAGTGGAAAGAGATTCAGTCACAGCAGTGAGCTAAGTTCACATCATAAAACACACACGGGACAGAAACCATATGAATGCATAGAGTGCAGAAAGAGATTCAGTCACAGCAGTGCCCTAAGTAAACATCCAAAAACTCACATGGGGAGAAACTGAATGCATGCAGTGTGGGAAACGATTCAGTCAGAGCAGTGCCCTAAATTCCCATCAAAGAACACACATGAGGGAGAAACCATATAAATGCAT
Organism: Bradypodion pumilum; assembly: GCA_035047305.1. Taxonomy (NCBI): domain Eukaryota; kingdom Metazoa; phylum Chordata; class Lepidosauria; order Squamata; family Chamaeleonidae; genus Bradypodion; species Bradypodion pumilum. The sequence goes on from JAWDJD010000002.1 coordinate 476,755,295, forward strand.
GGGGTGTGGAAAGAGATTCAGTCAGAGCCGTGCCCTGTGTTCCCATCAAAAACACGGGAGAAACCCTATGAATGCATGGAGTGTGGAAAATGATTCAGTGACTGTAGTGGCCTAAGTAGACATAAAACTCATAGGCGAGAAAATTCAAGGAATGTGGAAAGAGATTCAGTCACAGCAGTGTGCTAAGTTAAGCATTCACATGGGGAAGAAAACACAAATGTGGATGGATTCAGTCAGAGCAGTCACCTAAATAGCCAGGAAAAGGAGAGAAACCACCAGCTATAAAGTATTTTTATTCATATCCACGTACACATATGAAAAGAAAACATCTTAATAAATGTTATATTAAGAACATTAAATCAGCAGTGACATATAATTTCAATCAGCCTGCCACAGTCTATACTTGTAGTTTCCATATGTTAATTTTTACAAAGTATTTAATAGTTTTGAATCTTGTCGTCTATTTAATTGTCTCTACCCAAGATCTACATGTTCCTCATTTGACTTTGTATCTTTCAGTTCCAACACTGAGAATGAGCACAAGTAATTGAGTCTTTTTTTTAATTTCTTACATTCTTGTGTAAAATGTGAATAAAATTAAACATACTCAGGATAAACCATATGAATGCTTGGAATATGGAAAGAGATTTAGCAATAACCATTCCCTTTCTTCAAATGAAAGCAAACCTTGGGCAATTGCTATCTTTATAAAGATATAACCAATTGCCTTGTCAATTTAAATACAAGTAAATGTGAACATGTCATAGCAAGGATATATAGCTTTGCACAACTCCATACTGAATGGTATTGACAGTATTTCAGTTGATGTTGAATCTATTATTTTTCAATATACACTGTCAGAATAGCAACACTAATGGAAAGTAAACCCTCTACTTACGTAAAAAGTCTCTTCTGTAGGATTTTACGTAAATCAGTTTTTTACTTAACTCAAAGCAACTCAGAAAAAATGAATATTTACATAATTTGAAGCAAACCCATAGGGAAAATGTTTTTTTTACATAACTCAAAGCAAACCCACAGGGAAAATGATTTTTATGTAATTTGAAGCAATTCATAGGAAAAATGACTTTTTTTTAACGTAACTCGAAGCAAACTCATAGGAAATTGTGTTATGTGAATCAGGACATTTATGTAAATCGGGACATGGTTTTATTGCAAAAATCATTATGTAAGTCAAATTTAAGTAACTTAAGGCATATGTAAGTTGGGGTTTTACTCTATAGTGAATTTGTAAATGTAACATATCAAGGTCTCCTGAACCATGTCAAAACAAGATAGTTAAGTATGTTCCCAGCAATTGAAATGTTCTTACATATGTTTGAACCAGTAAAATCATATTTTCCGTCACTGGACAAATGTCCAATTCACTTGGAATCGTTTTTCTCGGATGAAGTTGGGGAAGCCTATTTCTGGTTTTTAAGCACACAGATGAGTCCATTTCAGAAGGCTATAAGTAGGATTGAGAAAAAAGACATTTCAGTGAAAGAGGTTAGAATAAATTTGTTGGCTGTAATGAAAACTTTGAGAGAAAGGCAAAATCAAGGTTTTGTTAGTTTGTAAGTAAAGACTTTGTTAGTGGATGTATCAAAAAACAGTTTTGTCAAATGTAAAGATGAATTTATGTCATTTTTATGAAGACACTAAATTACTTGGTGAAGTGGACTGAGCCTCTGATTTGAAACATTTTGATTGGGTCCTTCTACAGACATCAATTTCATGGGATGAAGTAGAATGTACTTCAAAATGGCTAAATGAAAATGAAAAATGTGATCTCAACGAAGGTAGTTTGTTTGACCAGTTTGTCAAGCTTTAGTCATTTGTTAATGAGGAAAAAACAGATGCTAAGTTTGATGTTTTCTTGGCACATGAAAAGTGGGTATTGCTTTTCAAAGCATGTGTTTCAGAAGAGCAGTAGTGAGCTTTTGAAGATTGCACAGTTTTATTTTTCACTTCTAGGGCATAACGCCAATGTAGAAAGAGTGTTTTCATTGATGAATGAAACCAGTGGACTGATGAGAGGAACAGGTTAACTCTATCATCCACTAGGATCATTCCTGACATTCAATATATGGTTTCCAACAATTGTACTGAATTTTATGAACTTATTTGTCAGTGTAATGAAAAAAATGTCAAAGTACCTAAACAAAGTACATTCTTCTGAGAAATATGATTGGTGTAAGAATTAACTGTTGTGAATAAAATCATTTCTGTATTGATATATTTAATGTGAAAGTATCTAATACCTGTCATTATATTTGTTGTTCAGTCGTACAGTCAATTCCGACGCTTTGCGACCCCATGGACCATTTTCCTCCAGGCACCTCTGTCCTCCACCATCCTCCTCAGCCCACCCAGCTCTGTGCCCACTGTGTCTACAATACCATCTAGCCATCTCATCTTTGGATGTCCTCTTCTTCTCTTGCCCTCTACCTTTCCCAGCATCAGAGCCTTCTCAACTGAGTCCTCCCTTCTCATTTGATGTCCAAAGTACTTTAGCTTCATCTTCACTATTTGTCCCCCCCAATGAACAGTCAGGTTTGATTTCCTCCAGTATTGACTTGTTTGTTCTCTTTGCTGTCCAAGGGACAGGACTCTCCTCCAACACCACATCTCAAAGGCATCTATTCTTCTGTGATCAGCCTTCCTAATGGTCCAGCTCTCACACCCATACATTACCACTGGGAATACCATTGCTTTGATTATGCGAATTTTTGTTTTCAAGGTGATGTCTCTGCTTTTCACTATATTCCCCAGGTTTCTCATAGCTTGTTTCCCCATAATCAGTCGTCTTTTTATTTCATGGCTACAGTCGCCATCTGTCACTGCTTCTACTTCTTCCCCATCTATTTTCCAGGAGCTGATCGGACCTATTGCCATTATCTTGGTTTTCTTAATATTAATTCTCAAGCCAGCTTTTGCACTTTCCTCCTTCAATGCAATCAAGAGGTTCTTTAGGTCATCCTCACTTTCTGCCATTAGGGTGGTATCGTCTGCATATATCAAATTGTTGAGATATGCAGACGATACCACCCAGCAATTTTGATCCCATACTGTGATTCCTCCATCCCTGCATTGCGCATTATGTGCTCTGTGTATAGATTGAACAAGCAGGGTGATAAAATGCAACCTTGTCTCACTCCTTTGCCTATTCCAAACCACTCTGTCATTCCGTGCTCTGTCCTAACTGTTGACTCTTGGTTCGTGTACAGATTTCTCATGAGGCATATGAGGTGCTCTGGTATTCCCATCTCTTTAATTACTTGCCACATCTTGTTGTGGTCCACACAGCCAAATGCCTTAGTGTTGTCAATAAAACAAAAGTACACTTGTTTCTGGTGTTCCTTTGTTTTCTCCATGATCCAACGTATGTTGGCAATATGGTCTCTAGTCCCCCTGCCTCTTCTGAAACCAGCCTGCACCTCTGGTAATTCTCTCTCCACATGCTGCTGAAGTCTATCCTGTATTATCTTCAGCATCACCTTTCTGGCGTGTGGGATGAGTGCAATTGTTCAATAATTTGAACATTCTTTGGCATTGCCCTTTTTTGGGATTGGAACATATACTGATCTTTTACAATCCTGTGGCCACTGTTTTGTTTTCCAAATCTGCTGGCATATTGAATGCATTAATTTGACGCCATCATCTTTTAGAGCTTTGAAAAATTCAACTGGGATACCATCATCTCCACTAGCTTTGTTGTTTGCAGTGCTCTTTAGGGCCTTTATGACTTCGCTCTCCAGGATGTCTGGCTCAAGTTCAATTTTTTCATCATTGTGATTATCAGGAGTGTTGAGGTCCTTTTTGTAGAGTTCCTCTGTGTACTCTTTCCATCTTTTCTTAATCTCTTCTGCATCAGCTAGCTCCTTTCCATCTTTGTCCCTTATCATGATCATTTTTGCTTTAAATGTTCCCTTGATTTCCCCAATTTTTTTGAAAAGATCTCCAGTCCTGCCTCTTTTGTTGTTTTCCTCCATTTCTTTGCACTGCTCTTTTAGGTAGTTTTCCTTATCTCTCCTTGCTTTTCTTTGAAATTCTGTGTTCAGATGATTGTATTTTTTCCTTTCTCTTTTGAATTTTGTATTCCTTCTTTCCTCTGCTATTTTTAGAGCCTCATCAGACAACCACTTTGATTTCTTACGCTTCTTTTCTTTTGGTATGGTTTTCTTTGCTGCTTCCTGCATGTTGTCCCTCATCTCTGTCCATAATTCTTCTGGCACTCTGTCTATCGAGTCTAAGCCATTCAATCTGTTCATCACCTCCACCGTGTATTCTTTAGGGATGCTGTCTAAGTGATATCTATCTGGTCTCCTTGTTTTCCCTATTTTTTTTAGTCTAAGCCTGAATTTTGCGATCAGTAGGTTGTGATCTGAGCCACAGTCTGTTCCAGGTCTTGTTTTTGCTGACTGTATGGAGGTTCTCCATCTTTGGCTGCAAAGTATGTAGTCAATTTGGTTTCGGTGTTGGACATCTAGTGATGTCCATGTGTAAAGTCGCCTCTTGTGTTGCTGAAAGAGAGTGTTTGTTATGACCAGTGCGTTCTCTTGGCAGAATTCTATCAATCTTTGCCCTGCTTCATTCTGTGTTCCAAGACCAAACTTACCTGTTTTTCCCTCCACTTTTTGATTTCCTACTTTGGTATTCCAATCTCCTAATATAATTTGTACATAATTTCTTGGTGTCTGTTCTATGAGGTGTTCTAGGTCTTCATAGAATTGGTCCACTGTGGCTTCATCTGCACCAATGGTTGGTGCGTATTTTTGGATCACAGTGACATTGAAAGGTTTGCCTTGAATTCTGACTGACATCATTCTGTCATTTTTGGGGTTATATCCCATTACTGCTTTTCTCACTCTTTTATTGACAATTATGGCTACTCCATTTCTTCTAAGGTTTTCTTGTCCACAGTAGTAGAAATGATGGTTTCCAGAGCTGAATTCACCCATCCCTGTCCATTTTAGCTCACTGATGCCCAAGATGTCAATGCTTATTCTTTCCATCTCATTTTTAACCACTTCCAGTTTTCCTTGATTCATAGACATCATATTCCATGTCCATATGCAGTATTGTTCCCTGCAACACTGTATTTCTCCTCCCCCTTTCGTATCCCTCCCCCTTTTCAGATCTGTTGTGCTGAGCATCCCCTTGTTTTGCCTTTTGTTTTGGTCCATAGGGTTCTCTTGGCAAACTTTGTGGCATGCCTTGCCGGTCTCTACGCCAGTCTTTTCCCATCAGACATGTTATCACAGTTTAAACAGTTTTAAAACAAAGTATTATCATGCACAATATCACTGTTTATCACATAGTATCAAAGTAAAAGTTGAACTAATTAATGAAAGGGAATACAATACTATGCAGTATTGTTCCTTGCAACACTATTTCTCCTCCCCCTTTCCTGTCCCTCCTCTTCCTCCACTCTGTTGTGCTAAGCATTCTGTATCATCTAAACTGCTCCTTTGTTTTGCCTTTTGTTTTGGTCAATAGGGTTCTCTTGGCAAGCTTTGTGGCGTGGTTTGCCAAAAAAGGCTGATATTGGAATTAAGGGTATAGTGAGTAAAATATATAGAATATTAAATAAGGATGGCAATCCGCAAGAAACGATGAAGTTAAATTGGGAACAGGATTTTAATATATACTGCTCAAAAAAATTAAGGGAACACAAAAATAAGACATCCCACGATCTGAATGACTGAAATACTGTATTCCTATTGTCAGCACATTTGACTACAGTATGTGAACAACAAAAAAATCACACAAAACTTAACAGTGGGAATCAAATTCATCAACCCATGGAGGTCTGGGTTTGGAGTTACACAGAGTGACAGTGGAAGAAAACACTACAGGCTGATCCAACTGTGATGTAATCCCCTTAAATCAAGTTAAAATGAGGCTCAGTAGTGTATGTGGCCTCCACGTGCCTGTATGACCTCCCTACAATGCCTGGGTATTGTCCTGATGAGGTGGCGGATGGTCTCTGAGGGATCTCCTCCTACACCTAGACTAAAGCAACCCCTAACTCCTGGACAGTCTGTGGTGCAACGTGGCATCGGTGGATGGAGCGAGACATGATGTCCCAGATGTGCTCAATCAGATTCAGGTCTGGAGAACGGACGGGCCAGTCCATAGTATCAATGCCTTCGTCTTGCAGGAACCGCTGACACACTCCAGCCACATGAGGTCTAGCATTGTCATGCATTAGGAGGTACCCAGGGCCAACCACACCAGCATATGGTATCACAAGGAGTCTGAGGATCACATCTTGGTACCTAATGGCAGTCAGGCTACCTCCGGCGAGCACATGGAGGGCTGTGCGGCCCTCCAGGGAAATGCCTCCCCACACCATTACTGACTACCGCCAAACCGGTCATGTTGCAGGCAGCATAATGTTCTCCACGGCGTCTCCAGACCCTGACACATCTGTCACATGTGCTCAGTGTGAACCTGCTTTCATCTGTGAACAGCACAGGGCCCCAGTAGCGAACCTGCCAATCTTGGTGTTCTCTACTAAATGCCAAACGTCTTGCACGGTGTTGGGCTGTGAACACAATCCCTACCTGTGGTTGCTGGGCCCTCATACCACCCTCATGGAGTCTGTTCCTGACCGTTGGAGCAGACACATGCACATTGGTGGTCCGCTGGAGATCATTTTGCAGGTCTCTGGCAGTGCTCCACCTGTTTCTCCTTGCACAAAGGCAGAGGTAGCAGTCCTGCTGCTGGGTTGTTGCCCTCCTACGGCCTCCTCCATGTCTCCTGATATACTGGCCAGTCTCCTGGTAGCGTCTCCATGCTCTGGACAAAACGCTGGCAGACACAGCAAACCTTCGTGCCACAGCTTGCATTGATGTGCCATCCTGGATGAGCTGCACTACCTGAGCTACTTCTGTGGGTTGTAGGCTCTGTCTCATGCTTCCACTAGAGTGCAGGCACCACCAGCATTCAAGAGTGACCAAACCAACATTGTGTTGTTAGGTGTTCCCTTTATTTATTTTTTGAGCAGCATAGAAATACCAGAAAAGATTTGGAAAGGCAAATGGAAGAAAAGGATTATGAGAACTATGTCTGTTAGAATAAAAGAACATAATTTCAAAATGCTGTGGAAATGGTACTTGACTCCAGTGAGATTATATCAAATGGATAACGCTAAAAGTAAGATGTGTTGGAGGTGTAAACAATCTCTGGGAACATATGAACATATGTGGTGGAAATGTAATGTGGTATGTAATGTGGTAAATGACTTTTGGAGAAAAATTGAGAAAGAGATTTGTGATATGGGGTTTGGAATTAAGCTGGAGACAAGTACAGTGTTGATAATGAATGTGGAAAATTTGAATTTAAATGAGGATAAAAAAGAATTAATATCTGTAATGTTGACTACTGGGAGACAGTGTGTTGCAAGAAACTGGAAAACAGACGTAATTTTAAAAATTGATGAATGGTATAAAGAATTGTGGGATCTTTCATTAAATGATAAATTAACATGGGAGATAAATAAATATAAGGGTAAAATTAAAGAAAATAGATTTTGGAAAATTTGGCAACCATTTGTGGATTACACTTTGAAGGAAGAAAGGGGGAACAGTCGGGTACCTGATCAAATAAGTTTTTGGAAATGGTAAAAATAAATGTGATATCCCGCAGACTCCATGATATTGTAAATACACTGGGTGATTATGTTATTACTGTTGAATATTATTTAGTTATTGGTTACATGGTATAATTTAATGGGACTTAATAGAATGTGGTTGTAATAATTAACATGGGTTAAGGATTAATTTGGAAATAATAAATTCCATGGCTTTCATGTACCCAAAATATTTTCTATCAATACGAATTTCAGATCTCTTAATTTCTCCATTCAAAGTAGCAGTTTGGCTTCCCCTGAAAGACGATTTTTTCTAGGAAATGTCTGCCCTTCAACTCCATTGAATGATGACATGATAATTCTTTGACATTCATTCCTTTCTAGGCCTCTCAGCCTTCCAGGAACTGTGCAACGGTGCTTCTGCTCCAGAGAGAGAAAGATAGAGAGAGCTCTCCTAACCCTAACCAAGACTCTTAACATAACACCCAACATGACCATGGCACTGAACAGTAGCTGGTACAGAAAATAAATTAAAATGGCAAAACTAAGGAACTTATAAAAGTAAAGAATTTTATTCCATTCTAATGAAAACATAATAACAAAATTACCATACATCTAAATCAGAAAAGGTTGACGATGAAGTAGCCCCAAACCCATTCTAGAGGAGCATTTCATACTGTCATGAGAATTCAAGGAAAGTTAATATTTCTTTCAATTAATTTTCATATATTCAGTTATACTGTAGTTACAGTATAGTCTTGTAAGTTAAGAAAGGCTAGCTTTGAATTAAAAGTGCGCCATTGGCAGCAGACATTCCAATCCACATTCCAGAGACACAGCATCACTAAGCACTTCTGTCATTAAACAGACACCTGTGAAATCCCTGAGCATGCATATTTGCATATAAAAGGGGATGAACTAAGTCATCCCAAGTCATAGTCGATTATAACCTTTTAATAAAGTCTAGGGGTTTGAGAGGACCATTTCCCAAACCAGCGGGAGTACTTATCACTGCAGACATCTGATAAGGAACATCAAGATGGGAGCTTAAAGATTGAGATGGGGACCGGCAGGCCCATATTTTCTAAGACTTTGCTGAAAATCAACCGAAGCAAACTCTTAGTCTCTGAAGAGAAGAAATATATCTTTTAGAAAAGTTAGCATTTCTTATTTTGTTTAGAATTCTAAGTCTAGTGTACGCAAGGTTTCCAAAATGGACAAGCTTAGGTTTAGCCTAGGGAGAGTGATTTTAGTTAGATATTTTGCTTCAACATGCCTTGTGATTTGCATATGGTTTTTGAATACGCTTCTGCAAATAAAGAATTAAAAGGACACCAAGAGCCTCGTCTTTGAAGCTGGAAAGCAGAGGATTTGGGAGCGGTGCCTTCGCCAAGATAAGCCACTTGGGTAGCTGAGTGGTGGCTACATTTCTTTCTAGTCTAGTCAGCAAGAGTACTTTCACATGCGGGGGCCCCGACTCTAGTAAGTGCAAGGTTAACTGTCAATCACACCTTTGATGCACATTTAAATTACCATGGTTACCCAGGAACCCTATAAGGTAGAGAAGGAAGGAGAAGAAAGAAGAGGGAGTGAACATCTTTAAGAGGGTGAAACTGTCACTCGGGTCCTCAAGATGCCCATCTAGAAATGGGGGTCCCAGAAGCCCCATTCTCTTATTACTTAGATTGATTATATATGTTTTTATTTTATTAGAAATGCATTTTAAGTGTAGAAGTAGGTTAATAAAAATTAATTGAAAAGGCATTTTAGCTGTCTGCCTATCTGTACTTCTTATCTGGATTCCGGGGCACATAGCCGATAAGGAGAAGGTTTTGGCTGTACTCCCAGAAACACAGATCTCCAATTGAGAGAAACAGGAGCTAGCATGGCTCAGCTCGGCCACTGGTGAGAACATGGGGAGCGACGGAGGGAGAAAGGGGATTCTCAACATGAGACCCCCTCAGCCACCTATCGGCCCCTCCTCGGACAACCACGACAAATATTTCTTTGAATTACTTTTCATATATTCAGCTTTACTGTAGTATACTACAAGAAAGGCTTGCTTTGAATTAAAAGTGCGACATTGGCAGCAGACATTCCGATCCACACTCGAGACACACTGTCACTAAGCACTTCTGTCATCAGACAGACACCTGCGAAATCCCTGAGCAAGTTTATTTGCATATGAAAGGGGATGAACTAAGGTGAACCCAAGTCATGGTCAATCATTAACCATTTAATAAGTGCGGAGGGTTTCCTACCGAAGGAACACTTTCACCCATAACATTTCAGTTTTGACAGGGACTTTTGAACAATCAGGTTATGGGGGAGAGGTAAAGGGATATCCATAGAGCATGATGGGGCTCCCACAGGGAGCACACCTATTGGAAAATCTAGCATCATTGTTTATGGAAACCCACATTCCAAGGGGGAGTGGAGTGACCAAGAAATTGTATAAAAACCCTAAAGTCTAGGGGTTTGAGAGGACCATTTCCAAAACCAGTGGGAGTGCTTATCACTGCAGACATCTGATAAGGAACATCAAGATGGGAGTTTAAAGATTGAGATGGGGACTGGCAGGCCCATATTTTCTAAGACTTTGCTGAAAATCATCCGAAGCAAACTCTTAGTCTCTGAAGAGAAGAAATATATCTTTTAGAAAAGTTAGCATTTCTTATTTTGTTTAGAATTCTAAGTCTAGGTTTAGCCTAGGGGAAGTGATTTTAGTTAGATATTTTGCTTCCATATGCCCTGTGATTTGCATATGGTTTTTGAATACACTTATGCAAATAAAGAATTAAAAGTACACCGAGCCTCATCTTTGAAGCTGGAAAGGAGAGGATTCAGGAGCGAAGCCTTCGCCGAGAAAGCCGCCTGGGTAGCTGAGTGGTGGCTACAATTTCACATGGATTTAACCTTGGGAAAGGGATGGGGTAGAGAAGGAGCAGACCTTAACAAAAGGACATTTGCTTGGGATGAGATAAGGTTGCTGGGGTGATTCTTGGAGGAATCAACACCTGCATCCCTTGCTGGGCCTGGGAACAACGCTCTATCCCATGATTGAAGGTAAAAATAACTTTAAAAATAAAGTTATAAAAATAACTCAAAGGCCAGGCCCATTCCACATCTGGTGGAAGGTGGTGCTTGAAAAAGACTTGCCACAACTGCAGCTCGGCTAGGACACTGGAAAAGGGAGGTTTTCTCGAACAGTGGACCACTCCAATTCCTTTATTACGCACACTCCCCTCACGGTCATTGCTATTAACCTCCGGCAATTCAGTCCTCAGCCTGCTGAGCAGATTCCCACACCTTCCAATTCCAAGAGTATGCGATTTTTATTGGGGATATTACCTTAACCAGAGAACATTAATGATAAAACCTGTGCACGCCTGATTGACTCAATGTCCACTCAATAAATCCTCTTATACATTTATTTAGGATAGCATTTGAAAAAGAACAAAGACAGAATACAGAAAGAAAAATAGTTAGTTAGTTTTTCTCCTTCAGGCTGAGGCTGAGTCCTGGCCAGGACTTGCTCCGTTACATATTTAGTCTCTTCTCAGAGATGGGGAGCTGTGTACCAGTGAAACTCTAGGTCTCGAGCCAGGAACCCGATTTGGGGTCTCCAGAGAGCTCATTAAATAGGGAAATTTGCTCCTCCTCAGAGGTTAGTTTTATTTCTATACTGCTATTTTCATCCCAATAGGAGACTCATGTTTCATCCCATGGAGAAAACAAAAGAATACCAGAAACAAGTCTAGTTTTGTTTTATTGACTACAAGAAGGCTTTTGACTGAGTGGACCACAACAAAATGTGGCAAGTAATTAAAGAGATGGGAATACCAGAACACCTCATATGCCTCATGAGAAATCTGTACATGAACCAAGAGGCAACAGTTAGGACAGAACACGGAATGACAGAGTGGTTTGGAATAGGAAAAGGAGTAAGACAAGGCTGCATTTTATCACCCTGCTTATTCAATCTATACACAGAGCACATAATGCGCAATGCAGGGATGGAGGAATCACAATATGGGATCAAAGTTGCTGGGAGAAACATCAACAATTTGAGATATGCAGACGATACCACCCTAATGGCAGAAAGTGAGGAAGACCTAAAGAACCTCTTGATTGGATTGAAGGAGGAAAGTGCAAAAGCTGGACTGAGACTTAATATCAAGAAAACCAAGATAATGGCAACAGGTCCATTCAGTCCCTGGAAAATAGATGGGGAAGAAGTAGAAGCAGTGACAGATTTTACTTTCCTGGGATCTAAGATCACTGCAGATGGAGACTGTAGCCATGAAATTAAAAGACGACTGATTATGGGGAGACAAGCCATGAGAAACCTGGGGAATATAGTGAAAAGCAGAGATATCACCTTGAAAACAAAAATTCGCATAGTCAAAGCAATGGTATTCCCAGTGGTAATGTATGGGTGTGAGAGTTGGACCATTAGGAAGGCTGAGCGCAGAAGAATAGATGCCTTTGAGATGTGGTGTTGGAGAAGAGTCCTGAGAGTCCCTCGGACAGCAAAGAGAACAAACAGGTCAATACTGGAAGAAATCAATTCTGACTGTTCATTGGAGGGACAAATAGTGAAGATGAAGCTAAACTACTTTGGACATCAAATGAGAAGGGAGGACTCACTTGAGAAGGCCTTGATGCTGGGAAAGGTGGAGGGAAAGAGAAGAAGGGGGCGTCCAAAGATGAGATGGATAGATGGTATTGTGGACACAATGGGCACAGAGCTTGGTGGGCTGAGGAGAATGGTGGAGGACAGAGATGCCTGGAGGAAAATGGTCCATGGGGTTGCAAAGGGTCGGAATCGACTGTGCAACTGAACAACAACAAGAACAAAGGAGACTCAGAGCGGTTTACAGCATTTAAAGTAACAAAATGCAAAGATACAATGTAAATAAAAAATACAAATAAATTACAGTTACAATAGAAATCTCCACAATATGGCAAATTCTCTATTACAGGGTACGTATAATAAATACAAAACACAATATAAGTAATATAAAGCAAAACTACAATACAGCCAAACTGACACCACCAGCTCTCGCACACACTCATTCCCACCCCTCAGCAGATGAAAATACCAACATCAAAAGTTCTGAGGCTGCTCGAGTGTTCATGGCTTCCATGGCAGCCATGGGCCTGACTCAAGTAATTCAGGGTCCTACCAGGAACAATGGCTACTCCCCTGACTTGGTTTTCCTGTCTGAGCGGTGGCTGAGTGATCTGAATTTACAATAGAGATAACACCAGTGTCATGGTCGGATCACTATCTGGTGACTCTGGATTTTCAGGGAGCATTGCTCCACCGTTGGGTGGTGGGACCGGTTAAATTGGTCCAGCCCTGGCGACTGATGGATTCCAAGCGATTCCAGAGGGAGCTGGTTTTTTTTCCTCTGGACAAGCTGCACGATTCTGCTGAGACCCTTGTTGCACTTTGGGAGAATGAGGCGACTTCGGCCTTGGATAGTATCGTGCCATTGTGGCCTCTCCCAGCCTGCAGACCACGTAGGGCCCCCTGGTTTACTGATGAACTGGGGGACTTGAAGCGGGCAAGGAGACGCCTGGAGCGCCATTGGGTGAAGACCCGGTGCAAGTGTGACCAAACACAAGTTAGAGCCGCTATTAGAGCTCTAACAAAGCTATTAGAGCTCTACAAAGCTTCCGTCTTTGTCCCAGCTCCTGCCAACCTAGCAGTTCGAAAGCAAGAAATTGCAAGTAGATAAATAGGGACCACTTCAGTGGGAAGGTAACAGCGTTCCATGTGCTCCGGTGTCTAATCATGCCTGCCACATGACCACGGAAATGTCTGCAGAAGCAGACAGCGCTGGCTCTTCGGCTTAGAAACAGATAAGCACTGCACCCTAGAGTCGGATATGACTGGCTTTCAAGCAAGGGAAACCTTTAACCTTTATGTGGCGATGAGGGTGGTGAAGCGCCATTACTTCACCACTCTCATTGCCTCTGCTGATAATCGTCTGGCGGCCCTGTTCCAGGTAACCAGATCCCTTCTGGGTAGGGGGTGGTGGTGGTCTGGACCTGGTTGGCAGGGCTCTGCTGACGATTTTGCTGACCATCTTGCAGAGAAAGTTGCTCGCATCCGTTTGGGGTTTAATCCTGGCGTGGAAACTGATCACCTGGAGAGGGCTGGAACAGAGTCTAGCCATATTATCTGGGATCGGTTTGATCTAGTTGCCCCTGATGAAGTGGACAGGCTCCTTGCAGCTGTGCATGATACCACTTGCTTATTAGATCACTGCCCTGCCTGGCTGGTTAAAGCAGCCAAGGCCACAATGGGCAGTTGGGTCCGTGCGAGAGTGAATGCCTCTCTGCGGGAGGGAGTGTTTCCAGCAGCCTTCAAGCATGCGCTGGTCAGCCCTCTCTTGAAAAAGCCATCACTCGACCCTACTGTTATTTCTAATTTTAGACTAATCTCCAACCTTCCCTTTGTGGGGAAGGTATTGGAGAAAGCAGTGGCACGGCAGCTCCAGGGGGTTCTGGATGAAACGGATTATCTGGACTCGTTTCAGTCAGGATTCAGGCCCGGTTATGGTACCGAGACTGCATTGGCCGCACTCTTAGATGATCTCTGGCGGGAGCGGGACGGAGGTAACCCCTCCATCCTTGCTCTTCTGGATCTCTTGGCGGCTTTCGATGCCGTCGGCCACGGTATCCTTCTGGGCCGGCTCCAAGGATTGGGGGCTGTGTTGTCCTGGTTCACATTTCTGATGGGCCAGACCCAGTCAGTGTCTTTAGAGAGTGGGTTGTCCAGCCCTAGGCGGCTCCTGTGTGGGGTGCCTCAGGGCTCGGTACTCTCGCCTTTATTGTTTAATATCTACATGAAGCTGTTGGGTGAGATCATTCGTTCCCACGGGGTAAGGTTTCATCAGTATGCCGATGATACCCAGCTGTACATCTCAGCCCGTGGGGACCCGAGTGATGCAGTCAAAGTCCTAACCAGGTGTCTGGAGGCTGTTCAGGTCTGGATGGGGGACAACGGGCTTCAGCTGAATCCTGGCAAGACTGAGTGGTTGTGGGTTCGGGGTCCCATGTTATCCTTGGAGTTACCAGCTTTCGTTCTGGATGGGGCTGTTTTGCCTCAGACAGACCCGGTGCGTGATTTGGGGGTCCTCCTGGCCTCGCGGCTACTGCTCGAAGAGCAGGTGGCAGCCGCAGCTAGGAGGGCCTTTGCACAGCTTTGTGTCATCTTCCAATTGCGCGCGCTCCTGGACCGGGACTCCCTGCTCACGGTCACTCACGCTCTGGTCTCCTCTAGATTGGATTATTGTAACGCGGAGGCTTCAGCTAGTCCAGAATATGGACTGTATAGGGGCGGCATGAATGCCCTAGGCACGAGTCACGACCCCAAGGCAGGGTAATAAATATGTACCCCCGACTGTGGTCGGGGCTGGACTTCACCACACGGCTGCCTCCATGCGTCTTCCTTGTGGCAAGTCATTCCAACATATAGTGACCCCGACATGATTCTGAAGCAAGGAAGACCTGACGTGATTCTGAAGCAAGGAAGACCTGATGTGATCTGAAGGAAGAGAAGCAAGACACAATCGTAAGCCCCGGCAGACCCAACGCATCGGAACGGACGCATTCCAAAGCAGGGGGAGAGCCATGATCCTCAGCAGCAAAGGCAGACCCAATGACCCGTGGCAGAGAACCTCCACCCCGATCTTGACCAGACCCGATTCCCGAGGGACATTGTCCTGTGCACCATCTGCCCCAACTTACTACTTCAAAGGTGCGCCGACTAGTCCTGCGGAAGTGAATCTAGGGACCCCCCTCAGGTAGTATGGGGGCATGCATGGGGGAGCATAATTCATCCGTTAGGCAACAAGCTCAGGTGAGGGAAGTCAAAGGCCTGGCCAGGTGGCATCAGATAGGGTTGAGGAAGAAAGCCCTGACAGACTTAATGGTGCATATGGGAGAATATTGTCTGTTCTACCCAGACGCAGGCACAATGGATCCAGAGGTATGGGAGAGATTAGGAAGGTGACTGAAGGAGGAACCCCAAGCTCCACCAAAATCATAGGGGCTTGGAGCAAGTGTCAGCAGGTAATTACAGCCATGAGTCTAGCCCGGGTCGAGACCAAGAAACCCCCAGAACCATCTGCCCCAGCATGTCTCTACTCGACCATCAAATTCCAGCATGGGGGCTTGGAGGATTTAGGAAGCGCAGGCACTTCTAGGGCTGTCAGGAGTCCTTCCCAACAGATGATAGAGGCAGAATTATGCCAGGGGGAATTGTCGGCAGCAGAACTGGCCGAAATTCAGTTGTTGTGTCCAGTCTGCCTAGAGGCAGACGCACTTTCGGGCAAACAGACCACCGTCTACATGCCCATCCCATACAGGCTGCTTGTGGAGATCCGCAAAGTCATTACGGTCACAGGGCTTCAGAGCAGATTCACTAGGGAAATCAGGAAGAGAGCAGAAATAGGAGTGGCAGCAGGAGTCTGGTAGGGACCTCCAGAAGCCAAGTCTAAAAGCTTAGATCAGATAGGAAGGTAACTGAACTGGAAATAAAACTAACTTCCAAGCAAAAAGCCCAGAGTGGTTGTAAAAGCCACCTGAGAACAGCCTTAAAAATCTGGCAGAGAGGAACCATTTCCTCATGAGTAGAGCGAAGCATTGCAGACCTGGGGAGGGGGAATGTCCCTAGGAAGGAATGCAGATATCTGAGGTTTGAATGTGTCATGAGAGAATGAAAGGTGCACCAGTATGAATGTTGAAAGTGACAGAGTTGTTATGTGTTTGCATGGTTATGTTATAATGTTGCAACATTAAAAGTAAAATGTCAAGAATTGCCTTCTAGAAGTAATAAGAAAGATGACAGTTAACTGTGTCATGAACCTGAGTATCTATGGCAACCTTATAAACACATTCCTACATTCCTTCCTGATGAGCAATACTGCACCTGCAGATAATGCTGTAAGCACATTCCTTTCTGGATAAGTAATAAGCAGCTACTGCTGCACCTGCAAGACCCCACGAGGGAGGATGACAGCTAGGTCAGGTGGCAGAGTGACGACAGAGACATCTGACTACCCCACAAGGGAGAAGATGCCTCCCCCCTGTCAATCAAAACCCCGTGACTCTGAACACCTGCAGATTGAGTCCTCCTAGGAATGCAAAGGTGGGAGGGAAATCTGCTCCTTTTTGTGTATAAAAGCAGAGCCCTTTCCCTGAGTTCTTCAGTCCTCTCAGGTTGAAGGCAGAGATGTCTCCTTGAACTGGACTCTAAACACTTATGATCTGAGCCCCTCAGATTTAAGTGGACTATACTATGTTTGCTATGTACTTTGTCTTTTGTTTCTGCCTCTGTTCTTTTTCAGATGCTTATGGAAAATAAAACTTTTTGTCAGTAACATCAACGGAGTGGATGTCAATTTATCAGGCTATATCCTAGTGCTTTGCTCTATGCCCCCACATGCTACCAATATACCAAACCACCGCATACTCCCTGTAAGCGACAGGTGGAGTTCTTTGAAGCCGATTGGGAAGCGGTACAGTGAGGTGACCTTAGGCTGCACTGGGAGTGTGCGGATAAAAGGAAATTATCACATCCTAAAGGATCGGTACATGCCTCCTGTAAGCCAGCGCCCAGTCGAGCGTTCAAGACAAACTGTTCATGTGTTGGATACATTGTTTTAAATGAAAGGAAGGAAGTAGCCCCAGCCCTGATTCATTCAAGCAGCGGGCTAAAGAAAGTATGAGAAAGAGCGGTGGGCAAAAACTCCTTTGTTTCCTGTCTGCCTGCCTAGCAGCTTAAGTGCCAGGGATGAAAGAGGCTTTAGGGGAAGGTGGAAGCCGTTAGTCTCTTTATAGGCTGTATGTTTGTGTTAGCTGAACAAAGTGGCTAAAATGTTCCATGTTAGTCTCAATGGAAAATGCTGCATCGAAATGGTCAAAGAGGGGCAAAAGAGACCCCCCTTCCTCTCAGCCAAGCCAGCTTTTAAGTGTGCAAATGAGGCTTTTCCTGGTTGCTGATCACTTCACAGAATCAAGTCATAATTTCCACATTCTTAAACCTGCTTAGCAATTAGTGCTGTTACAAAGCAGACAGCTGATTGGAGAGTGAAAAATAGGGAACATAAGAACATAAGAACAGCCTTGCTGGAACAGGCCACAGCCCATCCAGTCCAGCATTCTGTCTCACACAGTGGCTCACCATTTCCTTCAGGGTATTCCCAAGGAGATGCCTTCACCTGCTTAGGATTCCCTGGAAATGGCATTGAGAGATATCCTGCCTATTTCTCCAACCCGGAGGTTGTCCTTAGGTAGCCATAATTATAGCCATTGATAGCCTTGTCCTCCATGAACTTGTCTAATCCTTTCTTAAAGCTGTCAAGACTGACAGCTGTCACCACTTCTTCTGGCAGGGAGTTCCATAGACCAGTAATCCTCTGGGTGAAAAAGTACTTTCTCTTATTTGTTTGAGAACTAGTACCCAAAAGTTTCATGGAGTGTCCCCTAGTTCTAGTGTTGTGCGATAGGGAAAACAGTTTTTCCTTATCTAC
This sequence comes from Bradypodion pumilum, assembly GCA_035047305.1. Lineage (NCBI taxonomy): Eukaryota > Metazoa > Chordata > Lepidosauria > Squamata > Chamaeleonidae > Bradypodion > Bradypodion pumilum. The sequence goes on from JAWDJD010000002.1 coordinate 476,773,445, forward strand.
TTTGTCCACAAATTGATTCATTTATATTAAAGAAACTTTCGCTGGAAGAGACAATTTTACGGCCTCACAAACCTACCCTGGCATCGGTTTTGGTGGGGCGGGGGAGTGTGTTTGAGGCTGCCGCAAGGCAAGCGCAGTGCCATGGATCTTCCTCCCCACCTCATTCCCGGCTGGTTGCCAGGCAAGCTCCACAGGCCTCCCTGCCCTGGCATCGGTTGTGATGGGGCGGGGGAGTGGTGTGTGAGGCTGCCGCAAGGCAAGCCCAGGTGCCGTGGATCTTCCTCCCCGGCCGGATGCCAGGCGAGCTCCACAGGCCTCCCTGCCCTGGCGTCGGTGGGGGAGCAGGGGAGTGGGATTTGAGGCTGCCGCAAGGCAAGCCCAGGTGCCATGGATCTTCCCCGCCTCCTTCTCAGCCGGTTGCCAGGCAAGCTCCATAGGCCTCCCTGCCCTGGCATCGGTTGTGGTGGGGTGGGGGAGTGGTGTTTCAGGCTGCTGCAAGGCAAGTCCAGGTGCCATGGATCTTCCTCCCTGCCTCATTCCTGGCCGGTTGCCGGGCGAGCTCCGCGGGCCTCCCTGCCCTGGCATCGGTGTGGGGGGGGGGAATGGGTTTTCAGGCTGCCACAAGGCAAGCCCAGGTGCCATGGATCTTCTTCCCTGCCTCCTTCCAGGACAGTTACCGGGCAAGCTCCGCAGGCCTCCCTGCCCTGGCATCGGTGGGAGGGGCGGGGAGCAGTGTTTAAGGCTGCCGCAAGGCAAGCCTAGGTGCCGCAGATCTTCCTCCCTGCCTTCTTACTGGCCGGTTGCCGGGTGAGCTCCGTGGGCCTCTGCCCTGGTGTCAGTGGGGGGGGGGGCGTGAGTGGGTTTTGAGGCTGCTGCAAGGCAAGCCCAGGTGCCGTGGATCTTCCTGGGCGGTTGCCGGGCGAGCTCCACGGGCCTCCCTGCCCTCGCATCAGTGGGGTGGGGTCGGAGAAGCAGGTACTGAGGCTGCTGCAAGGCAAGCCCAGGTGCCGCGGATCTTCCTCCATGCCGAAGATGAAAGATCCCATGGACTTTTACTCTATGAAAGTAGGTGATCTTGATGTGGAAAATATATGCAATATGAGCACTTCCAAGTACGTTAAGCGAGCTTGGAGGAAACTTAGACTAGTTACACAAAGCAAAACAAGGAAAGTAAGGAAATAAATTGTAGCTGTGCATGTACCTATCCAGAATCCATCAGGTCTATCTCTTCCTGGGTTTCTTCAGGAAAGATTCTACTAAGAGAATCTGCTTCAATGTTATGCTTTCTCTTAACATGCGAGATCTTAAAGAAAAAGTCCTGAAGAAGTAAAGCCCAGCAGAATAGACGTTGATTTTTACTCTTCATCCTGTTGACAGCCCAAACAAGAAGTTCCTTCTCAATCACTAGGTAACAGTTTTCTGCTAAAGTAGGAGACTGGATGTAACTTTCCATCTTCTCCTTCCTGTAGCAGACAAGCTCCAATTCCAGTATTGGAGGCATCTGTTTTTAGGATGAATTGTTTCTGATAATCAGGAGACATCAGAATTGGAGCTTGGATAAGTGTCTCAAAGGTTTTTTGACATTCTGGTGTCCACTTTACTTTTATTGAATGAATTTTCTTTGTCAATTCAATGAGGGGTTGGCTATCTCACTAAATTGAGGGATAAAGTGTCTAGTAATTCATCATGCCTAGAAAAGATTTCACTTGGGTCTTGGGTGGGGACTGGGCAATCTTTAACACTTTCCACCTTGGCATCAACAGGTGTGATTTTTCCACTTCCCCCTTCTAGGCCCAAGTAAATTACTCTGGCTTGTGCCCATTGACATTTCTTAGCACTAACCGTGAGACCGGCTTCCTGTAGTCTTGTTAACACTTCCTCAATATGGGATAGATGTTCTTCAAGTTTGACTATAGATAGCTAGGTCATCAATATATGCATCAGCAAAAGATAGCCCTTTCAAGATAGTATTCATCATCCTCTGAAAAGAGGTGGGGCTATTTTTCAAACCGAATGGCATTCTGGTAAAACAATACTGACCCCTAGTGGTGCAGAAAGCAATTTTTAACTTGGCTTCCTGTGTCAGAGGGATCTGCCAGAATCCTCTGGTTAAATCTAGAGTTGTGACCCATTTGGATCCAGCTAGCTTCTGGATTAGATCATCTGTCCTGGGCAAAGGAAAATGATCATGAGGTGTAACCGTATTGAGTTTATGATAATCCACACAGAATCTTATCTCAGGTAAAATTTTGCCCTGGACATTTTTCTTCTTGGCTAACAGGTTCCATGGTGATTCACATTTTTCGATGACTCCTAGGGATAGCATCTTATCCACTTCCTCGTCCACTTTAGCTTGTGTAGCTCCAGGCATCCTATACTGTGGGACCCATATAGGTGCTGACGTTGCGGGTATGTCATGAGAAATAACATGAGTTTTTTCAGAACAGGAAGTGAACAAGTTCCTGAATTTCCCCAACACATTTCTTAAAGCCACCTGTTCAGCTTCAGGTACCTTTTCTGAAATGTACACAGAATTAATATCACCAGCATTTTGGTATTCTTCCATGACATCCACCCAATCCCATTCTTCTTCTGAATGTTTGAGACTAGCAACTCTGAACACTTTAACAGTTGTTCTGGCTACGAAGGATTTGCGAGAATTGGCATGGAAGGTTTTAACATCATTAGTATCTTCAAATTGCACCTCATAATTGAATTCCCCACTCTTCACTATTTTAGCAGGACCTTCCCATTGGACTTGCAGCTGGCCAATAGGATGTGGATTAAGGACCATAACCAGTTGTTCTGGCTGATAGTCTCTGTGCCTAGTTTTCTTGCCATAGTACAGCTTAGTGACATCCTGAGCTGACTTTATATGTTTCTTAGCTAATAGATGGATATCATTTAGCTTTTCCTGCAATTTTTCAATGTATGCAGATACTGGTTGGGGCAATTCTGAAGTTGCACCTTCCCATTCTCCTTTCAAGAGATGGAGAGGCCCTCGAAGATTGAACCCAAAGAGCATCTCAGATGGGGTAATTCCTCCTAGATTTTCATGAGGGGCAGACCTGTATGTACTGAGAATTAGTGGAAGACCATCTACCCAAATTTCCCCCAATTCCTGTACATAGGCAGTCAGAAGTCTCTGTAAACTTCCCTGACATCAGTCTACTGACCCATGTGACTGGGGGTGATATGGCAAGGAGAAAGTTTGTTCTATCCCTGCCAAATACATACAGTCTGCAGTAGGCATGAGACAAAAGCTCCGCCTTGATCACTGACAATTTCCACTGGCAAACCAATTCTGCTGGCTATTTCTATGAATACCTTTGCAATATGACTGGCAGAGATGAAAGTCAGAAAAAATTTGATACACACCATTTTGTAAAAGTATTTGCGTATGTAAACACATACTGTTTACTTCCTTTAGATTTAGGCAACGGACCAAACACATCAATTTCAACCCTTTGAAATGGTTTCCCAGTTATCTCTGGTACTCCTAATTTAGCTTTGGTCTTTGACTGAGCATTGCCTATCCTTTGACTAATGAAACATAATTTTACATAATTTTCACAGTCTTTGGAACAATTAACCCAATAAAACAGTTCGTTAATTCTCCAAAGTCTTTCTCCTCCCTTGATGGAGGGCATAGGCAGTGTCATCCACTAGCTGAAGTACAGTGTCCTGAAAACACAAAGGTATAACCAACATGTCCTTGATTCCTGCAGGCAGTTTGATCTGTTTGTACAAAAGTCCAGCTGTAGAGTAGTAAAATCTACTAAGTCTGGATCCAGTTAAAGACAAGTTGTCCAGTACATGGCAATATGGGGTCAGAAACAGCTCCGTTTAGTTTGATTTCTGGTAATAACATTACACACAGTAGTCTTTTTGAGCCTAGCCTGTTCTTCTAGGGTCATGAGAGATAATCCTAAGAGAAGAGGCAGATAATTACCTGTATTTTTTTCTTTCAGACAAAGTGGTGAAATGCCAAAATTGTTCATAAAAACACAAAATTAGATTAAAATAAGAGTAATAAACATGGAGAGCAGGCTGGAAAGATTATAACAGTTGTTCCCAACATGGGCCCCATGCCCCACAGGGGGACTTAAATTCCCAGAAGCCTAAGTCAGTACATTGGCTGATCATTGCTTCTGTGAATTGAAGTCCAAAAAACAAAGGTTGGGAAACACTAGCTTAGAAGGCGGTGATAAACCACTTCTCTGTATCCTTTACCTAGAAAAGTTTGAAAGGATATCAATGAGTCAGAATTTACTTGATGACACAGAATTATCATTATTTATTATTAATAAATATGATTACAGCTTGTCTAAATTGACTGCTATAACGGCACTGATGGATGATCTCTGGCGGGAGCGGGACGGGGGTTATCCATCCGTCCTTGCTCTTCTTGACCTCTCAGCGGCCTTCGATACCGTCGACCATGGTATCCTTCTGGAACAGCTCAAAGGACTGGGGATCCAGGGCACTGTGTTGTCCTGGTTTTCCTCTTTTCTGGAGGGCCGTACCCAGTCGGTGTGGTTAGAGAGAGGTCCAGCCCTAGGCTCCTCAAGTATGGAGTGCCTCAGGGCTCGGTGCTCTCTCCTCTCCTATTTAACATCTACATTAAGCCACTGGGTGAGATCATTCGTTCCCACGGGGTGCGGTACCATCAGTAAGCGGATTACACCCAGTTGTACATCTCAGCCCGTGGGGACCCCAGTGATGCTGTTGAAATCCTATCCGGATGCCTGGAGGCCATTGGGGTCTGGATGGGGGCCAATGGGCTTCAGCTGAATCCCAGCAAGACAGAGTGGCTGTGGATAAGGGGGCCCATGTTATCCAGGGAGCTACCATCTTTGATACTGGGTGGGGCTGTTTTGCCACAGACAGACCCAGTGCGCAACTTGGGGGTCCTTCTGGACTCGCGGCTGCTGCTAGAAGAACAGGTAGTGGCTGTGGTCAGGAGGGCTTTTGCCCAACTTCGGGTGATTCGCCAGTTGCGCACGCTCCTGGACCGGGGCTCCTTGCTTATGGTCACCCACGCTCTGGTCACTTCCCGACTAGATTATTGTAATGCGCTCTACATGGGGCTGCCCTTGACAACCATTCGGAGGCTGCAGCTGGTCCAGAATGCAGCAGCCTGGGTGGTGATGGGATGCGGACGATATGCCCGCGCCTCACCGCTACTTCAGGAGCTGCACTGGTTACCAGTTTGTCTCCGGGTGCAATTCAAGGTGCTGGTTTTGACCTTTAAAGCCCTATATGGCAGTGGGCCAGGATACCTTAGAGACCGCATCGTCCCAAGAGTGTCTGCCCGTCCAACCAGAGCAGACCGGAGAGGCTCTCTAATAGTGCCATCAGCTAGGGGTGCACATCTATCCAGCACCCGAAGGAGGGCCTTCTCCGTGTCCGCACCAACCCTCTGGAACCTCCTGCCAACAGATCTAAGACTTCAAAGAGAATTGCTGCCCTTCAAGAAAGGATTGAAGACCTGGCTGGCAGGGCAGGTGTGGGGCCCGAATGGGAAACGGTCCCTGCCTGCTGGCTTATGTAAACAATTAAGAACTCTCTCTTCTTCTTTTTATAGTGGGTGGGATGGGGGGGGGGGATATGGGTCTTTTAAAGTGGGTGGGATATGGGTCTTTTAAAGTGTTTTTATGTGTTTTTAGAACTTGTTGTAATGCCGCCCTGAGTCGGGTTCTACCTGAGTGGGCGGCATATATATAAATATGACTATTAAATTAAATTAAATTAAGTGAATGAAATACGGGGGGAAATTAAAATTATTTAATTATTTAAAAAGCTACTCCAACTAACTTGAGCATCAGAAATTTCACAATGTAAACACAAAAAGAACTGCTCCTACAGAGTCCTGTATCTAAAAAATGTATTTTAACAAAAGGCAAAAGCCGGACAGGTTTTCAAGAAGCATCCATCCATGGAAACTGAGGAAAAATCATGGGGATAAAAATATATATATTAAAGAATATGATTTTAGCAGTGAGACTTAAGATGCCAAAGAAAAATGGCTTCTTCATAACTACTTGTTTCTAGGTAAAATTGGTTCTACACTGATTAAATATTGAACAAAAATATTGGTCATTTTTCTCTCTTAAGCCAGAACCTTGATTTAAATTCAAAACTCAAAGATTCCTCAGTTTTCAGCAATAATATTTCTGACCTAGCTCCTACGAAGCAGAACTCCAAGGGGCCAACCATCACAGAAAATCTTAGAAATATGGCTCTACAACAGTGATGATGAACCTTTTAGAGACTGAGTGCTCAAACAGAGGGGCAGGGTGACTTTGTGCTAGGAGGGATGAAGCACTCTCACTGGGCTGTTGGGTAGAGGGGCAGGGCAACCTCTGTGGAGGGGGAGGGAGGAAGTGCTCCCATTGGGCTGCTGGTCAGAGGGGCAGGACAAACTCTGTGCTAGGGTGACAGCACACATGCCAACAGGGCTCTGAGTGCCCCCTGGCATGCATGCCATAGGTTTGCCACCACTGTCCTACAACATCTAACCTTCCCCTACACAGAAAGGACAGCTAAGTTATACAGGTCTAGTCAAGAGAAAAATCCAATTCAGGAACATATTGTTCTGCAAATTAGATGTTGATGTTATGTACGTTCAAGTTGCCTCCAACTAATGGAGACCCTATGAACGAGAGATCCTGTTCTTGATAGCCCTGCCCAACTTCTGCTAGTTATACTCTACAGCTTTTTTAGGGAGTCAATCTATCACACGTTTGGGCCTCCTCTTTCTCAGCTGCCTTCCACATTCCCCAGCACAATTGTGTTTTCCAGAGTCTTGACTTCATCTCATGATGTGCCCAAAAGTAGGACAATCTCAGATGTATCACTTTTGCTTAGAGAGATAGCCCAGGCTCAAATTGCTCTAGGACCCACTTGTTCATTTTTCTTGTGGTCCTGGGTATCCACAAAGCCATGAATGTACAGTAGCTTTAATCGCTATGTTAAAGTTCTCTTACTTTTGTGCCATTTATTGATGGCACAATTTTTCCAACTGACTTCTTTAGTGCTTAGCCAATGTCTCCACATCTAGGAATGTATGGACCTTCCTTCTTCTGTGGCTTTGATATCCATTGCATCTTCCTCTCTCGTTGAACTTTCTTCTGGAAGCACTACAGTTATGGGTCTCATGCTGTCTCCTTCATGATTTTGCTGAGGTTGGACCAACAACTCCTGAGAAAAGTAACTCTTCCCGGACCCCAGCTTCTCCCTCCGGTGGATTTCCGTGTGCTTTGTGAGATATCCACCATCACTGAAACTCTTCCCACATTCCATGCATTTATACAGTTTCTCCCCTGTGTGGACTCGCTTGTGTTTATTAAATGAACTCCGCTCATGAAACTGCTTTCCACACTCCACGCATGTGTAAGGCTTCTCCCCTGTGTGGATTCTCCCGTGACTTGTAAGGGTGCCCCGGTGGTTAAAGCTCTTTCCACACTCCAAGCATTTGAACGGCCTTTCCCCTGTGTGGATCCTTTGGTGGGAAGCAAGATCAACAAAACTCTTCCCACATTCTGTGCACACATGTTCCTTCACCCCTGTGTGGGATTTATGGTGCCGCTTACAGGCCCCACGGTCATTGAAGTGCTTCCCACACTCTGCACATTGATACGGCTTCTCCCCCGTGTGGGTCCTTTGGTGTGCCTTGCAAGCCCCGCTGTCAAAGAACCTTTTCCCACACTCTAAGCATCCGTATGGCCTCTCCCCTGTGTGGATTAATTTATGTCTCTGAAAGGCTCCTCTCCCCCCAAAACGCTTTCCGCATTCAGGGCACATGTAGGGTTTCTCGCCCGTGTGGGTTCTGTGATGCCTAGACAGGGTTCCACTATAGGCAAAGTGCTTCCCACACTCCAGGCATTTATAGGGTTTCTCCCCTGTGTGGGTCCTCTGATGTCCGATAAGATCAGTGACACACTTGCCACAGTCCAGGCACTTGAAAAGCTTCACCCCCGTGTGAACTCTCTGGTGAACGAGGAATTTACTGATTAAGCTGAAGCTCTTTCCACATTCCATGCACTGATGTGGTCTGTCTGCCGCATGGACCCTTTTATGCAAGGTCAGGCTGCCTTTGGCACTGAAGCTCTTTCGGCACTGGGTACATTGGTAAGGCTTCTCCCCTCTGTGAGCTCTTTGGTGAGACAGAAGATTGCTGCTGTGAGTGAAGTTCTTTCCACAGGCCAGGCATTCATAGGGCTTTTCCCCCGTGTGGGTCCTTTGATGCGACGTGAGATAAGCTTTCCTATGGAAGCTCTTGCCACACTGCAGGCATTTGTAGGGTTTCTCACCTGTGTGGCTCCTTTTATGTAAAGTCAGGCTACTATTCACAGTAAATCGCTTGCCACACGTCAGGCATTTGAAAGGTTTCCCCTCCAAGTGAACCCTTTGATGATAATGAAAGCCTCCTTTCTGACTGAAGCTCTTTCCACACTCTGGGCATTTGTAGGGTTTCTCGCCAGTGTGGGTCCTCTGGTGTAAATTAAAAGTTATTCTGTCACTGAAGCTCTTCCCACATTCCATACATTTATGTGGTCTTACTCCTGTGTGTGTCCTTTGATGAACAGAGAGTTGACTGCTCTGGCTGAAGCTCTTCCCACAGTCCATGCATTTATAAGGTTTCTCACCTGTGTGGGTTCTTTGATGGTAACGAAGACTTGAACCCCGACTGAAACTCTTCCCGCACTCCCAGCATTCGTATGGTTTTTCTCCGGTGTGGATCCGCTTGTGTTTGTTAAAGGAGCTTTTCACGCTGAAGCTCCTTCCACATTCCACACAGTAATACGGCTTCTCCCCGGTGTGGGTTCTGTTGTGTACACTAAGGCGACAACTCCGACTGAAGCTCTTTCCACACACCAAGCAGTTATATGGCTTTTCCCCTGTATGTGTCCTCTGATGGGAAGTAAGACTGTCAATTCGTCTGAAGCATTTCCCGCATTGCCCACAACTATAGGGTTTCTCTCCTGTGTGGACTCTCTGATGTATGGTAAGAGCATAACTCCAGGTGAATTTCTTTCCGCACTCCAGGCATTTGAATGGTTTTTCCTCTGAATATGTCCCATCACGTGAGGCATGGATTAATTTATCACTGATATCCTTTCCGTACTCCTGAGTCATCTCTACTATGACACTTCTCTGATGTCTTTTATTGGTGTGTATTTTCTCGTAGAAACCACACATTCTGTTTCTTTTCCCTATGTCGTCTGCAGAAAGTGCCACAATTTCATGAACAGCCACATTTTGAGAAACAGAAGGTTTGATGGGCCCATTCCTTGATTGGCTTCCTTGGGGCCTTTTCCTCGCACTTTGATTTCTTAAGTTTGCCTCAGCTGGCTTGCTAGAATTCCCATCACTCTGATCACCACCTAATTGGGAAAAGAAAAAATGTTATTAAAAGCCAAAAACCTACTGACCTCAACCCAATTAGTTCTTTCCTCTAAAACAGGGGTTTTCAATGTTTTCCAGCCATGGGTCAGACCACACACCCTCAGACAGCTTAGCGGGATGGACTGGTGCCATAACACGCATCTTGTAAATGATAGCTGCTGACTCGTTTATGGCTGTAGCAAATGCATTTACAATGTCCGCGGACTCATTTACAGCTGCATAAACACATTTACACAGTCATAAATGAATCTTCCAGGGGCGGCGGTTGGAGCAAGGTTGGGGGTGGATTATTTGGTGCCACAGGCCAGATCTGGCACATGGGACATAGGTAGCGATCCTCTGCTCAAAGAGATACTGTCTTTTTTAAATGTTGTGTTAATATCTGTGTTAAGAGACTGTGGTGGCTTAAGTGGTTAAGATGCTGAACTTGACAACTGGAAGGTTGGCAGGTCAGCAGTTTGAGACCTGAGTACTGCACAACAGAGTGAGCTCCTGTCTTTGTCCCAGCTCCTGCCAACCTAGCAGTTCAAAAGCAAGGAATTGCAAATAGGTACTTCGGTGGGAAGGTAAACAGCATTCTGTGTTAAAGCATGCCTGCCACATGTCCATGAAAATGTCTGCAAATGCAGACAGCACTAGTTCTTGGGCTATAAGTAGAGGTGAGCACTGAGCCCTAGAGTCAGATACGACTGGCTTTCGAGCAAGGGTGACCTTTACCTAATATCTGTGTTATATTGGGAATATATCACTGTCTTGGTCAAATACACAAGGAGGAAGGAAACTATTCAGGGAATGGAAAGGGTGGGGGTTAATATTCCAAAGAATGGTGAATACAACTTACTGGGAAATACAGTGAACCTCCGCCTAATGATGCATTCGAATAGCGTCATTTTCGATTAACGACGCTACCGACGCACCACACGTGATCTCCCACACAATGACAAAAAATGTTGTTGTGCAAATAACGACGTTTTTTGTCGTTCTGCAGTAGATCTCCCATAGAAAACCGCATAATGACGTTTTTTGCATAACGACGCTATTTGGGGAACCAAGTGACGTTGTTATGTGTGGGTCTACTGTAGATCCATACTAGGTAAGGATGCAGGAAATCTACAAATGACAAGTTAATAATAAAAGAGGCAGCTGGAAGGGAAAATCAATCGTTCAATACCAATGCTCAGTAAACTGAAAACAAACAAGATCAGCTTGAACTTTTAGCATTAGAATGCAAATAGGTCCTTAACCATTAATACTAAAATATGGTGAAATGAAAAACACAATGGAAACCAATAATGTAAAGGTATAACTTACAAGGATAGGATATTTAGGGGGGGATTTTTGGACTACCCAAGCCCCATAATTCCCCATTGCGAGAATTCCATCATACAAGCAATACATTTTAGTAAATACTAGCACATTTTGCCCGGCGGTGCCGGGCTTTTTAAAATTGTGTTGGATAGTAAAGGGTTCCTTTTTTTTTTCTTGAACCAATGGTGCTGTGCTTTTTTAAATGGTGGTGTAAGGTTTTTTGTTTTTTTGGCTTTGAGGCGCTGCGTCCGCCTGCGGCGGACTTGCGCTCCCAGTGGGGGCTTTTTTTTGGCTTTTTTTGTGTGCTGCCTTCCTCAGTGCCGGGCTGTTTGAAGTGGTTTTTTAAGGTTTTTGTTTTTTGTTATGAGGTTAGTGTGTTATTTGTGTTTGTGAAAATGTTTATTTTTTAAACTGTTTTAAACTGTGTTGTTATGTTGTTGTTTTTTGGATTTTAAAAAGGTTAGGTTGTTGTTGTTTTTTTAATTATTGTATTTTTAAAAAGAATGTGTTACTTTGTGAATTTTTGTAAATTGTTTTATTTTGGATAATAATTTTAAAAATGTGTAAATTTATGTTTTTTTAATTGAATGCATTTTACATTTTTTATGGAAAATTAATTTTTTTATTTTATCTGTGATTTTTTTTTGATTTTTTCGGATATTTTTAAATGTTTTTTGAATTGATTACCCTATTTTTGGGGATTTATTGAATACTAGCAAGGGTTGCCCGGCGTTGCCGGGCTTTCCCCCCCGTGTGTTTTAATAAAAAATGAACCAATTTTATTTTTGCAATAGTTTTAAATTGTGTTGGAAGGTTAAATTGTGTTAATGTTTTTTAAAAATTGCTTAGTCTGTAATTTTAAATTTTTAAATGTTTATTTATGTATTTTTTTGGCTTGGCTGTTATTAACTGGGATCTGATTTTTTGGTTTTTTTAGGATTAATAAAAGAAGAAAGTATGATATAATTTTTTCAAATTGTTTTATGTAAGTGAATAATGTTTTAGTTTTTTGAATTTTTTAAATTAGTTGTACCGTAGGTCATAATTTTCATAATGTAATAGTAAATGTTTTTTACATTCCTTGGTTTTAAAATGTGTTTAGATTTTTGGAGTTTAAATTTGAGTTATAACTCAGCACAGGAGTTTTAAAAGTTTCTATTGTATTTTATTGACATATGTTTTAGTGTAATTTTTTTAACTTGTTTTTATTGGTGTGACCTTTTGTGTAAAATTGTGAATTTGTGTTATGCTGTTGTGTGTTTTTGAATTGTTTTTACTATTGTGGCCAGCAGGTGGTGCTGGTAGGGGTTATTGTATTTTGACTTTTTCTTCTCTCCTGGCCTCTGGGTGGAGCTTCTTCTTGGAAGTAGTCTCTTTCTTTATTCATTTGTTTTTCAGTCCTGGTGGTGGTTGCACATGTTTTGGTAAGCTTGCTTGTTTTCTTTGTTTTGTGTGTGTGTGTGTGTGTGGGGGGGGGTTGGAATTTGTATTTTTTGTCTGTTTGTTTTGTTTTTGATTGTGTCCTTGTTTACTTCGTATTGTTTTTGGTGTTTTTGTTTTTGTGTATTTTTGGATGTGTTTGACTGTTTTTAGTTATGTTTTAAAAAGATATTTATTTATTTGGTGTTGGGGATTGGGGAAGGGACGTGGTCATTGGGGGTTAGGAAGGGTGGGCTAGGTGGTGGGGAGAGGGGCATGGTCGTTGGGGGTTAGGAAGGGTGGGTTAGGTAGTGGGGAGGGGGGCATGGTCATTGGGGGTTAGGAAGGGTGGGCTAGGGGGGGTCGTTGGGGTTAGGAAGGGTGGGCTCGGTGGTGGGGAGGGTGGCTTTAGTGTGTTATGGTGGTTTGTTTGTGTGGAGTCGTGAAAGTAGATCGGGTTTCCCCTTTAATATCTGTGGGTGGGGGTTGCGACCCCCCTCTCCGCTGCCTTCCCTAGGGTTGGGAGGTTTGTGGGGAGAAAAGGGCTATATTGCCCCCACACTTCTGGAACCAAACGATCAGGCAGACTGGATGGAATCCCCACCCCCACCCCCTTCTCCTTTAAAGAAGTCCGTTTTTAAAGAGAAGAAAAGACGGAGTTGTTTGAAGGAGGGGGAGGGGTGGGGGATCGATCCTCTCTGCCTGTTCGTCTGTGTCCAGAAGGGGGGGGCAATATATCCCTTTTCACCCCACAATCCTCCCAAACGTAGGGAACCCAGCGAAGAGGGGGATCGCAACTCCCCCACCCCCTGATATTAAAGGGGAAACTCCAGTCGGCAGCTTCAGGCTCTGTTGGTGAGGGAAGGAAAAGGAAAGCCGGCTGGTGTGTGCTTGGCTGTGACTTGTTTTTCTTTTTCATTTTTCGGGCGCCGTTTTCCTCAGCGCTCTGCCGCTCATGGCGCGCAGGACGCTGGGGCTTGTAGTTATGGGTTGCTGCTTTGTGTTTGTGCTGCGTTTTTTTAAAATGCTTTTCTTTCGATTGGCTGCGGCGCGTTTCCGAATGATGCCCCGTGCGAGAGCCTCTCAGCCTGATTGGCTCTGGTGCGGCGCGGCGCAAGGAATGTTGGGAAGTGACGTTGTTTCCCTTTCTTCGCGTTTGTGGGGCTGTTGCCCCACTGCCAGTTTTTTCAATCCTTCATTGACCTGCATACCCAGATCGGCCGTGTGCACGAAGGGTGAGTGCAGGCAAGTAGGGCGAGGCATAGCAACCTATAGCCAGTTCCAACGGTGAACCCTTGGATTTATAGGTTAAGATTTTGGAATATTTTGGATGTTTTTTCTCCTTTGGCCACTGGGTGGTGGTGTTGAGCAATTTTTTGGAATTGGGTGAGTCTCTTCTTCTCCTCATTTCATTTCCGGGTTTCATCGGGGCAAGTCGTCTTTTGGTAAGTTCTGTCCGGGTTTTTTTTAAGGGTTTTTTTTTGGTTGGGGGGCATTGTTTTTGTGTATGGTTTTGGGTGGGGGTTTGTGTGTGTGTGTGTGTTTTTTTAAAGGGGGGGTTGGGGGCATTCTTTTTTTGTTTAGGGTTTTGGGTGGGGGTTTGTGTGTGTGTTTTTTGAATGTTTTTTGGTTTTGGTTGGGGGTTTCTTTGAGTGTTTTTGGATTGTTTTTGTTGCGTTCTTTTTTTTGGGAGGGGGTGCCTTTTGTTCTCACAGGCCGTGCTTGGTGGCTCATGGGAAGGAAGGGCACTTGCGGCGGGGGTGCCTTTTCTTCCCATGGGCCATGCTGGGTGGCCCGTGGGTAGGAAGGGCACTGGCGGCGGGGGTGCCTTTTCTTCCCATGGGCCATGATGGATGGCCCTTGGGAAGGGAGTGTTGTTGCGGGGAGGGTGCCTTTTGTTCCCACGGGCCATGCTTGGTGGCCCGTTGGGAAGAAGGGCAGTTGCGGGGGGTGGTGGTGGTGGTTTGCTTTTATTTTTGGCTCGCCGGCTGGCCCTTCGAACGGAAGGGCAGCCGCGGCCAGGGGTTTTTTCCCCCCCACGGGCCATACTTGCTGGCCCGTGGTGAAGAAGGGCAGTTGTGGGGTGTGTTTTTTTTATTTTGTTTTTCACGCGCCGCTGGCCCTTCGAACGGAAGGGCAGCGGCGGCAGGTTTATTTCCCCCCCCCCACGGGCAATGCTGGCTCGCCCGTGGGGATGTATGGCAGCGGCGGCGGCTTTTTTTTTAGTTTTTATTTTTCGCGCGCCGGCTGCCTCAGCGTTCTGCGCGCAGGATGCTGGGGCTTGTAGTTTTTGCTGTGCGTGTTTGCTGTCTGCGGCGGTTTATCCTTTGCGGCTTTTTTTTGATTGGCTGCGGTGCGGTTTCGAACATTCCTTTTGCCGCGCCGCTCAGCCTGATTGGCTCTGGCGCGGCACGGTGAAAGGAACTTTGGGAATTCAAGTTCCCTTTTTTGTTTGCGACTGGGGGGCTCCTGCCCCCGGGTCGAAAATTTCAACACGACAGTTACCTGCGAACCCCGTTCGGGCGAGTGAACGGAGGCTCGGATGGGGCTAGTGGGGCCTGGTGCAACATCCTTTGTCACATTCCAACGGTTAACGCACCATTTTATAGGTATAGATAAATGCTCATCTCTGTTTATACCCAAAGAGCCAGCACTGACTGTGTGTGCATTTTCATGGACATGTGTCAGGCATAACTAAACACGGGATTGCCCAGAATGCTGCTACCTTCCCACCAAAGTGGTACCGGTTTATCTACTTGCAATTTCTTGCTTTCAAACTTCTAGGTTGGCTGGAGCTGAGACAAGAGCTCATTCCATCGCGCAGCACTCAGGTCTCAAACTGCTGACCTGCCGACCTTCCAGTTGTCAAGTTCAGCATCTTAACCACTATGCCACCACAGTCCCACAAGACATTTTACAAGTGTTCACATTTTAAATGTGTTCAATGTGTGAGAAATGGTAAACAAGGAATTTGTTAGACCTTATCTTTTTTTTGGCAGAGAAATACAGTAAACCCCCGGTTTGCGACGTTTCTTGGTTCCCAATGTTGCATCACTAACCGGGAAACGTCGTTAACCGGGAAACAGAAACCTGCAGCAGACAAAGGGGTTTACCCCGGGGTTTCTGCTTGCAGCATCGTCGGAAAAGGTCCGGTGGGGTCGGAAACAGCTTGGATCACCTCCCCCAGCCTCCCAGGGGTGGCAGGGACCCAAAAATGGGTGGAATAAATCCCGTCACGATGTTTCAGGATATGAAACATGGTGCCCTCGGTTAATGATGCCGGATTGTTAACCGAGAGATGACTTTTCCCAAAAAGTCACGTCGTTAACTGAAAACGACTTTAACCGAAGGCATCGTTTACCAAGGGTTTACTGTATATTCAAATAGTGTGCAAATACAATACTAAAAACATTTGACATGTAATAGGGCTTGAGCAATCCCATTTTAAGATTCCCCACTCTCAGACAGCCAGTCACTGGAGGAGTTTACCTAAAGAAAAAGGCCTTTGCCTGCTTGTGGAAGGACAGCAAAGACATGACCGGCCTGGTTTCCAGTGGGAGGGAATTCCAGAGGCTGGGAACAACAACAGAGAAGGCCCTCTCTGGTGTCCCCCCCCCCAAATGCATCTGAGAGAATGGCTTCCCGTGATTATCACAACACTTGGACAGGTACATAAAAGGGGATACAGTTTTTGAGATGGCTTTGCTCTAAAATACACCAGACCCAAGCCATATAGGGCTTTTATTGATTAAAGCCAGCACTTTGAATTTCAGAGGTCAGATATTCTTTGATAATTTGGATTGCTGCATGAGAAAAGGTTTGGGCCTTGATGGCCTTATCTCCCCTACATCACTTGGAGGACCCTGAGTAGGTTGAGGGTTGGAGCCCCTAAATGCAAGACCAACATGCTCAAGTGGGGGATGCTGGCATACAACTGTTGTGGATTGGATCTGTCAGATTCTCACTTTTCTGCTCTTTTCATACAGGCCTTTCTGTGGCCTGTCTTTCCCTGCCAATTCTCTGAATGAGGGGTCTGGAGGGGCCAGAGCAGTATAGTCTAAACTCTGATAAGTCTGCCCTGGGAAATCAGTCAGGGCTCTTCTCTGTGTAAGCTTGCTAAACCACAGGAATGCTGTGTAAGCTTGAGGTACACTGCCAAGAAGGCATGTCTGCCTCTCACATGTATGTTCCCCAGGCTGAAGGCATGTTTGTTCACTTACATGTTAGCTAGAAATCTATGTTTAGTCTTTCTAATGCAAGTAAGAACATTTCATTCCCATGGGATGAGGTCAGAGGCTCTCATGCTCTATCATTGTGGTTAAGGGGCAGTCCTTAGAAAATCCCCTAAACTGAACACACCTCTAACCAATCAGACTAATCTCCACCTTTACTCTAAGGGTGAGGTAAAGAATAGCACATCCTGATAGGACACTCTTGTCCTAACCAGGCCCAGCTGGGTGGAGACAGGAGGCTCCGATATGAAGGGCTGTAATTCAATTTCAAAAAGCTGTTGGGGCTCTTTGGAGGCTCTTTGAAAAGACTTTTGGGGAGACTCAGAATGGAGTTGTTCCTGAACAGGCTTTTATGTGACAAAGATGGGAAATAGAATGGATTTCACCATGGAATGGTCTTAGAAAATATCCTGGTTGGACATCTCAACACAGTCATTTTTCTGAGGATTGGAGAGTTAGACTTAGCCATTTTTATGGAGATGGAACTTTGCTGATTTTCTTCTGTACATCTATGCTTTTCTATTTTATGGAAATATAAAATAAAATCTATCTTGTACTTTGTATTTGGACTTGAATTTATTTGCTCCCTGAATGCTTCCGCTCTGCCTGTGAGATTTTCAGCACTTTTGGCCAAACAGCGGTCCTTTCTAAGCCTCTCTGAAACGGTGCACCGCAGGCAGCCACTTTTTGCGCGTGCATGCAGAGAGGCCCATTGGAAGGCTGGAGGAAGAAGTGTGGTGGAAGGGCAGGCAGAAGGCTCCCCCCCTTTCCCCTTCCATCACGACAACAACACACAGTGTGAATGTGGAAAGAGACACAGAGTCCAGTTCATTTACTGGTCTGCCGATTCCTGCCAGAGACAAGTACCGATGGGGACTTGGACTTGGGCAATGACAAAGTGAAGAAAGTTGCTCCATTTTGGCAGTCAAGGGTTTTATCTGGACACGAAAGAAGAAGGCTCCTTCTGACATTTTTATTCTGTAATAATAATTTTGTGTCAGAGATTACTCTGGGTTGAAAGGAATATTGCTGGAGAAACTCTCTGCTCAGGGGACGCACAAATGAGGCTCCTTTCATGTCCCAAAGTGCAGCCTAAGATATTGAAACCCAAGACCTTCTGGTCTCCAAATTCAGCACCTTAACCACTAAGCCACCATTCTGTGATGTCACAAGAGACTACGTCTACAATCTTTGAGAATTCTGGGATAATGGGTGTGGTCCTTGATGACAGGAGATGGACCAGCAAAAATCCACTTTGAGAAAGGGGGAATCAAATGAGACTATGCACAGTGAACAGGCAGGCAACTTGAAAACCATACCAGGAAATTTTGTCAAAGAGGAATCTGTAATCACTTGGGACAAAAAAACAGGGTGACTGCTAAGAGCTAAAGTGGGTTGATCAAAAACCCAGATTAATTTGCCTGTTTTTTTGACCAAATTACAAGCATGGTAGATTGGTGTATGTGTGTCTGCTTCAGATGTAGTTTATCATGTAATGAACTCTCTACACCTATGCTTTGTGCTTTTTTAAATTGCACTGTGGAGACAGGAGATATAGATGAAAAGCAAGGAAACACTCTCAGCCAGGAGTCTTTTAGGACATCACCGTATACCTGCTGGAATATGATCAGTTATGCTATATCAAATGAAAAACTGGTGGGGCAGTGGTTAAACTGCTGTACTGCAATGAAAAGGTTGTGAATTCGATCCTGACCAGGGACCAAAGTTGATTCAGCCTCTTCCATCCTTCCAAGGTCGGTAAAATGAGTATCCAGCATGTTGGGAGCCAAAAAAAAATGCTAATTAACTTGTGAACCACCCAGAGAGTGCACTAGGCGCTATGGGGCAGTATATAAATGTGATTGCTTTGCTTTGACTTGAATTCCTGCAATGGGTAGGAGGTTGGGCTCAATGGCCTCACAAGTCCCTTCCAGTCTAGGATCCTATGTCTGAATTAAGGATTAGGAGGAACTAAATTGTATTAAAACATCAGGCTAACAGGTTGGATACCAAGGGAACACAAAAGACCATGAGGCAGACCCCGAAACGATGGGATGAGCCGATGGTAAAGCTGTTCAGCTAGAGATGGAAACAGAATGCAAAGGATAGAACGTTTTGGTGTTTGCTTGATTCGTTTGGAAACTCCGGAAGGGGGTCCTTCAATGGCCGATGTATGGTCACACTGCACATTTTAGAAACCTACCTTGTGACCAATGCTCTTTCTGAGAAGCCCCGTCAAATAGTTCTTCCTTTACGTCCAGCCGAGATATGAGGTCTGGTTTCAGGAAGTCTTTCAAAGAAAGCAGAAAGCCTATGGTCA
The DNA here is from genome assembly GCA_035047305.1 of Bradypodion pumilum. Classification (NCBI taxonomy): domain Eukaryota; kingdom Metazoa; phylum Chordata; class Lepidosauria; order Squamata; family Chamaeleonidae; genus Bradypodion; species Bradypodion pumilum. The sequence goes on from JAWDJD010000002.1 coordinate 476,792,135, forward strand.
CTTCGTTGCAAAAAAGCTTTAGATAATTTAAACCCAACTAAGATGAAATGAAGTCAAGGCCTTGAATGGGGCAGGAAAAGAACCTCATGGACCCCCAAGGAAGAAAAGCTAAGGAGGTATCTGTCAAGACATAAGAATATAAGAACAGCCTTGCTAGGACAGGCCACAGCCCATCCAGTCCAGCATTCTGTCTCACACAGTAGCTCACCATTTCATTCAGGGTATTCCCAAGCAGATGCCTTCACCTGCTTAGGATTCCCTGGAAATGGCATTGAGAGATATTCTGCCTATCTCTCCAACCGCCAGGTTGTCCTTAAGTATCCATAATTATAGCCATTGATACCCTTGTCCTCCATGAACTTGTCTAACCCTTTCTTAAAGCTGTCAAGACTGACAGCTGTCACCACTTCTTCTGGCAGGGAGTTCCATAGACCAGTAATCCTCTGGGTGAAAAAGTACTTTCTCTTATTTGTTTGAGAACTAGTACCCAAAAGTTTCATCGAGTGTCCCCTAGTTCTAGTGTTGTGCGATAACGAAAACGGTTTTTCCTTATCTACTTTGTCCAAACCGTGCATGATTTTATAAACTTCAATCAGGTCACCTCTTAGACGCCGTCTGCACTTTTTCCAGCTCCATAATATCCTTCTGGAAATATGGCGACCAGAACTGTACACAGTATTCCAGATGGGGCCTCACCATAGATTTATAAAGAGGCAAAATAAAGAGGAGGTGATGCTGTTACTAGCTTGTTCAAAGTCATACTCCAAAGATGAGTTCCTTTTTGCTCTTAGAAATAATCCATAGGGCAAATTATATTTCAAGTGATATGGATGGAATGATTTAAAATCCAAGTATGCATTTCTATCCGTCTTTTTCCTATATAATTTGACCCTCACTTGCCGCTCTGTTGAGATGTAAGTATTGACATCTAAAAATGGAATTGAGACTGCCCCAAAGTTGTGTGTAAATTTGAGGTTCATATTGAGAGTGTTAACCCAATCCACAAATAAAGGTGCCACATCCAAATCATTAACAATAAAGAAAAGATCATCTAAAAAACGTTTATAAAAAATAATATTCCGAAAAAATGGGTTATTTTCCTCTTTAAGGAGAAATTCTTCCTCAAACTTGATCATATATAGGTTGGCCAGAGAGGGCGCTACTGAGCTCCCCATGGCCACTCCTTTGATCTGTAAATAAATTGTTTTACCATATCTGAAAAAATTATGGTCTAAAACTAAATCTAGAAGTCCCAATAAAAAATGTGTAGGGGGGTGTAGCTCATTGCGTATTTCCAAAACCTCATATACTATTTCTTTAATATTGTCCAAAGGCACGTTGGTATAAAGTGCCTGGACGTCCATAGTAATAAAGCCCCCACCCCCATCCATATCACTTGAAATATAATTTGCCCTATGGATTATTTCTAAGAGCAAAAAGGAACTCATTTTTGGAGTATGACTTTGAACAAGCTAGTAACAGCATCACCTCCTTTTTACAACAGAAAGGTTACCCTGATAAGATTTATCAAAGACAACCTAATGAGAGCTAGGGCTATTCCAAGGGACAGATTGCTTCGCAACAATGTTAGGATACCAGAGAATAGACTCCATTGTTCTTTTGTTTTTTCCCCTTTGTCTAATCAAATTCAGAGCATTATCAATAAACATTGGCACATTGTCAACCATATACCAGGTTGCTCCTCCCCACCTCGGATAGGCTTGAGGAAATCAAAATCTATACAGCATATAGTTAAGTAGAACCGACCATACAGTTCGTTCCTCACCTAAGCAAACATTAATAACAGGACATTTCAAATGTGGCCAATGTACGCATTGTTCTTTAGCTTGGCAAACTAGAGTGGTCTCGATCCACAGCAGCAACTATATTTTACATCTAAATCAATACTCGAATTGCAACAGTTCGGGTTGTATCTACCTACTAACCTGTCCCTGTGGATTGGGTTATGTGGGGGTAACTTCCCGGAAAATCAAAACTAGGGTGGGGGAACACAGATCCAAAATTCGGAAACAAAATCTGTCTGCTCCATTAGTCAACCACTTTATTGAAGCAAACCATAATGATCAAGATTTTAAATTTGTGGTTTTGGAATGTATTAAGCAGCAACCTTATTGTCACATTAACATGGAGATTGCTTTAAGACAGAGGGAGAGCTTCTTTATCCACCGTTTTAACACATTGCACCCACATGGACTAAATCAAGAGATTGATTACACTTGCTTTCTATGATTGATCAGCTGTGCGCAAAGTTCTCTTTAAAACTGTTCCTTGAGATAGATTGAATAACGTCCGTCGACACCAAAAGAGTCACAAGGGAGGTCTAGGACGCGATAGAATACTTTAAAACTTTATAAATTGATTCAACACTATAGGTATGTATATTTCTTTGATCCAAGATCATGTATATATGTTATAGATATGTCGTACTTTATATGATGATTAGTAATTGTATCAAATTATCATTTAGATCCCTGAAGAAAACTTTTGAAAAATCCTATATCGAAAGGGTTTTGGATCTTTTGTGTTACTTTAAGAAGATTTCTAGAATAAACTATCGACAAACGGTTCCAGTGGTCTATACAGTACTACGTTTGTCCCCACAATCGGCTTTGTTTATACTCTGATGCACCTTAAACACTGGCAACTACGTGTTGGTTTATTTTTGGTGGATTTCTGCCAAGGACAGCTAAGTCAAGACAGACCCTGGAAGGGGAGTAATCTGCTGGTGAGAGCCTGTTTTGGGCCAGATACCAAGGTTTTGGGTCACTTCAAGGGTCATCAATCCCAGATCACCCAAAGTCTCACACTTTTTCAAGAGCAGGGACCATCTACAGTACAGTACCTGCTAACAGTTCCTTGCCTGTTGAATCCTCATCAAATAGACCTTTCCCTTCCAGCCAGGAGGTGAGGTCCGGCTTGAGGAATTATTTCAAGAAAACAAAGAGACCATTTAGTTGTTCGTACAATTTATATAGGGACTGCGGTGGCTTAGAGGTTAGGACGCTGAACTTGATGGCTGGAAGGTCAGCAGTTCCGTAGTTCAAGACCCAAGTACTGCTCAAGTGGGGGCTGCTGGCGGACAACAACACACTGTGTGAATGTGGACAGATACAGAATCCGACTCATTGACTAGCCTGCCCATTACTGCCTATAAGGGACTGTGGTAGCTTAAGTGGTTAAGATGCTGACTGGAAGGTCGGTGAGTCAGCACTTTGGGGACCTGAGAACTGCATGATGGAATGAGCTCCCACCTCTGTCCCAGCTCCTGCCAACATAGCAGTCTGAAAGCAAGAATTTGCAAGTAGATCAATAGGTGCCACCTCGGTGGGAAGGTAAACAGCGTTCCATGCACTCCGGTATTTAATCATGCCTGCCACATGTCCATGGAAATGTCTGCAGGCACAGACAGCACTGGCTCTTTGGCTATAAACAGAGATGAGCACTGAACCCTAGCATTGGATACGACTGGCTTTTGAGCAAGGGTAACCTTTACCTATACAACTTACTGTATACAAGAAATGTTTAGGCCTTTCCTTCTTCCCCAAAGGCAAGAGCCAGGCAACAGAAGTCAACTCTTGTTCATCAATAGGACAAGACAATCAGGGCCGGCCCTGTCGTTAGGCAAAGAGTGGCACTGGGCTGCCAGGGGAATGATGGTCAAGAAATGTTGGTGGATAATTTAAAACAAAAGTCTTTGAGCTTCTTTTTCTTATGTGTCTAGGTCAGATATGAAACTGCCAAATGAAGGCACCTTTTTGTGAGTTTATTCTGCAGTTCCTTTTACCTGACCTACTGTGAAAAAGATTAGCCGGAGCTTCTGTAAGTCAGATTCTGAGAGTTTAAAATCCAAAAAAGGTGCATTTTAAAAATGGAGTCCACCAAGGTCAGATCTGGTGGAGGGTGGCTTAGCGGTTAAGACACTGAACTTGATGATCTGAAGGTCGGCAGGTCGGCAGTTTGAGACCTGAGTGCTGCACGATGGAGCGAGCTCCCATTGTCTGTCCCAGCTCCTGCCAACCTAGCAGTTCGAAAGCAAGAAATTGCAAGAAGATAAAGAGGTACTGCTTTGGTGGGCAGGTAACAGTATTCCATGTAATGTTGTATTTATTTACGACTTATATGATTTTGTGATGTTTACCTGTTTTGTGAGCCGCCCAGAGTCAAGCAATCGAGGGTGGCAGCATATAAATATGAATATAATAATCCACTTCTTAAGGAACTTCATAAGGAAGTCCTTTGTGCATAGATGCACACCTTCTAACTTCCTAATAGGCTTTTAAATGCTCAGTTTTCAATGATGATGATGATGATGATTAATTTAATTTAATTTAATTTAATTTTCGCGCTTATATACCGCCCACTCGGGTGCAACCCAACTCAGGGCGGTTTACATGGCGGACAATAAATACAATATAATAATACAATGACACGTAATAATACAATTCAATTACATCAAATAAATTCAGGGGAAAAGCACAATATCAATACAACACATAATACATAAGTACACAGCATCAAAAGTAAACCATATTAACAAAATCCCCAAGGGATGAAGCACAGCTCACATCCCATATTGTGCCCAGCCCAACTTCCCCAGCCGGCAAACATCAGCCTCAGTCCCTCTGTCTCCCTCCCTGCCCCCCCCCCGGTGTAGTACTCCGGTGTTTAGTCATTCCTGCCACGTGTTCACAGAAACATCTGCAGACACAGACACTGCTGGCTCTTTGGCTATAAACAGAGATGAGCACTGAACCCTAGAGTCAGATACGCCTGGCTTTCAAGCAAGGGCAACCTTTACCTAGCACAGATTGGGGGGGGGGGTGCCCACTCATTGTTTTGTATGCCAGCATCCCATTAGGTAAAGGTCGCTTTTGTTCGAAAGCCAGTCATATCTGACTCTAGGGTTTAGTGCTCATCTCTGCTTCTAGCCCAAGAGCCAGTGCTATCTGCGTCTGCAGACGTTTCCGTGGACATGTGGCAGGCATGCCTCAATATGGAACACTGTTTACCTTACCACCAAAGTGGTCCCTATTTATCTACTTGCAATTTCTTGTTTTCAAACTGCTAGGTTGGCAAGAGCTGGGACAGAGGTGGGAGCTCGCTCCGTCCTGCAGTAGCCAGGAATCGGACCTTCCAGTCAGCGAGTTCAGCGTCTTAATAACTTGAGCGACTTGAGCCAATTACAGTCCCTCAAGCATCCCGTTTAGCACCCTGATAAACACCAAGGAAGGGTGGGTGATTCATGGGTTCAGCGGTTGTGAATCAAGGCAAAAAAACAAAACAAATCGAACCTTACCCAAGCTGAGAACATTCCTGTAATTCTCCAACATGACCTCCCTGTAGAGAGTCCTCTGGCTACGATCCAGGAGTTTCCACTCGGCTTTGGAGAAATAGACGGCCACCTCCTCGAAGGAGACCCGCTGCTGAAAGAAGAGGAGGGGGGGGGGAAGTGTTGAGTATTTTAGTGCAACCACAGCATGTACTAAAAGTACTCTAATCCTACCATGTTTATCTATCTGAGCTAACTGGAAATAAAGAATGATTTTGTTACCTTTCTAAAACATCTTGTGAAGTGTTTTATTGCTGGACTAAAACAGGGAGAAAAAGCTTTAGAGAACTTGCGTTTCAAACTGAGGCCACGTGAAAACTGTCCCACTTTACTGCTGCTGCATAAAACTCAACAAAAGGCACCCCAAAGAAACTGTTTTCTTGCAGCCTCTCCTTTATATGCTGCAGCAAATCCTCTCGGACTACTCTGACTGGCTAAGACGCTGACTGGGAAGCGGAAGGTCAGCAGTTCGGTTCCCGAGTACGGCAGGACGGAAATGAGCTCCCGTCTTCGTCCCAGCTCCTGCCAACCTAGCAGTTCGAAAGCAAGACATTGCAAGTAGATAAATAGGGACCACTTCGGTGGGAAGGTAACAGCGTTCCGTGCGCTCCGGTGTCTAGTCATGCCTGCCATATGACCATGGAAATGTCTGCAGAAGCAGCCAGCGCTGGCTCTTAGGCTTAGAAACAGAGATGAGCACTGCACCCTAGAGTTGGATACGACAAGCTTTCGAGCAAGGGAAACCTTTACTCTGAAGTCACTTCCCAATATTTCAGTGGCTCCCTCACGAAAGAAGCGTAAAATAGTGTCACGGGGGAAACGCAATCCTCTTTGATTTCATGAGCAAGCCAAGCAGGATCAACCTAAATAAAGAGTCTGGATGGGGAGACCACAAAAGAGAAATTAATTTAATCTGCCCAGAGTGATGCTAGTGTCTGATGGTTGGATAAGAGCATAAGAACAGCCTTGCTGGAACAGGCCACAGCCCATCCAGTCCAGCATTGTGCCTCACACAGTGGCTCACCATTTCCTTCAGGGTATTCCCAAGCAGATGCCTGCTTAGGATTCCCTGGAAATGGCATTGAGAGATATCCTGCCTATTTCTCCAACCCAGAGGTTGTCCTTAAGTATCCATAATTATAGCCATTGATACTCTTGTCCTCCATGAACTTGTCTAATCCTTTCTTAAAGCTGTCAAGACTGACAGCTGTCACCACTTCTTCTGGCAGGGAGTTCCATAGACCAGTAATCCTCTGGGTGAAAAAGTACTTTCTCTTATTTGTTTGAGAACTAGTACCCAAAAGTTTCATGGAGTGTCCCCTAGTTCTAGTGTTGTGCGATAGGGAAAACAGTTTTTCCTTATCCACTTTGTCCACACCGTGCATGATTTTATAAACTTCAATCAGGTCACCTCTTAGACGTCGTCGTTCAAGAGTGAAAAGGCCCAACCGTTGCAGCCTCAGATGGTAAGGAAGGTGTTCCAGTCCCCTAATCATTTTGGTTGCCCTCCTCTGTACTTTCTCCAACTCCATAATATCCTTCTGGAGGTATGGCGACCAGAACTGTACACAGTATTCCAGATGGGGCCTCACCATAGATTTATAAAGAGGCAAAATGACACTTGCTGACTTATTTTCTATACCCTTCCTAATGATCCCTAGCATTGAGTTTGCTTTTTTCACTGCTGAGGCACACTGGGTTGACACAACATGGAACACTGGGATGAAGCAACCAACTCAATCCAATCCAACCCAACCCAACCCAACCCACCAACCACCCAATCTGGCAGTCAGAGCATGAAAAGCCAGTCAGAATGGACCGAGAGCGTGATTTCATGTACCTGGTTCTGCTGACATCCTGCAGGATCGAAAATCAAGACTCCCACGGGGGACTTGATGGAAGTTTGTCGCTTTCCACCCAGACGAAGAGATGACCCAGGTCCTGCCCCCAATGCCATCCTACTACATGAGCGAGTAGGAGAGAGAAAGTTAAACCATACATTTTCTTGGACTTGTGTTAGTAGAAACCAGGGGTTCCCAACCTAAGGCCTATGGGCCGGATCTGGCCCACAGTACCATTCCATGTGCCCTCCAAGGGCATTTGAGAAACAAAATGGCCTCCCTTTTGAAGCTGTTGGGATAAAATGTCTGCTCCATTGTGCAGGTAGGGCAAAATGGCCACCCGGCCCTCAAAGCTGACTGAGAGAGCATGACCCGTCCCCTGACTTGTAAAGGTTGGGAACCTCTGGTATAAACCATGCAAAACATACAGAAAACCGGATTCCAGGTGATGACCCAGGAAGTGTGATGAGAAGACCTTTGGTCTGACTGCATGCCTGGGTCTTCAGGGCTTTTTATATTAACCTAAGAAACCCACCCAAAGCAAATTAAACTTCTCGTTTTGCTATGCTATCTCCAGCCAAGGGATTCCAATTCATTTTCAGAAGGGCAGCCGAGTTTTCCCGGTTTTGGCTGTGGGTCGTCTAGGTGAGTTTCAGGGTCCCTCCCAAACCTATAGCTTTCCAGTGCTAAGACTTAAGTTGAGATTCAATCCCAGGAAAGAAAGCTTTCTTTGGTTGCCTAAAAGGGATTCTATCCCCTCCAATAGATTTATAATCTTTAATGTATTTTTACAACTGGTTTTTATCTGCTACTTTTAATATTATATGTTTATTATTATTTTTTAAATATACTGTAATGATGTAAATATTTGTTAGCTTTTAATACTGTTTGGTTTGATACCAAAAACCTGCTTGGGTCCTCTTGGAAGAGAAAGCCATGGTATAAAAAGGCTCAAAAGCCAGTCGTATCTGACTCTAGGGTTCAGTGCTCATCTGTTTCATAGCCGAAGAGCCAGAGCTGTCTGTGTCTGCAAACGTTTCCATGCACATGTGGCAGGCATGACTAGACACCAGAGTGCAGAGAACGCTGTTTACCTCCCCCCCCCCCCAAAAAAAGTGCTACCTATTTATCTACTTGCAATTTCTTGCTTTCATACTGCTAGGTTGGCAGGAGCTGGGACAGATATGGGAGCTCACCCCATCGTGCAATACTCGGAAATCGGACTCCAACCTTCCAGTTTTCGAGTTCAGCATCTTAACCGCTTGAGCCACTATTCAAGTAACATATTGGTTAAATATATGTAGGTTAGCTAATCCTATTGTTCAGCAATGGGTAAGATCTCTAAAGCCTCTTTAAAGAGAAAGGGTTTCATTTATTTATTTTTAAACAATAGCAATGGGACATCATTATTGCTTTTGCCCATAATTTATTCTGTCTGGTTTATTGTTTATGTTTAATTTTATATTTTACTATACAAAATTTTAACCTCTTGCACACTGCCCAGAGTGCGAGAATATTCCAGACGGGTGGGTATAAATGTAATAAATAAATATTAATTCCGGGTGGCTCTTTCTCCCGGGAGGTAGGATCTGAATGCCCGACCCTCTAAATAAACAAGATTTGGCTGCCCTTTCACGCCTGCCTCATAAACAATGGGGTGTGTAGTTCCATCTGCTATGGAGGCTCGCCTTTCTAGCACGAGAAGGAGGGCCTTCTCTGTGTCTGCTCCGGCCCTGTGGAACCTCCTGCCAACAGAACTTCGCCTCCAGGTAGAGCTTTTATCCTTTTGCAAGAGTCTTAAGACCTGGCTGGCACAGCGGGTGTGGGGGGTGCCTGGGGAAAAAACCACCCTGGCTTGGCTTGTTTAACTATTGCTCGGGCTGTCAGGTTAGTATGCCGTATTGGGAGGGCATTTAAAAATAAATCAATTTTTAAATTTAAAATAATTCAATTTTAATGCTTTTTTACTGTTTTTGTACGTTTTTATTTGTTGTAAGCCGCACGGCGTCGCCTCGGTGAGGGGGCGGCAGCAGAAATACGAGTAATAAATAAATAAATAAATAAATAAATAAATAAACTCAAGCCCATTCTCTAAATGTGAGTTTGGTGGCAGGCTGCAGAAGGCTCAAAAGCCGCCCGGCCTACCTCACACGGCTCTTCTTTGGACCGTTGTTAAGAACAAATAAAGACCAAGGAGGGGAGGCACAAAAGAAGATGAACGACTGACTAAGAGAGTGGAGAAGACCAACTACATCTTACCTTTGAATTGGCCATAAAGTGCTCTAAGCACTAAGGGGCGGTAGAGAAGTGTACAGTAAAACCCCTACTTACGTAAAAAAAAGTCCGTTCCATAGACTTTTGCTTAAATTGGTTTTTAAGGTAACTCGAAGCAAACCCATAGGAAAAATTAAAATTTTTATGTAACTTGAAGCAAACCCATAGGAAAAATGTAATTTTTATGTAAATCAAAGCAAACCCATAAAGAAATGAATTTTTACATAACTCGAAGCAAACCCATAGGAAAAAGAATCTTTATGTAACTCGAAGCAAGCCCATAGGAAATCGTGTAAATCGGGACATGGTTTTAGCACAAAATCATTATGTAAGTCGAATTTTATGTAACTCGAGGCATATGTAAGTCGGGGTTTTACTGTAATTGCTATTGCTACTCTATGTCCCTCAAGACAGTGAAGGCCATTGGGACAAAATTATCTAGCACATATGGCATCCTCTTGTTGGCGTGCTCTAATTATTGTGTGAATTACCCAGAGATTGCTCTAAGCACTGTGGGACAGTACATAAGTATATATATTTTCAAATAATCTGAAACACTTAGCTAAGATTTAGAACACGTGGCATCCTATTAATTGTAGGGATCTGCTTCTGATCTAGAGAAAGGAAGAGAAAAAGAAAATCACACCTGCCTTGCCAAAACTTTGAGTTTCCTCTTTGGGTCCCAAGAAAGCGATCAGTGATCAGCTCAGCCTTATTCCTTCCCTTGGGGGAAAAAGGGGAAAAGTAGATTATTTTGGAGGTTTCTTAAATGAAGGAAAAGAAAAACGTTTCCTTACATTTCGTTCCTTTCACATTTTTATATTGCTATGGAGGTTCATCTCCCTGTGTTTCTCTTTCGGAGAGAACAGGAAAGGTTTGAGAAAGAAGAGGAGGGAGGGAGGGGGGAAAGCCAGGGTAGCCAAAGACTCCCTTTTCTGTTATTTTTACACCAACCCTGCAAAGGAGGCCATTTGTTCTATTTAAAACAAAATTGTGATTTTCTTTTTTATTATTTCTGGTTTCTTCCAATAAAAAAAGGAAAGGGAAAAATAGAAATAATTCCAAGCCATTTTCACACTAAAAATTACAAACATCATCCCCCCCCCCCGCTTTCTTAAATATACAAACAAAAAAATTAGGCAGACAAAAAATTAACAAAACAAGTTCCGCCTGGCTTAATTGATACTTTTTTTAAAAAGCCTCAAATGCAGTATAAACATTTAAAATAAATATTTAAGTACTGAAAAATTTCTGCCAACCTAGCAGTTCGAAAGCAAGAAATTGCAAGTAGGTAAATAGGGACCACTTCGGTGGGAAGGTAACAGCATTCCGTGCGCTCCGGTGTCTAGTCATGCCTGCCACATGACCACGGAAATGTCTGCCAGAAGCAGACAGCGCTGGCTCTTCGGCTTAGAAACAGAGATGAGCACTGCACCCTAGAGTCGGATACGGCTGGCTTTCGAGCAAGGGAAACCTTTACCTTACTGAAAACATCCTTCTATGACCCCAAATAAAGCACAAGCTAGCAAAAGATAAATGTTTCCTTCTCAACAGGGCTGCCGTAGCTCAGTGGTTAAGAAGCTCGCCTTGTTGGCTGGAAGGCTGGCAAATCAGTAGTTTGAGACCCGGGTACTGCATGACGGACTGAGCGCCTGTCTCTATCCGAACCCTTGGGGACATGGAAGTACTGTAGCTTCATTTGGGCGTCTCCTGAGCGGAGTTTCGCCACCAAAAATCCTTTCAACCCAGATTAATTTCTGACAAGAAATTATATAATCACAATATTACAATTTCGTTTTTTCTTTCTTCATCGCATCTTTATTTCGGTTGTATCGCTCAAAAAAACAGGAGAAGGGCTGGTATCCAAAAACTACAACTATTATATTTACATGTTTCTAAAAATTTGCAGACTAAAAAAAAAACCCTTTAGGCCAATTTTTGGGACAACCCACCACCACCACCAGCAGCTTTAAATTGCAAACTCAGCAATATCTCTTCTTTTATTGCCTTTCAGAAGGTAGAAAAAGGACCCTGGAAAGCAAGGATGGGGTGTTTATTTTTCCAGGGGGGGGCATTTCCAGGGGGGGCAGAAGCCTCAACCTCTAGTTCTGGGGTCCCCCTCTCCCCCAACATAAAGGGACCCCCTCCCCACAACAAATCCCACTGGGGTCGCATGAATGCAGCCTCCCTTGTTTGGAGCCCCCACCCCCCCACCCCCCAAAAAAATCCTCATACATTTCTATACATGAATTCTTCCCCCCCCCCTCACTGTTACACCCCCAATCCCAAATTTTGCCCCTCCAAACCCACCCACTCACCCACCCCACTCCCAGCCCCCCTTTCCCCTGCACCAACTTCGCCCTCTTTCTGCCCAGATGCTTGCAAAGAAATATTGGGGAATTTGGGGGAAGGGGGTGAGAGAGAGAGAGACTGGTTTTCTTGTGAGACCTTCCCCCTCAATCATCATCATCATCATCATCATTTCCTTCCTCTCTAGGAAGCAGAGCTCTGTTCTTTTAACACTTTTTTTTGGGAGGGGCAGGTTAGTTAGGAAGGAATCGGACTGCAGTGGCTCAAGTGGCTAAGACGCTGACTGGGAGGCGGAAGGTCAGCAGTTCGATTCCCGAGTACTGCAGGACGGAAATGAGCTCCCGTCTTCGTCCCAGCTTCTGCCAACCTAGCAGTTCGAAAGCAAGACATTGCACGTAAATCAATAGGGACCACTTCGGTGGGGAAGGTAAACAGCGTTCCATGCGCTCCGGCGTCTAGTCATGCCTGCCACATGACCATTGAAACATCTGCAGAAGCAGACAGCGCTGGTTCTTCGGCTTTGAAACAGAGATGAGCACTGAACCCTAGAGTCCAATACGACTGGCTTTCGAGCAAGGGAAACCTTTACCTTTAACCTCTACAGGAAAGCAAAGGGGGAGACAGATTAAAAATTGTAAATTTGGGAGGGAGGATCAGCAGCAAATCATTTCATTCTTCAGGAACCTGGGAATGAAAACTTTTGCATTTTCTGGGGTGGGGGTGGGAGGAATATTGCAACACAATCCCAGGGTTTTCTTTGCCTTTTTGCAAAAAGGTTGCACAGAGATGGAATCCCCTTTTTTCTATTTTGCAAACTTGCACAGCCCAGTCAGCCGAGGGTTAATTTTTTTTTTAAAATAAACCAGAGATACCAGCTTCCTAGACAGGCAGGAAGAGCAAAGGATGATGGGTGGGGAAGGCAAAAGAGAGGCAACACCCCCCCCCCCCGCTTTCCCCCTCCTTTTGATCTCCTAGGAAAGAGCAAAGGAGTGTTTGCACAGCGAGACGTGTGAAGGAGAGGTAGACACGTGTCACTGGGAGGGATCCGGGTTATGTTGCAAGAATACTTTATGTGTGTATGTGGAAGGGGGGCATAGCACATAGCTTTGCATTGGGGGAGGAAAGGAGGGGGGGGGGATTAGATGTTCAGCAGTGGGTGGGAGGCGACCTGACTGGGCTCCCACTCTCACCCATTATCCACACACTGGTTTGGGAAGAGGAAAGTGAATGGGGTGTGTGTGTGTCTCTCTCTGGCAAATTCCCTCACTGCACATTATTATTTTTAAATTGCAAGAGTTCCTCTTGTCCCAGTGTAGGTTTTAAAAATGTCTTGCAAGTTTCCCCCTTGTCTTTTATCAGTGATTCACTTTTTTAAAAGCATTGTTATAGTGCAACCTAGGCACTCCAGATAATAATAATAATAACTTGCAGGGGTGCCCGGCTTCACCCGGGTGGGGTTTGGGGGGCGCAGTCCTATCTCCCGGGGTTGCATTGCTCGGGTGCTCCTTCTCCTGGGCTGGGCTCTGTCCGCACTGCCTGGACTCCTGCCCTGCCAGCTGGCCTGCCTGGCTAAGGGGCAGGGCCTTGTGATGTCACATTGGCTGACCACTCCCAAGGGCTGACCAGGTCTGGGCAAAACATCACAAAGGGCATGACATCACAAAGGCCCAGACTTGGTCAGCCCTTGTGATTGGCTGAGGACTAAAATATCAATTTGGGGGGCATAACCCCCCCCCCATGGGCTTCGGGACCCCAACAGTGACCTGCTCACGTGTGCAAGGTACATGTGTGCCAAATTTCACGGGGTTTGGTCAAGGGGTGCAGCAGCCCATTCCGGATACGGTACCCACACCTTTGCTTTATAGAAGATTTCGTGTCTGAAATTATTCTGGGCTGAAAGGATTTTTGCGGAAGAAACTCTGCTCAGGGAACACCCAAATGAGGCTCCTTTCATGTCTCCAAAAGCTGGGACGGAGACAGGCACTCAATCCATCTCTAAGTGCTGACTTGCCAGCCTTCTTAACCACTGAGCCACTGCAACACTGTCACTCCAGATGTTTTGGACTTCAATTACCAGAAGCCCTGGTCAGCAGGAGTGCTGACTTGGGCTTCTGGTAATTGAAGTTCAAGAACACCTGGAGTGCCAAGGTTTGCCATGTGTGATTGGTGCTAATAATAGATTGTATTCTAATGAATGGACATTGAAGTTGAATTCCTTTGCACATTATATAGGTCCAATGCCCCGCTGATTTTTGCCCTTCCGAGTCCAGAGTAGGGGAAGAGAAGCCCAAACCCCTATACTCCTGGTTGACCATGTATGGGATTTAATCCCTCTCTCGTTTCATACAGAAACAAGTTGCTTCTTTTGCATTGAAAAGAGCTGGACATATTCTAGATTATTTGCCTTCTTGGTATTCCAGGTTTCTGGGATTGTCAATATTTCTGTCCCCCCCCCCCCCCCAAGAATAAATCCATATACTCTTTAGATAAAGGTAAAGATCACCCTTACTCGAAAGCCAGTCGCATCTGACTCAAGGGTTCAGTGCTCATCTCTGTTTAAAGCCAAAGAGCCACACTGTGTCAGCAGACGTTTCCGTGGTCAGGTGGGTGGCAGGCATGACTAGACACGAGAGTACATGGAACACTATTACCTTTCCTGCTGAAGTACCTATGTATCTACTTGCAATTTCTTGCTTTCAAACTCCTAGGTTGGCAGGAGCTGGAACAGAGATGAGAGCTCACTTCATCATGCAGCACTCGGGCCTTCAACTGTTGACCTGCCAACTTTCCAGTCCTCAAGTTCAGCAGCTTAACCATTAAGCCACCTGCAGCATTAAAAGGCACAGGTGTGATCCAGGTATGCTTTTTGTTTCATAGGTCAAGGATTCTCAATCTGTGGCCCGTGGGCTGGATACAGCCCGTGGCACCCCCACCACCAATGTGGTGGAGGATGGGCAAAATGGCTGTCTGGCCCCCAAAGCTGTCTGAGGAAGCATGACCCGGCCACTAGCTTTAAAAGGTTGAGAACTCCAGTCCTAGGTCTTTAGATCAGCTCTAGACTGCCTTTGGCCTCAGATGCAAAATCCTCCTGCCTAATGATAGGACTCCATAGGTAACTAGGATATATAATTGCCTTCAACTTCAGCCTTTCTAAAATAGGAAGGGTTTAAAAGACTAGAACGGCTGGATATGTGAGTGTGAAAACCATGTTTTCCCCCTGGTGGCACAGTGGTTAAAGTGCTGTCCTACAACCAAAAGGTGGTGAGTTCAGTCATAACCAGGCATCAAGGTTGATCAGCCATCCATTCTTCTGAGGTCAGTAAAAACGAATACCCAGCATGTTGGGGTTAAATGCTAGTTAACTTATGAACCACACAGAGAGTGCACTAAAAATGCTATGGGCAGTATACAAGTGTGGTTGCTTGTGTGCTGACCCACCCAGGCAGGCACGGGCACCACACAGCGGCGCTACGCAGAGAGTCTTGTTCGAGGATAGTCCAGATATCAAAGTCCAAAAGGCAAGCCAAGATCTGTTTACCGGTAGTCTGAGTCAGTAGTCTAATCCAAAAGGTGTCCAGGGGCAGCATCAGGATTAGTAGAGAAGTCAGGGTCTAGGCAGGCAGTCTGGAGTCAAGCAGGATGTCCATCTTTGCATGAGAGTTGTACCAATGCTGGCAGACCGCAAGAAGCTTGCTTATAAGCCTCCAAGCTAATCGGTATCAGCTGGGAGCCTTCTTTGGTGCTTCCCCTAGCCTGCCTGCATCTCAGGTGTAGCTGTTTCCTGACTGAGTGCTGATCACTGTCAGAGCCAGACTCCTGATCTGACAGGTCAGCTGCTGGGGGAAACAGACTTGGGCCAGGCGCAGGCTGAGATTATTATTATTATTATTATTATTATTATTATTATTATTATTATTATTATTATTATTATTATTATTATTATTATTATTATTATTATTATTATTATTATTATTATTGAGTTTATTTCTATACCACCTTTCTTCTCCCAACGGAGAACTCAAGGCGGTTAACAAACAGTAAAATAAATAATAAAACAAAATACAGAAATGCAATAAAGGCACAAGCAGCAATAATACAATAATCAATCAAAAATACAGTTTAAAAAGATCAATACAAAATACATACACTGTCTCGCCCGGGAGCCCACGCCACCAGATACCGGGAGTGGAGACAGGTGGGAGAGCCACCGCCCACCCACAGCTGACTTCGCTCTCTGGGCCGGCCCACCCAGAGAGCAGAAAAAGGGGAGACGCCGCCGTTGCGGAGAGGGACTCCCTGTCTCACCCGGGAGCCCACGCCACCGGCTCCCGGGAGTGGAGTCAGGTGGGAGAGCCACCGCCCCCCCCGCCCCTCCCCCCCCCACACACAGCTGACTTCGCTCTCTGGGCCAGCCCGCCCAGAGAGCAGAAAAGGGGAGACGCCGCTGTCGTGGAGAGGGACTCCCTGTCTCACCCGGGAGCCCACGCCACTGGATCCCGGGAGTGGATACAGGTGGGAGAGCCACCGCCCCCCCACAGCTGACTTCGCTCTCTGGGCCGGCCCACCCAGAGAGCAGAAAAAGGGGAGACACCGCCGTTGCGGAGAGGGACTCCCTGTCTCACCCGGGAGCCCACGCCACCGGATCCCGGGAGTGGAGAGAGGTGGGAGAGCCACCGCCCCCCCCCAGCTGACTTCGCTCTCTGCGCCGGCCCACCCAGAGAGCAGAAAAAAGGGAGACGCTGCCGTCGCGGAGAGGGACTCCCTGTCTCACCCGGGAGCCCACGCCACCGGCTCCCGGGAGTGGAGTCAGGTGGGAGAGCCACCCCCCCCGCCCCCCCCCCCACACACACACAGCTGACTTCGCTCTCTGTGCCGGCCCGCCCAGAGAGCAGAAAAGGGGAGACGCCGCTGTCGTGGAGAGGGACTCCCTGTCTCACCCGGGAGCCCACGCCACTGGATCCCGGGAGTGGATACAGGTGGGAGAGCCACCGCCCCCCCCACAGCTGACTTCGCTCTCTGGGCCGGCCCACCCAGAGAGCAGAAAAAGGGGAGACACCGCCGTTGCGGAGAGGGACTCCCTGTCTCACCCGGGAGCCCACGCCACCGGATCCCGGGAGTGGAGACAGGTGGGAGAGCCACCGCCCCCCCCAGCTGACTTCGCTCTCTGCGCCGGCCCACCCAGAGAGCAGAAAAAGGGGAGACGCTGCCGTCGCGGAGAGGGACTCCCTGTCTCACCCGGGAGCCCATGCCACCGGCTCCCGGGAGTGGAGACAGGTGGGAGATGCTGCGGGTTGTCCTGGTTGGCCCCCTGGGATGCTTCGCTACCATCTTCTTGTTGTTGGCTAGGATTTGGGGCCAGCCGCGGCAGGCGGCTGGACTTGCCATGGTCTGGTCCTCGGTGGAGGCGAGGAGGCTGGTCGGCTTGGAGCTTCAGGACTTGTGCACGCTTTTGTTCCACTCACCCCCCCCCCCCTTCTGGAAGGACTAAAAGGACTGTGTTGGGTATATTTTTTATATTGTTATTTGACGTTTTGAATTTTTTTTAAATATTTTGTACTCTTTGATGTGATTAACTGATGTTTAGGATTTTATTGTATTGTACCTTATTTGATGTATTGTTAGAAACTGTATTGTAGTGCACATGTAGTGCATATTGTAGTGTGTGTGTGTGTGTGTGTGTGTGTGTGTGTGTGTATATATACTGTAATTTTTGCGGACAGGGATTTGTAATTGTACTTTTGGTGATTGATTTTTGCTGTATTTATTGTGTGTTATGTTACTGTATTTCGTATTATTGTCCGCTATGTAAACCGCCCTGAGTCGGGTTCGCCTGAGTGAGCGGTATATAAGCGCGAAAATTAAATTAAATTAAATTAAATACACAGGCCAGAGGAGCACAAAACGAAAGTCCTCAATTGTGACTGCACAGCAGCAACAAGGAGCCCCAGAACCCCCAGAGCGGTTATAGAGGGGCGGGCGGGAGTCCCTCCATGCACCAGCAGCAGTGTCCTTTTCACCCCTCCAACCAGGCATGGTCGGTCCCCTCTGACCAGGCATAAAATCCTGGCTCAAGGCATCCTCAGGCTCGGGTGCAGGCAGAATTGGGCTGGGCATAGGGAGTGCTCCCTGATCCAGGTCCTCGGAGGAGGGCTGGATCACAACAGCTTTCCTTGCTTTGTTTTGAAATGATTTCTCAAACCAGCTGGAAGGCTGTGAGGAACAGGAGACGAGACCCAGTCCTTTCAAAGATTTAGGAGAAATGTCTGCCTTTTTAGTTGTTTTAGTCTACAGATATGAAAACGACAACAAAACTACCAAGATAAAACCATTGTTTGACCAAGTGGACTTGATCCACGAAAGCTCACATTAAGATTTTAACAGTTAGTCTTCAAGGATCTATAGCGGTTTTTGTTTTGTTTTGTTTATTTCATGATATGTTTGAAATACATACTTAACACAGCTACTATTCCAAAAGATAAAACCAGAAATCCTTGTTCAGTTTCTGTGCAAGTAAAATATTCCTCTTTCATTCTTATTTTCTCTCTTATTAGGTGAGGAACAAAATCATGTGGCACTGCTTCTGACAACATTCAGAGAAGGGGGACCCCCACCACAACTGTAAAGAAGGGAGAAAGATACTGGGAAACCCAAGAGGGAATGAAGGGACACTGATCACAGACGGGAAGGAAGAAATCCCATTCTTTCTCTGAGCTGCAGAAGAAGCGTGAAAGAGTACTCACATGTGACAAAGAAGGGAGGAAGTTTCCCATCAGTAGAAAAATATTCAAACCTCTAAACTTCAACCGGTATTGCCTGCTCCTCGTAGAGGAGGAACCACCTGAACCAATGGCTTGCAAAAAGGTTACCGGTAACCAAAGAAGCGATGCAGAGGGAAAACCATACAGCGGTCGCGAAAGTGGGAAGAGCTTTGGTGGAAGCGGTCCGCTTCTGGGGCGCAAACGGAACCCCAGAGGGGAGAAATCCTACCAGTGCATGCAATGCGGGAAGACCTTCCAGCAGAGCAGTAATCTGTCTTCCCACCTGCGCATCCACACCGGGGAGAAACCCTACAAATGCCCAGAGTGCTGCAAGGGTTTCAACTGCAGGGGATCCTTCATGAAACACCAAAGGACCCACACAGGGGAGAAACCCTATCAGTGCACCGAGTGCGGGAAGCGCTTCAGCGAAAGCTGCAACCTTACACTGCATGAACGGACGCACACCGGGGAGAAGCCCTACGCATGTACCGAGTGCGGGAAGAGCTTCAGCAACAGCGCAGCCTGCACCAACCACCAGAGAACCCACACCGGGGAGAAGCCCTACCGGTGTATGGAGTGTGGGAAGACTTTCAGCGTGAGCCTTTACCTCACGCGCCACGAAAGGACCCACACGGGGGAGAAGCCGTACAGGTGCCCCGAGTGTGGGAAGAGCTTTAACCGGAATGACAAGCTGACCTCGCATAAGAGGACCCACACCGGGGAGAAACCCTATAAATGTACAGAGTGTGGGCAGTGTTTCAGCCATCGGAGTTCCTTGGCCTGCCACCAAAGGACCCACACGGGGGAGAAGCCCTACAAATGCCTGAAATGTGGGAAGAGCTTCCGTCAGAACGTGACTCTCCGTTCCCATGAGAGAACCCACACCGGGGAGAAACCATACAAGTGTGTGGAATGTGGGAAATGCTTTACCAACAGCGGCGCCTACACCAGCCACCAGCGAATGCACACGCGGGAGAAACTCTACAAATGCCTGGAGTGCGGGAAGAGATTCAGCGTGAGCAGCATGCTGATTCGGCACAAGAGGACCCACACTGGGGAGAAACCCTACCACTGCTTGGAGTGCGGGAAGAGCTTCAGCCAGAGCAATTCGCTCTCCTCCCACCAGAGAATCCACACAGGGGAGAAACCCTACAAATGCACAGAGTGCGGGAAGTGCTTCACAGACAGTCGGACACGGAGCAAACACCAGAGGATTCATAAAAGGCAAAAAAACATTTAAAGCAGTTGTGGCGAACCTATGGTATGCGTGCCAAAGGGGGCACTCAGAGCCCTCTCTGTAGGCACATGCACTGTCACCCCAACACAGAGTTCGCCCCGCCTCTCTGCCCAGCAGCTCAATGGGAGCACTTCCTCCCTCCCTCCAGCACAGAGTTTGCCCTGTCCCACTGTTTGGGAACTCGGTTTCTAAAAGGTTTACCATCACTGATATAAAGCATCTGGGCTATTGAAGGAGCTTCTCCGTTAAAATGTGGCTTAGATAAAATAAGTGGAGAGGGCCCCAGTTATGGCTGAACCTTGACCAAATATCACACAACTGGTAGGGGTTGTGACTTATTCAGTTGTGATCTGTATTTTCTTTTTTTATTTTGTGCATCCAGGAAAACTCAGTAAGATTGCTCCATAATGTGTATAATGCACATCTTAGGGATCTCAAATGGGTTCTTCTTCCTCCATGTCTAAGCCAAAATGTGAAACTGCAGAAAAATGAAGCCACCTTTTCATGAGTTCATTCAGTACTTTCTTTCACCTGACCTAGTGTGACAAAGAAGAATAGCCAGCAACACAAGGTTGCCATTACCAGGGTATGCCCGATTGCAGCTCAAAAATGCCACAGTCTTCGAGGAGGCTCTTTCTGTGTTCCCATTCTCAAATGGTTTAGGACAGTGATGGCCAACCTTGGCACTCCAGGTGTTCTTGGACTTCGATTTCCAAAAGCCCAAGGCAAGCACTTCTGATTATCAGGGCTTCTGGGAATTGAAGTTGTTAGATTTTGGTCTGTGTGTGTGTGTGTGTGTGTGTGTGTGTGTGTGTGTGTGTGTGTGTGTGTGTGTGTGTGTGTGTGTGTGTGTGTGTGTGTGTGTGTGTGTGTGTGTGTGTTAGCAGAGAGTAGTGGCGAGGTTTGTTGCAAGCCGGGCAACAAAGGTTCAGTCCATCCAGGCAGTTGCTCAAAACAGACCAAGTAGGTCTGCAGTCACGGTTAGACACCCCGAAGGTGTCAGACAATCCATAGGCTGAGAGTGTGTTGATTTATAGTAGAGTTTCTGCAAAGTCAGTCTCTCATTACATTCACCTGGTCACAGCATTCAGGTACAGTTTAAAGAGACAGGTATCTTATACAATACCATAATATCTGGAGTTCCATAGTTCACCACCAAGTGGTTAGGATAAAGGTTTGCTGCTTCTCCTGACCAGCCTTTCCGGCTTTCAAAGAAGCAATGGTGCGTTAAATGTTAAATCGATCCCAATACACGGGTTCTCAACCTATGGCCCGGGAGCAGGACCTGGCCCACAGCATGATTTCATGTGGCCCACCATACCCGTAAGTGGAATCAGACGCGTTTACAACAGCCATAAAATTCCATGCGTAATTGTGGTTATGTCAGTCGTAAATGCGCTTGCAGCTGTCATAAACATGGAAGCAGGCGCATTTACTTCTGCTTCCAGGGTGTGTGGTCTGGCCTGCTCAGCTGTCCAGGGAGCATGGTCCAGCCCACAGCGTACATGATCCAAAAACTACTTTTAGTGTACCATCAAGTCAGTTCCAAACAGGTGCTAGCTTTCGAGTCCTATGGGGTCCTTGTAGTATTTGCAGCGGCTCCGTAAAGGTATCAGGTAGCCTTGATTTTGAAAAGTTCTGACAAAAAAGTGACATGATGAACAGGGAAAACCAAGGAAGGAGCAGAGCAGAATTGGAAATTGTTGGCTGTTTTCCTCTTTCTCCATTTTGGGATAACCTTTCCAGGATCAGTCTTAGGAATTCTTAAAATGACATAATTCAGTCTTGCCCAATTTGAGTCTTAGGTTGTTGTTTTTTAACGTGAATGGGCTTGAGCGTGCCCAATCGGATAGCACGGAGATCTGTGGTGCTGTTTGTTCTGACCTGAGGGCAAATGGAGCTCAGGCAACCTTCTTGAGATACAATAGTAAAGGTAATGGTTTCCCTTGCTCAAAAGCCAGTCGTATTGGACTCTAGGGTTCAGTGCTCATCTCTGTTTCAAAGCCGAAGAGCCAGCGCTGTCTGCTTCTGCAGACGTTTCCGTGGTCATGTGGCAGGCTTGACTAGACACCGGAGTGCACGGAACGCTGCTTACCTTCCCACCAAAGTGGTCCTTATTTATCTACTTGCAATTTCTTGCTTTCGAACTGCTAGGTTGGCAGAAGCTGGGACAAAGACGGGAGCTCATTCCGCCCTGTAGTACTTGGGAATCGAACTGCTGACTTTCCGCCTCCCAGTCAGCATCTCAGCCACTGGGACAATACTCTGCTCTTAATTAGCCACCATGGTGAAGTGGCTTGAGAACAGTTAACATGTCTCTTCCCCCAACAGTCTATAATGAATTTGGACTGAAAATATGTGATTAAAAGGAGAGCTTAAGATACTCTTTTGTGAGGAAGTTAATTTGCACAAGACATCACTGCCTTCTTTGCCTTGTAAGAATGAGAGTGTTTGTGTTTGTATTTGGTCTGTCTATCTGTTGATCCATGCATCCGTCCATGTCTGTCTGCCTGTTGAGCCATCCGTCCATGTCTGTCTGTTGAGCCATCTGTCTGTCTCTGTCTGTTGAGCTATCCATCCGTCTCTATCTGTCGTTGAGCGGACATCCATCCATCCATGTCTGTTGAGGCATCCAACCAACCATTCAACCTTCCATCCAATATATCGCTCCATTGGCAAACCAGACTTCTGCACTCCAGGCATTGTACAACAATCAGAATAATAACTACATTCAGGGAATGAAAACATTTACAATAAGTTTAACAGGGAAGGGGGTTTGATATCTGTGGGGAAAAAGAGGCCTTGCTTCTTACTAGCTGTGCATTTTTGGATTATATTGTGTACCTATTGGATGTAAAACCGCTTTGAGTCGCCCGCTGGGCTGAAAAATGTGTATAAATTAAACATTATTATTATTATTATTATTATTATTATTATTATTATTATTATTATTATTATTATTATTATTATTATTATTATTATTATTATTATTATTGTGGAGGGGCCTTTTCTGATGTCCTTACAGAGTGATCTTAAAAAGCAATTTTGGGGCTTTTTACTTTATATCTTGCCCATTGCGTACCTTCATGTACAAGGATAGAAGAAGTGTTCATATGTATTGCTTTATATCATGGGTTCTCAACCTTTTCAAGTGGGGTCCAGGTCACACTCCCTCAAACAGGTGAGGGGGCTGGACTGGTTGGCGTGTCCCCACCACCATTTATGGCTGCCATAAATATGTTTATGATGGCTGTAAATGAGACCATGGCCGATTCCAGCAGTGACTGGAGTGAAGGTGGGGGCTGGATTATTTGGTGCTGTGGGCCACATCTGGCCCATGGGCTGTAGGCTGAGAACCCATACTTTATATTTTTTGTTGTATGTGTGTATAAGCACATTATATAAAATATATAATGTAATATATTTTATATAATGTAATATAATTACTAATATTGCTAATATAATGATATATTATTTTTAATTATAAACACAATCAACCAAAATATTTTAAAAATCAAAACAACCACTTTTATGTGCCCCCAACCCCCACTCACGCATACAACGGTGGAGAGAGAATTGGCTTTTTAATTGTTTTCTCATATCCCCAAAATACGTAGTTTCCTACATTGGCCTATCCCCTTGCAACAGGATGTATTCCTAAAACTCCCTATATATCTTTACATCTACAGTATTATTTTTTTGCCAATCCTCTCTCTCTCTCTCACACACACACACACACACAAAATGTATCTCCCTTGTCAATTTATCATTAATATCTGTGTTCCAAATTTCTTTATACTCTTCATTGAATCAAGAGTCAAAGTTGAAAATTGAGTTACACTACTGTATAAGGGATCTTTGGCTATTGCCAACTGCAAATCTTTGAGAGTAAGATAATTGTGCATTTTTCTGTTTTGTATCCAGATGTGTAGGTCTTTCTGCTGAATCTCATTTATTGATCAGTGACCATTAAGCAGCTTTAAAGAGCACAACGGCTGATGCAGAGGATCATGAACTCAACTGTGGATGCAAAAGCCGCATGAATGGTTTATAATTAAAAGCATGAGTTCAATTCAGAGGTTATACAAAGCAGGATCCACACCGTCTGGTATATATAACCCTTAGGAGTACCTGCCCCAGTGTGCATTCAGAGCTCTGCTCATGATCAAAGTTTGATCCCAGTGATCTTGAGGTTGACTCAACCTTCCTTCCAAGCTTGGTAAAATGATTACCCACTGTGTTACAGCAAAAATGGCTTAATGAATTAATACTATCAGGCAGGGGTTCCCAACCTATTTGTGCCACCACGGGCCAGACCAGCTGAAAAGGCTGGTCACGTGGTTCCTCCCACTGTAAATGCTGTAAAACATTCTGGCTGCCGTAAATGTGTTTACAAGAGCTGCGGGTGCATTTACGGTAGGCGCGGGCATGTTTATGCATGCTTGGGCACATTTTACTGCTGTTGTAAACACGTCCACTTCTGGTAGCAGTGAGGGTGGACACAGACCACATGAAATGGTGCTGTGGGATGGGGCTGACCCGGAGGCCATAGGTTGGTCACCCCTGCTCTAAGGACTATGGAGCAGTGTGTAATTAAATAATTTAGTGGTAGCTCTACTCTGCTAATGAACAATTACTGTCTTGTCTGTTGTCTCTCTCTTCACTCGGTTGTGGGACTATGTATATAGTGCCTTCAAGCCGGAACCAACACAGGGCGAACCTAATAGGACTTTTAAGGTAAGTGAGATGTTTTGTTTTGCCAGTCTCACCCCCCAGGGAGATTCTGTGGCAGATCTAGGGAATCGAACCCAGGTCTTTTGAGTCCTAGTCTGTCTGTAGGCCAGTCATATCTGACTCTAGGGTTCTACCCTCATCTCCATTTGTAGCCAAAGAGTCAGCACTGTCTTCTGTCTGCAGATGTTTCCATGATCATGTGGCAGGCATGACTAGACACCAGAGCACATGGGACACTGTCTACCTTTCCCCACTGAAGTTGTACTTATTGATCTACTTGCAATTTCTTGCTTTTAAACTGCTAGGTTGGCTGGAGCTGGGACAGACAACAGGAGCTCGCTCCGTCATGCAGCACTCAGGTCTCGAACTGCTGACCTGCCAACCTTCCAGTCTCCAAGTTCAGCGTCTTAACCACTAAGCCACTGCAGTCTCTAGTCCAGGAGTTCTCAACCTTTTTAAGCCAGGGGGCTGGGTCAAACTCACGTAGACAGCTTCAGGGGCCAGATGGCCATTTGGCACTTCCTGGTGTGGTGGTGGTGGGCACATGAACTGGTTCTGTGGGCTGCATCTGGTTGAGTCTACCTGTCCTAGGGGTTCCCAATCTTTTCAAGCCAAGGGCTGGGTCATGCTCTCTCAGTCAGCTTCGAGGTCCTGATGGCTATTTTGCACTGCCTGCATAATGGGGATGACCATTTTGTCCCAACAGCTTCAAAGGGGTGGCCATTTTGTTTCTGAAATACCTTCGTTTGGAGGGGGCACATGAAATGGTGCCATGAGCCAGATCTGGCCCATAGACCTTAGATCGGGAACCCCTGGTCTATCCAGTAAGCCACATAGGGGTGTCTATATGTTTATGTACCACCCATAGATTTATTACGGGCATCTGAAGGTGTTTGTCCTAATACATGCCTTGTTTCCTTTATTAATATATTTAATCCAGCAGTGGTTTGGGGTGTGGAGGAAAGGAGAGTTTGGCCTCAGTCTTCACTTGCAATTGTTTTAATGGGGAAATGTCGGTTTGAAGGCAGGGAGGCAAAGACAAATGTAGACAGAGCACTCCAGGGGCTAAACAGGAAAAGAAACCAAGCTCTGTGCCCCAGGGAAGAAAGAAATTGGGTGCGGGGGAGCATGCATGTGAAATCCAATATTGAAGGAAGGGGAGAAAAATGACCCAATGAAAGAGATCTGGCCAGGTTATCCTGCTATGGTCCTAGAGTAGACCCTACTGCCAGCAATCGGTGCTTATCATCAGGCGGTGGTTGACTAACCTGACAACCCTGTGGACTAGTGGCCTTGGGTGCTGAACACCACAGGGAAGGGTGATGGTTCCCAAAATGGATTAAATCCCACTTGCATCCATCTTGATGAAGGGCAGCAGCTTCATCAACACTGGCCTGGGGCTGATGAGGACTTTGCGCGCCAAAAGGGCTCAGGACCAGAAAAGTGACTCACGGAACTGGATCAGTGGCATGTATGGGTGTCACACTGTGACGCAGAAGGCAGGTGAAGGGTACAGCATTATATTGCTCCCAGGACAATCCTCATGGCTGATTGCCGTGATGATAGTTAAGAGTCACGACACAATCGAATACAGCACTTGAAGAAGGAAGAGGAGGAGGTTGGAGAGGCACAGAAATGGGAGCCTTGGGGCAGAAAGTAGGGTTGCATTGGATGATTTTGGGTGGAGAAGAGGTTGATGCGTGCAGCCCATGCGCTATAAAAGGGGAATCGTTGTTGTTCAGTCGCACAGTCGATTCCAACACCCAGCGACCCCATGGACCATTGCACGCCAGGCACCCCTCTCCTCCACCATCTTCCTCAACCCGTCCAACTCTGTGCCCATTGCGTCTTACAATACCATCTAGCCATCTCATTTTCTGCCGCCCCTTCTTTTGCCCTCCACCTTTCCCAGCATTAAAGCTTTCTCAAGTGAATCCTCTCTTCTTCTTTGATGACCAAAGTACTTTAGCTTCACCTTCACTATTTGACTTTCCAAGGAGCAGTCAGGGTTGATTTCTTCTAAAGCCGACCTATTTGTCGGAATCATGGCAGGAAGCTTATCGAGAAGCCCCTTTTCACCATGGTTTGGGTGCAGAAAGGAAGCAAAAAGCTGCTCCCCTCAAACTTCCTCCTCTCCTTTGGTCTTATTTTTATTGTTTTCTTGCTTGCTGGTTGTTGGCAACTCTCTGCTACATAGGTAAAGGTTGCTCTTGCGTGAAAGCCAGTCATATCTGACTCCAGGGGTCAGTGTTCATCTCTGTTCTAGCCAAAGAGCCAGCACCTTCTGCGTCTTCAGATGTTTCCATGGACATGTGGCAGGCACATGGAGTGCATTAAACGATGTTTGCCTTCCCAATGACAGAGTGAGCTCCCATCTCTTCCCCAGCTACTGCCGACCTAGCAGTTCGAAAGCAAGAAATTGCAAGTAGATAAATAGGGACCACTTCGGTGGGAAGGTAAACAGCGTTCTGCGCACTACAGTGTCTAGTCATGCCTGCCACGTCCATGGAAACATCTGCAGACGCAGACAGCACTGGCTCTTTGGCAATAAACAGAGATGAGCACTGGACCCTAGGGTCGGATACAACTGGCTTTCGAGCAAGGGTGACCTTTACCTTTACTAAGATACCTTTGGAGCAATTCTTCTACTAAATAAGCCACAAAGGCAGGAGGACCACATATTCTGCGCTAACAGCGAAAGAGGAAAAGCAGGGTTCGCAAGTCTACAGGGATGTGGATTGCCGGTTAACATCACAGCATTGATTTGCCTACACCCATTTCACTGATTTTAGCATTATACATTTAACCTTCTAATTTGTTTTCCAAATAAAATGTGGCAATTGTTGTTTTTGGGAGCTGTCTGGTGGGGGCAGAGGATGGTGGTTAAGAAGACATCTTGTAGGGCGGGTGGGTGGGAATGGAGAATAAGCTACATGAATTGAATGCCTTGGAATAAACGATGTTCCCGTTGACATAATTAGTTCTGTTGGAGTTGAGTGGTGCTGAGCTGTATACCTGAGGGTCTGGATCATAGCTGTTTTAGCCAGGAAAACCCCTTATTTTACCCTCTTTCCCACCGCCATCCCTTATTAATTATACTGCAGTGCCCTATTGCCGCCATTGGAGGGCAGCACAGGATAAGCATAGCTGTCAAGTATCCCTTATTGGCCGGGAAAACCCCTTATTTTACCTTCTTTCCCGCCATCATCCCTTATTAATTAGACTGCAGTGCCCTATTGCCACCATTGGAGGGCAGTACAGGATAAGCATAGCTGTCAAGTATCCCTTATTGGCCAGGAAAACCCCTTATTTTACCTTCTTTCCCGCCATCATCCCTTATTAATTAGACTGCAGTGCCCTATTGCCGCCATTGGAGGGCAGTACAGGATAAGCATAGCTGTCAAGTATCCCTTATTGGCCAGGAAAACCCCTTATTTTACCTTCTTTCCCGCTGTCATCCCTTATTAATTAGACTGCAATGCCCTATTGCCGCCATTGGAGGGCAGCACAGGATAAGCATAGCTGTCAAGTATCCTGTATTTGCCTGGAAATTTCCCTTATTTCCAAATCCAAAACTTGACAGGTATGGTCTGGATAGTTGGAGAAGGCTGTGATAAAGCCTAATAAATTGAGATTCTTGACAAAAACACATATATTCCATTGACTATATCAGGGGAGATTGGCTATGTCATGAGAGATGGATTGACTGTGAGGGGGGTTCCCAACCGTTTCAAGCCATGGGTCGGGTCATGCTCTCTCAGTCAGCTTCGAGGGCCAGATGGCCATTTTGCCCTGCCTGCATGATGGGGGTGGCCATTTTGTCCCAACAGCTTCAAAGGGGGGCCATTTTGTTTCTTGAATGCCCTTGGAGGGGGGCACATGAAATGATGCCATGGGCTGGATCTGGCCCATGGGCTTTAGGTTGGGAACCCCTGAGCTATATAAAAGAGTTAATTGCCATCAGGTCAGCGCCAACCTCTTGCAACCCTGGGAATGAGAGATCTCCAACATGTCGTGCCTGCTCAACTGTTGCAAAAGTCTGTGGTTTCCCTCACAGCCAATCCATCTCCTATTTGGCCTTCCTCTATTAATGCTGCCTCCCATCTCTCCCGGCATTGTTGTCTTTTCCAGAGACTTGCCTTCTCATAGAACAGGGGTTCTGGTTCTATACCTTTTCACGCCATGGGCCGGTCGCATGGTTGAGCGGGCCAGTCACATGGTTCTTCCTCCCGCCATAAAAATTTGCCTGTGGCTGTCATAAATGTGTCTGTGACAGATGCGGGTGCATTTACAGCATTTGAGATTGCCTAACCAGAGGGTTGCCATATGTTGGAGATGACTTGATGGTTTAACAGCCATACCTGAGTCAAGGTTTGGAAAACTTCCTTTTTTTGGGGGGGGGGGAATGCAGCTAATAGTTTGGAGCTTTTCCAAGCTCTGATCGTGGACCTCCAACTCTTTATAAGCTTTTTCATAAGTCGGTTGGGACGGGGGATATAGAGGACTCCCACCTGCCCAGCTCCATGGGACTAATCTTTGACCCAGCCAGAGGACAAGACACACTGCCTTTCTGTTGTGTATGTACAATGTTGCTTTAAGAAATGTATGAATGTAACCTGACCACAATTAC
Organism: Bradypodion pumilum; assembly: GCA_035047305.1. Lineage (NCBI taxonomy): Eukaryota > Metazoa > Chordata > Lepidosauria > Squamata > Chamaeleonidae > Bradypodion > Bradypodion pumilum. The sequence continues at coordinate 476,821,269 of JAWDJD010000002.1, forward strand.
AATGTAGCTCAGCTGTTAAGGAACGCGAGTAAGCTGCCTATAGAGGGCAGCTGCGAGCGTTCAGCTCACATGGTTCACATTCCCCAAATCACCGGCAGCCGCAGGAACCTTTCCCGTGCGAGGATCACCTCGAGAAGATGGGCGTGACTCAGAATGACGTCATGCCGGTAGCAGCCAATAAGCTACCGTGCAACGAGATTCAAATGTATGTACTGCAGTATATAATGAGCTGTACCTCCGCCATTACCACATGTTCATCCTGATCATCACCCAATAAACCTGCGTTTAGCCCTCACTGCGGCTCCTTCTTTGTCTTCCGTGCAAGACACTAAATTGGCGACGAGGATGGGATCAATGGCAAATCCCGAGGTCAAGCCTTACCACTTCGATATCAGCGACCCAGAGCAATGGGAGCTGTACGAGTGCCAGTTTCAGCACGCGATGGAAGCTGCGGGCGTCGACGACGACGCAAAGATGCGCTCACACTTTCTAGCCCAGGTGGGGCCGGCCACGCTGCGCATCCTGATGAACCTGGCGGCCCCCCGGAAGGTGGGCGTGGTGCCCCTCGACTGCATCCTAGAGTTGCTGCGCGATCATTTCCAGCCCCCCGTGTCGATCTTCCCGGCTAGGGTCGCATTCCACAGGCGAGACCAACGCCCGGGAGAGTCAGTGTCCGCCTACGCGGCGGCCCTCAGGCTGGCAGCGGTGCACTGCCAGTGGGAAGACCTGGACACGGCACTCCGAGACCGCATGCTGTGTGGCCTGAGGGACGAGGAGGTCCAGAGAAAATTGATGACCCGCGACTATCGCCTCACGTTCAATGAGGTACTGCGGGAGGCCCAGGCAGCCGAGGCGGCCAGGAGCAGGGTCAGAGTGTTCAAGTCCCGAGGGGCCACATCCGAAAGGGCCAAGTCACCAGTGCAGGCGGCCCGGCGGACATCGGCGAAGACGGCCTGGCGGGCCCCCAAGTCGCCCGCCGGCACACCAGCGACGTCTGAGGAATCGTCCGCGACGGCAGACTCCTGCTCCAGCGAGGACGACGACGTCCAGAGAGTAAAGAAACGCGGGGAGAAGCGACAGACCCGCGAATGGCAAGACCGCCGCTGCGACGGGTGTGGGGCGTCCCACGACCGGATGAGGTGCCCGTTCCGGAAGGCCGAGTGTCACAACTGTGGCCGAAAAGGGCACATCGCCAGAGTATGCAGGCGCGGGCGAGCTGAGGACAAGGGCGCCTCGAGCCACCCCCAGGCACACCAACGGAAGGCGGCCGGCACCAGGAAGGTCTCAACCAGCTACAGCGAGGAAGGCGTGAACCGCGTGGGCCTGGAGCACCGGCGTTTTTTCGTAGAGGTACTGTTACAGGGGCTCCCGGTGAGGATGGAGATAGACTCGGGGTCATCCTATTCCATCCTGTCCCAAAAAGAGTTTATGCTCATTCCCCCAGATGCGCGGCCCAAACTGCGGGCCATGAAGTCTCACTTACGTGCAGGGAAACGGGATCCCAGTGTTGGGGGTGGGGAACTTCAAGGTGAAGTTCAAGAGTTACTCCGAGAAACTGCCCCTAGTGGTACTCAAGGGGGGAAGATGCTGCCTTTTGGGAACGCAGTGGTTTGCTCCCCTAGGGATTGAACTGTCCGGCATTAACACCATCGAGACTGACCCAATGCGGGACGTGTGCAATGCACACCCGGACGTTTTCAAGAAGGGGCTCGGGACATACAAGGGCCCCCCCGGTATCCTTTGAGCTGGACCCAGAAATCCGGCCCATCCGCCTCAAGCCAAGGAGAGTGCCCTTCGCCCTTAAGGACAAGATCGAGGCGGAACTGGACAAATTGGTGGGGCAGGGGATTTTGGTTCCAGTTGATTCGGCGGAGTGCGAAACGCCGATTGTTACGGCTCTTAAATCAAACGGGGAGGTCAGGATTTGTGCGGACTATAAATGTACGATCAATAAGGCCATTCGGCCAAATGCATATCCGGTGCCCGTGGTCAGCCATTTACTGGCCACGTTACATGGGGGGAGGTGTTTTGCCAAGCTAGATCTGGCGCAGGCATATCAGCAGCTCTCTGTAACCCCAGCTGCTGCTGCTGCGCAAACCATCGTCACGCACAAGGGGGCATTTAAGGTAACGCGCCTACAGTTCGGCGTAAATTCGGCCCCCGGGATCTTCCAGTCCGTCGTGGAACGCCTTTTAAAGGGACTTCCAGGCGTCCTCCCATATTTTGACGATGTGTTGATAGCGGCTGGGAGCGAATTAGAGTTAGCAAAGAGGCTAGACGGGGTCCTTTCAGTATTCGAGAAAGCGGGACTTCAACTGAGAAGGGACAAATGTGTATTCTTTGCAAGGGAGGTTGAGTTCCTCGGGTTCAAGATAACCCCGGAGGGCATCAAGCCCTCCGAGTCCAAGGTTGCGGCTGTGCAAAACGCCCCTCGCCCCACCGCGAAACCGGAGCTGCAGTCATTTCTAGGGCTTTAAAATTTTTACCATTCCTTCCTGCCAAGGAAGGCATCCGTTGCGGAGCCACTGCACGCACTATTAAAGAAAGAGGCGGTTTGGCGGTGGGGAGATAGGCAAGAGAAAACTTTCAGGGAGCTAAAGGCCCTTTTATCCTCGGATGCTGTCCTGACCCACTTTGACTCGAGGAGACCAGTAGTTTTAGTCTGTGATGCGTCCCCAGTGGGGGTGGGGGCGGTGCTGTGCCACGTGTTGGAGAGCGGGCGGGAAGCCCCAGTTGCATACTACTCCAGGTCCCTTTCAAAGGCCGAGCGCAACTACGCGCAAACAGATAGGGAGGCCCTGGCCATAATCACGGGAACCAAGAAGTTCCACGATTTCTTATACGGCCGCAAGTTCACGGTGGTGACTGATCACAAGCCTCTCCTGGGAATCTTTACCACAGGCAAGCCCACCCCTCAAATCCTGTCCCCCCGAATGCTACGTTGGGCGATCTTCCTTAACGCCTACCAGTATGAGCTGGTCTATCGCCCAGGGAAGGAGATCTCCCATGCGGACGCGCTGTCCCGGTCTCCCCTCCCTAGTTTAGGAGACCCCGCATGCGAGGTAGAGCAGGACCACCAAGTCCTGCTGATCGAGTCCCTCGACTCACCCCCCATCGTCCCAGCCGACCTCGCCAAGGCCACAGCGGCCGACAAGATGCTGGCCCAAGTTAGTTCCTGGGTTAGGAAAGGGTGGCCCACTGCTCCCCCCGAGGAACATTTCAAGCCATTCTTCAGGCGTGGAGTAGAGCTGTCCCTGGAAAGGGGCTGCTTACTCTGGGGCCAGCGGGTAGTCATCCCCGAGAAGCTGAGGGCCAAGGTACTGAAGCTACTGCATACCAGTCACCCGGGAATAGTGCGCTCCAAGGCGTTGGCCAGGAGTTTCTTTTGATGGCCCCAGATAGACGCGGACATAGAGCGATTAGTGGGCACGTGCGAGAGTCGCCAGAGCTCCTGGCCCGAGGAATCCCGGCTACCCCATAGGGAATGGGACACGGCCCGCGGGCAATGGTCCCGGATTCATGTCGACTTCGCTGGCCCCTTCCGCAGGGCCATGTTTCTGCTAATAGTCGACTCCTATTCCAAGTGGTTGGAAGTAATCCCCATGAACAGCACCTCCTCTGCGGCAACCATTAAACAGTTGCGCAAGGTCTTTGCCTGTTTCGGCCTGCCGGACGTCCTTGTTAGCGATAACGCTAGTACCTTCACGTCTGCGGAGTTCAAGACCTTTATTGAAAGAAACGCCATCAGGCACATTACCGCTGCCCCGTTTCACCCTGCCACAAACGGTCAGGTAGAGCGCCAAGTGCGCACTATGAAAGACGCACTACGGCGCATGGGTCCCGGCGAGTTAAACCTCCATCTGTGTCAGTTCCTCATCTGCTACAGGACAACCCCCCTAGCGTCAGGGCTTTCGCCAGCCGAACTCCTCATGAGGAGACGTCCGGCAACACTTTTTGACCGGATGGACCCGTCCAGGGTGGAGGATGAAGGGAGAAATATAGATATAGGGGTAGGAAGCTCCAAAAGTTTTTTGGTAGGGGACCCGGTTCACTGCAGGAACTACGCGGCCTCCGGGCCAGCGTGGGTACCAGGGACGATCATTGAGCAGACGGGGCCAGTATCCTATAGAGTTGAGACTAGCTCGGGTCTACTCTGGAGAAGGCACGCCGACCAACTCAGAAGACGGGTCACCAGTGACGGGGAATCAGCATTAGGGTCCTCCTCCACCCGCGTTACCTAAGGGGGAGACACGGCGGAAGCCGCGGGTACAAATGCATACCCTGGATCCTCAGCCACAGAGGAGGATACTTTGAAAGAGAGGGATGAGTTTGATTATGATTTGCAGTACCAGGGGGGTGTAGCGGAGTGGTCCCCCACCCGTCCTAGCGAAAAGAGTGGTTTCAGTTCAGCCCCTGGTACCTCCAGTCCCCCCCAGCCCTTTTGTTTTAGAATATACCATAACTCCAGCCCCCCGGAGACAGACACCCCCGAGACAGGCAGCAGGGGGGAATCCGCCCGCCTCAGCCTCTAGAACGCCCGGACAGGCAACAGGGGGTGGCGAGATTCGTGCTGGGGGGACCCCAAGCTCCTCAAGCGGCAGGCAGGGGTTCACGTCCCAATTGTTCATTCCATTCCCGTCCCCCAATGCAAGGTTGTCGCAGAGTCCCCACCGAACCACTAATGAGTCCCCCCTTTCCGTTGCAGGACAGGACTCCGCGGAACCAGGAGCCCCCGGCTCCCCTATGTTAAGTCAAGCGGCCGCGCGCCCCAGACGCACGTGCGGCAAGCCACAATGGTTGAGGGACTTCGTCCCATCCTAGGGGGGAGGAGTGTTGTGTATGTACAATGTTGCTTTAAGAAATGTATGAATGTAACCTGACCACAATTACAATGTAGCTCAGCTGTTAAGGAACGCGAGTAAGCTGCCTATAGAGGGCAGCTGCGAGCGTTCAGCTCACATGGTTCACATTCCCCAAATCATCGGCAGCCGCGGGAACCTTTCCCGCGCGAGGATCACCTCGAGAAGATGGGCGTGACTCAGAATGACGTCACGCCGGTAGCAGCCAATAAGCTACCGTGCAATGAGATTCAAATGTATGTACTGCAGTATATAATGAGCTGTACCTCCGCCATTACCACATGTTCATCCTGATCATCACCCAATAAACCTGCGTTTAGCCCTCACTGCGGCTCCTTCTTTGTCTTCCGTGCAAGACACTAAACTTTCCTATTTATTTTAGTTAAATATTTTCAATGCTAGAGGTATCCCTCCGTGACCACATTCCCCAATGCCCAGATAAGGGAACAATGCGGAATCAAGGAAGCTGTTGCAGAATATCATAAATGGAAATTGTACTGGGCTGGACACGTCTCTTGAATGACAGATGGGCAACAGTCACTGAGTGGTATCCCAGAGGAGTAAAAAGACCATACCTGTCAACCGCGGCTCTGGCCAATCCGGGACCTGCGCAGAACGGTTCTGCGCAGGTCACCTTCTATGCATGCTTAGAAGGGTTTTATGCTTGTGTAGCCCCCTTCTACGCATGCGTAGCCTTCTACGCATGCGTAGAAGGGTTCTATGCATGCATAGAAGACGACCTGCGCAGAAGGGCTGCGCAGTACCTGTTGTGTTCTGATGGTTTTACTGTACACATGGATTGAAATGTATCTGAGTCAATGTAACCTTGCCTATAGCAACAATGTAACCTTCAGCTGTATCATATAAGCCCTGTAATAGGACGCGAGCTAATGACCACCAGCTGGCAGCAGCGAGCGTCCAAGCTCTCTTGGTCCGAACTCATCAAAGGCAACAGCGCGGGAAGTTTTCCCGCCACTACCTACACCTGGACAAGAAGGGCGTGACCTGCAATGACGTCACGCAGACAGTAGCCAATGGGCTACCATGGCACCACGTTCAAATGTATTACTGCTGTATATAAAGAGCTATTGATCCGCCATTACCTCATGTTCCCTCTGTCCGCGATGCAATAAACCTGAGTTAACCCAGCCCGAGGCTGTGTCCCGTGTCTTGGTTTGCATACACCAAATTGGCGACGAAGGTGGGATAAATGGATCCCCACGGAACAGCCAGGGCTCAGAGCGGGTTCAACATCACCAAACCGCAGGACTGGGAGCTGCTTGAGATGGACTTCCAGGCGGCGCTGGTGGAACTCAGAGTCAAACAAGACGACGAGGAGAGGAAGAGGGCCATCCTCACCAGAATGCTCGGGATGGAAACCAAGCGGACGCTGGTGGGCATAATCGCTCCGAAGAAGGTGAGCGACTTTAAGGCGAGCGACATCATGAAGCTGCTGCGAGAGCGGTTCTGCCCCTCGAGGGCAATGTTTCCCGCTCGGAGCGCGTTTTGGAGGCGAGTCCAAGCGCCAGACGAGTCGGTTGAGGCATTCGTGGCCGCCATGAGGATAGCCGCCGCCCCCTGTAAATGGGGCGACATCCTGGAGATGATCCTCAGGGACGGCGTGTTATGTGGCCTGAAAGACAAGGAGGTGCAGCGCAGCTTGATGAATAAGGAGCCGCCACCCACGCTGGCCGAAGTCATAGAGGCCGCGGAAGCCGCAGAGTCCACGAATGCCGGAGTGGACGAGATGCATCAATGGCGTGAGTGGCGTCCTAAAGCCGGCAAGGCGGAAAATTCGGTGCACGGGAAGGCCGGACAGTCGGTGCACGCGACTCGGCGGGCCTCAAAGTCGTCTACGGAAGGCAGCGACGGCGAGGAGGTCCAGAAGGTCCGGAAGGGCGGTCGACGCTGCGAGGGTTGCGGAGCGGCCCACGAGCGCGCGAGATGCCCGTTCAGGAAGGCCGAGTGTTACACCTGCGGCCGTCGGGGGCACATCGCCAAGGCGTGCAGAAAGCGGAAAGAGGGCCGGAGGCAATCACAAGACCGCGCGGCCAGGCCGGACCGTCCAGCAAGGCCCAAAGATGGCGCCCAGACCACGAGGAAGCAGGACGGCGTGGGCCGCGTCTCGGACAGCAGCGAGGACGACGCCTCAGTGTTCAGCGTGTCCGCGGGACAGTCCCATTACTTCGTTGAGGTATTAGTACAAGGGGCCCCTATTAAGATGGAAATTGACTCGGGGTCCTCCTTTTCCATAATTCCCCAGAAAGAGTTCCTGAAAATCGACCCCCACGTGCGGCCAAAGCTTAAAGCGTTGAGGTCCACACTACGGGACGTACAGGGAAACAACATTCCGGTATTGGGGGTTGGGAAGTTTCGGGTCAATTTTAAGAGACATTCGGCGGAACTGCCCCTAGTTGTCCTGAAAGGGGGAAGCTGTAGCCTCCTGGGAACACAGTGGTTTCAGCCCTTAGGGTTGTTCATAGGGGGGGTGCATACCGTGGGGGGAGACCCAATACAAGCGGTTTGCGATGCGCATCCCGCCGTTTTTGAGAAAGGACTCGGAAAGTTCAAGGGACCCCCTGTAGCTTTCGACATAGACCCGGAGGTCCGCCCGATAAGACTCAAACCACGCAGGGTGCCGTTTGCACTCAAGGACAAGATAGAGGCGGAATTGGACAAACTGGTGGGCCAGGGGATTCTTATTCCTGTTGATTCCGCGGAGTGGGAAACTCCAATTGTAACGGCTCTAAAGGCTAACGGGGAGGTGCGCATTTGCGCAGATTATAAGTGTACAATTAACAAGGCGATCCGCCCTAATGCATACCCGGTGCCAGTGATAAGCCACCTTTTGGCCAGGCTAAATGGGGGAAAGTGTTTCGCTAAGCTCGATTTGGCACAAGCCTATCAGCAACTTCCTGTGACCCCCGCCACGGCCGCGGCACAAACGATAGTTACACATAAGGGAGCGTTCCAGGTGTCGCGGTTACAGTTTGGCGTGAACTCGGCACCCGGCCTTTTTCAGTCGCTTGTGGAACGCCTCCTAAAGGGCCTGGAGGGGGTGTTGCCTTATTTTGATGACGTGTTGATAACAGGGGGGAGTGAGGCTGAACTAGCGAAAAGGTTGGACAAGGTACTGACCGTGTTCGAGAAAGCGGGGCTGAGATTGAGGAAGGATAAATGTGTTTTTTTCGAAACAGAGGTCGAGTTTTTAGGGTTCCGAATCACACCCGAGGGGATTAAGCCGTCTAAATCCAAGGTAGCAGCCATTAAAAAGGCCCCTCGCCCCACATCCAAGACCGAGCTGCAATCTTTCCTGGGGCTCCTAAATTTTTACCATACATTCCTCCCGCGGAAGGCGTCCGTGGCCGAACCGCTCCATCGGTTGCTGAAAAAGGAGGAGCCGTGGATGTGGGGTGACGAGCACGAGAGGGCGTTCAAGGAGCTAAAGCAACTCCTAACATCTGAGGCAATCCTGACGCATTTCGACCCCAAACGGCCTGTGGTCCTAGTTTGTGATGCATCCCCGGTGGGGGTGGGGGCGGTGCTTTGCCACGTGTTGGAGGACGGAAGGGAGGCCCCGGTAGCGTTTTACTCAAGGTCCCTGTCCCAAGCGGAGCGGAATTACGCACAAACCGACAGGGAAGCATTAGCAATCGTATCGGGGACCAAAAAATTTCACGATTTTTTGTATGGCCGCCCGTTCAAAATCGTGACCGATCACAAACCGCTGTTAGGGATTTTCACGGCACACAAGCCAACGCCGCAGATCCTGTCCCCGAGAATGCTGCGATGGGCTATTTTCCTCAACGCGTACCAACATGAGTTGGAGTACAGGCCCGGAAAGGAGATCAGCCATGCTGATGCGCTTTCGAGATCCCCTCTGCCATTGTCGGACGCCCAAAAGGCGAGAGCGGAAAAGGACCGCCAGGTGTTGCTAATTGAGGTTTTAGACGCTCCCCCAATAGTGCCAGCCGACATTGCTAGGGCGACAGGCAAGGACAGGACACTGGCGAAGGTTTGCTCATGGGTGCAAAAGGGGTGGCCGGGTTCGTCCCCGAGTACGGAGTTCGACCCGTTCTTTAGGAAAAAGCTAGAGTTGTCCCTAGAGAGGGGGTGCCTTCTGTGGGGCCAACGGGTGGTGGTCCCTGCGCCCCTGCGGACGAGGGTGCTCGAACTGCTGCACGTCAGCCACCCGGGCATAGTTCGTTCAAAGGCGCTGGCCCGGAGTTACTTCTGGTGGCCGCAGCTGGACACGGATATTGAGCACATGGTTGGCACTTGCGAGGCTTGCCAGGGGTCCCGCCCTGAGGCGGCCCGTCTTCCACATAGGGAATGGGACACAGCACGGGGACCATGGTCCAGGGTGCACGTAGATTTCGCTGGCCCATTCCGAGGAACCATGTTTCTCCTAGTCGTGGATGCGTTCTCCAAGTGGCTGGAGGTTATCCCGGTAAAAAGCACGTCCTCCGCCACGACAATTAGCCGGCTACGGAGAGTCTTTTCCACGTTCGGTTTACCCGACACTTTAGTCAGCGATAACGCTAGTTGTTTCACCTCCGCTGAGTTCGGGGCGTTCATGGAGACAAACGCCATTCGGCATATCACGTCCGCACCGTTTCACCCGGCCACGAATGGCCAAGTGGAACGGTTGGTGCGTACAACAAAGGAGGCGCTGCGGCGCATGGGCCCGGGGGACCTGAATCACCAAGTGTGCCAATTCCTCTTAGCGTATAGGGTGACCCCTTTGGCATCCGGCTACTCGCCGGCGGAGCTCTTGATGCGGCGAAAACTGACCACGCTCCTGTCCAGGCTAGACCCAACGAGAGTCGAGGATAAAGGGAAAAACGTGGGGTTGGCAGTCTCGAAAGGTTTCGCTGCCGGTGACCCTGTTCACTGCAGGAACTATTCCAGCGCAGGGCCAGCCTGGGTGCCAGGGACGGTTGTAGAACAGACGGGGCCAGTGTCGTACCGGGTCGAGACGAACACCGGCCTCCTCTGGAGGAGGCACGCAGATCAACTGAGGCACAGAGTGATTGGGCCGGTCAGTGGAGCTCAGCAACAGGATTCAGCGTTAGGGTTCTCCCCCACCCGCTTAACCCAAGGGGGAGACAGCAGTGGACAACAGTCCCAAGCATGGGGGGAAGGAAGCAGAAGCAGCGGCCCCGACTCATATCCTTTTGATATGCCAGCTCTAGCAGGGGCCGGGGAAGGGGGAGAGGAGTTCGCGACCGCTGCCCCCGATAGTGATTTTGATTTTGATTTGGCGAGCCGGGGGGGTTTTCAGGAGTGTTCCCCCACCCATCCAAGCGAGAAGAGGGGTTTTTCGTTAGCCCCCAGTGCCCCCGGTTCCTCCCTAAGAAAGAGCACACCTCCCAACAGCGCCGCGGAGCCGCGGAAAGTCACTAACGAGTCTCCCTCTCATATTGCAGGACAGGAGACCAGGGGACAAAGAGAAGGTAGCAATCCCAGGGAGAGGCAGCCCGCACCGAGACCCCAGCGTGTTCGAAATAAGCCATCTTGGCTGAGAGACTTTGTCTCATGAGGGGGGGGGAGTGTGTTAAGGTGGGCTCGAGACTTTGTCTCGTCCTAGGGGGGAGGGATGTTGTGTTCTGATGGTTTTACTGTACACATGGATTGAAATGTATCTGAGTCAATGTAACCTTGCCTATAGCAACAATGTAACCTTCAGCTGTATCATATAAGCCCTGTAATAGGACGCGAGCTAATGACCACCAGCTGGCAGCAGCGAGCGTCCAAGCTCTCTTGGTCCGAACTCATCAAAGGCAACAGCGCGGGAAGTTTTCCCGCCACTACCTACACCTGGACAAGAAGGGCGTGACCTGCAATGACGTCACGCAGACAGTAGCCAATGGGCTACCATGGCACCACGTTCAAATGTATTACTGCTGTATATAAAGAGCTATTGATCCGCCATTACCTCATGTTCCCTCTGTCCGCGATGCAATAAACCTGAGTTAACCCAGCCCGAGGCTGTGTCCCGTGTCTTGGTTTGCATACACCAAAGTACCTCCTTTCCCCCGCTGCCAAATTCCGGGGTTTCGGCAGCGCGGGGCGGGAAATGGTGCAAATCGGCACCAAAAACCCGGAAATCCCGGCCAATCCGGGAAGGTTGACAGGTATGAAAAAGACCCCCTTGGCAGCAGGCCCCCCCCAAAAAAAAACACCAAACAAACGAGGAATGTGGCAGCGAAAGGAATGGAAAATGAGTAGCAACCAGCAAGAAACATATCCCTTGATAGTTTGTTCAGTCAAGAAAATGTAAATATTTGTCACCTACCCTGTATCACAGGATCTTAGGGCAGGTGGCAAACCTGCATAAAATAACTTCAAAGCGTGTTTACAATGGTTTAAAATTAAACAACATGAAATTAAAGCACTCAAGACATTAAAAACAATATTGCACCGAAACTCTGCACTGGGCACAATCGTGCACTGTCAAAGGCTCTAATTAATACATGTGCCTTGACTTGGCACTATAATAATAATTTTGTGTCAGAACTTATTCTAGGTTGAAAGGATTTTTGCAGAAGAAACTCCACTCAGGAAACCCCCAAATGAGGCTCCTTTCATGTCCCCAAGAGCTGGGACAGAGATGGACACTCAATCCGTCATGCACTACCCAGGTCTCGAACTGCGGACTTGCCAGCTTTCCAGCTAACAAAGGGAAAGCCTTCCCTTAGGTCTCCATATAGTGAACTGTTTTCAATGGGAGAGGGGGTGGATCTTCGTGACTAGACAGGTTTATATATGGAAAGCTATACCTTCAAATAGTGACTACGGTGGCTTAGTGGTTAAGATGTTGAACTTGATGACTGGAAGGTCAGCAGGTCAAGACCCGAGTGCTGCATGACAGAGTGAGTTCCTGTTGTCTGTCCCACCTCCTGCCACCCTAGCAGTTCGAAAGCAAGAATTTGCAAGTGGATAAATAGGGACCACTTGGGTGAAAAAGGTAACAGCGTTCCTTGCACTTTGGTGTCTAGTCATGCCTGCCATGGAAATGTCTGAGGATGCAGACAGTGCTGGCTCTTTGGCTGTAAACAGGGATGAGCACTGAACCATAGAGTCAGATACAACTGGCTGTCAATAACCAGGTTCCTAAAATCTGCACCGACTTCTGTCCAAAATTACTGCAATTTTTTCTTGACCATTTATAACAGGGGTTCTCAACCTTTTCAAGTCAGGGGTTGGGTCATGCTCCTTCAAACAGTTGGTAGGCCAGACTGGATCTCCATCCGCCACCAGAATCAGCCGTGGACTCATTTACGGCTGTTGTAAATGCATTTACAATGGCCGTAAATGAGTCCGCATCTGATTCTGGCAGCAGCGGCTGCAGTGAAGGTGTTGGCCAGATTATTTGGCATTGCGGGCCGGATCAGGCTGTAGGTTGAGAACCCCTGCTTTGTAGCTTCAACACAAAGCAGGGGGCTGAGGGATGTTGGGAATTAGGTTCCAGCATTTGGAGGCAATTTATTGTGTATGGGGGGGGACTCCAATATTTCCTACACACACACACACCACAAAAGAGAAACTGGGACCATATAATTAACAGGAACACCTTGTCAAGTTCCAAGATTGAAGGAAAAAAACAGAAAAATATAAAATTACAATGGAGTATTTCTAGGTGAAGGGATTGCAGTGGCTTAGTGGTTAAGAAAGAGCTTGGTGACCAGAAGGTTGGCAGGCCAGCAGTTCGAGACCTGAGTGCTGCACAAATGGAGTGAGCTCCCATCTCTATCCCAGCTCCTGCCGAACTAGCAGTTTGAAAGCAAGAAATTGCAAGTAGATAAATAGGTAGCACTTCAGCAGGAAAGGTGTGTCCCATGCGCTCTGGTGTCTAGTCATGCCTGCCACATGACCATGGAAACATCTGCAGGCACAGACAGCACTGGCTCTTTGGCTGTAAACGAAGATGAGCACTGAACTCTTGAGTCAGACACGACTGGCTTTCAAACATGGGAGACCTTTACCTTTATTAAGCTTATTTGTACAATTGATCTTATTTACATACTGTCATTTTTGTAGTTAATCATCCAATAGTATTCAGGCATTGTTTGTATTAATTTTATGATTACAGGTTTCCCTTTTGGCAATACATGGCACATGTGAGTTTTGGAAATTCAGGTCCAGAGATTCACGCAAAAGGTATTTGTGTTCTCTTTCTCCAGCTTCATTTTGATCCAAATGGGACTCCTTTGGAGTAAAAATAATTCCCCTCCTCCATTCCCCCTTAGGCGCGGTGGGCTGGCCACATCTGTAATTGCTTTACACAAATTATCATGGGCTAGTTGTCACAAGTCAGAAGTCAAAGAATTTGCAACACTGGAAGAAATAACAGCAGAAAGAAGAGCAGCTTGTTAGCTTTGCTCTGTATCACCATTATCCTCATCATCATCCCTTCTGACTATTCCTTTTAGTCTTACTAGCAGAGGTTGCCCGGCGTTGCCGGGCTGTTTTAAATTGTGTTGGAAGGTTAAATTGTGTTAATGTTTTTTTAAAATTGCTTAGTCTGTAATTTTAATTTTTAAAATGTTTATTTATGTAAATTTTTTTGGCTTGGCTGTTAACTGTGATCTGCTTTTTTAGGATTAATAAAAGAACAAAGTATGATATAATTTTTTCAAATTGTTTTATGTAAGCGAATGTTTTAGTTTTTTTAATTTTTTTATTAGTTGTACCGTAGGTAATAATTTTAATAATGTAAAAGTAAATGTTTTTTACATTCAATGTTTTAAAAATGTGTTTAGATGTTTTTTTTTGATACAAATTAAAGTTTATTTTTTTTAAAAAATTATTGGATTTTATCATATAAAATACAAAACACAAATACAAAATTATACAACATAATACTTGGAAGAAAAGAAGTAATAATTCATGTACAAAATACAACTAAAAAAATAGTACCAAAAAGAAATGTGTACAACTATCCTGGTAATTAACACCCATCTTTATAGGTACAATCTCTTAACTTATTACTTTTGATTTATTCTCTAATCTTGATTCCCCTCTCTAAAACTCGTTTTCAAGTAAAACATTTAATACCAATTTGGATAAACAAAAATGTAAATGCAAATAATAAATCACCCAGTGTTTATTTACATTGCCCTGGAGAGCTCATAGTATCTCATTAGCATTAATCCCAAAATCCCTTTTGTTCAGGTATAGGTCTATTTCTCTCATCACCCTTGAGGGAGTGATCCACAAAAGGTTTCCAAATATCCCAGAATCTATTTTCTTTCAAATTATCTCTCTTTTTCTTTATCTCCCATGTCAATTTGTCATTCAAAGCTAAATTCCACATTTCTTTATTCCACCCTTCCGTTTGTATAATTACATCATTTTTCCAATGTCTAGCTATACAATGTCTAGCCATTGTAATCATTATTTCTAGCAGCTCTTTCTTATCCTTGTTTAAATTAATATCTTCCACGTTTGTCAACAGAGTGATACCTGATCCCAGTTTTACCATCTTACCCAAAATTTCTCCAATTTCTTTCTCAATTCTATTCCAGAAATCTTTAACCACTTTACAACTCCACCACATGTGTTCATACGTTCCAATAGTGTCCTTACATCTCCAACACATATTATCTTTTTTATTATCCATTTGATGTAACCTCACTGGGGTCAGATACCATCTCCACAACATTTTAAAATTGTGCTCTTTTATTCTAACCGACATAGTCCTCATTATCCTCTTTTTCCATTTATTTCTCCATAAATCCTTTCCTATCTTTATATTCAAATCTTGTTCCCACCTTAATTTCAAATCCTCTTGTGGATCACCATCCCTATTTAATACTGCATACAATTTACTAACTAATCCCTTAGTATTTATATCACCTTTTCTAACTTTTAGAATCAGCTCTTCAAATTCCGTCTTTTCTCTTTCCAAATCATATTCACTCATGTATTTACTATTCCATTTAATAATCCTCAATCTTTGGAACCAATTAATTTTTAATTGCTCAAACAATTTTATCCTACTAGCATCATTTCTGCATATCCGAAACCAGTCCTTCAACAGGATAACCTCATTCTCTTTCAAAATCTCCTTTATCTCCTCATTTATATTAATTGGAAAATTGGCCATATCTAAAATTTCCAATATTGGAGAGACATTTGGGACCAAATCCTTTTTTACCCTCTTCCATACATTCATTAAGCCTTTCATCATAGTATTCTTAGTCACTACCTTTCCCAATTTGTCTCCTAAAAAGACCATTTTGCCCAAATGTTTATAGTTCCTCATCTCAATTTCCTCCCATATTACCTTTTCCCTTGCCAGGATCTTCATAACATTCTGATTTGAAACGCTCGATAATATGCCATCAAATTCGGCATTCCCAACCCTCCTTTTTTCTGCGATAAATACCATAACTTTTTTGATAACCTAGATTTCTTTCCACCATTACAAAAGTCATTGATCAAATTTTGAAACACCTTAATTTCCTTATCCTTCAATTGAATTGCTATCGCATCAAATAAAAAAATTATTTTAGGTAACAGCGTCATTTTAGCAAGTGCAATTCTTCCAAACCAGGACAATTTCAACTTTTGAAAACTTTGTATCTTATTCATAATTTCGGTTTTAAAACTATCATAATTCAATCTGTTAAAATCTTCCAATTTGTTTGATATAGTTATTCCCAAATATTTCAATTTATTTTTAATCTGAATATTAACTATATCCTTTATCTTTTTCTGATCTTTTTCATCCATATTACAAAGCTTCATTTCCGATTTATCCCAATTTATTTTCAACCCAGTAATATCCTCAAAATCCTTTAATTGTTGCCGAATTCTGTTCATTACCTTCTCTGGTTGTTTTACAATTATCAAAGTGTCATCCGCATACATACTTATCTTATTCCCCATAATTCCCTCTATTTTTGCTTCCTCTCGTATAGCATTTGCTAATAACTCCATTGCCATTATAAACAATATTGGAGATAGTGGGCAACCCTGTCTCGTGCCTGCCTCCAACTTGACCTCGTCTGTAACCTCATCATTCACTCTAACAGTGGCTATTCCTTGTTGATATAATTGACTGATTACCCTTCTAAATTTAATGCCGAATCCATAGCTTTTTATTATCTCCTTGATTGAAATCCATTGTAGAGAGTCAAATGCCTTAAATATATCCAAAGATATTAATCCCACTTTTTCTTTTGTATGACTCACCGTATCAACTAAATCAATTACTCTTCTGGTCAAATCTGCCATGTGTCTACCTTTCAAAAACCCCACTTGGTCAGCATTTATATATTCCCCCATGAAAACGTTCAATCGATTGGCAAGTATTGCTGTGAAGATCTTGGCATCCTGATTTATCAATGATATGGGTCTATATGATTCTACTTTCTCTAAATTCTTTCCAGGTTTTGGCAAAAGTACAATTGTGGTCCGGTACCATGAAGTCGGAATTTGCCCTCCATCTAATATATAATTTTACCAACTTTGGTATCACGATATCTCCAAATTCCTTGTAAAAATCCACAGGCAACCCATCTTCTCCAGAAGCTTCTCCCAACTTCAATCTGGCAATTATCTCTTTTACTTCTTTCTCTGTCACTAATTCTTCCATTCTATCCCTATGTTCCTGTTTTATTCCCCTAATTATTTGCTTTTCTAATTTGCTTTTTAAGTTTCTCTTCATCTATATCTTTTCTTGCATAAAGAGCTTGATAAAAATCCTTCAGTTTTACATTTGTCCTTTATTTTATTACATCTTATCCCTTGATCATCAATCAAAATTCCAATTTCCCTCTTTTCCCTTTTATCCTTTGCTGCTTTTGCTAAAAGTTTTGAATTTTTATTGCTAAATTCAAAATATTCCCTTTTTAAGTAAACCAAGTCTCTTTCACCTTTTCTATTTCTTTACCTACCAATTCAGTCTTTAATTTTAATAAGTTAGCAAATACTTTTTTATTCTTTGTTTTTGAATGTTCCTCCTGTAACAACTTTATCTCTTTATCAAGCTTAAGAACATAAGAACATAAGAACATAAGAACAGCCTTGCTGGAACAGGCCACAGCCCATCCAGTCCAGCATTCTGTCTCACACAGTGGCTCACCATTTCCTTCAGGGTATTCCCAAGCAGATGCCTTCACCTGCTTAGGATTCCCTGGAAATGATATTGAGAGATATCCTGCCTATCTCTCCAACCCGGAGGTTGTCCTTAAGTATCCATAATTATAGCCATTGATACTCTTGTCCTCCATGAACTTGTCTAATCCTTTCTTAAAGCTGTCAAGACTGACAGCTGTCACCACTTCTTCTGGCAGGGAGTTCCATAGACCAGTAATCCTCTGGGTGAAAAAATACTTTCTCTTATTTGTTTGAGAACTAGTACCCAAAAGTTTCATCGAGTGTCCCCTAGTTCTAGTGTTATGCGATAGGGAAAACAGTTTTTCCTTATCTACTTTGTCCACACCGTGCATGATTTTATAAACTTCAATCAGGTCACCTCTTAGACGTCGTCGTTCAAGAGTAAAGAGGCCCAACCGTTGCAGCCTCAGATGGTAAGGAAGGTGTTCCAGTCCCCTAATCATTCTGGTTGCCCTCCTCTGCACTTTTTCCAGCTCCATAATATCCTTCTGAAGGTATGGCGACCAGAACTGTACACAGTATTCCAGATGGGGCCTCACCATAGATTTATAAAGAGGCAAAATGACACTTGCTGACTTATTTTCTATACCCTTCCTAATGATCCCTAGCATTGAGTTTGCTTTTTTCACTGCTGAGGCACACTGGGTTGACACCTTCATTGAGTTGTCCACCAGGACACCAAGGTCCCTTTCCCGGTTTGTCGCAGAGAGTTCAGACCCCATCAGTTTATAAATGTAATTGGGGTTCTTTGCCCCAACATGCATCACTCTGCACTTACTAATGTTGAAACTCATTTGCCACTGTTTTGCCCACTCCCCCAGTGCCGAGAGATCCCTCTGAAGCTCCTCACAATCTCTCACAGTTTTCACTACCCTGTATAATTTAGTGTCGTCAGCAAATTTGGCTACCTTGCTTTTTACTCCTACCTCTAGATCATTTATGAAGAGGTTGAAAAGCAGGGGTCCCAGTACTGAACCTTGGGGGACCCCACTCTTTACTTCCCTCCACTTGGAGAAGTGTCCATTTAGTGCTACCCTCTGTTTCCTGTCCCTTAGCCAGTTGCTGATCCAGGACAAGACCTGTCCCTTTATTCCATGACTGGTAAGTTTATTCAAGAGCCTTTGGTGTGGGACCTTGTCAAAAGCCTTCTGAAAGTCCAGATAAACAATGTCAACTGGATCCCCCTTATCCACATGCTTGTTGACACTCTCAAAAAATTCCAACAGATTAGTGAGGCATGATTTGCCCTTGCAAAAACCATGTTGGCTCTCCTTTAGCAGCGCCTTCTCTTCTATGTGCCTATTAATTCTATCTTTTAGGATGGTTTCCATCACTTTACCTGGGACACATGTCAAACTGACAGGTCGGTAATTTCCTGGATCACCCCTGGATCCTTTTTTGAAAATTGGTGTTACATTTGCTACCTTCCAGTCATCAGGCACAAAGCCTGATTTGAGGGAAAGATTATATATTTTGGCTAGGAGATCAGCAATTTCATCTTTAAGTTCCCTGAGAACTCGTGGATGGATTCCATCTGGTCCTGGTGATTTGTTAGTGTTTAGCTTAACAAGACATGCAAGGACCTCCTCCCTGGTTATTTCTATCTGGCTTAATTCTTCGGTTTCCCTCCCTACGAAGATAGGCTCTGTTTTGGGCATGTGGCCTCTGTCTTCTTCAGTGAATACTGAAGCAAAGAATTCATTGAGTCTCTCTGCAATCTCTGTTTCCTCTTTAATAACCCCTTGCCTTCCATTGTCATCTAATGGTCCAATGGCCTTCCTAGTTGGGTTCTTACTTCTAATGTACTTAAAGAAGTCTTTGTTATTTCTCTGAGTATTTTTAGCTATACGCTCCTCAAAGTCTTGCTTTGCTTTCCTGATTGTTGCCTTGCATTTGTTCTGCCAGAATTTATGTTTCTGCCTGCTGTCCTCATTCGGACAAGCCTTCCATCTTCTAAATGAGCTTTTCTTGCTCTTGATCACTTCCCGAACAGCTCCTGTAAGCCACATTGGAGTCCTCTTGGACCTGGCAGTGGCCTTTTTCCTTTTGGGTATGCATTCCAATTGAGCCTCTGTTATTGTTTTTGTAAACAGCCTCCATGCCTCTTGGAGTGTTTGGACTCTCTCAATTTTCCCTTTCAGCTTCTTTTTTACTAGTTTCCTCAACTTTGGGAAATTTCCTTTTTGAAAATTTAAGGTCTCTGTGTTAGATTTTATCAGTGACTTGCGGTCTATGTTCAAGTTAAACATAATTGAGTTGTGGTCACTGTTCCCTATTGGATCAGTCACATTAACATCTTGCACCAGATCCTGAGTATTACTCAGGATCAAGTCAAGGATTCTTGTACCTCTAGTTGGGTCTTCAACCATCTGTCCCAGGGAACAATCATTTAGCATATCTAGGAACTTTATCTCTTTATCATGTGCTGAACAACAGTTCACCCAGTCTATGTGAGGGTAATTGAAGTCCCCCATTATAACCAGGCTTCCCTTCTTGGATGCCTCCTTTACAACATTCTCCAACTGCCAGTCTCCCTCAAGAGTTTGGGTCGGAGGCCGATAGTATATGCCTACTGTTAGACCATCCTTGTGGCCTGGTACTCTTACCCACAGAGCTTCTAATGGTGACTCCAAATCACCTAGATATTCCAATTCATACGATTTTATCACTTCTTTGACATACAAGGCCACACCACCTCCCACTTGCCCCTTCCTATCCTTCCTGTACAGTTTGTAGCCTGGGATAACTGTATCCCATTGGTTATCATCCGTCCACCAGGTTTCAGTGATACCAATAATATCAATATTCTTATTTATTGCTAAGTATTCCAGCTCCCCTATTTTGTTCCGGAGGCTTCTAGCATTTGTATACAAGCATTTATATATGCTTTTCTGACACAGTCTTTTGTGTCCAGTTGCATTGTTAGACTGCCTCTTGCATCCTTCTGCTAGAATGCTAGTGACTAGCTCCTCGCTCTGCTCAGTAATTTTTGCATCCTCCTCACTACTCAAGTACACACTTTCCCGAACCGGATGCTGCCCAGCTCCTGTCGGCTTTCCCCCAGTTATCAGTTTAAAAGCTGCTCTGCAGCTTATCCTGTATCAACTTATAATTTTTATATCTATTACTTGGCATCTTTATACACTCCCCTCTAAAAATCGACTTCATGGTATCCCAGACCACATTATATTCTATCTCCCCATTATCATTCCATTACCAACTTTCACTCCAATTCTTGATAATTTGTTCTTTACACTTTTGGTCTCTAAATAAGTTAGCATCATATTTCCAAATTCGCCTTGGTCTAGTCTCATTCCGTAATTTTAAATCCAATATTACCTTAGCGTGGTCCGATTCCTTAAATATTCCCACTTCCATGTCCTCCAAGCTTTTAATCAAATTTTCAGTTACAAATATATAATCTAATCTAGAATAAGAGTTGTAAACCTGCGAAAAATATGAGTATACCCTTTCAGTACCCTTAAGTTCTCTCCAAGAGTCTTTCAAGCCTAAAGCAGCCATCCAATTGTCCAACATTCGGCCTTTAATCCCTTTTCCACTTCTTGCTAAATTTGTACAATCCAAATTTGATTTTACTAAATTAAAATCTCCAGCCACAATCATCTTTGTTGACTTTACTTTTACCAAAATTGTACGTATTTTTTCTAAAAATTCCCCTTAATGATCATTTGGGGCATATATATTCACCAATGCTATTTCCTCATCGTCTATTTTCCCTTTCACTATCAAAAATCTCCCTTCCAAATCTGAAATACTATCTATTATCTCAAGCCCCAATCTAGCTGAAATCAAAATTGCTACTCCTCTTGATTTTGATGTACCATAAGATTTCTCATAGTGCTGCATCCAACCTAAAAAGATTTTATTTGTATCATGAGATTTTTGGTGAGTTTCCTGTAAGAAGACTATACCCGGTCTATCCCTCCTCAGAGCTGATTCTATCCTCCTCCTCTTAATCTGAGATCATGTACCTTTCACATTACACCATGGTAATACCTTTATCGCTCTCATACTTTAAATTGTCCCCCACTTTTATCCCTCCTGAGCTCTCCAATGGGCATGCTACCAATTAACCTAACAAAATAAAAACAAAACATAAAACACTCATAAGCAACCTCCCCGCTTTTTCCTTCAAAAAAAGAAGAAAAAAAACCACGCCTTTGACCTCCAAAGAGGGGAGGAGGGAACGGGTGGGATGAACCTAGTAAGCATCATAATGAAGGCTCAAGTGCATTTTGAAAATAAAACTATTGTAAATACCACTTTACCTTTAACAATTCTCCCTTCTTCTTCTCTTTTCCCTCTAACCCTTGCTTGACTCCTCCTCCACCATTATCAATGACAATTCTCCCTCCCCTCCCATTTGTTCTCCTCCTGCTGCACCTCTCTCATCGGTTCCATACTCTCTTTTTATCCCTCCCAATGCCAACAAATCCTTCCTTAACTCCAACCGTTCATTTGAACCCGCACTAACCAAATCAAGTAAAGTCAAGCATCAGTTCTTTTGTCAATCACCTGCATCTTTCTTTCATAAAAAAATCTTAACTGTTGTGGAAATCTTATATTTTATCCCTTTTTTAATCAAAATTTTTGTCACTGGTTTCATTTTGTATCTCCACCCACGTTCCTTGATTGGAATATCATTATATACCTCCACATCCGCTCCATCAGTTTTCAAAGCTCCAGAACCAACTTGTTTAAGAAAAGCCATCACCTTTAATTTATCCCCCCAATTTGCAAATTTGACCAAAACATTTCTGTGATCACTATTTCCCCTTCTCGATCCCACTCTATAGACACTTACAATGTCCTCATTAACAAACACTTTCCCCATATTCAAATGATTTAGCCAATTTACAATTCTATCTCTTAGCTGGTCTGGAGATCTTTGAATCACATGACGAATCAAAATATTTTGCTTTCTCATCATCTCTTCCATCACATCAATCCTTTTCTCTTGCTCCTCCATTTTCATCTTATTTTCTCTCACCTCCCCTTGTATCCCTTTAAAATCCCCTTTCATCGCTTTCATTTCATTTTGCATCAACTTAACATTACCCTCTAACTTATGAATATTTAAATCATTTTTTTAAGAAAGATCAGTGATCGATCCAGTCAATTTATCCAACATTTCATTTTATCCTTCACCCTCGCTTCATCAATCCTATCAATTTTTTGAAATAATTTGCCGAGTTCCACCATAATTTGAGTCTGGTCATATGCAAATTCAGGCAATGAAGAAGATGATGGTGGGGGTTCCACATCCTTTGCTTTGCCCTTTCTTTTTGGCTTCACAACTTCCTCCTCCTCTTCCCTGCTCCTTGCAACCTTATCCATTATAATGTCAAATAATAGCTTCAAAGCAGAAATTGGTTTTGATCCCCCACCACGCTTTCCTTGAAAACGTTCCAAAATTCTTAGCAACTGCAGACAAAACCCAAACACAAAAATCAAACCAGAACCATTTTTTAATTAGTTGTACCGTAGGTAATAATTTTAATAATGTAAAAGTAAATGTTTTTTACATTCAAGGTTTTTAAAATGTGTTTAGATGTTTTGGGTTTTAATTTGAGTTAAAACTCAGCACAGGATTTTTAAAAGTTTCTATTGTATTTAATTGACATATGTTTGTGATTTGTGTTAAAGTGTGTTTTAGTGTAATTTTTTGACTTGTTTTTATTGGTGTGACCTTTTGTGTAAAATTGTGAATTTGTGTTATGTTTTTGATTTGTTTTTACTCTTGTGGCCTTTTGTTTGGGGCTGTTTTGTGTTTTTGAATTGTTTTTACTATTGTGGCCAGCAGGTGGTGCTGGTAGGGGTTATTGTATTTTGACTGTTTTTTCTCTCCTGGCCTCTGGGTGGAGCTTCTTCTGGCAAGTAGTCTCTTTCTTTATTCATTTCTTTTCCAGACCTCGTGGAGGTAGGACATATTTTGGTAAGTTTGCTTGTTTTCTTTCTTTTGTGTGTGTGTATGTGTGGGGAGGAGAGGTTGGAATTTGTATTTTTTATCTGTTTGTTTTGTTTTTGATTGCTTTTGTTTACTTCGTATTGTTTTGTGGTGTTGTTTTTGGTTGTTTTTGTGTATTTTTGGATGTTTTTGACTGTGTTTTTAGCAATTTTTTAAAATTATTTATTTATTTGGTGGTGGGGAAGGGGCGTGGTCATTGGGGATTAGGAAGGGTGGGCTAGGTGGTGTGGAGGGGGGCATGGTCATTGAGGGTTAGGAAGGGTGGGCTAGGTGGTGTGGAGGGGGCGTGGTCAGTGGGAGTTAGGAAGGGTGGGCTAGGTGGTGTGGAGGGGGGATGGTCGGTGGGGGTTAGGAAGGGTGGGCTAGGTGGTGAGGAGGGGGCGTGGTCAGTGGGGGTTAGGAAGGGTAGGCTAGGTGGTGGGGAGGGGGCGTGGTCGGTGGGGGATAGGAAGGGTGGGCAGGTGGTGGGGAGGGGGGCTTTATTGTGTTATGGTGCTTTGATTGTGTGGAGTCGTGAAAGTAGGTCGGGGTTTCACCTTTAATATCAGTGGGTGGGAAGTTGCGACCCCCCTCTCCGCTGGCTCCCCTGGGGTTAGGACGTTTGGGGGGACAAAAGGGGTATGTCCCCCCCAACCCTTCTGGACTCAGGAGACCAGAGAGAGTGGATCGATTCCCCCCCCCTCCTTAAAACAACTCCATTTTTAAAGAGAAGAAACCGCTTGGTTTCTTCTCTTTAAAGATGGTTTTTTTTGGGGGGGGAATTAAACTCCTTTCCCTGGTCTCCTGGGTCCAGAAGGGTTGGGGGGACATACCCCTTTTGTCCCAACAAACCTCACCAACCCTAGGGGAGCCAGCGGAGAGGGGGATCGCAACCCCCCACCTACTGATATTAAAGGGGAAACTCCAATCGGGACCTTCAGGCGCCGTTGGTGAGGGAAAGAAGGGCGGTTGGTGTTTGCGTGGCTGTGAGGCGGTGAGTTGTTTTTTTAAAATTTTTGGGCGCCGGCTTCCTCAGCGTCCTGTGCGCTCATGTCGCGCAGGACTCTGGGGCTTGTAGTTATGGGTTTGTGATTTGTGGTTGTAGTGCGTTTTTTCCCCTGCATCTTGATTTTGATTGGCCGCGGCGTGTTTCTCAATGTTCTTTGTTGTCGCGCCTCTTAGCCTGATTGCTGTGGCGCAGCGCGGCACAAAGAACGTTGGGAAATGAAGTTGTTTCCCTTTTTTTGCGTTTGTGGGGATCTTGCCCCACTGGCGCATTTCTCAATCTTGCGTTTACCTGCGTACCCAGTTCGGGCATGTGCACGAATGGTGAGTGCGGGCTAGTAGGGCCTGGCTAAGGAGCCTATGCAAAGTTCCAACGGTTAACCCTCGATTTTATAGGTTAAGATTAATCACTGTTAAGTCCGATCCTGCCTAGGATGTCAGGATCTTAAGTCAATTTCACGTATAGACGCAATTGTCCGGTTTATTAACACAGCTGCGCCTATTCATCTTTAGCGCAAAACAGACTCACTACGCCTAACTGTACTATCCAATAAGATGGTTTCACACTAGAGACAAGCCCTTGGTCCATTTCGCCATATACCTATTTCTGACATCAGCTCGCTGACTTGCCCAGACATGCCCAGCCACTGCTGGAACATGCATGCCACCATGCGACGTGATTCAGCTGAGGTGGCAGCAGGCATAGTGCAACTGTTATAATGTTCCCATGTAAAGATACATTACCCAATTACCGACCATTTGAACAGCTATAGGCACACCTGAAACTTAAAATCTGTACATGGTAGGCAAATTCTGAGTTCAGATTTGGAATCAGCACACTCAATATCATGTAAATCACATGTGTTATTCCCAGTAGCAAAATCATTGTTGTGCAGTGTAGTCAGACCCCACTCACCTCCCTAATTTCTCCATTCCCAGATGCGGCTGAGTATTTAAGACAAATTTGTTCTGAGCGGATATGGGGTAAGGAAACCTTACAAGTTCCCACTGTATAAATTGACCAAGTTTTTTCTTACACATTTTCAGTTTAAGGACAGTTCGCTTTACACCATTCTAGCAGGCGCTGCATTGTTTTTCTCAAGTAGACATGAATCCTTTCCCAAGCAAAAGTATCAGGACAAAGGAGACGAAAAGTCACTGTCGAAATTTTAAGGTCCTACAAAGGGGCTGTTTCTTAATTCTTTCAATTGAGTAAAAATATGATTTAAAAGATCTCACACAGACTGCAAAGCTTTAGATCCCAAGTTTTAAGTCCCAAGAGGCAAAATTTAGTCCGTAGCTCCCAATTGCCAAATTTCGGTGTACACCCGTGGAATGTGATTGAGCTTCTTTGCCATGATAGCAGCTGTATAATTTTGCTCTTAGGAAATCTAAATCATAGGGAGGTGGGAAATCGGTCTTTTCCAGTATCCCTCTATCACTGGGAGAAAAATGATGCACAACTCAGTCCACAGGTTAGCATTTATCCGCTACTACTTCCACGAATTGTTTGATGGTTAACCAAACCCTCTATGGCCACTGAGGGATTTCCCACATTTCGTGTAGTTAACAGTTTTCTCCTACCATTTTATTTCAAGTAGAAAAGGTGTCCCCACTAAATATCTCTCCACTTGCTGTGGGTTTACATCGGGGTGCCCAAACGTTTTAGGCCGTGGGCCGGTCACATGGTTCAGCAGGCCAGTCACGTGGTTCCTCCCACCAGAAGTGGAAGTAAAATGTGCCCATGCATGTGCAAAATGCTGCCGTAAATGCACCCGTGGCTGTTGTAAATGCATTTACTAAGCTGCAGGTGCATTTACAGCAGTGTTTTATGCATGCGTGTTTTACTTCCGCTTCCGGGAGTGGTGTGGGCAGTGGCAGTGTGGTCTGGATGATTTGGCGCCATGGGCCATATGCAGCCCATGGGCCATAGTTTGACCACCCCTGGTTTACATGGTTTCCCCCTTTTATAGGAACTGAGACTTCCACCTGGAAGCTCTTTCCATACAATGCTCATTCAGGCTTTCTCCTCCGTGTGGGTCCTCAGGTGTAAAGACAGGCCGTCACTCCGACTGAAGCTCTTCCCGCACTCTCCACATGTGTAGGGCTTCACCGCCGAATGGGTCCTCTCATGGAGCCGAAGGTTGCTACTCACATTGAAGCTCTTCCCACACACCATGCATTTGTATGGTTTCTTCCCAGTGTGGGTGATCTCGTGCCGGGTGAGGTTGCTGCTGACGGCGAAGCATTTCCCGCACTGCACGCACTTGTATGGCTTCTCCCCCGTGTGGGTACGCCGGTGGGAGGAGAGATTGCTGCTCCGGCGGAAGCTCTTTCCGCACTCCACGCAGGTGTATGGCTTCTCCCCAGTGTGACTCCTTTGGTGCAAAGTCAGGATATCACTCCGGGAGAAGCTCTTCCCGCATTCGGAGCATTTGTACGGCTTCTCCCCCGTGTGAGTCCTTTCGTGGAGCGTCAAGTGGTTGCTGACACTGAAGCTCCTACCGCACTCCAGACACTTGTAGGGCTTCTCCCCAGTGTGGATCCTTTCATGTGAATACAGATTTCCACTCTGGCTGAAGCTCTTTCCGCATTCCTGGCATCGGTAAGGCTTGTCGCCAGCATGGATTCTGCAGTGTTTCTTTAAGTCGGAGTAATATTTTAACGTCACCCCACAAATGAGACACTTCCCATCCCTTTTCCCCTTGTGCTTTTCTTGGAGGGGTATAAGTTTGCCAACTCCTGCGTCCTGAGAATCTGAAGATTTCATCTTCCTCTTCTTTGACTGGTTTCCCTGCTGACTTTCTGCCCCACTTTTCTCTCCGACTTTTTCCTTTCCTGCTTCTTCTCCAGGTGTTTCTGGTGATGTCAAAATGTGCTGAGTATAACTTCCACTGCCTTGTTCATTTCCTACACAGGAGAAAGAAAGAAAGAATCTATCAGGAACATGGTCTGTAAAACATCATTAAACACCACTGGAATGAAGAATTGAAATGCCTGAGCAAGAGCCAACAGTCTGGCCCATTTACCCTGCTATAGTAATAGAGTAGACCATGGGTGGTTAACCTTTTAGAGACTGAGTGCCCAAACGTTGGGGCTGGGCGAACTCTGTGCTGAGGGGATGGAGGAAGTGCTCCCATTGGGCTGCTGGGCAGAGGGATGGGGCTGACTCTGTGCTGGAGCAATGGCACATGTGCCATAGGTTCGCACCATGAATTCCCAGCAGAGGTCTGGCCTCCACACAAAGGGGTCCTTACCCAAAGAAGGCTCGTTCCCATAATTCTCCAGCATGATGCCCTCCTGTTGAGCTTCCTGGCTTCGATCTGGCACCCACTGCTCTGCCTTAGAGAAATACGTTACCCCTTCCTCAAGGAATGCCGAGCGCTGAAAAGGTAAACAAAAATTATACCCAATTACCAATCACTGTTCTTTGGATCTCAAATATCTGCTCTATGCTGCAATTCACAGATCCTAGGGTGGGTGGAGGTATTATTTCTTAATCCTTTTCTCCACTTTGTGAGGCACTAAAAAAAACCAAATGTCAACTGGGGAGAAGTTATTTCTCCATTGAGTCGGGAAGGAAGAGGTACTGAATCACAAGATGCCTCCCAAAACTGTGTCATGCATCACAGAGGCCATTCATTCATTCTTTCTTTCCACTTTTATACCACCCATCTAACTTGAGGGATATGTTGGGCAGTGAACCTAGAAAATAAGACATAAAACATGGTATATAACCCTAGAACCATCAAACACTATACTCACTAACTCATTCTACAACAGCAACAAGATCACCGGATAATAAAAGGGGATGGAAACAAAATTAATTCCAGAGCATCATACAGTATTTACAAATGCTTTCCTAAATCATTTCCCAACCACTGTAGGATATCTAATCATTCCAACAGAGTCAGGGGGGGGGGGTAGCTCTGCTTATGACTGTTTCTTAAACCTTATAAATGTTTTAATGCTATGTTTTTAATCATTTAAGGCAGGGATTCTCAACCTGTGGCCCACGGCACTATTTCATGTCCGTCCCCCCCACTGCCTCCACCACACCAGGAAGTACCATGTGGTGGAGGAAGGGCAAAATTGCCATCCATCCCCCAAAGCTGTCTGAGGGAGCATGACCTGCCCCTGGTTTTAAAAAATTGAGAACTCCTGATTTAAAGTATATTAACTACCTATTTCTGTCTGTCTGGCCAGGTTATCCTGCTATAGTAATAGAGTAGACCCCACTGCCAGTGTCTCAGTGTCTCAACGCAGAGTGTCAGGCAGCGATTAACTAACCTGACAACCTTGCAGGACTTGGGTGCCAAAGTCCACAGGGAAGGGTGATGGTCCCCAAGTGGATTAAATCCCACTTGAATCCATCTGGATGGAGGGCAGCAGCTTCATTAATCCTGGCCTTGGGCTGAGGACTTTGTGTGCCAAAGTAACTCGTGGGACTGGATCAGTGGTACGGGAGTCACGCTGCAATGCGGAAGGCAGATGAAAGACCACTGCATTGAATTCTCAGGACAGTCTTCATGGCTGATCTCCATGATGATCGCCTACAAGCAGTGGTGGGCTCCAGCAGGTTTGGACAGGTTTGGGAGAACCGGTAGGAAAACTGGCTGGCCCCACCCACTGCTCTGCCCTGCCCCACCCACCACCACCACCTCCTCCTCTCACCCCACTCTGGACATGACTCCAACATCTTTGCTGCTGGGTCCAGGCGCCCGGAGAGGGGTGCGGCTGAGCCAGCAGTTACTTTGCTGCAGTTACTCTTTAAAGTACTGCAGTGGGTCAAGTCGCTAAGACGCTGACTGGGAAGTGGAGGGTCAGCAGTTTGATTCCCGAGTACTGCAGGACGGAAATGAGCTCCCGTCTTCATCCCAGCTCCTGCCAACCTAGCAGTTCGAAAGCAAGAAATTGCAAGTAGATAAATAGGGACCACTTCGGTGGGAAGGTAACAGCGTTCCATGCGCTCCGGTGCCTAGACATGCCTGCCACATGACCATGGAAACGTCTGCAGAAGCAGACAGCGCTGGCTCTTTGTCTTAGAAACAGAGATGAGCACTGCACCCTAGAGTCGGATACGACTGGCTTTCGAGCAAGGGAAACCTTTACCTTTACTCTTTAAAGGAAAATTAGAGTATTGAGGTGTAATTGCTAACTAATTGTCCGATGAAGTGGACAAAAGCTCAGATTAAAATACAGGAGTTTAACCACGCCCACCCAGTCACCTGGCCATACCCATAGAGTTGGCCACGACGCCCACAGTGTGGTAGTAAAAATTCTTGAAGTCCACCACTGCCTATAAGTATATCCCATGGGAAAGGCACAAGGACAAAACCAAGAAGGAGAATGGGCACTAAGATCAAGACCTTCGTGGTGGTAGGAAATGGGGGGGGGGGGTTGCCCGCACCTTTTTCCACCCCCCACTCTTTTTTGAGAGGACAGGCTTTCATCTTGCCTCCTCCCCCATCAAATGCACACTTCGCTCTTCACCCCTCTCCTCCCTATAATTAAAAAAAAAGGGGGGGAGAAGGGCCTCACCATGCTACCTGCCAGTGCTGCTCTGCCCACTAGGCTGCACTGACCCCACTCTAGGGGGGGATCCTTGCCTTCTCTGAGGACCCCCACCCGTCCCACCCCATTGAACCATACGAGGACAGATCAGAGGTAATTGAAGAAAAGATAATGCAAAGCGTGTGTGTGTGTGTGTGTGTGTGTGTGTGTGTGTTGGAGGGAGACTTTGCAGCAGGAAACGGAGCCTTGAATGGTGTGTGTGTGTGTGTGTGTGTGTGTGTGTGTGTGTGTGTGTGTGTGTGTGTGTGTGTGAGAGAGAGAGAGAGAGAGAGAGAGAGAGAGAGAGAGAGAGAGAGAGCAATGACAGCTGAAGGTGCAGCTTCGATTCCTGGAAAGCCAATGCAAATTCCTTGACTTTTCCCTGACACACACACACAAAGATTCAGGATCCCAACAGTTTGCACAGATCAATACCCCACACTTTCCCAATGCAACAAAAGGGACCCCCTAAAAGGCCACCACCCCACCTTTTCCTCCTTGCAACGACTCAATCTTCCTCCTCCTCCTCCTCCTCTTGGGAAGGAACAAATTTTTGGAGGGGGCGGGGATAAGCCACGGCCCTGCCTCTCTAGGAAAATGATCTCGGTGCTTCCCTCCCTTGGAGGACTGAGGAGCCGAATCCCCCCCCCACACACACACATCATCATCATCATCATCCTCTGGGCCACGCAGGGCTCTTGGTTGGCTTCCCCCTCATTTCCGAGCTGCCCTTGGCTTCTCACTCGCGGCTGGACTCCGGTTTTGCTTTGCTTCGCTTTGCTCTGTGTGTGCGCTTGAGTGCGGCCCCAATTAATTATAATTCGTGTCAGAAATGATTCTGGCCTGGGTTGAAATGATTTTGTGTGTGTGTGTGTGTGAGAAACTCCACTCTGGGAAATCCCAAATGAGACTCCTTTCATGTCCCCAAGAACTGGGACAGAGATGGGTGCTCAATCAGACATAAGAACAGCCTTGCTGGAAGAGGCCACAGGAGCCCATGATCCAGTCCAGCATTCTGTCTCACACAGTGGCTCACCATTGGCTTCAGGGTATTCCTAAGCAGATGCCTTCACCTGCTTAGGATTCCCTGGAAATGGCATGGAGAGATATCCTGCCTATCTCTCCAACCCGGAGGTTGTCCTTAGGGATCCATAATTATAGCCATTGATACCCTTGTCCTCCATGAACTTGTCTAATCCTTTCTTAAAGCTGTCAAGACTGACAGCTGTCACCACTTCTTCTGGCAGGGAGTTCCATAGACCAGTAATCCTCTGGGTGAAAAAGTACTTTCTCTTATTTGTTTGAGAACTAGCATCCAAAGGTTTCATCGAGTGTCCCCTAGTTTTAGTATTGTGCGATAGGGAAAACGGTTTTTCCTTATCTACTTTGTCCACACCGTGCATGAATATATATATATACACACACACACACACCACACACACACACACACACACACACACACACACACACACACACACACACACACACACACACACACACACACACACACACACACACACACACACACACACATATATATAAATTAACGCTTCAGGTAGAGCAGGGGGAGGCAGGGAGTTGTTCCCTCTCTCCACCTGTTGAACTTCTGCCTGTTGTCCTTTTCCCCCATCCTTCTTTCTCTCTCTCTTTCTGAGGTAAAATCTCTGACTCTGACCAGCCTTGAGGGAGTGGCCCCTCCCCTCTTCCCACCAAGAAGCGTCTGTTGCCAAGATCCGGGGAGAGGGGGGGGGCTAATTTGGAGCCAAGACACTCCCCTCCCCGCCAACGGCCGTTTTCCCTCCTCCTCTGAGCTCCGCCCCTTCCCTACTCTTTCCGATGTAAAATCTCCATGGAGGTATAAAAAAACAGGAGATGGCACTACAGGCTTCATGCTGTACGCTGCTTTGAAGCCAGTGGGCGTGGCCTGCCGCCATATTAGGTGGACCAAAACATTAGCTTTTTGTTGTTGTTGTTGTTCAGTCGCACAGTCGATTCCGACCCTTTGCGACCCCATGGACCATCGTTCTCCAGGCACCTCTGTCCTCCACCATCCCCCTCAGTCCTCCCAGTTCTGTGCCCATTGTGTCTACAATACCATCTATCCATCTCATCCTTGGCCTCCCCCTTCTTCTTTTGCCCTCCACCTTTCCCAACATCACGGCCTTCTCAAGTGAATCCTCCCTTCTCATTTGATGCCCAAAGTACTTTAGCCTCATCTTTACTATTTGACCTTCCAATGAGCAGTCAGTGTTGATTTCCTCCAAGATTGACCTATTTGTTCTCCTCGCTGTCC
This sequence comes from Bradypodion pumilum, assembly GCA_035047305.1. Lineage (NCBI taxonomy): Eukaryota > Metazoa > Chordata > Lepidosauria > Squamata > Chamaeleonidae > Bradypodion > Bradypodion pumilum. The sequence continues at coordinate 476,853,076 of JAWDJD010000002.1, forward strand.
AGGGTACCCTCAAAACTCTCCTCCAGCACCACATTTCAAAGGCGTCTATTCTTCTGCGTTCAGCTTTCCTAATTGTCCAGCTCTCACATCCGTACATTACCACTGGGAATACCATTGCTTTGACTATTCTAATTTTTGTTTGCAATGTGATGTCTCTGCTTTTCACTATGTTCCCCAGGTTTCTCATGGCTTGTCTCCCAAGAATCAGTCGCCTTTTTATTTCATGGCTGCAATCCCCATCTGCAGTGATCTTAGATCCTAAGAACGTAAAATCTGTCACTGCTTCTACTTCTTCCCCATCTATTTTCCAGGAACTGATCGGGCCTGTTGCCATTATCTTGGTTTTCTTGATATTGAGTCTCAAGCCAGCTTTTGCACTCTCTTCCTTCAAACCGATCAAGAGATTCTTTAGGTCTTCCTCACTTTCTGCCATTAGGGTGGTATCGTCTGCATATCTCAGATTGTTTATGTTTCTCCCAGCAATTTTGATCCCATATTGTGATTCCTCCATCCCTGCATTGCGCATTATGTGCTCTGTGTATAAGTTGAATAAGCAGGGTGACAAAATGCAGCCTTGTCTTACTCCTTTTCCTATTCCAAACCACTCTGTCATTCCATGTTCTGTCCTAACTGTTGCTTCTTGGTTCATGTACAGATTTCTCAGGAGGCATATGATGTGCACTGGTATTCCCATCTCTTTAATCACTTGCCACATCTTGTTGTGATCCACACAATCAAATGCCTTAGTGTAGTCAATAAAGCAGAAGTAAACTTGTTTCTGGTATTCCTTTGTTTTCTCCATGATCCAACGTATGTTGGCAATGTGGTCTCTAGTCCCCCTGCCTCTTCTGAAACCAGCCTGCACCTCTGGTAGTTCTCTTTCCACATGCTGCTGAAGTCTATCCTGTATTATCTTGAGCATCACCTTGCTGGCGTGTGGGATGAGCGCAATTGTTCGATAATTTGAGCATTCTTTGGCATTGCCCTTTTTTGGGATTGGAACATATACTGATCTTTTCCAGTCCTGTGGCCACTGTTTTGTTTCCCAAATCTGCTGGCATATTGAATGCAGTAATTTGATGCCATCATCTTTTAGAGCTTTGAAAAATTCAACTGGGATACCATCATCTCCACTAGCTTTGTTGTTTGCAGTGCTCTTTAGGGCCTTTCTGACTTCACTCTCCAGGATGTCTGGCTCAGGTTCAAATTCTTCATCATTGTGACTATCAGGAGTGTTGAGTTCCTTTTTGTAGAGTTCCTCTGTGTACTCTTTCCATCTTTTCTTAATCTCTTCTGCATCAGCTAGCTCCTTTCCGTCTTTGTCCCTTATCATGTTCATTTTTGCTTTAAATGTTCCCTTGATTTCCTGGACTTTTTTGAAAAGGTCTCTGGTTCTGCCTCTTTTGTTGTTTTCCTCCATTTCTCTGCACTGTTCTTTTAGGTAGTTTTCCTTATCTCTCCTTGCTTTTCTTTGAAATTCTGTGTTCAAAAGATTGTATTTTTTTCTTTCTCCTTTGACTTTTGCATTCCTTCTTTCCTCTGCTATTTTAAGAGCCTCATCAGACAACCACTTTGCTTTCTTGCTCTTCTTTTCTTTTGGTATGGTTTTCTTTGCTGCTTCCTGCATGATGTCCCTCATCTCTGTCCATAATTCTTCTGGCACTCTATCTATTGAGTCTAAGCCATTGAATTGTAATTCAATTCAATTCAATTGTAGACTACCGTTTACAATTGCTTCTTGTGTTGGAGGGGAAGGGGGGTGGATTGATCCCCTCTCCCTGGTCCCCTGGGTTGGGAGGGGTTGAGGGGGGCAAAAGGGGTGTCCCCCCAACCCTTCCAGAGCCAGGGGACCCGATAGGGGATCCCCCTGCAGGACATCCCGTTATTAAAGAGAAGAAACCGCTTGGTTTCTTCTCTTCAACAACGGAGTATTGTAGGGGGGCGGAATCAATCACCTCCCCCGGGTCCAGAAGGTTTGGGGGGGGGACAGACCCCTTTTGTTCCCCCAACCCTTCCAAACCCAAGGGACCAGACCCCCACCACTCTGTTGTTTAAGAGAAGAAACCGCTTACTTTCTTCTCTTTAATATGGTGTGTGTGTGGGGGGGGGGATCCCCTCTCCACCGGGTTCCCTGGGTTCAGGAGGGTTGGGGAGACAGACCCCTTTTGTCCCTCCAAACCCAGGGGACCAGGGAGAGTTGATCGATTCCACACACACCAACACTCCGTTTTTAACAGAAACCGCTTGGTTTCTTCTCTTTAATATGGTGTGTGTGTGGGGGGGGGGATCCCCTCTCCACCGGGTTCCCTGGGTTCAGGAGGGTTGGGGAGACAGACCCCTTTTGTCGCAACCCCCCACCCACTGATGTTAAAGTGGAAACCCGGATCTACTTTCATGACTCCACACAATCAAAGCACCATAAGACAATGTTTTGGGCCAACTAACATGACGGACTGTCAGATTAGTCGGCTTCAACTATGTGACGTCATGTCATCTCCTGTTTTATTATACCTCCATGAAAATCTCTGACCAGCCTTGGGGGGCCCCTCCCCTCTTCCCACCAAGAAGTCTCTGTTGCTAGGATACGAGAAGGGGAAGGGGCTTGGAGCCCTCCCCGCCAACGGCTGTTTTCCCTCCTCGAGCTCCGCCCCTTTCCCTCAGGCCCATCTCTAGGCGGGAAAGAGTTGGAAGGGTGGGGTTTTCCCATGGTTTTTCCTCAGCTTCGCGGGTCTCCCTCCCCACATTCTGCTGGGGCATGGGAGGACAGTGGCCGAATTAAATTAATTAATGCTCCAGGTGGGTGAGAGGGGAAATGTGTCCCTTTCCTCACCTATTGATAATCTGACTGTCCTCATGTTTTGGGGAGGGGGGGTGGGTCAGTGATGGGCACCAAAAAAATTACTTCCACACTGTGGGCAGGGGGCCTACTTTGTGGGCATGCCCATGGAACTGGTTAGGCGATCTAGTCATGCCTGTCACATGGCCATTAAAACGTCTGCAAACTCAGACAGCACTGGCTCTTTGGCTGTAAATGCACAGCACTCTAGAATAAGATACGACTGGCTTATGAGCAAGGGCAACCTTTACCTTTACTATTCACTTTCAACTAAACAGGACCAAATTTCACAGCGAATTTGAATACCAATCAGGGATCTTCTCTTATTAGGTAAAGGTTGCCCTTGCTCAAAAGCCAGTAGTATCCAACTCTAGGGTTCAGTGCTCATCTCTGTTTATAACCAAAGAGCCAGTCCTGTTTTCCGTGGTCATGTGGCAGGCATGACTAGACACTGGAGTGCATGGAACACTTTATCTTCCCACCAAAGTGGCCCCTATTTATCTACTTGCAATTTCTTGCTTTCAAACTGCTAGGTTGGCAGGAGCTGGGACTTTGATGGGAGCTCATTTCATTGTGCAGTACTTGGGTCTCAAACTGCAGAGGAGCTTAACTTCCCCAACATCAATTGAAGGACCCTGAATAGGCTGAGGGTCAGAGTCTCCAACAGGCTCAAGTGGGGGCTGCTGGTGGTCAATAACACACGGTGTGAATGTGGAGATACAGAATCCACTGGCTGGTCTGCCGACAACTGCCAGAAGCATTCACTGATGAGGACTCAAGTTTGGGCAATGACAAAGCCAAGAAAGTGGCTTCGTTTTGGCAGTTCAGGGACCAGGGTTTGATCTGGACACGAAATAAGAACAAGCAAAATACATACCGATGCAAGGGACTTACCGGTGTCTTCTGAAGACTACCCAGGTGGTGGAGCCAGCAGTGGTCCCAGCGAGGGCAGGAGGTCCCAGCGCAGCCGGCCCACCCTCTGCCCACCTGGCCAAAGGAAATTTTGAGGGGCGTGGGTTGCGTTTGCAGCCACCTCGACCTCTGTTACCTCTGGCTGGTTGGGACGCCCATCGGAGCACTCCCCTGCCACTGCCAGATGCTCCCTGCCGCACTCAGCTCACCAATGCCAAAAACCCTCAGCTTGGATTAGCTTTTTGCAGTTCACACTGAGATCTGCCTCATCGTATGAGTGCTGAACTCTGCAGCCACGCATGCCTGAGAGCATGGGTAGGGGCCTCCTTGCGTTCTTGTGCTTGTGCTGAGGCAGATCTCAGCACACATGCACTGAAACATATCATGCGCACCAAGCCAAGCTGAGGGTTTTTCAAAGCTCTGGAGGTGTACATGCACACGGGGGGACAAAATTTCTGCTACCAGTACACCCGATTAGGGGCATACCGGCTGCTGCCCAACAATTGGTGGGGGGGGGGCATCCTTCTCTTTGAGGTAAAATCTCTTTTCTTTATTTGTGTCAGATGCATCACCGACATATAACAACATACAAAGCTAAAATTAACATATCTAACAACAAAATAGCATTTAAAAAGGCTAGATTACATCTGGCCAATATCGGCAAGTTCAACAGCATTTCCTCTGGCCAACATAAGGTCCTCCTCAGTGCAAGTGGAGTGGCATTCTGTACATTGCATCATATAAGAGATAGTTTGTACTTCTCCGTGTTCGCACAGGCTGTTGTCTACAGGGAAACCCCTCTTTCTCAGATTAGCCCTTGATCTCCCGACCCCTGCATGCACTTTCCACACAGGCTATGGTTGTTCTTGGCCAGGCAGTAGAGCAGGAATTCTCAACCTTTGTAAGCCGGGTGCAGGGTCACACTCCCTCAGACAGCTTCAGAGGCCGGATAGCCATTTTGCCCTTCCTCCACCACATGTCACTTCTAGGTGTGGTGGTGGTGAGCACATGAAATGGTGCCGTGGGCTGCATTTCAAGGTTTGATCAGACATGAAAGAAGAATTCTCCACTGATGGATGCTCCATTGTCTCCCAGCTCCTGACAACCTAGCAGTTTGAAAGCAAGAAATTGCAAGTAGATAAATGAGTACCAATTCAGTGGTAAGGTAAACTGAGTTCCATGCACTGTTTTCTAGTAATGCCTACCATATTTCCATGGAAACATCAGCAGACACAAACAGCACTGACTATTTGGCTGTAAACAGATGAGCACTGAACCCTAGAGTTGGATACAACTGGCTTTTGAGTAAGTGTGACCTTTACATTTTAAAATTTCCTCTTTACACTTTTCTGGGACTTTACACAATTTTTAAAAAATATTTATGGGCCTATATATAACTAAAGGGCTATGGCACTCCAGGCACTTTAAAGGTATCTATCCTGTGTAGCTACTGTGATGTGAAGCAACATTTCCAGGATCACTGAAGCATTTTTCACACTCCAGGCATTTAAAAGGTTTCTCGCCTGCGTGAAATTTTCATTATTTGTTTGCAGACCAAAACACATACAGTCATTAAATTTGCTTCCCATCTGTCTGGGGCCTGTGATGTTTAGATAGGTGTGTTGTTGACTGATGTATCTAAAAATGCTTCTCGCCTGTGTGGATCCTGTGATGTGAAGTAAAGTGTGAGGAATGACTGAATCTTTTCAAACACTCCAGGCATTAAAAAGGCTTCTCACCTGTGTGTATCCTGTGATGTCTAGCAAGGGCTGAGGACTGGCTGAAGCTTTTCCCACACTCCAGGCATTCAAAAGGCTTCTCACCTGTGTGGATCCTGTGATGTGAAGTAAGGGCTGAGGACTGATTAAAGCTTTTTCCACACTCCACGCATTCAAAAGGCTTCTCTCCTGTGTGGATTCTGTGATGTGAAGTAAGATCAGAGGAATGGCTGAATTTTTTTCCACATTCCATGCATTCAAAAGGCTTCTCTCCTGTGTGGATTCTGTGATGTGAAGTAAGTTGTGAGGAATGACTGAATTTTCTCCCACACTCCATGCATTCAAAAGGCTTCTCTCCTGTGTGGATTTTGTGATGTGAAGTAAGTTGTGAGGACTGACTGAATTTTTTCCCACACTCCATGCATTCAAAAGGCTTCTCTCCTGTGTGGGTCCTGTGATGTGAAGCAAGCGTCCAGGACTGACTGAAGCATTTTCCACACTCAAGGCATTCAAAAGGCTTCTCACCTGTGTGGACTCTGTGATGTGAAGTAAGATCTGAACAAGAACTGAAGCTTTTTCCACACTCCATGCATTTAAAAGGTTTCTCACCTGTGTGGGTCCTGTGATGTCTAGCAAAGGCTGAGGAATGACTGAAGCTTTTTCCGCACTCAAGGCATTCAAAAGGATTCTCTCCTGTGTGGATCCTGTGATGTAAAGTAAGGTATGAGGACTGACTGAAGGTTTTTCCACACTCCATGCATTCAAAAGGCTTCTCTCCTATATGGATCCTGTGATGTGAAGTAAGGTGTGAGGACTGACTGAAGCTTTTTCCACACTCCATACATTCAAAAGGCTTCTCTCCTGTGTGGATCCTGTTATGTGAAGCAAGGGCTGAGGGCTGACTGAAGCTTTTTCCACACTCCACGCATTCAAAAGGCTTCTCTCCTGTGTGGATCCTGTGATGTGAAGTAAGGTGTGAGGAATGGCTGAAGGTTTTTCCACACTCCGTACATTCAAAAGGCTTCTCTCCTGTGTGGATCCTGTGATGTGATGCAAGGGATGAGGACTGACTGAAGCTTTTCCCACACTCCAGACATTTAAAAGTCTTCCTTCCTGTGTGATGTTTATCAAGATGTGCTTGTGGATGAAAGCCTTTTCCTCGTTCGAGAAATAGTTTCTCCCCCGAACTTATTCTTTCATGAGTTGTATGCTGTCCTCCCAGTTGAAATGTTGTTCTACTTTCCATATGAGCAGTTGTGTGACAAAAGACAGATAGCTACCTAGTTTGATGAGCAGATCCACAGAAATTCAAGTTAAAGAGGAAGATTAATGAAGAATTGATTCTGAATACGATCTAGATATTCAGCCAGAAAAATCAGTCCTGTTGGAAACAAAGAAAGAAAAATATAAAATGATTCCTCTCTGCTCTACAGTTGGTCTTCCTATGCCCACATCTTTCTTCTGTGTTTCCCCAGCATATGGGGAAATAACAAAGAGGAATTGGAAATGTGCAAAACTCTGCAGATGGCAAACCTTGGCACTCCAGGTGTTCTTGAACTTCAATTCCCAGAAGCCCTGATGGGCAGGAGTGATGAATTCTGCTTCTGGTAATTGAAGTCCAGGCACACCTGGAGTGTCGGGGCTAAACAGTATGACGCTAGAAGAGGAACCTCTCAGGTCAGAAGGTGTCCACTATTCTACAGGGGAAGAGCTCAGGACTAGAATTACCTTCTCATGCTGACACCAACAAAAGTGACCTTATCATCATCATAGAAAATTGGAATGCCAAAGTAGTTAAGCATAAAGAGTTACTGATTCCTAATTCAGGGTTAGAATGAAGAAAGTATGGGAAACCATTAGGCTACTCAATTGTGAAACAGATGACATCCCTCAGGAATCTTCAGTGAAGGTGAAGAATAGATTTTAAGGATTAGATGTAAGAGATAGAGTGCCTGAAAAATTGTGGACAGAGATTTAAAACAACTGACAGGAGGCAAGAATTAGTACTATCACAGAGAAAAAGAAATGCCAAAAAGTGAATTTGGTTGTCTGATGAAGCTGTACAAATATCTGAAGAAAAAAGGAAAATTAAAAGCAAAGATGAAAAGGAGAAAGATTCATCCAATTGAACACTGACTTTACCTTCTTGGGATCTATTCTAAGATCACTTCAGATGGTGATTGCAGCCATGAAATAAAAAGATGCTTACTAGATCTTAACCTATAAAATCAAGCGTTAACTATTGGAACTTCACATACGATCCTAAGCCAGGCCCTACTAGCCCGCACCAACCATTTGTGAACATGCCTGAACTGGGTCCGCAGGTCAACAAAGGATTGAGAAATGTGCCAGTGGGGCAAGAGCCCCACAAATGCGAAAAAAGGAAACAACTTCATTTCCCAACGTTCCTTGCGCCGCGCCACAACCAATCAGGCTGAGAGGCGCAAGGAAAAGGAACGTTCGGAAACGCACCACGGCCAATCAAAATAAAACCGCAGGGGGAAAAACGACGCACAAGCCGAAAACGCAACCACCAAATTACAAGCCCCAGCGTCCTGCGCACCATGAGTGCACAGAACACTGAGGAAGGGGGAAAAACATTGGGAGCGCAAGTCCGCCGCAGCCGGACACAGCGCCTCACAGAAAAACAAAAACAGGGGTGGGGGTCAAGGGGGGAAAAGGCACCCCCCCCTTGAAAATGAACCCATTCCCAGGTAAACAAAGCCATCGGACGGCGCTCCGTCCACTGACTTTACTTCCTTGGGTTTGGGAGGGTAGGGGGGACAAAAGGGGTCTGTCTCCCCAACCCTCCTAACCCCAGGGGACCCAGCAGAGAGGGGATTCCCCTCCACACACACACACACACCATATTAAAGAGAAGAAACCAAGCGGTTACTTCTCTTTAAAAACGGAGTCCTCTCCGATGGCTCTCCTGGGTCCGGAAGGGTTGAGGAGACAGACCCCTTTTGTCCACCCAACCCTCCCAAACCCAAGGAAGCCAGCGGAGAGGGGAATCACACACACCCTGATATAAAAGGGGAAACCCCAATTGAGATATTCCCTTTTAATATCAGAGGGTGGGCTGGATTCGATCCCCTCTCCTGGGTCCCATGAGTCTGGAAGGTTTGCGGGGACAAAAGGGATCTGTCCCCCAACCCTTCCAGAGCCAGGGGACACGGCAGAGAAGGGATCCCCCGTAGGACACCAAAAAACACAAACACATCAAAAATACACAAAAACAACCAAAAATAACACCAAAAAACAATACAAAGTAAACAAAAACAAAAATTCGGGGGCGGGAGGAGAGGGGGCGGGAGGAGAAAGAAACTGGCCCTAGCTGAGAGGCGGCCAGCACGACCATAAAGGAGACTTGCCATGCCGGGGCTGCCGGTGTCTCCACTGCCAGTTCGCTTTCGCGCCCAGCTGGGGCTGGAGGGAGCGCAGAAACACCTGTGGGCACCTGGCGGGGCTTTAAAATGCCATCGCCATGGCTGCCCCCACCGGACTGCCCCCAACACCAGTTTGCTTCTTGCCGGTTCGTTTCCTCGCCCAGTTGGGTTGGAGGAGGTGGAGGAAAGGAGGAAGATGGGCCGCTGGACAGCTGGGCGAGGGAGGGGGTGGCTATCAGCTGGACGCTTGCCTGCCCTTGGCCGGCTTGGTGGGAGGCTTGCTTCTTCCCCGGTCCGGCATTGGCCGCGGGGTAGCCGAGCACACCTGGGGATTCCTGGGTAATTTGTAGTGGTAATTTTTATATTTGTAACACAACAGAAATCTCCATCTTAACCTATAAAACCAAGGGTTAACCGTTGGAACTTGCTATAGGTTCCTAAGCCTCACCCTAATGATCCGCACCCACCATTCGTGCACATGGCCGAACTGGGTGCGCAGGTCAACGAAGGATTGAAAAAACCGGCAGTGGAGCAACAGCCCCACAAATGTGAAAAAAGGGAAATAACTTCATTTCCCAACGTTCTTTGCGCCGCGCCACAGTCAATCAGCCTACAGTGGCGCTGGGGTTCCCATGGCCCAGCCAACAAGCCCAGGTCTTGGGAAGTGAACCCCACCACATACAAACGACACATCGCCCCAGAGGACATGAGAGAAAAACGGCGCTGGCCTTCCCACAGCCCGGCCACTGACGAAAGGCTGCGGGAAGGGAAACCCCCACCCACCCACAATGCTTTTAACAGGGGGCGAAGGCATCATTGCCTTCCCCCCTTGAAAGCAAAACAATTCCCCCGCAAAGCAAAGGCACCGGACGGCGCTCCGCTCGGTTCCTTTACTTTACGAGGAAGTGTTTCACTTTCAAGGGAGGGAGAAGGCATCACTGCCTTCCCCCCCTTGAAAGCAAAAAAATTCCCAGGTAAGCAAAGGCACTGGACAGCGCTCCGCACGGTGCCTTCATTTACCCCAAAAATAAGCCATAAAGTAAAAAATTACACAAAAATCACAACCAAAAACATCCAAAAACAAACCCAAAAATAACACAAAGACCAAACACACAGAAAACACCCCCCCTTAAAAAAACCCAATACAAACACCCAAAAGAAATTAAAACAGAGAACTCACCCAAATGACCTTACTCTATGAGATACGGAAATGAAATGAGGAAAGAGACTACTTACCGGAACAAGCGGCACCCACAAGCCAGTGGAGAAAGAAAGTCAAAGAAAAAGAAAAGCGCAACAGCACCACCCAGAGGACACAGGAGAAAACACAGTCAAAAATAGTTAAAAGAAAGAATAACATTTCTAAAACATTTCTTAAATCCTGTTTACAGTTTTCACTCAAAAAATAAATAAACATCTAAACACAGTTTAAAAACATTGAATTTAAAAAATATATATACTCACACATTATTAAAAAAACACACATAGAAACTTCTTCATCCATGGCTGGCAAGGGCTTTCGCTGTACTGGATGCCCCTGGGGGATGGACTCTGCGGGAGGATGTCAGATTGGCATGGGGTGGCCAGGGAGGGTGGGCTGAGTTAGCAATTTGCCCACCGTGGCAAAGCACAGTTTACCATAGGAATGCATTGAAAAGAGGCTTTGTTGCCCACCCTGAAGAAATATTTGCCCACCCACATCAGATGTACCTGTCAACTTTTGGATTTGAAAATAAGGGAAATTTTGGCCACACCCCTCTGGCCCCCAAATATAGCCATGTGACTTGCTGGGCTCTAGTCATGCCTGCTACATGGCCATGAAAATGTCTGCAAACACAGACAGCACTGGCTCTTTGGCTGTAAATGGAGATGAGGACTGCACCCTAGAGTTGGATACGACTGGCAGATTTTACTTTCTTAGGATCAAAGATCGCTGCAGATAGTGACTGCAGCCATGAAATAAAAAGGCGACTGATGCTTGGGAAACAAGATATGAGAAACCTGGGGAACATAGTTAAAAGTAGAGGCATCACCTTGCAAACAAAAAATTGCATAGCCAAAGCAATGGTATTCCCGGTGGTAATGTATGAGTGTGAGAGCTGGACCATTAGGAAAGCTGAGCGCAGAAAAATAGATGCCTTTGAAATGTGGTGTTAGAAATAGGTTGATCCTAGAAGAAATCAACCACAATTGCTCACTAAAGGTCAAATAGGAAAGATGACGCTAAAGTACTTTGGACATCAAATGAGAAGAGAGGATTTACTTGAGAAAGCCTTGATGCTGAGAAAGGTGGAGGGCAAAAGAAGGGGGTGGCCAAAAATAAGATGGCTAGATGGTATTGTAGATGCAATGGGCACAAAGCTGTGTGGGCCAAAGAACCCTTTCCCCATCTTCTTGGGGGACTTTTGTTTTCTTTCTTGTTTACTCAGTGGCTTAAGTGACTAAGATGCTGACTGGGAGGCAGAAAGTCAGCAGTTCGATTCCTGAGTACTGCAGGACGGAATGAGCTCCCGTCTTTGTCCCAGCTCCTGCCATCCTAGCAGTTCGAAAGCAAGAAATTGCAAGTAGATAAATAGGGACCACAGCATTCCTGTGCGCTCTGGTGTCTAGTCATGCCTGCCACACGACCACGGAAATGTCTGCAGACGCAGACAACGCTGGCTCTTCGGCTTTGAAACAGAGATGAGCACTGAACCCTAGAGTCGGATACAACTGGCTTTCGAGCAAGGGAAAACCCCCCTCTCTCTCATATAGTGACCAGGCAACACCCCCCCCAATTAGGGTGGAGGAGCAAGGGATTAATTCCCCCCCTATCTCTCATATAGTGTTAAAGCAACCCCCTCCTCCCAAGTTAACTCTAGAAACGAAATCCTTCAGCCAGGAGGCAGGGCAAAAACAGCTCAATAAAGCATGAGGTTGCCCCTGCATATATGAAATATATCGCTCACCTAGAATAGACTCCTGCTCCCAGCAGCCAAAACGAAGCCTCCAGGACCATGTGGCTGGCAGGAAAGGGAAAGGGAAAGGGAAAACTACAGAATGCCCTCCCCCCACCTTCTCTCTCTCCCCTTCCACAAGCGAAAAGCCTGCCACACAGCGACCTCTGGTGGCCAGAAAAAAATACTGCAGCTTTGCCTATGAGGACTCCGGTCAGGTTATTTTTTTAAAAAATAAGGGGAAATATGAGGAAATTAATAAAATGGGAGGGGCGGGAAGAGGGGTAAAAATAAGAGGTTTCCCCCGAAAAAACAGGATAGTTGACAGATGCCACATCTGGGAGCGACAGAAGTAACCGGAATTTATTTATTTATGAAATTTTATAGCCACCCCAATTGATGTGCGACTCTGGGTGGCGTACAGCATTCAATTCAGATACATAAAATCCCCAACAAATGTATGGGATTTCTCTCCCCAACCCTCCAATAGGAACCCTGTCCACCACCCTCCCAAGGTGCACAGCACACCCCTGATATGGAATTATCATTAACTAGGGAGGTGGGAGCTGGGAGGAGGAAGGTGTGTGTGTTTGGGGTCTCTTGCATTTCCCTTCCAGAGAACTCTATCTTTGCATGGATTGGCTCTGTTGGTATATGCAACACATGTCCGATGCCTGGCAGCAGAGGGGAAGAAGAGAAGTGGTCATTTCTTAAAAGGTCAATCACTAAACATAGAATTCACACAAAGTAGAAATAAAGAGATCACTTGTTGTCTCCCTTAGAAATAGGGCCAAAGGAGGAAAGTGCTTCAGACTGTAATTCTGCTCATGTTGTTTAATATGAAAACATGCATTTGAAAATAAGATGTAATTTAGAGTCCCAACATATAATTGCTTAAATAAAATGGTACAGGGGACACAAAATGAGCCTCATCACAGATTGTGGTACTCATTAACCACAATCGGTCGTACCCTGCTAGTCACTGCAATCTTGTGCTGCTGGCTAATCTTTCTCACACTAGGTCAGGGCAAAGGAACTGCAGCATGAACTCACCCAAAGGTGCCTTTATTTTGGCAGCTTCAAAATCTGGCCTAGACCCTGAAGAATAATAAAACTGTATACTAGTGCTGTTATTTTGTCTTCGCCTGATTTTCAATCTTCCAGGAGAGGGTCTCAGTGCTGCTCGATGGGTGACAATGTCAAGCTACTATGGCAAATTTCTATTGGCTTATAGTGGGCATTACATGTTCTAATCTATTATAGACAAGGTGGAGAGAGAAAACACCCCAAAAGAACAAAAATTGTGCTTATTACTGTCACTTCGGGTTTCGATTTTATTACAGATCTTGACAAAGATTTCGAAATATTCTCTACCGGAGGAATATTGACCTGTAACTGTTCTTCTTCGTACCTGGTTGGTGACATTTGCTCAGCCCTTCTGGCTGTTATATTTCTATTGCTTGTTGCACCCTTTGAACCGGACTACCTGACTTCACATGGATTACGGACATGGACTTTGAGTAGCGTCCTTTGCAATTACGCTACCCATCTACGTCGATACAGCTCTTTTGGCCGTCCTTTACAGTCTCGTAGCTACCTCGTTCCTCCCTGTATGCTTGGATGTTACATAGCCCTTCGGCGGTTTTTGCATTTTCAGAACTTGGCTTTCCGTCCATTCTGTTCTCGCATACACGGACTTCCATGGGATCTATGTTTTGAACCAGCCTGTATATTTGTTATTGCTCCACGGACATTTTACCTTATTATTAGGCTTCTACCTACTGACATACCTGCCTTTTTGGACATTTCATCTTGGTTTCTCCCACCCTTGTGGGTTGTCCCGTGGTCATTACCCGTTTAGATTGTTATTCTACTGTTTGTCCGGTTCCCTAGCATTTTTATTAGTATTTTCTACTTGCATTTTCACTTATTTAATACACATTTTGCTAATATATTTTTGTTCTTTTGGGGTGTTTTCTCTCTCCACCTTGTCTTCTTGACACCCCTGCCGTCCCCTTTCCATTTTGCTCTTTCGGCATGACTGACAAGGGTTTCGCGTTCTTGACCCTTGAACGGGATCGCATCCTCAACAGCACCAATTCTATTTTTTCTCCTGGGGACTCCGGTGATGATGATACCTTTAACAATTTAGAGGCTTTGGAAAAACGACGCATCAGAATGAACTTACACTCTTCTTTTCTGTCCGAATACTATAAGTCCTCCATTATCCCACGTGGTTTACGCATGCCCAAAGGTCCGACTCTCTTTTCACATAATAAACAGTTTCTAGATAAATGGACCCTCATTTTGGACAGATGCTCTTTTGATCTTATTCTATTAATAATAGATCAATGTAATCAAGAGGCGGAAAATATTAGTACTGAAATCGATAAGATCAAGGATTCTATTACTTCTTCTAGTCTCCCCTCTTCTGATAGCAAAATGAACTTACTGACTAACAAGATCAAGGAATTTCAAGATGGTTTATTATCCTTTAAGAACAAGAAACTTAATCGTGACCGCAACGATTACAAGAACTCTAGGATTTACAAATGGCAGTTCGCTCGTCCAACCACTTTCAAACAAGTTACTTGGCGACGACCCCTGGAAGACACCGACTTCGAAACCACAGATTCAGACATCGCAGATTCTTCCGCAGATGAAAGGATCCGTGCTCCCTACAACACCAGGCTCCATCGGAACAAACAATCTACCACCAAACATAACCCTAGTTATGATTTTTTAGGACAGCGCAATGTCCGCAAGAACAAAAGGAAATAAAACCTTCCTTAGTTTTCAACCTATCTCGGAGAGTCCTAACGGTGAGGGAAATGGAACTCTTAGATCTTGGTTTAGGGTTCGTACCTACTCCTAAATATTCTTCTTTCAAAACGCGTATTGACATTTATAAACTTATCCGGTTACTCAAATTACGCCTCTTCTTTAAGGAGACTTCTGGCAGCTCCAATCCATTCTCTCCCCGCTCCACCTTTTCTCCAGCTGTTGATAGTCCTGCTATTGAAGTGTTTCGTAGGGTTGTTCTTCGAGACATTTCTGCCCTAGAAGAACGTTACCATGTCAAGCATAATATATCTTTAGGTGACATGCATCTTCTTGAAAATTTGGGACATGATCCCAACATTATTATTAAAGCAGCTGACAAGGGGGGTGGGGTAGTCGTTATGGACAGAATCAATTATATTGAGGAAGCCCATAGACAACTTTCGAATCCTCTTTTCTACAGCAGATTACACAAGGATCCTACACCACATGTGTCCAACATTATTAAAACAGTATTACAAGAAGGACTTGCTTTGGGCTTCATTTCAGAATCCACTTTTCGCTTTCTTTACAAATCACACCCGCGAGTACCTATTTTTCATTTATTACCAAAAATCCATAAGCTTCAATCCGGTTCGACCCTTGTACCATGTAGACCCATCATAGCTGCCAATGAAGGCCTTTTAGAACCCATTTCTGTTTTCATTGATCATTACATATGTCCCTTTGTTACTGACACCCCTTCCTATGTGAAGGACTCTTCTTATTTCATCCAACTTTTGGAAAACATTTCTGTTCCTGATGATTGTCTGTTGGTTACCATGGATGTGGCTTCCCTGTACACCAACATTCCTCTTCAAGAGGCCAGGATTTTGGTTGAGCATCACTTATCTTTACGCACTAATCCCGACCCTCCCACACATTTTCTTTTGGATCTTTTAGATATAGCGTTCAAGCACAATTTTTTCCGATTCCTAGATAATTTTTATTTACAGACACATGGTGTGGCCATGGGTTCAAATTTTGCTCCTTCGGTTGCCAATATCTTTATGAATAATTTCGATCTTACTTTCATCCTTAATCCTGCTGCTAATCCCTTCTTCTCTGACATTCTTATTTACAAACGTTATATTGATGATTTGTTTTTCATTTTTTCCAACCCAGCTTCTCTATCCGGTTTCCTAACTTGGATCAATTCTTTACATACAAATTTATTTTTCACCTACACTTCTAGCTCTGTTTCAGTCTCATTTCTTGATTTGGAAATTTTCATTGCCAATAATCACCTCAATATGCGCCTTTTTAATAAACCTACTGATAGGCATGCCTATCTACAATTCCATTCTTATCATCCGTTTTCATTAAAAAACAACATTCCATATATCTTATTCCTTCGGGCAAAAAGAAACTCCACACTTGATTCTGATTTTAAATCATCTGCCATAAGCATCCGTCAATCTTTACTCATCAGAGGGTACCCCATTCATGTCATTAACCACGCCTACCAGAAAGTAACCAACAGACCTAGACAGTCCATGTTTCAACGCAAAATAAAAAATATACATAACAATAACATCTTTTGGTCCATTGATTTTACTCCGCTTGCACAACAAATAAAGAAAACTATACATCGCCATTGGCACATCTTAGATTCCATCTCAGGATGTAAAGATAAACCTACCATAGGGTTTAGGAAAACTAAAACCATTGCCGGTATCCTTTCAAAAACTGATTGTCTTCCCCCTGCCTCCAGCCCTTCAGTTCTTCCAGCTGGGCATTTTTCCTGTGGCCATTGTAAATTTTGTTCTTATATGTGGAGAACTGATGTCATTTCCATTCCTAACTGTACTTTTACACTTCAGCTTTCGCGGTTCTCGAATTGCAATTCTCGCGACATTGTATATATTTTAATTTGTCCTTGTGGGCTACCTTATGTAGGAAAATCTTCCAGACCACTCAAAACAAGACTCGGAGAACACATTTCACGTATCCGTAACAAGGTTCTTACAGCACCTCTTGTATCCCATTATGTTGATAAGATGCATGCTCCAACAGACTTAAAGGCTGCTGTATTGGAATCATTTTTACCGCGTAAATTCCATTCTATCAACAGGGAACGTTTTTTGTTACAACGCGAAGCTTTTTACATTCACCGTTTTTCTACTTTGCACCCCACAAGTTTGAATACGGAACAGGACTATTCGGCTTTTCTTTAAATTTGTTTCCCAGTAGTCTCTTTAAATTTATTTCCTAGTGCTCCCCTCTTTTCTGTTACTGCCTCTTTAATAGTATCTTTAAGAATTTCCTTCATTATTTTTACCTAATTGCTAATCCATGGTATTCTTTTCACATGTCTCCACCTTAGAACTATATTTAGCTCGCCTTTTTCCAGTTTGCTTAACGCTTCCGCCCTCCATCAGTTACTACATAGAGGTGTTGCTTAGCGCGTTGTTACAGGTATTATTAATATTTTTGTTAATCATGACTATTTAGCTACTGTTTTAAATCAGATGTTGTTTGGTGCGTTTCTCTGTTCATTGTTACATTTATATTGCTTTATGGTATTGTGCTTATTACTGTCACTTCGGGTTTCGATTTTATTACAGATCTTGACAAAGATTTCGAAATATTCTTTACCGGAGGAATATTGACCTGTAACTGTTCTTCTTCGTACCTGGTTGGTGACATTTGCTCAGCCCTTCTGGCTGTTATATTTCTATTGCTTGTTGCACCCTTTGAACCGGACTACCTGACTTCACATGGATTACGGACATGGACTTTGAGTAGCGTCCTTTGCAATTACGCTACCCATCTACGTCGATACAGCTCTTTTGGCCATCCTTTACAGTCTCGTAGCTACCTCGTTCCTCCCTGTATGCTTGGATGTTACATAGCCCTTCGGCGGTTTTTGCATTTTCGGAACTTGGCTTTCCGTCCATTCTGTTCTCGCATACACGGACTTCCATGGGATCTATGTTTTGAACCAGCCTGTATATTTGTTATTGCTCCACGGACATTTTACCTTATTATTAGGCTTCTACCTACTGACATACCTGCCTTTTTGGACATTTCATCTTGGTTTCTCCCACCCTTGTGGGTTGTCCCGTGGTCATTACCCGTTTAGATTGTTATTCTACTGTTTGTCCGGTTCCCTAGCATTTTTATTAGTATTTTCTACTTGCATTTTCACTTATTAAATACACATTTTGCTAATATATTTTTGTTCTTTTGGGGTGTTTTCTCTCTCCACCTTGTCTTCTTGACACCACTGCCGTCCCCTTCCTAATCTATTATAGGCCAAGAGGAAAGCCTTCAACTATGAGAAAATGAGTGTTACAGTGCAGTAGACCCTCGATTAACGACACGTTTGAATAGCATCATTTCCGCTTAACGACACATCGTAACTCGCTACGTGACTATCCGCACAACGACGAAAAACCGTCGTTGTGCAGATTAACGATGTTTTTTTAACGTCATTGTGTGGATGACAGCTTTTTGCCGCTAGATGGCGCAGCTGCCATTTAAAAACCGCACAACGACGTTTTCCCCTATAGCGACGCTACATGGGGAACCAAGTAGCGTCGTTATTCGAGGGTCTACTGTGTTTGCAAAAATACCAAATTACCAAAACTGCATTAAATGATCAGTTCACAACCAAACCTTTGAGCAGACAAGGGTCTTTAAGTACTTTGTCCAAGCAAAGAGCACTTGCAATAAATTGTTACTCTTTTAAGGAGGCATTTTAAGGATCTCCCAATTCCTGACCAATAGCTTTAAGTAACTTTACACCTCTCATCTCCATTGTTTGTCCCATGATGGTTTTTGTTATTTATTGTTATTGTTATTTATCTTGAACTTCAATTCCCAGAAGCCCTGATGGGCAGGAGTGATGAATTCTGCTGCTGGTAATTGAAGTCCAGGCACACCTGGAGTGTCGGGGCTAAACAGTATGACGCTAGAAGAGGAACCTCTCAGGTCAGAAGGTGTCCACTATTCTACAGGGGAAGAGCTCAGGACTAGAATTACCTTCTCATGCTGACACCAACAAAAGTGACCTTATCATCATCATAGAAAATTGGAATGCCAAAGTAGTTAAGCATAAAGAGTTACTGATTCCTAATTCAGGGTTAGAATGAAGAAAGTATGGGAAACCATTAGGCTACTCAATTGTGAAACAGATGACATCCCTCAGGAATCTTCAGTGAAGGTGAAGAATAGATTTTAAGGATTAGATGTAAGAGATAGAGTGCCTGAAAAATTGTGGACAGAGATTTAAAACAACTGACAGGAGGCAAGAATTAGTACTATCACAGAGAAAAACAAATGCCATAAAGTGAATTTGGTTGTCTGATGAAGCTGTACAAATATCTGAAGAAAAAAGAAAAATTAAAAGCAAAGATGAAAAGGAGAAAGATTCACCCAATTGAACACTGACTTTACCTTCTTGGGATCTATTCTAAGATCACTTCAGATGGTGATTGCAGCCATGAAATAAAAAGATGCTTACTAGATCTTAACCTATAAAATCAAGCGTTAACTGTTGGAACTTCACATACAACCCTAAGCCAGGCCCTACTAGCCTGCACCGACCATTCGTGCACACGCCCAAATTGGGTCCGCAGGTCAACAAAGGATTGAGAAATGCGCCAGTGGGGCAAGAGCCCCACAAATTCAAAAAAAAGGGAAACAACTTCATTTCCCAATGTTCCTTGCGCCGCGCCGCGCCACAGCCAATCAGGCTGAGAGGCACGAGCAAAAGGAACGTTCGGAAACGCACCGCGGCCAATCAAAATAAAACCGCAGGGGAAAAAAGACGCACAAGCCGAAAACGCAAATGCCAAACTACAAGCCCCAGCGTCCTGCGCGCCATGAGCGCGCAGAACACTGAGGAAGCTGGCGAGCGGGGGGGGGGGGAAACATTGAGAGCGCAAGTCCGCCGCAGCCGGACACAGCGCCTCACAGAAAAAAACCCCAAAAACAGGGTGGGTCAAGGGGGGAAAAGGCACTGCCTCCCCCTTGAAAGTGAACCCATTCCCAGGTAAACAAAGCCATCAGACGGCGCTCCGTCCGCTGACTTTACTTACCACAAAAGGGTTTCGCTTTCAGCGACGCCAAGCCGCGGGAACCAAAGCCCCCCTCCCCAACGACGCCTGAAACTCCTGATCGGAGTTTCCCCTTTAATATCACTGGGTGGGTGGGGGTTGCGCTCCCCCTCTCTACTGGCTCCCCTGGGGTTGGGAGAGTTGGGGGGACAAAGGGGTCTGTCTCCCCAACCCTCCTGACCCCAGGGGACCCGGTAGAGAGGGGATTCCCCTCCACACACACCCCATATTAAAGAGAAGAAACCAAGCGGTTACTTCTCTTTAAAAATGGAGTTTTTTGGGGGGGAATCCCCCTCTCAGATGGCTCTCCTGGGTCCGGAAGGGTTGGGGAGACAGACCCCTTTTGTCCCCCCCAACCCTCCCAAACCCAAGGAAGCCAGCGGAGAGGGGGATCACACACCTCCTGATTTAAAAGGGGAAACCCCAATTGAGATTTCCCTTTTAATATCAGAGGGTGGGCTGGATTCGATCCCCTCTCCTGGGTCCCATGAGTCTGGAAGGTTTCCGGGGACAAAAGGGGTCTGTCCCCCCAACCCTTCCAGAGCCAGGGGACACAGCAAAGAGGGGATCCCCCCATAGGACACAAAAAAACACAAAAACATCCAAAAATACACAAAAACAACCAAAAATAATACCAAAGTAAACAAAAACAAAACTTTCCAAACACATACAGCACCCAGCCAAACACCACAAAATCCAACCTCCCAAAAATAATTCTGCTCATGTTGTTTAATATGAAAACATTCATTTGAAAATAAGATGTAATTTAGAGTCCCAACATATAATTGCTTAAATAAAATGGTACAGGGGACACAAAAAGAGCCTCCTCACAGATTGTGGTACTCATTAACCACAATCGGTCGTACCCTGCTAGTCACTGCAATCTTGTGCTGCCGGCTAATCTTTCTCACACTAGGTCAGGCCAAAGGAACTGCAGCATGAACTCACCCAAAGGTGCCTTTATTTTGGCAGCTTCACATCTGGCCTAGACCCTGAAGAATAATAAAACTGTATACTAGTGCTGTTATTTTTTCTTCGCCTGATTTCCAATCTCCCAGGAAAGGGTCTCAGTGCTGCTCGATGGGTGACAATGTCAAGCTACTATGGCAAATTTCTATTGGTTTAAAGTGGGCATTACATGTTCTAATCTATTATAGGCCAAGAGGAAAGCCTTCAACTATGAGAAAATGAGTGTTACAGTGCAGTAGACCCTCGATTAACGACGCGTTCGAATAGCATCATTTCCGCTTAACGACGCATCGTAACTCACCACGTGACTATCCGCACAACGACGAAAAACCGTCGTTGTGCGGATTAACGATGTTTTTTTAACGTCATTGTGTGGATGACAGCTTTTTGCCGCTAGATGGCGCAGCTGCCATTGAAAACCGCACAACGACGTTTTCCCCTATAGCGACGCTACATGGGGAACCAAGTAGCGTCATTATTCGAGGGTCTACTGTGTTTGCAAAAATACCAAATTACCAAAACTGCATTAAATGATCAGTTCACAAGCAAACCTTTGAGCAGACAAGGGTCTTTAAGTACTTTGTCCAAGCAAACAGCACTTGCAATAAATTGTTACTCTTTTAAGGAGGCATTTTAAAGATCTCCCAATTCCTGACCAATAGCTTTAAGTAACTTTACACCTCTCATCTCCATTATTTGTCCCATGATGGTTTTTGTTATTTATTGGTTATGGTTTATAGTTTAATGTTGATGGTTTAGTGTTTAATGCTGCTTTACTGTTCAATATTTCTTTTGCATTGTATTATGCTTGACTTTCTATTGCATTCATAACTTATTGTTTGCCAGCCCAGAGGGGGAGAATACCCAAGATAGGCAAGATGTAAACATAAATATAAACGAATTAATAAATAGAGGGGGTGGGGGACACTTCGAAGGATGCTTACCGGATCTTCTCAGGGAAGAGTAACGCCAGGTGGCAGAAAGTAACGCCGTTCCTCTGCCAGGAGAGGAGGGAGGGAGAAGTTCACCCTTCCCTTCCTCCCTTCCTTCTGTGCTCTCAGGAGGGATGATGTAAGGGACGGAGGCCAACCAGGGAAGAGTCCTTAGAGAAGGGGTGGGTGGTGGGAAAACACGGGGGTGGGGAGCATGGAGGTATAATAAAACAGGAGATGATAGCACTAGAGACTTCATGGCGCTGCAAGTTTTTTGAAGCCAGTGGGCGTGGCCTGCCGCCATATTAGATGCCCCAAAACATTACCTCCAGTCCAGACTACCGTTTACGATTGCTTCTTGTGTTGGAGGGAGGGTGGAGTGGATTGATCCCCTCTCCTGGGTCCCCTTGGGTTGGGGGGACGAAAGGGGTCTGTCCCTCCCAACCCTTCTGGACCCAGCGGAAAGGGGGATCGCAACCCCCCACCTACTGATATAAAAGGGTAAACCCCGCATCTACTTTCACGACTCCACACAAAGCACCATAAATCAATGTTTTGGGGCAACTAACATGGCGGACTGTCAGATTAGTCGGCTTCAAGTTTGTGAGGTCATGTCATCTCCTGTTTTATTATACCTCCACGGTGGGGAGGCCCTCCCAGCGCTTGGGAAATGGTTCCCTTTGATTCCCCCCCCCCCACTACTACAAATCCCAGAATCCTCAACAAGCCAGCCATGACTAAAGGTAAAGGTTTCCCTTGCTTGAAAGCCAGTCGTATCCGACTCTAGGGTGCAGTGCTCATCTGTTTCTAAGCCGAAGAGCCAGCGCTATCTGCGTCTGAAGACATTTCCTTGGTCATGTGGCAGGCATGACGACACCGGAGTGCACAGATAGATAGATAGATAGAAAGGTAAAGGTTTCTCTTGCTCGAAAGCCAGTCGTATCCGACTCTAGGGTGCAGTGCTCATCTGTTTCTAAGCCGAAGAGCCAGCGCTGTCTGCTTCTGCAGACGTTTCCGTGGTCATGTGGCAGGCATGACTAGACACCGGAGCGCACGGAACGCTGTTACCTTCCCACCGAAGTGGTCCCTATTTATCTACTTGCAATTTCTTGCTTTCGAACTGCTAGGTTGGCAGGAGCTGGGGCGAAGACGGGAGCTCATTTCCGTCCTGCAGTACTCGGGAGTCGAACTGCTGACCTTCCGCTTCCCAGTCAGCGTCTTAGCCACTTGAGCCACTGCAGTCCCAGCCATGACTACAAATCCCAGAATCCACCGCCAGCCATAACGATGGTTCCATTGATTCCCCCCCCCCACTACAAATCTCAGAATCCACCGCCAGCTTCAGCACAGAACAGCCCATGCCCCCCTTCCTTATAAGGTTTTGCACGAAGGCCTTTAAAAGACAGACCTTGTGGGTTTTTTGGGCTGTGTGTGTGTCTGTGTGTGTTTCTGCTCCCTTCTATTCAGGAGAGAGATTGTTTTTAGGGAAGGGGATTAAGATCCCAGCATGGAGACAGGGAGTCTCCCCCCCCTCCCTCCTCCGTGCAAAGGCAAGCAGTGCCCAGTGTGGGTGAATCTTGCACGCATCCGTGGGTGTGCAAAGGGGAGGAGGGAAAAGTGACTTGGCTCCTATTCCTCCCCCACCACCACCCACCCACTTGAATCTCTGGCCAAAGGTCGGAAAGGTCACCTCAGGTCTTACCAGTATTGAACTGGGGGTGGGTGGGATTTAGTTATAATGTTGGGACTGGATTTGGTACTGTGATTGTTGTTTTTGTTGATTGTAAGATAGGACTCTGCAGTGGCTCAAGTGGCTAAGACGCTGACTGGATGGCAGAAGGTCAGCAGTTCGATTTTCGAGTACTGCAGGACGGAATGAGCTCCCGTCTTTGTCCCAGCTCCTGCCAACCTAGCAGTTCGAAAGCAAGAAATTGCAAGTAGATAAATAGGGACCACTTCGGTGGGGAAGGTAAACAGCGTTCCATGCGCTCCGGTGTCTAGTCATGCCTGCCACATAACCACGGAAACATCTGCAGAAGCAGACAACGCTGGCTCTTCGGCTTTGAAACAGAGATGAGCACTGAACCCTAGAGTCGGATTCGACTGGCTTTTGAGCAAGGGGAGCCTTTACCTTTTAATTATGTTCGTGTTGATATAAAAGTCTGTTTTTTGGGCATAATGTGTGGCACCTTAAAGACAAACTGCTGTATTTTAATGTTAAGTTTTGTGGATCAAGTCAGGCTTCACGGCATCAATTTGTACACATCATGTACAGAGGCACGCAATCATTGGCTAGCATAACATAAGTTTACAAATCCCAGTCTGGGGTTCATATTTATTGCCGTGAAGTTTGGTTCTGTTGAGCTGTAAATGGTTAGTGGGTGGATTCAAAATAAACGTTGTGGTACAGTATTACACGTTTGCTAAGGCATTAATTGAGGATAGCGTGAGTCTTTTCCATGTCTAGGCCAGATGTGAAACTCCCAAAATGAAGCCACCTTTTGTTGAGTTGATTCTGCAGTTCCTTTTGCCTGACATTGTGTGAGAGATTAGCTGGTAACACAAGGTTTCCATTACAGGGTGCACCCAATGGTGGTTCAAAAATACCACAGTCTTCGAGGAGGCTCTTTCTGTGTACCCCATAGTGTGTGTGTGTGTGTGTGGGGAGAGGGTCTGGAGTAGGCTAAGGGGTTTTCTTTTTGTTTTGTTTACTTTCCTGTGTGTGTGTGCGACTCGCATGTGTGTATTTTCATGTGAGCTTTTGTGGATCAAGTCCACTGGCTCTTAGGCTATAAACAGGGGTGAGTACTGAACCCTAGAGTCTGATACAACTGGCTTTCAAGCAAGGGAAACATTTACCTTTATGTGGCAGGCATGACACATGGCCAAATTTTGCCCTGCCCACAGATTTGGCCACACCCACAGATGGGCATGGCCAAAATGTGTATGTGTGTGTGGGCCCAATGGGACTGCTCAGTCTGGGGCCCAGAAATGTCTGATGGCGACTCTGAACGCCACCATAAAACACATCCATGGCTGGCATAAGCGTTTTATGGGTGCATTTATGGGTGCCCACTTCCGCTTGCGGTGATGTGGGCCACATGAAATGGTGCCACAGGCCATGTCCGGCCCACAGGCCGTAGGTTGAGAACCAGGTTTCATCATCAACACCAAGGTAAACTAGGCTGTTATTTCCTAAAGTGGCAATATAATACTACTGCTATTCTGTTCTTTCGAAAAACTAATTTTTCAACTAAACTGTCCCTATCTATGCTAACAGTTTCCTACTAATTATGCCCACCATGTATGGTTTGTTCCCTAAAATCAGGGTTGTTTGACATGTTTTTGTAATGTATTTAGCCTTTAGACAATGATTTCTTAAAGTTCTGTCAGTTTCCTGTCTGTTTCCTTGACTTTGCCCTGAGGTCTGTGCTGTTACAGTACAATGTATCTCTATGGAAATGATGTTGTATGAGGCATCGCAGCAAGGATTTGGACGTTGTATGAGGCATCACGGCTAGGATTTTGCATGCCTCATACAAAGTCCAAATCCGTATAAAGTCCAAACTTGTGGAACCCTTTGGACGTTGTATGAGGTATCACTGTATAGGTCAACCCATGCCATCTGTATACCAGTAAAATGTCCAGGCAAATGTCATGCATGTTTCACCTCCCAGCACCGAAATATGAGCTCCTTTACCTGCACGAAGACAGGCAGGATCCACTTGTATCTATCCCAGGAGCAAAGGCTATTTTCCTAAAACAAAACTAAAGTGAATTTTAATATTAAATCAGAAAGGAGCCACTCCAAGCACCTTCTAAATCAAGGGTTCTCAATCTTTTAAAGCTATGGGCCAGAAAGCTGAGTAGGCCACACTGGTGGTTTCCCCACAGTAAATGCCATCATAAAACACGTCCATGGCTGGCATAAGAGTGTTTACGACAGACACGGGTGCATTTATGGGTGTCATAAACACTTCCACATGCGGTGATGTAGGCCACATGAAATGGTGCCACAGGCCATGTCTGGCCCACAGGCCGTAGGTTGAGAACCAGGTTTCATCATCAACACCAAGGTAAACTAGACTGTTATTTCCTAAAGTAGCAATATAATACTACTGCTATTCTGTTCTTTCGAAAAACTAATTTTTCAACTAAACTGTCCCTATCTATGCTAACAGTTTCCTACTAATTATGCCCACCAGAACAAATCAGTCAGAATCCAAGTGTTGAGATACCTCCGGGCGAATCAGCAAACTGCTACTAATTAAAACATTCATGATTGCATCCTTTACGGTGCAACCCTTGGTGGGAACTGATGCATAAGAAGAGATAAAAATGGCAAATAGTTAACTAGGGATGATTCACGACGACAATTTGCATCATTGCACTCCATGTAAGCATAACTCATGAAGAGGATTCTGGCTCCCCATTTCTTCTTCTGCTCAACTGTTAAAATATTTCAGCATCACATTTCTGGCATTCCAGTAATTATTCGCTAACTGCTCTTGTTGGCTGAGTTCTCTGAAGATCTAATAAATCCATCAAAGAATACAGTCATGTCAAAGTACAGTATACAAAGCGGATGGCAATTATTGCTATTCAGTAGTAACTGCAGGACGGAAATGAGCTCCCATCTTCATCTCAGCTCCTGCCAACCTAGCAGTTCGAAAGCAAGAAATTGCAAGTAGATAAATAGGGACCACTTCGGTGGGAAGGTAACAGCGTTCCGTGCGCTCCGGTGTCTAGTCATGCCTGCCACATGACCACGGAAATGTCTGCAGAAGCAGACAGCGCTGGCTCTTCGGCTTAGAAACAGAGATGAGCACTGCACCCTAGAGTCGGATACGACTGGCTTTCGAGTAAGGGAAACCTTTACCTTACTAGTAATTCTATGCCCCCGCCCCCAAAGTGACTGACTGAGAGGAGAGATTAAAGTACAATGCGTTCTGATGTCCTTACAGAGTGATCTTAAAAAGCAATTTTGGGGCTTTTTACTTTATATCTTGCCCATTGCGTACCTTCATGCACAAGGATAGAAGAAGTGTTCATATGTATTGCTTTATATCATGGGTTCTCAACCTTTTCAAGTGGGGTCCAGGTCACACTCCCTCAAACAGGTGAGGGGGCTGGACTGGTTAGCGTGTCCCCACCACCATTTATGGCTGCCGTAAATATGTTTATGATGGCTGTAAATGAGACCATGGCCGATTCCAGCAGTGACTGGAGTGAAGGTGGGGGCTGGATTATTTGGTGCTGTGGGCCACATCTGGCCCATGGGCTGTAGGCTGAGAACCCATACTTTATATTTTTTGTTGTATGTGTGTATAAGCACGTTATATAAAATATATAATGTAATATATTTTATATAATGTAATATAATTACTAATATTGCTAATATTGCTAATATAATGATATATTATTTTTAATTATAAACACAATCAACCAAAATATTTTAAAAATCAAAACAACCACTTTTATGTGCCCCCAACCCCCACTCACGCATACAACGGTGGAGAGAGAATTGGCTTTTTAATTGTTTTCTCATATCCCCAAAATACGTAGTTTCCTACATTGGCCTATCCCCTTGCAACAGGATGTATTCCTAAAACTCCCTATATATCTTTACATCTACAGTATTATTTTTTTTGCCAATCCTCTCTCTCTCACTCACACACACACACACACACACACACACACAAAACGTATCTCCCTTGTCAATTTATCATTAATATCTGTGTTCCAAATTTCTTTATACTCTTCATTGAATCAAGAGTCAAAGTTGAAAATTAAGTTACACTACTGTATAAGGGATCTTTGGCTATTGCCAACTGCAAATCTTTGAGAGTAAGATAATTGTGCATTTTTCTGTTTTGTATCCAGATGTGTAGGTCTTTCTGCTGAATCTCATTTATTGATCAGTGACCATTTAGCAGCTTTAAAGAGCACAATGGCTGATGCAGAGGATCATGAACTCAACTGTGGATGCAAAAGCCGCATGAATGGTTTATAATTAAAAGCATGAGTTCAATTCAGAGGTTATACAAAGCAGGATCCACACCGTCTGGTATATATAACCCTTAGGAGTACCTGCCCCAGTGTGCAGTCAGAGCTCTGCTCATGATCAAAGTTTGATCCCAGTGATCTTGAGGTTGACTCAACCTTCCTTCCAAGCTTGGTAAAATGATTACCCACTGTGTTACAGCAAAAATGGCTTAATGAATTAATACTATCAGGCAGGGGTTCCCAACCTATTTGTGCCACCACGGGCCAGACCAGCTGAAAAGGCTGGTCACGTGGTTCCTCCCACTGTAAATGCTGTAAAACATTCTGGCTGCCGTAAATGTGTTTACAAGAGCTGCGGGTGCATTTACGGTAGGCGCGGGCATGTTTATGCATGCTTGGGCACATTTTACTGCTGTTGTAAACACGTCCACTTCTGGTAGCAGTGAGGGTGGACACAGACCACATGAAATGGTGCTGTGGGATGGGGCTGACCCGGAGGCCATAGGTTGGTCACCCCTGCTCTAAGGACTATGGAGCAGTGTGTAATTAAATAATTTAGTGGTAGCTCTACTCTGCTAATGAACAATTACTGTCTTGTCTGTTGTCTCTCTCTTCACTCGGTTGTGGGACTATGTATATAGTACCTTCAAGCCGGAACCAACACAGGGCGAACCTAATAGGACTTTTAAGGTAAGTGAGATGTTTTGTTTTGCCAGTCTCACCCCCCAGGGAGATTCTGTGGCAGATCTAGGGAATCGAACCCAGGTCTTTTGAGTCCTAGTCTGTCTGTAGGCCAGTCATATCTGACTCTAGGGTTCTACCCTCATCTCCTTTTGTAGCCAAAGAGTCAGCACTGTCTTGTGTCTTGTGCAGATGTTTCCATGGTCATGTGGCAGGCATGACTAGACACCAGAGCACATGGGACACTGTCTACCTTTCCCCACTGAAGTTGTACTTATTGATCTACTTGCAATTTCATGCTTTTAAACTGCTAGGTTGGCTGGAGCTGGGACAGAACAGGAGCTCGCTCCGTCATGCAGCACTCAGGTCTCGAACTGCTGACCTGCCAACCTTCCAGTCTCCGAGTTCAGCGTCTTAACCACTAAGCCACTGCAGTCTCTAGTCCAGGAGTTCTCAACCTTTTTAAGCCAGGGGGCTGGGTCAAACTCACGTAGACAGCTTCAGGGGCCAGATGGCCATTTGGCACTTCCTGGTGTGGTGGTGGTGGGCACATGAACTGGTTCTGTGGGCTGCATCTGGTTGAGTCTACCTGTCCTAGGGGTTCCCAATCTTTTCAAGCCAAGGGCTGGGTCATGCTCTCTCAGTCAGCTTCGAGGTCCTGATGGCCATTTTGCACTGCCTGCATAATGGGGATGGCCATTTTGTCCCAACAGCTTCAAAGGGGTGGCCATTTTGTTTCTGAAATATCTTCGTTTGGAGGGGGGCACATGAAATGGTGCCGTGAGCCAGATCTGGCCCATGGACCTTAGATTGGGAACCCCTGGTCTATCCAGTAAGCCACGTAGGGGTGTCTATATGTTTATGTACCACCCATAGATTTATTACGGGCGTCTGAAGGTGTTTGTCCTAATACATACCTTGTTTCCTTTATTAATATATTTAATCCAGCAGTGGTTTGGGGTGTGGAGGAAAGGAGAGTTTGGCCTCAGTCTTCACTTGCAATTGTTTTAATGGGGAAATGTCGGTCTGAAGGCAGGGAGGCAAAGACAAATGTAGACAGAGCACTCCAGGGGCTAAACAGGAAAAGAAACCAAGCTCTGTGCCCCAGGGAAGAAAGAAATTGGGTGCGGGGGAGCATGCATGTGAAATCCAATATTGAAGGAAGGGGAGAAAAATGACCCAATGAAAGAGATCTGGCCAGGTTATCCTGCTATGGTCCTAGAGTAGACCCTACTGCCAGCAACCGGTGCTTATCGTCAGGCGGTGGTTGACTAACCTGACAACCCTGTGGACTAGTGGCCTTGGGTGCTGAACACCACAGGGAAGGGTGATGGTTCCCAAAATGGATTAAATCCCACTTGCATCCATCTTGATGAAGGGCAGCAGCTTCATCAACACTGGCCTGGGGCTGATGAGGACTTTGCGCGCCAAAAGGGCTCAGGACCAGAAAAGTGACTCACGGAACTGGATCAGTGGCATGTATGGGTTTCACACTGTGACGCAGAAGGCAGGTGAAGGGTACAGCATTATATTGCTCCCAGGACAATCCTCATGGCTGATTGCCGTGATGATAGTTAAGAGTCACGACACAATCGAATACAGCACTTGAAGAAGGAAGAGGAGGAGGTTGGAGAGGCACAGAAATGGGAGCCTTGGGGCAGAAAGTAGGGTTGCATTGGATGATTTTGGGTGGAGAAGAGGTTGATGCGTGCAGCCCATGCGCTATAAAAGGGGAATCGTTGTTGTTCAGTCGCACAGTCGATTCCAACACCCAGCGACCCCATGGACCATTGCACGCCAGGCACCCCTCTCCTCCACCATCTTCCTCAACCCGTCCAACTCTGTGCCCATTGCATCTTACAATACCATCTAGCCATCTCATTTTCTGCCGCCCCTTCTTTTGCCCTCCACCTTTCCCAGCATTAAAGCTTTCTCAAGTGAATCCTCTCTTCTTCTTTGATGACCAAAGTACTTTAGCTTCACCTTCACTATTTGACTTTCCAAGGAGCAGTCAGGGTTGATTTCTTCTAAAACCGACCTATTTGTCGGAATCATGGCAGGAAGCTTATCGAGAAGCCCCTTTTCACCATGGTTTGGGTGCAGAAAGGAAGCAAAAAGCTGCTCCCCTCAAACTTCCTCCTCTCCTTTGATCTTGTTTTTATTGTCTTCTTGCTTGCTGGTTGTTAGCAACTCTCTGCTACATAGGTAAAGGTTGCTCTTGCGTGAAAGCCAGTCATATCTAACTCCAGGGGTCAGTGTTCATCTCTGTTCTAGCCAAAGAGCCAGCACCTTCTGCGTCTTCAGATGTTTCCATGGGCATGTGGCAGGCACATGGAGTGCATTAAACGATGTTTGCCTTCCCAATGACGGAGTGAGCTCCCATCTCTTCCCCAGCTACTGCCGACCTAGCAGTTCGAAAGCAAGAAATTGCAAATAGATAAATAGGGACCACTTCGGTGGGAAGGTAAACAGCGTTCTGCGCACTACAGTGTCTAGTCATGCCTGCCACGTCCATGGAAACATCTGCAGACGCAGACAGCACTGGCTCTTTGGCAATAAACAGAGATGAGCACTGGACCCTAGGGTCGGATACAACTGGCTTTCGAGCAAGGGTGACCTTTACCTTTACTAAGATACCTTTGGAGCAATTCTTCTACTAAATAAGCCACAAAGGCAGGAGGACCACATATTCTGCGCTAACAGCGAAAGAGGAAAAGCAGGGTTCGCAAGTCTACAGGGATGTGGATTGCCGATTAACATCACAGCATTGATTTGCATACACCCATTTCACTGATTTTAGCATTATACATTTAACCTTCTAATTTGTTTTCCAAATAAAATGTGGCAATTGTTGTTTTTGGGAGCTGTCTGGTGGGGGCAGAGGATGGTGGTTAAGAAGACATCTTGTAGGGCGGGTGGGTGGGAATGGAGAATAAGCTACATGAATTAAATGCCTTGGAATAAACGATGTTCCCGTTGACATAGTTAGTTCTGTTGGAGTTGAGTGGTGCTGAGCTGTATACCTGAGGGTCTGGATCATAGCTGTTGAGTACCCCTTATTAGCCAGGAAAACCCCTTATTTTACCCTCTTTCCCACCGCCATCCCTTATTAATTATACTGCAGTGCCCTATTGCCGCCATTGGAGGGCAGTACAGGATAAGCATAGCTGTCAAGTATCCCTTATTGGCCAGGAAAACCCCTTATTTTACCTTCTTTCCTGCTGTCATCCCTTATTAATTAGACTGCAATGCCCTATTGCCGCCATTGGAGGGCAGCACAGGATAAGCATAGCTGTCAAGTATCCCGTATTTGCCGGGAAATTTCCCTTATTTCCAAATCCAAAACTTGACAGGTATGGTCTGGATAGTTGGAGAAGGCTGTGATAAAGCCTAATAAATTGAGATTCTTGACAAAAATACATATATTCCATTGACTATATCAGGGGAGATTGGCTATATCATGGGAGATGGATTGACTGTGAGGGGGGTTCCCAACCGTTTCAAGCCATGGGTCGGGTCATGCTCTCTCAGTCAGCTTCGAGGGCCAGATGGCCATTTTGCCCTGCCTGCATGATGGGGGTGGCCATTTTGTCCCAACAGCTTCAAAGGGGGGCCATTTTGTTTCTTGAATGCCCTTGGAGGGGGGCACATGAAATGATGCCATGGGCTGGATCTGGCCCATGGGCTTTAGGTTGGGAACCCCTGAGCTATATAAAAGAGTTAATTGCCATCAGGTCAGCGCCAACCTCTTGCAACCCAGGGAATGAGAGATCTCCAACATGTCGTGCCTGCTCAACTGTTGCAAAAAGTCTGTGGTTTCCCTCACAGCCAATCCATCTCCTATTTGGCCTTCCTCTATTAATGCTGCCTCCCATCTCTCCCGGCATTGTTGTCTTTTCCAGAGTCTTGCCTTCTCATAGAACAGGGGTTCTGGTTCTATACCTTTTCACGCCATGGGCCGGTCGCATGGTTGAGCGGGCCAGTCACATGGTTCTTCCTCCCGCCATAAAAATTTGCCTGTGGCTGTCATAAATGTGTCTGTGACAGATGCGGGTGCATTTACAGCATTTGAGATTGCCTAACCAGAGGGTTGCCATATGTTGGAGATGACTTGATGGTTTAACAGCCATACCTGAGTCAAGGTTTGGAAAACTTCCTTTTTGGGGGGGGGGAGGGGGAATGCAGCTAATAGTTTGGAGCTTTTCCAAGCTCTGATCGTGGACCTCCAACTCTTTATAAGCTTTTTCATAAGTCGGTTGGGACGGGGGATATAGAGGGCTCCCACCTGCCCAGCTCCATGGGACTAATCTTTGACCCAGCCAGAGGACAAGACACACTGCCTTTCTATTGTGTATGTACAATGTTGCTTTAAGAAATGTATGAATGTAACCTGACCACAATTACAATGTAGCTCAGCTGTTAAGGAACGCGAGTAAGCTGCCTATAGAGGGCAGCTGCGAGCGTTCAGCTCACATGGTTCACATTCCCCAAATCACCGGCAGCCGCGGGAACCTTTCCCGTGTGAGGATCACCTCGAGAAGATGGGCGTGACTCAGAATGACGTCACGCCGGTAGCAGCCAATAAGCTACCGTGCAACGAGATTCAAATGTATGTACTGCAGTATATAATGAGCTGTACCTCCGCCATTACCACATGTTCATCCTGATCATCACCCAATAAACCTGCGTTTAGCCCTCACTGCGGCTCCTTCTTTGTCTTCCGTGCAAGACACTAAATTGGCGACGAGGATGGGATCAATGGCGAATCCCGAGGTCAAGCCTTACCACTTCGATATCAGCGACCCAGAGCAATGGGAGCTGTACGAGTGCCAGTTTCGGCACGCGATGGAAGCTGCGGGCGTCGACGACGACGCAAAGATGCGCTCACACTTTCTAGCCCAGGTGGGGCCGGTCACGCTGCGCATCCTGATGAACCTGGTGGCCCCCCGGAAGGTGGGCGTGGTGTCCCTCGACTGCATCCTAGAGTTGCTGCGCGATCATTTCCAGCCCCCCGTGTCGATCTTCCCGGCCAGGGTCGCATTCCACAGGCGAGACCAACGACCGGGAGAGTCAGTGTCCGCCTACGCGGTGGCCCTCAGGCTGGCAGCGGTGCACTGCCAGTGGGAAGACCTGGACACGGCACTCCGAGACCGCATGCTGTGTGGCCTGAGGGACGAGGAGGTCCAGAGAAAATTGATGACCCGCGACTATCGCCTCACGTTCAACGAGGTACTGCGGGAGGCCCAGGCAGCCGAGGCGGCCAGGAGCAGGGTCAGAGTGTTCAAGTCCCGAGGGGCCACATCCGAAAGGGCCAAGTCACCAGTGCAGGCGGCCCGGCGGACATCGGCGAAGACGGCCTGGCGGGCCCCCAAGTCGCCCGCCGGCACACCAGCGACGTCTGAGGAATCATCCGCGACGGCAGACTCCTGCTCCAGCAAGGACGACGACGTCCAGAGAGTAAAGAAACGCGGGGAGAAGTGACAGACCCGCGAACGGCAAGACCGCCGCTGCGACGGGTGTGGGGCATCCCACGACCGGACGAGGTGCCCGTTCCGGAAGGCCGAGTGTCACAACTGCGGCCGAAAAGGGCACATCGCCAGAGTATGCAGGCGCGGGCGAGCTGAGGACAAGGGCGCCTCGAGCCACCCCCAGGCACACCAACGGAAGGCGGCCGGCACCAGGAAGGTCTCAACCAGCTACAGCGAGGAAGGCGTGAACCGCGTGGGCCTGGAGCACTGGCGTTTTTTCGTAGAGGTACTGTTACAGGGGCTCCCGGTGAGGATGGAGATAGACTCGGGGTCGTCCTATTCCATCCTGTCCCAAAAAGAGTTTATGCGCATTCCCCCAGATGCGCGGCCCAAACTGCGGGCCATGAAGTCTCACTTACGGGACGTGCAGGGAAACGGGATCCCAGTGTTGGGGGTGGGGAACTTCAAGGTGAAGTTCAAGAGTTACTCCGAGAAACTGCCCCTAGTGGTACTCAAGGGGGGAAGATGCTGCCTTTTGGGAACGCAGTGGTTTGCTCCCCTAGGGATTGAACTGTCCGGCATTAACACCATCGAGACTGACCCAATGCGGGACGTGTGCAATGCACACCCGGACGTTTTCAAGAAGGGGCTCGGGACATACAAGGGCCCCCCCGGTATCCTTTGAGCTGGACCCAGAAATCCGGCCCATCCGCCTCAAGCCAAGGAGAGTGCCCTTCGCCCTTAAGGACAAGATCGAGGCGGAACTGGACAAATTGGTGGGGCAGGGGATTTTGGTTCCAGTTGATTCGGCGGAGTGGGAAACGCCGATTGTTACGGCTCTTAAATCAAACGGGGAGGTCAGGATTTGTGCGGACTATAAATGTACGATCAATAAGGCCATTCGGCCAAATGCATATCCGGTGCCCGTGGTCAGCCATTTACTGGCCACGTTACATGGGGGGAGGTGTTTTGCCAAGCTAGATCTGGCGCAGGCATATCAGCAGCTCTCCGTAACCCCAGCTGCTGCCGCTGCGCAAACCATCGTCACACACAAGGGGGCATTTAAGGTAACGCGCCTACAGTTCGGCGTAAATTCGGCCCCCGGGATCTTCCAGTCCATCGTGGAACGCCTTTTAAAGGGACTTCCAGGCGTCCTCCCATATTTTGACGATGTGTTGATAGCGGCTGGGAGCGAATTAGAGTTAGCAAAGAGGCTAGACGGGGTCCTTTCAGTATTCGAGAAAGCGGGACTTCAACTGAGAAGGGACAAATGTGTATTCTTTGCGAGGGAGGTTGAGTTCCTCGGGTTCAAGATAACCCCGGAGGGCATCAAGCCCTCCGAGTCTTTGGTGTAAGGGACCAAAGACAACACAACAGCCGAAGGGTTGGCTTAACACAGGTTTATTGCATGATGATCCGGAGGAACATGTGGTAATGGCGGATGAGTAGCTCAATATATACAGCTGGCTATACATTTGAATGTGGCTCGTTGACAGACTATTGGTTGCTGCCTGCGTGACGTCGTAGGAAGTCACACCCTTCTTGACCAGGTGAGGAGGTCGCGGGGAATCTTCCCGCGCTGCTGATCCAGGTGGCTATGATCCATTAGAGCTGGACGCTCGCTACTGCCCTCTGGTGGTCACTAGCTCGCGTCCCCTTATTAAGCATACATTGATACAGGTGATGGTTATAATGTTGCACACAGAAAGGTTACATTGATAACACATGGCAAAGGTACATTGTTAAAGGCACTGCTTTACAGAACACAACATCCCTCCCCCCTAGGATGAGACGAAGTCTCTCAGCCAAGATGGCTTGTTGCGTGTGCGTGTGGGCCGTGAAGAGGGCTGCCCCCCCGGGGGCGTTATTGCTTCTTGGTTCCCTGGTCCCTTGTCCTGAAATGGGAGAGGGAGACTCGTTAGTGGCTTGCCGCTGTCTGGCGGTCTTAGGGGAAGGGAAAAACTCCATTGTGGGGAAACCGGGGGCCGTTGGGGCTAACGAAAAACCCCTCTTCTCGCTTGGACGGGTGGGGGACCACTCCGAAACCCCCCCCCCGGTTCTGGAAATCAAAATCTAACTTGGTAGGGGTACCCGCATTTGTGGGGACTTTCCGCGAGATATGTATGGGGTCGGGTTCCTCCTCCCCGGAAAGATCCCCCAGGGTATCTATGAGGACATCCTCCTCCCCCCTTGGTGGGGGCCCACGGTCCCCTTTTCCTCCCCCTTGGGCTGAACGGGTGGGGGAGAACCCTAACGCTGACTTATTTCCTGCCTGATCAGTGCCCTGCTCATCGGAGACCCTGCGTCGGAGCTGGTCCGCGTGCCGCCTCCACAGGAGCCCTGTGCTGGTTTCTACGCGGTACGACACGGGGCCGGTCTGCTCTACAACTACGCCCGGAACCCAGGCTGGGCCCGTGCTGGCGTAATTCCTGCAATGCACGGGGGCGCCTACACTGAAACTCTTCGTAGCCTCTAGCCCAATGTTCCTCCCCTTGTCCTCTACCCTCGTGGGGTCTAGCCTAGTAAGGATGGTGGTCAGCTTCCTGCGCATTAAGAGCTCTGCGGGGGAGTATCCTGACGCCAACGGGGTCACCCTGTACCCTAGCAGAAACTGACACACTTGTAGGTTCAAATCCCCTGGGCCCATGCGCCGCAACGCGTCCTTCGTGGTGCGGACGAGGCGCTCTACTTGGCCGTTGGTGGCCGGGTGAAAAGGGGCGGAGGTGATATGCCGAACTGCGTTAATTTCCATGAATGCCTTGAACTCGGAGGACGTGAAACAACTAGCGTTGTCGCTAATTAACGTGTCGGGTATGCCGAACGTGGAAAAGAGCCTCCGCAAATGCCTAATGGTCTGGGCCGAGGAGGTGCTCGTGACTGGGATAACCTCCAACCATTTGGAGAAAGCGTCCACTACAAGGAGGAACAGGGTGCCTCTGAACGGGCCCGCGAAATCAATGTGCACCCGGGACCACGGCCCCTTAGCCGCGTCCCATTCCCTGTGGGGAAGGCGGGCCTCCTCCGGTCTGGAGCATTGGCAACTTTCACAAGTGCCGACCATGTGCTCAATGTCGGCGTCTAGCTGGGGCCACCAGAAGTAACTCCGGGCCAGCGCCTTGGATCGCACGATGCCGGGGTGGCTGACGTGAAGCAGTTTGAGCACCCGCGGCCGAAGGGAAGTGGGAATCACCACCCGCTGCCCCCACAAGAGACACCCCCTCTCTAGGGACAGTTCTAGCTTTTTTCTGAAAAATGGAGCGAACTCCTCCGCTGGGGAGGATGCGGGCCACCCTTTCTGTAGCCAGGAGCTTACTGTCGCTAACGTTTTGTCTTTCTCTGTCGCTTTGGCAATGTTGGCGGGCACTACGGGGGGCGAATCCAGCACCTCTATCATGAGAACCTGATGGTCCCGCTCCCCCA
Source organism: Bradypodion pumilum (assembly GCA_035047305.1). Lineage (NCBI taxonomy): Eukaryota > Metazoa > Chordata > Lepidosauria > Squamata > Chamaeleonidae > Bradypodion > Bradypodion pumilum. Next base: position 476,890,226 of record JAWDJD010000002.1, read on the forward strand.
TGCTCACCTGGCTGGGCGTTAGGGGAAGGGGGGACCTAGATAGGGCGTCCGCATGGCTGATCTCTTTCCCGGGCCGGTAGACCAACGCGTGCTGATACGCGTTGAGAAAAATGGCCCACCTGAGCATCCTTGGGGACAGGATTTGAGGGGTGGGCTTATCCGCGGTAAAAATGCCTAGCAGGGGCTTGTGGTCCGTCACGATGGTGAAGGGGCGGCCATACAGAAAATCGTGAAATTTTTTCGTCCCCGAGAATATCGCTAATGCCTCCCTGTCCGTCTGTGCGTAGTTCCTCTCTGTTTGGGACAGGGACCTGGAGTAAAATGCTATCGGGGCCTCCCTTCCGTTTTCCAGCACGTGGCATAGCACTGCCCCCACCCCCACTGGAGATGCATCACAGATCAGAACTACTGGGCATTTGGGGTCGAAGTGGGTCAGTATGGCGTCGGACGTCAGGAGGCTTTTCAGCTCACTAAATGCCCTTTCTTGGTCATCGCCCCACTTCCATGCCTGGTCTTTCTTAAGCAGCCTGTGTAGCGGTTCGGCCACCGCTGCCTTCCGGGGAAGGAAGGAGTGGTAAAAGTTGAGCAGCCCTAAGAACGACTGCAACTCGGGCTTGGAGGTGGGGCGGGGGGCTTTCTTGATGGCCGCCACCTTAGACTTGGATGGTTTTATCCCCTCAGGCGTCACACAAAACCCTAGGAACTCAACCTCGGTTGCGAAGAAGACGCATTTGTCCTTTCGCAACCTTAGCCCCGCCTTTTCGAATATCGTCAGGACCTTCCCCAACCTCTTGGCCAATTCAGCCCGACTCCCCCCTGTTATTAACACGTCATCAAAATAAGGCAACACCCCCTCCAGTCCCTTCAGGAGGCGTTCCACGAGTGACTGGAAAATTCCTGGTGCCGAATTCACGCCGAATTGGAGGCGCATCACCTGGAACGCCCCCTTATGGGTGACTATGGTCTGCGCAGCAGCTGCGGCAGGAGACACCGTGAGCTGCTGGTAGGCCTGTGCTAAGTCGAGCTTAGCGAAACATTTCCCCCCGTGTAACCTGGCCAGCAGATGGCTGACTACCGGCACCGGATATGCATTCGGGCGGATCGCCTTGTTGATGGTGCACTTGTAGTCGGCGCATATGCGGACCTCCCCATTGGACTTTAGAGCAGTTACAATTGGAGTTTCCCACTCCGCAGAATCTACAGGCACAAGAATCCCCTGACCCACCAATTTGTCCAGTTCCGCCTCTATCTTGTCCTTGAGTGCGAACGGCACCCGGCGTGGTTTTAGGCGAACAGGGCGGACCTCCGGGTCCAGGTCGAAAGTCACTGGGGGCCCTTTGAATTTCCCCAGTCCCATTTTGAAGACTTCGGGGTGCGCCTCGCACACCTCCTGAATTGGATCAGTCCCAACAGCGTGCATCCCCACGGCATGCACCCCCCCAATGAACAACCCCAGGGGCTGGAACCATTGAGTCCCGAGGAGGCTGCAATTACCTCCCTTGAGCACGACCAGGGGAAGGGACGCGGCGTGCTCCTTGAATTTGACCTGAAATTCTCCAACCCCCAACACTGGAATACTGTTCCCTTGCACGTCCCGTAGCGTGGCCCTCAATGCTTTGAGCTTGGGCCGCTTTTGGGGGGCAATTCCGAAAAATTCCCTCTGGGAAATTATTGAATATGAGGACCCCGAGTCAATTTCCATCCTAATGGGCACCCCTTGGACTAGTACCTCAACAAAGTAGCGGGGGTGTCCCGTAGACACGCTGAACACTGGGGCGTCGTCCTCGCTGCCGTCGGCGATGCGGCCCACGCCGTCCTGCTTCCGCGTGGCCTGGGCGCCGTCTTTGGGTTTCGCTGGGCGGTCTCGTCCCGCGGAACGGTCTGGGGAGCTCCTCCGGGACTCGCGCTTCTTCCTGCACACCTTGGCGATGTGCCCGCGGCGGCCGCAGTTGTGGCACTCGGCCTTCCGGAAGGGGCATTTCACGCGGTCGTGGGCTGCGCCACAGCCGTCGCATCGCCGGCTCTCCTTCTGTACGTCCTCGTCGTCGCTGCTCTCTGTAGACGACCTCGAAGTTCGCCGGGCCGCATGTACCGGAGCCTCTGCTTTGCTTGACTTTGGCCGCCAGTCCTGGAGTTCTTGGACCCCGGCCTTCGTAGCTTCTGCGGCCTGGGCCGCTCTGACAACCTCCTGCAGCGTGGGAGGCGGCTCTTGGTTCATTAATGTGCGCTGGGTCTCGGCGTCGTTCAGGCCGCACAGCACACAGTCTCAGAGGGTGATTTCGACGTTCTCCCATTTGCACGGGCCAGCCGCCAGCCGCAGGGCCGCCACGAACGCGGCGACCGTCTCCCCGGGCGCTTGGACTCGCCTCCAAAACGCACTCCGAGCGGGAAACATCGCCGTGGCGGGCCGGACGTGCTCACGCAGCAACTGCATGAGTTCCTTGGCCTTGAATTCGCTCACCCTCCTCGGTGCAATCAGGTCCACCAAGGTCCTTTTTGTCTCTTGTCCGAGCATTCTGGTGAAGATGGCCCTTTTCTTCGCCTCTTCCGAGACTTCGGACTCGATCAGTGCGGCCTGGAAGTCCATCTCGAAGATCTCCCAGTCGCCCGGTTTCTTGATTTCGAAACCGGCGCATGTCTTGGTCCCGTGGGCTGCCATCATCCCACCTTCGTCGCCAATTTGGTGTAAGGGACCAAAGACAACACAACAGCCGAAGGGTTGGCTTAACACAGGTTTATTGCATGATGATCCGGAGGAACATGTGGTAATGGCGGATGAGTAGCTCAATATATACAGCTGGCTATACATTTGAATGTGGCTCGTTGACAGACTATTGGTTGCTGCCTGCGTGACGTCGTAGGAAGTCACGCCCTTCTTGACCAGGTGAGGAGGTCGCGGGGAATCTTCCCGCGCTGCTGATCCAGGTGGCTATGATCCATTAGAGCTGGACGCTCGCTACTGCCCTCTGGTGGTCACTAGCTCGCGTCCCCTTATTAAGCATACATTGATACAGGTGATGGTTATAATGTTGCACACAGAAAGGTTACATTGATAACACATGGCAAAGGTACATTGTTAAAGGCACTGCTTTACAGAACACAACAGAGTCCAAGGTTGCGGCTGTGCAAAACGCCCCTCGCCCCACCGCGAAACCGGAGCTGCAGTCATTTCTAGGGCTTTAAAATTTTTACCATTCCTTCCTGCCAAGGAAGGCATCCGTTGCGGAGCCACTGCACGCACTATTAAAGAAAGAGGCGGTTTGGCGGTGGGGAGATAGGCAAGAGAAAGCTTTCAGGGAGCTAAAGGCCCTTTTATCCTCGGATGCTGTCCTGACCCACTTTGACTCGAGGAGACCAGTAGTTTTAGTCTGTGATGCGTCCCCAGTGGGGGTGGGGGCGGTGCTGTGCCACGTGTTGGAGAGCGGGCGGGAAGCCCCAGTTGCATACTACTCCAGGTCCCTTTCAAAGGCCAAGCGCAACTACGCGCAAACAGATAGGGAGGCCCTGGCCATAATCGCGGGAACCAAGAAGTTCCACGATTTCTTATACGGCCGCAAGTTCACGGTGGTGACTGATCACAAGCCTCTCCTGGGAATCTTTACCACAGGCAAGCCCACCCCTCAAATCCTGTCCCCCCGATTGCTACGTTGGGCGATCTTCCTTAACGCCTACCAGTATGAGCTGGTCTATCGCCCAGGGAAGGAGATCTCCCATGCGGACGCGCTGTCCCGGTCTCCCCTCCCTAGTTTAGGAGACCCCGCATGCGAGGTAGAGCAGGACCACCAAGTCCTGCTGATCGAGTCCCTCGACTCACCCCCCATCGTCCCGGCCGACCTCGCCAAGGCCACAGCGGCCGACAAGATGCTGGCCCAAGTTAGTTCCTGGGTTAGGAAAGGGTGGCCCACTGCTCCCCCCGAGGAACATTTCAAGCCATTCTTCAGGCGTAGAGTAGAGCTGTCCCTGGAAAGGGGCTGCTTACTCTGGGGCCAGCGGGTTGTCATCCCCGAGAAGCTGAGGGCCAAGGTACTGAAGCTACTGCATACCAGTCACCCGGGAATAGTGCGCTCCAAGGCGTTGGCCAGGAGTTTCTTTTGGTGGCCCCAGATAGACGCGGACATAGAGCGATTAGTGGGCACGTGCGAGAGTTGCCAGAGCTCCCGGCCCGAGGAATCCCGGCTACCCCATAGGGAATGGGACACGGCCCGCGGGCCATGGTCCCGGATTCATGTCGACTTCGCTGGCCCCTTCCGCGGGGCCATGTTTCTGCTAATAGTCGACTCCTATTCCAAGTGGTTGGAAGTAATCCCCATGAACAGCACCTCCTCTGCGGCAACCATTAAACAGTTGCGCAAGGTCTTTCGGCCTGCCGGACATCCTTGTTAGCGATAACGCTAGTACCTTCACGTCTGCGGAGTTCAAGACCTTTATTGAAAGAAACGCCATCAGGCACATTACCGCTGCCCCGTTTCACCCCGCCACAAACGGTCAGGTAGAGCGCCAAGTGCGCACTATGAAAGACGCACTACGGCACATTGGTCCCGGCGAGTTAAACCTCCATCTGTGTCAGTTCCTCATCTGCTACAGGACAACCCCCCTAGCGTCAGGGCTTTCGCCAGCTGAACTCCTCATGAGGAGACGTCCGGCAACACTTTTTGACCGGATGGACCCGTCCAGGGTGGAGGATGAAGGGAGAAATATAGATATAGGGGTAGGAAGCTCCAAAAGTTTTTCGGTAGGGGACCCGGTTCACTGCAGGAACTACGCGGCCTCCGGGCCAGCGTGGGTACCAGGGACGATCATTGAGCAGACGGGGCCAGTATCCTATAGAGTTGAGACTAGCTCGGGTCTACTCTGGAGAAGGCACGCCGACCAACTCAGAAGGCGGGTCACCAGTGACGGGGAATCAGCGTTAGGGTCCTCCCCCACCCGCGTTACCCAAGGGGGAGACACGGCGGAAGCCGCGGGTACAAATGCATACCCTGGATCCTCAGCCACAGAGGAGGATACTTTGAAAGAGAGGGATGAGTTTGATTATGATTTGCAGTACCAGGGGGGTGTAGCGGAGTGGTCCCCCACCCGTCCTAGCGAAAAGAGGGGTTTCAGTTCAGCCCCTGGTACCTCCAGTCCCCCCCAGCCCTTTTGTTTTAGAATATACCATAACTCCAGCCCCCCGGAGACAGACACCCCCGAGACAGGCAGCAGGGGGGAATCCGCCCGCCTCAGCCTCTAGAACGCCCGGACAGGCAACAGGGGGTGGCGAGATTCGTGCTGGGGGGGACCCCAAGCTCCTCAAGCGGCAGGCAGGGGTTCACGTCCCAATTGTTCATTCCATTCCCGTCCCCCAATGCAAGGTTGTCGCAGAGTCCCCACCGAACCACTAATGAGTCCCCCCTTTCCGTTGCAGGACAGGACTCCGCGGAACCAGGAGCCCCCGGCTCCCCTATGTTAAGTCAAGCGGCCGCGCGCCCCAGACGCACGTGCGGCAAGCCACAATGGTTGAGGGACTTCGTCCCATCCTAGGGGGGAGGAGTGTTGTGTATGTACAATGTTGCTTTAAGAAATGTATGAATGTAACCTGACCACAATTACAATGTAGCTCAGCTGTTAAGGAACGCGAGTAAGCTGCCTATAGAGGGCAGCTGCGAGCATTCAGCTCACATGGTTCACATTCCCCAAATCATCGGCAGCCGCAAGAACCTTTCCCGCGCGAGGATCACCTCGAGAAGATGGGCGTGACTCAGAATGACGTCACGCCGGTAGCAGCCAATAAGCTACCGTGCAACGAGATTCAAATGTATGTACTGCAGTATATAATGAGCTGTACCTCCGCCATTACCACATGTTCATCCTGATCATCACCCAATAAACCTGCGTTTAGCCCTCACTGCGGCTCCTTCTTTGTCTTCCGTGCAAGACACTAAACTTTCCTATTTATTTTAGTTAAATATTTTCAATGCTAGTGGTATCCCTCCGTGACCACATTCCCCAATGCCCAGATAAGGGAACAATGCGGAATCAAGGAAGCTGTTGCAGAATATCATAAATGGAAATTGTACTGGGCTGGACACGTCTCTCGAATGACAGATGGGCAACAGTCACTGAGTGGTATCCCAGAGGAGTAAAAAGACCATACCTGTCAACCGCGGCTCTGGCCAATCCGGGACCTGCGCAGAACGGTTCTGCGCAGGTCACCTTCTACGCATGCTTAGAAGGGTTTTATGCTTGTGTAGCCCCCTTCTACGCATGCGTAGCCTTCTACGCATGCGTAGAAGGGTTCTATGCATGCATAGAAGACGACCTGCGCAGAAGGGCTGCGCAGTACCTTCTTTCCCCCGCTGCCAAATTCCGGGGTTTTGGCAGCGCGGGGCGGGAAATGGTGCAAATCGGCACCAAAAACCCGGAAATCCCGGCCAATCCGGGAAGGTTGACAGGTATGAAAAAGACCCCCTTGGCAGCAGCCCCCCCCCCCCAAAAAAAAAACAACAAACGAGGAATGTGGCAGCGAAAGGAATGGAAAATGAGTAGCAACCAGCAAGAAACATATCCCTTGATAGTTTGTTCAGTCAAGAAAATGTAAATATTTGTCACCTACCCTGTATCACAGGATCTTAGGGCAGGTGGCAAACCTGCATAAAATAACTTCCAAGCGTGTTTACAATGGTTTAAAATTAAACAACATGAAATTAAAGCACTCAAGACATTAAAAACAATATTGCACCGAAACTCTGCACTGGGCACAATCGTGCACTGTCAAAGGCTCTAATTAATACATGTGCCTTGACTTGGCACTATAATAATAATTTTGTGTCAGAACTTATTCTAGGTTGAAAGGATTTTTGCAGAAGAAACTCCACTCAGGAAACCCCCAAATGAGGCTCCTTTCATGTCCCCAAGAGCTGGGACAGAGATGGACACTCAATCCGTCATGCACTACCCAGGTCTCGAACTGCGGACTTGCCAGCTTTCCAGCTAACAACGGGAAAGCCTTCCCTTAGGTCTCCATATAGTGAACTGTTTTCAATGGGAGAGGGGGTGGATCTTCGTGACTAGGCAGGTTTATATATGGAAAGCTATACCTTCAAATAGTGACTACGGTGGCTTAGTGGTTAAGATGTTGAACTTGATGACTGGAAGGTCAGCAGGTCAAGACCCGAGTGCTGCATGACAGAGTGAGTTCCTGTTGTCTGTCCCACCTCCTGCCACCCTAGCAGTTCGAAAGCAAGAATTTGCAAGTGGATAAATAGGGACCACTTGGGTGAAAAAGGTAACAGCGTTCCTTGCACTTTGGTGTCTAGACATGCCTGCCATGGAAATGTCTGCGGATGCAGACAGTGCTGGCTCTTTGGCTGTAAACAGGGATGAGCACTGAACCATAGAGTCAGATACAACTGGCTGTCAATAACCAGGTTCCTAAAATCTGCACCGACTTCTGTCCAAAATTACTGCAATTTTTTCTTGACCATTTATAACAGGGGTTCTCAACCTTTTCAAGTCAGGGGTTGGGTCATGCTCCTTCAAACAGTTGGTAGGCCAGACTGGATCTCCATCCGCCACCAGAATCAGCCGTGGACTCATTTACGGCTGTTGTAAATGCATTTACAATGGCCGTAAATGAGTCCGCATCTGATTCTGGCAGCAGCGGCTGCAGTGAAGGTGTTGGCCAGATTATTTGGCATTGCGGGCCGGATCAGGCTGTAGGTTAAGAACCCCTGCTTTGTAGCTTCAACACAAAGCAGGGGGCTGAGGGACGTTGGGAATTAGGTTCCAGCATTTGGAGGCAATTTATTGTGTATGGGGGGGACTCCAATATTTCCTACACACACACACACCACAAAAGAGAAACTGGGACCATATAATTAACAGGAACACCTTGTCAAGTTCCAAGATTGAAGGAAAAAAACAGAAAAATATAAAATTACAATGGAGTATTTCTAGGTGAAGGGATTGCAGTGGCTTAGTGGCTAAGAAAGAGCTTGGTGACCAGAAGGTTGGCAGGCCAGCAGTTCGAGACCTGAGTGCTGCACAAATGGAGTGAGCTCCCATCTCTATCCCAGCTCCTGCCAAACTAGCAGTTTGAAAGCAAGAAATTGCAAGTAGATAAATAGGTAGCACTTCAGCAGGAAAGGTGTGTCCCATGCGCTCTGGTGTCTAGTCATGCCTGCCACATGACCATGGAAACATCTGCAGGCACAGACAGCACTGGCTCTTTGGCTGTAAACGAAGATGAGCACTGAACTCTTGAGTCAGACACGACTGGCTTTCAAACATGGGAGACCTTTACCTTTATTAAGCTTATTTGTACAATTGATCTTATTTACATACTGTCATTTTTTGTAGTTAATCATCCAATAGTATTCAGGCATTGTTTGTATTAATTTTATGATTACAGGTTTCCCTTTTGGCAATACATGGCACATGTGAGTTTTGGAAATTCAGGTCCAGAGATTCACGCAAAAGGTATTTGTGTTCTCTTTCTCCAGCTTCATTTTGATCCAAATGGGACTCCTTTGGAGTAAAACTAATTCCCCTCCTCCATTCCCCCTTAGGCGCGGTGGGCTGGCCACATCTGTAATTGCTTTACACAAATTATCATGGGCTAGTTGTCACAAGTCAGAAGTCAAAGAATTTGCAACACTGGAAGAAATAACAGCAGAAAGAAGAGCAGCTTGTTAGCTTTGCTCTGTATCACCATTATCCTCATCATCATCCCTTCTGACTATTCCTTTTAGTCTTACTAGCAGAGGTTGCCCGGCGTTGCCGGGCTGTTTTAAATTGTGTTGGAAGGTTAAATTGTGTTAATGTTTTTTTAAAATTGCTTAGTCTGTAATTTTAATTTTTAAAATGTTTATTTATGTAAATTTTTTTGGCTTGGCTGTTAACTGTGATCTGCTTTTTTAGGATTAATAAAAGAACAAAGTATGATATAATTTTTTCAAATTGTTTTATGTAAGCGAATAATGTTTTAGTTTTTTTAATTTTTTTATTAGTTGTACCGTAGGTAATAATTTTAATAATGTAAAAGTAAATGTTTTTTACATTCAATGTTTTTAAAATGTGTTTAGATGTTTTTTTTGATACAAATTAAAGTTTATTTTTTTAAAAAAATTATTGGATTTTATCATATAAAATACAAAACACAAATACAAAATTATACAACATAATACTTGGAAGAAAAGAAGTAATAATTCATGTACAAAATACAAAATACAACTAAAAAAATAGTACCAAAAAGAAATGTGTACAACTATCCTGGTAATTAACACCCATCTTTATAGGTACAATCTCTTAACTTATTACTTTTGATTTATTCTCTAATCTTGATTCCCCTCTCTAAAACTCGTTTTCAAGTAAAACATTTAATACCAATTTGGATAAACAAAAATGTAAATGCAAATAATAAATCACCCAGTGTTTATTTACATTGCCCTGGAGAGCTCATAGTATCTCATTAGCATTAATCCCAAAATCCCTTTTGTTCAGGTATAGGTCTATTTCTCTCATCACCCTTGAGGGAGTGATCCACAAAAGGTTTCCAAATATCCCAGAATCTATTTTCTTTCAAATTATCTCTCTTTTTCTTTATCTCCCATGTCAATTTGTCATTCAAAGCTAAATTCCACATTTCTTTATTCCACTCTTCCGTTTGTATAATTACATCATTTTTCCAATGTCTAGCTATACAATGTCTAGCCATTGTAATCATTATTTCTAGCAGCTCTTTCTTATCCTTGTTTAAATTAATATCTTCCACGTTTGTCAACAGAGTGATACCTGATCCCAGTTTTACCATCTTACCCAAAATTTCTCCAATTTCTTTCTCAATTCTATTCCAGAAATCTTTAACCACTTTACAACTCCACCACATGTGTTCATACGTTCCAATAGTGTCCTTACATCTCCAACACATATTATCTTTTTTATTATCCATTTGATGTAACCTCACTGGGGTCAGATACCATCTCCACAACATTTTAAAATTGTGCTCTTTTATTCTAACCGACATAGTCCTCATTATCCTCTTTTTCCATTTATTTCTCCATAAATCCTTTCCTATATTTATATTCAAATCTTGTTCCCACCTTAATTTCAAATCCTCTTGTGGATCACCATCCCTATTTAATACTGCATACAATTTACTAACTAATCCCTTAGTATTTATATCACCTTTTCTAACTTTTAGAATCAGCTCTTCAAATTCCGTCTTTTCTCTTTCCAAATCATATTCACTCATGTATTTACTATTCCATTTAATAATCCTCAATCTTTGGAACCAATTAATGTTTAATTGCTCAAACAATTTTATCCTACTAGCATCATTTCTGCATATCCGAAACCAGTCCTTCAACAGGATAACCTCATTCTCTTTCAAAATCTCCTTTATCTCCTCATTTATATTAATTGGAAAATTGGCCATATCTAAAATTTCCAATATTGGAGAGACATTTGGGACCAAATCCTTTTTTACCCTCTTCCATACATTCATTAAGCCTTTCATCATAGTATTCTTAGTCACTTTGTTGTTGTTGTTGTTGTTCAGTCGCACAGTCGGTTCCGACCCTTTGCGACCCCATGGACCATTGCTCTCTAGTCACTACCTTTCCCAATTTGTCTCCTAAAAAGACCATTTTGCCCAAATGTTTATAGTTCCTCATCTCAATTTCCTCCCATATTACCTTTTCCCTTGCCAGGATCTTCATAACATTCTGATTTGAAACGCTCGATAATATGCCATCAAATTCGGCATTCCCAACCCTCCTTTTTTCTGCGATAAATACCATAACTTTTTTGATAACCTAGATTTCTTTCCACCATTACAAAAGTCATTGATCAAATTTTGAAACACCTTAATTTCCTTATCCTTCAATTGAATTGCTATCGCATCAAATAAAAAAATTATTTTAGGTAACAGCGTCATTTTAGCAAGTGCAATTCTTCCAAACCAGGACAATTTCAACTTTTGAAAACTTTGTATCTTATTCATAATTTCAGTTTTAAAACTATCATAATTCAATCTGTTAAAATCTTCCAATTTGTTTGATATAGTTATTCCCAAATATTTCAACTTATTTTTAATCTGAATATTAACTATATCCTTTATCTTTTTCTGATCTTTTTCATCCATATTACAAAGCATCATTTCCGATTTATCCCAATTTATTTTCAACCCAGTAATATCCTCAAAATCCTTTAATTGTTGCCGAATTCTGTTCATTACCTTCTCTGGTTGTTTTACAATTATCAAAGTGTCATCCGCATACATACTTATCTTATTCCCCATAATTCCCTCTATTTTTGCTTCCTCTCGTATAGCATTTGCTAATAACTCCATTGCCATTATAAACAATATTGGAGATAGTGGGCAACCCTGTCTCGTGCCTGCCTCCAACTTGACCTCGTCTGTATCCTCATCATTCACTCTAACAGTGGCTATTCCTTGTTGATATAATTGACCGATTACCCTTCTAAATTTAATGCCGAATCCATAGCTTTTTATTATCTCCTTGATTGAAATCCATTGTAGAGAGTCAAATGCCTTAAATATATCCAAAGATATTAATCCCACTTTTTCTTTTGTATGACTCACCGTATCAACTAAATCAATTACTCTTCTGGTCAAATCTGCCATGTGTCTACCTTTCAAAAACCCCACTTGGTCAGCATTTATATATTCCCCCATGAAAACGTTCAATCGATTGGCAAGTATTGCTGTGAAGATCTTGGCATCCTGATTTATCAATGATATGGGTCTATATGATTCTACTTTCTCTAAATTCTTTCCAGGTTTTGGCAAAAGTACAATTGTGGTCCGGTACCATGAAGTCGGAATTTGCCCTCCATCTAATATATAATTTTACCAACTTTGGTATCACGATATCTCCAAATTCCTTGTAAAAATCCACAGGCAACCCATCTTCTCCAGAAGCTTCTCCCAACTTCAATCTGGCAATTATCTCTTTTACTTCTTTCTCTGTCACTAATTCTTCCATTCTATCCCTATGTTCCTGTTTTATTCCCCTAATTATTTGCTTTTCTAATTTGCTTTTTAAGTTTCTCTTCATCTATATCTTTTCTTGCATAAAGAGCTTGATAAAAATCCTTCAGTTTTACATTTGTCCTTTATTTTATTACATCTTATCCCTTGATCATCAATCAAAATTCCAATTTCCCTCTTTTCCCTTTTATCCTTTGTTGCTTTTGCTAAAAGTTTTGAATTTTTATTGCTAAATTCAAAATATTCCCTTTTTAAGTAAACCAAGTCTCTTTCACCTTTTCTATTTCTTTACCTACCAATTCAGTCTTTAATTTTAATAAGTTAGCAAATACTTTTTTATTCTTTGTTTTTGAATGTTCCTCCTGTAACAACTTTATCTCTTTATCAAGCTTAAGAACATAAGAACATAAGAACAGCCTTGCTGGAACAGGCCACAGCCCATCCAGTCCAGCATTCTGTCTCACACAGTGGCTCACCATTTCCTTCAGGGTATTCCCAAGGAGATGCCTTCACCTGCTTAGGATTCCCTGGAAATGATAATGAGAGATATCCTGCCTATCTCTCCAACCCGGAGGTTGTCCTTAAGTATCCATAATTATAGCCATTGATACTCTTGTCCTCCATGAACTTGTCTAATCCTTTCTTAAAGCTGTCAAGACTGACAGCTGTCACCACTTCTTCTGGCAGGGAGTTCCATAGACCAGTAATCCTCTGGGTGAAAAAATACTTTCTCTTATTTGTTTGAGAACTAGTACCCAAAAGTTTCATCGAGTGTCCCCTAGTTCTAGTGTTATGCGATAGGGAAAACAGTTTTTCCTTATCTACTTTGTCCACACCATGCATGATTTTATAAACTTCAATCAGGTCACCTCTTAGACGTCGTCGTTCAAGAGTAAAGAGGCCCAATCGTTGCAGCCTCAGATGGTAAGGAAGGTGTTCCAGTCCCCTAATCATTCTGGTTGCCCTCCTCTGCACTTTTTCCAGCTCCATAATATCCTTCTGGAGGTATGGCGACCAGAACTGTACACAGTATTCCAGATGGGGCCTCACCATAGATTTATAAAGAGGCAAAATGACACTTGCTGACTTATTTTCTATACCCTTCCTAATGATCCCTAGCATTGAGTTTGCTTTTTTCACTGCTGAGGCACACTGGGTTGACACCTTCATTGAGTTGTCCACCAGGACACCAAGGTCCCTTTCCTGGTTTGTCGCAGAGAGTTCAGACCCCATCAGTTTATAAATGTAATTGGGGTTCTTTGCCCCAACATGCATCACTCTGCACTTACTAATGTTGAAACTCATTTGCCACTGTTTTGCCCACTCCCCCAGTGCCGAGAGATCCCTCTGAAGCTCCTCACAATCTCTCACAGTTTTCACTACCCTGTATAATTTAGTGTCGTCAACAAATTTGGCTACCTTGCTTTTTACTCCTACCTCTAGATCATTTATGAAGAGGTTGAAAAGCAGGGGTCCCAGTACTGAACCTTGGGAGACCCCACTCTTTACTTCCCTCCACTTGGAGAAGTGTCCATTTAGTGCTACCCTCTGTTTCCTGTCCCTTAGCCAGTTGCTGATCCAGGACAAGACCTGTCCCTTTATTCCATGACTGGTAAGTTTATTCAAGAGCCTTTGGTGTGGGACCTTGTCAAAAGCCTTCTGAAAGTCCAGATAAACAATGTCAACTGGATCCCCCTTATCCACATGCTTGTTGACACTCTCAAAAAATTCCAACAGATTAGTGAGGCATGATTTGCCCTTGCAAAAACCATGTTGGCTCTCCTTTAGCAGCGCCTTCTCTTCTATGTGCCTATTAATTCTATCTTTTAGGATGGTTTCCATCACTTTACCTGGGACACATGTCAAACTGACAGGTCGGTAATTTCCTGGATCACCCCTGGATCCTTTTTTGAAAATTGGTGTTACATTTGCTACCTTCCAGTCATCAGGCACAAAGCCTGATTTGAGGGAAAGATTATATATTTTGGCTAGGAGATCAGCAATTTCATCTTTAAGTTCCCTGAGAACTCGTGGATGGATTCCATCTGGTCCTGGTGATTTGTTAGTGTTTAGCTTAACAAGACATGCAAGGACCTCCTCCCTGGTTATTTCTATCTGGCTTAATTCTTCGGTTTCCCTCCCTACGAAGATAGGCTCTGTTTTGGGCATGTGGCCTCTGTCTTCTTCAGTGAATACTGAAGCAAAGAATTCATTGAGTCTCTCTGCAATCTCTGTTTCCTCTTTAATAACCCCTTGCCTTCCATTGTCATCTAATGGTCCAATGGCCTTCCTAGTTGGGTTCTTACTTCTAATGTACTTAAAGAAGTCTTTGTTATTTCTCTGAGTATTTTTAGCTATACGCTCCTCAAAGTCTTGCTTTGCTTTCCTGATTGTTGCCTTGCATTTGTTCTGCCAGAATTTATGTTTCTGCCTGCTGTCCTCATTCGGACAAGCCTTCCATCTTCTAAATGAGCTTTTCTTGCTCTTGATCACTTCCCGAACAGCTCCTGTAAGCCACATTGGAGTCCTCTTGGACCTGGCAGTGGCCTTTTTCCTTTTGGGTATGCATTCCAATTGAGCCTCTGTTATTGTTTTTGTAAACAGCCTCCATGCCTCTTGGAGTGTTTGGACTCTCTCAATTTTCCCTTTCAGCTTCTTTTTTACTAGTTTCCTCAACTTTGGGAAATTTCCTTTTTGAAAATTTAAGGTCTCTGTGTTAGATTTTATCAGTGACTTGCGGTCTATGTTCAAGTTAAACATAATTGAGTTGTGGTCACTGTTCCCTATTGGATCAGTCACATTAACATCTTGCACCAGATCCTGAGTATTACTCAGGATCAAGTCAAGGATTCTTGTACCTCTAGTTGGGTCTTCAACCATCTGTCCCAGGGAACAATCATTTAGCATATCTAGGAACTTTATCTCTTTATCATGTGCTGAACAACAGTTCACCCAGTCTATGTGAGGGTAATTGAAGTCCCCCATTATAACCAGGCTTCCCTTCTTGGATGCCTCCTTTACAACATTCTCCAACTGCCAGTCTCCCTCAAGAGTTTGGGTCGGAGGCCGATAGTATATGCCTACTGTTAGACCATCCTTGTGGCCTGGTACTCTTACCCACAGAGCTTCTAATGGTGACTCCAAATCACCTAGATATTCCAATTCATACGATTTTATCACTTCTTTGACATACAAGGCCACACCACCTCCCACTTGCCCCTTCCTATCCTTCCTGTACAGTTTGTAGCCTGGGATAACTGTATCCCATTGGTTATCATCCGTCCACCAGGTTTCAGTGATACCAATAATATCAATATTCTTATTTATTGCTAAGTATTCCAGCTCCCCTATTTTGTTCCGGAGGCTTCTAGCATTTGTATACAAGCATTTATATATGCTTTTCTGACACAGTCTTTTGTGTCCAGTTGCATTGTTAGACTGCCTCTTGCATCCTTCTGCTAGAATGCTAGTGACTAGCTCCTCGCTCTGCTCAGTAATTTTTGCATCCTCCTCACTACTCAAGTACACACTTTCCCGAACCGGATGCTGCCCAGCTCCTGTCGGCTTTCCCCCAGTTATCAGTTTAAAAGCTGCTCTGCAGCTTATCCTGTATCAACTTATAATTTTTATATCTATTACTTGGCATCTTTATACACTCCCCTCTAAAAATCGACTTCATGGTATCCCAGACCACATTATATTCTATCTCCCCATTATCATTCCATTACCAACTTTCACTCCAATTCTTGATAATTTGTTCTTTACACTTTTGGTCTCTAAATAAGTTAGCATCATATTTCCAAATTCGCCTTGGTCTAGTCTCATTCCGTAATTTTAAATCCAATATTACCTTAGCGTGGTCCGATTCCTTAAATATTCCCACTTCCATGTCCTCCAAGCTTTTAATCAAATTTTCAGTTACAAATATATAATCTAATCTAGAATAAGAGTTGTAAACCTGCGAAAAATATGAGTATACCCTTTCAGTACCCTTAAGTTCTCTCCAAGAGTCTTTCAAGCCTAAAGCAGCCATCCAATTGTCCAACATTCGGCCTTTAATCCCTTTTCCACTTCTTGCTAAATTTGTACAATCCAAATTTGATTTTACTAAATTAAAATCTCCAGCCACAATCATCTTTGTTGACTTTACTTTTACCAAAATTGTACGTATTTTTTCTAAAAATTCCCCTTAATGATCATTTGGGGCATATATATTCACCAATGCTATTTCCTCATCGTCTATTTTCCCTTTCACTATCAAAAATCTCCCTTCCAAATCTGAAATACTATCTATTATCTCAAGCCCCAATCTAGCTGAAATCAAAATTGCTACTCCTCTTGATTTTGATGTACCATAAGATTTCTCATAGTGCTGCATCCAACCTAAAAAGATTTTATTTGTATCATGAGATTTTTGGTGAGTTTCCTGTAAGAAGACTATACCCGGTCTATCCCTCCTCAGAGCTGATTCTATCCTCCTCCTCTTAATCTGAGATCATGTACCTTTCACATTACACCATGGTAATACCTTTATCGCTCTCATACTTTAAATTGTCCCCCACTTTTATCCCTCCTGAGCTCTCCAATGGGCATGCTACCAATTAACCTAACAAAATAAAAACAAAACATAAAACACTCATAAGCAACCTCCCCGCTTTTTCCTTCAAAAAAAGAAGAAAAAAAACCACGCCTTTGACCTCCAAAGAGGGGAGGAGGGAACGGGTGGGATGAACCTAGTAAGCATCATAATGAAGGCTCAAGTGCATTTTGAAAATAAAACTATTGTAAATACCACTTTACCTTTAACAATTCTCCCTTCTTCTTCTCTTTTCCCTCTAACCCTTGCTTGACTCCTCCTCCACCATTATCAATGACAATTCTCCCTCCCCTCCCATTTGTTCTCCTCCTGCTGCACCTCTCTCATCGGTTCCATACTCTCTTTTTATCCCTCCCAATGCCAACAAATCCTTCCTTAACTCCAACCGTTCATTTGAACCCGCACTAACCAAATCAAGTAAAGTCAAGCATCAGTTCTTTTGTCAATCACCTGCATCTTTCTTTCATAAAAAAATCTTAACTGTTGTGGAAATCTTATATTTTATCCCTTTTTTAATCAAAATTTTTGTCACTGGTTTCATTTTGTATCTCCACCCACGTTCCTTGATTGGAATATCATTATATACCTCCACATCCGCTCCATCAGTTTTCAAAGCTCCAGAACCAACTTGTTTAAGAAAAGCCATCACCTTTAATTTATCCCCCCAATTTGCAAATTTGACCAAAACATTTCTGTGATCACTATTTCCCCTTCTCGATCCCACTCTATAGACACTTACAATGTCCTCATTAACAAACACTTTCCCCATATTCAAATGATTTAGCCAATTTACAATTCTATCTCTTAGCTGGTCTGGAGATCTTTGAATCACATGACGAATCAAAATATTTTGCTTTCTCATCATCTCTTCCATCACATCAATCCTTTTCTCTTGCTCCTCCATTTTCATCTTATTTTCTCTCACCTCCCCTTGTATCCCTTTAAAATCCCCTTTCATCGCTTTCATTTCATTTTGCATCAACTTAACATTACCCTCTAACTTATGAATATTTAAATCATTTTTTTAAGAAAGATCAGTGATCGATCCAGTCAATTTATCCAACATTTCATTTTATCCTTCACCCTCGCTTCATCAATCCTATCAATTTTTTGAAATAATTTGCCGAGTTCCACCATAATTTGAGTCTGGTCATATGCAAATTCAGGCAATGAAGAAGATGATGGTGGGGGTTCCACATCCTTTGCTTTGCCCTTTCTTTTTGGCTTCACAACTTCCTCCTCCTCTTCCCTGCTCCTTGCAACCTTATCCATTATAATGTCAAATAATAGCTTCAAAGCAGAAATTGGTTTTGATCCCCCACCACGCTTTCCTTGAAAACGTTCCAAAATTCTTAGCAACTGCAGACAAAACCCAAACACAAAAATCAAACCAGAACCATTTTTTAATTAGTTGTACCGTAGGTAATAATTTTAATAATGTAAAAGTAAATGTTTTTTACATTCAATGTTTTTAAAATGTGTTTAGATGTTTTGGGTTTTAATTTGAGTTAAAACTCAGCACAGGATTTTTAAAAGTTTCTATTGTATTTAATTGACATGTTTGTGATTTGTGTTAAAGTGTGTTTTAGTGTAATTTTTTTGACTTGTTTTTATTGGTGTGACCTTTTGTGTAAAATTGTGAATTTGTGTTATGTTTTTGATTTGTTTTTACTCTTGTGGCCTTTTGTTTGGGGCTGTTTTGTGTTTTTGAATTGTTTTTACTATTGTGGCCAGCAGGTGGTGCTGGTAGGGGTTATTGTATTTTGACTGTTTTTTCTCTCCTGGCCTCTGGGTGGAGCTTCTTCTGGTAAGTAGTCTCTTTCTTTATTCATTTCTTTTCCAGACCTCGTGGAGGTAGGACATATTTTGGTAAGTTTGCTTGTTTTCTTTCTTTTGTGTGTGTGTATGTGTGGGGAGGAGAGGTTGGAATTTGTATTTTTTATCTGTTTGTTTTGTTTTTGATTGTTTTTGTTTACTTTGTATTGTTTTGTGGTGTTGTTTTTGGTTGTTTTTGTGTATTTTTGGATGTTTTTGACTGTGTTTTTAGCAATTTTTAAAAATTATTTATTTATTTGGTGGTGGGGAGGGGGCGTGGTCATTGGGGATTAGGAAGGGTGGGCTAGGTGGTGTGGAGGGGGGCATGGTCATTGAGGGTTAGGAAGGGTGGGCTAGGTGGTGTGGAGGGGGCGTGGTCAGTGGGAGTTAGGAAGGGTGGGCTAGGTGGTGTGGAGGGGGGATGGTCGGTGGGGGTTAAGAAGGGTGGGCTAGGTGGTGAGGAGGGGGCGTGGTCAGTGGGGGTTAGGAAGGGTAGGCTAGGTGGTGGGGAGGGGGCGTGGTCGGTGGGGGATAGGAAGGGTGGGCAGGTGGTGGGGAGGGGGGCTTTATTGTGTTATGGTGCTTTGATTGTGTGGAGTCGTGAAAGTAGGTCGGGGTTTCACCTTTAATATCAGTGGGTGGGAAGTTGCGACCCCCCTCTCCGCTGGCTCCCCTGGGGTTAGGACGTTTGGGGGGACAAAAGGGGTATGTCCCCCCCAACCCTTCTGGACTCAGGAGACCAGAGAGAGTGGATCGATTCCCCCCCCTCCTTAAAACAACTCCATTTTTAAAGAGAAGAAACCGCTTGGTTTCTTCTCTTTAAAGATGGTTTTTTTGGGGGGGGGGAATTGAACTCCTTTCCCTGGTCTCCTGGGTCCAGAAGGGTTGGGGGGACATACCCCTTTTGTCCCAACAAACCTCACCAACCCTAGGGGAGCCAGCGGAGAGGGGGATCGCAACCCCCCACCTACTGATATTAAAGGGGAAACTCCAATCGGGACCTTCAGGCGCCGTTGGTGAGGGAAAGAAGGGCGGTTGGTGTTTGCGTGGCTGTGAGGCGGTGAGTTGTTTTTTTAAAATTTTTGGGCGCCGGCTTCCTCAGCGTCCTGTGCGCTCATGTCGCGCAGGACTCTGGGGCTTGTAGTTATGGGTTTGTGATTTGTGGTTGTGGTGCGTTTTTTCCCCTGCATCTTGATTTTGATTGGCCGCGGCGTGTTTCTCAATGTTCTTTGTTGTCGCGCCTCTTAGCCTGATTGCTGTGGCGCAGCGCGGCACAAAGAACGTTGGGAAATGAAGTTGTTTCCCTTTTTTGCGTTTGTGGGGATCTTGCCCCACTGGCGCATTTCTCAATCTTGCGTTTACCTGCGTACCCAGTTCGGGCATGTGCACGAATGGTGAGTGCGGGCTAGTAGGGCCTGGCTAAGGAGCCTATGCAAAGTTCCAACGGTTAACCCTCGATTTTATAGGTTAAGATTAATCACTGTTAAGTCCGATCCTGCCTAGGATGTCAGGATCTTAAGCCAATTTCACGTATAGACGCAATTGTCCGGTTTATTAACACAGCTGCGCCTATTCATCTTTAGCGCAAAACAGACTCACTACGCCTAACTGTACTATCCAATAAGATGGTTTCACACTAGAGACAAGCCCTTGGTCCATTTCGCCATATACCTATTTCTGACATCAGCTCGCTGACTTGCCCAGACATGCCCAGCCACTGCTGGAACATGCATGCCACCATGGGACGTGATTCAGCTGAGGTGGCAGCAGGCATAGTGCAACTGTTATAATGTTCCCATGTAAAGATACATTACCCAATTACCGACCATTTGAACAGCTATAGGCACACCTGAAACTTAAAATCTGTACATGGTAGGCAAATTCTGAGTTCAGATTTGGAATCAGCACACTCAATATCATGTAAATCACATGTGTTATTCCCAGTAGCAAAATCATTGTTGTGCAGTGTAGTCAGACCCCACTCACCTCCCTAATTTCTCCATTCCCAGATGCGGCTGAGTATTTAAGACAAATTTGTTCTGAGCGGATATGGGGTAAGGAAACCTTACAAGTTCCCACTGTATAAATTGACCAAGTTTTTTCTTACACATTTTCAGTTTAAGGACAGTTCGCTTTACACCATTCTAGCAGGCGCTGCATTGTTTTTCTCAAGTAGACATGAATCCTTTCCCAAGCAAAAGTATCAGGACAAAGGAGACGAAAAGTCACTGTCGAAATTTTAAGGTCTTACAAAGGGGCTGTTTCTTAATTCTTTCAATTGAGTAAAAATATGATTTAAAAGATCTCACACAGACTGCAAAGCTTTAGATCCCAAGTTTTAAGTCCCAAGAGGCAAAATTTAGTCCGTAGCTCCCAATTGCCAAATTTCGGTGTACACCCGTGGAATGTGATTGAGCTTCTTTGCCATGATAGCAGCTGTATAATTTTGCTCTTAGGAAATCTAAATCATAGGGAGGTGGGAAATCGGTCTTTTCCAGTATCCCTCTATCACTGGGAGAAAAATGATGCACAACTCAGTCCACAGGTTAGCATTTATCCGCTACTACTTCCACGAATTGTTTGATGGTTAACCAAACCCTCTATGGCCACTGAGGGATTTCCCACATTTCGTGTAGTTAACAGTTTTCTCCTACCATTTTATTTCAAGTAGAAAAGGTGTCCCCACTAAATATCTCTCCACTTGCTGTGGGTTTACATCGGGGTGCCCAAACGTTTTAGGCCGTGGCCCGGTCACATGGTTCAGCAGGCCAGTCACGTGGTTCCTCCCACCAGAAGTGGAAGTAAAATGTGCCCATGCATGTGCAAAATGCTGCCGTAAATGCACCCGTGGCTGTTGTAAATGCATTTACTAAGCTGCAGGTGCATTTACAGCAGTGTTTTATGCATGCGTGTTTTACTTCCGCTTCCGGGAGTGGTGTGGGCAGTGGCAGTGTGGTCTGGATGATTTGGCGCCATGGGCCATATGCAGCCCATGGGCCATAGTTTGACCACCCCTAGTTTACATGGTTTCCCCCTTTTATAGGAACTGAGACTTCCACCTGGAAGCTCTTTCCATACAATGCTCATTCAGGCTTTCTCCTCCGTGTGGGTCCTCAGGTGTAAAGACAGGCCGTCACTCCGACTGAAGCTCTTCCCGCACTCTCCACATGTGTAGGGCTTCACCGCCGAATGGGTCCTCTCATGGAGCCGAAGGTTGCTACTCACATTGAAGCTCTTCCCACACACCATGCACTTGTATGGTTTCTTCCCAGTGTGGGTGATCTCGTGCCGGGTGAGGTTGCTGCTGACGGCGAAGCATTTCCCGCACTGCACGCACTTGTATGGCTTCTCCCCCGTGTGGGTACGCCGGTGGGAGGAGAGATTGCTGCTCCGGCGGAAGCTCTTTCCGCACTCCACGCAGGTGTATGGCTTCTCCCCAGTGTGACTCCTTTGGTGCAAAGTCAGGATATCACTCCGGGAGAAGCTCTTCCCGCATTCGGAGCATTTGTACGGCTTCTCCCCCGTGTGAGTCCTTTCGTGGAGCGTCAAGTGGTTGCTGACACTGAAGCTCCTACCGCACTCCAGACACTTGTAGGGCTTCTCCCCAGTGTGGATCCTTTCATGTGAATACAGATTTCCACTCTGGCTGAAGCTCTTTCCGCATTCCTGGCATCGGTAAGGCTTGTCGCCAGCATGGATTCTGCAGTGTTTCTTTAAGTCGGAGTAATATTTTAACGTCACCCCACAAATGAGACACTTCCCATCCCTTTTCCCCTTGTGCTTTTCTTGGAGGGGTATAAGTTTGCCAACTCCTGCATCCTGAGAATCTGAAGATTTCATCTTCCTCTTCTTTGACTGGTTTCCCTGCTGACTTTCTGCCCCACTTTTCTCTCCGACTTTTTCCTTTCCTGCTTCTTCTCCAGGTGTTTCTGGTGATGTCAAAATGTGCTGAGTATAACTTCCACTGCCTTGTTCATTTCCTACACAGGAGAAAGAAAGAAAGAATCTATCAGGAACATGGTCTGTAAAACATCATTAAACACCACTGGAATGAAGAATTGAAATGCCTGAGCAAGAGCCAACAGTCTGGCCCATTTACCCTGCTATAGTAATAGAGTAGACCATGGGTGGTTAACCTTTTAGAGACTGAGTGCCCAAACGTTGGGGCTGGGCGAACTCTGTGCTGAGGGGATGGAGGAAGTGCTCCCATTGGGCTGCTGGGCAGAGGGATGGGGCTGACTCTGTGCTGGGGCAATGGCACATGTGCCATAGGTTCGCACCATGAATTCCCAGCAGAGGTCTGGCCTCCACACAAAGGGGTCCTTACCCAAAGAAGGCTCGTTCCCATAATTCTCCAGCATGATGCCCTCCTGTTGAGCTTCCTGGCTTCGATCTGGCACCCACTGCTCTGCCTTAGAGAAATACGTTACCCCTTCCTCAAGGAATGCCGAGCGCTGAAAAGGTAAACAAAAATTATACCCAATTACCAATCACTGTTCTTTGGATCTCAAATATCTGCTCTATGCTGCAATTCACAGATCCTAGGGTGGGTGGAGGTATTATTTCTTAATCCTTTTCTCCACTTTGTGAGGCACTAAAAAAAACCAAATATCAACTGGGGAGAAGTTATTTCTCCATTGAGTCGGGAAGGAAGAGGTACTGAATCACAAGATGCCTCCCAAAACTGTGTCATGCATCACAGAGGCCAATCATTCATTCTTTCTTTCCACTTTTATACCACCCATCTAACTTGAGGGATATGTTGGGCAGTGAATCTAGAAAATAAGACATAAAACATGGTATATAACCCTAGAACCATCAAACACTATACTCACTAACTCATTCTACAACAGCAACAAGATCACCGGATAATAAAAGGGGATGGAAACAAAATTAATTCCAGAGCATCATACAGTATTTACAAATGCTTTCCTAAATCATTTCCCAACCACTGTAGGATATCTAATCATTCCAACAGAGTCAGGGGGGGGGTAGCTCTGCTTATGACTGTTTCTTAAACCTTATAAATGTTTTAATGCTATGTTTTTAATCATTTAAGGCAGGGATTCTCAACCTGTGGCCCATGGCACTATTTCATGTCCGTCCCCCCCACTGCCTCCACCACACCAGGAAGTACCATGTGGTGGAGGAAGGGCAAAATTGCCATCCATCCCCCAAAGCTGTCTGAGGGAGCATGACCTGCCCCTGGTTTTAAAAAATTGAGAACTCCTGATTTAAAGTATATTAACTACCTATTTCTGTCTGTCTGGCCAGGTTATCCTGCTATAGTAATAGAGTAGACCCCACTGCCAGTGTCTCAGTGTCTCAACGCAGAGTGTCAGGCAGCGATTAACTAACCTGACAACCTTGCAGGACTTGGGTGCCAAAGTCCACAGGGAAGGGTGATGGTCCCCAAGTGGATTAAATCCCACTTGAATCCATCTGGATGGAGGGCAGCAGCTTCATCAATCCTGGCCTTGGGCTGAGGACTTTGTGTGCCAAAGTAACTCGTGGGACTGGATCAGTGGTACGGGAGTCACGCTGCAATGCGGAAGGCAGATGAAAGGCCACTGCATTGAATTCTCAGGACAGTCTTCATGGCTGATCTCCATGATGATCGCCTACAAGCAGTGGTGGGCTCCAGCAGGTTTGGACAGGTTTGGGAGAACCGGTAGGAAAACTGGCTGGCCCCACCCACTGCTCTGTCCTGCCCCACCCACAACCACCACCACCTCCTCTCACCCCACTCTGGACATGACTCCAACATCTTTGCTGCTGGGTCCAGGCGCCCGGAGCGGGGTGCGGCTGAGCCAGCAGTTACTTTGCTGCAGTTACTCTTTAAAGTACTGCAGTGGGTCAAGTCGCTAAGACGCTGACTGGGAAGTGGAGGGTCAGCAGTTTGATTCCCAAGTACTGCAGGACGGAAATGAGCTCCCGTCTTCATCCCAGCTCCTGCCAACCTAGCAGTTCGAAAGCAAGAAATTGCAAGTAGATAAATAGGGACCACTTCGGTGGGAAGGTAACAGCGTTCCATGCGCTCCGGTGCCTAGACATGCCTGCCACATGACCATGGAAACGTCTGCAGAAGCAGACAGCGCTGGCTCTTTGTCTTAGAAACAGAGATGAGCACTGCACCCTAGAGTCGGATACGACTGGCTTTCGAGCAAGGGAAACCTTTACCTTTACTCTTTAAAGGAAAATTAGAGTATTGAGGTGTAATTGCTAACTAATTGTCCGATGAAGTGGACAAAAGCTCAGATTAAAATACAGGAGTTTAACCACGCCCACCCAGTCACCTGGCCATACCCATAGAGTTGGCCACGACACCCACAGTGTGGTAGTAAAAATTCTTGAAGCCCACCACTGCCTATAAGTATATCCCATGGGAAAGGCACAAGGACAAAACCAAGAAGGAGAATGGGCACCAAGATCAAGACCTTCGTGGTGGTAGGAAATGGGGGGGGGGGTTGCCCGCACCTTTTTCCACCCCCCACTCTTTTTTGAGAGGACAGGCTTTCATCTTGCCTCCTCCCCCATCAAATGCACACTTCGCTCTTCACCCCTCTCCTCCCTATAATTAAAAAAAAAGGGGGGGAGAAGGGCCTCACCATGCTACCTGCCAGTGCTGCTCTGCCCACTAGGCTGCACTGACCCCACTCTAGGGGGGATCCTTGCCTTCTCTGAGGACCCCCACCCGTCTCACCCCATTGAACCATACGAGGACAGATCAGAGGTAATTGAAGAAAATATAATGCAAAGCGTGTGTGTGTGTGTGTGTGTGTTGGGGGGAGACTTTGCAGCAGGAAACGGAGCCTTGAATGGTGTGTGTGTGTGTGTGTGTGTGTGTGTGTGTGTGAGAGAGAGAGAGAGAGAGAGAGAGAGAGAGAGAGAGAGAGAGCAATGACAGCTGAAGGTGCAGCTTCGATTCCTGGAAAGCCAATACAAATTCCTTGACTATTCCCTGACACACACACACACACACACACACACACACACACACACACACACACACACACACACACACACACACACACACACACACACACACAAAAGATTCAGGATCCCAACAGTTTGCACAGATCAATACCCCAATGCAACAAAAGGGACCCCCTAAAAGGCCACCACCCCACCTTTTCCTCCTTGCAACGACTCAATCTTCCTCCTCCTCCTCCTCCTCCTCTTGGGAAGGAACAAATTTTTGGAGGGGGCGGGGATAAGCCACGGCCCTGCCTCTCTAGGAAAATGAACTCGGTGCTTCCCTCCCTTGGAGGACTGAGGAGCCGAATCCCCCCCCCCCCCCCACACACACACACACACATCACCATCATCATCCTCTGGGCTACGCAGGGCTCTTGGTTGGCTTCCCCCTCATTTCCGAGCTGCCCTTGGCTTCTCACTCGCGGCTGGACTCCGGTTTTGCTTTGCTTCGCTTTGCTCTGTGTGTGCGCTTGAGTGCGGCCCCAATTAATTATAATTCGTGTCAGAAATGATTCTGGCCTGGGTTGAAATGATTTTTTGTGTGTGTGTGTGGGAGAAACTCCACTCTGGGAAATCCCAAATGAGACTCCTTTCATGTCCCCAAGAACTGGGACAGAGATGGGCGCTCAATCAGACATAAGAACAGCCTTGCTGGAAGAGGCCACAGGAGCCCATGATCCAGTCCAGCACTCTGTCTCACACAGTGGCTCACCATTTCCTTCAGGGTATTCCCAAGCAGATGCCTTCACCTGCTTAGGATTCCCTGGAAATGGCATGGAGAGATATCCTGCCTATCTCTCCAACCCGGAGGTTGTCCTTAGGTAGCCATAATTATAGCCATTGATAGCCTTGTCCTCCATGAACTTGTCTAATCCTTTCTTAAAGCTGTCAAGACTGACAGCTGTCACCACTTCTTCTGGCAGGGAGTTCCATAGACCAGTGATCCTCTGGGTGAAAAAGTACTTTCTCTTATTTGTTTGAGAACTAGCGTCCAAAGGCTTCATCGAGTGTCCCCTAGTTTTAGTATTGTGCGATAGGGAAAACGGTTTTTCCTTATCTACTTTGTCCACACCGTGCATGAATATATATATATACACACACGCGCGCGCGCGCACACACACACATATATATATAAATTAACGCTTCAGGTAGAGCAGGGGGAGGCAGGGAGTTGTTCCCTCTCTCCACCTGTTGAACTTCTGCCTGTTGTCCTTTTCCCCCATCCTTCTTTCTCTCTCTCTTTCTGAGGTAAAATCTCTGACTCTGACCAGCCTTGAGGGAGTGGCCCCTCCCCTCTTCCCACCAAGAAGCGTCTGTTGCCAAGATACGGGGAGAGGGGGGGCTAATTTGGAGCCAAGACACTCCCCTCCCCGCCAACGGCCGTTTTCCCTCCTCCTCTGAGCTCCGCCCCTTCCCTACTCTTTCCGATGTAAAATCTCCATGGAGGTATAAAAAAACGGGAGATGGCACTACAGGCTTCATGCTGTACGCTGCTTTGAAGCCAGTGGGCGTGGCCTGCCGCCATATTAGGTGGACCAAAACATTAGCAGACTACCGTTTACAATTGCTTCTTGTGTTGGAGGGGAAGGGGGGTGGATTGATCCCCTCTCCCTGGTCCCCTGGGTTGGGAGGGGTTGAGGGGGGCAAAAGGGGTGTCCCCCCCCAACCCTTCCAGAGCCAGGGGACCCGATAGGGGATCCCCCTGCAGGACATCCCGTTATTAAAGAGAAGAAACCGCTTGGTTTCTTCTCTTCAACAACGGAGTATTGTAGGGGGACGGAATCAATCACCTCCCCCGGGTCCAGAAGGTTTGGGGGGGACAGACCCCTTTTGTTCCCCCAACCCTTCCAAACCCAAGGGACCAGACCCCCACCACTCTGTTGTTTAAGAGAAGAAACCGCTTACTTTCTTCTCTTTAATATGGGGTGTGTGTGGGGGGGGGGTTCCCCCTCTCCGCTGGGTCCCCTGGCTCTGGAAGGGTTGGGGGGACTTTAGTATATGGGACCAAAGACAGCAGGACAACCGAAGGGTTGGTTTAACACAGGTTTATTGCATGGCGTTCCGGTGAAGCATGAGTAAATGGCGGTGATACATCTCAATATATACAGTAGCACTCTACATTTGAATCTTGTAGCACGGTAGCTCATTGGCTGCTACCGGCGTGGCCTAGCCCAGGCACGCCTCTTTCTTCTGCTGCTGAATGCGGGGAAGGTTTTCCCGCGGCTGTTTGTAATTGAGCAATGTGGACCATGTGAGACTGAACGCTCGCAGCTGCCCTCTATGGGCTGTCTGCTCGCGTTCCTTTACAGCTGACATCGTTGGTATTTGGAGTGGTTACATTCTTGCCTTTACAGTATAATGAACATGCACACATACATACATACATAACATCCCTCCCCCCTAGGATGGGACGAAGTCCCGCAACCATTGTGGCTTGCCGCACGTGCGCTTGGGGCGTGCCTGCGTCTGCCCTAGTACTGGAGAGCCTGTGATCCCTGACTCCGCGGGTGCTTGTCCTGCAACGGGAAACGGGGATTCGTTAGTGGCTCTGTGGGGCGTCCGTGCCTGCCCTGCGCCCGGGGATGGGAATGGAATGAACAGTTGGGAGGTGAATCCCTGCCTGTTGCTCTCGGACCCCGGGGACCCGCCTATTGTGAACCGCGGAACCGATGAGGTCGCCCTTGTGGTCCTGCTACCTTGCGATCCTTGCTCGGGGGACCTTGAGACTGTGGTGGGCGGACTTGCTGTTGCCTCCCGTCTTGGGGGTGTCGGCCTCCGGGAAATTGGCGCTATATTGCATTCTAACTCACAGGGACTACTTGGACTGGAAGTACCAGGGGCTGAACTGAAACCCCTCTTTTCGCTAGGACGGGTGGGGGACCACTCCGCTAACTCCCCCTGGTACTGTAAATCAACGTCTAAACTTCTATGGGCATCTGTGTTTCGGGGAAAATTCCGGGGGGTATGTGTGAGGTCGGGGCTCTTCCTCTCTGCCGCGAACTCCCGCAAAAGATCTCTGTGGATCGATTCCCTTTCCTCCCCCCTTGGTGGGGGCCCATGTTCCCCTTTCCCTCCCCCTTGGGTTAAACGGGTGGGGGAGTACCCTAACGCTGATTCACTGCTTGTCTCGTCTCCGTCCTGCTCTCCGGGGACCCTGCGCCTGAGTTGGTCCACGTGTCGCCTCCACAGGAAACCTGTACTGGTCTCCACGCGGTATGAGACGGGGCCGGTTCGTTCTACTACGGTGCCCGGCACCCAGGCTGGCCCCGCGCTGGCGTAGTTCCTGCAGTGCACCGGGGCGCCTACGCTGAAACTCTTTGAAGGTTCCACCCCTATGTTCCACCCCTTGTCCTCTACTCTCGTGGGGTCTAGCTTGGAGATTCCCGTGGCCAGCTTCCTGCGCATCAGCAGCTCTGCGGGGGAGTGCCCTGACGCCAATGGGGTGACCCTGTACCTTAGCAGGAATTGGCACAATTTCAGGTCGAGGTCTCCGGGGCCCATGCGCAACAGCGCGTCTTTCGTGGTGCGCACGAGGCGCTCTACTTGGCCGTTGGTGGCCGGGTGAAAGGGGGCGGAGGTGATGTGCCGAATGGCGTTGCGCTCCATGAACGCCCCGAACTCGGCGGACGTGAAACAGCTAGCGTTATCGCTGACGAGGGTGTCGGGTAAACCGAACGTGGAAAAGACCCTCCGTAACTGTTTAATTGTTGTGGCCGAGGAGGTGCTCGAGACTGGGATGACCTCCAACCACTTGGAGAACGCGTCCACCACAAGGAGGAAAAGCGTTCCCCTGAACGGGCCAGCAAAGTCTACGTGTACCCGGGACCAGGGCCCCCTGGCTGCGTCCCACTCCCTGTGTGGCGAGCGGGCCTCTTCTGGCCTGGAGCTCTGGCACGCTTCGCAAGTGCCGACCATGTGTTCGATGTCGGCGTCTAGCTGGGGCCACCAAAAGTAACTGCGGGCCAGCGCCTTAGAGCGGACGATCCCCGGGTGGCTGACGTGCAGCAGTTTAAGCACCCTCGGCCGGAGAGACGTGGGGATCACTACCCGCTGTCCCCACAAAAGGCAGCCCCTCTCTAGGGACAACTCTAGTTTCTTTTTGAAAAATGTGTCGAATTCCGCTGCTGGGGAAGACACGGGCCACCCTTTCTGTACCCAGGAGCAAACTGTGGCCAGCGTTTTGTCCTTGCCGGTCGCTTTAGCGATGTCGGCCGGTACTACTGGAGGGGAGTCTAGGACCTCTATCATTAAAACCTGGTGGTCCCTCTCTACTTCGCCCACGTGACAGCAATCCCGGGGAATGGGGGACCTCGACAGGGCATCCGCATGGCTGATCTCCTTCCCGGGCCGGTATACCAACGCGTGCTGATACGCGTTGAGAAAAATGGCCCACCTGAGCATTCTCGGGGACAGGATTTGGGGTGTGGGCTTATCTGCGGTGAAAATGCCTAGCAAGGGCTTATGGTCAGTCACTATGGTGAAGGGGCGGCCGTACACGAAATCATGAAATTTCTTAGTCCCTGCAATTATCGCTAGGGCTTCCCTGTCTGTCTGGGCATAGTTTCTCTCCGCTTGGGACAAGGACCTAGAGTAGAACGCTATCGGGGCCTCCCTCCCATTCTCCAGTACGTGGCATAACACCGCCCCCACCCCCACCGGGGATGCATCGCATATCAGGACCACTGGGCGTTTGGGATTGAAATGGGTCAGTACCGCATCTGATGCCAGGAGTTGCTTCAGGCCATTGAAAGCCCTCTCCTGGTCGTCGCCCCACTTCCATGCCTCATCCTTTTTTAACAATTTGTGTAGCGGCTCTGCTACTGCTGCCTTCCGCGGGAGGAAGGAGTGGTAAAAGTTGAGCAGTCCAAGGAATGACTGCAACTCGGGCTTGGAGGTGGGGCGAGGGGCCTTCTTGATGGCGGCCACCTTGGATTGGGATGGCCTGATTCCCTCGGGAGTAACACGGAACCCTAGGAACTCAACCTCAGTTGCGAAGAAAACGCATTTGTCTTTTCGCAACCGCAACCCCGCCTTTTCGAATATTGCCAGGACCTTTCCCAACCTTGTTGCTAATTCGGCCCGGCTCCCCCCTGTAATCAATACGTCATCAAAGTAGGGTAACACCCCCTCTAACCCCTTCAGGAGGCGTTCCACGAGTGACTGGAAAATCCCGGGCGCCGAATTCACGCCGAATTGGAGGCGCGATACCTGGAACGCCCCTTTGTGGGTGACTATGGTCTGTGCAGCAGCTGCGGCGGGGGTCACCGGGAGTTGCTGGTAGGCTTGGGCCAGGTCGAGTTTAGCGAAACACCTCCCCCCGTGTAACCTGGCCAACAAGTGGCTGACTACCGGCACCGGATAAGCATTAGGGCGGATCGCCTTATTGATGGTGCACTTGTAATCAGCGCATATGCGGACCTCCCCGTTGGCCTTGAGCGCTGTTACAATTGGAGTTTCCCACTCCGCAGAATCAACAGGAACAAGAATCCCCTGGCCCACCAACTTGTCCAGCTCCGCCTCTATTTTGTCCTTTAGTGCGAAAGGCACCCTGCGCGGTTTAAGTCTGATTGGACGTACTTCAGGGTCCAGGTCGAAAGTCACTGGGGAGCCCTTGAATTTTCCGAGCCCCTTTTTGAAGACCTCGGGGTGCGCGTCGCACACGCTCTGTATTGGATCAGTCCCGGTGGCGTGTGTTCCCACGGCGTGCACCCCCCCAATGAACAACCCCAGGGGCTGGAACCATTGAGTCCCGAGGAGGCTGCACTTTCCTCCCTTGAGGACGACTAGGGGAAGCGTTGCGGTGTGCTTTTTAAACTGGACCTGGAACTTCCCAACCCCCAACACTGGGATGCGGTTCCCTTGCACGTCCTTTAGTGTGGCCCTCAACGCTTTGAGCTTGGGCCGCAGGCGGGGGGCGATTTTCATGAACTCTCCCTGGGGAATAATAGAGTATGACGAACCCGAGTCCACCTCCATTCTAACAGGGGCCCCTTGTATTACTACCTCAACGAAGTAACGGGGGTGCGCCGTGGAAACGCTGCAAACCGGGGCGTCGTCCTCGCTGTCGTCGGAGATGCGCCCAACGCCGTCCCGCGTCCTCGTGGTCCGGGTGCCGTCCTTGGGCCTCGTGGTGCGGTCCTGCCTCGCCGAGCGGTCTGGGGAACTCCTTGCTGTGGCCTCGCGCCGTTTCCGGCAGACCTTGGCGATGTGCCCGCGCCGGCCGCAGTTGTGGCACTCGGCCTTGCGGAAGGGGCATTTGGCGCGGGCGTGGGCGGCGCCGCAGCCGTCGCAGCGCCGGCCCTCTCTCTGGACCCTCCGGACGTCCTCGTCGTCGCTGCTCTCCGCAGACGAGTTCGAAACTCGCCGGGCCGCGCGCACCGAGCTCTCTGCCTTGGCGGGCTTCGGGCGCCAGTGCTGAAGCTCTTGCACCCCGGCAGTCGTGGCCTCGGCGGCCTGCGCCGTGTCGAGGACTTGTTGCCACGTGGGAGGCGGCTCTCTTTTCATCAGCGCGCGCTGAGTCTCGGTATCCCTCAGACCGCAGAGCAGGCAGTCCCGGAGGGTGACTTCTGGGGTCTCCCATTTACATGGGCCGGCGGCCAGCCGCAGGGCCGCGGCGAACTCGGCGACCGATTCCCCGGGCGCCTGGACTCGCCTCCAGAACGCGCTCCGAGCGGGGAACATCGCTATCGCTGGCCGGAGATGGGCGCGCAGTGCCGCCAGGAGCTCTGTGGCTTTTAGGTCGCCCACCTTCCTCGGCGCGATCAGGTCCACCAAGGTCCTCTTGGTCTCGTGTCCGAGCATGCGGACGAAAATGGCCCTCTTCTTGGCCTCATCTGAGACTTCGAGCTCCACCAGCGCTGCGTTGAAGTCTATCTCAAACAGCTCCAAGTCTCCCGGCTTCCTGATCTCGTAGCCGGCGCATGTCTTGGTCCCGTGGGCAGCCATATCCCACCTTCGTCGCCAATTTAGTATATGGGACCAAAGACAGCAGGACAACCGAAGGGTTGGTTTAACACAGGTTTATTGCATGGCGTTCCGGTGAAGCATGAGTAAATGGCGGTGATACATCTCAATATATACAGTAGCACTCTACATTTGAATCTTGTAGCACGGTAGCTCATTGGCTGCTACCGGCGTGGCCTAGCCCAGGCACGCCTCTTTCTTCTGCTGCTGAATGCGGGGAAGGTTTTCCCGCGGCTGTTTGTAATTGAGCAATGTGGACCATGTGAGACTGAACGCTCGCAGCTGCCCTCTATGGGGTGTCTGCTCGCGTTCCTTTACAGCTGACATCGTTGGTATTTGGAGTGGTTACATTCTTGCCTTTACAGTATAATGAACATGCACACATACATACATACATAACAGGGACAGACCCCTTTTGTCCCTCCAAACCCAGGGGACCAGGGAGAGTTGATCGATTCCACACACACACACACCAACACTCCGTTTTTAACAGAGACCGCTTGGTTTCTTCTCTTTAATATGGGGTGTGTGTGTGTGTGGATCCCCTCTCCACCGGGTTCCCTGGGTTGTCGCAACCCCTCACCCACTGATGTTAAAGGGGAAACCCGGATCTACTTTCATGACTCCACACAATCAAAGCACCATAAGGCAATGTTTTGGGCCAACTAACATGACGGACTGTCAGATTAGTCGGCTTCAACTATGTGACATCATGTCATCTCCTGTTTTATTATACCTCCATGAAAATCTCTGACCAGCCTTGGGGGCCCCCTCCCCTCTTCCCACCAAGAAGTCTCTGTTGCTAGGATACGAGAAGGGGAAGGGGCTTGGAGCCCTCTCCGCCAACGGCTGTTTTCCCTCCTCGAGCTCCGCCCCTTTCCCTCAGGCCCATCTCTAGGCGGGAAAGAGTTGGAAGGGTGGGGTTTTCCCATGGTTTTTCCTCAGCTTCGCGGGTCTCCCTCCCCACATTCTGCTGGGGCATGGGAGGACAGTGGCCGAATTAAATTAATTAATGCTCCAGGTGGGTGAGAGGCGAAATGTGCCCCTTTCCTCACCTATTGATAATTTGACTGTCCTCATGTTTTGGGGAGGGGGGGGGTCAGTGATGGGCACCAAAAAAATTACTTCCACACTGTGGGCAGGGGGCCTACTTTGTGGGCATGCCCATGGAACTGGTTAGGCAATCTAGTCATGCCTGTCACATGGCCATTAAAACGTCTGCAAACTCAGACAGCACTGGCTCTTTGGCTGTAAATGCACAGCACTCTAGAATAAGATACGACTGGCTTATGAGCAAGGGCAACCTTTACCTTTACTATTCACTTTCAACTAAACAGGACCAAATTTCACAGCGAATTTGAATACCAATCAGGGATCTTCTCTTATTAGGTAAAGGTTGCCCTTGCTCAAAAGCCAGTAGTATCCAACTCTAGGGTTCAGTGCTCATCTCTGTTTATAACCAAAGAGCCAGTCCTGTTTTCCGTGGTCATGTGGCAGGCATGACTAGACACTGGAGTGAATGGAACACTGTTTATCTTCCCACCAAAGTGGCCCCTATTTATCTACTTGCAATTTCTTGCTTTCAAACTGCTAGGTTGGCAGGAGCTGGGACTTTGATGGGAGCTCATTTCATTGTGCAGTACTTGGGTCTCAAACTGCAGAGGAGCTTAACTTCCCCAACATCAATTGAAGGACCCTGAATAGGCTGAGGGTCAGAGTCTCCAACAGGCTCAAGTGGGGGCTGCTGGTGGTCAATAACACACGGTGTGAATGTGGAGATACAGAATCCACTGGCTGGTCTGCCGACAACTGCCAGAAGCATTCACTGATGAGGACTCAAGTTTGGGCAATGACAAAGCCAAGAAAGTGGCTTCGTTTTGGCAGTTCAGGGACCAGGGTTTGATCTGGACACGAAATAAGAACAAGCAAAATACATACCGACGCAAGGGACTTACCGGTGTCTTCTGAAGACTACCCAGGTGGTGGAGCCAGCAGTGGTCCCAGCGAGGGCAGGAGGTCCCAGCGCAGCCGGCCTACCCTCTGCCCACCTGGCCAAAGGAAATTTTGAGGGGCGTGGGTTGCGTTTGCAGCCACCTCGACCTCTGTTACCTCTGGCTGGTTGGGACGCCCATCGGAGCACTCCCCTGCCACTGCCAGATGCTCCCTGCCGCACTCAGCTCACCAATGCCAAAAACCCTCAGCTTGGATTAGCTTTTTGCAGTTCACACTGAGATCTGCCTCATCGTATGAGTGCTGAACTCTGCAGCCACGCATGCCTGAGAGCATGGGTAGGGGCCTCCTTGCGTTCTTGTGCTTGTGCTGAGGCAGATCTCAGCACACATGCACTGAAACATATCATGCGCACCAAGCCAAGCTGAGGGTTTTTCAAAGCTCTGGAGGTGTACATGCACACGGGGGGACAAAATTTCTGCTACCAGTACACCCGATTAGGGGCATACCGGCTGCTGCCCAACAATTGGTGGGGGGGGGGCATCCTTCTCTTTGAGGTAAAATCTCTTTTCTTTATTTGTGTCAGATGCATCACCGACATATAACAACATACAAAGCTAAAATTAACATATCTAACAACAAAATAGCATTTAAAAAGGCTAGATTACATCTGGCCAATATCGGCAAGTTCAACAGCATTTCCTCTGGCCAACATAAGGTCCTCCTCAGTGCAAGTGGAGTGGCATTCTGTACATTGCATCATATAAGAGATAGTTTGTACTTCTCCATGTTCGCACAGGCTGTTGTCTACAGGGAAACCCCTCTTTCTCAGATTAGCCC
Source organism: Bradypodion pumilum (assembly GCA_035047305.1). Lineage (NCBI taxonomy): Eukaryota > Metazoa > Chordata > Lepidosauria > Squamata > Chamaeleonidae > Bradypodion > Bradypodion pumilum. The sequence goes on from JAWDJD010000002.1 coordinate 476,925,361, forward strand.
TTGATCTCCCGACACCTGCATGCACTTTCCACACAGGCTATGGTTGTTCTTGGCCAGGCAGTAGAGCAGGAATTCTCAACCTTTGTAAGCCGGGTGCAGGGTCACACTCCCTCAGACAGCTTCAGAGGCCGGATAGCCATTTTGCCCTTCCTCCACCACATGTCACTTCCAGGTGTGGTGGTGGTGAGCACATGAAATGGTGCCGTGATCAGACATGAAAGAAGAACTCTCCACTGATGGATGCTCCATTGTCTCCCAGCTCCTGACAACCTAGCAGTTTGAAAGCAAGAAATTGCAAGTAGATAAATGAGTACCAATTCAGTGGTAAGGTAAACTGAGTTCCATGCACTGTTTTCTAGTAATGCCTACCATATTTCCATGGAAACATCAGCAGACACAAACAGCACTGACTATTTGGCTGTAAACAGATGAGCACTGAACCCTAGAGTTGGATACAACTGGCTTTTGAGTAAGTGTGACCTTTACATTTTAAAATTTCCTCTTTACACTTTTCTGGGACTTTACACAATTTTAAAAAAATATTTATGGGCCTATATATAACTAAAGGGCTATGGCACTCCAGGCACTTTAAAGGTATCTATCCTGTGTAGCTACTGTGATGTGAAGCAACATTTCCAGGATCACTGAAGCATTTTTCACACTCCAGGCATTTAAAAGGTTTCTCGCCTGCGTGAAATTTTCATTATTTGTTTGCAGACCAAAACACATACAGTCATTAAATTTGCTTCCCATCTGTCTGGGGCCTGTGATGTTTAGATAGGTGTGTTGTTGACTGATGTATCTAAAAATGCTTCTCGCCTGTGTGGATCCTGTGATGTGAAGTAAAGTGTGAGGAATGACTGAATCTTTTCAAACACTCCAGGCATTAAAAAGGCTTCTCACCTGTGTGTATCCTGTGATGTCTAGCAAGGGCTGAGGACTGGCTGAAGCTTTTCCCACACTCCAGGCATTCAAAAGGCTTCTCACCTGTGTGGATCCTGTGATGTGAAGTAAGGGCTGAGGACTGATTAAAGCTTTTTCCACACTCCACGCATTCAAAAGGCTTCTCTCCTGTGTGGATTCTGTGATGTGAAGTAAGATCAGAGGAATGGCTGAATTTTTTTCCACACTCCATGCATTCAAAAGGCTTCTCTCCTGTGTGGATTCTGTGATGTGAAGTAAGTTGTGAGGAATGACTGAATTTTCTCCCACACTCCATGCATTCAAAAGGCTTCTCTCCTGTGTGGATTTTGTGATGTGAAGTAAGTTGTGAGGACTGACTGAATTTTTTCCCACACTCCATGCATTCAAAAGGCTTCTCTCCTGTGTGGGTCCTGTGATGTGAAGCAAGCGTCCAGGACTGACTGAAGCATTTTCCACACTCAAGGCATTCAAAAGGCTTCTCACCTGTGTGGACTCTGTGATGTGAAGTAAGATCTGAAGAAGAACTGAAGCTTTTTCCACACTCCATGCATTTAAAAGGTTTCTCACCTGTGTGGGTCCTGTGATGTCTAGCAAAGGCTGAGGAATGACTGAAGCTTTTTCCGCACTCAAGGCATTCAAAAGGATTCTCTCCTGTGTGGATCCTGTGATGTAAAGTAAGGTATGAGGACTGACTGAAGGTTTTTCCACACTCCATGCATTCAAAAGGCTTCTCTCCTATATGGATCCTGTGATGTGAAGTAAGGTGTGAGGACTGACTGAAGCTTTTTCCACACTCCAGACATTCAAAAGGCTTCTCTCCTGTGTGGATCCTGTTATGTGAAGCAAGGGCTGAGGGCTGACTGAAGCTTTTTCCACACTCCACGCATTCAAAAGGCTTCTCACCTGTGTGGGTCCTGTGATGTGAAGTAAGGTGTGAGGAATGGCTGAAGGTTTTTCCACACTCCGTACATTCAAAAGGCTTCTCTCCTGTGTGGATCCTGTGATGTGATGCAAGGGATGAGGACTGACTGAAGCTTTTCCCACACTCCAGACATTTAAAAGTCTTCCTTCCTGTGTGATGTTTATCAAGATGTTCGAGAAATAGTTTCTCCCCCGAACTTATTCTTTCATGAGTTGTATGCTGTCCTCCCAGTTGAAATGTTGTTCTACTTTCCATATGAGCAGTTGTGTGACAAAAGACAGATAGCTACCTAGTTTGATGAGCAGATCCACAGAAATTCAAGTTAAAGAGGAAGATTAATGAAGAATTGATTCTGAATACGATCTAGATATTCAGCCAGAAAAATCAGTCCTGTTGGAAACAAAGAAAGAAAAATATAAAATGATTCCTCTCTGCTCTACAGTTGGTCTTCCTATGCCCACATCTTTCTTCTGTGTTTCCCCAGCATATGGGGAAATAACAAAGAGGAATTGGAAATGTGCAAAACTCTGCAGATGGCAAACCTTGGCACTCCAGGTGTTCTTGAACTTCAATTCCCAGAAGCCCTGATGGGCAGGAGTGATGAATTCTGCTTCTGGTAATTGAAGTCCAGGCACACCTGGAGTGTCGGGGCTAAACAGTATGACGCTAGAAGAGGAACCTCTCAGGTCAGAAGGTGTCCACTATTCTACAGGGGAAGAGCTCAGGACTAGAATTACCTTCGCATGCTGACACCAACAAAAGTGACCTTATCATCATCATAGAAAATTGGAATGCCAAAGTAGTTAAGCATAAAGAGTTACTGATTCCTAATTCAGGGTTAGAATGAAGAAAGTATGGGAAACCATTAGGCTACTCAATTGTGAAACAGATGACATCCCTCAGGAATCTTCAGTGAAGGTGAAGAATAGATTTTAAGGATTAGATGTAAGAGATAGAGTGCCTGAAAAATTGTGGACAGAGATTTAAAACAACTGACAGGAGGCAAGAATTAGTACTATCACAGAGAAAAAGAAATGCCAAAAAGTGAATTTGGTTGTCTGATGAAGCTGTACAAATATCTGAAGAAAAAAGGAAAATTAAAAGCAAAGATGAAAAGGAGAAAGATTCATCCAATTGAACACTGACTTTACCTTCTTGGGATCTATTCTAAGATCACTTCAGATGGTGATTGCAGCCATGAAATAAAAAGATGCTTACTAGATCTTAACCTATAAAATCAAGCGTTAACTATTGGAACTTCACATACGATCCTAAGCCAGGCCCTACTAGCCCGCACCAACCATTTGTGAACATGCCTGAACTGGGTCCGCAGGTCAACAAAGGATTGAGAAATGTGCCAGTGGGGCAAGAGCCCCACAAATGCGAAAAAAAGGAAACAACTTCATTTCCCAACGTTCCTTGCGCCGCGCCACAACCAATCAGGCTGAGAGGCGCAAGGAAAAGGAACGTTCGGAAACGCACCACGGCCAATCAAAATAAAACCGCAGGGGGAAAAACGACGCACAAGCCGAAAACGCAACCACCAAACTACAAGCCCCAGCGTCCTGCGCACCATGAGTGCACAGAACACTGAGGAAGGGGGAAAAACATTGGGAGCGCAAGTCCGCCGCAGCCGGACACAGCGCCTCACAGAAAAACAAAAACAGGGGTGGGGGTCAAGGGGGAAAAAGGCACCCCCCCCCTTGAAAATGAACCCATTCCCAGGTAAACAAAGCCATCGGACGGCGCTCCGTCCACTGACTTTACTTCCTTGGGTTTGGGAGGGTAGGGGGGACAAAAGGGGTCTGTCTCCCCAACCCTCCTAACCCCAGGGGACCCAGCAGAGAGGGGATTCCCCTCCACACACACACACACACCATATTAAAGAGAAGAAACCAAGCGGTTACTTCTCTTTAAAAACGGAGTCCTCTCCGATGGCTCTCCTGGGTCCGGAAGGGTTGAGGAGACAGACCCCTTTTGTCCACCCAACCCTCCCAAACCCAAGGAAGCCAGCGGAGAGGGGGATCACACACACCCTGATATAAAAGGGGAAACCCCAATTGAGATATTCCCTTTTAATATCAGAGGGTGGGCTGGATTCGATCCCCTCTCCTGGGTCCCATGAGTCTGGAAGGTTTGCGGGGACAAAAGGGATCTGTCCCCCAACCCTTCCAGAGCCAGGGGACACGGCAGAGAAGGGATCCCCCGTAGGACACCAAAAAACACAAACACATCAAAAATACACAAAAACAACCAAAAATAACACCAAAAAACAATACAAAGTAAACAAAAACAAAAATTCGGGGGCGGGAGGAGAGGGGGCGGGAGGAGAAAGAAACTGGCCCTAGCTGAGAGGAGGCCAGCACGACCATAAAGGAGACTTGCCATGCCGGGGCTGCCGGTGTCTCCACTGCCAGTTCGCTTTCGCGCCCAGCTGGGGCTGGAGGGAGCGCAGAAACACCTGTGGGCACCTGACGGGGCTTTAAAATGCCATCGCCATGGCTGCCCCCACCGGACTGCCCCCACCACCAGTTTGCTTCTTGCCGGTTCGTTTCCTCGCCCAGTTGGGTTGGAGGAGGTGGAGGAAAGGAGGAAGATGGGCCGTTGGACAGCTGGGCGAGGGAGGGGGTGGCTATCAGCTGGACGCTTGCCTGCCCTTGGCCGGCTTGGTGGGAGGCTTGCTTCTTCCCCGGTCCGGCATTGGCCGCGGGGTAGCCAAGCACACCTGGGGATTCCTGGGTAATTTGTAGTGGTAATTTTTATATTTGTAACACAACAGAAATCTCCATCTTAACCTATAAAACCAAGGGTTAACCGTTGGAACTTGCTATAGGTTCCTAAGCCTCACCCTAATGATCCGCACCCACCATTCGTGCACACGGCCGAACTGGGTACGCAGGTCAACGAAGGATTGAAAAAACCGGCAGTGGGGCAACAGCCCCACAAATGTGAAAAAAGGGAAATAACTTCATTTCCCAACGTTCTTTGCGCCGCGCCACAGTCAATCAGCCTACAGTGGCGCTGGGGTTCCCATGGCCCAGCCAACAAGCCCAGGTCTTGGGAAGTGAACCCCACCACATACAAACGACACATCGCCCCAGAGGACATGAGAGAAAAACGGCGCTGGCCTTCCCACAGCCCGGGCACTGATGAAAGGCTGCGGGAAGGGAAACCCCCACCCACCCACAATGCTTTTAACAGGGGGCGAAGGCATCATTGCCTTCCCCCCTTGAAAGCAAAACAATTCCCCCGCAAAGCAAATGCACCGGACGGTGCTCCGCTCGGTTCCTTTACTTTACGAGGAAGTGTTTCACTTTCAAGGGAGGGAGAAGGCATCACTGCCTTCCCCCCCTTGAAAGCAAAAAAATTCCCAGGTAAGCAAAGGCACTGGACAGCGCTCCGCACGGTGCCTTCATTTACCCCAAAAATAAGCCATAAAGTAAAAAAATTACACAAAAATCACAACCAAAAACATCCAAAAACAAACCCAAAAATAACACAAAGACCAAACACACAGAAAACACCCCCCCTTAAAAAAACCCCAATACAAACACCCAAAAGAAATTAAAACAGAGAACTCACCCAAATGACCTTACTCTACGAGATACGGAAATGAAATGAGGAAAGAGACTACTTACCGGAACAAGCGGCACCCACAAGCCAGTGGAGAAAGAAAGTCAAAGAAAAAGAAAAGCGCAACAGCACCACCCAGAGGACACAGGAGAAAACACAGTCAAAAATAGTTAAAAGAAAGAATAACATTTCTAAAACATTTCTTAAATCCTGTTTACAGTTTTCACTCAAAAAATAAATAAACATCTAAACACAGTTTAAAAACATTGAATTTAAAAAAAATATATACTCACACATTATTAAAAAACACACACATAGAAACTTCTTCATCCATGGCTGGCAAGGGCTTTCGCTGTACTGGATGCCCCTGGGGGATGGACTCTGCGGGAGGACGTCAGATTGGCATGGGGTGGCCAGGGAGGGTGGGCTGAGTTAGCAATTTGCCCACCCTGGCAAAGCACAGTTTACCATAGGAATGCATTGAAAAGAGGCTTTGTTGCCCACCCTGAAGAAATATTTGCCCACCCACATCAGATGTACCTGTCAACTTTTGGATTTGAAAATAAGGGAAATTTTGGCCACACCCCTCTGGCCCCCAAATATAGCCATGTGACTTGCTGGGCTCTAGTCATGCCTGCTACATGGCCATGAAAATGTCTGCAAACACAGACAGCACTGGCTCTTTGGCTGTAAATGGAGATGAGGACTGCACCCTAGAGTTGGATACGACTGGCAGATTTTACTTTCTTAGGATCAAAGATCGCTGCAGATAGTGACTGCAGCCATGAAATAAAAAGGCGACTGATGCTTGGGAAACAAGATATGAGAAACCTGGGGAACATAGTTAAAAGTAGAGGCATCACCTTGCAAACAAAAAATTGCATAGCCAAAGCAATGGTATTCCCGGTGGTAATGTATGAGTGTGAGAGCTGGACCATTAGGAAAGCTGAGCGCAGAAAAATAGATGCCTTTGAAATGTGGTGTTAGAAATAGGTTGATCCTAGAAGAAATCAACCACAATTGCTCACTAAAGGTCAAATAGGAAAGATGACGCTAAAGTACTTTGGACATCAAATGAGAAGAGAGGATTTACTTGAGAAAGCCTTGATGCTGAGAAAGGTGGAGGGCAAAAGAAGGGGGTGGCCAAAAATAAGATGGCTAGATGGTATTGTAGATGCAATGGGCACAAAGCTGTGTGGGCCAAAGAACCCTTTCCCCATCTTCTTGGGGGACTTTTGTTTTCTTTCTTGTTTACTCAGTGGCTTAAGTGACTAAGATGCTGACTGGGAGGCAGAAAGTCAGCAGTTCGATTCCTGAGTACTGCAGGACGGAATGAGCTCCCGTCTTTGTCCCAGCTCCTGCCATCCTAGCAGTTCGAAAGCAAGAAATTGCAAGTAGATAAATAGGGACCACAGCATTCCTGTGCGCTCTGGTGTCTAGTCATGCCTGCCACACGACCACGGAAATGTCTGCAGACGCAGACAACGCTGGCTCTTCGGCTTTGAAACAGAGATGAGCACTGAACCCTAGAGTCGGATACAACTGGCTTTCGAGCAAGGGAAAAACCCCCTCTCTCTCATATAGTGACCAGGCAACACCCCCCCCCCCAATTAGGGTGGAGGAGCAAGGGATTAATTCCCCCCTATCTCTCATATAGTGTTAAAGCAACCCCCTCCTCCCAAGTTAACTCTAGAAACGAAATCCTTCAGCCAGGAGGCAGGGCAAAAACAGCTCAATAAAGCATGAGGTTGCCCCTGCATATATGAAATATATCGCTCACCTAGAATAGACTCCTGCTCCCAGCAGCCAAAACGAAGCCTCCAGGACCATGTGGCTGGCAGGAAAGGGAAAGGGAAAGGGAAAACTACAGAATGCCCTCCCCCCACCTTCTCTCTCTCCCCTTCCACAAGCGAAAAGCCTGCCACACAGCGACCTCTGGTGGCCAGAAAAAAATACTGCAGCTTTGCCTATGAGGACTCCGGTCAGGTTATTTTTTAAAAAAATAAGGGGAAATATGAGGAAATTAATAAAATGGGAGGGGCGGGAAGAGGGGTAAAAATAAGAGGTTTCCCCCGAAAAAACAGGATAGTTGACAGATGCCACATCTGGGAGCGACAGAAGTAACCGGAATTTATTTATTTATGAAATTTTATAGCCACCCCAATTGATGTGCGACTCTGGGTGGCGTACAGCATTCAATTCAGATACATAAAATCCCCAACAAATGTATGGGATTTCTCTCCCCAACCCTCCAATAGGAACCCTGTCCACCACCCTCCCAAGGTGCACAGCACACCCCTGATATGGAATTATCATTAACTAGGGAGGTGGGAGCTGGGAGGAGGAAGGTGTGTGTGTTTGGGGTCTCTTGCATTTCCCTTCCAGAGAACTCTATCTTTGCATGGATTGGCTCTGTTGGTATATGCAACACATGTCCGATGCCTGGCAGCAGAGGGGAAGAAGAGAAGTGGTCATTTCTTAAAAGGTCAATCACTAAACATAGAATTCACACAAAGTAGAAATAAAGAGATCACTTGTTGTCTCCCTTAGAAATAGGGCCAAAGGAGGAAAGTGCTTCAGACTGTAATTCTGCTCATGTTGTTTAATATGAAAACATGCATTTGAAAATAAGATGTAATTTAGAGTCCCAACATATAATTGCTTAAATAAAATGGTACAGGGGACACAAAATGAGCCTCATCACAGATTGTGGTACTCATTAAACACAATCGGTCGTACCCTGCTAGTCACTGCAATCTTGTGCTGCTGGCTAATCTTTCTCACACTAGGTCAGGGCAAAGGAACTGCAGCATGAACTCACCCAAAGGTGCCTTTATTTTGGCAGCTTCAAAATCTGGCCTAGACCCTGAAGAATAATAAAACTGTATACTAGTGCTGTTATTTTGTCTTCGCCTGATTTTCAATCTTCCAGGAGAGGGTCTCAGTGCTGCTCGATGGGTGACAATGTCAAGCTACTATGGCAAATTTCTATTGGCTTATAGTGGGCATTACATGTTCTAATCTATTATAGACAAGGTGGAGAGAGAAAACACCCCAAAAGAACAAAAATTGTGCTTATTACTGTCACTTCGGGTTTCGATTTTATTACAGATCTTGACAAAGATTTCGAAATATTCTCTACCGGAGGAATATTGACCTGTAACTGTTCTTCTTCGTACCTGGTTGGTGACATTTGCTCAGCCCTTCTGGCTGTTATATTTCTATTGCTTGTTGCACCCTTTGAACCGGACTACCTGACTTCACATGGATTACGGACATGGACTTTGAGTAGCGTCCTTTGCAATTACGCTACCCATCTACGTCGATACAGCTCTTTTGGCCGTCCTTTACAGTCTCGTAGCTACCTCGTTCCTCCCTGTATGCTTGGATGTTACATAGCCCTTCGGCGGTTTTTGCATTTTCAGAACTTGGCTTTCCGTCCATTCTGTTCTCGCATACACGGACTTCCATGGGATCTATGTTTTGAACCAGCCTGTATATTTGTTATTGCTCCACGGACATTTTACCTTATTATTAGGCTTCTACCTACTGACATACCTGCCTTTTTGGACATTTCATCTTGGTTTCTCCCACCCTTGTGGGTTGTCCCGTGGTCATTACCCGTTTAGATTGTTATTCTACTGTTTGTCCGGTTCCCTAGCATTTTTATTAGTATTTTCTACTTGCATTTTCACTTATTTAATACACATTTTGCTAATATATTTTTGTTCTTTTGGGGTGTTTTCTCTCTCCACCTTGTCTTCTTGACACCCCTGCCGTCCCCTTTCCATTTTGCTCTTTCGGCATGACTGACAAGGGTTTCGCGTTCTTGACCCTTGAACGGGATCGCATCCTCAACAGCACCAATTCTATTTTTTCTCCTGGGGACTCCGGTGATGATGATACCTTTAACAATTTAGAGGCTTTGGAAAAACGACGCATCAGAATGAACTTACACTCTTCTTTTCTGTCCGAATACTATAAGTCCTCCATTATCCCACGTGGTTTACGCATGCCCAAAGGTCCGACTCTCTTTTCACATAATAAACAGTTTCTAGATAAATGGACCCTCATTTTGGACAGATGCTCTTTTGATCTTATTCTATTAATAATAGATCAATGTAATCAAGAGGCGGAAAATATTAGTACTGAAATCGATAAGATCAAGGATTCTATTACTTCTTCTAGTCTCCCGTCTTCTGATAGCAAAATGAACTTACTGACTAACAAGATCAAGGAATTTCAAGATGGTTTATTATCCTTTAAGAACAAGAAACTTAATCGTGACCGCAACGATTACAAGAACTCTAGGATTTACAAATGGCAGTTCGCTCGTCCAACCACTTTCAAACAAGTTACTTGGCGACGACCCCTGGAAGACACCGACTTCGAAACCACAGATTCAGACATCGCAGATTCTTCCGCAGATGAAAGGATCCGTGCTCCCTACAACACCAGGCTCCATCGGAACAAACAATCTACCACCAAACATAACCCTAGTTATGATTTTTTAGGACAGCGCAATGTCCGCAAGAACAAAAGGAAATAAAACCTTCCTTAGTTTTCAACCTATCTCGGAGAGTCCTAACGGTGAGGGAAATGGAACTCTTAGATCTTGGTTTAGGGTTCGTACCTACTCCTAAATATTCTTCTTTCAAAACGCGTATTGACATTTATAAACTTATCCGGTTACTCAAATTACGCCTCTTCTTTAAGGAGACTTCTGGCAGCTCCAATCCATTCTCTCCCCGCTCCACCTTTTCTCCAGCTGTTGATAGTCCTGCTATTGAAGTGTTTCGTAGGGTTGTTCTTCGAGACATTTCTGCCCTAGAAGAACGTTACCATGTCAAGCATAATATATCTTTAGGTGACATGCATCTTCTTGAAAATTCGGGACATGATCCCGACATTATTATTAAAGCAGCTGACAAGGGGGGTGGGGTAGTCGTTATGGACAGAATCAATTATATTGAGGAAGCCCATAGACAACTTTCGAATCCTCTTTTCTACAGCAGATTACACAAGGATCCTACACCACATGTGTCCAACATTATTAAAACAGTATTACAAGAAGGACTTGCTTTGGGCTTCATTTCAGAATCCACTTTTCGCTTTCTTTACAAATCACACCCGCGAGTACCTATTTTTCATTTATTACCAAAAATCCATAAGCTTCAATCCGGTTCGACCCTTGTACCATGTAGACCCATCATAGCTGCCAATGAAGGCCTTTTAGAACCCATTTCTGTTTTCATTGATCATTACATATGTCCCTTTGTTACTGACACCCCTTCCTATGTGAAGGACTCTTCTTATTTCATCCAACTTTTAGAAAACATTTCTGTTCCTGATGATTGTCTGTTGGTTACCATGGATGTGGCTTCCCTGTACACCAACATTCCTCTTCAAGAGGCCAGGATTTTGGTTGAGCATCACTTATCTTTACGCACTAATCCCGACCCTCCCACACATTTTCTTTTGGATCTTTTAGATATAGCGTTCAAGCACAATTTTTTCCGATTCCTAGATAATTTTTATTTACAGACACATGGTGTGGCCATGGGTTCAAATTTTGCTCCTTCGGTTGCCAATATCTTTATGAATAATTTCGATCTTACTTTCATCCTTAATCCTGCTGCTAATCCCTTCTTCTCTGACATTCTTATTTACAAACGTTATATTGATGATTTGTTTTTCATTTTTTCCAACCCAGCTTCTCTATCCGGTTTCCTAACTTGGATCAATTCTTTACATACAAATTTATCTTTCACCTACACTTCTAGCTCTGTTTCAGTCTCATTTCTTGATTTGGAAATTTTCATTGCCAATAATCACCTCAATATGCGCCTTTTTAATAAACCTACTGATAGGCATGCCTATCTACAATTCCATTCTTATCATCCGTTTTCATTAAAAAACAACATTCCATATATCTTATTCCTTCGGGCAAAAAGAAACTCCACACTTGATTCTGATTTTAAATCATCTGCCATAAGCATCCGTCAATCTTTACTCATCAGAGGGTACCCCATTCATGTCATTAACCACGCCTACCAGAAAGTAACCAACAGACCTAGACAGTCCATGTTTCAACGCAAAATAAAAAATATACATAACAATAACATCTTTTGGTCCATTGATTTTACTCCGCTTGCACAACAAATAAAGAAAACTATACATCGCCATTGGCACATCTTAGATTCCATCTCAGGATGTAAAGATAAACCTACCATAGGGTTTAGGAAAACTAAAACCATTGCCGGTATCCTTTCAAAAACTGATTGTCTTCCCCCTGCCTCCAGCCCTTCAGTTCTTCCAGCTGGGCATTTTTCCTGTGGCCATTGTAAATTTTGTTCTTATATGTGGAGAACTGATGTCATTTCCATTCCTAACTGTACTTTTACACTTCAGCTTTCGCGGTTCTCGAATTGCAATTCTCGCGACATTGTATATATTTTAATTTGTCCTTGTGGGCTACCTTATGTAGGAAAATCTTCCAGACCACTCAAAACAAGACTCGGAGAACACATTTCACGTATCCGTAACAAGGTTCTTACAGCACCTCTTGTATCCCATTATGTTGATAAGATGCATGCTCCAACAGACTTAAAGGCTACTGTATTGGAATCATTTTTACCGCGTAAATTCCATTCTATCAACAGGGAACGTTTTTTGTTACAACGCGAAGCTTTTTACATTCACCGTTTTTCTACTTTGCACCCCACAAGTTTGAATACGGAACAGGACTATTCGGCTTTTCTTTAAATTTGTTTCCCAGTAGTCTCTTTAAATTTATTTCCTAGTGCTCCCCTCTTTTCTGTTACTGCCTCTTTAATAGTATCTTTAAGAATTTCCTTCATTATTTTTACCTAATTGCTAATCCATGGTATTCTTTTCACATGTCTCCACCTTAGAACTATATTTAGCTCGCCTTTTTCCAGTTTGCTTAACGCTTCCGCCCTCCATCAGTTACTACATAGAGGTGTTGCTTAGCGCGTTGTTACAGGTATTATTAATATTTTTGTTAATCATGACTATTTAGCTACTGTTTTAAATCAGATGTTGTTTGGTGCGTTTCTCTGTTCATTGTTACATTTATATTGCTTTATGGTATTGTGCTTATTACTGTCACTTCGGGTTTCGATTTTATTACAGATCTTGACAAAGATTTCGAAATATTCTTTACCGGAGGAATATTGACCTGTAACTGTTCTTCTTCGTACCTGGTTGGTGACATTTGCTCAGCCCTTCTGGCTGTTATATTTCTATTGCTTGTTGCACCCTTTGAACCGGACTACCTGACTTCACATGGATTACGGACATGGACTTTGAGTAGCGTCCTTTGCAATTATGCTACCCATCTACGTCGATACAGCTCTTTTGGCCGTCCTTTACAGTCTCGTAGCTACCTCGTTCCTCCCTGTATGCTTGGATGTTACATAGCCCTTCGGCGGTTTTTGCATTTTCGGAACTTGGCTTTCCGTCCATTCTGTTCTCGCATACACGGACTTCCATGGGATCTATGTTTTGAACCAGCCTGTATATTTGTTATTGCTCCACGGACATTTTACCTTATTATTAGGCTTCTACCTACTGACATACCTGCCTTTTTGGACATTTCATCTTGGTTTCTCCCACCCTTGTGGGTTGTCCCGTGGTCATTACCCGTTTAGATTGTTATTCTACTGTTTGTCCGGTTCCCTAGCATTTTTATTAGTATTTTCTACTTGCATTTTCACTTATTAAATACACATTTTGCTAATATATTTTTGTTCTTTTGGGGTGTTTTCTCTCTCCACCTTGTCTTCTTGACACCACTGCCGTCCCCTTCCTAATCTATTATAGGCCAAGAGGAAAGCCTTCAACTATGAGAAAATGAGTGTTACAGTGCAGTAGACCCTCGATTAACGACACGTTTGAATAGCATCATTTCCGCTTAACGACACATCGTAACTCGCTACGTGACTATCCGCACAACGACGAAAAACCGTCGTTGTGCAGATTAACGATGTTTTTTTAACGTCATTGTGTGGATGACAGCTTTTTGCCGCTAGATGGCGCAGCTGCCATTGAAAACCGCACAACGACGTTTTCCCCTATAGCGACGCTACATGGGGAACCAAGTAGCGTCGTTATTCGAGGGTCTACTGTGTTTGCAAAAATACCAAATTACCAAAACTGCATTAAATGATCAGTTCACAACCAAACCTTTGAGCAGACAAGGGTCTTTAAGTACTTTGTCCAAGCAAAGAGCACTTGCAATAAATTGTTACTCTTTTAAGGAGGCATTTTAAGGATCTCCCAATTCCTGACCAATAGCTTTAAGTAACTTTACACCTCTCATCTCCATTGTTTGTCCCATGATGGTTTTTGTTATTTATTGTTATTGTTATTTATCTTGAACTTCAATTCCCAGAAGCCCTGATGGGCAGGAGTGATGAATTCTGCTTCTGGTAATTGAAGTCCAGGCACACCTGGAGTGTCGGGGCTAAACAGTATGACGCTAGAAGAGGAACCTCTCAGGTCAGAAGGTGTCCACTATTCTACAGGGGAAGAGCTCAGGACTAGAATTACCTTCTCATGCTGACACCAACAAAAGTGACCTTATCATCATCATAGAAAATTGGAATGCCAAAGTAGTTAAGCATAAAGAGTTACTGATTCCTAATTCAGGGTTAGAATGAAGAAAGTATGGGAAACCATTAGGCTACTCAATTGTGAAACAGATGACATCCCTCAGGAATCTTCAGTGAAGGTGAAGAATAGATTTTAAGGATTAGATGTAAGAGATAGAGTGCCTGAAAAATTGTGGACAGAGATTTAAAACAACTGACAGGAGGCAAGAATTAGTACTATCACAGAGAAAAACAAATGCCATAAAGTGAATTTGGTTGTCTGATGAAGCTGTACAAATATCTGAAGAAAAAAGGAAAATTAAAAGCAAAGATGAAAAGGAGAAAGATTCACCCAATTGAACACTGACTTTACCTTCTTGGGATCTATTCTAAGATCACTTCAGATGGTGATTGCAGCCATGAAATAAAAAGATGCTTACTAGATCTTAACCTATAAAATCAAGCGTTAACTGTTGGAACTTCACATACAATCCTAAGCCAGGCCCTACTAGCCTGCACCGACCATTCGTGCACACGCCCAAACTGGGTCCGCAGGTCAACAAAGGATTGAGAAATGCGCCAGTGGGGCAAGAGCCCCACAAACGCAAAAAAAAGGGAAACAACTTCATTTCCCAATGTTCCTTGCGCCGCGCCGTGCCACAGCCAATCAGGCTGAGAGGCACGAGCAAAAGGAACGTTCGGAAACGCACCGCGGCCAATCAAAATAAAACCGCAGGGGAAAAAAGACGCACAAGCCGAAAACGCAAATGCCAAACTACAAGCCCCAGCGTCCTGCGCGCCATGAGCGCGCAGAACACTGAGGAAGCTGGCGAGCGGGGGGGGGAAACATTGAGAGCGCAAGTCCGCCGCAGCCGGACACAGCGCCTCACAGAAAAAAACCCCAAAAACAGGGTGGGTCAAGGGGGGAAAAGGCACTGCCTCCCCCTTGAAAGTGAACCCATTCCCAGGTAAACAAAGCCATCAGACGGCGCTCCGTCCGCTGACTTTACTTACCACAAAAGGGTTTCGCTTTCAGCGACGCCAAGCCGCGGGAACCAAAGCCCCCCTCCCCAACGACGCCTGAAACTCCTGATCGGAGTTTCCCCTTTAATATCACTGGGTGGGTGGGGGTTGCGCTCCCCCTCTCTACTGGCTCCCCTGGGGTTGGGAGAGTTGGGGGGACAAAGGGGTCTGTCTCCCCAACCCTCCTGACCCCAGGGGACCCGGTAGAGAGGGGATTCCCCTCCACACACACCCCATATTAAAGAGAAGAAACCAAGCGGTTACTTCTCTTTAAAAATGGAGTTTTTTTGGGGGGAATCCCCCTCTCAGATGGCTCTCCTGGGTCCGGAAGGGTTGGGGAGACAGACCCCTTTTGTCCCCCCCAACCCTCCCAAACCCAAGGAAGCCAGCGGAGAGGGGGATCACACACCTCCTGATATAAAAGGGGAAACCCCAATTGAGATTTCCCTTTTAATATCAGAGGGTGGGCTGGATTCGATCCCCTCTCCTGGGTCCCATGAGTCTGGAAGGTTTGCGGGGACAAAAGGGGTCTGTCCCCCCAACCCTTCCAGAGCCAGGGGACACAGCAGAGAGGGGATCCCCCCATAGGACACAAAAAAACACAAAAACATCCAAAAATACACAAAAACAACCAAAAATAACACCAAAAAACAATTCAAAGTAAACAAAAACAAAAATTTCCAAACACATACAGCACCCAGCCAAACACCACAAAATCCAACCTCCCAAAAATAATTCTGCTCATGTTGTTTAATATGAAAACATGCATTTGAAAATAAGATGTAATTTAGAGTCCCAACATATAATTGCTTAAATAAAATGGTACAGGGGACACAAAAAGAGCCTCCTCACAGATTGTGGTACTCATTAACCACAATCGGTCGTACCCTGCTAGTCACTGCAATCTTGTGCTGCCAGCTAATCTTTCTCACACTAGGTCAGGCCAAAGGAACTGCAGCATGAACTCACCCAAAGGTGCCTTTATTTTGGCAGCTTCACATCTGGCCTAGACCCTGAAGAATAATAAAACTGTATACTAGTGCTGTTATTTTGTCTTCGCCTGATTTCCAATCTCCCAGGAGAGGGTCTCAGTGCTGCTCGATGGGTGACAATGTCAAGCTACTATGGCAAATTTCTATTAGCTTAAAGTGGGCATTACATGTTCTAATCTATTATAGGCCAAGATGAAAGCCTTCAACTATGAGAAAATGAGTGTTACAGTGCAGTAGACCCTCGATTAACGACGTGTTCGAATAGCATCATTTCCGCTTAACGACGCATCGTAACTCGCCACGTGACTATCCGCACAACGACGAAAAACCGTCGTTGTGCGGATTAATGACGTTTTTTTAACGTCATTGTGTGGATGACAGCTTTTTGCCGCTAGATGGCGCAGCTGCCATTGAAAACCGCACAATGACGTTTCCCCCTATAGCGACGCTACATGGGGAACCAAGTAGCGTCGTTATTCGAGGGTCTACTGTGTTTGCAAAAATACCAAATTACCAAAACTGCATTAAATGATTGTGGGGAGTTATTGCTGTGACTCATTGGCCATAAATCGTGTGTTTGATGGTTTTCATTACCTCATCTGTTTTGCTGTATCTTAGAGGCCACGTTAGGGTCTCACTCAAGCCTTTTGCCCCTCCCTGCACTGATCAGGGATGGCACTTAGCTAGCACGCAGCTTCTGTCCAATTAGAGCAAGGTGATTGCATACTGTTCTCTGGAATTTTCTTTGTTCTGTGTATTCCTAATAAACACCAACTGGGGTGGCTTCTGCCTGGCGCTGCTGCTGCCTTGCCTGGTTTTGCTCTTATGCCTGTTTGATGAAATCAACTCTCCGCTGTCTCCTTGGTCCCCACAAACACTTCATCTGGTGACCCGCGACGTGATTACTGGATCCCAACTCCCCTGCTCATCGGCTGGAATAGCCCCCTGGCATGCTACAGCCTTTCTAGGCTCCCTCAGCTTTCGAGCTCCCGATTGTGAGTATGGGGGGGGGGAAGTTTCTTCAGGGCAAAAGGCCCATGCAAACGAATTGCAGAGATTCACCAAGGAGAGCGGATGTCCTGCTAGTACAGAAGGCTTCACTAAGGAAGTCAAATGCCAATGTCCCTGGCACCCAGAAATTGGATCACTCAAATGGGATGATGGGCAAAGAGCAGAAACAAAAGAAGGGCAAGACTTTACTCCAAAGAATCTTTTGTTCTCCCAGAAGTTTACTTTACAATTGCCACAGATTTTGCCCCCAGCCAAGATATGGAGTCTGACTGTCCCTTCATCATATGGGACACAACAGCAGGAGCCCTCATATGGAGATGGGGGTGGAAATGGAGATGGGACATTAAATTCTGCCTTGCAGCAAGCAAGTCCTTTTAGCCCTACAAAAGACCTGTTCTCTGCTGCTTTAACTCCAGATGTGTTAGATATGGAAACTGTTGCTGCTGGTCCAGTGAACAGAGAGGCTCTTGCCGAGCCTAAGAAACCACAAATGCCAGCTGATGAGGAACAAATGGTGGAGACCTCATCACAGATTGACGCTAGCAATGCATGCAGAGTGGCAAGAAGCAAGGAGTGTGTTTCACAGAGCAGCATGGGGGATCTCAGCCCCCCCGTGAAGCAACCCTCTTCACAAAAGCCGGAGAAGCTGAGTAGTAAATTTGATACCTCACGTTTGGGCAGGAAGATCCTACAGAAATGGGAGGATGGCCCAGAGGAGGAACGCACAAAACCCAAGCCCAAAAAGGGGTCTTCTCGCAAGTACCAACTAACAGATGCAGCTTGTCATAAAGTTGAGAATCAGCTACTGCAGATGACAGAAGTCCAGAGGAGGAGGGGGATGAATCCCGCCTCGAACGACAACAGACTGCTGCAAAGGTACAAGGAGGTTTTGGCTGATTTTGAGCTATCTACCCCTCAAACAAAGAGATCCAGAGTGAGCTGTTCCAAGTTTGTTCATACCTCATCTGCCTGCCTTAATGCAGGTGGGGATGGCCGGAGCATGAAGGAATGTGTGTTTGCCTGAAAAGCTGAGAGAAGGGGGGTCTGGTTGTCTTGTGAATTCAGTGAGAAGTAATTTATGGCTTACTTTCAACTTGCCATTCCAAGAACTGAACTGGAGAGAAAATAGTGTTTTGTGTTTAAATTGTCTTCAATCAACGTTTGGTCTTCAATTTGGACATTTTAATTGGACTAAAAAGTTTGTGTATTCTTAATACTCTAAGAAGAATTGGCTTTGTTTGCATTATAAAACCTGAAAACCTTTTAAAAATTGGGTAAATTGTTCAAGTGTATGATCATGCTTTTTTCTGTTTTGTATTCACTGCCTTTAAATGCTCTGCTGATATTAGTACCTGTTTTATCTGCTCATGCTATGAGTGTGTGAAATGCTTTAATGATATTTGTCCTGATTTACCACGCTATGCTAGTAAAAGTTATTAATGCCTCTCTCACTTTTACACCAGTGAGAGAAGAAAAAGTATAATGCCTTACTCATGTATTTGGGGAGTGAAAAAAGCTTTCTAGGATGCTTCCTTCATGTAAGAAGAGAAATGTTCATATTTTGTTGATGCTTAAATATCCTGCTTATTCTCTTGCTTAGGGAATGATTTTGCTTTGTTATATATTTTGCTTATGTTACTGCATATTTCAAGATTCCTTTAGAAGTACATGGGAAAGTTTTCAGTCCTGTTATAGCTGTTAGCAGTGGTACATGTAAATGAGTTTTGATGCCCTGTTTCTCTATGTTCCTATTGTAGCTGTTAGCAATGTTAGAAAATGTGTCAAGGTTGTGAACTGTAAGTCAGAGCCCCTCTGTTTCCCTCCCGGTGCGATCGACCGGGCTGGAAACAGAGGAAACTTTCAGCACATTCTGTTGCCTAACCACTTGTTGCCTTAAAGCTTGTTTGTGCATTTGTAAATTCTGATAACTGCCTGTTGCTTATTTAATGCATACCTTCGTTGCCAGCCTGCAAGGACGCTTCCGGCTCGCAAATGCAAAGGTTAAATTTATTATGCTTATAAGCTTCTTAAAACAGAAGGGGGAAGATGTGGGGAGTTATTGCTGTGACTCATTGGCCATAAATCGTGTGTTTGATGGTTTTCATTACCTCATCTGTTTTGCTGTATCTTAGAGGCCACGTTAGGGTCTCACTCAAGCCTTTTGCCCCTCCCTGCACTGATCAGGGATGGCACTTAGCTAGCACGCAGCTTCTGTCCAATTAGAGCAAGGTGATTGCATACTGTTCTCTGGAATTTTCTTTGTTCTCTGTATTCCTAATAAACACCAACTGGGGTGGCTTCTGCCTGGCGCTGCTGCTGCCTTGCCTGGTTTTGCTCTTATGCCTGTTTGATGAAATCAACTCTCCGCTGTCTCCTTGGTCCCCACAAACACTTCAAATGATCAGTTCACAACCAAACCTTTGAGCAGACAAGGGTCTTTAAGTACTTTGTCCAAGCAAACAGCACTTGCAATAAATTGTTACTCTTTTAAGGAGGCATTTTAAAGATCTCCCAATTCCTGACCAATAGCTTTAAGTAACTTTACACCTCTCATCTCCATTATTTGTCCCATGATGGTTTTTGTTATTTATTGGTTATGGTTTATAGTTTAATGTTGATGGTTTAGTGTTTAATGCTGCTTTACTGTTCAATATTTCTTTTGCATTGTATTATGCTTGACTTTCTATTGCATTCATAACTTATTGTTTGCCAGCCCAGAGGGGGAGAATACCCAAGATAGGCAAGATGTAAACATAAATATAAACGAATTAATAAATAGAGGGGGTGGGGGACACTTCGAAGGATGCTTACCGGATCTTCTCAGGGAAGAGTAACGCCAGGTGGCAGAAAGTAACGCCGTTCCTCTGCCAGGAGAGGAGGGAGGGAGAAGTTCACCCTTCCCTTCCTCCCTTCCTTCTGTGCTCTCAGGAGGGATGATGTAAGGGACGGAGGCCAACCAGGGAAGAGTCCTTAGAGAAGGGGTGGGTGGTGGGAAAACACGGGGGTGGGGAGCATGGAGGTATAATAAAACAGGAGATGATAGCACTAGAGACTTCATGGCGCTGCAAGTTTTTTGAAGCCAGTGGGCGTGGCCTGCCGCCATATTAGATGCCCCAAAACATTACCTCCAGTCCAGACCACCGTTTACGATTGCTTCTTGTGTTGGAGGGAGGGTGGGGTGGATTGATCCCCTCTCCTGGGTCCCCTGGGTTGGGGGGACGAAAGGGGTGGGTCTGTCCTTCCCAACCCTTCTGGACCCAGCGGAAAGGGGGATCGCAACCCCCCACCTACTGATATAAAAGGGTAAACCCCGCACCTACTTTCACGACTCCACACAAAGCACCATAAATCAATGTTTTGGGGCAACAAACATGGCGGACTGTCAGATTAGTCGGCTTCAAGTTTGTGAGGTCATGTCATCTCCTGTTTTATTATACCTCCATGGTGGGGAGGCCCTCCCAGCGCTTGGGAAATGGTTCCCTTTGATTCCCCCCCCCACTACTACAAATCCCAGAATCCTCAACAAGCCAGCCATGACTAAAGGTAAAGGTTTCCCTTGCTTGAAAGCCAGTCGTATCCGACTCTAGGGTGCAGTGCTCATCTGTTTCTAAGCCGAAGAGCCAGCGCTATCTGCGTCTGAAGACATTTCCTTGGTCATGTGGCAGGCATGACGACACCGGAGTGCACAGATAGATAGATAGATAGAAAGGTAAAGGTTTCTCTTGCTCGAAAGCCAGTCGTATCCGACTCTAGGGTGCAGTGCTCATCTGTTTCTAAGCCGAAGAGCCAGCGCTGTCTGCTTCTGCAGACGTTTCCGTGGTCATGTGGCAGGCATGACTAGACACCGGAGCGCACGGAACGCTGTTACCTTCCCACCGAAGTGGTCCCTATTTATCTACTTGCAATTTCTTGCTTTCGAACTGCTAGGTTGGCAGGAGCTGGGGCGAAGACGGGAGCTCATTTCCGTCCTGCAGTACTCGGGAGTCGAACTGCTGACCTTCCGCTTCCCAGTCAGCGTCTTAGCCACTTGAGCCACTGCAGTCCCAGCCATGACTACAAATCCCAGAATCCACCGCCAGCCATAACGATGGTTCCATTGATTCCCCCCCCCCCCCCCACTACAAATCTCAGAATCCACCGCCAGCTTCAGCACAGAACAGCCCATGCCCCCCTTCCTTATAAGGTTTTGCACGAAGGCCTTTAAAAGACGGACCTTGTGGGTTTTTTGGGCTGTGTGTGTGTCTGTGTGTGTTTCTGCTCCCTTCTATTCAGGAGAGAGATTGTTTTTAGGGAAGGGGATTAAGATCCCAGCATGGAGACAGGGAGTCTCCCCCCCTCCCCCACATGCCCCCTCCGTGCAAAGGCAAGCAGTGCCCAGTGTGGGTGAATCTTGCACGCATCCGTGGGTGTGCAAAGGGGAGGAGGGAAAAGTGACTTGGCTCCTATTCCTCCCCCACCACCACCCACCCACTTGAATCTCTGGCCAAAGGTCGGAAAGGTCACCTCAGGTCTTACCAGTATTGAACTGGGGGTGGGTGGGATTTAGTTATAATGTTGGGACTGGATTTGGTACTGTGATTGTTGTTTTTGTTGATTGTAAGATAGGACTCTGCAGTGGCTCCAGTGGCTAAGACGCTGACGGGGTGGCAGAAGGTCAGCAGTTCGATTTTCGAGTACTGCAGGACGGAATGAGCTCCCGTCTTTGTCCCAGCTCCTGCCAACCTAGCAGTTCGAAAGCAAGAAATTGCAAGTAGATAAATAGGGACCACTTCGGTGGGGAAGGTAAACAGCGTTCCATGCGCTCCGGTGTCTAGTCATGCCTGCCACATAACCACGGAAACATCTGCAGAAGCAGACAACGCTGGCTCTTCGGCTTTGAAACAGAGATGAGCACTGAACCCTAGAGTCGGATTCGACTGGCTTTTGAGCAAGGGGAGCCTTTACCTTTTAATTATGTTCGTGTTGATATAAAAGTCTGTTTTTTGGGCATAATGTGTGGCACCTTAAAGACAAACTGCTGTATTTTAATGTTAAGTTTTGTGGATCAAGTCAGGCTTCACGGCATCAATTTGTACACATCATGTACAGAGGCACGCAATCATTGGCTAGCATAACATAAGTTTACAAATCCCAGTCTGGGGTTCATATTTATTGCCGTGAAGTTTGGTTCTGTTGAGCTGTAAATGGTTAGTGGGTGGATTCAAAATAAACGTTGTGGTACAGTATTACACATCTGCTAAGGCATTAATTGAGGATAGCGTGAGTCTTTTCCATGTCTAGGCCAGATGTGAAACTCCCAAAATGAAGCCACCTTTTGTTGAGTTGATTCTGCAGTTCCTTTTGCCTGACATTGTGTGAGAGATTAGCTGGTAACACAAGGTTTCCATTACAGGGTGCACCCAATGGTGGTTCAAAAATACCAGTCTTCGAGGAGGCTCTTTCTGTGTACCCCATAGTGTGTGTGTGTGTGTGTGTGGAGAGGGTCTGGAGTAGGCTAAGGGGTTTTCTTTTTGTTTTGTTTACTTTCCTGTGTGTGTGTGCGACTCGCATGTGTGTATTTTCATGTGAGCTTTTGTGGATCAAGTCCACTGGCTCTTAGGCTATAAACAGGGGTGAGTACTTTAGTATATGAGAGTCAAGACACAAGGCACAGCCAACGGCTGGGTTAACTCAGGTTTATTGCATGGTGGACAGAGGGAACATGAGGTAATGGCGGACGAACAGCTCTATATATATGGTAGTAGCGTCTTTGAATGTGGCTCCACGGTAGCCCGTTGGCTACTGGTCCGCGTGACGTCATGGCTGGTCACGCCCTTCTTGTCCAGGTGTAGGTAGCGGCGGGAAACTTCCCGCGCTGCGGTCTTTGATGGGTTTGAACCAAGAGAGCTTGGACGCTCGCTGCTGCCAGCTGGTGGTCATTAGCTCGCGTCCTATTACAGGGTTTATGTGATACAGCTGAAGGTTACATTGTTACTCATAGGTAAGGTTACATTGGTTCAGATACATTGATATCACATGTGGAAGGTTACACTATTAGAACACAACACTCCTCCCCCCTAGGATGAGACGAAGTCTCTCAGCCAAGGTGGCTTATTTCGAACACGCTGGGGTCTCGGCGCGGGCTGCCCTGCCCTGGCTTCGCTCCCTGCTCCTTGCTCCCTGGCTGCCTGCCCTGTAACGGGAGAGGATGACTTGTTAGTGGTTTGCCGCGGTTCTGCGGCTTTGTTGGAAGGCGTGTGCTTTGTTTGGGAAGAACCGGGGGCACTGGGGGCTAACGAAAAACCCCTCTTCTCGCTTGGATGGGTGGGGGAACACTCCAAAACCCCCCCCCCCGGCTAGCAAAATCAAAATCAAAATCGGCTTCGGGGGAAGCGGCCGCGGCGGCCGCACACTCCTTTTCCCTCCCCCCGGGCTCGGATAGAACTGGGGTATCAAAAGGATATGAGTCGGGCTCGCTGCTTTCCCTCCTGGCTTCGGACTGGTGTCCCTCTCCGTCTCCCCCTTGGGCTAAACGGGTGGGGGAGAACCCTATCGCTGAATCCTGTCGCTGAGCCCCACTGATCGGCCCCTCACTCACTCGGTGCCTCAGTTGGTCAGCGTGCCTCCTCCAGAGGAGGCCGGTGCTAGTTTCCACCCGATATGACACTGGCCCCGTCTGTTCTATTATCGTCCCTGGCACCCAGGCTGGGCCTGCGTTGGCATAGTTCCTGCAGTGTACAGGATCGCCTACGCCGAAACCTTTCGAGACCGCTAAACCTATGTTCTTCCCTTTGTCCTCGACCCTCGACGGGTCCAACCTGGACAAAAGCGTCGTCAGTTTCCTCCGCATCAGCAGCTCAGCCGGCGAGTATCCAGACGCTAAGGGGGTCACTCTGTATGCTAATAGAAATTGACAAACTTGGTGATTTAGATCTCCCGAGCCCATGCGCCGCAACGCATCCTTTGTGGTGCGCACCAACCGTTCCACTTGGCCATTCTTGGCCGGGTGAAACGGCGCGGATGTGACATGCCGAATTGCATTTGCCTCCATGAATGCTGCGAACTCAGCGGACGTGAAGCAACTGGCGTTATCGCTGACCAAAGTGTCGGGTAAACCGAACGTGGAAAAGACCCTCCTTAGCTGGCGAATGGTAGTGGCGGAGGATGTGCTCTTTACCGGAATGACCTCCAGCCACTTTGAGTATGCATCCACCACCAGGAGAAACATGGTTCCTCGGAACGGGCCAGCAAAATCTACGTGCACCCTGGACCACGGTCCCCTTGCTGCGTCCCATTCCCTATGCGGGAGGCGGGCCACCTCCGGTCGGGAGCACTGACATGCCTCACAAGTGCCAACCATATGCTCTATGTCGGCGTCCAGCTGGGGCCACCAGAAGTAACTCCGGGCCAACGCCTTGGAACGGACGATTCCCGGGTGGCTGACGTGCAACAGCTTTAGCACCTTCGGCCGCAGGGACGTAGGAACCACCACCCGTTGGCCCCACAAAAGGCACCCCCTCTCTAAAGACAACTCTACTCGCTTGCGGAAAAATGGGTCGAATTCCGCGCCTGGGGATGACGCCGGCCACCCCTTCTGCACCCACGAGCATACTTTCTCTAGTGTTCTATCCTTTCCGGTCGCCCTGGCAACGTCGGCCGGTACTATCGGGGGTGACTCCAAAACCTCTATTAATAATACCTGGCGGTCTCTTCTTGCCCCTGCCTTCTGGTCGTCCGACAAGGGTAACGGCGACCGTGAGAGCGCGTCTGCATGGCTGATTTCCTTCCCTGGCCGGTATTCTAACTCATGTTGATATGCGTTAAGAAAAATAGCCCACCGCAGCATCCTCGGGGACAGGATCTGTGGCGTGGGCTTATTTGCAGTGAATATTCCTAACAGGGGCTTGTGATCAGTAACGACCTTGAACGGCCGACCATACAGAAAGTCGTGAAATTTCTTGGTTCCCGCTACTATCGCTAATGCCTCCCTATCGGTCTGTGCGTAATTCCGCTCTGCTTGGGACAGGGACCTTGAATAAAACGCTATCGGGGCCTCCCTTCCGTCGTTTAACACGTGGCAAAGCACCGCCCCCACCCCCACCGGGGATGCATCGCAGACTAAAACTATGGGCCGTTTGGGGTCGAAATGAGTCAGGATTGCCTCGGATGTGAGGAGTTGCTTTAACTCTGTGAACGCTCTTTCTTGCTCGTCACCCCACAGCCACTTTTCCTCTTTTTTAAGTAACCGATGGAGCGGCTCGGCAACAGACGCCTTCCGTGGAAGGAAGGTATGGTAGAAATTGAGAAGCCCCAGAAACGACTGCAGCTCGGTTTTGGAAGTGGGGCGAGGGGCTTTCTTAATGGCGGCTACCTTAGATTTGGACGGCCTAATTCCCTCGGGTGTGACACGGAACCCTAAAAACTCAACCTCTGTTTCGAAAAATACACATTTGTCTTTTCTCAGTCGCAGCCCCGCTTTCTCGAACAC
The DNA here is from genome assembly GCA_035047305.1 of Bradypodion pumilum. Classification (NCBI taxonomy): domain Eukaryota; kingdom Metazoa; phylum Chordata; class Lepidosauria; order Squamata; family Chamaeleonidae; genus Bradypodion; species Bradypodion pumilum. The sequence continues at coordinate 476,950,888 of JAWDJD010000002.1, forward strand.
GGTCAGGACCTTATCCAATCTGTGGGCCAGTTCGGCCTTACTCCCCCCCGTTATCAACACGTCATCAAAATATGGCAACACCCCCTCCAGCCCCTTCAGGAGGCGTTCCACTAGCGACTGAAAAATGCCAGGTGCCGAGTTCACGCCGAACTGTAACCTCGACACCTGGAACGCACCCTTATGTGTGACTATTGTTTGTGCCGCCGCTGTGGCGGGGGTTACCGGGAGTTGCTGGTAGGCCTGTGCTAAATCGAGTTTAGCGAAACACTTTCCCCCATTTAGCCTGGCCAGAAGGTGGCTGACCACTGGCACCGGGTATGCATTAGGGCGGATTGCCTTATTAATGGTACACTTATAATCAGCGCAAATGCGCACCTCCCCGTTAGCCTTCAGTGCTGTTACAATTGGAGTCTCCCACTCCGCGGAATCCACAGGAACAAGAATCCCTTGACCCACCAGTTTGTCCAGTTCCGCCTCTATTTTGTCCTTTAGCGCGAACGGTACACTGCGCGGTTTAAGTCTTATCGGGCGGACCTCCGGGTCTAAGTCGAAGGCTACAGGGGGTCCCTTGAACTTTCCCAGTCCACTTTTAAAAACAGCGGGGTGTGCGTCACACACCGCTTGTATTGGGTCCTCGCCTACGGCATGCACCCCCCCTATGAACAGACCTAAGGGCTGAAACCACTGGGTTCCGAGGAGGCTACAACTCCCCCCTTTTAGCACCACTAGGGGAAGTTCCGCAGAATGTCTCTTAAACCGAACCCGGAATGTCCCGACCCCCAACACCGGAATGCTGTTCCCCTGTACGTCCCGTAGTGTGGCTCTCAACGCTTTAAGTTTGGGCCGCACGTGGGGGTCAATTTTCAAGAACTCTCTCTGGGGAATTATAGAATAGGAGGACCCCGAGTCAACTTCCATCCTAATGGGGGTCCCTTGTACTAGTACCTCAACAAAGTAATGGGGCTGTCCCGCAGACACGCTGCACACAGGAGCGTCGCCCTCGCTGTCGTCCGAGATGCGGCCCACGCCGTCCTGCTTCCTCGTGGCCCGGGCGCCATCTTTGGACCTCGCTGGACGGTCCGGTCTGGCTGAACTGTCTTGCGACTGTCTCCGGCCCTCTTTCCATTTCCTGCACGCCTTGGCGATGTGCCCCCGACGTCCACAGTTGAAACACTCGGCTTTCCTGAATGGGCACTTCACGCGCTCATGGGCCGCTCCGCAACCATCGCAGCGGCGCCCGCCTCTCCGGACCTTCTGGACCTCCTCGCCATCGCTGCTTTCTGAGGACGATTTCGAGGTCGGTCGGGTTGCATGCACCGACTGACCGGACTTCCCGTGCGACGAGTTTTCCGCTTTGCCGGCCCTCGGATGCCACTCACGCCACTTGTGCATCTCATCTACTCCAGCGCTCGTGGATTCCGCGGCTTCCGCGGCCTCTACAACCTCTTCCAGTGTGGGTGGTGGCTCCTTGTTCATCAGGCTGCGCTGTACTTCCTTGTCCTTCAGGCCACACAGCACTCCGTCCCTGAGGGCCATCTCTAGGATGTGGTCCCATTTGCAGGGGGCGGCGGCTACCCTCATAGCCGTTACGAAGGCTTCTACCGACTCGTCCGGCGCTTGAACTCGCCTCCAAAACGCGCTCCGAGCGGGAAACATTGCCCTCGAGGGTCGGAAACGCTCACGCAGCAGTTTCATGATGTCACCGGCTTTGAAATCGCTCACCTTCTTCGGTGCGAGGATGCCCACCAGCGTCCGCTTGGTTTCCATCCCGAGCATGCGGGTGAGGATGGCCCTCTTCCTTTCCTCGTCGTCTTCTTTGACTTTGAGTTCCACCAGTGCCGCCTGGAAGTCCATCTCAAAAAGCTCCCAGTCTTGCGGTTTGGTGATGTTGAACCCGCTCTGTGTCCTGGCTCCATGGGGATCCATCATCCCACCTTCGTTGCCAATTTAGTATATGAGAGTCAAGACACAAGGCACAGCCAACGGCTGGGTTAACTCAGGTTTATTGCATGGTGGACAGAGGGAACATGAGGTAATGGCGGACGAACAGCTCTATATATATGGTAGTAGCGTCTTTGAATGTGGCTCCACGGTAGCCCGTTGGCTACTTGTCCGCGTGACGTCATGGCTGGTCACGCCCTTCTTGTCCAGGTGTAGGTAGCGGCGGGAAACTTCCCGCGCTGCGGTCTTTGATGGGTTTGAACCAAGAGAGCTTGGACGCTCGCTGCTGCCAGCTGGTGGTCATTAGCTCGCGTCCTATTACAGGGTTTATGTGATACAGCTGAAGGTTACATTGTTACTCATAGGTAAGGTTACATTGGTTCAGATACATTGATATCACATGTGGAAGGTTACACTATTAGAACACAACAAGTACTGAACCCTAGAGTCTGATACAACTGGCTTTCAAGCATGGGAAACATTTACCTTTATGTGGCAGGCATGACACATGGCCAAATTTTGCCATGCCCACAGATTTGGCCACACCCACAGATGGGCATGGCCAAAATGTGTATGTGTGTGTGGGCCCAATGGGACTGCTCAGTCTGGGGCCCAGAAATGTCTGATGGCAACTCTGAACGCCACCATAAAACACATCCATGGCTGGCATAAGCGTTTTATGGGTGCATTTATGGGTGCCCACTTCCGCTTGCGGTGATGTGGGCCACATGAAATGGTGCCACAGGCCATGTCCGGCCCACAGGCCGTAGGTTGAGAACCAGTTTTCATCATCAACACCAAGGTAAACTAGGCTGTTATTTCCTAAAGTGGCAATATAATACTACTGCTATTCTGTTCTTTCGAAAAACTAATTTTTCAACTAAACTGTCCCTATCTATGCTAACAGTTTCCTACTAATTATGCCCACCATGTATGGTTTGTTCCCTAAAATCAGGGTTGTTTGACATGTTTTTGTAATGCATTTAGCCTTTAGACAATGATTTTTAAAAGTTCTGTCAGTTTCCTTGACTTTGCTCTGAAGTCTGTGCTGTTACATTACAATGAATCTCTATGGAAATGATGTTGTATGAGGCATCGCAGCAAGGATTTGGACGTTGTATGAGGCATTGCGGCTAGGATTTTGCATGCCTCATACAAAGTCCAAATCCGTATAAAGTCCAAACCTGTGGAACCCTTTGGACGTTGTATGAGGTATCACTGTATAGGTCAACCCATGCCATCTGTATACCAGTAAAATGTCCAGGCAAATGTCATGCATGTTTCACCTCCCAGCACCGAAATATAAGCTCCTTTACCTGCACGAAGACAGGCAGGATCCACTTGTATCTATCCCAGGAGCAAAGGCTATTTTCCTAAAACAAAACTAAAGTGAATTTTAATATTAAATCAGAAAGGAGCCACTCCAAGCACCTTCTAAATCAAGGGTTCTCAATCTTTTAAAGCTATGGGCCAGAAAGCTGAGTAGGCCACACTGGTGGTTTCCCCACAGTAAATGCCACCATAAAACACGTCTATGGCTGGCATAAGAGTGTTTACAACAGACATGGGTGCATTTATGGGTGTCATAAACACTTCCACATGCGGTGATGTGGTGCCACAGGCCGTGTCCGGCCCACAGGCCGTAGGTTGAGAACCAGGTTTCATCATCAACACCAAGGTAAACTAGACTGTTATTTCCTAAAGTAGCAATATAATACTACTGCTATTCTGTTCTTTCGAAAAACTAATTTTTCAACTAAACTGTCCCTATCTATGCTAACAGTTTCCTACTAATTATGCCCACCAGAACAAATCAGCCAGAATCCAAGTGTTGAGATACCTCCGGGCGAATCAGCAAACTGCTACTAATTAAAACATTCATGATTGCATCCCTTACGGTGCAACCCTTGGTGGGAACTGATGCATAAGAAGAGATAAAAATGGCAAATAGTTAACTAGGGATGATTCACGACGACAATTTGCATCATTGCACTCCATGTAGGCGTAACTCATGAAGAGGATTCTGGCTCCCCATTTCTTCTTCTGCTCAACTGTTAAAACATTTCAGCATCACATTTCTGGCATTCCAGTAATTATTCGCTAACTGCTCTTGTTGGCTGAGTTCTCTGAAGATCTAATAAATCCATCAAAGAATACAGTCATGTCAAAGTACAGTATACAAAGCGGATGACAATTATTTCTATTCAGTAGTAATTCTATGCCCCCGCCCCCAAAGTGTAACCCTAACTGACTGAGAGGTTAAAGTACAATGCGTTCATCTTATAATTTATCAATCTGCTGAGAAATCCACTCTTTTCCCAGAATGGGGCCAATCTTCTGACAATCGGAATATATTTCTTGAGCTTCTCAGCATTGCGGATCAATAAAACCTTGACACAAAATGTATTTATTCCCATTGTTTTAAACCAGCAGGGGCAGACTGGTGCGTCAACGGGGGAGGGGAGGAAATATGTTTGCTGGACATTTTTCTGCCCCCCAAAGTTTTCTCCCTCTAGATGACAAGTAGATGAGAAAGGAAACACTTGGTGCAATCACACTTGTCATATTCTCCATTGCAGAATGACTGGGGCTTTTAATCCAAGATGCTTTCTGAGGGGGTCTCAAGTGGCGCATTGTAATTTGGTTGAAAAGGAGTGAACCTGCTAATGCCCAAGTACAGATACTTTTTCCAGCGTCTTCTTCTCGGGCAGAGAAACAACCCATACGGGCATCTTATACTCCAAAGAAGGCATTCTTTCCAATCCCTACAATTAGTCATTACCTCTTTGGCGCATTACCAGAAAATGCCATAGAGCACCTTTTCCAATCATTTTCAGGCTCAATGGTAAAGAAAACACACTTCTCACATTTGTACACTTCCTCTCCCCTCGTAACTCTCTGGTTACTCAGGATATATGGAATATGGGCCATAAAACAAAACATTTGCCATGTTACAAGGATCTGATGTGGTTTCTTTACTGTGTGGACTCTCTTATGCATCAAATGTTTTGACCTCTGAATCAAACATTTGGCATTTGTATGGTTTCTCCATTGTCTGCATTACATGATGGATCAGAAGTTGTGATTTCAGAGCAAATCATGTCCCACATTCCAGGCATTTGCAGTTTCTGATGACTCATGCGTTCCAAACTCTGAGCACAGCATTTCCCACTGTGGGTATTTACAGGGTTCTTCTCCTGCGTGGATTTTCCGATGACTCACAAGCTTTGAATGCCAAGAAAAACGTGCCACACACACCTGGCATTTGTGCGGTTTCTCTTCCGTGTGCACTACTCGATGGGCCATAAGGTGTGATCTCTGAGCAAAACATCTTCCTCAAACCAGACACTTTTACGGTTTCTCTCCTGTGTGGACTCGGTGATGACTTATGAGATCTGGATTCCGAGAAAAACATCTCCCACACTCCTTGCATTTGTATGGTTTCTCGACTGTGTGGACGTTTTTATGACTAGCAAGGTGTGATCGCTGAACAAAACGTTTCCCATAATCCTGGCACCTATATGGTTTCTCTCCTGTGTGGACTCTCTGATGATTCACAAGTGCTGAATTCTGAGCAAAACATTTCCCACACTCCTGACACTTGTATGGTTTCTCTCTTGTGTGGACTCTCTTATGACTCAGAAGGTTTGAATTCCGAGAAAAGCATTTCCCACACTCCCGGCATTTGTGCAGTTTTTCTCCTGTATGCACGACTTGATGTCCTACAAGATGTGATCTATGACCAAAGTATTTCCCACACTCTTGGCATTTGTATGGTTTATCTCCTGTGTGTACTGTATTGTGGCTCAAAAGCTGTGAGCTCTGAGCAAAACATTTCCCACACTCCTGACATATGAATGGCTTCTCTCCTGTGTGGACACTCTTATGCTTCACAAGGTTTGAATTGTGAGCAAAATATTTCCCACACTCCTGACATTGGTATTGTTTCATTTTCGTGTGCACTACCTGATGGCTTATAAGGTGTGAATTCTGAGCAAAACACTTCCCACACTCTTGACATTTGTATGGTTTCTCCCCTGTGTGCACTCTCTTATGATTGACAAGCATTGAACTGTGGGCAAAACCTTTGCCACACTCCTGGCATTTATACGGTTTCTCTCCTGTGTGGACTCGCTGATGAATGAGCAGGCTGGATTTCCATGCAAAAGACTTCCCACACTCCTGGCATGTGTATGGTTTCTCTCCTGTGTGGACTCTGGTATGATTGATAAGCATCGAACCATCGGCAAAACATTTCCCACACTCCTGGCACTCATACATTTTCTCTCCTGTGTGGACTCTCTTATGACTCACAAGTTTTGAGCTCCGAGCAAAACATTTCCCACACTCTTGGCATTTGTACGGTTTCTCTCCGGAGTGGACTATGTTATGACTCACAAGTTGCGAGCTGCGAGCAAAGCATTTCCCACACTCCTGGCACTTGTATGGTTTCTCTCCTGTGTGGACCCGCTGATGATTGAGCAGGCTCGATTTCCAAGCAAAAGACTTTCCACACTCCTGGCATTTGAAGGGTTTTCCCCCTGTGTAGACATTTTCATGGCTCACAAAATACAGGTTATGATCTAAATGTTCCCCAGGCACTTCACTTAGAAAGTTCTTCTGTAATTCCATCTTCATTGCAAGACGTTTAACACACAGCGTGCATTCAGAGGGCTTCTCTTGGATACAATTTTCATCTTCTTCTTCTTCTTCTTCTCCACGGGGTCTCTCATGTTCATCAAACTCTAAATCATGTGTGAAATCCTTCCCACATTCGGGACATATATTTGCCTCCCTCCAGTTACCTGCTGGGAATAAGAACAAACACAGATGAGAATGAACTGAAGACAGAAACAGATCTATGAGGTGATAATCGAACACTTTCAGAAAAAAGGGGATTTGGATGCAAGGAAGCTAACATCAGGGATTCCCAACCTGCGGCCTGTGGGCTGGATGCGGCCTACAGCACCATTTCACGCGACTCCCCTGCCTCCACCACACCAGGAAGTGCCATGTGGTGCAGAAAGGGCAAAATGGTTGTCTGCCCCTTGAAACTATCTGAGGGAGCGTGACCCGGCCCCCGGCTTTAAAAGGTTGGGAACTCTTGGCTTTCATGAAAAGAAATCGGTTAAGTCTTTGAAGTGTGGCACTAGTTTGCCCTTTCTGCTTCTTTAATTGAAAAAAAATATTTTTATTATATTTTTTAAACAATATTACAACATATAAAATAAGACAACAATCATACATACATAAAAAACACTCAAAACAATTGCATACAATTTATAACTAATTGCTTCTAATACAATGCTATAACTTAATATAAAAATAAAACATCTTTAAAAATACAATTTGATTATGACTTAGTAGTGTAATACCTTCTTCATTCTTCTTCAAAACTTTATTTATATATACTTCTAGATAATAAACCTTAAGTCTTTGTATCATTCATATTATTGTCTGATATCCATAATCTATTTTCTAAATTCTTGTTCTCAATGAATATTTCAGACTTAATTCATAACCTACACAATTTGATAACTCTACTAAATCAATCTTCAAAATCATGTATACAATACAGTAAAAGATATAATAATAACACTTTCCAAAAAATAAAAAATAAACACCCAGTGCTTTATACAATGCCCTGGAGAAACCGGCGTATCACTTTAATTTCTTTCCCAAAAACTCCTTTGACCAGGTACAGGTCTAATCTTTTCCTCACCCTTCAACAGGTAATCCACAAAGGCTTGCCAAACGTTCCAAAATTTATTCTCTTTAACACCACCCTTTTTTAAAAAACCTCCCATGTTAGCTTATCATTCAATGCTAAACCCCACATTTCCTTGTACCATTCTTCAATTTTCATATTCACATCATTTTTCCAATTTCTTGCAATACACTGTCTACCCATTGTCAACATTATCTCTAATAACTCTTTTTTATCATTTAAATTTATATTTTCCACATCCGTCAGCAAAACAGTATTTGTCCCCAATTTAATTCTCTTGCCCATAATTTCACCTATCTCATTTTTTATTTTTCCCCCAAAATCTTTTACCACCTTACAACTCTATCACATATGTTCATAAGTTCCCAATGTTTCTTTACATCGCCAACACATTTTATCTTTCTTATTATCAATCTGATGCAACCTCACTGGAGTCAAATACCATTTCCACAACATTTTATAATTGTGCTCTTTCACTCTGACGGACATAGTTCTCATAATTCTTTTCCTACATTTATATTTCCAACTAGCAAGGGTTGCCCGGCGTTGCCGGGCTTTTCCCCCCCTCTGTTGCATTAAAGAAGATGCATTGGAATGTTTTGTCCAAAAAAAATTTTTTTTTATTTTTCAAAAACATGTTTAACAATTAACGTTTCATTTCTAAACTGGTTGTGTCTTTACTGGTAGTTACACATTGAGGTATGTTACTTTTGTTTGTAAATGCTTAATTTCTAATTTAAGTCGTTGTATCATTACTGTTATTTGCACATTAAAGTTTTTTTCCAAAGTAATATTAAACATTTAACTATATGTATTTTTTGTTTCCTCCTTTGTCGTCCAGCAATGTGTGTTTTTAATCTGTAAAACATAAAACATAGGGAGAGATATTGATATTTGTCTGGGTTTTTTTTCTTTTTGTAATTTATTATTTGTGATTCTTTAAAATTTTAACATGTGTTTTAATCTGAAAATATTGTTGTTAGTAAATATAATTTGATAACTTTTTGCTCTAAATTTTTTATTTACCTTCAGTATGTTTTTTTAATTTTGTCGTTCAGGTAGTTGATTGTTGATCTGTTGGGGCACCTGTGTAATGAGAGTAATAACAAAGTTATATATATTTGTTTTTTGCAATATTATAAAATGGCATTGTTTTATTTATTTACCTTTTTTTCTCTGGGTCTGTTCAAATTTGATCTTCAAAAAATGTTGGAGCATTAATTCCGCTAGTGGCTGGTTGAATGGAGTTGGTGGATGTGTCATGATGAGTAGATGCCTTCGTATGATGGAATCTATATCTAATTCATCCTTAATTTGCAGGTGTGGGTCTCTTTGTTGCGGTTGTGGCTGGTTGTCCTTTTGTTTTGCATTGGTGAATTCTTGTGTCTCTTGTTGCACTGTTTGTTTGTTGTTTATTTGTTGAATTATTTCTTCTAATTTTTTATTGTTTGGGTGTTGTTTTATTTCTGTGTTCCTGTCTTGTTGTTCTGCATTTTCCGTTGCTTGTTCTTTGTAGTAATGTGTTGTGTTTTTCTGGGTGAATGTTGGTGTTTCTTTTTTTGGGATTGTGCTCATTTCTGGTTGTTTATTATCGCTTTCTTCTGGTTTGTAATTTCTTTTTATTGTGGTTGTAGTTTCTGTTTCCTTTGTTGTGTTGTTTTTGTGGTTTGTGTTGTTATTGGCTGTTATTGCTGTTGTCTGCTGTTTCCATGGCAATATCAATTTTGGTTTAGTTATGATTTGTTTTTCTTTTTTTCTGACAATTAGCATTTGACCTTGTTTATTTTGTTGCTCTTCTTGTTTGTCTGTTGTGGTTGTTTTTTGATTTCATAGTAATTGTCTGCTGTTTCTGTTGATTGTTGTTTCCATGGTAAAATTATTTTGGGTTTTGTTGTGGCTTTCATTTCTTGTGTTTTGTTAATTTGCATTTCTGGCTGTCTATTTTCTAAATATTCTTTTGGATTAATATGTTTGTTTGTGTTTGTTGTTTCCTCTTCCACTGATTTGTTTGTTATGTAAATTTTGGAGACACTCTCTGTTATTTCTGTTGTCTGTTGTCTCCATGGTAATATGTTTGCATGCTGATATTGCATGCAGTGTTGGCTACTTGGTTTTCTGGCTGTGAGTGAACTTTTTGGGTCCTGGATTTTGGAAAGAAAGTCTTCTTGCTGATTTTCGTTTTGTGTGTAATTCTGGTTTGATGATTTCTGGCTTTCTTTCTCCATTTCTATTTGGTTTTGATTCCCTCGCTATTGTTTCCCCTCTGTAAGTTTGCAGTCACGTTTTTGGCAAATCTCTGTTGGTGGATTAGTTTCGTTTTTAAGCTGTGTGTTTCCCGTATGTATGTTAAATCTCGTTATCGCGTTATTTTCCCTCGCTGTTTTTTGAGCTTGGGAGAGCGAATTGAGCTAAGTGGATTTGCCTGTTTGGAGGTGTGTCTGTGTTCGGCGTTGCTGTTTGGCTGTGCAGAAGGCATGGCTGTAAGGGAGTGCGTATTTTCCTTTTAAAGTTTTCGTGTCTTGCTTCTTTTCAAAGTGTCTGTGAGTGTTCTTTGGCTGGCTTTGGGATAGTTTATGGAGAAGCAATGTGTACTGTCGATGACTTCGGGTGCTTCCTTTACTCTTTTTGTGGGTAAGTTTAACTGTTTTCATGTTATCTCTTGTAAAGGTGTTTTACTATTTCTATTTATTACTGTCTGCTGTAATTGTAATTATTTTATGTGTTATGTTCTCTGCTGCTACCACTCTTGAGCCCGCAACATATAATTGTCCGGCCTCGTTGGCAGGGTGGGCCATTAAAATACTAATTGTTGGTAGGTTGTGGTATTTTTTGCAGGCCGGATTATTTGGAATATATGTACATCGCCGGCCCGTGGTGGGGTGGGGAGCATTGTTATTAGGGGTTAGGAAGGAAGGGCTCGGTGGTGGGGAGGGGAGCTGTATTGTTTTATGGTGATTTATTTTTCTGGAGTCGTGAAAGTAGATCGTTTTTCCCCTGTATTATCAGTGGGTGTGGGCTGCGGTCCCCTTCCCCGCTGGCTTCCCTTGTGTTGTTAGGTTTGTGGGGAGAAAAGGTGTGTTTTGGCCCTACACTTCTGGACACTGAGAAACAGGCAGAGAGGATCGATCCCATCCCCCCCCCCTCCTTAATTCAACTTCGTTTTTAAAGAGAAGAAAAGACGGAGTTGTTTTAAGGAGGAGGGGTGGGGCATGGATCCTCTCTGCCTTATCTTTTGTTTCCTGTTTGTTTGGATGTTAAAGGAGAAACTGCAGTCGGGAGCTTTAGGCGCCGCGGCTGAGTAAAAGAAAGGCGGCTGCTGTTTGCTTTCTTGTGAATTGTTTTGCTTTTAAGGAGGAGGGGTGGGGCATGGATCATCTCTGCCTTATCTTTTGTTTCCTGTTTGTTTGGATGTTAAAGGGGAAACTGTAGTCCGGAGCTTTAGGCGCTGCGGGTGAGTAAAAGAAAGCCGGCTGCTGTTTGCTTTCTTGTGAATTGTTTTGCTTTTTAATTTTCCGGCCGCCGTTTTCCTCAGCGTTCTGCGTTGGCGCGCAGGACGCTGGGGCTTGTAGTTATCGGTTGGTGCTTTGTGTTTTTGCTGGGTTTTTTTAAAATGCGTTCCTTTTGATTGGCTGCGGCGCGTGTCCGAACGCTGCGGCGTGCGTGAGCCTCTCAGCCTGATTGGCTCTGGCGCGCCGCGGCGCAATGACTTTTTGGGACGTGAAGTTCTTTGCGTTTCTTGCCGTTAGTGGGGCTGAGGCCCCCGTGCCGGATTTTTAAATCCTTCGTTGACCTGCGTAGCCAATTCGGCCGTGCTCTCGAAGGGAGGGTGCGGGTCAGTAGGGCGACGCATAGCAACGTATAGCCAATTCCAACGGTGAACACTTGGTTTTATAGGTTAAGATTCGCATCCTCTATCTTAATTTTCAAATCTTGTTCCCAACTCGCTTTTAACACCTCCTGTGGATTACCATCCTTATTTAACAATTTATATACAGTGATACGTCATACAACGTCTAAATTTATACGGATTTGGACTTTGTATGAGGCATGCAAGATCCTAGCCGCAATGCCTCATACAATGTCCAAATCCTTGCTGCGATGCCTCGTACAACGTCGTTTCCTTAGAGATACATTGTACTGTAACAGCACAGACTTCATGGCAAAGTCAAGGAAACAGACAGGAAACTGACAGAAATTTAAGAAAACATTGTCTAAAAGCTAAATACATTACAAAAACATGCCAAACAACCCTGATTGTCCAAGAACCTGAAGAATGCTGCAAAAATCCCAGGAATGCTTCTAAAAATTCTGATGAAAAATTAAAAAAAAAATCCAAAATCATGCTCAAAACCACTCCTAAACACTCTTTGCCTTGTGCAAAACCCACAAGAGCAATGCACGCATGTGTCCTGCCTTTTATACTGCCCAGCACAATGCAACCTGGGAAAAACTGAATGCCTCATACAAAGTTGAGCGACTTTGTATGAGGCAACTTTTTTCAAGGAATTAGGCGATGTTGTATGAATTCGATGTTTTATGAAGCGGACTTTGTATGAGGAATGACTGTATTTTGCTTGCCAAACCCTTGATACCTCTTTCTCCCTTTCTTATTTTTAAAGTCAGTTCTTCAAATTTTGTCTTACCTCTTTCTAAACCAGCTTTTCTCATATATTTACTATTCCATTTGTTTAACAACACTGTCTGCTTCTTTACTTTTGCCACCACTTTTACAGGTGTATTTACTTTATTTTATTTCATTCCATTTATATTCTGCCCATCTCGGTAATATACCCACTCTCAAAAACCGAGAGAAAATGCACCCTTTCCTTTACAGCAGGGGTTCCCCCTAACCTTTTTTACGCTGGGTGCCTGACCACGCCCTCGGACAGATGAGCGAGTCGGTCACATGTCCCCCCCACCGTAGACGTTGCCATAAAACACATCCATGGCTGTCGTAAACGCGTTTACAACAGCTGTGGGTGTGTTTGCGCAGATGTGGGCACATCCACTTCTGGTGCATCAGTGTTAGTGTTGCAGGCCACATGAAATGGTGCTATGGGCCAGGGCCGGCCCATGGGCAATAAGTTAGCCACCCCTGCTTTACAGGCACCTGGTATCCTTGTCACAGCCTTTAAGGGCCAAGATGAAGGCCTTTTTATAGCCTATGTTAGTTTAAGAACTGTGTAAAAGGTAATTGTCAACAAGCTCCTCTTTTTGGCTCGTCTGAGGCTTCCCCTCTCCTGTAATTAATTTTAAAGGTTTTTTAGATTTTATATTTGTTTTTAGATAATAGATGTCACAGGGTGTGTGTGTGTGTGTGTGTGTGTGTGTAATATTGTTATGTTTTAATGGGTTTTTAAAATTGTTTTACCTGTATATTGGTCTTAGTGTACACCGCCCAGAATCCTTTGGATAGGGCGGTATATAAATCTATCAAATCAAATCAAATCAAATCAAATCAAATCAAATTAAAGGTCACTTGCATAGGCACAAACAGACATAATCTTCCTCAACAAATGCAAACAAGACATCTCCAATGGAGTGACTGAAAAACCCTCTACGACAGAGATTCTCAACCTGCGGCCTGGATGCGGCCCATGGCACCATTTCATGTGGCCATCCACCGCCGCCTTCACCAGACCAGGAAATGCCATGTGGTGGAGGAAGGGCAAAATGATCATCCGGCCTCCCAAGCTGTCTGAGGGAGCATGACTATTTGAATATAAATAAAAATGACCTGGCCCTCGGCTTTAAAAGGTTGAGATCTCCTGCTCAACGATCAACATACCCCACTGAATACAGTGAGAGATAATGCAACTATCTTCCCAAGAAACTACAAAAGCATCTAATCCCGTGATGGCGAACCTTGGCACTCCAGATGTTCTTGAACTTCAATTTCTAGAAGCCCAAGCACCCTGTGAATCCACACGAATGGGTTTACTGCAATTCATCCGGCCCGCGCTGCCCTCATCGCTCCCGGAAGCAAAACGCACCCATACAGCTAAAAAAGCCCCTAACAATGACCCCTCCCACCCAACCTACAACACTCTCCCTTTCATCATTTACTGGGGAAGGAAGCTTTTTGTATACTGCATTATTATGTAGTTACCGTGTATATTGCGTATATTGTATATTATTTATTTATTACTAGCAAAGGTTGCCCGGCGTTGCCGGGCTGTTTTAAATGGTGTTGGAAAGTTTTTGTTGTTGTTGTTGTTAATGTTTGTAAAGAAGAGGTTAGTCTATAATTGAAATTTTTAAAATTGTTATTTATACAAAATTTTTTGATGGCCTGTTATAAACTGTGATGAGTTTTGTTTGGTGTTTTGGTTTTGTGGATGAAAAAAAGAATAAAGGATGATATACTTTTTCGAAAAACTCTTGGGGCCTTTTGTGTGGGGCTATTGTGTCTTTTTGAATTTTTTTATTATTGTGGGCAGCAAGTGCTGCTGGTAGGGGTTATCTTGTATTTTGACTGTTTTTTCTCTCGTGGCCTCTGGGTGGAGCTTCTTCCAGTAAGTAGTCTCTTTCTTTATTCATTTCTTATCCCTCCGGTCGAGGCAGGGCCGGAGGGAGGCGGGACCGGCTGCCGCAGGTGGCTCCCATCCTGGGCCGATGGTGGGGGCCCAGGAGAGCTTCGGCGCGGCGTCCCGTTTGCGGCGCAGCGTCTCTTATCCCTCCGGTCAAGGCAGGGCCGGAGGGAGGCGGGACCGGCTGCCGCAGGTGGCTCCCATCCTGGGCCGATGGTGGGGGCCCAGGAGAGCTTATTATTATTATTATTAATAATAATAATAATAACAACAACAACAACAACAACAACAACAACAACAACAACAACAACAACAACAACAACAACAACAACAACAACAACAACAACAACAATAATTCAGGGGTTCCCAACCTAAGGTCTGTGTGCCGGATCTCGCCAGCGGCACCATTTCATATGCCCCCCTCCAAATGCATTCAAGAAACAAAATGGCCACCCCTTTAAAGATGTTGGGACAAAATGGCCACCCCCATCGTGCAGGCAGGTCAAAACGGTTGTCTGTCCCTCAAAGCTGACTGAGAGAGTGTGGCCTGGGCTACGGATTGAAAAGGTTGGGAACCCCTGAATTAATTCATCAGGGAATATTGCTGTATCCTCCCACCCACTGTTGCTTCAGCCCAGGCAACAACTTCTTGTTTACACCAGGAGTTAATTGTCTGTAACAAAAGCAAGGTGGACAGGATTTTACAGCCACTGGTGTAAAAATTAATTCAGTATAATTTCTTCTCTCACCCGATTATGGATATCCCAGTACAATCATCTGATCGTGTTCACTTCTACTTCCCTCCAAGTCTACAAAACTATAAGAGGATTTTTCTGGTTTTTAAAACAGTAAAAATCCCATTTAGGCTACAAAGGCTTTTAGCACGGCCAGAAGTTTATGATCTGACTCCCCAAACATGTTTTTAAAGACACAGGAGTCACCAAACCAGGAGTTCCCAACCTTTTCAAGCCCTGTGCCGGGTGATGCTCTCGAGGGCTGGACAGCCATTTTGCTCTGCCTGCACGATGGGGGTGGCCATTTTGTCCCAACAGCTTCAAAGGTCAGCCATTTTGTTTCTCGGATGCCCTCGGAGGGGTGGGGGGCACATGAAATCATCCAGGAGACTTGGACAGACGATGAACTACAGGGAATATAAACTAGACTCACATATCAACTCATATAAACTAGAGCAGGGGTTCCCAAACGTTTCATGATGGGGTGGCCATTTTGTCCCAAACGGTTCACTTTGTTTCTTGAATGTCCTTGGAGCGGTGGGGGCCCCACATGAAATGGTGTCATGGGCCAGATCCAGTCAATGGACCTTAGGTTGGGAACCCCCTGACCTATATCAACAATACCGGATATATCCCGGAAGACTGGGGTCAGGTGATTGGAATCCCAATTTTCAACTACAGACCAATAAGCTTATTACATGTAATAAGTAAACTTTATGCTAAATACCTACAAGACAAACTTAGGACTGTTTTAGTAAGAAAATAAAAATAAATAAATGAATGCCCCACAATTACATTGTCAAGAGAAATCCCATTTCCAATTAGATCAGTACCTCTCCAGAATTTTCTACTGCAGTCTGGTGACCTTCAGGAATACAGATGTGGACCAACAACTACTGCATCAAGGTTCCACATTGGCAGCATTTACTACAGTAGTGGGAAGTGGAGCTCAGCATATATCTGGAGGGCCACAGATTGCCCAGACCTGTATTTCGGAGCCCACAGTGCCTGGGGGGTGGCTAGTTGGGAAATTGTTCGGAGGTAAAAGCATTACGTTTGTCACTATTGTAAATAATCATTATTGCACTGGCAACAACAGGAATTAGTATAAGATGGCCTTACCGAGAGAGGATGCCATTTGCCAGCTCTCTTCCATGACTTCTTTGTGCAGGGATCTCTGATCAGGATCCATCAGTGCCCACTCCTCCTGAGTAAAGTACACGGCCACCTCCTCAAGGGACAATGGAATCTAAATGGGAAAAGGGGGAAGAAAGGAGACCTCTGTCAAACCTTTTCATAACAATAACCTCCTATATCCAAAACAACTAAAGAGAAGTGGCAGGACTTCCATCTTCCAGGTTTGAACCTTCATGCATGGTCTTCTCAGCCTTTCTGATGAAGATCAAGATTACCAAGATCTACCAGTCCTCTTGGCTCCCTGCAGGAAGAGAAGTCTCCAAATCCCAGTTGCTGGGGAACAAGAGGAGGAGAGAAAGGTTTGAGGGTGGCCCGACTGCCCCGGCTTTAAAAGGTTGAGCTCTCCTGCTCAACGATCAACATACCCCACTGAATACAACAACCATCCACTGAATTTTAAATACAGTAGAACTCTGCATAACGAAACAACTCTGTTCCACGGAGCTCTTCGCTATGCAGTATTTTTTGTTACACGGTTCCCTATGGGAGATACCCCGCATAATGGGGAAAAATGTTCGTTAACCAGGGTTCCCATTGAGCAGGTATACCCCGGTTACCAAAAACCCACATAACGGGGAAAAACGTCGTTATGCGGGGTATCGCCTTTGCATAACGAACACTTAGTTATGCGAATTTTTCACTATGGGGCCATTCGACAATTACGTGATTCTTGGGGGTGGGGCTGCCATCTGATTTATGGAGAATTACATGGGGGTGGAGGGGATGTCAAGTAAAAGATTACGTAATCCATTTGGAGCTGTTGTGGTTTCAAAACATGGTGCATTTTTAGGTTTAAAAAATGATCTCTGGGAATTTTGATCTGATTTGAGATTATTGAATTGCTTGTGCAGTCTATTTCTAACCAACACTGTTTCCTTTATATTTTTATTTCTTGCATAGTTTTTTCTTTAATATTAATTGGAAGCAATAAATACTTTAAGACTTGAGAAAGCTGCGTTTCAGTTAACACTACTCTTAATTTTAATGACTAAGTGAGTTAAAATTCCCATGAGTCAAGGTTCACTCGACCGTTTCATTGTGTCATTAATGTTCAAATTATCACTAAAATCTTAATCCTTATAAAGAAGATAGTAGAAGAACACTATCGAAACTTACCTGACATCCTCATTCCTCCATGCAAAATAAAAATAAAAATATCTCTTCACAAAGTTCTGTTCGCCATACCTCCAGAAGGATATTATGGAGCTGGAAAAGGTGCAGAGGAGGGCAACCAGAATGATTAGGGGACTGGAACACCTTCCTTACCATCTGAGGCTGCAACGGTTGGGCCTTTTCACTCTTGAACAACGGCGTCTAAGAGGTGACCTAATTGAAGTTTACAAAATCATGCACAGTGTGGACAAAGTAGATAAGGAAAAACCATTTTCGCTATCGCACAACACTAGAACTAGGGGACACTCCATGAAACTTTTGGATACTAGTTCTCAAACAAATAAGAGAAAGTACTTTTTCACCCAGAGGATTACTGGCCTATGGAACTCCCTGCCAGAAGAAGTGGTGACAGCTGTCAGTCTTGACAGCTTTAAGAAAGGATTAGACAAGTTCATGGAGGACAAGAGTATCAATGGCTATAATTATGGATACTTAAGGACAACCTCGGGGTTGGAGAGATAGCCAGTATATCTCTCAATGCCATTTGCAGGGAATCCTAAGCAGGTGAAGGCATCTCCTTGGGAATACCCTGAAGGAAATGGTGAGCCAATGTGTGAGACACAATGCTGGACTGGATGGGCTCCTGTGGCCTCTTCCAGCAAGGCTGTTCTTATGTTATGTTGTTATGTTAAAGGGTGTGATGCATCGAGAATCCTCACTGTTACGTTCTGCAATTAGGCACCAATAGTGAAAAGCTCTAAAAATTAGAGTTTCGAAACAAAAGCTCTGGATTATGTAATTTTAAACGGGGGGTTCGAAGCAAAAATTATGGTTGATTACCAAGGGGGGAGCATACCTGTCAAGTGCGGCTCCGGAGACTACGGGACCTGCGCAGTAGCCTCCTGCGTAGAACCCTTCTATGCATGCGTAAAGGCTTCTACACATGTGTAGAAGGCTTCTGTGCA
The DNA here is from genome assembly GCA_035047305.1 of Bradypodion pumilum. NCBI lineage: Eukaryota > Metazoa > Chordata > Lepidosauria > Squamata > Chamaeleonidae > Bradypodion > Bradypodion pumilum. The sequence goes on from JAWDJD010000002.1 coordinate 476,969,096, forward strand.
GAAGGGGATGCGCAGTAACTACTTTCTCCCGTCGTCAAATTATGGGATGGTGACGAATGGCAGCGGGAAAGTAGAGTTTGCAGTGCTGAATTACGGGAAATCCTGGCCAATACAGGATACTTGACAGGTATGGGAGGAGGGGGTCAATTTCCCCCCAAAAATGGATCACGTAATTGTTGAAATGCCCCAATGCGATGCGTTTGTTACGCGAGGTACCTCTGTATCTAGGCACCAATTAACACAGGGTGAATATACATAGCATCTACGCATTCTCACTAGCCTTTGGTTCGTGTGGCATTTTTGATAATCGTGGTTCTATGTTGGTGACCCTGTTTCCTTTTTTTGGTCACGCAGAGCGCCAAGAAGGTTCTCTTCCTAGCCTCCCTTCTCAGACTGGAGAAAACACTGCGTGGAGGGAGACAATATAGACTGTTATAGAAAAGCATAAAAATAAAATAGAAAAGATTTTTTTGGGGGGGGGCTGGGGGGAGAAAATACAAGTAAAAAATACAAATATAGTCATTAACAGCTCTTGATCAGATTTACAATAGTTCCCTTTTAACTCCTCACCCCAAAACATACCAATAAAAACCACCTTGTTCAGCTTCTCACCCACTTTCCCAAGAATCTAAAAGGAAGGAGGTAGAGAGAGAGCCAGTGATGGGCAGTCTTGGCCCTCCAGCTGTTCTTGGACTTCAATTCCCAGAAGCCTAAGTCAACACTCCTGCTGATCAGGGCTTCTGGGAATTGAAGTTCAAGCACAGCTGGAAGGGCAAGACTGCCCATCACTGCTAGTCAAGGCAAACTCACCTCCAGAATCTGCCACCCCTGCTTTCCTCCGAGGGAGGGAGAAAAAAAATTAGACCGGAAGGGACGCTTTTCGGAAAAGGACTGCTTCCTGTGGGCGGGAGAGGCATGGAGGTATATTATACACCTCCATGGGGAGAGGAAAGCACAGTCAGCAAGAAATTGCAAGTAGATAGATAGGGACCACTTCGGTGGGAAGGTAACAGCGTTCCGTGCGTTCCGGTGTCTAGTCATGCCTGCCACATGACCACGGAAACGTCTGCAGCAGCAGACAGCGCTGGCTCTTCGGCTTTGAAGCAGGGATGAGCACCGCACCCTAGAGTTGGATACGACTGGCTTTCGAGCAAGGGGGAAGCCTTTACCTTTAAGTCAGTACATTGGCTGATTAGTGCTTTGGGGAATTGACATAGGATTCTGGGTCCAAAATCCAAAGACTGGGAAGCACTGGCAATCAGTGGTTTCCCAACGTGGGGTCCAGGCCCCACAAGGGGGACTTCAATTCCCAGAAGCCTAAATCATTACATTGGTTGATTTTGGGAGTTGACTGAGGCTTCTGGGAAATGAAGTCCAGAAAAACCCCAAGGGTTGGGAAACAAACAAATCTCTCCTCCCTCTGCAGCGAAGGGGATAAGAGCACCGAGTCGTGATTCCTAGACGGGAAGGAGGCCGGGAGAAGGCCTGTCTGTGCTGCTGCTTCCCTCTCCCGCTCACAGGAAGCAGTCCTTTTCCGAAAAGCGTCCCTTCCGGTCCACCTTTTTTCTCTCTCCCTCGGAGGAAAGCGGGGGTGGCAGATTCTGGAGGAGGCAGGTGAGTTTGCCTAGAGAGGGTATTTGATGGGGGGGGGCCGGTGCCCCTGCGGAGGGAAGAGAAGGGACCCCCCCTCCCCGACACTCACCTTGAATTACTGGCCCCATAGATCTCAGGGGAGGGGATCGGCACCGGGCTGGGGTGGCAGACACGCGTCCTGCCCACGATTGTCTGAACCTGTCAGAGTGGGAAGGGGCGGGGGCTCTTCCTCTGGGACTTCCAATGGGGAAAAGAACACGACCCCCATAGAGGCGACCCCCATAGAGAGAGACCCGAATCCCCTCCTCTCTCTACCTCCTTCCTTTTAGATTCTTAGGAAAGTGGGTGAGAGGCTGAAGGTGGCTTTTATTGGTATGTTTTGGGGCGAGGAGTTAAAAGGGAACTATTGTAAATCTGATCAAAAGCTGTTTATACACACACACACACACACACTTGTATTTTCTCTCCCCCCCCCCAAAAAAAGAAAATCTTTTCTATTTTATTTTTGTTTTTTTCTATAACAGTCTATATTGTCTCCCTCCACGCAGTGTTTTCTCCAGTCAGAGAAGGGAGGCTAGGAAGAGAACCTTCTTGGCGCTCTGCGTGACCAAAAAAAGGGAACAGGGTCACCGACAGAACCACGACTATCAAAAACGCCACGCGAACGAGAGGCTAGTGAGAATGCGTAGATGCTATGTATATTCACCCTGTGTTAATTGGTGCCTAGATACAGTGGTACCTCACATAACGAACGCATCGCATAGCGAAAAATTCGCATAACGAAGCATTCATTATGCAAATGCTATACCCCGCATAACAATTTTTTTTCCGTTGTGCGGGGGTTTTGATAACGGCTCAATGGTTTTTTCCCTCGTTATGCAGAGTATCTCCCATAGGGAATTGCATAACGAGGAAAAAACGCATAGTGAAGAGCTCCGTGGAATGGAGTTTTTTCGTTATGCGGGGTTCTACTGTACTGTATTTAACATTCAGTGGATGGTTGCCCCAACGTTTCTTCCTTTGACAGAGAAGTTTAATGAATATTTGATTTTAAGGTATGTAAGTGTAAAGAAACTCAGGGAGAAAATATGCAGAAGTAGAAGGCGATACCTTTTCTGGATCACTAAATTTAAAAAATCTTTGCGAGCTTTCATGAGTCGTGATCACTTTTTCAGGCATGCATTCAAATGTTTATGGCATGGTGGTCTGCCATGCTCTGTCCTTAAAAACAGCAGTTGGGTTGATGCTCCACCCCCATTTTTCAAACACAGGAAACTAGACCTCTGCTTCTTGCTCTCCCCATATGGCTCTGTTGAGGCTGTAGGCCCCTTCTCTGGCCAGGTTAAAGCAATGCAAAGTCTAGTGACCTCCATCAGGTAATTGGGGAGCGGGGGGCAGCAGCGGAGGATTTGGTCTACACGCTAGGAGTTCCAATTTTAGCCAATTCAAAGTCAATTAAAAATATTACCTAGTGGTTCAGTTTGTAGCGTGCTGTCCTGATGTTAAAAAGTCCATGTAGTTCAGACGGGCTCTTTCTTGGTATCCTCAGTCCTGGGAGAAGAGTTACATTAGAGGGGAGGCTTTGATTAAAAAATGGGTTTGAATGTTGAGAAACAGATCGGTTGGGGAGGGATGATGGCTTCCTCTTCTGAATCTCTGGTGGTCTGAAGTTAGGAAGGTTTCGTCTCTCCCTTCCACCCTTTGTGTGACTCTAAAGTCTTTCCTTTAGAGATGAGACCTGTCACTTATATTACGTTGCATTTCTTAATCAGGAAGATCAAGGGCTAATCTGAGAAAGTGGGGTTTCCCTGTAGATTAGGGGTTCTCAACCTTTTAAAGCTGGGGGCTCCCTCAGGCAGCTTTGGGGGCCAGACAGCCATTTTGCCCTTCTTCCACCACATGGCACTTCCTGGTGTGGTGGAGGCAGGAGGGCGGGGGCTCATGAAATGGTGCCGCAGACTGCATTAGACCCACAGGCCACAGGTTGAGAATCCCTGCTGTAGATGGTAGATTGTGTGATTGCAGAGAAGAGTAAACAATTGCCCGTATGATACAATGTACACTATGCCCTTCAACATGCACTGAGGTGGACCTTATGTTGGCAAGAGGAAATGCTGTTGAGATGGCACGATATTGGGCGGATGTCATCCAGTACTTTTAATTCCTTTTTGTTTTAGATAATGTTAATTTTAGCTTTGTATGTTATTATATGCTGGTGGTGCCTCTGACACGAATAAAGAAGAAAGATCAGGTTCACGTTAACATGGGGAACTTTAGGATTTGCAGAGCTTCAGGGCAGTCTTTTGGCCTAGCAAGATCGCTGATGGAAAAGGAAGGGGGCAGCCACAGAAAACATCTACCCCACAGAAAGGGAATGGAGAAAATTTCATGGGTGCACTCTGTGGTTAGTCCCCAGGTTGCTGTGAAATAGTGCTTTTTAAAAAATAAATAAATCAGGATGTATATTTCTTTCATGTTCAAAATCTTTGCTTCTAAGCAAGCTCTCCTTGGTCTTCCCTGCAGGGCCAGAAGGATGTCAACAAGTACTCTATAAGCTTTTCCACATATTAGAGCAGAATCAGATCAGGTATGGAGAAGGCTGTTAATAAAAGACTCCTTGTATAATTGAATCCCTATATGCTTAACTGTTTTAGTCCTGAGTTAGTACAGCTATTCTTTTTGAATGAAATACTTTTCCATTGCTTACATAGCAGGCCGGTACAGCATGTTCCTTTCCAATCAGGGAATATTAATATGTGTTATAACTGGCTGCTCCAAATAGGGAAAAAATTTGTGTCTCTTCCATTTTGGAGGATGGTCCAAGATTTGTGAGTTGTTTTAAGTTTTTTAAAAATGTATATGGGGAAGCACTTCCCCCATTTTTGTTTCTCATTCTCTACCACTGTTTTCTTGTGGCTGAGAGCATAAGACAGGGGTTTCCAACATTTCCCTGCCAGGTGCCTGTTCCTGACACCGTGCTCAGCAATGGGGGCCGGAGGCATGGCTGTACCCACAACTTACATTTGGGGTGGCAGCAGCAGGAATTGTGTGGTTTTTCTTGGGGTTTTGCACAGCCTCTGTTGCTTCCCAGGGTGGTGGAAGGCTTTTCTGAGCATGTTTGGTCCAGTTTTGGAATTTTTTTTAGCCTTCTCCACTGACCTTCGGCAGCTGGTGAGTGGAGGTGGATGACTGACTTCCTGGTTCCATTCTGGGATCCCAGGTGCAGACGTAAGTTCCGCCTGGCACCAGAAGTCATCCACCACCACTCCTCAGCTGCTGAAGCGCAGTGGAGAAGGCTTGGGAAATTCTAAAACTGCAGCAAACATGCTCCGAAAAGCCTCCTGCCGCTCAGGAAGAACCACACGATTCCTGCCGCCCCTGTGGTAAGTGACACGTCGTGACTTCTGGTGGTTGTGGGACAGGTCTAGAGGTGCCTGGGTGGCCACCACATACTGGATTAATGATATGTGTGGGCCAGATTAGGCTGGGGGTTGGTCATGCATGCATTAAGAGGACCCATTCTAAATCAAAGGCTGATCAAGCCTTGCAACCTGTTTCTCACGGAGGCTCCTTAGATGCTTCCAGGATCCTCCCAAGGCAGTCGGGGCACCCTCAAACTTTTCCCTTCTCTTGTTCCCCAGCAACTGGGATTTGGAGACTTCTCTTCCTGCAGGGAGCCAAGAGGACTGGTAGATCTTGGTAATCTTGATCTTCATCAGAAAGGCTGAGAAGGCCATGCATGAAGGTTCAAACCTAGAAGATGAAATCCTGCCACTTCTCTTTAGTTGTTTTGGATATAGGAGGTTATTGTTATGAAAAAGTTTGACGGAGGTCTCCTTTCTTCCCCCTTTTCCCATTTAGATTCCATTGTCCCTTGAGGAGGTGGCCGTGTACTTTACTCGGGAGGAGTGGGCACTGATGGATCCTGACCAGAGATCCCTGCACAAAGAAGTCATGGAAGAGAGCTGGCAAATGGCATCCTCTCTCGGTAAGGCCATCTTATAACAATTCCTGTTGTTGCCAGTGCAATAATGATTAGTTACAATAGTGACAAACGTAATGCTTTTACCTCCGAAGAATTTCCCAATTAGCCGCCCCCCAGCCACTGTTTCCCAATTAGCCGCCCCCCAGCCAATTAGCCGCCCAACCTCAGAAGAAATGGAGTGGCCATAATTGTAAATAAAAGAGTGAGAAAAGCAGTAATGGGATACAATCTCAAAAATGATAGAATGATATCAGTCAGACTACAAGGCAAACCATTTAATATCACTGTAATCCAAATATATGCACCAACTACCAGTGCAGATCAAGCCACAGTAGACCAGTTCTATGAGGACCTACAACATCTTATAGAACAGACACCAAGAAACGATGTCCACATTATCTTAGGAGACTGGAATGCAAAAGTAGGAAATCAAAAAGTGGACGGAATAACAGGCAAGTTTGGTCTGGGAACACAAAACGAAGCAGGGCAAAGACTGATAGAGTTCTGCCAAGATAACACACTAGTCATAGCAAACACCCTTTTCCAGCAACACAAGAGGAGACTCTACACATGGACATCACCAGATGGCCAACATCGAACCCAAATTGACTACATACTCTGCAGCCAAAGATGGAGAACCTCCATACAGTCAGCAAAAACAAGACCTGGAGCGGACTGTGGCTCAGATCACAATCTACTGATTGCAAAATTCAGGCTCAGACTGAAGAAAATAGGGAAAACTAATAGGCCAGATAGATATGATCTAGACAACATACCCAAGGAATACACGGTGGAGGTGAGGAACAGATTCAATGGTCTGGACCAGATAGACAGAGTACCAGAGGAATTATGGACAGAGATGAGAGACATTATGCAGGAGGCAGCAAGGAAAACTATACCAAAAGAAAAGAAACGCAAGAAAGCAAAGTGGTTGTCGGACGAGGCTCTTAAAATAGCAGAGGAAAGAAGGAACGCAAAAGGCAAAGGAGAAAGGAAAAAATACAATCACTTAAATAAAGAATTTCAAAGAAAAGCAAGGAGAGATAAGGAAAGCTACCTAAATGAACAGTGCAAAGAAATAGAGGAAAACCACACAAGAGGCAGGACTAGAGATCTCTTTTAAAAAATTGGGAAAGTCAAGGGAACGTTCAAAGCAAAAATGATCATGGTAAAAGACAAAGATGGCAAAGAGTTAGTGGATGCAGAAGAGATAAAGAAAAGATGGAAGGAGTACACAGAGGAACTTTACAAAAAAGACCTAAACACCGCGGATAATAACAATGAGGGGGAAATTGAACTTGAACCAGACATCCTAGAGAGTGAAGTCAGAAAGGCCCTAAAAAGCACGGCAAACAACAAAGCCAGTGGATATGATGGTATCCCAGTTGAATTCTTCAAAGCCCTGAAAGATGATGGAATCAAGCTACTACATGCTATATGCAAGCAGATTTGGAAAACGAAACAGTGGCCACAGGATTGGAAAAGATCAGTATATGTCCCAATCCCAAAAAAGGGCAATGCCAAAGAATGTTCAAAATTATCGAACAATTGCGCTAATCCCACAAGCTAGCAAAGTAATGCTCAAGATAATACAGGATAGACTACAGCAGCATGTAGAAAGAGAACTACCAGAGGTGCAGGCTGGATTCAGAAGAGGCAGGGGGACCAGAGATCACATTGCCAACGTACGCTGGATCATGGAGAAAACAAAGGAATACCAGAAACAAGTTTACTTTTGTTTTATTGACTACACCAAGGCCTTTGATTGTGTGGACCACAACAAAATGTGGCAAGTAATTAAAGAAATGGGAATACCAAAACACCTCATATGTCTCATGAGAAATCTGTACATGAGTCAAGAAGCAACAGTTAGGACAGAGTATGGAATGACGGAGTGGTTTGGAATAGGAAAAGGAGTAAGACAAGGCTGCATTCTGTCACCCTGCTTATTCAACTTATACACAGAGCACATAATGCGCAATGCAGGGATGGAGGAATCACCATATGGGATCAAAATTGCTGGGAGAAACATCAACAATTTGAGATATGCAGATGATACCACCCTAATGGCAGAAAGTGAAGAAGACCTAAAGAAGCTCCTGATTAGGTTGAAAGAAGAGAGTGCAAAAGCTGGCCTGAGACTCAATATCAAGAAAACCAAGATAATGGCAACAGGCGCTATAAGTCCCTGGAAAATAGATGGGGAAGAAGTAGAAGCAGTAACAGATTTTACTTTCTTAGGATCCAAGATCTCTGCAGATGGGGATTGCAGCCATGAAATAAAAAGGCGACTGATTCTTGGGAGACAAGCTATGAAAAGCCTGGGGAACATAGTGAAAAGCAGAGATATCTCACTGCAAACAAAGGTCCGCATAGTCAAAGCAATGGTATTCCCGGTGGTAATGTATGGATGTGAGAGCTGGACCATTAGAAAGGCTGAGCGAAGAAAAATAGATGCCTTTGAGATGTGGTGCTGGAGGAGAGTTTTGAGAGTCCCCTGGACAGCGAGGAGAACAAATAGGTCAATATTAGAAGAGATTAGCCCTGAGTGCTCCTTAGAAGGACAAATAACAAAGATGAAGTTGAAGTATTTTGGACATCAAATGAGAAGAGAGGATTCACTTGAGAAGGCCTTGATGCTGGGGAAGGTGGAGGGCAGAAGAAGAAGGGGACGGCCAAAGATGAGATGGCTAGATGGTATTGTAGACACAATGGGCACGGGGCTGTGTGGACTAAGGAGGATGGTGGAGGACAGAGGTGCCTGGAGAGAGATGGTCCATAGGGTCGCAAAGAGTCGGAATCGACTGTGCGACTGAACAACAACAACAGCCACTGTGGGCTCCGAAATGTAGGTCTGGGCAATCTGTGGCCCTCCAGATATATGCTGAGCTCCACTTCCCGCTACTGTAGTAAATGCTGCCGATGTGGAACCTTGATGCAGTAGTTGTTGGTCCACATCTGTATTCCTGAAGGTCACGAGACTGCAGTAGAAAATTCTGGAGAGGTACTGATCTAATTGGAAATGGGGTTTCTCTTGACAGTGTAATTGTGGGGCATTCATTTATTTATTTTTATTTTATTACTAAAACAGTCCTAAGTTTGTCTTGTAGGTGTTTAGCATAAAATTTACTTATTACATGTAACAAGCTTATTGGTCTGTAGTTGAAAATTGAGATTCCACCAGTGGCTGTAAAATCCTGTCCACCTTGCTTTTGTTACAGACAATTAACTCCTGGTGTAAACAAGAAGTTGTTGCCTGGGCTGAAGCAACAGTGGGTGGGAGGATCCAGCAATATTCCCTGATGAATTAGTTCACGGGTTCCCAACCTTTTCAATCCGTAGCCCAGGCCACACTCTCTCAGTCAGCTTTGAGGGCCGGACAGCCGTTTTGACCTGCCTGCATGATGGGGGTGGCCATTCTGTCCCAACAGCTTCAAAGGGGTGGCCATTTTGTTTCTTGAATGCATTTGGAGGGGGCAAATGAAATGGTGCCACTGGCGAGATCCGGCCCACAGACCTTAGGTTGGGAACCCCTGAATTATTTGTAATATTATTATTATTGTTGTTGTTGTTATTTGGTTTATTTATAACCCAGCCTTTGGCGCGAACACCACCCAGAGCGTTCAGGTGGGATTTGGGCAAAGCCCCTGTTTCAAAGTTTCTAGCTGTTCCTCAATTTTATCAAGGCGCCTGACGATTGCCAGAAGAGATTCAGCCGAAATAAGACAGATATCGCTCAGTTGTTGTATAATAGTGTTGGCCCAAGGCTGTTTTTCAGGTTCCCCTGTAGTATGGGTTGAGCACTTCCCTGAAAATTTAATTTTAATTTAATTTTCGCACTTACATGCTGCCCACTCAGGGGAACCCAACTCAGGGCTGCTTACATAATAAATAAATAATATACAATATACGCAATATACACAGTAACTACATAATATTGCAGTATACAAAAAGCTTCCTTCCCCAGTAAATGATGAAAGGGAGAGCGTTGTAGGTTGGGTGGGAGGGGTCATTGTTAGGGGCTTTTTTTAGCTGTATGGGCGTGTTTTGCTTCCGGGAGCGACGAGGGCAGCGGAGGCCGGATGAATCGCAGTAAACCCATTCGTGTGGATTCACAGGGTGCTTGGGCTTCTAGAAATAGAAATCCAAGAACATCTGGAGTGCCAAGGTTCGCCATCACGGGATTAGATGCTTTTGTAGTTTCTTTGAAAGATAGTTGCATTATCTCTCACTGTATTCAGTGGGGTATGTTGATTGTTAAGCAGGAGAGCTCAACCTTTTAAAGCTGGGGGCCAGTTCATGCTCCTTTAGATAGCTTCGGGGGCTTGGTGGCCATTTTGCCCTTCCTCCACCACATGGCACTTCCTGGTCTAGTGGAGGCGGCATGAAATGGTGATGGCCACATGAAATGGAGCCACGGGCCGCATCCGGCCCCCAGGCCGCAGGTTGATAATCTCTGTTTTAGAGGGTTTTTCACAGTCACTCCATTGGGGATGTAGTCTTGTTGTTTGCATTTGTTGAGGAAGATGATGTCTGTTTGTGCCTATGCAAGTTTCTTCATGAGGTTGATGGATTTCCACTCCATTAGGCTAAATAAAGTGCCCTCCATAGTTGATTTTTTTTAATAGTAGCTGTGTTTATTTATTTTCTGATTTATTTATTTTCTGATTTATATTGCCGCCCAACTCCGAAGACTCTGTGCGGCTCACAGAAAATAAAACCAATCACATTTTAAAACCCATTAAAAAACACATTAAAACTGTGTTAACCTTTGTTTCAGGCATATCAGAAAACAAAAATACTGCAGTACTTTAAAGAATAACTGCTCTGTTTATAATGTGAGCTTTCATGGAGCAAGTCCACTTCATCAGACATAGCTGATGATTTTAGAACTGTCCCAGTCATCTATAAACAGTTGACAGGCATTATGGCCTTTCTTGCCCTCCTTCTGCCACATGGACAAAAGTTCTCAACCTTTTAAAGCCGGGGGCCGGGTCACGCTCCCTCAGACAGCTTCGAGGGGCAGACAACCATTTTGCCCTTTCTCCACCACATGGCACTTCCTGGTGTGGTGGAGGCAGGGGAGTCACGTGAAATGGTGCTGTAGGCCGCATCCAGCTCACAGGCCGCAGGTTGGGAATCCCTGATGTTAGCTTCCTTGCATCCAAATCCCCTTTTTTCTGAAAGTGTTCGATTATCACCTTGTAGATCTGTTTCTGTCTTCAGTTCATTCTCATCTGTGTTTGTTCTTCCCAGCAGGTAACTGGAGAGAGGCAAATATATGTCCCGAATGTGGGAAGGATTTCACACATGATTTAGAGTTTGATGAACATGAGAGATCCCGTGGAGGAGAAGAAGAAGAAGATGAAAATTGTATCCAAGAGAAGCCCTCTGAATGCACGCTGTGTGTTAAACGTCTTGCAATGAAGATGGAATTACAGAAGAACTTTCTAAGTGAAGTGCCTGGGAAACATTTAGATCATAACCTGTATTTTGTGAGCCATGAAAATGTCTACACAGGGGAGAAACCCTTCAAATGCCAGGAGTGTGGAAAGTCTTTTGCTTGGAAATCGAGCCTGCTCAATCATCAGCGGGTCCACACAGGAGAGAAACCATACAAGTGCCAGGAGTGTGGGAAATGCTTTGCTCGCAGCTCGCAACTTGTGAGTCATAACATAGTCCACTCCGGAGAGAAACCGTACAAATGCCAAGAGTGTGGGAAATGTTTTGCTCGGAGCTCACAGCTTGTGAGTCATAAGAGAGTCCACACAGGAGAGAAAATGTATGAGTGCCAGGAGTGTGGGAAATGTTTTGCCGATGGTTCGATGCTTATCAATCATACCAGAGTCCACACAGGAGAGAAACCATACACATGCCAGGAGTGTGGGAAGTCTTTTGCATGGAAATCCAGCCTGCTCATTCATCAGCGAGTCCACACAGGAGAGAAACCGTATAAATGCCAGGAGTGTGGCAAAGGTTTTGCCCACAGTTCAATGCTTGTCAATCATAAGAGAGTGCACACAGGGGAGAAACCATACAAATGTCAAGAGTGTGGGAAGTGTTTTGCTCAGAATTCACACCTTATAAGCCATCAGATAGTGCACACGAAAATGAAACAATACCAATGTCAGGAGTGTGGGAAATATTTCGCTCACAATTCAAACCTTGTGAAGCATAAGAGTGTCCACACAGGAGAGAAGCCATTCATATGTCAGGAGTGTGGGAAATGTTTTGCTCAGAGCTCACAGCTTTTGAGCCACAATACGGTACACACAGGAGATAAACCATACAAATGCCAAGAGTGTGGGAAATACTTTGGTCAGAGATCACACCTTGTAGGACATCAAGTCGTGCATACAGGAGAAAAACCGCACAAATGCCGGGAGTGTGGGAAATGTTTTGCCCACAGTTCATGTCTTGCAAAACATAACCGAGTCCACACAGGAGAGAAGCCGTTCAAATGCCAGGAGTGTGGGAAATGTTTTGTTCAGCGATCACACCTTGCTAGTCATAAAAAAGTCCACACAGACGAGAAACCATACAAATGCGAGGAGTGTGGGAGATGTTTTGCTCGGAATCCAGATCTCATAAGTCATCACCGAGTCCACACAGGAGAGAAACCGTACAAGTGTCCGGTTTGTGGAAGATGTTTTGCTCAGAGATCGCATCTTATGGCCCATCGAGTAGTGCACACGGAAGAGAAACCGCACAAATGCCAGGTGTGTGGGGTACGTTTTTCTTGGCATTCACAGCTTGTGAGTCATCGGAAAGTCCACGCAGGAGAAGAACCCTGCAAATACCCACAGTGGGAAATGCTGTGCTCAGAGTTTGGAACGCATGAGTCGTCAAAAACTGCACAAATGCCTGGAATGTGGGACATGATTTGCTCTGAAATCACAACTTCTGAGCCATCAAGTAATGCAGACAGTGGAGAAACTGTACAAATGCCAGGAATGTCGGAAATGTTTGATTCAGAGGTCAAAACATTTGATGCATAAGAGAGTCCACACAGTAAAGAAACCACATCAGATCCTTGTAACATGGCAAATGTTTTGTTTTATGGCCCATATTCCATATATCCTGAGTAACCAGAGAGTTACCAGGGGAGAGGAAGTGTACAAATGCGAGAAGTGTGTTTTCTTTACCATTGAGCCTGAAAATGATTGGAAAAGGTGCTCTATGGCATTTTCTGGTAATGCGCCAAAGAGGTAATGACTAATTGTAGGGATTGGAAAGAATGCCTTCTTTGGAGATGCCAGTATGGGTTGTTTCTCTGCCCGAGAAGAAGATGCTGGACAAAGTATCTGTACTTGGGCATTAGCATGTTCACTCCTTTTCAACACCAAATTACAATGCGCCACTTGAGACCCCCTCAGAAAGCATCTTGGATTAAAAGCCCCAGTCATTCTGCAATGGAGAATATGACAAGTGTGATTGCACCAAGTGTTTCCTTTCTCATCTACTTGTCATCTAGAGGGAGAAAACTTTTGGGGGCAGAAAAATGCCCAGCAAACATATTTCCTCCCCTACCCTGTTGACGCACCAGTCTGCCCCTGCTGGTTTAGAACAATGGGAATAAATACATTTTGTGTCAAGGTTTTATTGATCCGCAATGCTGAGAAGCTCAAGAAATATATTCCGATTGTCAGAAGATCGGCCCCATTCTGGGAAAAGAGTGGATTTCTCAGCAGATTGATAAATTATAAGATGAACGCATTGTACTTTAACCTCTCAGTCAGTTAGAGTTACACTTTGGGGGCGGGGGCATAGAATTACTACTGAATAGCAATAATTGCCATCCGCTTTGTATACTGTACTTTGACATGTCTGTATTCTTTGATGGATTTATTAGATCTTCAGAGAACTCAGCCAACAAGAGCAGTTAGCGAATAATTACTGGAATGCCAGAAATGTGATGCTGAAATGTTTTAACAGTTGAGCAGAAGAAGAAATGGGGAGCCAGAATCCTCTTCATGAGTTACGCCTACATGGAGTGCAATGATGCAAATTGTCGTCGTGAATCATCCCTAGTTAACTATGTGCCATTTTTATCTCTTCTTATGCATCAGTTCCCACCAAGGGTTGCACCGTAAGGGATGCAATCATGAATGTTTTAATTAGTAGCAGTTCGCTGATTCGCCCGGAGGTATCTCAACACTTCGATTCTGGCTGATTTGTTCTGGTGGGCATAATTAGTAGGAAACTGTTAGCATAGATAGGGACAGTTTAGTTGAAAAATTAGTTTTTCGAAAGAACAGAATAGCAGTAGTATTATATTGCTACTTTAGGAAATAACAGTCTAGTTTACCTTGGTGTTGATGATGAAACCTGGATCTCAACCTACGGCCTATGGGCCGGACACGGCCTGTGGCACCATTTCATGTGGCCTACATCACCGCATGTGGAAGTGTTTATGACACCCATAAATGCACCCGTGTCTGTCGTAAACACTCTTATGCCAGCCATGGACGTGTTTTATGGTGGCATTTACTGTGGGGGAACCACCAGTGTGGCCTACTCAGCTTTCTGGCCCATTGCTTTAAAAGATTGAGAACCCTTGATTTAGAAGGTGCTTGGAGTGGCTCCTTTCTGATTTAATATTAAAATTCACTTTAGTTTTGTTTTAGGAAAATAGCCTTTGCTCCTGGGATAGATACAAGTGGATCCTGTCTGTCTTCGTGCAGGTAAAGGAGCTTATATTTCGGTGCTGGGAGGTGAAACATGCATGACATTTGCCTGGACATTTTACTGGTATACAGATGGCATGGGTTGACCTATACAGTGATACCTCATACAACGTCCAAAGGGTTCCACAAGTTTGGACTTTATACGGATTTGGACTTTGTATGAGGCATGCAAAATCCTAGCCGCAATGCCTCATACAACGTCCAAATCCTTGCTGCGATGCCTCATACAACATCATTTCCATAGAGATTCATTGTACTGTAACAGCACAGACTTCAGGGCAAAGTCAAGGAAACTGACAGAACTTTTAAAAATCATTATCTAAAGGCTAAATACATTACAAAAACATGTCAAACAACCCTGATTGTAGGGAACAAACCATACAACAAGTTTTTAACTTTTGAAAACTTTATGAAGTGCAGGTTTAAAAGTTAACATGTCCCATCATGCAGCACAGTCTTAATCTGCAGCCATGCGGCCGATCATCCATTTTGTGCAAGCTACTGTAAACAATTACTGGATGGAAGCAAGGACAAAATGGATGCCAACATGTCCCATCATGCAGCACAGTGTTAATCATCCAAACAGCAGCAAACATCAAACAATTGCCCACCCCCAATGCCTCATACAAAGTCTCAGTGACTTTGTATGAGGCAACTTTTTTCAAGGAATTAGGCAATGTATGAATTCGATATTGTATGAAGTGGACTTTGTATGAGGTATTACTGTACTGTCATTGGTGCTGAAGTTCTCTTTTTCAGTACTAACTGATTGTGCATTGTTTTTAATTCTGCTTTCCTTTCCTTTTCCTGTCACAATGGCTATATGAGTGAAATGTGTTTTGGCCGAAAACTGAGCTTTCGAAAGCCTCTTCACATATGCCTGGAATGTGTGCCATTTCAGTTTTAAGTCTTTATATTTCCGCTCCTTATGTTTCCTCAATTATCATATAATATAAAGTCCGTATGAATTGGTTAAAGACTCATGTATATGGTGTGTGTGTGTGTGTTTGACCTTTACTATTACCTCCTCCTCCTTCCTTACCATCTGAGGCTGCAACGGTTGGGCCTCTTCACTCTTGAACGACGACATCTAAGAGGTGACCTGATTGAAGTTTACAAAATCATGCACGGTGTGGACAAAGTGGATAAGGAAAAACTGTTTTCCCTATCGCATAACACTAGAACTAGGGGACACTCCATGAAACTTTTGGGTACTAGTTCTCAAACAAATAAGAGAAAGTATTTTTTCACCCAGAGGATCACTGGTCTATGGAACTCCCTGCCAGAAGAAGTGGTGACAGCTGTCAGTCTTGACAGCTTCAAGAAAGGATTAGACAAGTTCATGGAGGACAAGAGTATCAATGGCTATAATTATGGATACTTAAGGACAACCTCCGGGTTGGAGAGATAGGCAGGATATCTCTCAATGCCATTTCCAGGGAATCCTAAGCAGGTGAAGGCATCTCCTTGGGAATACCCTGAAGGAAATGGTGAGCCACTGTGTGAGACAGAAAGCTGGACTGGATGGGCTGTGACCTGTTCTAGCAAGGCTGTTCTTATGTAACCCAATGGTCTTCCAGGGTTGTCAGTCTTAGTCTCTACTGAAGTGTTGGTGGTCCACCAGGTTCTTCTGGGGGACTTCAGTACTCATGTGGAGGCAGCAGTTGCCTGGGTGGCCATGGAGTGTGTAGAAGAGACCATTATATCAATGGGTGTATCCCAACATGTTAATGGTCCCACACGTCATGACACATACTCCACCAGGCCAGGGAGACCAATTTCAGGGTGAAGCATATGATAGCAGTAACACTGGCATGGTCAGATTATTTCCAGCTAAAATTTGACTTGGAGGTAGCAACCTCCTCCCCATGAGGAGGCTGGACTGAAATTATTTTATTTATTTATTATTTATTTATATTCATATTTAAATAGCCGCCCAACTCACAAAGACTGTCTTACCTGTCCAGCCTCATCATGGGAAGACTATTGGATTCACAAGATGCCTTGAGAGAGTTTCCAAATGATTGAGCTGCATAGCAACAAGTCGGATTATTATCATGTACAGTAGTTAATGTTCTGACTGATCCCGATTGGCTTAGTCGGGTTCAACATGATGTACCCCATTTGTGAGCATTTTTAGATCAAGGCTTGAAACCAGCCAACGGGACTTTGACTCCTTCTTTGATAAAGAAAAGGTGGCCGTTACTCGAAAGCCAATGATATCTAGTTTTAGGGTTTGGTGCGCATCTCCATTTATAGTCAAAGAGCCAGTGCTAGCTGCATCTGCAGACATTTCCGTGGACATGTGGCAGGCATGACTAGACACCAGGGTGCACCGAACACTGTTTACCTTCCCACCAAAGTGATATCTATTTACCTACTCAACCCAAAGTAATCTGATTGTCTACTATGATGTTTTTTTACCCCTTGTAATTGATATTGTAATGATTGATTTTGACATTTTGTTTTTGGGGTTCTATGTGGTAATGTTGTTTTTTGACTATTTATTTGATATCTGATAGTGTGTGTATTATTATATCATTGTAACTTATATGTATATTAATCCTGTTGTAACCGCTCTGAGTCGGCCTTTGGCTTGAGTAGAGCGGGGTATAAATCCAATAATAAATAAATCTCTGACGCACACAAATGAATGCATCTACTTGCAATTTCTTGGGTTGGCAGGAGCTAAGACAGAGACAGAAGCTCACTCTGTCATGCAGCACTCAGGTCTCGAACTGCTGACCTGCCGACCTTCCAGTCATCAAGTTCAGCATCTTAACCACTAAGCCACTGCAGTCTCTCCTCCTTCAGTAGGTGTTCCCAAATGGTCTGGCTCCGAATGGAGGGCTGTTTCTGCTCCATGGATGCTTTGTTGTGGAGTTCCACAGGATCTCACTCAAAGTTCAGTTCCATCGATATGCTGATGAGGGGACACAGAAAGAGCCTCCTCAAAGAGTGTGGTATTTTTGAACCAAAATCGGGTGTACCATGGTAACAGTCCAAGAACACCTGGAGTGCCAAGGATCACCATCACTGGCCTAGCCATTGATGGTGAACCTTGGCACTCCAGCTGCTCTTGGACTTCAATTCCCAGAAGCCCTGATCAGCAGGCATGTTGATTTGGGCTTCTGGTAATTGAAGTCCAAGAACAGCTGGAGTGCCAAGGTTGGCCACCTGGGGCTGATCAGGGATTCTGGGAATTGAAGTTCCAGAACACCTGGAGTGCCAAGGTTCGCCATCACCATCCTAGGCCCTCCTGCCAACACACTCATTCCTCATGGGAGGGAAATGGGCAATGGTCACCAGTGGGTCCTCCTTGCTATCTTTATTCGTGTCAGATGCGCCACCAACATATAACATACAAAGCTAAAATTAACATATCTAAAAACAAAATAGAATTTAAAAGGGCTAGATGACATCTGCCCAATATCCGGCCACATCAACAGCATTTCCTCTTGCTAATATAAGGTCCTCCTCTGTGTACATTGTGGGGCGTCGCGTACATTATGTCACATGGGTGATAGTTTGCTCTTCTCCGCACTCACACAGGCTACCATCTACAGGGGAAACCCCACTTTCTCAGATTACCACTTGATCTTCCTACCCCGACAAGCAGGCTGTTTAAAGCTTTCCACCCAGGCCACGGTTGTTCTTGGCCCGGCGGTAGAGAGTCATGTGGTTCTGGCCAGTTATCTGGTACATGCCTTCCATAGTTCCCAGACGGTCTGTGGCGGCTGGCTGTTCAGAGGGAAGATTTCTCTTGTACCTCCATTGACCATTGAGTCTTCTTCAATAGTCTTAAGCATTGCACAACCACACAAGAAAATTGGAAATAAGGTGCAAATTAGACCAGGTGGGTGATCTTGGAGTCACCTTTGACATCTGTTCATCTCACCTCAGCAACCCACATGCCTATCTCTCCTGCTGGCCAAAGCCATTGTTTAACTTGAAGCTCGGCTCTTGGTCAACGTTGAAGGTGATTTCCTTTAAGATAGGAATGTATAAGTAGTAACTAATAGGGAATTATTTCTGTTTGCATCTGATTATGACATTAATATTGGATTTTATGTCTTCTCATTCCAAGGAACAGTTAAATGGAAAATTATAGCTAAAGGACAGCTCTGATAATTAAACCAATGCAGGTATGTGGAGGAAAAACACTGGGATCATGACCCCCCCCCCCCTCCCACCGCTGCCTGGAGTGGCCCCTTCCCTTGGGGAAGGAAGCAGGAGATACTGCCAAGAGCACCGAGTTGACATTCCTAGAAGGGAAGGAGGCCGGAAGAGAGTGCTGTGCATGGAGCTGACATGACATGAAACATGACATAAAACAGGAGATGACATGACGTCACAAACTTGAAGCCGACTAATCTGACAGTCCGCCATGTTAGTTGGCCCAAAACATTGCCTTATGGTCCTTTGATTGTGTGGAGTCGTTGCAATCCCCCTCTCCCCTGGCTCCAGAAGGGACCCCTTTTGTCCCCCCAACCCTCACGGACCCACAGGACCTGGGAGAGGGGATCGAATCCATTCCCCCCCCCCCATATTAAAAGGGAAAACCCGATTGGAGTTTCCCCTTTAATATCAGTGGGTGGGAGGTTGCGATCCCCCTCTCCGCTGGCTCCCCTGGGTCCAGAAGGACAAAAGGGGTCTGTCCCCCCAACCCTTCCAGAGCCAGGGGAGCTGGCAGAGTGGGGACCCCCCCCCCCGCAGGATACCCCGTTATTTCTTCTCTTTAAAAATGGAGTGTTTGAGAGGGGGGTGGAATCGATCCCCTCTCCCTGGTCCCCTGGGTATGGGAGGTTGGGGGGGGCAAAAGGGGTCTGTCTCCCCAACCCTCCTGAACCCAGGGGACCCAGCGGAGAGGGGGAATCCCCCCGACACCCGCCCCCATATTAAAGAGAAAAAAGCAAGCAAACTGTTTCTCCTCTTTAACAATGGAGTGTTGGGGGGGGGTGATGGAGTCGTACCTCTCTCCCTGGTACCCAGGGTTGGGGGGGGGGACAAAAGGGGTCTGTCCCCCCCCAACCCTTCTGGTTGGTTTCTTCTCTTTAAAAACAGAGTGTTTGGGAGGGGGGTGGAATCGATCACCACTCCCTGGGTCCAGAAGGGTTGTGGGGGGGACAGACCCCTTTTGTCCCCCCCCCCACCCACCCCCAACCCAGGGGACCCAACCAACACAAAAAGCCATCTGCTAATGTTTTGGTCCACCTAACATGGCGGTAGGCCACGCCCACTGGCTTCAAAAAACTTACAGCATGAAGCCTGTAGTGCCATCATCTCCTGGTTTTTTTTTAATACCTCCATGGTGCTGTGAGCGCCGGAACAACAACAGGAAACGGTCCTTTTCCGAAAGGCGTCCCCTTCCGGTCCGTCCCTTTATTCCCTCCCTCGGGGGAAACGTGGGGCTTGGAAGATCCTGGAAGGAGGGTGAGTTTGCTCCAGCGAGGGGTGGGGAAAATATTATTATTATTTTTTTTTGGGGGGGGGCAGGAGAGGCCTCTGGAGGATGATGGCCTTAAGCCCCGTGGCTGCCCGCAGGAGGAGACCCGTAGCGCCTCCCTCGCAGACACGCGTCATGCCCGGGAACGTTTGAATGTGCCAAAGCGGGAAAGGGCGGGGCTCTATCGCTGAGCTTCCAATGGGCAAAAGGACAGGAAACCACACACACACACACACACATACATATATATATATCACACGTATATATGGCTAAGTGCCTAAGACGCTGACTGGGAGGCGGAAGATCAGCAGTTCGATTCCTGAGTACTGCAGGATGGAATGAGCTCTCGTCTTCGTCCCGGCTCCTGCCAACCTAGCAGTTCGAAAGCAAGAAATTGCAAGTAGATAAATAGGGACCACTTCGGTGGGAAGGTAACAGCGTTCCATGCGCTCTCCGGTGTCTAGTCATGCCTGCCACATGACCACGGAAACGTCTGCAGCAGCAGACAGCGCTGGCTCTTCGGCTTTGAAACAGAGATGAGCACTGCACCCTAGAGTCGGATACGACTGGCTTTCGAGCAAGGGAAACCTTTACCTTATTATATATCACACACACACACATATATGGGTGGCCCCATAGAAAGACCTTTGCTCTTGACTCCAGGGAAAAGGAAGAACCCACCCCCACCCCAATTCTGGGCAAGACCCCAATGGGTTTGAGCCAGTAGCGGACTAATGATAATTTTTGTGTCAGAAATTATTCTGGGTTTTCAAAGGGTTTTGTTTGCTGGAGGAACTCCACTCAGCCCGAGTGACTCAGGGGACGCCCGAATGAGGTTCCTTTCACGTCCTCAAGAGCTGCTCCCACCAAAGTGGTCCCTATTTATCCACTTGCAGTTTCTTGCTTTCGAACTGCTAGGTTGGCAGGAGCTGGGACAGAGGACGGGCGCTCAAACCGTCACGCAGTACCTGGGTCTCGAAGTGCTGATTTGCCAGCCTTCCAGCTGACAAGGCGAGCTTCTTGGCCACTGAGCCACTACAGCCACCTCAGTAGTGAACTGAGTGTATGTACACTGTGTGTATGTGCGTGTGAGTGTGTGTGAGTGAGAGAATTATGGTGTTAACTAACCCCTTGTAGAGCTGTCTCAGGTTCTCAGCTCCAAACTGGGACAGTTCTGCAGAGACGCTCCGACCCGTGTAACTGGTGAAAACAGGGAAGGGTGTTAAGAGAAAAATGAATGGAATTGAATATAAAGCAAAGCATATGGGGGAAAAATAAGAGTATAAGACAAGACTTGGTGGGATCAGGGCAGACAGGAGGGGCTCAGTGGTGGTCCCATCAGTGAGAGAGGTACATCTGATTGGGGCCAGTAAGAGAGCCGTCTCCGTGTCTGCCCCAGCCCTGTGGAACCTCCTTCCACATGAGGGGCGCCTCCAGATGGAACTGCTCCCCTTTAGGAAGATGCTGAAGACATGATTGTTTCAGCATGGGTGGGGCATGAGTACCCCCACCTCTCAGGCCCGCTGGCGTGTCTAGCCGGGGAGACGGACCTGTTCTGTCTTGAATCTCAGTTTTAATTGTGGGTGGTGAGGGTTGTTTTTCTGAATGTTTACATAGGTTTTATGTGTTTTAATGTGGATTTTAGCTGGGTTTTTTAGCTGTGAATGTTTTTTAATTGTTTTATATTGTATTCTATTTTTATTTTTGTTTTCCCTTTTTCCTCTTTCCTCTGTTGTTGTTAGCCACCCTGAGTGGTGTTTCCCACCAGGAGGGTGGGATATAAATTACATTAATAATAATAATAATAATAATAATAATAATAATAATAATAATAATAATAATAATAATAATAATAATAATAATAATAATAATAATAATAATAATTGTGTCGCACTTTCACCTAGCTTTCATCATCTTAACATGGGGGAATCTTGGCTTTGCAGAGCTCCAGCTGTGGGTTCTGTGATGGCCTCCTTTCCCAGCCAGGAGGAGAGGAGATTACCTTGGAGGCATCCTTGGGCAGAGAAAATGATGACAGATAGACCCATCGCGGGCCAAAGGGCAGGAAGGGACCCCGATGTAATCAGGACAGGAACCCTTGGCACACACTGGGAAAGGACGGGGTCAAAGAACTCGGCTGAGATGATGTTAAGATACTCAGAGATGCAGCACCAACGCTTCCAGAAATTCTCCAACTGGGAGGCAGACAGTCCTCGCCAGATTTGCACTCGACTCCACCAGCTTTGCCGCCAGTGGCTCCAACCGGAGCAACACACCAAGGCTGAGATGCTGGACCTGGTGATCCTGGAGCAGTTCCTGCTCCTCCTCCCACTGGAGATGTCTAACTGGGTGAGGAAATGCGGAGCAGAAACCACTTCCCAGGCAGTGGACCTGGTTGAAGCTTTCCTGGCTCTGAGTCAGGCGAAGGACGGAAAGCAGGAAGAGCCAAAGGTGAGAGCAATTATTATTAAGGGCTAGAATGGTGGTTTCAAAGTTTGGAAGTGGGCTGCTCCAGTCTGTAAAGTTTGTAACTGTTCTGTTGGAAATTTACTCATTCCGTCCCACATAGGTCTTGAAAATAAGATACAGTGGTACCTCGAGATACGAAATCAGTCCATTCCTCAGGGTTCTTCAAATGGCAAAAAAAAATGTACTGTATCTCAAAATGCCGTTTCCCATAGGAATGCATTGAAAACCAAATAATCCATTCCGGAGGTCAGACAAAAGTGTGTGTGTGTGTGTGTGTGTGTGTGTGTGTGTGTGTGTGTGTGTGTGTGTGTGTGTGTGTGTGTGTGTGTGTGTGTGTGTGTGTGTGTGTGTGTGTGTGTGTGTGTGTGTGTATTCTTCTGTTCAATACTCTTCATAAAATGCACTTTGGAATAATTTACCACGTTTTAACCACTTCATAAAAAGATTTGAACAGATAAAACACTTTTCTTTCTGACCTCTGGAAGAGATTGCATTGGTTTCAATGCATTTTCAGTATGTCAGACAGCTGTCTCTAGTGGCCAGCTCTAGTAATGCGCCATACTCATCCCCGTCAATCAGCTGTTAGTTCCCCCACCACTGAAAGTGTTGAAAATGCAGGATTTAAGTTGCCAAAACAGCAAAAAACAATGAAAAATCCAAAAAATTGAGTGAATATGCTCTGAACGCTCTCCTGCCACCATGTGAAATGGCAAAGGCTACCCGAGCTGCCAAAAAAATGAGGTCAGAAGAAAAGACATTTTCGGTGCGTTTCAGCAACTTAAAAGTGGTGTTTTGGGCACTTCCGGTGATGGTGGGAAGTTACAGCTGATTGTCAGGGATGGGTCTGGCTGTAAATGAAGGTGTAATTTTCTTGGGGTTTCCTTTTGTATCTTGAGTTTTCATTAGTCAAGGTGTTTATAACGAGGTTTTACTGTAACGTGGATTGTATGCCCCATGTTTTGAAAACAAATCACAATCCATGAAACATGAAAGATTTTCTGCTTTAAAAACAAGGTATGTCCTTCCTGTATACTTAGTTTTTAAAGGAAAGAGCAGGTTTACTTCAGTCACGGGCACAGTACTCGGTTCTGCACATTTTCTGGTGTAGTGGCAGGATGTGATCTTTCCTGGAGATGAGTCAGAAAGCAGGAAGAGTCAAAGGTGATCTTCTGCTTTAAAACAAGGTACAGTAAAACCCTGCCTTACATATGCCCTAAGTTACATAAAATTCGACTTACATAATGATTTTGTGCTAAAACCATATCCCAATTTACAAAAATGTCCCGATTTACATAAATTTATGTAATACGATTTCCTATGGGTTTGTTTCGAGTTACATAAAAAATTCATTTCCCTATGGGTTTGCTTCGATTTACATAAAATTTCATTTTTCCTATGAGTTTGCTTCGAGTTACATAAAAAACTGATTTAAGCAAAAGACTGTGGAATGGACTTTTTATGTAAGTAGGTGTTTTACTGTACTGTATGTCCTACCTGTGTACCTAGTTTTCTAATGTTCCTTGTCCAGTGAGCTCCTTCCTCCACCTTCTAATTTGGTTTTGCTCTTGTATATTCTCGAGAATGTTCTGGGAATTGAAGTCTAAGAGCACCCAGAGAGCCATGTTTGCTGATGCCTGTTCTAACGAATGATTGGCCAAATGGTGGAGAATTTTTTTTTAAAGGGGGGGGACCGTTTGTGGTGAAAAGAAGCCTGGCTGTAGTGATAAATGAAGTACGGGGAAAATCCTTTATATGCCTTTAATATCCAATTCACTTTTCAACAGTAGCTCATGAATCCAAAAACAATATATTTAATTTATTTATTTTTAAATTTCTAAGATGCCCACTCAGGCAAGCCTGACTCAGGGCGGCTTACAACAGATTAAAATAAATAAAAAACAGATTAAAACCCCAAATCACACACACACACACGCACCTACCCAGCTTCCTATCCCCAACCATTCATGAAATAATAAAAAGGGTACAATTAATACAGAGGGAGGGACACTCTAGATTTAGCTTAAAATGAGCCAACAGGCAGGGGCCGTACTTCCATTAAGGCCCCACACCTGCCCCGCCAGCCAGGTTTTCAAACCTTTCTTGAAAGGCAGCAGTTCACTATAGATCAGTAACTCATAGAAGTATCTAAAAACAATATTCTCGAAACCTTTCCAGTAATAGGTTTTTCAATAGGAACAGAATCTTCATCAGGAGACATTCATAATACTTCTAGAGGGCGACAAAAAATAGAATTTGTTGAGCATTATAGCAAAGTCTGTGCTACAAACCACATCTATAAATACAATATATACAAAATATACCAAGTCTCTGTCAGTATTTAAATAAACCGACAGCTACCCTCTACCTGCGTCCAACGGCCTCTTAATAACCTTCTTTGTGCCTAACAACGTTAGCTGACTGAACGTGGTACATCACCAATATACCTTTAGGTGTTGGAAACCCATGTGTTGATAGTTAAATCATTGTCAAGTGTTTACTCACTCCTAAGAAAATACAGAAGGGATTAGGGTCCATAGCTCTGAATGTATGTCTCCCAGCCTCATCCATTCTGATCTTTCCCTCTGTCTTCTTTTTCCTGTCGTCTCATGGAGCCTCAGATGAGAAATCTCCCTGTAGAAGTTCTGTCTGAATTCCCTGTGGTGGAGAAATCTCAGTTCGACCCCAAGCTGAGTTTTCCGCGAGGAGAGACCAGTCAAGGTAATGAGGAAGGAGCTAAATTCACGGGTAAGGATTAATGTTTGCCTGAAAGCAAAGCAGAGTTTGTGTATCTTTTCTTCTCTTGACTCTTTTGGCCTGGGCAATATGGTATTTTTATGATGCTTGAATTAAATAAAATGTAACAGGGGGACCCAGTAGCTTGAACTGTTTTAGGGTAAACTGAATGGGATCACCCAAAACTCCAAATGTGACAACATACCACTTTGGGATCCAGCACATTTATTGAGATGTGAAACCTTTTCTGTTCAAAGTTCTGATTTGTAGGATCATTTTTAGGATTCTAAGCTTATTCTGAGAGGAGCTTATGGGACTGGGTTGTCTTCCACTTCTTCTCTCCCGCAGAGGCTGGAAGGATACCAGCAGATAAGGAGAGGAGATTCCCTTGGAGGCATCCTTGGGCAGAGAATACGATGACAGACAAACACCAACGCTTCCGGGAATTCTCCTACCAGGAAGCAGACAGCCCTCGCCAGGTTTCCACTCGACTCCACCAGCTTTGCTGCCAGTGGCTCCAGCCGGAGTGCCACACCAAGGCTCGGATGCTGGACCTGGTGATCTTGGAGCAGTTCCTGACCCTCCTGCCGCTGGAGATGTCGAATTGGGTGAGAGAATGCGGAGCGGAAACCACTTCCCGGGCAGTGGACCTGGCCGAAGGCTTCCTAGCTCTGAGTCGGGCGAGGGACGGAAAGCAGGAAGAGCCAAAGGTGAGAACAATTCATACCCAGGTGCTAGGATGGTGGTTTCAGAGTTTGGAAGTGAGTCTGTAAGTTAGTGGCTGTTCTTCTGGAAATCTACTTCACCCGTCTCACATAGTTTTTGAAAGTAAGATACAGTACAGTGGTTGGTCTGCAGCGTGTTTTGAAACAAATCACAATTCTTGAAACCTGGGAGATCCTCTTCTGCTTTAGAAAATAGCTGGCCTTGAGTGAGGAAGACGTTAAGAGCCTGACTAAAGTGTTGCCAAAGAAACGCTCTGATTGGTTAATTCAAATGGAGGAATTGTTATGTGTTAAAAATGTTTTGCTTGGTCAAGTCCAATGTTTTGGAGGAGTGGAGGAATTGTTATGCGTTAAAAACATCTTGATTGGTTAATTCAAATGAGATGGGTTATATAGAGTACCCAAAAGAGGGGTCTTTTTTAGCCTTCTCCGTGGAGGGAGTAACAGAGTAGGCCTTTGAAGAAAGGACTAATGTCTATGAGTTGTTTAAGGTTTTACAAACATGAATAGAAGGATAGAAGGGATTATTGATTGATTGCATTTCTATACCGTCCATCTTGGGGTTATCCTACTAGGGGTGGTGAACAAGCAGAAAACCAATAACCACATAAATCTGGATAAACCTGCCTTGTGGAAAAGCCAAAGGTGTAAAAAGGACCATTCTCTATCCAACCAGAGGTTGCTCAAGCTTAGCTTCCTGTTTCTCACAGAGCCTCCCTACAGGTCTCCAGGATGTTTCCAATGCAGGCAGGCCACCTTTAGCTCTTTCCCTCCTACTCTTGTGGGAATCAGCTGGGATTCGGAGTCCTCTCTCCCCGGAGGGAGCAGGGAGACAAAGGGACTGCTAGATCTTGGTCATCTCCATCTCCATCAGAAAGGCTGAGAAGGTCATCGATGAAAGATCAAAACCAGAAGATGAGGTCCAGCCTCTTCTCTTCGATTGTTTTGGATGTTGAAGGCTATTCTTGTGAAACGTTTGAGGGTGACCTCTCCCCACCTTTCTCCACTTAGTTTCCAGTGACCTTTCAAGAGGTGGCTGTGTACTTTACTCCAGAGGAGTGGGCACTGCTGGATTCTGACCAGAGATCCCTGTACAAGGAAGTTATGGCGGAGAACTTGGAAACCATATCCTCTCTCAGTAAGGCCCTCTCTTTTCTTGGTTGATGTCAATCTTTGCAATAATGACTAGTGATGATAGCGATGGTGGTAATGCTATTAGGTAAAAGTAAAGGTCGCCCTTGCTCAAATGTCTGTCATATCCAACTCTAGGGATCAGTGCTCATCTCTGTTTCAAAGCCGAAGAGCATGTGCTGTCTGCTTCTGCAGATGTTTTCGTGGTCATGCGGCAGGCATGACTATACACCGGAGCGCACGGAACGCTGTTTCCTTCCCACCAAAGTGGTCCCTATTTAGCTGCTTGCAATTTCTTGCTTTTGAACTTCTAGGTTGGCAGGAGCTGGGACAGAGACGGGAGCTCATTCCGACCTGCAATACTCTGGAATCGAACAGCTGACCTTCTGCCTCCCAGTCAGCATCTTAGCCACTTGAGCTACTGCAGTCCAGGTGATAGCTTATTGGATCACTTTTAAAATCTCCTATTGCACAAGCTTTCGTGATTCAGGATCACTTCGTCTGGCAATCCATTAAATACTTGCGGATAGGACAGGGAAATTATCCATGAAAGTCCCAAACAATCATGGCATGATGTTTTGCCAGGCTCCTTTTCTTAGAAATGTACCATGAAAAGAGCAGCAGGCTCTTTTCCTCATTCAACAAACACAGGAAACCAGGTACAGTATCTGCTACTAATTGCGCTGTCTCCCAATTGGCCTTTTTGAAACTATAGTTTCCTTTCTGGGCAAACAGAAGCAATGCAAACTCCAGGGCCCTCCATCAGGGAATCCTTCTTCTTCAGGTGCCGTATCCGTTCTGGATATTGGCTATCATCATGGTGATAGTCTTTGGAACAGTTCTTCCGAGGACATGCCACACCAGTCACTCCAGTTCTTCAGCCCAAAGTCCATCTACCTTCAGGGCCTCTTTCTTCCCAGGGATCTTTCCTTGCAGACCGAGTTGGCGTATTCTATACTTTATGTTGTTCCTTATGATATGGGCATGGTATTGGAGCTTTCTTTTCTTGATAGTCTTAAAGAGCTCTTGTTCTTTATCCATTCGGCACAATACTTCTATGATACACACCTGGTCAACCCATGCTGTCCTTAGCAGCCATCTGTAGATCCACATTTCAAAAGCTTTGATTCTCTTTTCAGATGCTTTAGTCCAAGCTTCAATTCCATATAGCAACACTGGGAATACGTAACATCTCACTATTCAGATCTCTGTAGCAAGAGTTAGATCTCTATTGCATAGCGAAGGTGGAGCTTGCCTTTTTTATTCGTATTTCAATCTCTGCCTCCCAATTTTCATTTAACATACTTGTCAAATGGACAATTTTATCCACTCTTTCAATTTCTTATGTTCCTGCCATTAGCTTGGCATGAGTTGGTGTTTGGCTTATAACCAGCTATTTCGTCTTCTTGGTGTTCAGATTCAAACCATATTCTGCACTTGAAGCTCTCATTCTAACTCTAACTTTTTGTGCTGGGGGCATGACCACGCCCCCAGAAGCGGGCATGTTTGCGCATGAGTGTCTGGAACCACTTTCACGGGTGGCGTGGACACGTTTGTACGTATGCAAATGCATCCGTGCCACTCCCAGAAGTTGTTCCGGATGTCCCCGTGCATGCGCAAATGCATTCGTGCCACTCCCAGAAGTGGTTCTGGTAGCGCATTCACATTGGCGGGCACGTTCCCCCATCCACTTCCAGAAGGGGTGAGGGTGTCGGGGGCCGGAAGAATTGGCATCAGGGGCCGGATAATTTGGTCACCCGTGCACTAACTCGATACAGCATCAACTTTGGGATGCAGTGCCTTTTATTGGGATGTGAAACCTTTTCTGTTCAAAGTTTTGATTTGCAGCCATCATTTTTAGGATTCTAAGCAGTGGCTCAAGTGTCTAAGACACTGACTGGGAGGCGGAAAGGTCAGTAGTTCAATTCCTGAGTACTGCAGGATGGAATGAGCTTCCGTCTTTGTCACAGCTCCTGCCAACGTAGCAGTTCGAAAGCAAGAAATTGCAAGTAGATAAATAGGGACCACTTCAGTGGGAAAGTCAACAGCATTCTGTGCGCTCCGGTATCTAGTCATGCCTGCCACGTGACCACAGAAACGTCTGCAGACAGCGCTGGCTCTTCGGCTTTGAAACAGAGATGAGCACTGATCCCTAGAGTTGGATACGACTGACTTTTGAGCAAGGAAAACCTTTACCTTTAGGCTTATTCTTAGAGGAGCTTATGGAACTGGGTTGTCTTCTACTTCTCTCCCACAGAGACCAAAAAGATTCCAGCAGATAAAGAGAGGAGATTTCTTTGGAGGGATCCTTGGGCAGACAATACGATGACAGACGAACCCATTGTGAGCGAAAGGGCAGGAAAGGACCCCCATGTGATCAGGAGAGGAGGTCTTGGCCTACTCTGGGGAAGGACGGGGCTAGAGGACTCAGCTAAGGAGATGCTCCAGTACTCAGGGACGCAGTGCCAACGCTTCCGGGAATTCTCCTACCAGGAAGCAGATGGTCCTCGGCAGGTTTGCACTCGACTCCACCAGCTTTGCCGCCAGTGGCTCAAGCCAGAACGACACACCAAGTCTCAGATGCTGGACCTGGTGATCCTGGAGAAGTTTCTGACCCTCCTCCCACTAGAGATGTCAAGCTGGGTGAGGGAATGCGGACCAGAAACCACTTCCCAGGCAGTGGACTTGGCTGAAAGTTTCCTGGCTCTGAGCCAGGCAGGAGACAAACATCTGGAAGAGCCAAAGGTGAGAGCAATTCATACCCAGGGCTAGGATGGTGGTTTCAGAGTTTGGAAGTAAGCTGCTCAAGTCTGTAACGTTAGTGACTCATCTGGTGGAAATTTACTCCAAACATCTGACATAGTTATTGAAAGCAAGATACTGTGCTTTGCGTGCTTTGAAAGAAATCACAATTCTTGAGACATGGGAGATCCTCTTTGCTTTAAAACATGGTGTGCCCTCCCTCTCTACCTAGTTGTCTAAGGAAAGAGTAGGTTTACTTCTGTCTTGGGGAGAGCAACCTAGTCAGCACTGTGGCTGGTATAGTAGCATAATGCAATATTTCTCTGTGGGTTCAGGGAACTATCAACCTTCAACATTTCCCCTTTCAAAAGCATCAGGAAAATAAGCAAGGAGGTCCTACCAACAGCATTCCATGTGTTGCGCCTGGTTTTCTTGATAAAATCCAAAATGTGAGGTACCATATTTCTCATGTCCCAGCCTCTACCATTAATATTTCCCCCTCTATCATCTTTTCCCTGTCATCTTTGTCCTTCTCATGGATCCTCAGATGAGAAATCTCCCTGTCGAAGCTCAGCCTGATTTCCCCACGATGGAGAAACTTCAGTTCAATCCAATGCTGAATCACCAGCGAGGAGGAGAGACCAGTCAAGGCAATGAGGAAGGTGCTGAATGCACAGGTAAGGACTAATGTTAGTACTTTTTCACCCCCCAGAGGATCACTGGTCTATGGAACTCCCTGCCAGAAGAAGTGGTGACAGCTGTCAGTCTTGACAGCTTTAAGAAAAGATTAGACAAGTTCATGGAGGACAAGGGTATCAATGGCTATAATTGTGGATACCTAAGGACAACCTCCGGGTTGGAGAGATAGGCAGGATATCTCTCAATGCCATTTCCAGGGAATCCTAAGCAGGTGAAGGCATCTGCTTGGGAATAATACCATGAAGCAAATAGTGAGCCACTGTGTGAGACAGAATGCTGGACTGGATCATGGGCTCCTGTGGCCTCTTCCAGCAAGGCTGTTCTTATGCTCTTATGTTCTTATAACTGGTCTGCCTTCCACTTCTTCTTTCCCACAGAGGCTGAAACAATGCCAGCAACAAATAGTCCATCCTGTCTTCCTTGTGATGGAGCAGAACCATATCAGGTACTGTATGATGGAGGGGTTTAAAAAGAATTATTGGGTAATTCTCTCCATGCTTATTTCAGTGTTTTTGGTTATTGAATTAACCTGGCCATTCCTTTTTCATGAAGAGCTCGACAGTTTCTCATTTGCATAGTAGGCTGATGTGGCATGGTCTGTAAGGCCTGTAATGTGTGAATCCTGTTTGTGTGTCAGGAAAAAGGGCTGACCTTGTGTGAGGAAGAGGTTAAGAGCGTGACTAAAGTGTTGCCAAAGAAGCACTCTGATTGGTTAATTCAAATGTTAGGGTGGGTGGGTGAAGGAATTGTTATGTGTTAAAAAGGTTTTGATTGGTTAATTCAAATGAGATGGGTTTTAGAGTACCAAAAAGAGGGGTCTCTTTTAAGTCCTCTCCATGCAGAGTAGGCCTTTGGAGAAAGGACTAATATCTATGAGTTGTTTAAGGCCTTACAAAAATAAATAGAAAGATAAAAGGATTGATTGATTGATTGAATTTCTATACTGCCCACCTGGGTGTTAACCCACTCTGGGTGGTGAACAAGCAGAAAACCAATAACAGCAATACCCCCACAACAAATTAAAACCCACCACCAACAAATATCTCACAAACTATACTAAAATACAGTAATTCCACGGATAACGAATGCATCGGATAACGCTAAAATCGGATAGCGAAGTGGAATTTAGAAGAAATAAATTGCACCGGATAACGTTATTTTAGCTTTATCTGATGCATCTGTTGCCTTGCGCAGAGACACCTGCCGGCCCGCCCAGAAGGGAACTGGCCAGGTGCGTGGCCTGTTCCCTTGCATGCATTGGATAAAGCTAATAATCGGATTACACTAAGATTTGTGGAACCAAGGTTTAGCGTTATCCGTTACTGTAATTGGTATCTGGGGGCATCAGGACTGAACCCTAACTGGCTAATTTATCAATAAGGGAACAATGCCCTGAAATGCCTTCTTGAAGAAGAGCATTTTTAATTGTTTTTAAAAAGATAGCCAATGATGCGGATCCACTGGTCGTGTATTCCAGAGTGTTTTCTCATTCTGGATAGATTTGCATGGTTTTCTTGTGGAAAAGCCAAAGGTGTAAAAAGGACCATTCTCTATCCAACCAGAGGTTGCTCAAGCCTAGCCTCCTGTTTCTCCCTAGAGGCCTCCACAATGTTTCCAAATGTAGGCAGGTCACTCTTAGCTCTTTCCCTCCTACTTTAGTGGGAATCAGCTGGGATTTGGGGGTCTCTCACCCCAGAGGGAGACAAGGGGACCCCTAGAACTTGGTCATCCTGATCTCCATCAGAAAGGCTGAGAAAGGCCATCCACGAAAGATCGAAACCAGAAGATGAGGCCCAGCCACTTCTCTTCAATTGTTTTTGATGTTGAAGGTTATTCAAAATATTCGAGGGTGACCTCTCCCCCCCCCCCCTTTCTCCACTTAGTTTCCAGTGACTTTTGAGGATGTGGCCATATACTTTACTCAGGAGGAGTGGGCACTGCTGGGTCCTGACCAGAGAGCCCTGCACAAGAAAGTCACGGCGGAGAACTTGGAAACTGTAATCTCTCTCAGTAAGGCCCTCTCTTTTCTTGGTTAATGCCAGGCTCTGCAACAATGACCAGTAATGATAATGATGGTAGTAATGCTTTTATGTAAAGGTCACCCTTGCTTGAAAGTCAGTCGTATCCAACTCTAGGGTTCAGTCCTCACTTCTGTTTTTAGCCAAAGAGCCAGCACTGTGTGCGTCTGGAGATGTTTCCGGGGACATGTGGCAGGTATGCATGGAATGCTATTTACTTGAGCTCTGGCATGTCTTCCCGAGGGCCGACATTGGGCACAACTTAATTGGTTTTTCAGTGCATTCCTATGGGAAACCGCGTTTCGCATTACAAATTTTTCATTATAGGAAATGTCCCATGGAACTATTAAATTCATAATGTGAGGTACAGTACCACTGTATTATCATCTGCAAAACTTAGATGGTTTATCTCAGGGGTTCTCAACCTAACCTACGGCTCGTGGGCTGGGTCTGGCCTGCAGTGCCATTTCATGTGGCCTGCCACCCTCATTCCTGCTGCTTCCACCAGAAGCAGCGGAAACAACCGCGTCTCCATTTATGGCTGCCATAAACACATTTACAACTTCCGCGAGCGCATTTTATGGCAGCGTTTATGGCGGAAGGAACCACCATTCCGGCCCCCTCAGCTGTCTGAGGGAGCATGACCTGGCATGAAAAGGTTGAGAACCCCTGGTGTTGATTGTATTATATTAGTCAAAGAATTTGGGGCTACTTGGACAGAGGAGAAACCATCTGTGAATGTGGAGAAATTAAATCAATGCAACATTTATGGGCCAACTCATGCAAAAACAAAGATCTAAGAAACCACAGAGGTAACACTACTTTGTTTTGGGCTACAGTTGGCGCACCTAGTGGGTAAACCAAATTATATCCCCAATTCCCTGATGAAAAGAATACATAGGAGAGCTGTTGAGTGATGAAAGAGGTGAACAGCCTGTCATAAATGGCAATACTGGACCACCAATACTGGAGAGTGAGGTTGTAAGAGCTTTGCAAAGATTTCACTTTTTTATTTGTACCCCGCTTTATTCGGCCCAAAGGCGACTCAAAGCGGCTAACATTAGATCATGACGTCTGCACAGCAGACGACAGCCAATAAGCGAACATGAAACATATGATTCAGATATACAAAAGAATACAATGAGCATAATTAAAAAATTACAACAGGAAAAGTACATTTTAAAATCAATACACGATACATACAACAAGCCCAGAAGGGCACAAGGCGAAAGTCCTCAATTGTGACTGCAATGAAGTCGCA
Organism: Bradypodion pumilum; assembly: GCA_035047305.1. Classification (NCBI taxonomy): domain Eukaryota; kingdom Metazoa; phylum Chordata; class Lepidosauria; order Squamata; family Chamaeleonidae; genus Bradypodion; species Bradypodion pumilum. The sequence goes on from JAWDJD010000002.1 coordinate 477,002,585, forward strand.
AGTGGCCCCAATCCCCGGAGCAATGTTAGGGCTCCAGGGAGGGCGAGAGTCCTCCCATGCGTTGGCGTCAGAAGCAGCTTTTCACCCCTCCAGCCAGGCATGGCTCGGAGGGGGTGGCGGCGGGTGGCGCTGGTGGTCCCAATCCCCAGAGCGATGTTGGGGCTCTGAGGAGGACGATCCAAAGATGGGAAAGCAAGAGAGCCAGATTACATCCCAGTAGAAATTTTGAAATTTCTGTCTGAAGTTAACATCAAAGATTTTTTAACATTGTTTATGACACAGGGATCCTTTCAAGCGATTGGGTGCTATCATCTTTTATTATTATATTTATATTTATATACCGCTTTTCATGTCCGAGGACAACTCAAAGCGGTTTCCAACATAATATAATACAAATACAAAGCATATAAAAATACAATAAAAATAAGTAAATACAATAAAAATGTACAATATGGTTTGTATTATGAAAAAAAATTGTAGTATGAAGTACTATTTTCCTAGATTTCCTTTCGTAATGCAAACATTACATTGACCGAAGCATTCGTAATGTGAATGTAGTACTAATTGCCAGAAGTGCTCAAAAAGAGTTCAAAAACTGTGCAAGCTCGACGCAGAAAGTAGGAAAGTTGGTCTAATGCTGAATGGCATGAAAACCCTCAACTAGTGTGCATGTGCGTGGCAGAGATCAGGCAATGAGAGAAGCTCTCTTACATATCCCCAACCCCTTGTCAGCCACAGTCACAGGCTTTGTGGAGGTGCCCGTGGCTGCCGAACCGCACCAGCATTGGGCGGGGGGGCTGATACCAGTTTATAAGACGCTCTTTGTTTTTTGGCCCTATTTAAATGTAAAAAGTAAAGCGAGAGCAGTAGATTTTCCTACAGATTGGAGAGCAGAAATGTTAGACCTCCGCATGTTTTGTACAATAACCCCTCCAAATAATGAAACTGTACTTGCAGCTGTCTCTTCCATATCTCCAGCACTGTGAATACTCCAACTCTAGCACTTGTCATATATATATATATGGTGAACCTTGGCACTCTAGATGTTCTTGAACTTCAATTCCCAGAAGCCCAAGTCAGTACTCCTGCTGATCAGGGCTACTGGGAATTGAAGTTCAAGAACATCTGGAGTGCCAAGGTTCACCATCACTGCCTTAGGTGACACAGAGGGTCTCCTTAGTTGTTTAAAGGATGATTGGTAAATTACAATACAGTATAATGAACTAAAATCTATCGATAACCTACAGTAATATACTTGAGTCACTAGATTAGCACTCCTCAGTGTCTTCAGAAGTTAGATGACTCCTCAAGGGAAGACCTGTTAAGGCAACCTTGAATTGTATTTCAAATGTTTGCAGCTGATTTTGGATACCGCACAAAAGCAGGTGGTTTCAAAATTCATCTGTGTGGCCAGCTGGGGAAAATTCATATCTATTTTTAAAAATACTGTAGTGCAATTCTGTGTTCTTCAGGATCAGTGTCTTGCACTTGTGATTCAGGTTCACTAGAACCATGTATAGTGATTTTAATCCATTCCACAGAGCTGATCGCTATGCGGTTTTCGTCGTTGCACAATCGTTCCTATGGGAAAATCCATATAACGATTGTCCCTATGGGAAAACAACCGTACAATGATGTTTGGCGCTAAGCGGTTATTCCCATTTAAAAAATCGTTGTACAGATTTCCCCATAGAAACAATCGCTATGCGGAACGGCTTTTCCTCCTCCAAGCCTCATCGCTATGCGATTTCATCGCTGTATGGGGCGATCGCTATACGGGGTTCTACTGTATTGGTTATTGTTAATTTTTTTTCCTTCGCTTGTTCTTTTTAGCTGGCAACAAGAAGAAGAGAAAGGCATGTGTGAAATGTGGTGATTTATTTACACACAACTGTGACCTTCCACTACAGCAGCAAACTCATGTAGAAGAAGAAAGTCTGAGTGCAAAGAGGCCCTACGAAGGGACCATGTGTGAGAAATGTTGTGCCTCGCAGACGGTATTTAGACCTCAGAAGAGATTTTGCATTTCAGAGAAATATGCCACAAGGGAAGTATCTGGGAAATCTGTTGGTTGCAATTTCCAGCTTCCAAGCCAGCACACAACTCATACAGCAGGGACCCCATACAAACATTGTGAGAGACATTCGAGAAAGAATTCAAACCTCTGGATCCGACAGACAGACAGTTCACAAGATAAACCATACCAGGGCCAGGAACATTTTGTTCGTAAAACAGAGCTCACAAGGAACCAGACAACGCACATGGAAGATAAACTATACCGTTGCCAGGAGTGTGGGAAACGTTTTGCTCAGATTTCACATCTTCTGAGTCACCAGAGTGTCCACACAGAAAAAACATACAGTTGCCAGGAGTGTGGGAAATTCTTTGCTTGGGATTCAGATCTTCTGAGACACCAGAAATTCCACACAGGAGAAAAACCATACATGTGCCAGGAGTGTGGGAAATCTTTTGCAAAGAAATCATGTCTTTGGGTCCACCAGAGAGTCCACACAGGAGAAAAACCGTACAGATGCCATGAGTGTGGGAAATGTTTTGCTTGGAATTCACACCTTGTGACTCATCAGAGTGTCCACACAGGAGAGAAACCATACAAATGCCAGGAGTGTGGGAGATGTTTTGCTCGGAAATCAACCCTTCAGAACCATCAGAAAGTCCATTCAGGAGAGAAACTATATAAATATATTTCATCTGATTCATCTCAGTTCCCCGGTGGCGTCCCCTTTCAACCCAGAGCATTCTCTGGCACAAAAAAAACTTCCATCTGATTCATCTATGCTATGTGGGGAGATTCTAGAGTTGAGGTGCCCAAACTTTTTGGGCCGAAGGTCGGATCACAGTTCCTCAGACACTTCAAGTTCCGGACTGTTTTCTCATTGGTACATTGGTCGCCCAGCCTCACGTCCGCGGCCGCCACCACCATTTTCTGAATAGAATACAATTTATGTGTGTCGCTACCAATCATAAAAGGTGATGCCAGATTATTTTTTTAGTGGTACATCCCCTCCGCCCACCCATGCTCATCGCCAATCACCCTTCACTGCCTCCTCCTCCTCCTGTAGTCTAAAAAACATTTAAACATCATGCAAATTTTAGATTTGGATGAGTGAGAAGAACAGCACCTGTTCTAAAAGGGTGGGGGCAGGAATAAGATATGACTGAAATGGAATATTCAGGTGTAAAGAAGTTATAGACTCATTTAAAGTTGTTCCATGTTAGTATTTTAGTGTAAAATATATGTAGATCATAAGAACATAAGAACAGCCTTGCTGGAACAGGCCACAGCCCATCCAGTCCAGCATTCTGTCTCACACAGTGGCTCACCATTTCCTTCAGGGTATTCCCAAGGAGATGCCTTCACCTGCTTAGGATTCCCTGGAAATGGCATTGAGAGATATCCTGCCTATCTCTCCAACCCGGAGGTTGTCCTTAGGTAGCCATAATTATAGCCATTGATACACTTGTCCTCCATGAACTTGTCTAATCCTTTCTTAAAGCTGTCAAGACTGACAGCTGTCACCACTTCTTCTGGCAGGGAGTTCCATAGACCAGTAATCCTCTGGGTGAAAAAGTACTTTCTCTTATTTGTTTGAGAACTAGTACCCAAAAGTTTCATGGAGTGTCCCCTAGTTCTAGTGTTGTGCGATAGGGAAAACAGTTTTCCCTTATCTATTTTGTCCACACCGTGCATGATTTTATAAACTTCAATCAGGTCACCTCTTAGACGCCGTCGTTCAAGAGTGAAAAGGCCCAACCGTTGCAGCCTCAGATGGTAAGGAAGGTGTTCCAGTCCCCTAATCATTCTGGTTGCCCTCCTCTGTACTTTCTCCAACTCCATAATATCCTTCTGGAGGTATGGCGACCAGAACTGTACACAGTATTCCAGATGGGGCCTCACCATAGATTTATAAAGAGGCAAAATGACACTTGCTGACTTATTTTCTAAACCCTTCCTAATGATCCCTAGCATTGAGTTTGCTTTTTTCACTGCTGAGGCACACTGGGTTGACACCTTCATTGAGTTGTCCACCAGGACACCAAGGTCCCTTTCCTGGTTTGTCGCAGAGAGTTCAGACCCCATCAGTTTATAAATGTAATTGGGGTTCTTTGCCCCAACATGCATCACTCTGCACTTACTAATGTTGAAACTCATTTGCCACTGTTTTGCCCACTCCCCCAGTGTCGAGAGATCCCTCTGGAGCTCCTCACAATCTCTCACAGATTTCACTACCCTGTATAATTTAGTGTCGTCAGCAAATTTGGCTACCTTGCTTTTTACTCCTACCTCTAGATCATTTATGAAGAAGTTGAAAAGCAGGGGTCCCAGTACTGAACCTTGGGGGACCCCACTCTTTACTTCCCTCCACTTGGAGAAGTGTCCATTTAGTGCTACCCTCTGTTTCCTGTCCCTTAGCCAGTTGCTGATCCAGGACAAGACCTGTCCCTTTATTCCATGACTGGTAAGTTTATTCAAGAGCCTTTGGTGTGGGACCTTGTCAAAAGCCTTCTGAAAGTCCAGATAAACAATGTCAACTGGATCCCCCTTATCCACATGCTTGTTGACACTCTCAAAAAATTCCAACAGATTAGTGAGGCATGATTTGCCCTTGCAAAAGCCATGTTGGCTCTCCTTTAGCAGTGCCTTCTCTTCTATGTGCCTATTAATTCTATCTTTTAGGATGGTTTCCATCACTTTACCTGGGACACATGTCAAACTGACAGGCTGGTAATTTCCTGGATCACCCCTGGATCCTTTTTTGAAAATTGGTGTTACATTTGCTACCTTCCAGTCATCAGGCACAAAGCCTGATTTGAGGGAAATATTATATATTTTGGCTAGGATATCAGCAATTTCATCTTTAAGTTCCCTGAGAACTCGTGGATGGATGCCATCTGGTCCTGGGGATTTGTTAGTGTTTAGCTTAACAAGACATGCAAGGACCTCCTCCCTGGTTATTTCTATATTGCTTAATTCTTCGGTTTCCCTCCCTACGAAGATAGGCTCTGTTTTGGGCATGTGGTCTCTGTCTTCTTCAGTGAATACTGAAGCAAAGAATTCATTGAGTCTCTCTGCAATCTCTGTTTCCTCTTTAATAACCCCTTGCCTTCCATTGTCATCTAATGGTCCAATGGCCTTCCTAGTTGGGTTCTTACTTCTAATGTACTTAAAGAAGTCTTTGTTATTCCTCTGAGTATTTTTAGCTATACGCTCCTCAAAGACTTGCTTTGCTTTCCTGATTGTTGCCTTGCATTTGTTCTGCCAGAATTTATGTTTCTGCCTGCTGTCCTCATTCGGACAAGCCTTCCATCTTCTAAATGAGCTTTTCTTGCTCTTGATCACTTCCCGAACAGCTCCTGTAAGCCACATCGGAGTCCTCTTGGACCTGGCAGTGCCCTTAAGATCATGTTCTCTTAAACTACAATTCTGTGACATTGGGGCTGATTTATGGAGCGTGCAAGTGGATCTTGGCCTGACAACCCTGCGGACAACCCTGGTGTAAATATATCACTATATATGGCTTATTGTTTTAACACGTGCCTCCTAAAATATTCCTGTTTCCTCTTACAGAAAGTTGGGTGGTCCATTTCAGGTATACTGTATATTAGGTCTTTCTAAACTCTGTATATTTCCAGGAAAGGTGGGTGAATGCTTATATATTTTTATTGAATTCTCCAAGGGGTGCTATATTAGATCTAAGACATCACACATTTGGACTAGAAGAGATCTTACCCACCCCCTCCCCAATCCTGTATAGTCTTACTTGTCTGGTGAGAAACTCCCATCATCCCTAACCATTAATTATGATGCTCAAAGGGCATGGTGGGACTTCTAGCTAGAAACATCTGGGGGATACACGGCTATTGGGGCAGGCATTTATGCGCAGAATTCAGATCTTGTGAATAATCACAGAGTCCACACAGGAGGGAAACCGTGCCAATGTCCAGAGTGTGGGAAATGTTTTGCTCAGAATTCACGACTTGTGGTCCATCAAATAGTGCACACATGAGATAAACTATACAAATGCTAGAAGCATTTCCCACATTCTGGACAAGCGGATAGTCCCCATTGAGGAGGAAACCATGTGAATGACAGGAACATAGACACTCTTTTGTGATGTTCCTCTCAGGAAACCATGAACACAATGATGTGCCTTCAGTTGTTAGTTTAAAGAAGAGGTAGTTAAATGCAATGCCTTATTTTGTGCTAAGGTGCCAGACCTAGAAAGAGTAGTTTTTTGTTGTCTAAAACTTAATAGGAAATGGCCATATGGCGGGAGATGATAGCGGAATTAGGAGGAAGGTCTGATTTGTATCACGAAAGGATCGTTTAGTTCAGGTATGCCCAAACTATGGCCCATGGGCAGGATACAGTCCCTGAAGCCATTCCATCAGGCCCGCAATGCCTTTGCCAAACCAGGAAGTGAATATGGATGCTTCTGCGCATGTACATACACGTCCGTATTCACTTCCTAGTTCGGTGGGGATGTGCTCGTGCATGTGCAGAAGCATCTGCGCTGAACCAGGAAGTGAATATGGATGCTTCCATGCATGTGCAGAAGGGTCCGTGCTGAAGGGACCTCTCCAACAGCAACCTGAATCAAAGCTCTGGTCATCATCCCACCCTAGAGACTTTCTGTAAGGCAACCTCTGGACTCTGACCGTGAACCAAGATGGGGGAATATGAAGTGAGTGACTGAACTACGTCCTTCCTTTCACTTTCTTATGCCTGTGACTTGGAGGGATGGACGATGCAAGTGGATCCCCTTAGGTTTGTGATGGAGAACCTTGGCACTCCAGATATTCCTGGACTTCAATTCCCAGAAGCCCAAGCACCTGTAAATCCACACAAATGGGTTTACTGCGATTCACCCGGCCCGCACCGCCCTCGCCGCTTCCGGAAGCGGAAGTAAAACACGCCCGTCTGGCTTTCTAGCCCATCTCTATCACCGCCTCCTCCTAAAAAGTTGAAAGCTAACTAACACCCATGCTATTTTTTAAAATGTTATTTATATATTTGCCCTGGAGAGCCAGTTTCTTCTGATGTCTGTAAGAATCGGGGCCGCTAGGACGGCCGTTGGGTCCCGGAGGAGACTGATCAAGTAACGATATGAGGCAATATGGAGCGAGATCAGATCAGTGGTTTATTGAGGGAAAAGCATCATCATATATAGATCAGAAGGCAATGCAGGAAAGAATCGTCATCTGACAGAAAATCACATCACCCATTTACTCGGGTTAATGGGGAATCTCTCTCGGGGAAGTTAATTAACTCGGGCAAACACTGACAGGGGAAAACCATTGTTCGAGGCTTACGCCAGAGTAAATATGGCTTCTATTTGCACCAAAGATTGGGCTGATCTGTGAGTCAGTAATTGCTTAATGGGTAACGGAGGTTAGCGATCTGCTCTCTCAGCAGAACCGCCGGTCAGGTCAGGTGTGGGTGAATAAACCCTTATGATTTATACTATTAATTCGCTCCCCCAATTTCCGTACTGGCAAGGGCCAGTGACCAGGAACCTCCTTCGCCGGTGTAACCTCTGCCAGAGGCTAGTTATGCCAATTGGGCATGCGGAATCCGCAGATGTCTATGTTAGCTTAACAGATTTTGCCTAATTTGTTGTGGTTAATTGCAGCTAATTCATGTGGTGATGGGGGGCACATCTCTGTTACCCATTTAAATTGTTATCTACTCTTCCCCCCCCCCCCTGCCATTTTCAACCTTACACCAGCCATTGCAGACCCCACCACAAATGGCAGAAGGGTCACTGTGGGTGTGGTGTGGGGTTTCACTATACTGTATGCCTTTTTTGTGTGGGGTGGGTGTTGGGTTTGTAAAACCTAGGAGCTTCCCCTCCCCCTACAAGGAAAATCTTCTAACAGGAGTTCCCAAACTTTTCATGCTGTGAGCCGGCCACATGGTTGAGCGGGCCGGTCACATGGTTCCTCCCACCATAAAGCATGTCCGCAGCTGTTGTAAATGCGGGTGCATTTACGACAATGCTTATGCATGCATGGGTATGTTTTCCTTCCACTTCTGGGTAGCGGCACAGGCCAGATGATATGGTGCCATGTAGTTTGGCCACCCCTGTTCTAACATAATATGGGCGAAACACTGGATTCCTGCTCTCCGATAATTGCAGCATTTCATCGTCTCTCATTTCAGCAGCCAAGGGATCCAGCGAAACCTTCCCATCCTCTAACCAAAGAGTGTTGCGGAGGGAGAGATAAGAGGCAGCTTTAAGTTGCTGAGGGCAATAATTAGTGGAGGTTCTAACGAACTGGGCACTCTCCATGGCAGCTCCAGGGGGTCCTGGATGATACGGATTATCTGGACCCATTTCTGTAGGAATCGGGGCCGCAGAGGGCCGTAGGTCCCGGAGGAGACTGATCAAGAAACGATACGAGGCAGCATGGAGGAGGATAAGATCAGTAGTTTATTGGGGAAAAGACATCACCTTTTATAGATCAGAAGGCAAGTTAGAAAAAACCATCACCCGACAGTAAATCACATCACCTATTTACTCAGGTTAATTGGGAATCTCTCTTGGGGAACATAATTAGTACGGGCAATCATTGACTGGGAAAACACCATTGTTTTGGGCTTAGGAGCTGGGTAAATATGGCCACTATTTGCGCCAGGGATTTACGCTAAGCTCGGAGATGAATGTTTGCCTAATTATGTTACAGGAGTTAACAATCTGCTTACTTGGCAGAGTCTTAGGTCAGGTCAAGGAATTGGGTGAATCAAACCCTATAATTTATCCACCCCCCTTAATTTGGGTGCTCGCAGAGCCCACGGGCCAGGGAGCCTTTCTCCCGAAGTGGCCTCTGCCGGGCCTTTCCGTGCCCATGGGGGCACGGGGAATCCACACATTTCAGTCAGGATTCAGGCCCGGTTAGGGTACCGAGACTGCATTGGTCGTGCTCTTGGATGATCTCTGGCGGGAGCGGGACAGGGGTAATCCCTCTGTTCTCGCTCTTCTTGACCTCTCAGCGGCTTTCGATACCGTCAACCGTGGTTATCCTTCTGGGCCGGCTCCGAGGATTGGGGCCCAGGGCACTGTGTTGTCCTGGCTTTCCTCATTTCTGAGGGACTGGTCCCAGTGAGTGTCTTTAGAGAACGAGTTGTCCAGTCCTAGGTCGCTCTCATGTGGGGTACCTCAAGGCTCGGTACTCTCGCCTCTACTGTTTAACATCTACATGAAACCGCTGGGTGAGATCATTCGTTCCCACGGGGTGAGGTATCATCAGTACGCAGATGATACCCAACTGTACATCATGGCCCATGGGGACCCGAGTGATGCAGTCAAAGTCCTAACCAGGTGTCTGGAGGCTGTTCGGGTCTCGATAGGGTACAACGGGCTTCAGCTGAACTCTGGCAAGACTGAGTGGCTGTGGGTTCGGGGGCCCAAGTTATCCCAGGAGCTACCATCTTCAGACAGATCCAGTGCACAATTTGGGGGTCCTCCTGGACACGCGGCTGCTGCTCGATGAGCAGGTGGCAACTGTGGCTAGGAGGGCCTTTGCATAGCTTTGTGTTATTTACCAGTTGTGCACACTTCTGGACCGGGACTCTTTGCTCACGGTCACTCACGCTCTGGTCACCTCCAGATTGGATTGTTGTAATGCGCTCTACATGGGGCTGCCCTTGATGACCATTTGGATGGCTGCAACTGGTCCAGAATGCAGCTCTGCCCAGGTGGTAATGGGGTGCGGGCGTTATGCCCATGCCTCTCCGCTGCTTCGGGAGCTGCACTGGCTGCCAGTGTGCCTCCGGGTGCAATTCAAGGTGCTGTTTTGACCTTTAAAGCCCTACATGGTAGTGGGCCAGGTTACCTTAGAGACCGCATCGCCCTAAGGACGTCTGTCCGTCCAACCAGAGCGGACCGGAGGGACTCACTGGTGGTCCGTCACATCAGTGAAAGAAGCACATCTCACTGGGACCATGAAGAGAGCCTTCTCCGTGTCCGCCCCAGCACTGTGGAACCTCCTGCCATCCGAGCTGCGCCTCTTTGGTGTCTTGCAATGAAGTCAATAAAAGGAGCCGCAGTAGGGCTAAACATAACTTTATTGCATGGTGGTCAGGGTGAACATGTGGTAATGGCGGACAAACAGCTCTATTTATAGTACACTGTACATTTGAATATGCCGGTGTGATAGCTCATTGGCTACTGTCCGCGTGACGTCATTGGTCGTCATGCCCATCTTTCCAGGTGCGTTGTGGCGGGAAAGTTTCCCGCTCTTCAGGTATTCGGGAAATCTGTGCCATGTGAGCCGGATGCTCACTACTGCTACCTGTGGCCTTAGCTCGCATCCTTATACAGCCTGTTACAATGTGTTCCTGAATAGATACAATTGGACACATTGACTGGTTACATTCTGTTAAAGGGAGCATTGCATCATTACATTCAATACATAACAGCCTCCAATTGGAATTGCTCTTTTAGAAAAATGCTTAAAGACTTGGCTATGCTAGCGGGTATGGGGCACGTGTGGCTCCACTACTCAACCCCGCTGGCTGGTTTAGCTCATGTGGGGGATTCTTATTGTCCTGGTAATCCCAGCTCCTGCCAACCTAGCAGTTCGAAAGCAAGAAATTGCAAGTAGATAAATAGGGACCACTTCGGTGGGAAAGGTAACAGTGTTCCGTGCGCTCCGGTGTCTAGTCATGCCTGCCACATGACCACGGAAACGTCTGCAGAAGCAGACAGTGCCGGCTCTTAGGCTTAGAAGCAGAGATGAGCACTGCACCCTAGAATCGGATACGACTGGCTTTCGAGCAAGGGAAACCTTTACCTTTAATCCTATTTTAATGTGGGTGGAGGGAGCGTGAGGGTAGTTTTAAGTGACAAAATTGTTAGTTTTATGTGTTTTAACTTGGATTTTAGCTGGGTTTTTTGAGGTAATTGTTTTTAGCTGCCTGTTTTTACACTGGCCACTTAGGTAAAAGTAAAGGCTTCCCTTGCTCGAAAGCCAGTCGTATCCGACTCTAGGTTTCAGTGCTCATCTCTGTTTCAAAGCCGAAGAGCAAGCGTTGTCTGCTTCTGCAGACGTTTCCGTGGCCATGTGGCAGGCACCGGAGCACAGGGAATGCTGTTACCTTCCCACCGAAGTGGTCCCCTATTTATCTACTTGCAATTTCTTGCTTTCGAACTGCTATATACACATATTTACACACACACATACAGTACATATATATATATATATATATATTGGTCGTTTCTTAAGCAAAACACGTGGGAGGGGAGGGGGGCGAGGAGCCGCGAAGAGGGTTAAGGGCACCGAGCCAGTCAGAAGGGAAAGAAGCCGGAAGTGGGCGTGCCTCTGTGTGTGTGTGTGTCACACTCTATGTGTTCCCTTTCTGAAGGGAGGGTGAGTGTTTGTCCCATAGAGGGCTTTGGGGTATAGGGGTGGGAGGGGAGGGACACCCCCTAAACACACGCCCTGACTTACTTGCCCCATTGATTATTATTATTTTTTTGGGGGGAAAGGAGAGTAAGAAGGGAATCACAATGAGGGGTTGAGCCAGTTGTGGATGAAGATGTGGGGGACGGAATTTGAAATATAGGTATTATTTATTTGTTTTCATGTCAGAAATTATTCTGGGTGGAAAGGATTTTTATTTATTTATTTTTTGGCTGGAGGAACTCCACTCAGGGGATGCTCCTTTCATGTCCCCAAGATCCTTTTCCCAAAGAAGGGGGTCCCTCCTTTATCTACTTGTAAAATGTCTTGCTTTCGAACTGCTAGGTTGGCAGGAGCCGGGACAGGAACGGATGCTCAATCCGTCCTGCAGTACCTGGGCATCGAACTGCTGATTTACTGGCCTTCCAGCCAACAAGGCGAGCGTCTCAACCACTGAGCCACCGCAGTCCCATGTGGATGAAGATGTGCCACGGAGAGTTTGAAATATAGGTTTAACCCCTTATAGTACTTTCTCCTTAGTTAGGTTGCCCTTTCTTGCAAGCCAGTCGTATCCAACTCTAGGGTTCAGTGCTCATCTCTGTTTATAGCCAAAGAGCCAGCACTGTCTGCGTCTGCTGACATTTCCGTGGACATGTGGCAGGCATACCTCGACACCAGAGTGCACAGAACGCTGTTTACCTTCTCACCGAAGAGGTACCTATTTAGCTATCTGCAATTTCTTGCTTTCGAACTGCTAGGTTGGCAGGAGCTGGGACAGAAGCAGGAGCTCACTCTGTCATGCAGTACTTGGGACTCAAACTCCGACAATCCAGTCAGCGAGTGGACATGTGGCAGGCATACCTCGACACCGGAGTGCACAGAACGCTGTTTACCTTCTCACCGAAGAGGTACCTAGTGAGCTATCTGCAATTTCTTGCTTTCGAACTGCTAGGTTGGCAGGAGCTGAGACAGAAGCAGGAGCTCACTCTGTCATGCAGTACTTGGGACTCGAACTCCGACAATCCAGTCAGCGAGTTCAGTGACTTAACCACTTGAGCCACTGCAGTCCTCTTGTTAGTTAGGGAGCTCCAAACTGTTACGAATAGAGACCCTCAGACTCTAATCTACCTGACAGAAAACAGAGAATACTGTACACTGTTATGTGATAACCATAATTCAGTGCAAAACAAAGAATATCAAATATAATAAATAAGGTGTGCAGTTGTATTTCTCCTTAACATTCATCATCCTAACATAAGTTTTATGTTGATTATATCTTAAGGGATGTGGATTTTAAGCTCATGCATTAGGTGGCCAGGTATCTATATCAAGCCATTCAGTTAAGGAAAACTTTTAACTAAAGGATATGCCACCATTTTATTGTATTTTCTTATTGCTAACAATGCATGAAATCGTTTTTATGTGTAAAGGCTGGTCTAAGACCGTAACAATAAAGTATGTATCATCCTAACATGGAGGGGTCTTGGCTTTGTGATGGCCTCCTTTCCTCACCAGGAGGAGCGGAGATACCCTTGGAGGCATCCTTAGGCAGAGAAGATGATGACAGATGGACTCATCGTGGACCAAAGGGCAGGAAGAGACCCCCATGTGATCAGGAGAGGAAGTCTCGACCCACACTGGGAAAGGATGGGGCCAGAGGATTCGGCTGAAGAGATACTTGGGTACTCAGGAACACAGTGCCAACGCTTCCGGGAATTCTCCTACCGGGAGGCTGATGGTCCTCGGCAGGTTTGCACTCGACTCCACCAGCTTTGCCGCCAGTGGCTCCGGCCGGAGCAACACACCAAGGCTCAGATGCTGGACCTGGTGATCCTGGAGCAGTTCCTGACCCTCCTCCCGCTGGAGATGTCGAGCTGGGTGAGGGAATGCGGAGCGGAAACGACTTCCCAGGCTGTGGACCTAGCCGAAAGTTTCCTGGCTCTGAGCCAGGCAGGAGACAAACATCTAGAAGAGCCAAAGGTGAGAACAATGTATACCAAGAGGTGGGATTGTGGTTTCAGTGTTTGGAAGTGTGCAGCCCATGGCCCCTTCTGCTCCTGCCTGTAAAGTTTGTGGCTGTTTTGCTGGATTTTGCTCCACCCGTTCCACATGATCCATGAAAGTAAGATACTGTGGTTTGTGTGTACCATGTTTTGAAACCAAATCACAAAACATGAAACACCTAGAAGATCACCTTCTGCTTTAAAACAAAGTATGTCCTTCCTGTTTACTTAGTTTTCTAAGGCAAGAGTCAGCAAACGTGGCTCTTTTTTTGTACTTCAGTGACCAGAAGCCCAAGTTAGTGCACCTGTTGACCAGGGTTTCTGGGAAGTCCAAGAACACCTGGGGAGCCGAGATTGCTGACCCCTGTTCTTTTTTTTTAAAAAAACTTGATTTTTGTTTTTAAAAAATAAAATATAAACATCTTAACCTATAAATCCAAGGGTTCACCGTTGGAACTGGCTATAGGTTGCTATGCCTCGCCCTACTTGCCTGCACTCACCCTTCGTGCACACGGCCGATCTGGGTACGCAGGTCAACGAAGGATTGAAAAAACCGGCAGTGGGGCAACAGCCCCACAAACGCGAAGAAAGGGAAACAACTTCACTTCCCAACATTCCTTGCGCCGCGCCAGAGCCAATCAGGCTGAGAGGCTCTCGCACGGGGCAGCGTTCGGAAACGTGCCACAGCCAATCAAAATAAAACCATTTTAAAAAAACGCAGCACAAACAGAAAGCACCAACCCATTACTACAAGCCCCAGCGTCCTGCGCGCCATGAGCACGCAGAACGCTGAGGAAACCGGCGCCCAAAAAATTAAAAAGAAAAACAACTCACCGCGTCACAGCCAAGCACACACCAGCCGGCTTTCTATCCCTCCCTGAAGGACCCGACTGGAGTTTCCCCTTTAATATCAGTGGGTGGGGGTTGCGATCCCCCTCTCCGCTGGCTAACCTAGCGTTGGGAGGTTTGTGGGGACAAAAGGGGAATGTTTCCCAAACCCTTCTGGACTCAGGACACCAGGGAGAGGGGATCGATTCCCACCCCCCCACCCCTTAAAAACACTCCGTCTTTTCTACTCTTTAAAAACGGAGCTGTTTTAAGGAGGGGGGGAGTTAATCGATCCACTGTGCCTGGTGTACTGGGTCCAGAAGAGTTGGGGGGACATACCTCTTTTGTCCCCACAAACCTCCCAACCCCAGGGGAGCAAGCGGAGAGGGGGGTCGCAAGCCCCACCCACTGATATTAAAGGGGAAACCCCGATCTACTTTCACAACTACACACAAAAAAAGCACCATAAAACAATAAAGCCACCCTCCCCACCACCTAATCCACCCTTAATAACCCACAACAACCATGCCCCCCTCCCCACCACCTAGCCCACCCTTCCTAACCCCCAACGACCATGCCCCCTCCCCACCACCTAGCCCACCTTTCCTAACCCCCAACGACCATGCCCCCCTCCCCACCACCTAGCCCACCCTTCCAAACCCCCAATGACCACGTACCTTCCCCACCACCAAACAAATAATTTTTAAAAAATTACTAAAAACACTCAAACACAGCCAAAAATACACAAAAACAAAAACACCAAAAACAATACGAAGTAAACAAAGACACAATCAAAAACAAAACAAACAGACAAAAATACAAACTCCAAACCCCCCCCCACACACACACACACACACACAAAACAAAGAAAACAAGCAAACTTACCAGAACACGTGCTACCTACACCAGGACTGGAAAAGAAATGAATACAGAAAGACCCTACTTACCAGAAGAAGCTCCACCCAGAGGCCAGGAGAGAAACAAAAGTCAAAATACAATAACCCCTACCAGCACCACCTGCTGGCCACAATAGTAAAAACAATTCAAAAACACACAACAGCCCCAAACAAAACACAAACTCACAATTTTACACAAAAGGTCACACCAAAAAAAAACAAGTAAAAAAAATTGCACTAAACACACTGTCACACAAATCACAAATATATATATGTCAATAAAATACAATAGAAACTTTTAAAAAAACCTGTGCTGAGTTATTATATCATACTTTCTTCTTTTATTAATCCTCAAAAAAACCCAAAAAAGCAGATCACAGTTAATAACAGCCAAGCCAAACAAATTTAACATAAATAAACATTTAAAAAATTAAAATTACAGACTAAGCAATTAAAAAAAACAACAACAGAATTTAACCTTCCAACACAATGTAACACTATTGCAAAAAAAAAGGCTCATTTTTAATTAAAAAACACGGGGGGGGGGAGCCCGGCAACGCCGGGCAACCCTTGCTAGTACAAAATAAAACAACATTACATTACATAGTAAAAAACACAAAACACAAATCAAAATAAAGAAAAAAGTTTCTGATATAAAGAGTATCTCCCATGTTGATAAACCTACTGTATTATATATTTCTTGAATAATAAATTTGTAATATATTGATATACCATTATATATATATATATATATATATATATATATATATATATATATATATATATATATATATATATATATATATATATATATATATATATATATATATATATATATATATATATATACTCCTGCCAACCAAGCAGTTCGAAAGCAAGAATTTTCAAGTAGATAAACAGGGGGCAACTTCGGTGGGAAGGTAACAGCGTTCCGTGTGCTCCGGTGTCTAGTCATGCCTGCCACATGAGCACGGAAACGTCTGCAGAAGCAGACAGCGCTGGCTCTTCGGCTTTGAAATAGAGATAAGCACTGAACCCTAGAGTCGGATACGGCTGGCTTTTGAGCAAGGGAAACCTTTACCTATATATATAATGCCACAAATGGTTTCCATATTTCCCAAAATATTTCCTTAATTATACCCTTTTTTTGTTCAAATCCTATGTAAGCTTATCATTCAACACAATATTCCATATTTCTTTATACCATTCCTCCACTTTCAACATTAGATTATTTTTCCAAATTTTTGCAATACATTGTCTTGCAATTGTCAAAAAAAAGATAATTCTTTTTTGTTTATATCTATATCAATATTCTCAACATCTGTCAATAAGGCGGAAATTGCACAAAAGTGTACAATTCTGCAAAAGAGACAATTTTAATTCCTGAGTTTACTAAAGGTTTCCCTTGCTCGAAAGCCAGTCGTATCCGACTCTAGGGTACAGTGCTCAACTCTGTTTCAAAGCCGAAGAGCCAGCGCTGTCTGCTGCTGCAGAAGTTTCCGTGGTCATGTGGCAGGCATGACTAGACACCGAAGCGCACAGAATGCTGTTACCTTCCCACCAAAGTGGTCCCTATTTATCTACTTGCAATTTCTTGCGTTCGAACTGCTAGGTTGGCAGGAGCTGGGACAAAGACGGAAGCTCATTCCGTCCTGCAGTACTCGGGAATTGAACTGCTGATCTTCCGCCTCCCAGTCAGCATCTTAGGCACTTAAAGCTATCAAATATTTAAAAGCATCGGGGAACATTAAGGTCACAACCTATTATTTCTGATATCTCCACTGTTCTATGGAAACAGCGGTTCAGCATCGTGGCTGGTGTAGTGGCAGGATGTGATCTTTCTTGGTGGGTGCAGGTGGGAACTATCCACCACTTGTTCTCCCTCTATATTCCAAAATATCAAGAAAAAAGCAAGGAATCGTTCTATGAATTGGCCCTGTTTTTCTTGATAAAATCTGAGAATGTGAGGTACCACATCCATTCTGATCTTTCCCTGTCTCCCACCCCACCCCACCCCCACCCACCCCGGTCATCGTCTTTGTCCTTCTCACGGAGCCTCAGATGAGAAATCTCCCTGTAGAAGTTCAGCCTGATTTCCCTGTGGTGGAGAAACTTCAGTTTCAACCCAAGCTGAGTCTCCAGCGAGGAGAGACCAGTCAAGGCAATGAGGAAGGTGCCGAATTCACGGGTAAGGATTAATGTTAGGAGGGCAAGTCCTTTCCTGCCTGAAAGCAAAGCAGGGCTTGTGTATCTTTTCCTCTCCTGACTCTTTTGGGCTGTGTGATATGGTGTTTTTATGTTTGAATTAATTAAAATTTAAAAGGGGGGGATACCCAGTAGCTTGAATTGTTCTAGGGCTGTGATGGTGAACCTTGGCACTCCAGATGTTCTTGGACTTCAATTCCCAGAAGCCCAAGCCCCCGTGAATCCACACGAATGGGTTTACTGTTATTCATCCAGCCGTACGGGCGCATTTTATTTCCACTTCCGGGAGCGACGAGGGCAGCGTGGGCTGGATCGCAGTAAACCCATTCATGTGGATTCATGGGGGCTTGGGCTTTTGGGAATTGAAGTCCAAGAACATCTGGAGTGCCAAGGTTCACCATCACCGTTCTAGGGTGTAATGAATGGGATCACCCAAGACTCTGAAGACGAAAACGTATCACTTTGGGATCCAAGCGCCTTTTATTGGGATGTGAAACCTTTTCTGTTCAAAGGCTTTTATTTGTAGCCATCGTTTTTGGGATTCTAAGCTTATTATGAGAGGAGTTTATGGGACTCGGCTGCCTTCCACATCTTCTCACCAGGAGCCCTGGTGGTGTAGTGGTTAAGCGACTGTCCTGAAACCAAAAGGTTGTGAGTTTGATCCTGACCAAGACTCAGGGTTGACTCAGCCTTCCATCCTTCCAAGGTTGGTAAAATGAGTACCCAGCATGTTGGAGGCAAACATGCTAATTAACTTGCGAACCGCCCAGAGAGTGCACTAAGCATTATGGGGTGGCAGAGAAGTGTGATTGCTTTGCTTTGCTTTGCTTCTCTCCCACAGAGGCCAGAAGGATGCCGGCAACAAATATGCCAATTTGCCTTCCTTGTGATGGAGCAGAACCAGACCAGGTATGAAGGAGGGGTTTAAAAGTCTCCTTGGGTACTTCAATCCATATTTATTTCAGACGCTTGGTTATTGAATTAACCTGGCCGTTCCTTTTTCATGGAGAGCTCTTCAGCTTCTCATTTGCATAGTAGACTGATGTGGCATGCTCTGTAAGGCCTGTAATGTGTGAAGCCTGTTTGTGTGTCAGGATCCTTTGGTGCGGGACCTTGTCAAAAGCCTTCTGAAAGTCCAGATAAACAATGTCAACTGGATCCCCCTTATCCACATGCTTGTTGACACTCTCAAAAAATTCCAACAGATTAGTGAGGATGGAAGAGGTAAAGAGCCTGACTAAAGTGTTGCCAAAGAAATTGGTTAATTCACATGTTATAGGGGAGGGGGTTTCAAGGGAATTATTATATGTTTAAAATGTGTTACAAATTCAAATGGGATGGGTTTACAGTAGGAAAAAGAGGGGGGTTTTTTTTTGAGTTAAGAGTTTGGGCCTGGAGAGGAAGTGTAGTCACATAAGCTTGCTCGAAATGGATTAGAAATCAAGGCAAAATGACTATTTAGATAGACTTTGTTATTTTACTGGGCAGGAACTCTATTGATTTGCTCTAAATGTGTTTGGTTATACTTTTAATAAATGAAATACTTTAACATCAAGTGTGCTTACTGAAGAAAGGGGGAGGATTTGAGTGTTGCCAGGCAAAAGGTGCTTTTTGAGAAAGGTCCCAAGCTACCATACCTTTTTATTCTCTCATACAGGGGTGGCTTAATGCAAGGAGCTATACCTCAATAAGGGCTGGAAGCTTAACTCAGCTGAGTGAAAGCCCAAGATAGATTTCCCAAGTCCTGGTTGTTTAATGCAAGTTAAGTTTTAACACCCAGGCAAAGTGATAAACATGGAGAGGCCCAGGGCAGAGTGTCCTGTCTTAGCAGGTACTTTATCAGGTAAAGTTGAGTAGAACCTGAACTGTACCCTTATAACAGGGGTGCTCAAACTATGGCCTGTGGGCCAGATATGGCCCACAACACCAAATCATCCAGTCTACACCACCCATGCTGCTACTGGAAGCAGATGCACCCACACATGCACAAATGCTGTCATAAATACACCGTAAATACACATTTATGACAACGGCAGATGTGTTTTATGACAGTGTTTGCAACATTTGCGGGCACGTTTTGCTTCCAGTGGGAGGAACCACGTGATCAGTTTGCTCAACCACATGAGCGGCCCGTGGCTTGAAAAGTTTGGGCACCCCTGTCTTACATGGTTCAGAGTAGCAGAGTAATTCTTTGAAGGATTAAGATCTGTGAGGTTTTACAAAAATCAATACAGTATAAGGATAGAATAACAATAGTAATAACAGTTCTGTACTGCCCATAGTGATTAGTGCACTGTCTGGGTGGCTTACAAGTTAATTAGCCTTTTGCCCCAATATGGTGGGTACTTATATTTACCAAACTTAGAAGGTTGATTCAACCTTGAGCCCTCATCAGGATTGAACTTTCAACGTTCTGGCTGCAGTACAGCAGTTTACTCAGTGCACTACCAGTGACTTATTTTCATCTCAGCTCTTATTCTGGATAAATCTGCTTGTTTTTCTTGTGGAAAAGCCAAAAGTGTAAAAAAGAACCATTCTCTATCCAACCAGAGGTTGCTCAAGCCTAGCCTCCTGTTTCTCCCTAGAGGCCTCCAGGATGTTTCCAAATGCAGGCAGGCCACCCGTACCCTCCTACTCTTGTGGGAATCAGATGGGATTCAGAGGCCTCTCTCCCCAGAGGGAGCAGGGAGACAACGGGACTGCTAGATCTTGGACATCTTCATCTCCATCAGAAAGGTTGAGAAGGTCATCCATGAAAGATCAAAACCAGAAGATGAGGTCCAGCCACTTTTCTTCAATTGTTTCAGATGTTGAAGGTTATACTTATGAAAAGTTTGAGGGTGACCTCTCCCCCCCCTTTCTCCACTTAGTTTCCAATGTCCATTGAGGAGGTGGCCGTGTACTTTACTCCAGAGGAGTGGACTTTGCTGGATCCTGATCAGATAGCCCTGCACAAGGAAGTCATGGTGGAGAACTTGGAAACTGTTTCATCTCTCAGTAAGGCCCTCTCTTTTATTTATTTATTTATTTATTTGGATTTATATCACCGCCCCCTTGCCATGGTGACTCAGGGCAGCTTACAATTGACAAAACACAGTATAAAATCAAAAAATTAATAATACTGTAGATTTCTCTCTCTTCCTCTGGCCGTTGGTGGGGCCCTGGGGGGGGGCGGCAAAGCCCTCAGCCACCTGTGAGGTGACTCTCTCTTGGTTTATCCCAGTTTCTGCAATAATGACTAGTAATTTTAACAATAGTGATAATGCTTTCATAACATCCCCAATCCTACTGGCCACTGTGGGGTTTGTGATGCCAGACTGGGCAGCTGCTGGCTCTCCAGAGGTGCTGAGCTCACAAGCGCGGTGAGAATAGTTTTTTCATTGTCAACATCTGAAAAGCAGAAGTTCCCCAGGCAGGACTAGTGAAGATTTAGCCATGGGCAGCAACACAACTCCACTTTGCCATCCCTCAACCCACATTTTCTAGTAGCTCCACAGACAGGATACATGTTGAGCCCTTTTTCTGAACAATGTTGATGACTTAAAGATGAAATTGCTGATCTCCTAGCCAAAATATATAATCTTTCCCTCAAATCAGGCTTTGTGCCTGATGATTGGAAGGTAGCGAATGTAACACCAATTTTCAAAAAAGGATTCAGGGGTGATCCAGGAAATTACCAACCGGTCAGTTTGACATGTGTCCCAGGTAAAGTGATGGAAACCATCCTAAAAGATAGAATTAAAGGAGAGCCAACATGGCTTTTACAAGGGCAAATCATGCCTCACTAATCTGTTGGAATTTTTTGAGAGTGTCAACAAGCATGTGGATAAGGGGGATCCAGTTGACATTGTTTATCTGGACTTTCAGAAGGCTTTTGACAAGGTCCCGCACCAAAGGCTCTTGAATAAACTTGCCAGTCATGGAATAAAGGGACAGGTCTTGTCCTGGATCAGCAACTGGCTAAGGGACAGGAAACAGAGAGTGGCACTAAATGGACACTTCTCCAAGTGGAGGGAAGTAAAGACTGGGGTCCCCCAAGGTTCAGTACTGGGACCACTGCTTTTCAACCTCTTCATACATGATCTAGAAGTAGGAGTAAATAGCAAGGTAGCCAAATTTGCTGATGACACTAAATTATACAGGGTAGTGAAAACTGTGAGAGATTGAGGAGCTGAAGAGGGATCTCTTGACACTGGGGGAGTGGGCAAAACAGTGGCAAATGAGCTTCAACACTAGTAAGTGCAGAGTGATGCACGTTGGGGCAAAAAACCCCAATTACATTTATAAACTGATGTGGTCTGAACTCTCTAGTGGAAAGCTCAATGAAGGTGTCAACCCAGTGTGCCTCAGCAGTGAAAAAAGCAAACTCAATGCTAGGGATCATTAGGAAGGGTATAGAAAATAAGTCAGCAAGTGTCATTTTGCCTCTTCATTTTGCCAGAAGGATATTATGGAGCTGGAAAAAGTGCAGAGGAGGGCAACCAGAATGATTAGGGGACAGGAACACCTTCCTTACCATCTGAGGCTGCAACGGTTGGGCCTCTTCACTCTTGAATGATGGCATCTAAGAGGTGACCTGATTGAAGTTTATAAAATCATGCACGGTGTGGACAAAGTAGATAAGGAAAAACTGTTTTCCCTATCGCATAACACTAGAACTAGGGGGCACTCCATGAAATTTTTGGTACTAGTTCTCAAACAAATAAGAGAAAGTACTTTTTCACCCAGAGGATCACTGGTCTATGGAACTCCCTGCCAGAAGAAGTGGTGACAGCTGTCAGTCTTGACAGCTTTAAGAAAGGATTAGACAAGTTCATGGAGGACAAGGGTATCAATGGCTATAATTATGGATACTTAAGGACAACCTCCGGGTTGGAGCGATAGGCAGGATATCTCTCAAGGCCCTGTCCAGGGAATCCTAAGCATGTGAAGGCATCTGCTTGGGAATAATACCCTGAAGTAAATGGTGAGCCACTGTGTGAGACAGAATGCTGGACTGGATGGGCTGTGGTCTGGGTTTGTTCTTCCTAGTCTTCAAGTTCAGCGTCTTAACCACTAAACCACTGCAGTCCCATCACTGATTTCTATAGTTGTTCTTAAAATGGCCTTCACCTGCACTCGTAAAAGTGTTTAACGTAGGTATCAGTTATCCATGAAAATGGTTTCCCTTGGTTTTCTTAGATATAAGTGTAGATGCAAAAGGAGGGAAAGGAACCCTGAAGTGGTAGATTTTGATGCATGTTAGATTCCATGCATCAAAATCCAACATTTCAGAAAACCTTACTTTTTCTCCTAGTCCTTTTTATGTCTGATTTTTCTGCATTTCTCTTCCCAGAGAAGTGTTTTCAGCAGAAATTCAAGCTTGGAGAACACCACCAAACTGACCCAGATCATGTAAGTCAAGAAATGGTCCTCACCAGCAAAAATCAATACAAATGCCAGGAGTGTGAGAAATATTTTACGGAGAATTCAACCCTTGTATTTCATGAAGAGGTGCACAAAGCAGAGCGACCTTACGAATGCCAGAAGTGTGGAAAACGTTTTGTTCAATGTTCAGAGTTTGTACGTCATTGCAGAGTCCACACAGGAAGAAAACGGCACAAGTGCCATGAGTGTGGAAAATCATTTACGCAGAAATCAAGCCTTGTTAGTCATGAGAGATTGCACACAGGAGAGAAACCATACAAATGTCAGGAGTGTGGGAAATGCTTTGTTCAGAGATCACACCTCGTGAGTCATCACCATGTCCACACAGGAGAGAAACCATACAAGTGCCAGGAGTGTGGGAAAAGCTTTGCTCAAAATTCAGAGCTTGTGCGTCATCAGAGAGTCCACTCTGGAGAGAATGCATTCAAATGCCAGGAGTGTGGGAAATGTTTTGCTCAGAAATCAGGCCTTGTAAGTCATCTGAGCATCCACACAGGAGAGAAACCATACAAGTGCCAGGAGTGTGGGAAAAGCTTTGCTCGTGAACCAAAGCTTGTGCAACATCAGAGAGTCCACTCAGGAGAGAATGGATTCAAATGCCAGGAGTGTGGGAAATTCTTTCTTTGGAACTCAGAGCTTGTGCGTCATCATAGAGTCCACTCAGGAGAGAAACCATACAAGTGCCAGGAGTGTGGGAAATGTTTTACCCAGAGTATACTTCTTGCGAATCATACAACTGTCCATACAGGGGAGAAACCATACAAATGCCAGGAGTGTGGAAAATGTTTCTCTCAGAGATCATCCCTTGTGCGTCATCGCAGAGTCCATTCAGGAGAGAAACCGTACAAGTGCCAGGAGTGTGGAAAATGTTTTACCCAGAGTACACTTCTTGTATATCATAAGAGTGTCCACACAGGGGAGAAACCATACAAGTGCCAGGAATGTGGCAAGTGTTTTCCTCGGAATTCAAATCTTTTGACTCATAAGAAGATTCATACAGGAGAGAAATCATTCAAATGTCCAGAGTGTGGGAAATGTTTTACCCAGAGTATATTTCTTGTGAATCATATGACTGTCCACACAGGGGAGAAACCATACAAATGCCAGGAGTGTGGGCAATGTTTTGCTCAAAGGTCATCCCTTGTGCGTCATCACAGAATCCACTCTGGAGAGAAACCATACAAGTGCCAGGAGTGTGGGAAATGTTTTGCTGAAAGATCATACCTTGTGACTCATCACAGAATCCACTCAGGAGAAAGACCGTACAAATGCCAGGAGTGTGGCAAATGTTTTACTCAGAGTACACTTCTTGTGTATCATGAGAGAATTCATACAGGAGAGAATCCATACAAATGTACAGAGTGTGGGAAATGTTTTGCTCATAATTCACAACTTGTTGCCCATCAAATATTGCACACACAACAGAAATTGTACAAACGCCAGCAGTATTTCCCACGCATTCTAGACCAGCAGATAGACCCCGATGAGGAGGAGACCATGTAAATGACAAGATCATAGACAAAGTTTTATGATTCTCCAGTCAGTAAACCATGAAGACGGGAATGCGCCTTCAGTCCTTAGTCTAAATAAGAGGAAGTTAAGTGCACTCTCATATTTTCTGCTAAGGTGTCAAAGCTAAAAAGTAATTATTGCTTTTCTTGTTTTACTCTGGGGAGAGGGCCAGCAAAGATGTTCTTTCTTCCTATTTTGTGCTTATCCTGAATCTTTATAAATGTTCTTCTAAATCAGGGGTTCTCAACATTTCCCAGCCATGGGCCAGACCAAGGCCACTCAGACAGCTGAGTGGGTGAGACACGTGGGTTCCCCTTGCCATAAACACTGCTGTAAACCATGGTAGGTGTGTTTGTGCATACGCGGATGCTTTTGCAGCTGCCATAAATGTGTTAGCTTCCGCCTCGGGTCATTGCCATGGGCCAGATGATTTTCCGCAATGGGCCGGGGCTGGCCTGAGGAACGTAGGTTGCAAACCTAAATAAACCAGATTGTAAACAGAAGAAATTGTTATTTTTTTCTTATAGAGCTCAAGCTGGTACGAGAAATCCAGTTTCTTTAAATGGGATGAGTCTAATGATAAGGGGGAAGTGCTAAGACATCCTTACAATATGAAGTAAGCGATTGTACCAAATTCTTCCTTCCACTTCCATACTTCTGTGACCTTGAGGCTTAGGGACGGGCAACGCAAGTGGATCCTGTTGTCCCTCCTGTGGGAAAGAGGCTCTTTGGGAGGGGAGGGTGAAACATTCACTACCAACCAGTATATTCTCTGAAGATCCCTTAGCTCCACTTATATTTATTTCACATTTTATACTTGCCAGTTTTGTCTGGTTGGTTTTCTGATGTATGGACAATGTACATATACACGTGTGTCATCAGCTGCTACTCATGTCCGAGCATCTTTTCTGGAAGTCATTCTCACAGTTGATGGATGTGTCTCTGGTGACTCAATAAACCAATCCTGGCATAAAACATGCGACTACAGTACACACATTACGCTGAATAGATGGTGGAGAGTGTAGTTGAGTTTGACAGACCTTGTCACCATACCTGTCAACCTTCCCGGATTGGCCAGGATTTTCCGTTTTTCGGCGCCGATTTTCGCCATTTCCCGCCCGGAGCTGCCGAAACCCCAGAATTTGGCAGCGGGGGGAAAGGCGTTACTGCGCATCCCTTCTGCGCAGCTCGCTTCTACGCATGCGTAGAAGGCTTTTACGCATGCATAGAACCCTTCTACGCTTGCGTAGAAACCTTCTACGCATGCGTAGAAGGCTTTTGTGTAGAAGGGGTTCGTAGAAGCCTTCTACGCATGTGTAGAAGTGAGCTGCGTGGAACGGTTCTGCGCAAGTCACTTTTATGCATGCGTAGAAGACTTTTACGCATGCGTAAAAAGCCACCTGCGCAGAACCGTTCTGCGCTGGTCCCGGATTTTCCAGAGCCGCGGTTGACAGGTATGCTTGTCACTTAACTTCTTCAAGTCTGCACCGTCATCCTTTGAAGAGATCGATAGCAACAGAGATGGTTTGGCTCCAAAGTGGGCGTTCTACGACTGCTGCTGCCCAAGTTTGTGGGTGTATACCTGACACCATCATGGCTTATACATGAGTATATACAGTGGTGAACTCCACAAATTTTTACTACCACAGTGTGGGCATGGTGTGGTGGGCATAGCCAGGGAAAAAGCCCTGCGGTGCTCATGAATTAGGACTACAGTAATTTGTTTCAAAACTTGGGTGGGTGGGGCCAGCCAGAATTCCTGCTACTAGTTCTGGTGTTTAGGTGCGAACCTGCTGATACCCGGTGTATATACTTCATTCTTACGACTGCTTTTTCAGTATGAACTGCCCACCTCTCGGCCTCCCCCTTCCAGCGCCGCCGGAAACACGTCCCATTTGCCTTGCCCAGGGCCGAAGGCGCACTTTCATCTCCGCATTTCCCTTGCGCCTTTGGCCCTGGGCGAGGCAAATGGGACGGGTTTCCGGCGGCGCTGGAAGTGGGAGGCCAGCCAACTCCAGCCCACCAAGCTGCCCTGCTCACCTCCCAGCAGCAGCACTGGCAGGGACACGTTTCCAGTGCATACCTGTCAACCCGCGGCTCCGGAAAAACAGGACCTGCGCACATCGCTTATGCGCAGGTCGCGTTCCACGCATGCGTGAAAAGGTTTTACCCCTTCCACGCATGCGCGGAAGTGCTATGCCGCTTGCGCAGCCCTTCACTGGTTTTAACTTGTGTGTTCGCTGCCCAGAGTCCATTGGATAAAATAACAAAAAGGGGAAGCCCCTGAAAGGAGGTGGGTCCAGAGGGGTGTCTCTACTGGCTTTTCTTGGACTCCCTAATATTTTATGAGCCCTGATTTGCTGTCCCCTTAAATCATAGCAATCACACTTTTACATAAGAACAGCCTTGCTGCATTACAGGCCACAGCCCATCCAGTCCAGCATTCTGTCTCACACAGTGGCTCACCATTGGCTTCAGGGGATTATTCCCAAGCAGATGCCTTCACCTGCTTAGGATTCCCTGGAAATGGCATTGAGAGATATCCTGCCTATCTCTCCAACCCGGAGGTTGTCCTTAGGTAGCCATAATTATAGCCATTGATAGCCTTGTCCTCCATGAACTTGTCTAATCCTTTCTTAAAGCTGTCAAGACTGACAGCTGTCACCACTTCTTCTGGCAGGGAGTTCCATAGACCAGTAATCCTCTGGGTGAAAAAGTACTTTCTCTTATTTGTTTGAGAACTAGTACCCAAAAGTTTCATGGAGTGTCCCCTAGTTCTAGTGTTATGCGATAGGGAAAACAGTTTTTCCTTATCTACTTTGTCCACACCGTGCATGATTTTATAAACTTCAATCAGGTCACCTCTTAGACGCCGTCGTTCAAGAGTGAAGAGGCCCAACCGTTGCAGCCTCAGATGGTAAGGAAGGTGTTCCAGTCCCCTAATCCTTCTGGTTGCCCTCCTCTGCACTTTTTCCAGCTCCATAATATCCTTCTGGAGGTATGGCGACCAGAACTGTACACAGTATTCCAGATGGGGCCTCACCATAGATTTATACATTTATACCGCTCCATGCACCCTTTGGGTGGTTTACAAGTTAATTAGCATTTTGCCCCCAACATTTTGGGCTACTCATTTTACCGACCTCGGAAGGGTGGAAGGCTGAGTCAACCTTTGGCTCTGGTCAAGGATCGAACTCACAACCTTTTGGGTTGCAGTACAGCAGTTTTAACCACTGCGCCACCAGTGCTTGCTCTTACTACCCCTCCAGGCCTGAGGGGACATCTGGGGAGCTTTGATTTGGGTCCAAATGGGGGATGGAGGCAGGTGAGGTCAGGATCCCCGCTCAAGGGTCACGTGGTGGGAATCTCCCCTCCCTTTCGAGAAGGAAGGAGATTCTACCAGGCAGCGAAGGGGTTAAGGGCACTGAGTTGGGATTCCTAGAAGGGAAGGAGCCAGAAGGATGCATTTCTTTTCGTCACTTCCCTCCCTCTACAGGAAACGGTCCGTTTGTGAAACGTGTCCCTTCCGGTCCGTTCTTTTTCTCCTTCCCTCGGGATATAGTCGGGAGGGTGAATTTGCCCCAAAGAGGGTATTTGAGGAGAGGGGAGAATAATTGGGGGTGGGAGAAGGGGGGAGGGGGGAGGGTTGCTCAGGCGAAGAAAGACCCCCATCCCCACCCCCACTCTGTTTTGGTGAAGGAGAATTATGGTATTCATTCACCCCGCATAGAGCTTTCTTCTGGTCTGTCTGGCTCAGTGGTTAAGGAGCTCGCCTTGTTAGCTGGAAGGCTGGCAAGTCCGCAGTTTGAGACCCAGGTACTGCATGACTGACTGAGCGCCCGTCTCTGTCCCAACTCTTGGGGACATGAAAGTAGCCTCATTTGGGCATCCCCTGAGTGGAATTTCTTCTGCCAAAGTCCTTTCAACTCAGAATAATTTCTGACACAAAAATATTATTATTGTTGTTGTTGTTGTTGTTGTTTTCTATCTCACCAGGTTATCCTGCTGTGGTAATAGAGTAAACCATACTACCACTGACTCAATTCCAACAGCATCAGGCAGCGGTTAACAACCCTGATGACTAACAACCTTGGGTGCCGAAGTCTTAAGGCCGTGATGGCGAATGTTGACACTCCAGCTGCTCTCAGACTTCAATTCCCAGAAGTCCTGATCATCTGGTGTGCTGACTTGAGCTTCGAGGAATTGAAGTCCAGGAACAACTGGAGGGCCATGGTTAGCCACCACTTCCCTAAGGGAAGGAAGATGGTCCCCAAGTGGATTAAATTGCACTTGAATCCATTTTGATAGAGAGCAGCAGCTTCATCAATTCTAGCCTGGGGTTGAGGAGGACTTTGTTTACCAAAAGGGATTATTATTATCGTTGTTGTTGTTGTTGTTGTTACTCCAACCCCTACCACTTAAAAAGAGGGGGAGATAATGATTAATATTTAAATCAGCCTGCAGGCAGGGGACATGCCATCATTGGGACCCCACACCTGCTTTGCTCTCTGTCTCGCCAGGTTATCCTGCTATGGTAATAGAGTAAACCATACTACCAGTGACTCAGTGCCGAGTATCAGGCAGCGGTTAACTAACCTGACAACCCTGATGACTAACTGCCTTGGGTGCCGAAGTCTTAAGGCCATGATGGCGAATGTTGACACTCCAGCTGTTTTCGGACTTCAATTCCCAGAAGTCCTGATAGGGCAGAAGAAGAAGAGCTTTCTCCTCATAGTTTGGGAGCTCCAGATTGCAACAATTAGCAAGAGACCTTCTGACTTCTGTAGTACTCTACCTTACAAAAAAGGGAAGAGTGTTTACGAGAAAAGTGAATGTAAAGCATCGGGATCGGGGGTGGTGTCACCTTTTAACTTAGCCTTCATTATCCTAACATGGGGGTGTCTTGGCTTTGCAGAGCTCCAGCAGTAGGGTCTGAGAAGTCCACCTTTCCCTGGCAGGAGGGGAGTAGATTCCCTTTGAGGCATCCTTGGGCAGAGAAGATGATGACAGACAGACCCACCGCCAGCCAAAGGGCAGGAAAGGACCCTGATGTGATCAGCAGAGAATGCCTCGGCCCATGCTGGGAAAGGACGGGACCAGAGGACTTGGCTGAGGAGATGCTCCAGTACTCGGGGACACAGTGCCAACGCTTCCAAAAAATTTCCTACCAAGAAGCAGATGGTCCTCGGCAGGTTTGCACTCGACTCTACCAGCTTTGCCGCCAGTGGCTCTGGCCAGAGCAACACACCAAAGCTCAGATGCTGGACTTGGTGGTCCTGGAAAAGTTCCTGACCCTCCTCCCACTGGAGATGTCAAGATGGGTGAGGGAATGCGGACCAGAAACCACTTCCCAGGCAGTAGACCTGGCCGAAAGTTTCCTGGCTGTGAGTCGGGCAGAGGACGGAAAGCAGGAAGAGCCAAAGGTGAGAGCAATTCATATCCAGGCTAAGATGGTGGTTTCAGAGTTTGGAAGTAAGCTGCTCAAGTGTGTAAAGTTAGTGACTCATCTGCTGGAAAATAAGCAAGGAGGTCGTACCTACAGCATTCCATGTGTTGCCCCTGGTTTTCTTGATAAAATCCAAAATGTGAGGTACCATATTTCTCATGTCCCAGCCTCAAACGTTAAGATTTTCCCCTCTATCATCTTTTTCCTGTCATCTTTGTCCTTCTCATGGATCCTCAGATGAGAAATCTCCCTGCAGAAGCTCAGCCTGATTTCCCCATGATGCAGAAACTTCAGTTAAATCCAATGCTGAATCACCAGAGAGGAGGAGAGACCAGTCAAGGCAACAAGGAAGGTGCTGAATTCACGGGTAAGGATTAATGTTAAGAGGGTAAGAGTTCTTTCTTTCCTGCCTGAAAGCAAAGGAGAGTTTGTATATCTTTTCCTCTCCTGACTCTTTTGGGCTGGGTGATATGGTGTTTTTATGTTTTAATTCAGGGGTCCCTGAACTTTTTAAACCAGGGGCCAGTTCACGCTCCCTCAGACTATTGAGGGGCCAGACTAGTGGTCTCACCACGAGTCCACCACACTCGCCCCCCCTGCTGCAACCACCCCAAGCCCACCACACTCTCCAGTGACAGTGACCGTTCTGATCCCACCACATTCCTCCCAATCCCCGCACTCCCCCCCCCCCAACCAATTCCCTGCTTAATGGCCTAGAGGAGCTGCTGAGAACACTGGCCGCTCTAGCCGCCAGTAATGCCACCCACTTCCTCTTCTGCTTGGCTTGGTATGGTGCTCCGTAGCAGGGCAGATGTTGTACAGAGCGCCAGCAAGGACATGTCAAGCCAATTGGTTGGGAAAAGGATTGAAATGGAGGCAGCGAAAGCGGTGGCCGGAGCAAGGATGTGGGCCAAATGATTTGATGCCAGCTTGCAGGATGTCATTTCGGGAACCCTGTTTTAATTAAATAAAATTTAGCTGGGGGGGCACACCCAATAGCTTAAATTGTTCTAGTTGGGTGACTCACCCAAGACTCTGAAAGTAAAAATTTATCACTTTGGGATGATGATGATGATGATGATGATGATGATGATGATGATGATGATGATGATGATTATTATTATTATTATTATTATTATTATTATTATTATTATTATTATTATTATTATTATTATTATTATTATTATTATTATTATTATTATTATTATTATTTAGACTTCTATTGCCACCCCCTCACCAAAGCGACTCAAGGTGGCTCACAATCATTATAAAAACAATCAAATATAAAACGACCCACAACAAACTGTTAAGATACCCTCCCACTACCAATAAATTAAATAAATTAAAACTGAAATTAAATTAAAACTGAAACTAAAAACCCTTCATATAAGCCAGTCCGGGGTGGTGGTGGTGGGGAGTTACCCCACCGGTGGCACCCAACACCTGCTGTGCCAACCAGGTTTTTAGACTTTTTCTGAAGGTCAATAGCTCTGTCTGGAGGCGCAGCTCAGTCGGCAGGAGGTTCGACAGGGCCAGAGCAGATACTGAAAAGGCTCTCCTTCTGGTGCTAGAGAGATATGCCTCTCTAGCTGATGGAATCATTAGGGAGCCCCTCCAATCTGCTCTGGTGGTGCGGGCAGATGTCCTTGGGGTAACGCAGTCTCTTAAGTATTTTGGCCCACTACCATGTAGGGGTTTAAAGGTCATCACCAGCACCTTGAATTGCACCCGGAGGCACACCGGCAGCCAATGCAGCTCTCGCAACAGGGGTGAGGCATGGGCATAATGCCAACACCCCATCACCACGTGGGCAGCCACATTTTTCACCAGCTGTAGCCTCCAAATGGTCATCAAGGGCAGACCTGTGTAGAGCACATTACAATAATCTTGTCTGGAGTTGACCAGAAGTTGTGTAACCATAAGGAAGGAGTCCTGGTCCAGGAGCGGGCGTAATTGGCAAATAACGTGAAGTGCGAAAGCTCTCCTGGCCGTGACTGCCACCTGCTCATCGAGCAAGTGTCGCGAGTGTAAGAGGATCCTGTTCCTGTTACTGGGATGTGAAACCTTTTCTGTTCAAAGGTTTTTATTTGTAGCCATCATTTTTGGGATTCTAAGCTTATTCTGAGGAGTTTATGAGACTGGTCTGCCTTCTACTTCTTCTTTCCCACAGAGGCTGAAATGATGCCAGCAACAAATAGTCCATCCTGTCTGCCTTGTGATGGAGCAGAACCAGATCAGGTACTGTATGAAGGAGGGGTTTAAAAGAATCCTTGGGTACTTCTTTCCAAACTTTTTTCAGCGTTTTGGTATTGAATTAACCTGGTCATTCCTTTTTTCATGAAGAGTGCTGCGGTTTCTTGTTTACATAGTATCCTGTTGGGGCATGGTCCTCTCTATGCAGGGAGTAAAAGAGTAGGCCTTTGGAGAAAAGACTAAGATCTATGGGTTCTTTAAGGTTTTACAGAAATGAATATAAGGATAGAGGGAATTATTTTCCTCTATTCGAGGCATTCGCAACCTACGCCCCATGGGCCAGACCCGACCCCTTATGCCAATTAATCTGGCCAATGACATCCTCACCTCTCCCAGATGTGGAGGTAAAACGCTGAATGCTCCTAAATGTGTTCTGTGACCAGGAGGTATGGCCAGGCCCACGACCTGAAAACGCTATTAATGAAACACTGCCCTATTCTTCATTCTGGATAAATTTGTTTTTCTTGTGGAAAAGCCAACCATAAGTTGCTCAAGCCTAGCTTCCTGTTTCTCACAGAGCCTCTCTAGATGCCTCCAGGATGTTTCCAATGCAGGCAGTCCACCTTTAGCTCTTTCCCTCCTACTCTTGTGGGAATCAGCTGGGATTCGAAGGCCTCTCTCCCTGGAGGGAGGAGGGAGACAAAGGGACTGCTAGATCTTGGTCATCTTCATCTCCATCAGAAAGCCTGAGAAGGTCATCCATGAAAGATCAAAACCAGAAGATGAGGTCCAGCCACTTCTCTTCAATTGTTTTGTATGTTGAAAGCAAACCAACGGCAAAGCAATCACACTTACTGTATATACCGCACAGCACATAGCGCACTCTCTGGGCAGTTCACAAGTTAGTTAGCATTTTCCCTCCACAAGTTGGGTGCTCATTTTACCAACCTTGGAAGGATGGAAGGCTGAGTCAACATTGAACCCTGATCAGGATTGAACTCACAACCTTTTAGTTGCAGGACAGCAGTTTACCCACTGCGTCACCAGGGCTCCCGTTGAAGGTTATTCTTGTGAAATGTTTGAGGGTGACCTCGTTTCCCCCCTTTCTTCATTTACGTAGTTTCCAGTGTCCATCGAGGAGGTGGCCGTGTACTTTACCCAGGAGGAGTGGGCACTGCTGGGTCCTGACCAGAGATCATTGCACAAGGACGTCATGGAGGAGAACTTGGAAACCGTATCCTCTCTCAGTAAGGCCCTCTCTTTTCTTGGTTGATGCCAGTCTCTGCAATAATGAATCGTAATGATAATGATGGTGGTCATGCTTTTATGACATCCCCAATCCTACTGTCCACTGTGGGGTTTGTGATGCCAGACTGGGCAGCTTCTGGCTCTCCAGAGCTGCTGAGCTCACAACCGCAGTGAGAATAATTTTTTCATTGTCAACATCTGAAAAGCAGAAGCTTCCCAGGTAATGCTAGATTTTTGCTGCAGAAACTCCGCTCAGGGGACATCCGAATGAAGCTCCTTTCATAGCCCCAAGGTCTTCCCCTACCAAAGTGGTCCCTGTTTATCTTATTGCAATTTGTTGCTACTTGGACAGAGGACAAATCATCTGTGAAGGTGGAGAAAGCAGGGGCGTAGGAAATATTTTTGTTTGGGGGGGGCTTGAAAAGGCCCCTGCTCCTAAGAAAAGGGCCTGCATTTTTTGCGGGTTGGGTGGATTACGGATGGGGTGGGGTAGAGACAAGAATTTCGCTAAAAGAGCATATGAAGGTGTGAGAATTGCGTCAGAAGGGGAAAAGCAAGCTGGAAACAAGAAAAATTTAATTTCTATAAATGTAGACTACTCATTCCTTCTAATCTTTTAATTATTATTTTTACTGTATTAAAACATATAAGACACCAATTACAATAAATACACTACTGAAATGTCAATTAATAATCTAGCTATTATTAATAAACAACATATTAATCTTAAATACACCAAAGCCATTTACATCACTCTTGCAATTCAGTGTTCATCTGTTTCAAAACCAAAGAGCCAACAGGTCATGTGGCAGGCATGTCTTTTTAAAAAAAATAAAAATCATTCAGGTAAACGTGGCAGGCATGCTTCCCCCACACACACACACTCATGGCTCACCTGACCCCCCTCTCTCACCCCTCCCCCACCCCTGCATTCTTACCTGTCCTCCATATCCGCCCACACACACCCCACCCTCCCCATCGGCAGCCTGCCCATGAGAGAAGGCCTACCTGCTCGGCGTTCATGTCCCCTGGGCAGACGCAAAGCTGGATTCCTTTGCTGGGCGGCCTCGCCCCTCTCTCTGCTGCTTCTGGGCGCAGGCAGCCTCCTCATGTGCTGGCTGGGCTAGCTGCCTGGGCCTGGAGTGCTGCAAGTTCACATGTGGCGTGGTGGGCTGGTGCAAGGCCCGATATCCAGTCTGGGGTGGGTGGGGGGGAGGAGGAGGCAGAACCTTCCAAAAGGCCCAGACTGAGATTGGATGGGGAGGAGGAGTGAGGCAGAGCCTTCCAAAATGCCTGGACTGAGATTGGATGGGGAGGAGGGGGTGGAGCCTTCCAAAAGGCCCGCCCTGTGATTGGATGGGGAGGAGGGGTGAGGCGGAGCCTTCCAAAAGGCCCGGCCTGCGATTGAATGGGGAGGAGGGGTGAGGCGGAGCCTTCCAAAAGGCCCGGACTGAGATGGGTGGTGAGAGGAGGAGACTTACTAGTTCCTCCAAAAAGGCCTGTGGCTGCATGGCAATTTCGGGGGGGGGGATCAGCCCTCCCTGCCCCCTACCTCCAACGCACATGAGAAAGGCATGTAATGCAACATTTACATGCATGTTAATTTATGGGCCAACACATGCAAAAACAAAAATCTATGAAACAGCCGAATTAACATTAATGAGGTAGTCACGGAACGCTGTTTACCTTCCCAAAATAATGGTACCTATTTATTTATTATTTTCTAATTTGTATTGCCGTCCAACTCCGAAGACTCTGGGCGGCTCACAGAAAATAAAACCAATTGCAGTTTGCATAATACATGTAATGGGCTGAAACTACAGGAGGCCAGATATAGGCTGAATATGAGGAAAAACTTTGTAATGGTTAGAGTAGTAACGGTAGTGGAACCAAATGCCTTGACTGGTGTTGAACTCTCCAACACTGGAATAATTCAAGAGAGAAGTGGACACCCACCTGCTTGCTTAATTCAGGAACGTGGACTTAAAATGGGGTGCCCAAAGTTTATGAAAATTACATTGTCTTATTTCTCCTCTCCGCAGTCTAGCTTGATTGGGCCATTTCCCCATTAATACCATGTTCTGTTCCAAAATCTTTCAACAGAGAGATCTTGTGCCTTCTTTCAGTTCTGGACAGTTTTCATCTCTCACTAAATAGAAAACCTCTCAGGAATCACCACCATTTCTTTATTAGATAAGCTTTTTGTTCCTTCCACTAAATCATGGGTTCTCAACCTTTTTATGCCCATCACTGATTTCTATAGCTGTTCTTAAAATGGCACATGAGATCAAAAGGCACTTGTATATTACGTAGGTACAGTATCAGTTACCCATGAAATAAAAATGGTTTCCCTTGGTTTTCTTAGATATGAGTTTAGATTCGAAAGGAGGGAAAGGAACCCTGAAATGGTAGATTTTGATGCATGTTAGAGTCCATCCATCAAAATCCAACATTTCAGAAAACCTTACTTTTTCTCCTAGTCCTTTTTATGTCTGATTTTTCTGCATTTCTCTTCCCAGAGAAGTGTTTTCAGCAGAAATTCAAGCTTGGAGGACACCAGCAAACTGACCCAGATCATGTAAGTCATGAAATTTTCCACATGGGCAAAAATCCATACAAATGCCAGGAGTGTGGGAAATATTTTACGGAGAATTCAGCCCTTGTATTTCATGAAGAGGTGCACAAAGCAGAGCGACCATACGAATGCCAGAAGTGTGGAAAATGTTTTGTTCAAGGTTCAGTGTTTGTGCGTCATTGCAGAGTCCACACAGGAAGGAAACGGTACAAGTGCCATGAGTGTGGAAAATCATTTACGCAGAAATCAAGCCTTGTTAGTCATGAGAGATTGCATACAGGAGAGAAACCATACAAATGTCAGGAGTGTGGGAAAAGCTTTGTTCAGCGATCCCACCTCGTGAGTCATCACCATGTCCACACAGGAGAGAAACCATACAAGTGTAAGGAGTGTGGGAAAAGCTTTGCTCAAAATTCAGACCTTGTGAGTCATCAGAGAGTTCACTCAGGAGAGAATGTATTCAAATGCCAGGAGTGTGGGAAAGTCTTTCTCTGGAACTCAGAGCTTGTGCTTCATTGCAGAATCCACACAAGGGAGAAACCATACAAATGCCAGGAGTGTGGAAAATCTTTTACGTGGAAATCAAGCCTTGTAAGTCATGAGAGATTGCACACAGGAGAGAAACCATACAAATGTCAGGTGTGTGGGAAATGCTTTACTCAGAGTTCACACCTCATGAATCATCAACATGTCCACACAGGAGAGAAACCATACAAGTGCCGGGAGTGTGGGAAAAGCTTTGCTCAAAATTCAGAGCTTGTGCGTCATCAGAGAGCCCACTCCGGAGAGAATGCATTCAAATGCCAGGAGTGTGGGAAAGTCTTTCTTTGGAACTCAGAGCTTGTGCTTCATTGCAGAATCCACACAAGGGAGAAACCATACAAATGCCAGGAGTGTGGAAAATCTTTTACGTGGAAATCAAGCCTTGTAAGTCATGAGAGATTGCACACAGGAGAGAAACCATACAAATGTCAGGAGTGTGGGAAATGCTTTAGTCAGAGTTCACACCTCGTGAGTCATCAACATGTCCACTCACGAGAGAAACCATACAAGTGCCAGGAGTGTGGGAAAAGCTTTGCTCAAAATTCAGAGCTTGTGCGTCATCAAAGAGTCCACTCCGGAGAGAATGCATTCAAATGCCAAGAGTGTGGGAAAAGTTTTGCTCAGAAATCAGGCCTTGTGAGTCATCACTATGTCCATACAGGAGGGAAACGGTACAAGTGCCATGAGTGTGGAAAATATTTTACATGGAAATCAAGCCTTGTAAGTCATGAGAGATTGCACACAGGAGAAAAACCATACAAATGTCAGGAGTGTGGGAAATGCTTTCCTCGGAGATCACAACTTGTGAGTCATCACCATGTCCACACAGGAGAGAAACCATACAAATGTAAGGAGTGTGGGAAAAACTTTGCTCAAAATTCAGAGCTTGTGCGCCATCAGAGAATCCACTCAGGAGAGAAAGCATTCAAATGCCAGGAGTGTGGGAAATTCTTTCTTTTGAACTCAGAGCTTGTGCAGCATTGCAGAGTCCACACAGGGGAGAAACCATTCAAATGCCAGGAGTGTGGAAAATCCTTTATGTGGAAATCAAGCCTTGTAAGTCATGAGAAATTGCACGTGGGAGAGAAACCATACAAGTGCCAGGAGTGTGGGAGATGTTTTGCTCAGAGATCATACCTTGTGATTCATCACAGAATCCACTCAGGAGAGAAACCATACAAGTGCCAAGAATGTGGGAAATGTTTTACCCAGAGTACACTTCTTGCGTATCATAAGAGTGTCCACACAGGGGAGAAACCATACAAATGCCAGGATTGTGGGAAATGTTTCCCTCGGAATTCAGATCTTGTGTTTCATACCAGAGTCCACACGGAGAAAGCATTCAAATGCCAGGAGTGTGGGAAAAGTTTTGCTAATAGTTTAAACTTTTTGCATCATAGGAGAACTCATACAGGAGAGAAACCATACAAATGCCAGGAGTGTGGGAAATGTTTTGCTCAGAATTCAGCCCTTGTGAGTCATAAGAGAATCCACACAGGAGAGAAACCATACAAATGCCAGGAGTGTGGGAAATGTTTTAGTAGGAAATCATGCCTTATGTCCCATCAAAGAGTTCACACAAAAATCTAGCAGCATTTCCCACATACAGTAGAACCCTGTATAACGAAAAAGCTCCATTCCACGGAGCACTTTGTTATACAAATGTTTTCGTTATGCAAATCGCTATTGGCGATACCCTGCATTACAAAAAAAAAATCATTATGCAGGTTATACCCTCTATAACAAAAAAGTTCATAATGCGGATGAAAAAATAGCTGGTGAAGAAATATTTGTGGATTATTGATAGTTATAAAAAAGATCAAGTAATGGACTATTAAGGAAGCATGGCGACTCTGCATTAAAGATAGGAGAAGTAAAAGTACAAGTATATCATGATTTCAGCAATGAGACTATTCAACGGAGAAGAGAGATGAATCCAATAACTGAAATTTTGTTTAATTGTAATATAAGATATCAATGAGGTTTCCCTATCTTCTTAAAGATATTTCATGATGGGAAGGTGGTTAGAGCAGAGGACCCAAAGGGGGCAATGAGACAAATTGAATTACTAAAAATTTAGTAATTAGTTTTGAGTGTTGTGTGTTGGTGGGTAGAGGATTGTTTTGGCTGTGTTTTACTTAATGTACATTTTTATTTATTGTTTATGTTTCTCTGTTGTATTTTTGTACTATGTGTTTTTTCTTTGTTGTAAAATAAAATTTATTTTAAAAAAATAATGAAAAAGCGCCATTCCATGGAGCATTTTGTTATACAAATTTTTTCGTTATGCAAATCACTATTGCCAATACCCCGCATTACGAAAAAAATTCATTATGCAGGTTATACCCCCATAACGAAAAAGGTTCGTAATGTGGGGTATACCCCGCATAACGATTTTTTTTTCATTATGCAGTGTGTTGCCAATAGCTCCAAACGCTTTGTTATACAAATTTTTCATTATACGAAGCGTTCGTTATTCTGGACCAGCAGATGCCCTATCCCTCTAAGACGATGGCCTATGATGGAAGCTTCAATGCTATTTACATGTGCCTCCTTGAGAACTGCAGTGTTGGTGACGTAGTCATCCCACTTGATATTCAAGAATTATTTATTTATTTATTTAGTATATTTTTATACCGCTTTTCTCACCTATTGGTGACCCAAAGCGGTTTACAGACAAAGATGGTAAATTACATAAAACTTAAGGCCCATGTCATGGGTAACAGCCGCTTCCACTCCCCTCCAACCGGCTGAGGGAAGGAGCTCAGGGGGCTTTGTGGCAGGGACGAAGGTGGAAAATGTCCTCCTGCCATGGAGCAACGGTCACTCCCACTCCCCTCCAACCGGCTGAGGGGAGGAGCTCAGGGGGCTCTGTGGCAGGGACGAAGGTGGAAAATGTCCTCCTGCCATGGAGCAACGGTCACTCCCACTCCCCTCCAACCGGCTGAGGGGAGGAGCTCAGGAGGCTCTGTGGCAGGGACGAAGGTGGAAAATGTCCTCCTGCCATGGAGCAACGGTCACTCCCACTCCCCTCCAACCGGCTGAGGGGAGGAGCTCAGGAGGCTCTGTGGCAGGGACGAAGGTGGAAAATGTCCTCCTGCCATGGAGCAACGGTCACTCCCACTCCCCTCCAACCGGCTGAGGGGAGGAGCTTAGGGGGCTCTGTGGCAGGGACGAAGGTGAAAAATGTCCTCCTGCCATGGAGCAACGGTCACTCCCACTCCCCTCCAACCGGCTGAGGGGAGGAGCTAAGGGGCTCTGTGGCAGGGACGAAGGTGGAAGATGTCCTCCTGCCACGGAGCAACGGTCACTCCTACTCCCCTCCAACCAGCTGAGGGGAGGAGCTAAGGGGGCTCTGTGGCAGGGACGAAGGTGAAAAATGTCCTCCTGCCATGGAGCAACGGTCACTCCCACTCCCCTCCAACCGGCTGAGGGGAGGAGCTTAGGGGGCTCTGTGGCAGGGACGAAGGTGAAAAATGTCCTCCTGCCATGGAGCAACGGTCACTCCCACTCCCCTCCAACCGGCTGAGGGGAGGAGCTTAGGGGGCTCTGTGGCAGGGACGAAGGTGAAAAATGTCCTCCTGCCATGGAGCAACGGTCACTCCCATTCCCCCTCCAACCGGCTGAGGGGAGGAGCTTAGGGGGCTCTGTGGCAGGGACGAAGGTGAAAAATGTCCTCCTGCCATGGAGCAACGGTCACTCCCACTCCCCTCCAACCGGCTGAGGGGAGGAGCTTAGGGGGCTCTGTGGCAGGGACGAAGGTGAAAAATGTCCTCCTGCCATGGAGCAACGGTCACTCCCACTCCCCTCCAACCGGCTGAGGGGAGGAGCTTAGGGGGCTCTGTGGCAGGGACGAAGGTGAAAAATGTCCTCCTGCCATGGAGCAACGGTCACTCCCACTCCCCTCCAACCGGCTGAGGGGAGGAGCTTAGGGGGCTCTGTGGCAGGGACGAAGGTGAAAAATGTCCTCCTGCCATGGAGCAACGGTCACTCCCACTTATGTCCCATCTAAGATGGACCTTAGCTTCTGTTAGTGAAAGCACTCAAGCTTTTTGATGTCTTTCCTCATCAAATTCTTTTTGGGAAATTTAGCTAGGGTACAAGACCTCTCTGAGCTCCTTTGAAGCGTTATAAGGACCAGCTGAAACAAACTATGAAGGTGTCAGGTATAGACCCACAAACCTGGGAGGCAGTGGCCAAAGATCACCCTCTTTGGCATCAAACCATCTCTGCTACTACCAATCACTTGAAAGATGAACACTGCAGACATGACGAGGCTAAGTGACAAGTACCGAAGCTTTATCAAACACAAACACACCCTTCACTATCTATTCAATGTAATGTGTTTGGTTGCATGTTTCATGCCAGGGTCGGCTTATTGAGTCACCAGAGACATCAAGTTTGGAGCCCCATTTGAGTGGCTCAAGGCAGCTCCTTAAATAGGAAAGTTGCTCCACCTTGGAGGTTTGGTCTAGATAAGTGTAATCTATGAAAAAGAGCAACTCCCATATCAGATAAGAGATACCAATCAAAATTAACCTCCCATTAGATAAGGGTATCCAATGAAACCTGACCACTGATAAGGGACTCCAATCAGGGAGATCTGCTGCTCCTACCCCTCCTGTCAGGTAGAGTGTATCCTGATTGGTTAGAGACCTGGGGACTTTCCAGGTGTTCCTGGCTCCCCACCTTTGCACTGTCCTTGACTCCAAGTAGCGTAAGATGGATGTAGGAAGTAAAATGGATGAAGTTTGGTTCATCCAGATCATGACAGTGCTGTCAGTTCTTAGTCTAAAGAAAAGGAAGTTAAATGCACTGTTGTATTTTGTGGTAAGGTGCCAGACCTAGAAAGATTATTTTTTGCTGTCTAGAGCATTTGTTCCCAACCTAAGGCCCGCAGGCTAGATTTGGCCCATGGCACCATTTCATATGGGGTCCCACCCCTCCAAGGACATTTGAGAAACAAAATGGCCACCCCATTGAGCAGGCAGGACAAAATGGCCATTTGGCCCTCAAAGCTGACTGAGAGAGCATGACCCGGCCTCTGGCTGGCAAAGCAGGTGTGGGGTCCCAGTGATGGCATGTCCCCTGCCTGCTGGCTGATTTAAATATTAATAACTAGCAGGGTGCCCGGCGTTGCCCGGGTGAGGGACCCAACCCAGCCAGAGGAGAGACCCGGGCCTGGGGGCCCTCTGGCCCCCATCCCACCCCCTGCTGCTACCTCATGTTCTACCCGGTGTTGGCTGGGACCAAATTTGTATTGTGTTAGGTGGTGACACAAAACACAATCCTGACACACACCACAGCTAGGCACATCACACACAATGCAACACACCCACACAACACACACCAACGCACAACACACCCACACAATAAACACACACACAAAACCGACACACAACTCACACCACCACAGCTACACACATCATACACGACACGGCACTCGCACAACACCCACACCCCCGACACCCACCCGGCACACAACACTCCCCGACACACAACACACACCCAGACAAAGTGGGTGATCTACGACTGCTGCCTCCCAGGTTTGTGGGTTTATACCTGACACCTTCATGGCTTATACATGTGTATATACAGTGGTGTGCTCCACATATTTTCTTCCACACTGTGGGCGTGGTATGGTGGGCATGGCCAGGGGAAAAGCCCTGCGTTGCACCTGAATTAGGACTACTTTATTTCAAAACTTGGGTGGGCGGGGCCAGCCAGAATTTCTGCTACCAGTTCTGGCGAACTGGTGTGAACCTGCTGATACCCACCACTGTGTATATACGTCATTCTTACAAATGCTTTTTCAGTATGAACTGCATGTTTTTAATTCTGCCCTTTTCCAGTAATAATGAAAACATTACTGGCTTCCTTTGGGAGCCTCAAAGTCTGGGAACCACACCAGAAACGGCCCTACCAAATATACCCCAAGGATGGCAGGATAGGTTCTACAGACCTACGTGGTCTGGCTGTCATGTATTAACCATAAGGAGAAATCTAGAAGAGATTTTTGAAAGGGCTCCTAAGGAGAACCTCCATCTTGGAAACCTGAGTTTTGGGGTCGAGAGCTCAGAAGGGTTGATTTTGGCCCTTGCCGGCCTGGGTTCTCCTGCCAAAACCCGTCATTCCTCAGGGAAGGGAAGAGGTAAATAGTGGTCACTATTGAGTCCTTCATCCCATGGCCGCCTGTTGCCATAGGTACCCCCCTCCATCCTCCCTCTGGCTGTAGGGAAGGTCTTAGCCAGGAAAGGTGAGGAAGGTTAGGAAGAGTTTGGGTCTCCTGGAGGCCATGGGACTTCAGCCCTTCCTCAAAGACTAGCATTTTCTCCTCTTGCAGAGGCCCACTTTCTCCTTGTCAGCCCTTTATTTTCTTTCTTGCTTCTCATACTAAATCAGTCCTCCATGAGGAAACCCAAAGTGACAAGGGTTGTAGCTCCGTAAAGTCCATCTGCTTGTCATGCGTCATCCCTGAGAAGAGTTTGTGGTTGGGTTGGAGGATGAAAAGAGAAGGTGTGATTGGGCAAAGTGGGGTTGGCTGCCCTACCCTCCCTGCCCCATGGAGACCTTGCAAAGGCCAGGGGATTTTTCCCTTTCCCAAGGGAGACTTCAATCATGGCCTTTAAGTAGGGGATTTTTCCCAGTGACATTTTCTCTTCTTCTGTCATATCCAGATATTGGTGATCCTCATGGTGATCAGCCATGAAGACTGTCCTGAAAATGTAACGCAGTGACCTTTCACCTGCCTTCCACATCTTAGCATGACCATACCTGTCAAGTTGCGGCGATGAAAACAAGGGAAGGTTTCCAGACGCAGGCATGCGCAGTAACCCGTTCGTGCATGCGCAGTAACCTGTTCACGCATGCACAGAAACCCTTTGCGCATGCACAGAAACCCCTTTACGCATGCGCACATGCACAGTAACCCTTTTTCTGGCCGTTCCAATTAAGGGATGGCAGCGGAAAAGAGGGGGAAAGATTGGTGAATTACGGGAAATCCCAGCCAAAACGGGGTACTTGACAGGTATGAGCATGACCCGCCTACCACTGATCCATTTCCGTGAGTCACTTTCTACTTGGGGGACCATCACCCTTCCATGTGGATTTCAGCACCCAGGTCAAGTTAATTAACCACCGCCTGACACTCAGCCTTGAGTCGCTGGCTGTAGCATCATCATGTTCATCATGTTTAATTTCTATACCGCTTTACTCGACCCAGCGGGTGACTCAACGTGGTGCACACAGTCACAATAAAAAATACAGTAACACAAGAAACTATAACTTGATACACTCGATTACCAGAGCCGGATAACC
This sequence comes from Bradypodion pumilum, assembly GCA_035047305.1. Lineage (NCBI taxonomy): Eukaryota > Metazoa > Chordata > Lepidosauria > Squamata > Chamaeleonidae > Bradypodion > Bradypodion pumilum. Next base: position 477,046,202 of record JAWDJD010000002.1, read on the forward strand.
TGGCCAGACTTGGGGCATTTGTTTAACCCTACAAAAACCTCTGGCAGGGCTTCCTTTCCATAACAAAAAAGGGGAAGCCCCTAAAAGGAAGTGGGTCCAGAGAGGGGGGCAAGGGGTGTCTCTATTGGACTTCCTAATATTTTATGAGCCCTGATTTGATGTCCCCTTAAATCATAGCAATCACACTTATAATCGAACTCACAACCTTTTGGGTTGCAGTACAGCAGTTTTAACCACTGCGCCACCAGTGCTTGCTCTTTCTACCCCTCCAGCCCTGTGGGGACATCTGAGGAGCTTTGATTTGGGTCCAAATGGGGGATGGAGGCAGGTGAGGTCAGGATCCCCGCTCAAGGGTCACGTGGTGGGAATCTCCCCTCCCTTTCGAGAAGGAAGGAAGGAGATTCTACCAGGCAGCGAAGGGGTTAAGGGCACTGAGTTGGGATTCCTAGAAGGGAAGGAGCCAGAAGGATGCATTTCTTTTCGTCACTTCCCTCCCTCTACAGGAAACGGTCCGTTTGGGAAACGTGTCCCTTCCTTCCGGTCCGTTCTTTTTCTCCTTCCCTCGCGATATAGTCGGGAGGGTGAATTTGCCCCAGAGAGGGTGTTTGAGGAGAGGGGAGAATAATTGGGGGTGGGAGAAGGGGGGGAGGGGGGAGGGTTGCTCAGGCGAAGAAAGACCCCCACCCCCACCCCCACTCTGTTTTGGTGAAGGAGAATTACGGTATTCATTCACCCCGCATAGAGCTTTCTTCTGGTCTGTCTGGCTCAGTGGTTAAGGAGCTCGCCTTGTTAGCTGGAAGGCTGGCAAATCCGCAGTTTGAGACCCAGGTACTGCATGACTGACTGAGCGCCCGTCTCTGTCCCAGCTCTTGGGGACATGAAAGTAGCCTCATTTGGGCATCCCCTGAGTGGAGTTTCTTCTGCCAAAGTCCTTTCAACTCAGAATAATTTCTGACACAAAAATATTATTATTATTATTATTATTATTATTATTATTATCATTATCATCATCATCATCATCATCATCATCATCATCATTATTATTTTCTGTCTCACCAGGTTATCCTGCTGTGGTAATAGAGTAAACCATACTACCAGTGACTCAATGCCGACAATATCAGGCAGTGGTTAACCTGACAACCCTGATGACTAACAGCCTTGGGTGCCGAAGTCTTAAGGCCGTGATGGCGAATGTTGACACTCCAGCTGTTCTTGTACTTCAATTCCCAGAATTCCTGATCATCTGGTGTGCTGACTTGAGCTTCTGGGAATTGAAGTCCAGGAACAACTGGAGGGCCATGGCTAGCCACCACTGCTCTAAGGGAAGGGTGATGGTCCCCAAGTGGATTAAATTGCACTTGAATCCATCTTGATAGAGAGCAGCAGCTTCATCAATACTAGCCTGGGGTTGAGGAGGACTTTGTTTGCCAAAAGGGCTGAGGGCCAGAAAGTGACTCGTGGAGCTGGATCAGTGCTCCGGGTGTCATGCTGCGATGCAGAAGGTAGAGGAAAGGCAACTGCAGTATATTCACATGACAGTCTTCATGGCTAATCGCCATGACGGTCGTCTATATTTGGATTTGGATAATAATAATAAGAGCTTTCTCCTCATAGTTTGGGAGCTCCAAACTGCAACAGTTAGGAAGAAACCTTCCGATTTCTGTAGTACTCTACCTTACAGAAAAGGGAAGGGTGTTTACAAGAAAAGTGAATGTAAAGCAAAGGATATGAAAAAATAAGAGTATAAGATGAGGCTTTGTGAGATCGGGGGTTATGTCACCTTTTAACAGCCTTCATCATCCTAACATGGGGGTGTCTTGGCTTTGCAGAGCTCCAGCAGTAGGGTCTGAGAAGTCCACCTTTCCCTGGCAGGAGGAGAGGAGATTCCCTTTGAGGCATCCTTGGGCAGAGAAGATGATGACAGACAGACCCACTGCCAGCCATAGGGCAGGAAAGGACTTCGATGTGATCAGCAGGGAAAGCCTCGGCCCATGCTGGGAAAGGACGGGACCAGAGGACATGGCTAAGGAGATGCTCCAGTACTCAGGGACGCAGTGCCAACACTTCCGAGAATTCTCCTACCAGGAAGCAGATGGTCCTCGGCAGGTTTGCACTCGACTCCACCAGCTTTGCCGCCAGTGGCTATGGCCGGAGCGACACACCAAGGCTCAGATGCTGGACCTGGTGGTACTGGAGAAGTTCCTGACCCTCCTCCCACTGGAGATGTCGAGCTGGGTGAGGGAATGCGGACCAGAAACCACTTCCCAGGCAGTGGACCTGGCTGAAAGTTTCCTGGCTGTGAGTCGGGCAGAAGACAGAAAGCAGGAAGAGCCAAAGGTGAGAGCAATTCATACCCAGGCTAGGATGGTGGTTTCAGAGTTTGGAAGTAAGCTGCTCAAGTCTGTAAAGTTAGTGACTCATCTGCTGGAAATTTACTCCACCCGCTTCACATAGTTCTTGAAAGCAAGATACTGTGTTTTGCGTGCACCATGCTTTGAAACAAATCACAATTCTTGAAACATGAGAGATCCTCTTTGCTTTTTTTTCCATATAGTTTTATTAGATTTTCAGACTGTTAAGGAATTACTACAGTGACAAAACAACAATGACAAGACAAAACGAAAATAATACAAGAGGAAAACTAATTACTACTTTTACATTTTATATTTATCCATTCTTTCATTGTAACCCTAGGTGATCACATCCTTATATTTTATGGCATTTTAAACTATATAAATATTGGATCACGAGCCCAAATTCATAATTAATCAACTATACATATAGCTATTAATTACTTTCCAACTTGTATATAACCTAAAACAAATACAACATTTGGCTTGTGTACCCTTCACCTTACTATCAACTTTGGATTCCCCCACCTTTATCTTTCAAGAAATCCTGTAGTGTGAAGACAATACACATAACAGTTATTTACAGTAAACCAAAGTGACCCTGCATCCCATCCCCCCACCCTAGAAAAGTGCTGTACAAACAGTATATGATACGAGCGACCTAGTTTAAATCTAGCTAATCAAGTTGTTTCCCAAAATTTATAGTCATCCTGACTAGGTTTAATTCTATCCTTCTCCTACCAGGAAGTAGATGGTCCTCGGCAGGTTTGCACTCAACTTCACCGGCTTTGCCACCAGTGGCTCTGGCCAAAGCAACACACCCACACTCAGATGCTGGACCTGGTAGTCCTGGAGAAGTTCCTGACCATCCTCCCACTAGAGATGTCAAGCTGGGTGAGGGAATGTGGACCAGAAACCACTTCCCAGGCAGTGGACCTGGCCGAAGTTTTCCTGGCTGTGAGTCGGGCAGGAGACAATCATCTGGAAGAGCCAAAGGTAAGAGCAATTCATACCCGGTGCTAGGGGGGTGGTTTCAGAGTTTGGAAGTAAGCTGCTCAAGTCTGTAAAGGTTGTGGCTGATCTGCTGGAAATTTAGTCCACCCGCTTCACATAGTTTTTGAAAGCAAGATACTGTGGTTTGCGTGCACCATGCTTTGAAACAAATCACAATTTTTGAAACATGGGAGATCCTCTTTGCTTTAAAACAAGGTGTGCCATCCCTCTCTACCTAGTTGTCTAAGGAAAGAGTAGGTTTACTTCTGTCTTGGGGAGAGCAACCTAGTGAGCACCGTGGCTGGTATAGTAGCATAATGCAACATTTCTCTGTGAGTTTAGGGTAAGAACTATCAATCTTCAACATTGTCCCTTTATATTTCAAAGCATCAAGAAAATAAGCAAAGAGCTCCTACCAACAGCATTCCATGTGTTGCCCTTGGTTTTCTTGATAAAATCCAAAATGTGAGGTACCATATTTCTCATGTCCCAGCCTCAACCATTAAGATTTTCCCCTCTATCATCTTTTCCCTGTCATCTTTGTCCTCATGGATCCTCAGATGAGAAATCTCCCTGTAGAAGCTCAGTCTGATTTCCCCGTGGTGGAGAAACTTCAGTTCAATCCAATGCTGAATCACCAGAGAGGAGGAGAGACCAGTCAAGGCAACAAGGAAGGTGCCGAATTCACAGGTAAGGATTAATGTTAAGAGGGTAAGAGTTCTTTCTTTCCTGCCTGAAAGCAAAGGAGGGTTTTATATTTTTTCCTCTCCTGACTCATTTGGGCTGGATGATATGGTGTTTTTATGTTTTAATTCGCTGAACTTTTTAAACCAGGGGCCAGTTCACGCTCCCTCAGACTATAGAGGGGCCAGACTAGTGGTCTCACCACGAGCCCACCACACTCGCCCCCTGCTGCAACCACCCCAAGCCCACCACACTCCTCAGTGACAGTGACCGTTCTGAGCCCACCACACTCCTCCCAATCCCCACACTCTCCCCCCCCCCCCCAAATTCCCTGCTTAATGGCCTAGAGGAGCTGCTGAGAACACTGGCTGCTCTAGCCACCAGGAGTGCCGCCCACTTCCGCTTCAGTCCTTATCCCTTCTGCTTGGCTTGGTATGGTGCTCCGTAGCAGGGCAGATGTAAGCCTTACAACATCCGCCCTGCAACAGAGCGCCAGCAAGGACACATCAAGCCAAGTGGAGGGGACAAGCATTGAAGTGGAGGCAGTGGAAGCGGTGGCTGGAGCAAGAGTGTGGGCCGAATGATTTGATGCCATAGGCCGGATCCAGTTTGCAGGTTGTCGTTTGGGGAACCCTGTTTTAATTAAATAAAATTTAGCCGGGGTGGGGACACCCCCCCCCCAGTAGCTTGAATTGTTCTAGGTGGGTGAAATGAGTGGGATCACCCAAGACACCAAAAGAAAAAATGTATCACTTTGTTGCTGTTGTTGTTATTATTATTATTTAGATTTCTATTGCCGCCCCCCTCACCAAAGCAACTCAGGATGGCTCACAATCATTATAAAAACAATCTTTACCTATAAAATCGAGTGTTAACCATTGTAATTTGACAAAAGATCCTTCACCAGGCCCTAGTATCCCGTACCGAGCATTCGTGCACTTGCCCGAACCGGGTACGGAAGTAACTGTCGGGTTGAAAAATGCGCCAGTGGGGCAGGGGACCCACGAACGCAAACAAAGAAAAAGGACTGCAGTTCCCAATGTTCCTTGCGCCGTGCCACGCCACAGCCAATCAGGCTGAGAGGCACAAGCAAAAGGAATGTTCGGAAACACACCGCGGCCAATCAAAATGAAGCCGCAGGAAAAACCCGCTGCACAAATGGTAAACACAAACGCCAAACTACAAGCCCCAGCATCCTGCACGCCTTTCCCCCACTTGAAAGAGAAACAAAACTAAAAAACAAAAACAAACACCAAAATAATTAAAATAAATAAACCATTAATTTAAAAAAATCACAAAAAACACAAACAAAAACATCAAGAATTAACCAAAACAAAAAATAACAAACAGAAAAAACACACAGAAAAACACCAAAAAAGAAAAACAAAACAAACCCACAAAAGAAATTAAACCAGCCAATTCACCAGCACACATCCTCTCTCCACGACGGCTGGAACTGAAATGAGGAAACAAAGAGACTACTTACTAGAAGAAGCGCCACCCAGTGGCCAGTAGAGAAAAAACAGTCAAAGTAAAAGAAATACTCAACAGCCCCACCCAGAGGCTACAAGAGAAAAAACAGTTAGAAACATAACATTACATCACACATTCACACAAATCACAAACAAATCACAAAATAATAAAATAAAAACATTTCTAAAATCCTGTGTAGAGTTTTTACTAAAAAAACACCCAAAAAATCTAAACATAGTTTAAAAACATTGAATGTAAAAAACATGTTCTTTCACATTTTAAAAATTATTATCCAAGGTACAACTATTTTTAAAAAATCACATACTAAAACATTATTTGGTTAAATAAAATAATTGTAAAAAATTATATCATCCTTTCCTCTTTTTTTAATCCACAAAAACAAACCCAAAAAAGCTGATAACAGTTTATAACAGCCCGTGTGTATAACATTTTAAAAATCACAGTTACAGACTAACCTCATTTGTACAAACATTAACAAAACAAAAACCTTCCAACACAATTTAAAACAGCCCGGCACCGCCGGGCAAAATCTGCTAGTCAGATATAAAATGACACCCAACAATAAAATTACAAGAACATTATCATTTAAGAACTGTTAAGATACCCTCCCCACTACCAATAAATTAAAACTGAAACTAAAAACCCGATGACCCTTCATATAAGCCTCCCCGGGGTGGGGGGGAGCTGGTTATCAAGGGCAGCCCCATGTAGTGACCATAAGGAAGGAGTCCTGGTTCAGGAGCAGGCGTAATTGGCGAACAGTGCGAAGTTGTGCGAAAGCCCTCCTGGCCATGACTGCCACCTGCTCATCGAGCAAGAGTCATGAGTCCAAGAGGACCCAGTTCCTGTTATTGGGATGTGAAACCTTTTCTGTTCAAAGGTATTTATTTGTAGCCATCATTTTGGGGATTCTAAGCTTATTCTGAGAGGAGCTTATGAGACTAGTCTGCCTTCCACTTCTTCTTTCCCACAGAAGCCGGAAGTCCATCCTGTCTTCCTTGTGATGGAGCAGAACCAGCTCAGGTATGAAGGAGGGATTTAAAAGAATCCTTGGGTACTTTTCTCCATGCTTATTTCAGAGTTTTGGTTATTGAATTTACCTAGTCATTCCTTTTTCATAAAGAGCTCGACAGTTTCTCATTTGCATAGTAGATTGATGTGGCAAATGCCCTCTCTATGCAGGGAGTAACAGAGCTAAGGTTTACAGAAATGAATATAAGGATAGAAGGAATTGTTTTTTTTCCTATTCCAGGCATTTGCAACCTATGGCCCGTGGGCCAGACCCAGCCCCTTACGCCAATTAATCCGGCTACTGATGACCTCACCTCTCCCAGGAGCCGAGGTAAAACGCTGAATGCTGCTAAATGAGTTCTCTGACCAGGAGGTGTGGTCAGGCCCACGACTTGAAAACATTGAGAAATGCTGCTCTATTCTCTAATTCTGGATAAATTTGCCTGTTTTTCTTGTTGAAAAGCCAAAGGTGTAAAAAGAACCATTTATCCAACCAGAGGTTGCTTAGGTCTAGCCTCCTGTTTCTCACAGAACCTCCCTAAAGGTCTCCAGGACTTTTCCAATGCAGGCAGGCCACCTTTAGCTCTTTCCCTCCTACTCTTGCGGGAATCAGCTGGGATTCAGAAGCCTCTCTCCCCAGAGGGAGCAGGGAGACAAAGGGACCGCAAGATCTTGGTCATCTTGAACGACGGCGTCGAAGAGGTGACCTAATTGAAATTTATAAAATCATACACGGTGTAGACAAAGTAGATATGGAAAAACTGTTTTCCCTGTCGCATAACACTAGTACTAGGGGGCACTCCATGAAACTTTTGGGTACTAGTTCTCAAACAAATAAGAGAAAGTACTTTTTTACCCAGAGGATCCCAGGTCTATGGAACTCCCTGCCAAAAGAAATGGTGACAGCTGTCAGTCTTGACAGCTTCAAGAAAGGATTAGACAAGTTTATGGAGGACAAGGGTATCAATGGCTATAATTATGGAAACCTAAGGACAACCTTCGGGTTGGAGAGATAGGCAGGATATCTCTCAATGCCATTTCCAGGGAATCCTAAGCAGGTGAAGACATCTGCATGGGAATAATACCCTGAAGCAAATGGTGAGCCACTGTGTGAGACAGAATGCTGGACTGGATGGGCTGTGGCCTGTTCCAGCAAGGCTGTTCTTACGTTCTTCATCTCCATCAGAAAGGCTGAGAAGCTCATCCATGAAAGATCAAAACCAGAAGATGAGGTCCAGCCACTTCTCTTCAATTGTTTTGTATGTTGAAAGCAAACCAAAGGCAAAGCAATCACACTTACTGTATATACTGCACCACAGCACATAGCACACTCTCCGGGCAGTTCACAAGTTAGTTAGCATTTTCCCTCCACAAGTTGGGTGCTCATTTTACTAACCTTGGAAGAATGGAAGGCTGAGTCAACCTTGAACCCTGCTCAGGATTGAACTCACAACCTTTTGATTGCAGGACAGCAGTTTAACCACTGCGTCAACTGGGCTCCTGTTGAAGGTTATTCTTGTGAAATGTTTGAGGGTGACCTCGTTTCCCCCCTTTCTTCATTTACATAGTTTCCAGTGTCGATTGAGGAGGTGGCCGTGTACTTTACCCAGGAGGAGTGGGCACTGCTGGATCCTGACCAGAGATCATTGCACAAGGACGTCATGGAGGAGAACTTGGAAACTGTATCCTCTCTCAGTAAGGCCCTCTCTTTTCTTGGTTGATGCCAGTCTCTGCAATAATGAATCGTAATGATAATGATGGTGGTCATGCTTTTATGACATCCCCAATCCTACTGTCCACTGTGGGGTTTGTGATGCCAGACTGGGCAGCTTCTGGCTCTCCAGAGCTGCTGAGCTCACAACCGCAGTGAGAATAGTTTTTTCATTGTCAACATCTGAAAAGCAGAAGCTTCCCAGGTAATGCTAGTGAAGATTTGGCAATGGGGAATATCACAACATTTTTTTTAAAAAAAATCTACACCATACACCCGGCCTAGGCCGACTCAGTGCGGTTCACAATCACAGATAAAACATAATTAAAACTACCCACCCCCTAAAAAAGGGTGAAGGGACTGTGGAGGAAGGAGTTACCCTCTATACCAACCACTCAATGGAGGTTATCCTTCCTCCTGCACCCCATACTTGGCCCGCCAGCCATGTTTTGAGTTCTTTTCTGAAGGGCAGCAATTCTGTGTGGAGATGTAATTCTGTTGGCAGGAGGTTCCAGAGGGCCAGTGTGGACACGGAGTAGGCCCTCCTCTTTGTGCCAGAGAGACGAGCCCCTCCGGCTGATGGAACAATTACAGAGCTCCTCTAGTCTGTCTGGTTGGACGGACAAACGTCCTTGGGGGTGATGCGGTCTGTTAGGTATTCTGGCCCACTGCCATATAGGGCTTTAAAGGTCAAAACCAGCACCTTGAATTGCACCTGGAGGCAAACTGGTAACCAGTGCAGCTCCCGAAGCAGTGGTGAGGTATGGGTATAACGTCCACACCCCATCACCGCCCAGGCCGCCGCATTCTGGACCATCTGCAGCCTCCGAATAGTCGTCAAGTGCAGCGCCACGTAGAGTGCATTGCAATAATTAGTGTGGAGGTCACCAGATCGTGAGTGACCATGAGCAAAGTGTCCAGGAGTGGGCGCAACTGGCGGATCAACCGAAGTTGGGCGAAAGCCCTCCTGGCTACAGCTGCCACCTGTTCTTTTAGCAGCAGCCGCGAGTCCAGGCGGACCCCCAAGTTGTGCACCAGGTCTATTTGGGGCAATATAGCTCCATCCAGAACCAAAGATGGTATCTTCTGGGATAACGTGGGGCCCCTTATCTATAGCCGCTCAATCTTGCTGGGATTCAGTTGTAACTCGTTGGCCCCCATCCAGACCCCAACGGCCTCCAGGCACCTGGATAGGACTTTGACAGCAATTGAGTGTCATCCGCGTACTGATGGTACCTCACCCCGTGGGAACGGATGATCTCACCCAGCGGCTTCATGTAGATGTTAAATAGGAGATGAGAGAGCACCGAGCCCTGCAGCACCCCATATTTGCATCCTCTTAGGCATCCCTCAGCCGCTAAATCTGGACCTCAAAGGTTCCCCCTCCCCTTCCATAGTAATAATTTTGTGTCAGAAATTATTCTTGGTTGAAAGGATTTTTGCTGGAGAAACTCCGCTCAGGGGACGTCTGAATGAGGCTCCTTTTATATCCCCAAGGTCTTCCCCCACCAAAGTGGTCCCCGTTTATCTTAATGCAATTTCTTGCTACTTGGACAGAGGACAAATCACTGTGAAGGTGGAGAAAGGCATGCAATGCAACATTTACATACATGTTAATTTATGGACTAAACACATGCAAAAACAAAAATCTATGAAACAGCCAAGGTAACATTAATGAGGTAGTCACGGAACGCTGTTTACCTTCCCACCAAAGTGGTACCTGTTTATTTATTTATTTATTTTCTAATTTGTATTGCCGCCCAACTCCGAAGACTCTGGGCGGCTCACAGAAAATAAAACCAATCACAGTTTAAAAAGCAATACAAATCCCATTAAAAAAACTACTGACAAAAGTTTAAAAAGATTAAAAGAGAGAGTGTTCTACTACATTAGCCAGCAGGCTGGGGTTACCATATTACTGATGCCCCACACCTGCCCTGCCAGCCAAGTTTTTAACCCTTTCCTAAAGGGCAACAACTCTGGCTGAAGACGAAGGTCCGTTGGCAGGAGGTTCCAAAGGGCTGGAGCCAATAATGAGAAGTCCCTCTTTCTCGTACTGGAGAGCCCATCTGGTCCGATGCAAACAAATTAGAGCAGGTACAACAAAGGACAACAAGGATGATCAGAGGACTGTAAACCAAGCCGTATGAGGAAAGGCTGAAGGAATTGGGCATGATTAGCCTGAGGAAAAGGAGACTGAGAGGTGAGATGATGTTAGGAATCTTCAAATACCCGATAGAACCATCTGTTCCCTTTCATACAAGAGTGCAGGATGCATAATAACGGGCTTAAACTACAGGAGGCTAGATATAGGCTGAAAATGTGCCTCGGCAGTGAAAAAAGCAAACTCAATGCTAGGGGTCATTAGGAAGGGTATAGAAAATGCCAGCAAGTGTCATTTTGCCTCTTTATAAATCTATGGTGAGGCCCCATCTGGAATACTGTGTACAGTTCTGGTCGCCATACCTCCAGAAGGATATTATGGAGTTGGAGAAAGTGCAGAGGAGGGCAACCAGAATGATTAGGGGACTGGAACACCTTCCTTACCATCTGAGGCTGCAACGGTTGGGCCTTTTCACTCTTGAACGACGACGTCTAAGTGGTGACCTGATTGAAGTTTATAAAATCATGCACGGTGTGGACAAAGTAGATAAGGAAAAACCGTTTTCCCTATCGCACAACACTAGAACTAGGGGACACTCGATGAAACTTTTGGATGCTAGTTCTCAAACAAATAAGAGAAAGTACTTTTTCACCCAGAGGATCACTGGTCTATGGAACTCCCTGCCAGAAGAAGTGGTGACAGCTGTCAGTCTTGACAGCTTTAAGAAAGGATTAGACAAGTTCATGGAAGACAAGGGTATCAATGGCTATAATTATGGATACTTAAGGACAACCTCGGGGTTGGAGATAGGCAGGATATCTCTCAATGCCATTTCCAGGGAATCCTAAGCAGGTGACGGCATCTCCTTGGGAATACCCTGAGGGAAATGGTGACCCACTGTGTGAGACAGAATGCTGGACTGGATGGGCTCCTGTGGCCTGTTCCAGCAAGGCTGTTCTTGTGAGGAAAAACTTTGTAATGGTTAGAGCAGTAGCGGTAGTGGAACCAAATGTCTCGACTGGTGGTGAACTCTCCAACACTGGAAGTATTCAAGAGAGAAGTGGACACCCATCTGCTTGCTTAATTCAGGAACGTGGACTGAAAATGGGGTGCCCAAAGTTTATCCTCTTGTCAGTCTAGCTTGATTGGGTCATTTCCCCATTAATACCATGTTGTTCCAAAATCTTCGAACAGAGAGATCTTGTGCCTTCTTCCAGTTCTGGACAATTTTCATTTCTCACTAAATAGAAAACCCCTGAGGAATCACCACCATTTCTTTATTAGATAAGCTTTTTGTTCCTTCCACTAAATCATGGGTTCCCAACTTTTTTATGCCTGACCATGCCCCATAGAGAGCTGAGCGGGCTGGACCACCCGGAAGTGGAAGCGAGCGCATTTATAGTTGTCATAAATGTGGCCACTTCCGCATTTACGACCGTTGCGGGCGCATTCATGTATGTGCGGGTGCGTTTTACAGCTGATGTAAATGCACCTGCTTCCACTTGTAGGTGCGGGGGGGCAGCGGTGACGGGCCAGATGGAATGGTGCCGCTGGCTGTGTCCGGCCCGTGGGCTGTAGGTTGGAAACCCTTGCACTAAATGGTGAAAACAGTAATAAGATGTCATTTGGAGTTATTTTTCCTGATTAGCTTTTATAACCAGTTGATTATCTCATGGCAAAAGGATCCTCCTTCAAACAGGTAATCCACACATGTTGAAGTGATCCTTTGAACCCCACATTTTGCCCCACAGGCATCTGGCATGCCTTTGCTAACTCTGCATACTTTTAGCACAATTTCTTTAGAGTTTAGCTTATACTGATTTCTGTAGCTGTTCTTAAAATAACACATGAGATCTTTCTATCTATCTATCTTTCTAATCTAATCTAATCTAATCTAATCTAATCTAATCTAATCTAATCTAATCTAATCTATCTATCTATCTATCTATTGGATTTCTATACTGCCCATCTGGGTGTTCTCCCACTCTGGGTGGTGAGCAAACAGAAAATGAATAACAACAATACCCACAACAAATCAAAACCCACCACCAACAAATACATCATAAACTAAACTATAAACTAAACTATAAGGACTAATAGAAAATCAGCCCAGGACCTTTAATGCTCTCTACAATTCTAGGAGTAGAGGAAAACTATACAGTATTCAGTTTCTTTTCCAATAAATACTTATCAAATTTTGAGTCCCTGAATCAATATACAAACTAAAATCCACTTATCCTTTGGTTGTCCACACTTTTCACAATCTTGAAAAGCAGTTCTTTGAACAGCAAGTGTATAAAAGAAATGTGTATTTTATTTATTTGTTTGTTTGTTTGTTGGACTTCTACACCACCCATCTGGGTGTTATCCCACTCTGGATGGTGAACAAACTGAAAATGAATAACAACAATACCCACAACAAATCAAAACCTCTTCATCAACAAATACATCATAGACTAAAATAAAATAAAATAAAAATAATTGGCATCAGAGGACATTGGGACTAAACCTAACTGATTAATCGCTTGACAGGGGAACAACGCCCTGAAAGGCTTCCTTGAAGAAGAGCGGTTTTAATTGTTTTTTTAAAGGTAGCCAGTGATGGGGCCTGTTGTAGCTCCACCGGTAGTATATTCCACAGTGTTGGTGCCACCAAAAAGCCTTCCCCTTGCACCCTAAAAGTGTATGACGTAGATACAAGTTGTCTATGAAATAAAACGTGCAGTTTCCCTTGGTTTTCTTAGAAATGACAGTAGATGTGAAAGGAGGAAAAAGGACCCTTCAAAAGCTAACATTCCTTTCCATGTGAGCTGCCATGGGTCAAAATCCACCACTTCAGAAAACCTTTATTTTTTTTCTCCTAGTCTGTTTTTGTTCCTTCAGTAGTTTTTTCTGCATTTGTCTTTCTTCCCAGGGAATTGTATTCAGGAGAAATTCATGCTAGGAGGACATCAGCAAACCTACACAGAAGAGAAGAATTGTATTCAAGAGAAGGCTAACAAAAGCATTGTCTGTGGAAAACATTTTGCCGAAAAGACCACACTATTGCTTCACAAAAGAGTCCACATAGGAGAGAAGCACTTTGTCAGGGAAAAGTCTGGGAAATTTTTAGATCCTATTGCGAGTCATGAAACAGTCTACACAGACAAAAATCCATACAAATGTCAGGAGTGTGGAAAATGTTTTACGGAGAATTCAGCCATTGTAAGTCATGAAAAAATACATGCAGCGGAGAGACTGTATGAATGCCAAAAGTGTGGGAAGCATTTTCAAAGATCAGAGCTTTGGCATCGTTGCAGAGTCCACACAGGGGAGAAACTATACAAATGCCAGGAGTGTGGAAAATCTTTTGCGTTGAAATCAGGCCTTGTAAGTCATGAGAAATTGCACACGGGAGAGAAACCATACAAGTGCCAGGAGTGTGGGAGATGTTTTGCTCAGAGATCATACCTTGTGATTCATAACAGAACCCACTCAGGAGAGAAACCATACAAGTGCCAAGAGTGTGGGAAATGTTTTACCCAGAGTACAGTTCTTATCTATCATAAGAGTGTCCACACAGGGGAGAAACCATACAAATGCCAGGAATGTGGGAAATGTTTCCCTCGGAATTCAGATCTTGTGTTTCATACCAGAGTCCACACAGAGAAAGCATTCAAATGCCAGGAGTGTGGGAAATGTTTTGCTAATAGTTTAAACTTTTTGCATCATAGGAGAACTCATACAGGAGAGAAACCATACAAATGCCAGGAGTGTGGGAAATGTTTTGCTCAGAATTCAGCCCTTGTGAGTCATAAGAGAATCCACACAGGAGAGAAACCATACAAATGCCAGGAGTGTGGGAAATGTTTTGCTCAGAATTCAGCCCTTGTGAGTCATCAGAGAGTCCACTCAGGAGAGAAAGCATTCAAATGCCAGGAGTGTGGGAAATTCTTTCTTTTTAACTCAGAGCTTGTGCAGCATTGCAGAGTCCACACAGGGGAGAAACCATTCAAATGCCAGGAGTGTGGGAAATCCTTTATGTGGAAATCAAGCCTTGTAAGTCATGAGAAATTGCACGTGGGAGAGAAACCATACAAGTGCCAGGAGTGTGGGAGATGTTTTGCTCAGAGATCATACCTTGTGATTCATCACAGAATCCACTCAGGAGAGAAACCATACAAGTGCCAAGAATGTGGGAAATGTTTTACCCAGAGTACACTTCTTGCGTATCATAAGAGTGTCCACACAGGGGAGAAACCATATAAATGCCAGGATTGTGGGAAATGTTTCCCTCGGAATTCAGATCTTGTGTTTCATACCAGAGTCCACACAGAGAAAGCATTCAAATGCCAGGAGTGTGGGAAATGTTTTGCTAATAGTTTAAACTTTTTGCATCATAGGAGAACTCATACAGGAGAGAAACCATACAAATGCCAGGAGTGTGGGAAATGTTTTGCTCAGAATTCAGCCCTTGTGAGTCATAAGAGAATCCACACAGGAGAGAAACCATACAAATGCCAGGAGTGTGGGAAATGTTTTAGTAGGAAATCATGCCTTATGTCCCATCAAAGAGTTCACACAAAAATCTAGCAGCATTTCCCACATACAGTAGAACCCTGTATAACGAAAAAGCTCCATTCCACGGAGCATTTTGTTATACAAATGTTTTCGTTATGCTAATCGCTATTGGCGATACCCTGCATTACAAAAAAAAATCATTATGCAGGTTATACCCTCTATAACAAAAAAGTTCATAATGCGGATGAAAAAATAGCTGGTGAAGAAATATTTGTGGATTATTGATAGTTATAAAAAAGATCAAGTAATGGACTATTAAGGAAGCATGGTGACTCTGCATTAAAGATAGGAGAAGTAAAAGTACAAGTATATCATGATTTAAGTAATGAGACTATTCAATGGAGAAGAGAGATGAATCCAATAACTGAAATTTTGTTTAATTGTAATATAAGATATCAGTGAGGTTTCCCTATCTTCTTAAAGATATTTCATGATGGGAAGGTGGTTAGAGCAGAGGACCCAAAGGGGGCAATGAGACAAATTGAATTACTAAAAATTTAGTAATTAGTTTTGAGTGTTGTGTGTTGGTGGGTGGAGGATTATGTTTTGGCTGTGTTTTACTTAATGTACGTTTTTTATTTGTTGTTTATGTTTCTCTGTTGTATTTTTGTACTATGTGTTTTTTCTTTGTTGTAAAATAAAATTTATTTTAAAAAAATAACGAAAAAACTCCATTCCATGGAGCATTTTGTTATACAAATTTTTTCGTTATGCAAATCACTATTGGCAATACCCTGCATTATGAAAAAATTCATTATGCAGGTTATACCCCCATAACGAAAAAGGTTCGTAATGTGGGGTATACCCCGCATAACGATTTTTTTTATTATGCAGTGTGTTGCCAATAGCTCCAAACACTTTGTTATACAAATTTTTCATTATGCGAAGTGTTCGTTATTCTGGACCAGCAGATGCCCTATCCCTCTAAGACGATGGCCTATGATGGAAGCTTCAATGCTATTTACATGTGCCTCCTTGAGAACTGCAGTGTTGGTGACGTAGTCATCCCACTTGATATTCAAGATGGACCTTAGCTTCTGTTGGTGAAAGCACTCAAGCTTTTTGATATCTTTCCTCGTCAAATTCTTTTTGGGGAATTTAGCTAGGGTACAAGACCTCTCTGAGCTCCTTTGAAGCGTTATAAGGACCAGCTGAAACAAACTATGAAGGTGTCAGGTATAAACCCACAAACCTGGGAGGCAGTGGCCAAAGATCACCCTCTTTGGCATCAAACCATCTCTGCTACTACCAATCACTTGAAAGATGAACACTGCAGACATGACGAGGCTAAGTGACAAGTACCGAAGCTTTATCAAACACAAACACACCCTTCACTATCTATTCAATGTAATGTGTTTGGTTGCATGTTTCATGCCAGGGTCGGCTTATTGAGTCACCAGAGACACATCAAGTTAGGAGCCCCATTTGAGTGGCTCAAGGCAGCTCCTTAAATAGGAAAGTTGCTCCACCTTGGAGGTTTGGTCTAGATAAGTGTAATCTATGAAAAAGAGCAACTCCCATATCAGATAAGAGATACCAATCAAAATTAACCTCCCATTAGATAAGGGTATCCAATGAAACCTGACCACTGATAAGGGACTCCAATCAGGGAGATCTGCTGCTCCTACCCCTCCTGTCAGGTAGAGTGTATCCTGATTGGTTAGAGACCTGGGGACTTTCCAGGTGTTCCTGGCTCCCCACCTTTGCACTGTCCTTGACTCCAAGTAGCGTAAGATGGATGTAGGAAGTAAAATGGATGAAGTTTGGTTCATCCAGATCATGACAGTGCTGTCAGTTCTTAGTCTAAAGAAAAGGAAGTTAAATGCACTGTTGTATTTTGTGGTAAGGTGCCAGACCTAGAAAGATTATTTTTTGCTGTCTAGAGCATTTGTTCCCAACCTAAGGCCCGCAGGCTAGATTTGGCCCATGGCACCATTTCATATGGGGTCCCACCCCTCCAAGGACATTTGAGAAACAAAATGGCCACCCCATTGAGCAGGCAGGACAAAATGGCCATTTGGCCCTCAAAGCTGACTGAGAGAGCATGACCCGGCCTCTGGCTGGCAAAGCAGGTGTGGGGTCCCAGTGATGGCATGTCCCCTGCCTGCTGGCTGATTTAAATATTAATAACTAGCAGGGTGCCCGGCGTTGCCCGGGTGAGGGACCCAACCCAGCCAGAGGAGAGACCCGGGCCTGGCGGCCCTCTGGCCCCCATCCCACCCCCTGCTGCTACCTCATGTTCTACCCGGTGTTGGCTGGGACCAAATTTGTATTGTGTTAGGTGGTGACACAAAACACAATCCTGACACACACCACACCCAGGCACATCACACACAATGCAACACACCCACACAACACACACCAACGCACAACACACAATAAACACACACACAAAACCGACACACAACTCACACCACCACAGCTACACACATCATACATGACACGGCACTCGCACAACACCCACACCCCCGACACCCACCCGGCACACAACACTCCCCGACACACAACACACACCCAGACAAAGTGGGTGATCTACGACTGCTGCCTCCCAGGTTTGTGGGTTTATACCTGACACCTTCATGGCTTATACATGTGTATATACAGTGGTGTGCTCCACATATTTTCTTCCACACTGTGGGCGTGGTATGGTGGGCATGGCCAGGGGAAAAGCCCTGCGTTGCACCTGAATTAGGACTACTTTATTTCAAAACTTGGGTGGGCGGGGCCAGCCAGAATTTCTGCTACCAGTTCTGGCGAACTGGTGCAAACCTGCTGATACCCACCACTGTGTATATACGTCATTCTTACAAATGCTTTTTCAGTATGAACTGCATGTTTTTAATTCTGCCCTTTTCCAGTAATAATGAAAACATTACTGGCTTCCTTTGGGAGCCTCAAAGTCTGGGAACCACACCAGAAACGGCCCTACCAAATATACCCCAAGGATGGCAGGATAGGTTCTACAGACCTACCTGGTCTGGCTGTCATGTATTAACCATAAGGAGAAATCTAGAAGAGATTTTTGAAAGGGCTCCTAAGGAGAACCTCCATCTTGGAAACCTGAGTTTTGGGTCGAGAACTCAGAAGGGTTGATTTTGGCCCTTGCCGGCCTAGGTTCTCCTGCCAAAACCCGTCATTCCTCAGGGAAGGGAAGAGGTAAATAGTGGTCACTATTGAGTCCTTCATCCCATGGCCGCCTGTTGCCAT
Organism: Bradypodion pumilum; assembly: GCA_035047305.1. Lineage (NCBI taxonomy): Eukaryota > Metazoa > Chordata > Lepidosauria > Squamata > Chamaeleonidae > Bradypodion > Bradypodion pumilum. The sequence continues at coordinate 477,064,317 of JAWDJD010000002.1, forward strand.
AGGTCCCCCCCCTCCATCCTCCCTCTGGCTGTAGGGAAGGTCTTAGCCAGGAAAGGTGAGGAAGGTTAGGAAGAGTTTGGGTCTCCTGGAGGCCATGGGGCTTCAGCCCTTCCTCAAAGACTAGCATTTTCTCCTCTTGCAGAGGCCTACTTTCTCCTTGTCAGCCCTTTATTTTCTTCCTTGCTTCTCATACTAAACCAGTCCTCCATGAGGAAACCCAAAGTGACAGGGGTTGTGGCTCCCTAAAGTCCATCTGCTTGTCATGCGTTGTCCCTGAGAAGAGTTTGTGGTTGGGTTGGAGGATGAAAAGAGAAGGAGTGATTGGGCAAAGTGGGGTTGGCTGCCCTACCCTCCCTGCCCCATGGAGACCTTGCAAAGGCCAGGGGATTTTTCCCCTTCCCAAGGGAGACTTCAATCATGGCCTTTAAGTAGGGGATTTTTCCCAGTGGCATTTTCTCTTCTTCTGTCATATCCAGATATTGGTGATCCTCATGGAGATCAGCCATGAAGACTGTTCTGAAAATGTAACGCAGTGACCTTTCATCTGCTTTCCACATCGTAGCATGACCATACCTGTCAAGTTGCGGCGATGAAAACAAGGGAAGGTTTCCAGGCGCCGGCGCAGGCATGCGCAGTAACCCATTTGTGCGTGCATGCGCAGTAACCTGTTCACGCATGCACAGAAACCCTTTGCGCATGCGCAGAAACCCCTTTAGGCATGTGCATATGCGCAGTAACCCTTTTTCTGGCCGTTCCAATTAAGGGATGGCAGCGGAAAACAGGGGGAAAGATCGGTGAATTACGGGAAATCCCGGCCAAAACGGGGTACTTGACAGGTATGAGCATGACCCGCCTACCACTGATCCATTTCCGTGAGTCACTTTCTACTTGGGGGACCATCACCCTTCCATGTGGATTTCAGCACCCAGGTCAAGTTAATTAACCACCGCCTGACACTCAGCCTTGAGTCGCTGGCTGTAGCATCATCATGTTCATCATGTTTAATTTCTATACCGCTTTACTCGACCCAGCGTGTGACTCAACGTGGTGCACACAGTCACAATAAAAAATACAGTAACACAAGAAACTATAACTTGATACACTCGATTACCAGAACCGGATAACCTGGCCAGACTTGGGGCATTTGTTTAACCCTACAAAAACCTCTGGCAGGGCTTCCTTTCCATAACAAAAAAGGGGAAGCCCCTAAAAGGAAGTGGGTCCAGAGAGGGGGGCAAGGGGTGTCTCTATTGGACTTCCTAATATTTTATGAGCCCTGATTTGATGTCCCCTTAAACCATAGCAATCACAGCTATAATCGAACTCACAACCTTTTGGGTTGCAGTGCAGCAGTTTAACCACTGCACCACCAGTGCTTGCTCTTACTACCCCTCCAGGCCTGAGGGGACATCTGGGGAGCTTTGATTTGGGTCCAAATGGGGGATGGAGGCAGGTGAGGTCAGGATCCCCGCTCAAGGGTCACGTGGTGGGAATCTCCCCTCCCTTTCGAGAAGGAAGGAAGGAGATTCTACCAGGCAGCGAAGGGGTTAAGGGCACTGAGTTGGGATTCCTAGAAGGGAAGGAGCCAGAAGGATGCATTTCTTTTCGTCACTTCCCTCCCTCTACAGGAAACGGTCCGTTTGGGAAACGTGTCCCTTCCGGTCCGTTCTTTTTCTCCTTCCCTCGCGATATAGTCGGGAGGGTGAATTTGCCCCACAGAGGGTGTTTGAGGAGAGGGGAGAATAATTGGGGGTGGGAGAAGGGGGGGAGGGGGGAGGGTTGCTCAGGCGAAGAAAGACCCCCACCCCCACCCCCACTCTGTTTGGTGAAGGAGAATTACGGTATTCATTCACCCCGCATAGAGCTTTCTTCTGGTCTGTCTGGCTCAGTGGTTAAGGAGCTCGCCTTGTTAGCTGGAAGGCTGGCAAATCCGCAGTTTGAGACCCAGGTACTGCATGACTGACTGAGCGCCCGTCTCTGTCCCAGCTCTTGGGGACATGAAAGTAGCCTCATTTGGGCATCCCCTGAGTGGAGTTTCTTCTGCCAAAGTCCTTTCAACTCAGAATAATTTCTGACACAAAAATATTATTATTATTATTATTATTATTATTATTATTATTATTATTATTATTATTATTATTATTATTATTATTATTATTATTATTATTATTATTATTATTATTATTATTATTATTATTATTATTATTATTATTATTATTATTATTTTCTGTCTCACCAGGTTATCCTGCTGTGGTAATAGAGTAAACCATACTACCAGTGACTCAATGCCGACAATATCAGGCAGTGGTTAACCTGACAACCCTGATGACTAACAGCCTTGGGTGCCGAAGTCTTAAGGCCGTGATGGCGAATGTTGACACTCCAGCTGTTCTTGTACTTCAATTCCCAGAAGTCCTGATCATCTGGTGTGCTGACTTGAGCTCCTGGGAATTGAAGTCCAGGAACAACTGGAGGGCCATGGCTAGCCACCACTGCTCTAAGGGAAGGGTGATGGTCCCCAAGTGGATTAAATTGCACTTGAATCCATCTTGATAGAGAGCAGCAGCTTCATCAATACTAGCCTGGGGTTGAGGAGGACTTTGTTTGCCAAAAGGGCTGAGGACCAGAAAGTGACTCGTGGAGCTGGATCAGTGGTACGGGTGTCATGCTGCGATGCAGAAGGTAGAGGAAAGGCAACTGCAGTATATTCACATGACAGTCTTCATGGCTAATCGCCATGACGGTCGTCTATATTTGGATTTGGATAATAATAATAAGAGCTTTCTCATAGTTTGGGAGCTCCAAACTGCAACAGTTAGGAAGAAACCTTCCGATTTCTGTCGTACTCTACCTTACAGAAAAGGGAAGGGTGTTTACAAGAAAAGTGAATGTAAAGCAAAGGATATGAAAAAATAAGAGTATAAGATGAGGTTTTGTGAGATCGGGGGTTATGTCACCTTTTAACAGCCTTCATCATCCTAACATGGGGGTGTCTTGGCTTTGCAGAGCTCCAGCAGTAGGGTCTGAGAAGTCCACCTTTCCCTGGCAGGAGGAGAGGAGATTCCCTTTGAGGCATCCTTGGGCAGAGAAGATGATGACAGACAGACCCACTGCCAGCCATAGGGCAGGAAAGGACTCCGATGTGATCAGCAGAGAAAGCCTCGGCCCATGCTGGGAAAGGACGGGACCAGAGGACATGGCTAAGGAGATGCTCCAGTACTCAGGGACGCAGTGCCAACACTTCCGAGAATTCTCCTACCAGGAAGCAGATGGTCCTCGGCAGGTTTGCACTCGACTCCACCAGCTTTGCCGCCAGTGGCTATGGCCGGAGCGACACACCAAGGCTCAGATGCTGGACCTGGTGGTACTGGAGAAGTTCCTGACCCTCCTCCCACTGGAGATGTCGAGCTGGGTGAGGGAATGCGGACCAGAAACCACTTCCCAGGCAGTGGACCTGGCTGAAAGTTTCCTGGCTGTGAGTCGGGCAGAAGACAGAAAGCAGGAAGAGCCAAAGGTGAGAGCAATTCATACCCAGGCTAGGATGGTGGTTTCAGAGTTTGGAAGTAAGCTGCTCAAGTCTGTAAAGTTAGTGACTCATCTGCTGGAAATTTACTCCACCCGCTTCACATAGTTCTTGAAAGCAAGATACTGTGTTTTGCGTGCACCATGCTTTGAAACAAATCACAATTCTTGAAACATGAGAGATCCTCTTTGCTTTTTTTTCCATATAGTTTTATTAGATTTTCAGACTGTTAAGGAATTACTACAGTGACAAAACAACAATGACAAGACAAAACGAAAATAATACAAGAGGAAAACTAATTACTACTTTTACATTTTATATTTATCCATTCTTTCATTGTAACCCTAGGTGATCACATCCTTATATTTTATGGCATTTTAAACTATATAAATATTGGATCACGAGCCCAAATTCATAATTAATCAACTATACATATAGTTATTAATTACTTTCCAACTTGTATATAACCTAAAACAAATACAACATTTGGCTTGTGTACCCTTCACCTTACTATCAACTTTGGATTCCCCCACCTTTATCTTTCAAGAAATCCTGTAGTGTGAAGGCAATACACATAACAGTTATTTACAGTAAACCAAAGTGACCCTGCATCCCATCCCCCCACCCTAGAAAAGTGCTGTACAAACAGTATATGATACGAGCGACCTAGTTTAAATCTAGCTAATCAAGTTGTTTCCCAAAATTTATAGTCATCCTGACTAGGTTTAATTCTATCCTTCTCCTACCAGGAAGTAGATGGTCCTCGGCAGGTTTGCACTCAACTTCACCGGCTTTGCCACCAGTGGCTCTGGCCAAAGCAACACACCCACACTCAGATGCTGGACCTGGTAGTCCTGGAGAAGTTCCTGACCATCCTCCCACTAGAGATGTCAAGCTGGGTGAGGGAATGTGGACCAGAAACCACTTCCCAGGCAGTGGACCTGGCCGAAGTTTTCCTGGCTGTGAGTCGGGCAGGAGACAATCATCTGGAAGAGCCAAAGGTAAGAGCAATTCATACCCAGTGCTAGGGGGGTGGTTTCAGAGTTTGGAAGTAAGCTGCTCAAGTCTGTAAAGGTTGTGGCTGATCTGCTGGAAATTTAGTCCACCCGCTTCACATAGTTTTTGAAAGCAAGATACTGTGGTTTGCGTGCACCATGCTTTGAAACAAATCACAATTTTTGAAACATGGGAGATCCTCTTTGCTTTAAAACAAGGTGTGCCATCCCTCTCTACCTAGTTGTCTAAGGAAAGAGTAGGTTTACTTCTGTCTTGGGGAGAGCAACCTAGTGAGCACCGTGGCTGGTATAGTAGCATAATGCAACATTTCTCTGTGAGTTTAGGGTAAGAACTATCAATCTTCAACATTGTCCCTTTATATTTCAAAGCATCAAGAAAATAAGCAAGGAGGTCCTACCAACAGCATTCCATGTGTTGCCCTTGGTTTTCTTGATAAAATCCAAAATGTGAGGTACCATATTTCTCATGTCCCAGCCTCAACCATTAAGATTTTCCCCTCTATCATCTTTTCCCTGTCATCTTTGTCCTCATGGATCCTCAGATGAGAAATCTCCCTGTAGAAGCTCAGTCTGATTTCCCCGTGGTGGAGAAACTTCAGTTCAATCCAATGCTGAATCACCAGAGAGGAGGAGAGACCAGTCAAGGCAACAAGGAAGGTGCCGAATTCACAGGTAAGGATTAATGTTAAGAGGGTAAGAGTTCTTTCTTTCCTGCCTGAAAGCAAAGGAGGGTTTTATATTTTTTCCTCTCCTGACTCATTTGGGCTGGATGATATGGTGTTTTTATGTTTTAATTCCCTGAACTTTTTAAACCAGGGGCCAGTTCACGCTCCCTCAGACTATAGAGGGGCCAGACTAGTGGTCTCACCACGAGCCCACCACACACGCCCCCTGCTGCAACCACCCCAAGCCCACCACACTCCTCAGTGACAGTGACCGTTCTGAGCCCACCACACTCCTCCCAATCCCCACACTCTCCCCCCTCCCCCAAATTCCCTGCTTAATGGCCTAGAGGAGCTGCTGAGAACACTGGCTGCTCTAGCCACCAGGAGTGCCGCCCACTTCCGCTTCAGTCCTTATCCCTTCTGCTTGGCTTGGTATGGTGCTCCGTAGCAGGGCAGATGTAAGCCTTACAACATCCGCCCTGCAACAGAGCGCCAGCAAGGACACATCAAGCCAAGTGGAGGGGACAAGCATTGAAGTGGAGGCAGTGGAAGCGGTGGCTGGAGCAAGAGTGTGGGCCGAATGATTTGATGCCATAGGCCGGATCCAGCTTCCAGGTTGTCGTTTGGGGAACCCTGTTTTAATTAAATAAAATTTAGCCGTGGTGGGGACACCCCCCCCCCCAGTAGCTTGAATTGTTCTAGGTGGGTGAAATGAGTGGGATCACCCAAGACACCAAAAGAAAAAATGTATCACTTTGTTGCTGTTGTTGTTGTTATTATTATTTAGATTTCTATTGCCGCCCCCCTCACCAAAGCAACTCAGGATGGCTCACAATCATTATAAAAACAATCTTTACCTATAAAATCGAGTGTTAACCATTGTAATTTGACAAAAGATCCTTCACCAGGCCCTAGTATCCCGTACCGAGCATTCGTGCACTTGCCCGAACCGGGTACGGAAGTAACTGTCGGGTTGAAAAATGCGCCAGTGGGGCAGGGGACCCACGAACGCAAACAAAGAAAAAGGACTGCAGTTCCCAATGTTCCTTGCGCGGTGCCACACCACAGCCAATCAGGCTGAGAGGCACGAGCAAAAGGAATGTTCGGAAACACACCGCGGCCAATCAAAATGAAGCCGCAGGAAAAAACCGCTGCACAAATGGTAAACACAAACGCCAAACTACAAGCCCCAGCATCCTGCACGCCTTTCCCCCACTTGAAAGAGAAACAAAACTAAAAAACAAAAACAAACACCAAAATAATTAAAATAAATAAACCATTAATTTTAAAAAAATCACAAAAAACACAAACAAAAACATCAAGAATTAACCAAAACAAAAAATAACAAACAGAAAAAACACACAGAAAAACACCAAAAAAGAAAAACAAAACAAACCCACAAAAGAAATTAAACCAGCCAATTCACCAGCACACATCCTCTCTCCACGACGGCTGGAACTGAAATGAGGAAACAAAGAGACTACTTACCAGAAGAAGCGCCACCCAGTGGCCAGTAGAGAAAAAACAGTCAAAGTAAAAGAAATACTCAACAGCCCCACCCAGAGGCTACAAGAGAAAAAACAGTTAGAAACATAACATTACATCACACATTCACACAAATCACAAACAAATCACAAAATAATAAAATAAAAACATTTCTAAAATCCTGTGTAGAGTTTTTACTAAAAAAACACCCAAAAAATCTAAACATAGTTTAAAAACATTGAATGTAAAAAAACATGTTCTTTCACATTTTAAAAATTATTATCCAAGGTACAACTATTTTTAAAAAATCACATACTAAAACATTATTTGGTTAAATAAAATAATTGTAAAAAATTATATCATCCTTTCCTCTTTTTTTAATCCACAAAAACAAACCCAAAAAAGCTGATCACAGTTTATAACAGCCCGTGTGTATAACATTTTAAAAATCACAGTTACAGACTAACCTCATTTGTACAAACATTAACAAAACAAAAACCTTCCAACACAATTTAAAACAGCCCGGCACAGCCGGGCAAAATCTGCTAGTCAGATATAAAATGACACCCAACAATAAAATTACAAGAACATTATCATTTAAGAACTGTTAAGATACCCTCCCCACTACCAATAAATTAAAACTGAAACTAAAAACCCGATGACCCTTCATATAAGCCTCCCCGGGGTGGGGGGGTGGGGGGGAGCTGGTTATCAAGGGCAGCCCCATGTAGTGACCATAAGGAAGGAGTCCTGGTTCAGGAGCAGGCGTAATTGGCGAATAGTGCGAAGTTGTGCGAAAGCCCTCCTGGCCATGACTGCCACCTGCTCATCGAGCAAGAGTCATGAGTCCAAGAGGACCCAGTTCCTGTTATTGGGATGTGAAACCTTTTCTGTTCAAAGGTATTTATTTGTAGCCACCATTTTGGGGAATCTAAGCTTATTCTGAGAGGAGCTTATGAGACTAGTCTGCCTTCCACTTCTTCTTTCCCACAGAAGCCGGAAGTCCATCCTGTCTTCCTTGTGATGGAGCAGAACCAGCTCAGGTATGAAGGAGGGATTTAAAAGAATCCTTGGGTACTTTTCTCCATGCTTATTTCAGAGTTTTGGTTATTGAATTTACCTAGTCATTCCTTTTTCATAAAGAGCTCGACAGTTTCTCATTTGCATAGTAGATTGATGTGGCAAATGCCCTCTCTATGCAGGGAGTAACAGAGCTAAGGTTTACAGAAATGAATATAAGGATAGAAGGAATTGGTTTTTTTTCCTATTCCAGGCATTTGCAACCTATGGCCCGTGGGCCAGACCCAGCCCCTTACGCCAATTAATCCGGCTACTGATGACCTCACCTCTCCCAGGAGCCGAGGTAAAACGCTGAATGCTGCTAAATGAGTTCTCTGACCAGGAGGTGTGGTCAGGCCCACGACTTGAAAACATTGAGAAATGCTGCTCTATTCTCTAATTCTGGATAAATGTGCCTGTTTTTCTTGTTGAAAAGCCAAAGGTGTAAAAAGAACCATTTATCCAACCAGAGGTTGCTTAGGTCTAGCCTCCTGTTTCTCACAGAACCTCCCTAAAGGTCTCCAGGACTTTTCCAATGCAGGCAGGCCACCTTTAGCTCTTTCCCTCCTACTCTTGCGGGAATCAGCTGGGATTCAGAAGCCTCTCTCCCCAGAGGGAGCAGGGAGACAAAGGGACCGCAAGATCTTGGTCATCTTGAACGACGGCGTCGAAGAGGTGACCTAATTGAAATTTATAAAATCATGCACGGTGTAGACAAAGTAGATATGGAAAAACTGTTTTCCCTGTCGCATAACACTAGTACTAGGGGACACTCCATGAAACTTTTGGGTACTAGTTCTCAAACAAATAAGAGAAAGTACTTTTTTACCCAGAGGATCCCAGGTCTATGGAACTCCCTGCCAGAAGAAATGGTGACAGCTGTCAGTCTTGACAGCTTCAAGAAAGGATTAGACAAGTTCATGGAGGACAAGGGTATCAATGGCTATAATTATGGATACCTAAGGACAACCTTCGGGTTGGAGAGATAGGCAGGATATCTCTCAATGCCATTTCCAGGGAATCCTAAGCAGGTGAAGACATCTGCATGGGAATAATACCCTGAAGCAAATGGTGAGCCACTGTGTGAGACAGAATGCTGGACTGGATGGGCTGTGGCCTGTTCCAGCAAGGCTGTTCTTATGTTCTTCATCTCCATCAGAAAGGCTGAGAAGCTCATCCATGAAAGATCAAAACCAGAAGATGAGGTCCAGCCACTTCTCTTCAATTGTTTTGTATGTTGAAAGCAAACCAAAGGCAAAGCAATCACACTTACTGTATATACTGCACCACAGCACATAGCACACTCTCCGGGCAGTTCACAAGTTAGTTAGCATTTTCCCTCCACAAGTTGGGTGCTCATTTTACTAACCTTGGAAGAATGGAAGGCTGAGTCAACCTTGAACCCTGCTCAGGATTGAACTCACAACCTTTTGATTGCAGGACAGCAGTTTAACCACTGCGTCAACTGGGCTCCTGTTAAAGGTTATTCTTGTGAAATGTTTGAGGGTGACCTCGTTTCCCCCCTTTCTTCATTTACATAGTTTCCAGTGTCGATTGAGGAGGTGGCCGTGTACTTTACCCAGGAGGAGTGGGCACTGCTGGATCCTGACCAGAGATCATTGCACAAGGACGTCATGGAGGAGAACTTGGAAACTGTATCCTCTCTCAGTAAGGCCCTCTCTTTTCTTGGTTGATGCCAGTCTCTGCAATAATGAATCGTAATGATAATGATGGTGGTCATGCTTTTATGACATCCCCAATCCTACTGTCCACTGTGGGGTTTGTGATGCCAGACTGGGCAGCTTCTGGCTCTCCAGAGCTGCTGAGCTCACAACCGCAGTGAGAATAGTTTTTTCATTGTCAACATCTGAAAAGCAGAAGCTTCCCAGGTAATGCTAGTGAAGATTTGGCAATGGGGAATATCACAACATTTTTTAAAAAAAAAAAATCTACACCATACACCCGGCCTAGGCCGACTCAGTGCGGTTCACAATCACAGATAAAACATAATTAAAACTACCCACCCCCTAAAAAAGGGTGAAGGGACTGTGGAGGAAGGAGTTACCCTCTATACCAACCACTCAATGGAGGTTATCCTTCCTCCTGCACCCCATACTTGGCCCGCCAGCCATGTTTTGAGTTATTTTCTGAAGGGCAGCAATTCTGTCTGGAGATGTAATTCTGTTGGCAGGAGGTTCCAGAGGGCCAGTGTGGACACGGAGTAGGCCCTCCTCTTTGTGCCAGAGAGACGAGCCCCTCCGGCTGATGGAACAATTACAGAGCCCGTCTAGTCTGTCTGGTTGGACGGACAAACGTCCTTGGGGGTGATGCGGTCTGTTAGGTATTCTGGCCCACTGCCATATAGGGCTTTAAAGGTCAAAACCAGCACCTTGAATTGCACCTGGAGGCAAACTGGTAACCAGTGCAGCTCCCGAAGCAGTGGTGAGGTATGGGTATAACGTAACGTCCACACCCCATCACCGCCCGGGCCGCCGCATTCTGGACCATCTGCAGCCTCCGAATAGTCGTCAAGTGCAGCGCCACGTAGAGCGCATTGCAATAATTAGTCTGGAGGTCACCAGATCGTGAGTGACCATGAGCAAAGAGTCCAGGAGTGGGCGCAACTGGCGGATCAACCGAAGTTGGGCGAAAGCCCTCCTGGCTACAGCCCCCACCTGTTATTTTAGCAGCAGCCGCGAGTCCAGGCGGACCCCCAAGTTGTGCACCAGGTCTATTTGGGGCAATATAGCTCCATCCAGAACCAAAGATGGTATCTTCCGGGATAACATGGGGCCCCTTATCTATAGCCGCTCAGTCTTGCTGGGATTCAGTTGTAACTCGTTGGCCCCCATCCAGACCCCAACGGCCTCCAGGCACCTGGATAGGACTTTGACAGCATCACTGGGGTCCCCACGGGCCGAGATGCACAATTGAGTGTCATCCGCGTACTGATGGTACCTCACCCTGTGGGAACGGATGATCTCCCTCAGCGGCTTCATGTAGATGTTAAATAGGAGATGAGAGAGCACCGAGCCCTGAGGCACCCCATATTTGCATCCTCTTAGGCATCCCTCAGCCGCTAAATCTGGACCTCAAAGGTTCCCCCTCCCCTTCCATAATAACAATTTTGTGTCAGAAATTATTCTTGGTTGAAAGGATTTTTGCTGGAGAAACTCCAGTCAGGGGACGTCTGAATGAGGCTCCTTTTATATCCCCAAGGTCTTCCCCCACCAAAGTGGTCCCCGTTTATCTTAATGCAATTTCTTGCTACTTGGACAGAGGACAAATCACTGTGAAGGTGGAGAAAGGCATGCAATGCAACATTTACATACATGTTAATTTATGGACTAACACATGCAAAAACAAAAATCTAATGTTATCCAAGGTAACATTAATGAGGTCGTCACGGAATGCTGTTTACCTTCCCACCAAAGTGGTACCTGTTTATTTATTTATTTATTATTTATTTTCTAATTTGTATTGCCGCCCAACTCCGAAGACTCTGGGCGGCTCACAGAAAATAAAACCAATCACAGTTTAAAAAGCAATACAAATCCCATTAAAAAAACTACTGACAAAAGTTTAAAAAGATTAAAAGAGAGAGTGTTCTACTACATTAGCCAGCAGGCTGGGGTTACCATATTACTGATGCCCCACACCTGCCCTGCCAGCCAAGTTTTTAACCCTTTCCTAAAGGGCAACAACTCTGGCTGAAGACGAAGGTCCGTTGGCAGGAGGTTCCAAAGGGCTGGAGCCAATAATGAGAAGTCCCTCTTTCTCGTACTGGAGAGCCCATCTGGTCCGATGCAAACAAATTAGAGCAGGTACAACAAAGGACAACAAGGATGATCAGAGGACTGTAAACCAAGCCCTATGAGGAAAGGCTGAAGGAATTGGGCATGATTAGCCTGAGGAAAAGGAGACCGAGAGGTGAGATGATGTTAGGAATCTTCAAATACCCGATAGAACCATCTGTTCCCTTTCATACAAGAGTGCAGAATGCATAATAACGGGCTTAAACTACAGGAGGCTATAGATATAGGCTGAAAATGTGCCTTGGCAGTAAAAAAAGCAAACTCAATGCTAGGGATCATTAGGAAGGGTATAGAAAATAAGTCAGCAAGTGTCATTTTGCCTCTTTATAAATCTATGGTGAGGCCCCATCTGGAATACTGTGTACAGTTCTGGTCGCCATACCTCCAGAAGGATATTATGGAGTTGGAGAAAGTGCAGAGGAGGGCAACCAGAATGATTAGGGGACTGGAACACCTTCCTTACCATCTGAGGCTACAACGTTTGGGCCTTTTCACTCTTGAACGACGGCGTCTAAGAGGTGACCTGATTGAAGTTTATAAAATCATGCACGGTGTGGACAAAGTAGATAAGGAAAAACTGTTTTCCCTATCGCACAACACTAGAACTAGGGGACACTCGATGAAACTTTTGGGTGCTAGTTCTCAAACAAATAAGAGAAAGTACTTTTTCACCCAGAGGATCACTGGTCTATGGAACTCCCTGCCAGAAGAAGTGGTGACAGCTGTCAGTCTTGACAGCTTTAAGAAAGGATTAGACAAGTTCATGGAGGACAAGGGTATCAATGGCTATAATTATGGATACTTAAGGACAACCTCTGGGTTGGAGAGATAGGCAGGATATCTCTCAATGCCATTTCCAGGGAATCCTAAGCAGGTGAAGGCATCTCCTTGGGAATACCCTGAAGGAAATGGTGACCCACTGTGTGAGACAGAATGCTGGACTGGATGGGCTCCTGTGGCCTCTTCCAGCAAGGCTGTTCTTGTGAGGAAAAACTTTGTAATGGGTAGAGCAGTAGCGGTAGTGGAACCAAATGTCTCGACTGGTGGTGAACTCTCCAACACTGGAAGTATTCAAGAGAGAAGTGGACACCCATCTACTTGCTTAATTCAGGAACGTGGACTGAAAATGGGGTGCCCAAAGTTTATCCTCCTGTCAGTCTAGCTTGATTGGGTCATTTCGACATTAATACCATGTTGTTCCAAAATCTTCGAACAGAGAGATCTTGTGCCTTCTTCCAGTTCTGGACAATTTTCATTTCTCACTAAATAGAAAACCCCTGAGGAATCACCACCATTTCTTTATTAGATAAGCTTTTTGTTCCTTCCACTAAATCATGGGTTCCCAACTTTTTTATGCCTGACCATGCCCCATAGAGAGCTGAGCGGGCTGGACCACCCGGAAGTGGAAGCGAGCGCATTTATAGTTGTCATAAATGTGGCCACTTCCGCATTTACGACCGTTGCGGGCGCATTCATGTATGTGCGGGTGCGTTTTACAGCTGATGTAAATGCACCTGCTTCCACTTGTAGGTGCCGGGGGGGGGGGCAGTGGTGACGGGCCAGATGGAATAGTGCCGCTGGCTGTGTCCGGCCCGTGGGCTGTAGGTTGGAAACCCTTGCACTAAATGGTGAAAACAGTAATAAGATTTCATTTGGAGTTATTTTTCCTGATTAGCTTTTATAACCAGTTGATTATCTCATGGCAAAAGGATCCTCCTTCAAACAGGTAATCCACACATGTTGAAGTGATCCTTTGAACCCCACATTTTGCCCAACAGGCATCTGGCATGCCTTTGCTAACTCTGCATACTTTTAGCACAATTTCTTTAGAGTTTAGCTTATACTGATTTCTGTAGCTGTTCTTAAAATAACACATGAGATCTTTCTATCTATCTATTTTTCTAATCTAATCTAATCTAATCTAATCTAATCTAATCTAATCTAATCTAATCTAATCTAATCTAATCTAATCTAATCTAATCTAATCTAATCTAATCTAATCTAATCTAATCTAATCTAATCTAATCTAATCTAATCTAATCTAATCTAATCTAATCTAATCTATCTATCTATCTATTGGATTTCTATACTGCCCATCTGGGTGTTCTCCCACTCTGGGTGGTGAACAAACAGAAAATGAATAACAACAATACCCACAACAAATCAAAACCCACCACCAACAAATACATCATAAACTAAACTATAAACTAAACTAAACTATAAGGACTAATAGAAAATCAGCCCACGACCTTTAATGCTCTCTACAATTCTAGGAGTAGAGGAAAACTATACAGTATTCAGTTTCTTTTCCAATAAATACTTATCAAATTTTGAGTCCCTGAATCAATATACAAACTAAAATCCACTTATCCTTTGGTTGTCCACACTTTTCACAATCTTGAAAAGCAGTTCTTTGAACAGCAAGTGTATAAAAGAAATGTGTATTTTATTTATTTGTTTGTTTGTTTGTTGGACTTCTACACCACCCATCTGGGTGTTATCCCACTCTGGATGGTGAACAAACTGAAAATGAATAACAACAATACCCACAACAAATCAAAACCTCTTCATCAACAAATACATCATAGACTAAAATAAAATAAAATAAAAATAATTGGCATCAGAGGACATTGGGACTAAACCTAACTGATTAATCGCTTGACAGGGGAACAACGCCCTGAAAGGCTTCCTTGAAGAAGAGCGGTTTTAATTGTTTTTTTAAAGGTAGCCAGTGATGGGGCCTGTTGTAGCTCCACCGGTAGTATATTCCACAGTGTTGGTGCCACCAAAAAGCCTTCCCCTTGCACCCTAAAAGTGTATGACGTAGATACAAGTTGTCTATGAAATAAAACGTGCAGTTTCCCTTGGTTTTCTTAGAAATGACAGTAGATGTGAAAGGAGGAAAAAGGACCCTTCAAAAGCTAACATTCCTTTCCATGTGAGCTGCCATGGGTCAAAATCCACCACTTCAGAAAACCTTTATTTTTTTTCTCCTAGTCTGTTTTTGTTCCTTCAGTAGTTTTTTCTGCATTTGTCTTTCTTCCCAGGGAATTGTATTCAGGAGAAATTCATGCTAGGAGGACATCAGCAAACCTACACAGAAGAGAAGAATTGTATTCAAGAGAAGGCTAACAAAAGCATTGTCTGTGGAAAACATTTTGCCGAAAAGACCACACTATTGCTTCACAAAAGAGTCCACATAGGAGAGAAGCACTTCGTCAGGGAAAAGTCTGGGAAATTTTTAGATCCTATTGCGAGTCATGAAACAGTCTACACAGACAAAAATCCATACAAATGTCAGGAGTGTGGAAAATGTTTTACGGAGAATTCAGCCATTGTAAGTCATGAAAAAATACACGCAGCGGAGAGACTGTATGAATGCCAAAAGTGTGGGAAGCATTTTCAAAGATCAGAGCTTTGGCATCGTTGCAGAGTCCACACAGGGGAGAAACTATACAAATGCCAGGAGTGTGGAAAATCTTTTGCGTTGAAATCAGGCCTTGTAAGTCATGAGAAATTGCACATGGGAGAGAAACCATACAAGTGCCAGGAGTGTGGGAGATGTTTTGCTCAGAGATCATACCTTGTGATTCATAACAGAACCCACTCAGGAGAGAAACCATACAAGTGCCAAGAGTGTGGGAAATGTTTTACCCAGAGTACAGTTCTTATCTATCATAAGAGTGTCCACACAGGGGAGAAACCATACAAATGCCAGGAATGTGGGAAATGTTTCCCTCGGAATTCAGATCTTGTGTTTCATACCAGAGTCCACACAGAGAAAGCATTCAAATGCCAGGAGTGTGGGAAATGTTTTGCTAATAGTTTAAACTTTTTGCATCATAGGAGAACTCATACAGGAGAGAAACCATACAAATGCCAGGAGTGTGGGAAATGTTTTGCTCAGAATTCAGCCCTTGTGAGTCATAAGAGAATCCACACAGGAGAGAAACCATACAAATGCCAGGAGTGTGGGAAATGTTTTGCTCAGAATTCAGCCCTTGTGAGTCATCAGAGAGTCCACTCAGGAGAGAAAGCATTCAAATGCCAGGAGTGTGGAAAATCCTTTATGTGGAAATCAAGCCTTGTAAGTCATGAGAAATTGCACGTGGGAGAGAAACCATACAAGTGCCAGGAGTGTGGGAGATGTTTTGCTCAGAGATCATACCTTGTGATTCATCACAGAATCCACTCAGGAGAGAAACCATACAAGTGCCAAGAATGTGGGAAATGTTTTACCCAGAGTACACTTCTTGCGTATCATAAGAGTGTCCACACAGGGGAGAAACCATATAAATGCCAGGATTGTGGGAAATGTTTCCCTCGGAATTCAGATCTTGTGTTTCATACCAGAGTCCACACGGAGAAAGCATTCAAATGCCAGGAGTGTGGGAAATTCTTTCTTTTTAACTCAGAGCTTGTGCAGCATTGCAGAGTCCACACAGGGGAGAAACCATTCAAATGCCAGGAGTGTGGAAAATCCTTTATGTGGAAATCAAGCCTTGTAAGTCATGAGAAATTGCACGTGGGAGAGAAACCATACAAGTGCCAGGAGTGTGGGAGATGTTTTGCTCAGAGATCATACCTTGTGATTCATCACAGAATCCACTCAGGAGAGAAACCATACAAGTGCCAAGAATGTGGGAAATGTTTTACCCAGAGTACACTTCTTGCGTATCATAAGAGTGTCCACACAGGGGAGAAACCATATAAATGCCAGGATTGTGGGAAATGTTTCCCTCGGAATTCAGATCTTGTGTTTCATACCAGAGTCCACACAGAGAAAGCATTCAAATGCCAGGAGTGTGGGAAATGTTTTGCTAATAGTTTAAACTTTTTGCATCATAGGAGAACTCATACAGGAGAGAAACCATACAAATGCCAGGAGTGTGGGAAATGTTTTGCTCAGAATTCAGCCCTTGTGAGTCATAAGAGAATCCACACAGGAGAGAAACCATACAAATGCCAGGAGTGTGGGAAATGTTTTAGTAGGAAATCATGCCTTATGTCCCATCAAAGAGTTCACACAAAAATCTAGCAGCATTTCCCACATACAGTAGAACCCTGTATAACGAAAAAGCTCCATTCCACGGAGCATTTTGTTATACAAATGTTTTCGTTATGCAAATCGCTATTGGCGATACCCTGCATTACAAAAAAAAAAATCATTATGCAGGTTATACCCTCTATAACAAAAAAGTTCATAATGCGGATGAAAAAATAGCTGGTGAAGAAATATTTGTGGATTATTGATAGTTATAAAAAAGATCAAGTAATGGACTATTAAGGAAGCATGGCGACTCTGCATTAAAGATAGGAGAAGTAAAAGTACAAGTATATCATGATTTAAGTAATGAGACTATTCAATGGATAAGAGAGATGAATCCAATAACTGAAATTTTGTTTAATTGTAATATAAGATATCAGTGAGGTTTCCCTATCTTCTTAAAGATATTTCATGATGGGAAGGTGGTTAGAGCAGAGGACCCAAAGGGGGCAATGAGACAAATTGAATTACTAAAAATTTAGTAATTAGTTTTGAGTGTTGTGTGTTGGTGGGTGGAGGATTATGTTTTGGCTGTGTTTTACTTAATGTACGTTTTTTATTTGTTGTTTATGTTTCTCTGTTGTATTTTTGTACTATGTGTTTTTTCTTTGTTGTAAAATAAAATTTATTTTAAAAAAATAACGAAAAAACTCCATTCCATGGAGCATTTTGTTATACAAATTTTTTCGTTATGCAAATCACTATTGGCAATACCCCGCATTATGAAAAAATTCATTATGCAGGTTATACCCCCATAACGAAAAAGGTTCGTAATGTGGGGTATACCCCGCATAACGATTTTTTTCCATTATGCAGTGTGTTGCCAATAGCTCCAAACGCTTTGTTATACAAATTTTTCATTATACGAAGTGTTCGTTATTCTGGACCAGCAGATGCCCTATCCCTCTAAGACGATGGCCTATGATGGAAGCTTCAATGCTATTTACATGTGCCTCCTTGAGAACTGCAGTGTTGGTGACGTAGTCATCCCACTTGATATTCAAGATGGACCTTAGCTTCTGTTGGTGAAAGCACTCAAGCTTTTTGATGTCTTTCCTCATCAAATTCTTTTTGGGGAATTTAGCTAGGGTACAAGACCTCTCTGAGCTCCTTTGAAGCATTATAAGGACCAGCTGAAACAAACCATGAAGGTGTCAGGTATAAACCCACAAACCTGGGAGGCAGTGGCCAAAGATCACCCTCTTTGGCATCAAACCATCTCTGCTACTACCAATCACTTGAAAGATGAACACTGCAGACATGACGAGGCTAAGTGACAAGTACCGAAGCTTTATCAAACACAAACACACCCTTCACTATCTATTCAATGTAATGTGTTTGGTTGCATGTTTCATGCCAGGGTCGGCTTATTGAGTCACCAGAGACATCAAGTTAGGAGCCCCATTTGAGTGGCTCAAGGCAGCTCCTTAAATAGGAAAGTTGCTCCACCTTGGAGGTTTGGTCTAGATAAGTGTAATCTATGAAAAAGAGCAACTCCCATATCAGATAAGAGATAACAATCAAAATTAACCTCCCATTAGATAAGGGTATCCAATGAAACCTGACCACTGATAAGGGACTCCAATCAGGGATATCTGCTGCTCCTACCCCTCCTGTCAGGTAGAGTGTATCCTGATTGGTTAGAGACCTGGGGACTTTCCAGGTGTTCCTGGCTCCCCACCTTTGCACTGTCCTTGACTCCAAGTACGTAAGATGGATGTTGAAAGTAAAATGGATGAAGTTTGGTTCATCCAGATCATGACAGTGCCGTCAGTTCTTAGTCTAAAGAAAAGGAAGTTAAATGCACTGTTGTATTTTGTGGTAAGGTGCCAGACCTAGAAAGATTATTTTTTGCTGTCTAGAGCATTTGTTCCCAACCTAAGGCCCGCAGGCTAGATTTGGCCCATGGCACCATTTCATATGGGGTCCCACCCCTCCAAGGACATTTGAGAAACAAAATGGCCACCCCATTGAGCAGGCAGGAAAAAATGGCCATTTGGCCCTCAAAGCTGACTGAGAGAGCATGACCCGGCCTCTGGCTGGCAAAGCAGGTGTGGGGTCCCAGTGATGGCATGTCCCCTGCCTGCTGGCTGATTTAAATATTAATAACTAGCAGGGTGCCCGGCGTTGCCCAGGTGAGGGACCCAACCCAGCCAGAGGAGAGACCCGGGCCTGGGGGCCCTCTGGCCCCCATCCCACCCCCTGCTGCTACCTCATGTTCTACCCGGTGTTGGCTGGGACCAAATTTGTATTGTGTTAGGTGGTGACACAAAACACAATCCTGACACACACCACACCCAGGCACATCACACACAATGCAACACACCCACACAACACACACCAACGCACAACACACCCACACAATAAACACACACACAAAACCGACACACAACTCACACCACCACAGCTACACACATCATACACGACACGGCACTCGCACAACACCCACACCCCCGACACCCACCCGGCACACAACACTCCCCGACACACAACACACACCCAGACAAAGTGGGTGATCTACGACTGCTGCCTCCCAGGTTTGTGGGTTTATACCTGACACCTTCATGGCTTATACATGTGTATATACAGTGGTGTGCTCCACATATTTTCTTCCACACTGTGGGCGTGGTATGGTGGGCATGGCCAGGGGAAAAGCCCTGCGTTGCACCTGAATTAGGACTACTTTATTTCAAAACTTGGGTGGGCGGGGCCAGCCAGAATTTCTGCTACCAGTTCTGGCGAACTGGTGCGAACCTGCTGATACCCACCACTGTGTATATACGTCATTCTTACAAATGCTTTTTCAGTATGAACTGCATGTTTTTAATTCTGCCCTTTTCCAGTAATAATGAAAACATTACTGGCTTCCTTTGGGAGCCTCAAAGTCTGGGAACCACACCAGAAACGGCCCTACCAAATATACCCCAAGGATGGCAGGATAGGTTCTACAGACCTACCTGGTCTGGCTGTCATGTATTAACCATAAGGAGAAATCTAGAAGAGATTTTTGAAAGGGCTCCTAAGGAGAACCTCCATCTTGGAAACCTGAGTTTTTGGGTCGAGAGCTCAGAAGGGTTGATTTTGGCCCTTGCTGGCCTGGGTTCTCCTGCCAAAACCCGTCATTCCTCAGGGAAGGGAAGAGGTAAATAGTGGTCACTATTGAGTCCTTCATCCCATGGCCGCCTGTTGCCATAGGTCCCCCCCCTCCATCCTCCCTCTGGCTGTAGGGAAGGTCTTAGCCAGGAAAGGTGAGGAAGGTTAGGAAGAGTTTGGGTCTCCTGGAGGCCATGGGGCTTCAGCCCTTCCTCAAAGACTAGCATTTTCTCCTCTTGCAGAGGCCTACTTTCTCCTTGTCAGCCCTTTATTTTCTTCCTTGCTTCTCATACTAAACCAGTCCTCCATGAGGAAACCCAAAGTGACAGGGGTTGTGGCTCCCTAAAGTCCATCTGCT
Source organism: Bradypodion pumilum (assembly GCA_035047305.1). Taxonomy (NCBI): domain Eukaryota; kingdom Metazoa; phylum Chordata; class Lepidosauria; order Squamata; family Chamaeleonidae; genus Bradypodion; species Bradypodion pumilum. The sequence continues at coordinate 477,084,378 of JAWDJD010000002.1, forward strand.
TGTCATGCGTTGTCCCTGAGAAGAGTTTGTGGTTGGGTTGGAGGATGAAAAGAGAAGGAGTGATTGGGCAAAGTGGGGTTGGCTGCCCTACCCTCCCTGCCCCATGGAGACCTTGCAAAGGCCAGGGGATTTTTCCCCTTCCCAAGGGAGACTTCAATCATGGCCTTTAAGTAGGGGATTTTTCCCAGTGGCATTTTCTCTTCTTCTGTTATATCCAGATATTGGTGATCCTCATGGAGATCAGCCATGAAGACTGTTCTGAAAATGTAACGCAGTGACCTTTCATCTGCTTTCCACATCGTAGCATGACCATACCTGTCAAGTTGCGGCGATGAAAACAGGGGAAGGTTTCCAGGCGCCGGCGCAGGCATGCGCAGTAACCCATTTGTGCGTGCATGCGCAGTAACCTGTTCACGCATGCACAGAAACCCTTTGCGCATTCACAGAAACCCCTTTAGGCATGTGCATATGCGCAGTAACCCTTTTTCTGGCCGTTCCAATTAAGGGATGGCAGCGGAAAACGGGGAAAGATCGGTGAATTACGGGAAATCCCGGCCAAAACGGGGTACTTGACAGGTATGAGCATGACCCGCCTACCACTGATCCATTTCCGTGAGTCACTTTCTACTTGGGGGACCATCACCCTTCCATGTGGCTTTCAGCACCCAGGTCAAGTTAATTAACCACCGCCTGACACTCAGCCTTGAGTCGCTGGCTGTAGGATCATCATGTTCATCATGTTTAATTTCTATACCGCTTTACTCGACCCAGCGGGTGACTCAACGTGGTGCACACAGTCACAATAAAAAATACAGTAACACAAGAAACTATAACTTGATACACTCGATTACCAGAGCCGGATAACCTGGCCAGACTTGGGGCATTTGTTCAACCTTACAAAAACCTCTGGCAGGGCTTCCTTTCCATAACAAAAAAGGGGAAGCCCCTAAAAGGAAGTGGGTCCAGAGAGGGGGGCAAGGGGTGTCTCTATTGGACTTCTTGGACTCCCTAATATTTTATAAGCCCTGATTTGATGTCCCCTTTTGTTGTTGTTCAGTCGCACAGTCGACTCCGACCCTTTGCGACCCCATGGACCATTTTCCTCCAGGCGCCTCTGTCCTCCACCATCCCCTTCAGCCCTCCCAGCTCTGTGCCCATTGTGTCTACAATGCCATCTAGCCATCTCATCCTTGGCCTCCCCCTTCTTCTTTTGCCCTCCACCTTTCCCAACATCAATGCCTTCTCAAGTGAATCCTCCCTTCTCATTTGATGTCCAAAGTACTTTAGCTTCATCTTTACTATTTGACCTTCCAATGAGCAGTCAGGGTTAATTTCTTCTAAGATTGACCTATTTGTTCTCCTCGCTGTCCAGGGGACTCTCAAAACCCTCCTCCAACACCACATTTCAAAGGCATCTATTCTTCTACGTTCAGCCTTCCTAATTGTCCAGCTCTCACATCCATACATTACTACTGGGAAAACCATTGCTTTGACTATTCTAATTTTTGTTTGCAATGTGATGTCTCTGCTTTTCACTATGTTCCCCAGGTTTCTCATCGCTTGTCTCCCAAGAATCAGTCGCCTTTTTATTTCATGGCTACAATCCCCATCTGCAGTGATCTTTGATCCTAAGAAAGTAAAATCTGTCACTGCTTCTACTTCTTCCCCGTCTATTTTCCAGGAACTGATTGGGCCTGTTGCCATTATCTTGGTTTTCTTGATATTGAGTCTCAGGCCAGATTTTGCACTCTCCTCCTTCAGCCCAATCAAGAGATTCTTTAGGTCTTCCTCACTTTCTGCCATTAGGGTGGTATCGTCTGCATATCTCAGATTGTTGATGTTTCTCCCAGCGATTTTAATCCCATATTGTGATTCCTCCATCCCTGCACTGCGCATTATGTGCTCTGTGTATAAGTTGAATAAGCATGGTGACAAAATGCAGCCTTGTCTTACTCCTTTTCCTAGTCCAAACCACTCTGTTATTCCATGTTCTGTCCTTACTGTTGCTTCTTGGTTCATGTACAGATTTCTCAGGAGGCATATGAGGTGCTCTGGTATTCCCATCTCTTTAATTACTTGCCACATCTTGTTGTGGTCCACACAGTCAAATGCCTTAGTGTAGTCAATAAAACAAAAGTAAACTTGTTTCTGGTATTCCTTTGTTTTCTCCATGATCCAGCGTATGTTGGCAATGTGGTCTCTAGTCCCCCTGCCTCTTCTGAAACCAGCCTGCACCTCTGGTAATTCTCTCTCCACATGTTGCTGAAGTCTATCCTGTATTATCTTGAGCATCACCTTGCTGGCATGTGGGATGAGCGCGATTGTTCGATAATTTGAACATTCTTTGGCATTGCCCTATCTCCGGGGTGGGGTCCATTTTGGAGCCTTTAAGCCAATTTATAGATCATCACATTCGGCATTACACCTGTGACACTACTTCCTTTATCAGGGATTCTACCGATTTTATAAATAAGATCGAGGGCTTCCAGCTTCCAGCAACGGGTGGTTTGGTAACCATGGATGTTGCAGCTTTGTACACAAATGTCCCATTTGAAGATGCGAGATTAGTGGTCCAGGATGTATTAAATACCAGAGTAGTTCAACAACCGCCCACTCATTTTCTAATCGATCTCTTAGAAATCTGCTTGGAAAAGAACTATTTCAGGTTCAACCAAGACATCTTTTTGCAAGTAAAAGGAGTGGCAATGGGGTCCCCAATGGCACCAAGTTTGGCCAATCTCTATATGATTTCCTTTGAGAGAAATATTGTTTTAAATGCACAAATTAATCCATTTTTTAACCACATTTTATTATTTAAAAGATTTATAGATGATCTGTTTTTTGTGTTAGATGACTTTAATCTAATTCCAGACTTTGTTTCCTGGTTGAATATACAGAATGTGAACCTAAAATTTACCCATTGCATGAACAGGACTGAAATATCATTTCTGGACCTCTTGGTTTTCGTAGGAAGGGACAATAAACTGCAGGTCAGGCTATTTAAGAAGAGCACAGATAGGAATGCCTATCTTCCATATGAGTCATACCATCCACCCCATTTACGCAATAGCATTCCATACGGAATATTTGCTAGAGCTAAACGTAATTCTTCACATCAAGAAGATTTTGAAACAGCAGCCAGGGGGATTAAGGAGAATCTTCTGGACAGAGGGTATCCTGAGCAGGTATTGGAAAAATCATTAAATAAGGTTAGAAGTGTGGCAAGGAGCACACTATTGAAAAGACAGGAGAGACAACCCAAACAGGGGATTTTTTGGTCCATAGACTATTCTCCCAGAGCCAGAGACATACAAAACATTGTACGCAAACATTGGCATATATTATCTGACATTCCGGGGTGTCTAGAAAAACCCATGATAGGTTTAAGGAGGACTAGAACAGTTGGCAACTTGATTACTAGAGCTGATGCTGCACCGCGACAAGAATCACGGAGCAGTCTGGTCAAGGGCCATCACAGGTGCGGCCAATGCGTTGTTTGCAGGTTCGCTTGGGAGACTCAGCACATCAATTTTCCAGAATTGAACTTTAAAAAAACACTCAATTTTTTTAGTAATTGTAATAGCCAATTTTGTGTATATCTATGGATTTGCCCTTGTGGTCTCAAGTATGTGGGGAAATGCTCACGCAAATTAAAAGTCAGGCTAGCAGAACATCGATCCAGGATAAGGGGACAGGTGGAAAATGCACCACTGGTAAATCATTACATGGGAAAAAAACCATCTTGACACAGATTTCAAATTTGTAGTGTTAGAAAAACTCACGGTTACAACAGGTAGAGGTATCAACATTGAACAATTGCTATTACAAAAGGAGGCATATTATATTCATAGACTAGGAACCATGCATCCTAAGGGTTTAAACTATGAAACTGATTTAACCTGCTTTAGTGTATGAGAGTCAAGACACAGGAAACAGCCAAGGGCTGGGTTAACTCAGGTTTATTGCATAGTGGACAGAGGGAACATGAGGTAATGGCGGACGAACAGCTCTATATATATGGTAGTAACGTATTTGAATGTGGCTCCACGATAGCCCATTGGCTACTGCCCGCGTGACGTCATGGCTGGTCACGCCCTTCTTGTCCAGGTGTAGGTAGCGGCGGGAAACTTCCCGCGCTGTGGCCTCTGATGGGTTTGAACCAAGAGAGCTTGGACGCTCGCTGCTGCCAGCTGGTGGTCATTAGCTCGCGTCCATTTACAGGGTTTATAGTGATCAGCTGAAGGTTACATTGTTACTCGTAGGCAAGGTTACATTGGTTCAGATACATTGTTATCACATGTAGAAGGGTACACTGTTAGAACACAACACTCCTCCCCCCTAGGATGAGACGAAGTCTCTCAGCCAAGATGGCTTATTTCGAACACGCTGGGGTCTCAGTGCGGGCTGCCCTGCCCCGGCTTCGCTCCCTCCTCCTTGCTCCCTGGCTTCCTGCCCTGTAATCGGAGAGGATGACTTGTTAGTAGTTTGCCGCGGCTCTGCGGCTTTGTTGGGCGGTGTGTGCTTTGTTTGGGAAGAACCGGGGGCACTGGGGGCTAACGAAAAACCCCTCTTCTCGCTTGGATGGGTGGGGGAACACTCCAAAAAACCCCCCCGGCTAGCAAAATTAAAATCGTAATCGAATTCGGGGGAAGCGGCAGCGGCGGCCGCAAACTCCTTTTCCCCCTCCCCGGGCTCAGATAGAGCTGGCGTATCAAAAGGATATGAGTCGGGATCACTGCTTTCCCCCCTGGCCTCGGACTGGTGTCCTTCTCTGTCTCCCCCTTGGGCTAAACGGGTGGGGGAGAACCCTATCGCTGAATCCGGTTGCTGAGCCCCACTGATCGGCCCCTCACTCACTCGGCGCCGCAGTTGGTCAGCGTGCCTCCTCCAGAGGAGACCGGTGTTCGTTTCCACCCGGTACGACACTGGTCCCGTCTGTTCTACTATCGTCCCTGGCACCCAGACTGGGCCTGCGTTGGCATAGTTCCTACAGTGTACAGGATCGCCTACGCCGAAACCTTTCGAGACCGCTAAACCTATGTTCTTCCCTTTGTCCTCGACCCTCGTCGGGTCTAACCTGGACAAGATCGTGGTCAGTTTCCTCCGCATCAGCAGCTCAGCCGGCGAGTAGCCGGACGCTAAGGGGGTCACTCTGTACGCTAATAGAAATTGACAGACTTGGTGATTTAGATCCCCTGAGCCCATGCGCCGCAGCGCATCTTTTGTTGTGCGCACCAACCGTTCCACTTGGCCATTCGTGGCCGGGTGAAACGGCGCGGATGTGACGTGCCGAATTGCATTTGCCTCCATGAATGCCGCGAACTCAGCGGACGTGAAACAGCTAGCGTTATCGCTGACCAGAGTGTCGGGTAAACCGAACGTGGAAAAGACCCTCCTTAGCTGGCCAATGGTAGTGGCGGAGGATGTGCTCTTTACCGGAATGACCTCCAGCCACTTCGAGTACGCATCCACTACCAGGAGAAAAATGGTTCCTCGGAACGGGCCAGCAAAATCTACGTGCACCCTGGACCACGGTCCCCTTGCTGCGTCCCATTCCCTATGCGGGAGACGGGCTACCTCCGGTCGGGAGCCCTGACATGCCTCACAAGTGCCAATCATATGCTCTATGTCGGCGTCCAGCTGGGGCCACCAGAAATAACTCCGGGCCAGTGCCTTGGAACGGACGATCCCCGGGTGGCTGACGTGCAGCAGCTTTAGCACCTTCGGTCGCAGGGACGTAGGAACCACCACCCGTTGGCCCCACAAGAGGCACCCCCTCTCTAATGACAATTCTATTCGTTTTCGAAAAAATGGGTCGAATTCCATGCTTGGGGATGACGCCGGCCACCCCTTCTGTACCCACGAGCATACTTTCTCCAGCGTTCTATCCTTTCCGGTCGCCTTGGCAATGTCGGCCGGTACTAATGGGGGTGAATCTAAGACCTCTATTAGCAATACCTGGCGGTCTCTTCCTACCCCTGCCTTCTGATCGTCCGACAAGGGCAACGGAGACCGTGAGAGCGCGTCTGCATGGCTGATCTCCTTCCCGGGCCGGTATTCCAACTCATGTTGGTATGCGTTAAGAAAAATAGCCCACCGCAGCATCCTCGGGGACAGGATCTGTGGCGTGGGCTTATTTGCAGTGAAGATTCCTAACAGGGGCTTGTGATCAGTCACGATCTTGAACGGGCGACCATACAGAAAATCGTGAAATTTTTTGGTTCCCGCTACTATCGCTAATGCCTCCCTGTCGGTCTGTGCGTAATTCCGCTCTGCTTGGGACAGGGACCTTGAATAAAACGCTATCGGGGCCTCCCTTCCGTCGTTCAACACGTGGCAAAGCACCGCCCCCACCCCCACCGGGGATGCGTCGCAGACTAAAACTACTGGCCGTTTGGGATCGAAATGAGTCAGGATTGCCTCGGATGTTAGGAGTTGCTTTAACTCTGTGAACGCCCTCTCTTGCTCGTCACCCCACAGCCATTTTTCCTCTTTTTTAAGTAACTGATGGAGCGGCTCGGCAACAGACGCCTTCCGTGGAAGGAAGGTATGGTAGAAATTGAGAAGCCCCAGAAATGACTGTAGTTCGGTTTTGGATGTGGGGCGAGGAGCTTTCTTGATAGCGGCTACCTTAGATTTGGACGGCCTAATTCCCTCGGGCGTGACACGGAACCCTAAAAACTCAACCTCTGTTTCGAAAAATACACATTTGTCTTTTCTCAGTCGCAGCCCCGCTTTCTCGAACACGGTCAGAACTTTATCCAATCTCTGTGCCAGCTCGGCCTTACTCCCCCCCGTTATCAACACGTCATCAAAATATGGCAACACCCCCTCCAGCCCCTTCAGGAGGCGTTCCACGAGCGACTGAAAAAGGCCAGGTGCCGAGTTCACGCCGAACTGTAAACGCGACACCTGGAACGCCCCCTTATGTGTAACTATTGTTTGTGCCGCCGCTGTGGCGGGGGTTACAGGGAGTTGCTGGTAGGCCTGTGCTAAATCGAGCTTAGCGAAACACTTTCCCCCATTCAGCCTGGCCAGGAGGTGGCTGACCACTGGCACCGGGTATGCATTAGGGCGGATCGCCTTGTTAATTGTACACTTATAATCAGCGCAAATGCGCACCTCCCCGTTAGCCTTCAGCGCTGTTACAATTGGAGTCTCCCACTCCGCGGAATCCACAGGAACAAGAATCCCCTGACCCACCAGTTTGTCCAGTTCCGCCTCTATTTTGTCCTTTAGTGCGAACGGCACCCTGCGCGGTTTGAGTCTTATCGGGCGGACCTCCGGGTCTAGGTCGAAGGCTACAGGGGGTCTCTTGAACTTTCCCAGTCCACTTTTAAAAACGGCGGGGTGTGCGTCGCACACCGCTTGTATTGGGTCCACGCCTACGGCATGCACCCCCCCTATGAACAAACCTAAAGGCTGAAACCATTGCGTCCCGAGGAGGCTACAACTCCCCCCTTTTAGCACCACTAGGGGAAGTTCCGCAGAATGTCTCTTAAAACGAACCCGGAATGTCCCGACCCCCAACACTGGAATGCTGTTCCCCTGTACGTCCCGTAGTGTGGCCCTCAACGCTTTAAGTTTGGGCCGCACGTGGGGGTCGATTTTCAAGAACTCTCTCTGGGGAATTATAGAATAGGAGGACCCCGAGTCAATTTCCATCCTAATAGGGGTCCCTTGTACTAGTACCTCAATGAAGTAATGGGGCTGTCCCGCAGACACGCTGAACACAGGAGCGTCGCCCTCGCTGTCGTCCGAGATGCGGCCCACGCCGTCCTGCTTCCTCGTGGTCCGGGCGCCATCTTTGGACCTCGCTGGACGGTCCGGTCTGGCCGAACGGTCTTGTGACTGTCTCCGGCCCTCTTTCCCTTTCCTGCACACCTTGGCGATGTGCCCCCGACGGCCGCAGTTGTAGCACTCGGTTTTTCTGAATGGGCACCTCACGCGCTCATGGGCCGCTCTGCACCCATCGCAACGGCGCCCTCCCCTTCGGACCTTCTGGACCTCCTCGCCGTCGCTGCTTTCCGAAGACGACTTCGAGGTCCGTCGGGTTGCGTGCACCGACTGTCCGGACTTTCCGTGCAACGAGTTTTCCGCTTTGCCGGCCCTCGGACGCCACTCACGCCACTTGTGCATCTCATCTACTCCAGCATTCGTGGATTCCGCGGCTTCCGCGGCCTCTACAACCTCTGTCAGTGTGGGTGGTGGCTCCTTGTTCATCAGGCTGCGCTGCACTTCCTTGTCCTTCAGGCCACACAGAACTCCGTCCCTGAGGGCCATCTCTAGAAAGTGGTCCCACCTGCAGGGGGTGGCGGCTACTCTCATAGCTGTTACGAAGGCTTCTACCGACTCGTCCGGCGCTTGAACTCGCCTCCAAAACGCGCTCCGAGCGGGAAACATTGCCCTCGAGGGTCGGAAACGCTCACGCAGCAGTTTCATGATGTCATCGGCTTTGAACTCACCCATCTTCTTCGGCGCAATAATGCCCACCAGCGTTCGCTTGGTCTCCATCCCAAGCATACGGGTGAGGATGGCCCTCTTCCTTTCCTCGTCGTCTTCTTTGACTTTGAGTTCCACCAGTGCCGCCTGGAAGTCCATCTCAAAAAGCTCCCAGTCTTGCGGTTTGGTAATGTTGAACCCGCTCTGTGCCCTGGCTCCTTGGGGATCCATCATCCCATCCTCGTCGCCAGTTTAGTGTATGAGAGTCAAGACACAGGAAACAGCCAAGGGCTGGGTTAACTCAGGTTTATTGCATAGTGGACAGAGGGAACATGAGGTAATGGCGGACGAACAGCTCTATATATATGGTAGTAACGTATTTGAATGTGGCTCCACGATAGCCCATTGGCTACTGCCCGCGTGACGTCATGGCTGGTCACGCCCTTCTTGTCCAGGTGTAGGTAGCGGCGGGAAACTTCCCGCGCTGTGGCCTCTGATGGGTTTGAACCAAGAGAGCTTGGACGCTCGCTGCTGCCAGCTGGTGGTCATTAGCTCGCGTCCATTTACAGGGTTTATAGTGATCAGCTGAAGGTTACATTGTTACTCGTAGGCAAGGTTACATTGGTTCAGATACATTGTTATCACATGTAGAAGGGTACACTGTTAGAACACAACACCTGCTTTTTGTAAGTACACAGGAATCAGAACCATGGTGCTCCTTGTAAGTAAAACAATCAGTACACAGGTGGCAATGTGAGCTTGCAGATTCAGTCGGGAGCAGGCAGCAAGTTGTATCTAAGAGATAGGAAAGTAGTCAAACTATATTCATATTCATAGACTAGGAACCATGCATCCTAAGGGTTTAAACTATGAAACTAGGAATCAGAACCATGGTGCTCCTTGTAAGTAAAACAGCCAGTATACAGGTGGCAATGTGAGCTTGCAGATTCAGTCAGGAGCAGGCAGCAAGTTGTATCTAAGAGATAGGAAAGTAGTCAAACTATATTCATATTCATAGACTAGGAACCATGCATCCTAAGGGTTTAAACTATGAAACTAGGAATCAGAACCATGGTGCTCCTTGTAAGTGAAACAGTAGTACACAGGTGGCAATGTGAGCTTGCAGATTCAGTCAGGAGCAGGCAGCAAGTTGTATTTAAGAGATAGGAAAGGAGGCATACTATATTCATATTCATAGACTAGGAACCATGCATCCTAAGGGTTTAAACTATGAAACTGATTTAACCTGCTTTTTGTAAGTACACAGGAATTAGAACCATGGTGCTCCTTGTAAGTAAAATAGCCAGTACACAGGTGGTAATGTGAGCTTGCAGATTCAGTCAGGAGCAGGCAGCAAGTTGTATTTAAGAGACAGGACTCTAATGGTATGCAACGTCCTTAGCAACCATAGAGAAATTACAGAAGAGACAGAGAGGACGCGAAACACAAGAGTGGTAAGTTTGGGTAAGCTTGGACTGGATAATGAGCATGGGGGCTTGCAGCTGGTTTGAACATATAATATTGTAACAGACATGTGTTTTGTAACCTTTCAGATATTGCAAAAACTCCCCTGATGAAATTTATTGAATGAAATGTCTAATTAACCGGATAGACGTCGGGAGTTTGGGGCCAATATATATGGGAGTTTGACTTCCCAACTGAATACGAGTTTATGAGCTGTTTTGGATGAGAGATAGAAAGTGCAATAGAGGAATGAATCATTGTTTCACATTGTTATAAAGGACATAGTGAAGAAGTTGAAGAGAACATATTTGAATTTGGTTACTATTGTCAAGATTACAAAAGGAACTTGAAGACTTTTTGTGCAGAGAAGTATCTGAGTTTGGTTTCTGTTTGATGACATTACAAGTTAATATACAAGAGTTTGCAAAATAAAAATAACATTAAGAATACAAAGACCTTATAAGAAGATTCGTTTATTATTATTTTCATCATTTTTGGGCACACACAAACGGTACATTGTGTTTGTATCCCTTCCTCAAAGACTAGCATTTTCTCCTCTTGCAGAGGCCTACTTTCTCCTTGTCAGCCCTTTATTTTCTTCCTTGCTTCTCATACTAAATCAGTCCTCCATGAGGAAACCCAAAGTGACAAGGGTTGTAGCTCCCTAAAGTCCATCTGCTTGTCATGCGTTGTCCCTGAGAAGAGTTTGTGGTTGGGTTGGAGGATGAAAAGAGAAGGAGTGATTGGGCAAAGTGGGGTTGGCTGCCCTACCCTCCCTGCCCCATGGAGACCTTGCAAAGGCCAGGGGATTTTTCCCCTTCCCAAGGGAGACTTCAATCATGGCCTTTAAGTAGGGGATTTTTCCCAGTGACATTTTCTCTTCTTCTGTCATATCCAGATATTGGCGATCCTCATGGTGATCAGCCATGAAGACTGTTCTGAAAATGTAACGCAGTGACCTTTCATCTGCTTTCCACATCGTAGCATGACCATACCTGTCAAGTTGCGGCGATGAAAACAAGGGAAGGTTTCCAGGCGCCGGCGCAGGCATGCGCAGTAACCCATTTGTGCGTGCATGCGCAGTAACCTGTTCACGCATGCACAGAAACCCTTTGCGCATGCGCAGAAACCCCTTTAGGCATGTGCATATGCGCAGTAACCCTTTTTCTGGCCGTTCCAATTAAGGGATGGCAGCGGAAAACAGGGGGAAAGATCGGTGAATTACGGGAAATCCCGGCCAAAACGGGGTACTTGACAGGTATGAGCATGACCCGCCTACCACTGATCCATTTCCATGAGTCACTTTCTACTTGGGGGACCATCACCCTTCCATGTGGATTTCAGCACCAAGGTCAAGTTAATTAACCACCGCCTGACACTCAGCCTTGAGTCGCTGGCTGTAGCATCATCATGTTCATCATGTTTAATTTCTATACCGCTTTACTCGACCCAGCGGGTGACTCAACGTGGTGCACACAGTCACAATAAAAAATACAGTAACACAAGAAACTATAACTTGATACACTCGATTACCAGAACCGGATAACCTGGCCAGACTTGGGGCATTTGTTTAACCCTACAAAAACCTCTGGCAGGGCTTCCTTTCCATAACAAAAAAGGGGAAGCCCCTAAAAGGAAGTGGGTCCAGAGAGGGGGGCAAGGGGTGTCTCTATTGGACTTCCTAATATTTTATGAGCCCTGATTTGATGTCCCCTTAAACCATAGCAATCACAGCTATAATCGAACTCACAACCTTTTGGGTTGCAGTGCAGCAGTTTAACCACTGCGCCACCAGTGCTTGCTCTTACTACCCCTCCAGGCCTGAGGGGACATCTGGGGAGCTTTGATTTGGGTCCAAATGGGGGATGGAGGCAGGTGAGGTCAGGATCCCCGCTCAAGGGTCACGTGGTGGGAATCTCCCCTCCCTTTCGAGAAGGAAGGAAGGAGATTCTACCAGGCAGCGAAGGGGTTAAGGGCACTGAGTTGGGATTCCTAGAAGGGAAGGAGCCAGAAGGATGCATTTCTTTTCGTCACTTCCCTCCCTCTACAGGAAACGGTCCGTTTGGGAAACGTGTCCCTTCCTTCCGGTCCGTTCTTTTTCTCCTTCCCTCGCGATATAGTCGGGAGGGTGAATTTGCCCCACAGAGGGTGTTTGAGGAGAGGGGAAAATAATTGGGGGTGGGAGAAGGGGGGGAGGGGGGAGGGTTGCTCAGGCGAAGAAAGACCCCCACCCCCACCCCCCACTCTGTTTGGTGAAGGAGAATTACGGTATTCATTCACCCCGCATAGAGCTTTCTTCTGGTCTGTCTGGCTCAGTGGTTAAGGAGCTCGCCTTGTTAGCTGGAAGGCTGGCAAATCCGCAGTTTGAGACCCAGGTACTGCATGACTGACTGAGCGCCCGTCTCTGTCCCAGCTCTTGGGGACATGAAAGTAGCCTCATTTGGGCATCCCCTGAGTGGAGTTTCTTCTGCCAAAGTCCTTTCAACTCAGAATAATTTCTGACACAAAAATATTATTATTATTATTATTATTATTATTATTATTATTATTATTATTATTATTATTATTATTATTATTATTATTATTATTATTATTATTATTATTATTATTATTATTATTATTATCTGTCTCACCAGGTTATCCTGCTGTGGTAATAGAGTAAACCATACTACCAGTGACTCAATGCCGACAATATCAGGCAGTGGTTAACCTGACAACCCTGATGACTAACAGCCTTGGGTGCCGAAGTCTTAAGGCCGTGATGGCGAATGTTGACACTCCAGCTGTTCTTGTACTTCAATTCCCAGAAGTCCTGATCATCTGGTGTGCTGACTTGAGCTCCTGGGAATTGAAGTCCAGGAACAACTGGAGGGCCATGGCTAGCCACCACTGCTCTAAGGGAAGGGTGATGGTCCCCAAGTGGATTAAATTGCACTTGAATCCATCTTGATAGAGAGCAGCAGCTTCATCAATACTAGCCTGGGGTTGAGGAGGACTTTGTTTGCCAAAAGGGCTGAGGACTAGAAAGTGACTCGTGGAGCTGGATCAGTGGTACGGGTGTCATGCTGCGATGCAGAAGGTAGAGGAAAGGCAACTGCAGTATATTCACATGACAGTCTTCATGGCTAATCGCCATGACGGTCGTCTATATTTGGATTTGGATAATAATAATAAGAGCTTTCTCATAGTTTGGGAGCTCCAAACTGCAACAGTTAGGAAGAAACCTTCCGATTTCTGTCGTACTCTACCTTACAGAAAAGGGAAGGGTGTTTACAAGAAAAGTGAATGTAAAGCAAAGGATATGAAAAAATAAGAGTATAAGATGAGGCTTTGTGAGATCGGGGGTTATGTCACCTTTTAACAGCCTTCATCATCCTAACATGGGGGTGTCTTGGCTTTGCAGAGCTCCAGCAGTAGGGTCTGAGAAGTCCACCTTTCCCTGGCAGGAGGAGAGGAGATTCCCTTTGAGGCATCCTTGGGCAGAGAAGATGATGACAGACAGACCCACTGCCAGCCATAGGGCAGGAAAGGACTCCGATGTGATCAGCAGAGAAAGCCTCGGCCCATGCTGGGAAAGGACGGGACCAGAGGACATGGCTAAGGAGATGCTCCAGTACTCAGGGACGCAGTGCCAACACTTCCGAGAATTCTCCTACCAGGAAGCAGATGGTCCTCGGCAGGTTTGCACTCGACTCCACCAGCTTTGCCGCCAGTGGCTATGGCCGGAGCGACACACCAAGGCTCAGATGCTGGACCTGGTGGTACTGGAGAAGTTCCTGACCCTCCTCCCACTGGAGATGTCGAGCTGGGTGAGGGAATGCGGACCAGAAACCACTTCCCAGGCAGTGGACCTGGCTGAAAGTTTCCTGGCTGTGAGTCGGGCAGAAGACAGAAAGCAGGAAGAGCCAAAGGTGAGAGCAATTCATACCCAGGCTAGGATGGTGGTTTCAGAGTTTGGAAGTAAGCTGCTCAAGTCTGTAAAGTTAGTGACTCATCTGCTGGAAATTTACTCCACCCGCTTCACATAGTTCTTGAAAGCAAGATACTGTGTTTTGCGTGCACCATGCTTTGAAACAAATCACAATTCTTGAAACATGAGAGATCCTCTTTGCTTTTTTTTCCATATAGTTTTATTAGATTTTCAGACTGTTAAGGAATTACTACAGTGACAAAACAACAATGACAAGACAAAACGAAAATAATACAAGAGGAAAACTAATTACTACTTTTACATTTTATATTTATCCATTCTTTCATTGTAACCCTAGGTGATCACATCCTTATATTTTATGGCATTTTAAACTATATAAATATTGGATCACGAGCCCAAATTCATAATTAATCAACTATACATATAGCTATTAATTACTTTCCAACTTGTATATAACCTAAAACAAATACAACATTTGGCTTGTGTACCCTTCACCTTACTATCAACTTTGGATTCCCCCACCTTTATCTTTCAAGAAATCCTGTAGTGTGAAGACAATACACATAACAGTTATTTACAGTAAACCAAAGTGACCCTGCATCCCATCCCCCCACCCTAGAAAAGTGCTGTACAAACAGTATATGATACGAGCGACCTAGTTTAAATCTAGCTAATCAAGTTGTTTCCCAAAATTTATAGTCATCCTGACTAGGTTTAATTCTATCCTTCTCCTACCAGGAAGTAGATGGTCCTCGGCAGGTTTGCACTCAACTTCACCGGCTTTGCCACCAGTGGCTCTGGCCAAAGCAACACACCCACACTCAGATGCTGGACCTGGTAGTCCTGGAGAAGTTCCTGACCATCCTCCCACTAGAGATGTCAAGCTGGGTGAGGGAATGTGGACCAGAAACCACTTCCCAGGCAGTGGACCTGGCCGAAGTTTTCCTGGCTGTGAGTCGGGCAGGAGACAATCATCTGGAAGAGCCAAAGGTAAGAGCAATTCATACCCGGTGCTAGGGGGGTGGTTTCAGAGTTTGGAAGTAAGCTGCTCAAGTCTGTAAAGGTTGTGGCTGATCTGCTGGAAATTTAGTCCACCCGCTTCACATAGTTTTTGAAAGCAAGATACTGTGGTTTGCGTGCACCATGCTTTGAAACAAATCACAATTTTTGAAACATGGGAGATCCTCTTTGCTTTAAAACAAGGTGTGCCATCCCTCTCTACCTAGTTGTCTAAGGAAAGAGTAGGTTTACTTCTGTCTTGGGGAGAGCAACCTAGTGAGCACCGTGGCTGGTATAGTAGCATAATGCAACATTTCTCTGTGAGTTTAGGGTAAGAACTATCAATCTTCAACATTGAACCTTTATATTTCAAAGCATCAAGAAAATAAGCAAGGAGGTCCTACCAACAGCATTCCATGTGTTGCCCTTGGTTTTCTTGATAAAATCCAAAATGTGAGGTACCATATTTCTCATGTCCCAGCCTCAACCATTAAGATTTTCCCCTCTATCATCTTTTCCCTGTCATCTTTGTCCTCATGGATCCTCAGATGAGAAATCTCCCTGTAGAAGCTCAGTCTGATTTCCCCGTGGTGGAGAAACTTCAGTTCAATCCAATGCTGAATCACCAGAGAGGAGGAGAGACCAGTCAAGGCAACAAGGAAGGTGCCGAATTCACAGGTAAGGATTAATGTTAAGAGGGTAAGAGTTCTTTCTTTCCTGCCTGAAAGCAAAGGAGGGTTTTATATTTTTTCCTCTCCTGACTCATTTGGGCTGGATGATATGGTGTTTTTATGTTTTAATTCCCTGAACTTTTTAAACCAGGGGCCAGTTCACGCTCCCTCAGACTATAGAGGGGCCAGACTAGTGGTCTCACCACGAGCCCACCACACTCGCCCCCTGCTGCAACCACCCCAAGCCCACCACACTCCTCAGTGACAGTGACCGTTCTGAGCCCACCACACTCCTCCCAATCCCCACACTCTCCCCCCTCCCCCAAATTCCCTGCTTAATGGCCTAGAGGAGCTGCTGAGAACACTGGCTGCTCTAGCCACCAGGAGTGCCGCCCACTTCCGCTTCAGTCCTTATCCCTTCTGCTTGGCTTGGTATGGTGCTCCGTAGCAGGGCAGATGTAAGCCTTACAACATCCGCCCTGCAACAGAGCGCCAGCAAGGACACATCAAGCCAAGTGGAGGGGACAAGCATTGAAGTGGAGGCAGTGGAAGCGGTGGCTGGAGCAAGAGTGTGGGCCGAATGATTTGATGCCATAGGCCGGATCCAGCTTGCAGGTTGTCGTTTGGGGAACCCTGTTTTAATTAAATAAAATTTAGCCGTGGTGGGGACACCCCCCCCCCCAGTAGCTTGAATTGTTCTAGGTGGGTGAAATGAGTGGGATCACCCAAGACACCAAAAGAAAAAATGTATCACTTTGTTGCTGTTGTTGTTGTTATTATTATTATTTAGATTTCTATTGCCGCCCCCCTCACCAAAGCAACTCAGGATGGCTCACAATCATTATAAAAACAATCTTTACCTATAAAATCGAGTGTTAACCATTGTAATTTGACAAAAGATCCTTCACCAGGCCCTAGTATCCCGTACCGAGCATTCGTGCACTTGCCCGAACCGGGTACGGAAGTAACTGTCGGGTTGAAAAATGCGCCAGTGGGGCAGGGGACCCACGAACGCAAACAAAGAAAAAGGACTGCAGTTCCCAATGTTCCTTGCGCCGTGCCACTCCACAGCCAATCAGGCTGAGAGGCACGAGCAAAAGGAATGTTTGGAAACACACCGCGGCCAATCAAAATGAAGCCGCAGGAAAAAACCGCTGCACAAATGGTAAACACAAACGCCAAACTACAAGCCCCAGCATCCTGCACGCCTTTCCCCCACTTGAAAGAGAAACAAAACTAAAAAACAAAAACAAACACCAAAATAATTAAAATAAATAAACCATTAATTTAAAAAAAATCACAAAAAACACAAACAAAAACATCAAGAATTAACCAAAACAAAAAATAACAAACAGAAAAAACACACAGAAAAACACCAAAAAAGAAAAACAAAACAAACCCACAAAAGAAATTAAACCAGCCAATTCACCAGCACACATCCTCTCTCCACGATGGCTGGAACTGAAATGAGGAAACAAAGAGACTACTTACCAGAAGAAGCGCCACCCAGTGGCCAGTAGAGAAAAAACAGTCAAAGTAAAAGAAATACTCAACAGCCCCACCCAGAGGCTACAAGAGAAAAAACAGTTAGAAACATAACATTACATCACACATTCACACAAATCACAAACAAATCACAAAATAATAAAATAAAAACATTTCTAAAATCCTGTGTAGAGTTTTTACTAAAAAAACACCCAAAAAATCTAAACATAGTTTAAAAACATTGAATGTAAAAAAACATGTTCTTTCACATTTTAAAAATTATTATCCAAGGTACAACTATTTTTTAAAAATCACATACTAAAACATTATTTGGTTAAATAAAATAATTGTAAAAAATTATATCATCCTTTCCTCTTTTTTTAATCCACAAAAACAAACCCAAAAAAGCTGATCACAGTTTATAACAGCCCGTGTGTATAACATTTTAAAAATCACAGTTACAGACTAACCTCATTTGTACAAACATTAACAAAACAAAAACCTTCCAACACAATTTAAAACAGCCCGGCACAGCCGGGCAAAATCTGCTAGTCAGATATAAAATGACACCCAACAATAAAATTACAAGAACATTATCATTTAAGAACTGTTAAGATACCCTCCCCACTACCAATAAATTAAAACTGAAACTAAAAACCCGATGACCCTTCATATAAGCCTCCCCGGGGTGGGGGGGTGGGGGGGAGCTGGTTATCAAGGGCAGCCCCATGTAGTGACCATAAGGAAGGAGTCCTGGTTCAGGAGCAGGCGTAATTGGCGAAGTTGTGCGAAAGCGCTCCTGGCCATGACTGCCACCTGCTCATCGAGCAAGAGTCATGAGTCCAAGAGGACCCAGTTCCTGTTATTGGGATGTGAAACCTTTTCTGTTCAAAGGTATTTATTTGTAGCCATCATTTTGGGGATTCTAAGCTTATTCTGAGAGGAGCTTATGAGACTAGTCTGCCTTCCACTTCTTCTTTCCCACAGAAGCCGGAAGTCCATCCTGTCTTCCTTGTGATGGAGCAACACCAGCTCAGGTATGAAGGAGGGATTTAAAAGAATCCTTGGGTACTTTTCTCCATGCTTATTTCAGAGTTTTGGTTATTGAATTTACCTAGTCATTCCTTTTTCATAAAGAGCTCGACAGTTTCTCATTTGCATAGTAGATTGATGTGGCAAATGCCCTCTCTATGCAGGGAGTAACAGAGCTAAGGTTTACAGAAATGAATATAAGGATAGAAGGAATTGTTTTTTTTTCCTATTCCAGGCATTTGCAACCTATGGCCCGTGGGCCAGACCCAGCCCCTTACGCCAATTAATCCAGCTACTGATGACCTCACCTCTCCCAGGAGCCGAGGTAAAACGCTGAATGCTGCTAAATGAGTTCTCTGACCAGGAGGTGTGGTCAGGCCCACGACTTGAAAACATTGAGAAATGCTGCTCTATTCTCTAATTCTGGATAAATTTGCCTGTTTTTCTTGTTGAAAAGCCAAAGGTGTAAAAAGAACCATTTATCCAACCAGAGGTTGCTTAGGTCTAGCCTCCTGTTTCTCACAGAACCTCCCTAAAGGTCTCCAGGACTTTTCCAATGCAGGCAGGCCACCTTTAGCTCTTTCCCTCCTACTCTTGCGGGAATCAGCTGGGATTCAGAAGCCTCTCTCCCCAGAGGGAGGAGGGAGACAAAGGGACCGCAAGATCTTGGTCATCTTGAACGACGGCGTCGAAGAGGTGACCTAATTGAAATTTATAAAATCATGCACGGTGTAGACAAAGTAGATATGGAAAAACTGTTTTCCCTGTCGCATAACACTAGTACTAGGGGACACTCCATGAAACTTTTGGGTACTAGTTCTCAAACAAATAAGAGAAAGTACTTTTTTACCCAGAGGATCCCAGGTCTATGGAACTCCCTGCCAAAAGAAATGGTGACAGCTGTCAGTCTTGACAGCTTCAAGAAAGGATTAGACAAGTTCATGGAGGACAAGGGTATCAATGGCTATAATTATGGATACCTAAGGACAACCTTCGGGTTGGAGAGATAGGCAGGATATCTCTCAATGCCATTTCCAGGGAATCCTAAGCAGGTGAAGACATCTGCATGGGAATAATACCCTGAAGCAAATGGTGAGCCACTGTGTGAGACAGAATGCTGGACTGGATGGGCTGTGGCCTGTTCCAGCAAGGCTGTTCTTATGTTCTTCATCTCCATCAGAAAGGCTGAGAAGGTCATCCATGAAAGATAAAAACCAGAAGATGAGGTCCAGCCACTTCTCTTCAATTGTTTTGTATGTTGAAAGCAAACCAAAGGCAAAGCAATCACACTTACTGTAAATTCCGCACCACAGCACATAGCGCACTCTCTGGGCAGTTCACAAGTTAGTTAGCATTTTCCCTCCACAAGTTGGGTGCTCATTTTACCAACCTTGGAAGAATGGAAGGCTGAGTCAACCTTGAACCCTGCTCAGGATTGAACTCACAACCTTTTGATTGCAGGACAGCAGTTTAACCACTGCGTCAACTGGGCTCCTGTTGAAGGTTATTCTTGTGAAATGTTTGAGGGTGACCTCGTTTCCCCCCTTTCTTCATTTACATAGTTTCCAGTGTCGATTGAGGAGGTGGCCGTGTACTTTACCCAGGAGGAGTGGGCACTGCTGGATCCTGACCAGAGATCATTGCACAAGGACGTCATGGAGGAGAACTTGGAAACTGTATCCTCTCTCAGTAAGGCCCTCTCTTTTCTTGGTTGATGCCAGTCTCTGCAATAATGAATTGTAATGATAATGATGGTGGTCATGCTTTTATGACATCCCCAATCCTACTGTCCACTGTGAGGTTTGTGATGCCAGACTGGGCAGCTTCTGGCTCTCCAGAGCTGCTGAGCTCACAACCGCAGTGAGAATAGTTTTTTCATTGTCAACATCTGAAAAGCAGAAGCTTCCCAGGTAATGCTAGTGAAGATTTGGCAATGGGGAATATCACAACATTTTTTTAAAAAAAAAATCTACACCATACACCCGGCCTAGGCCGACTCAGTGCGGTTCACAATCACAGATAAAACATAATTAAAACTACCCACCCCCTAAAAAAGGGTGAAGGGACTGTGGAGGAAGGAGTTACCCTCTATACCAACCACTCAATGGAGGTTATCCTTCCTCCTGCACCCCATACTTGGCCCGCCAGCCATGTTTTGAGTTCTTTTCTGAAGGGCAGCAATTCTGTCTGGAGATGTAATTCTGTTGGCAGGAGGTTCCAGAGGGCCAGTGTGGACACGGAGTAGGCCCTCCTCTTTGTGCCAGAGAGACGAGCCCCTCCGGCTGATGGAACAATTACAGAGCCCGTCTAGTCTGTCTGGTTGGACGGACAAACGTCCTTGGGGGTGATGCGGTCTGTTAGGTATTCTGGCCCACTGCCATATAGGGCTTTAAAGGTCAAAACCAGCACCTTGAATTGCACCTGGAGGCAAACTGGTAACCAGTGCAGCTCCCGAAGCAGTGGTGAGGTATGGGTATAACGTAACGTCCACACCCCATCACCGCCCGGGCCACCGCATTCTGGACCATCTGCAGCCTCCGAATAGTCGTCAAGTGCAGCGCCACGTAGAGCGCATTGCAATAATTAGTCTGGAGGTCACCAGATCGTGAGTGACCATGAGCAAAGAGTCCAGGAGTGGGCGCAACTGGCGGATCAACCGAAGTTGGGCGAAAGCCCTCCTGGCTACAGCCCCCACCTGTTATTTTAGCAGCAGCCGCGAGTCCAGGCGGACCCCCAAGTTGTGCACCAGGTCTATTTGGGGCAATATAGCTCCATCCAGAACCAAAGATGGTATCTTCCGGGATAACGTGGGGCCCCTTATCTATAGCCGCTCAGTCTTGCTGGGATTCAGTTGTAACTCGTTGGCCCCCATCCAGACCCCAACGGCCTCCAGGCACCTGGATAGGACTTTGACAGCATCACTGGGGTCCCCACGGGCCGAGATGCACAATTGAGTGTCATCCGCGTACTGATGGTACCTCACCCTGTGGGAACGGATGATCTCCCTCAGCGGCTTCATGTAGATGTTAAATAGGAGATGAGAGAGCACCGAGCCCTGAGGCACCCCATATTTGCATCCTCTTAGGCATCCCTCAGCCGCTAAATCTGGACCTCAAAGGTTCCCCCTCCCCTTCCATAATAACAATTTTGTGTCAGAAATTATTCTTGGTTGAAAGGATTTTTGCTGGAGAAACTCCAGTCAGGGGACGTCTGAATGAGGCTCCTTTTATATCCCCAAGGTCTTCCCCCACCAAAGTGGTCCCCGTTTATCTTAATGCAATTTCTTGCTACTTGGACAGAGGACAAATCACTGTGAAGGTGGAGAAAGGCATGCAATGCAACATTTACATACATGTTAATTTATGGACTAACACATGCAAAAACAAAAATCTAATGTTATCCAAGGTAACATTAATGAGGTCGTCACGGAATGCTGTTTACCTTCCCACCAAAGTGGTACCTGTTTATTTATTTATTTATTATTTATTTTCTAATTTGTATTGCCGCCCAACTCCGAAGACTCTGGGCGGCTCACAGAAAATAAAACCAATCACAGTTTAAAAAGCAATACAAATCCCATTAAAAAAACTACTGACAAAAGTTTAAAAAGATTAAAAGAGAGAGTGTTCTACTACATTAGCCAGCAGGCTGGGGTTACCATATTACTGATGCCCCACACCTGCCCTGCCAGCCAGGTTTTTAACCCTTTCCTAAAGGGCAACAACTCTGGCTGAAGACGAAGGTCCGTTGGCAGGAGGTTCCAAAGGGCTGGAGCCAATAATGGGAAGGCCCTCTTTCTCGTACTGGAGAGCCCATCTGGTCCGATGCAAACAAATTAGAGCAGGTACAACAAAGGACAACAAGGATGATCAGAGGACTGTAAACCAAGCCCTATGAGGAAAGGCTGAAGGAATTGGGCATGATTAGCCTGAGGAAAAGGAGACTGAGAGGTGAGATGATGTTAGGAATCTTCAAATACCCAATAGAACCATCTGTTCCCTTTCATACAAGAGTGCAGAATGCATAATAACGGGCTTAAACTACAGGAGGCTATAGATATAGGCTGAAAATGTGCCTTGGCAGTAAAAAAAGCAAACTCAATGCTAGGGATCATTAGGAAGGGTATAGAAAATAAGTCAGCAAGTGTCATTTTGCCTCTTTATAAATCTATGGTGAGGCCCCATCTGGAATACTGTGTACAGTTCTGGTCGCCATACCTCCAGAAGGATATTATGGAGCTGGAAAAAGTGCAGAGGAGGGCAACCAGAATGATTAGGGGACTGGAACACCTTCCTTACCATCTGAGGCTGCAACGGTTGGGCCTTTTCACTCTTGAACGACGACGTCTAAGAGGTGACCTGATTGAAGTTTATAAAATCATGCACGGTGTGGACAAAGTAGATAAGGAAAAACTGTTCTCCCTATCGCACAACACTAGAACTAGGGGGCACTCCATGAAACTTTTGGGTACTAGTTCTCAAACAAATAAGAGAAAGTACTTTTTCACCCAGAGGATTACTGGTCTATGGAACTCCCTGCCAGAAGAAGTGGTGACAGCTGTCAGTCTTGACAGCTTTAAGAAAGGATTAGACAAGTTCATGGAGGACAAGGGTATCAATGGCTATAATTATGGATACTTAAGGACAACCTCCGGGTTGGAGAGATAGGCAGGATATCTCTCAAGGCCATTTCCAGGGAATCCTAAGCAGGTGAAGGCATCTCCTTGGGAATACCCTGAAGGAAATGGTGAGCCACTGTGTGAGACAGAATGCTGGACTGGATGGGCTCCTGTGGCCTGTTCCAGCAAGGCTGTTCTTGTGAGGAAAAACTTTGTAATGGGTAGAGCAGTAATGGTAATGGAACCAAATGTCTCGACTGGTGGTGAACTCTCCAACACTGGAAGTATTCAAGAGAGAAGTGGACACCCATCTACTTGCTTAATTCAGGAACATGGACTGAAAATGGGGTGCCCAAAGTTTATCCTCTTGTCAGTCTAGCTTGATTGGGTCATTTCCCCATTAATACCATGTTCCAAAATCTTCGAACAGAGAGATCTTGTGCCTTCTTCCAGTTCTGGACAATTTTCATTTCTCACTAAATAGAAAATCCCTGAGGAATCACCACCATTTCTTTATTAGATAAGCTTTTTGTTCCTTCCACTAAATCATGGGTTCCCAACTTTTTTATGCCTGACCATGCCCCATAGAGAGCTGAGTGGGCTGGACCACCCAGAAGTGGAAGCGAGCGCATTTATAGTTGTCATAAATGTGGCCACTTCCGCATTTACGACCGTTGCGGGCGCATTCATATATGTGCGGGTGCGTTTTACAGCTGATGTAAATGCACCTGCTTCCAGTTGTAGGTGCGGGGGCAGCGGTGACGGGCCAGATGGAATAGTGCCGCTGGCTGTGTCCGGCCCGTGGGCTGTAGGTTGGAAACCCTTGCACTAAATGGTGAAAACAGTAATAAGATTTCATTTGGAGTTATTTTTCCTGATTAGCTTTTATAACCAGTTGATTATCTCATGGCAAAAGGATCCTCCTTCAAACAGGTAATCCACACATGTTGAAGTGATCCTTTGAACCCCACACTTTGCCCCACAGGCATCTGGCATGCCTTTGCTAACTCTGCATACTTTTAGCACAATTTCTTTAGAGTTTAGCTTATATTGATTTCTGTAGCTGTTCTTAAAATAACACATGAGATCTTTCTATCTATCTATTTTTCTAATCTAATCTAATCTAATCTAATCTAATCTAATCTAATCTAATCTAATCTAATCTAATCTAATCTAATCTAATCTATCTATCTATTGGATTTCTATACTGCCCATCTGGGTGTTCTCCCACTCTGGGTGGTGAACAAACAGAAAATGAATAACAACAATACCCACAACAAATCAAAACCTCTTCATCAACAAATACATCATAAACTAAACTATAAACTAAACTATAAGGACTAATAGAAAATCAGCCCAGGACCTTTAATGCTCTCTACAATTCTAGGAGTAGAGGAAAACTATACAGTATTCAGTTTCTTTTCCAATAAATACTTATCAAATTTTGAGTCCCTGAATCAATATGCAAACTAAAATCCACTTATCCTTTGGTTGTCCACACTTTTCACAATCTTGAAAAGCAGTTCTTTGAACAGCAAGTGTATAAAAGAAATGTGTATTTTATTTATTTGTTTGTTTGTTTGTTGGACTTCTACACCACCCATCTGGGTGTTATCCCACTCTGGATGGTGAACAAACTGAAAATGAATAACAACAATACCCACAACAAATCAAAACCTCTTCATCAACAAATACATCATAGACTAAAATAAAATAAAATAAAAATAATTGGCATCAGAGGACATTGGGACTAAACCTAACTGATTAATCGCTTGACAGGGGAACAACGCCCTGAAAGGCTTCCTTGAAGAAGAGCGGTTTTAATTGTTTTTTTAAAGGTAGCCAGTGATGGGGCCTGTTGTAGCTCCACCGGTAGTATATTCCACAGTGTTGGTGCCACCAAAAAGCCTTCCCCTTGCACCCTAAAAGTGTATGACGTAGATACAAGTTGTCTATGAAATAAAACGTGCAGTTTCCCTTGGTTTTCTTAGAAATGACAGTAGATGTGAAAGGAGGAAAAAGGACCCTTCAAAAGCTAACATTCCTTTCCATGTGAGCTGCCATGGGTCAAAATCCACCACTTCAGAAAACCTTTATTTTTTTCTCCTAGTCTGTTTTTGTTCCTTCAGTAGTTTTTTCTGCATTTGTCTTTCTTCCCAGGGAATTGTATTCAGGAGAAATTCATGCTAGGAGGACATCAGCAAACCTACACAGAAGAGAAGAATTGTATTCAAGAGAAGGCTAACAAAAGCATTGTCTGTGGAAAACATTTTGCCGAAAAGACCACACTATTGCTTCACAAAAGAGTCCACATAGGAGAGAAGCACTTTGTCAGGGAAAAGTCTGGGAAATTTTTAGATCCTATTGCGAGTCATGAAACAGTCTACACAGACAAAAATCCATACAAATGTCAGGAGTGTGGAAAATGTTTTACGGAGAATTCAGCCATTGTAAGTCATGAAAAAATACACGCAGCGGAGAGACTGTATGAATGCCAAAAGTGTGGGAAGTATTTTCAAAGATCAGAGCTTTGGCATCGTTGCAGAGTCCACACAGGGGAGAAACTATACAAATGCCAGGAGTGTGGAAAATCTTTTGCGTTGAAATCAGGCCTTGTAAGTCATGAGAAATTGCACACGGGAGAGAAACCATACAAGTGCCAGGAGTGTGGGAGATGTTTTGCTCAGAGATCATACCTTGTGATTCATCACAGAACCCACTCAGGAGAGAAACCATACAAGTGCCAAGAGTGTGGGAAATGTTTTACCCAGAGTACAGTTCTTATCTATCATAAGAGTGTCCACACAGGGGAGAAACCATACAAATGCCAGGAATGTGGGAAATGTTTCCCTCGGAATTCAGATCTTGTGTTTCATACCAGAGTCCACACAGAGAAAGCATTCAAATGCCAGGAGTGTGGGAAATGTTTTGCTAATAGTTTAAACTTTTTGCATCATAGGAGAACTCATACAGGAGAGAAACCATACAAATGCCAGGAGTGTGGGAAATGTTTTGCTCAGAATTCAGCCCTTGTGAGTCATAAGAGAATCCACACAGGAGAGAAACCATACAAATGCCAGGAGTGTGGGAAATGTTTTGCTCGGAATTCACAGCTTGTGCCCCATCAAAGAGTTCACACAAAAATCTAGCAGCATTTCCCACATACAGTAGAACCCTGTATAACAAAAAAGCTCCATTCCACGGAGCACTTTGTTATACAAATGTTTTCGTTATGCAAATTGCTATTGGTGATACCTTGCATTACGAAAAAATATTGTTATGCGGGTCATACTCCCTATAATGAAAAAGGTTTGTAATGTGTGGTATACCCTGTATAACAAAAAAAATCATTATGCGGTATGTTGCCAATAGCTCAAAAACTACAAATTTTTCATTATACGAAACGTTCATTGTCATGGTTTCCATATGCGACCTTGTCTTGATTTTAAGGTGACATTTGATTCATGTAATGTTAATACACATATTGTAAGTTTTCTTAGGTTTAGAAAGCCAGCTCTCATTTTTAGAGCACATTGCAATGCCAGGCTGTTAGTCTGACATAACAATGATGTATAGTTAGAATAGTTGCCTTCACAAAGGGAGGAGAGAAAAGTGAGTGTCCAGGACTGGACACATTCCAAGAAACACACCTAAAGTACCCATGAGGGAACTGAGTGACAGCTAGACCAGCTGACTACACCATGAGGGAGATGACATCTCCCCTCCTGTCAATCAAACTAATTGCCAGGACACCTGCAAAACAGAACTTTCCCAGAGAAAGCAAAGGTGGGGGCCACATGTCGAACAGAAGGCACCTGCAAACTGTCCCGTTCTCATGGGAAAATAGGTGCTTTCCCATTAGATCACCACATTCCAAAGCTCTTTTTCTCTATAAAAAGGGCCCAGTTTGAGCACTCAATAGGCACTTCTGGGACAAGGGTGAAACCCTTGTCTCTCAACACATTGAACTTGATTGTCCGAGGGCTGCCCAAAATGACTCTTCTGGGCTAAAACTAAGCCATGAGGGGCAGCACCGCCCCAAACTCAAGAAGTCTGAACCTGCTAGGGAGCTAGCAAGATTTTATTGCATTTATTTGTTTTTTTAGCTTATGTTTTATACAGTGTAGATTATTTTAAGATCTGTATCCAGTATTGTGTTTCCTTCAATAAATCTTCAAAAGCCAGTCGTGTGTTGCCTGCCTTTGTAAAGGAGAAGGAAACCCAGCAGAACAGAAGTGACTCCAATTGTCCTCATTGCTTCAACAGGGAGGAAGGAGGTGAGAGGGGTTGCTCTGTCTGTAAAGGGAGGGGGGAGTAGCAGCACTAAGAAGCCTAGCTTCTGTCAAGTGATCAATATTACCTGCCATATGCAGAAGGCTACTCTAACCCTGACCCCAGTGTCAGGCTAGGGAGAGGAGTGCTCATTAAGGCAGCAGGTCGCTGGATCTTAAGGTCCGCCCTGCCGGGTGTTCCCAAAAAGAAAAATTCTGGGTGCCCAACGTAGCCTTTGTGAGGCATGTTCCTCCCCCTACATCCCTGATATTCGTTATGCAGGGTACCACTGTATTCTGGACCAGCAGATGCCCTATCCCTCTAAGACAATGTCCTATGATGGAAGCTTCAATGCTATTTACATGTGCCTTCTTGAGAACTGCAGTGATGGTGACGTAGCCATCCCACTTGATATTCAAGATGGACCTTAGCTTCTGTTGGTGAAAGCACTCAAGCTTTTTGATGTCTTTCCTCGTCAAATTATTTTTGGGGAATTTAGCTAGGGTGCAAGACCTCATTGAGCTCCTTTGAAGCATTATAAGGACCAGCTGAAACAAACCATGAAGGTGTCAGGTATAAACCGACAAACCTTGAATGCAGCAGCCAAAGATCATCCTCTTTGGCAACATACCATCTCTGCTGCTACCAATCACTTCAAAGATGAACACTGCAGACATGAAGAGGCTAAGTGACAAGCACCGAGGCTTTATCAAACACAAACACACCCTCCACTATCTATTCAATGAAATGTGTTTGGTTGCATGTTTCATGCCAGGATCGGCATATTGAATCACCAGACACATCCATCAACAGAGAAAATGACTTCCAGCAAAAATGTATGCTCGGATACGAGTAGCAGCTGACAACGACAACAGACCAGAAGATAGCCCCCATTGAGGATTGAACCATGTAAACAACAAGAACATAGACAATGTTTTGCGATGCTCTAGTCAGGAAACCATGAACACAGGGATGGGCCGTCAGTTCTTAGTCTAAAGAAGAGGAAGTTAAGTGCACTGTTGTATTTGTTGTATATCTATCTATCTATCTATTATATAACTAAAGTTGAGGTATCACGCTGTATTTTACCAATACACATTGTGATACCTGCACCCCGAGCCCTGGAAACGGTGCCCTCGCCTACCTCACACTTCTGGGGTGGCCGGCGTGGGGGACCGGTAGACCATTTCAGGGTCTTTCACCCCGAAAACCAGCTGCAAAGGCCCCACTACCATCGGCAGCATGAAATGGTGGGGAGGCGGCACCTGGAACTCCGGGCAGGCTTTTGCGCCTGCGCGGATTCTGGTGCATGTGTATTACCACCTCTCCAGTTGGGAGGCTCCACTGGCTGGCCACCATTTCAGCCAGAGGATGGCGGGCAGCCCTTCTCTGGAAGGCATGGGCTGACTGGAGCATTCCGTTCGGCCCATGCCTGCCGGAGAAGCCAAGGCCCTTCTCTGGCAGGCATGGGCCAAATGGGGCGCACATATGCTGGCCGCCTTCCGGAGAAGGGCAGGTGGGCCTTCCACCTTGGCTTCTCCAGAAGGCACGGTCCAACTGGAGTGCTCCGTTCGGCCCATGCCTGACGCCGGGAACCGTACATGGACTGGGGGTTCAGGCGCCTAGCCCGAGAGAGCGCCAGCACCTGATCTGCAGCACAGATGGCCTCACAGGTGCAAGGCAAGGCAGAAGTGCTAGACTGGGCTCCACAGAGGAGGACGCCCCATTTGGGCAATTCCTTAATTAAAATTTCTCAGGTGGCCTTTTGAGTTACCAGCCACACTGGGCTCAATGCTTTGAAGTCGGTTCCATTGCTACTCCTCAGGCTGCCTTTTCTGACAAACTCCTGGGCACTTTTACTTTGGGGTGCATTACTCTATGTTCACAGATTCCACGCTTTTTCCAGACCTTAAAGGTTGGTTTTAATTATGATTTCTCAGAATGCTATATAGCCATCCTGGGTTCAATGCTTTTGAGGTTGATATATATTCCAGTTCAGTTGCATTCCATTTCCAACCTGGGCTACAGACTTTTTCTCTAGGGTTCTATCCTATCTCTGCTACCACTCCTGTCATGAGCAAATTCTGCACTCCTGTCTCTGCACCCTGTATGCCTCCATGGACCAGGGGGCAAACCTGCAGCAATTCACTCATTTCTTCTGCACTAAGCCCGCCCTTTGCTGTTTTATTCTCTATGGCAAGAAAGGCACTCCTATTCTCCCTTTTTTTCCTAAGGGAGCCCATTGCTTCAGTTTGCCCTGGGTCACATTTGACCATTGGCACAGGAACAGATGTCATGATGGGCGATTCAGTGGTAGAATGTGGCAACACTTGCGGAAATTGCTGATGCGCTGACACGTATGCCGCTGTCATTTCAGCAAGCAACTTATAGGGCATAGCAAGGTGTTGAACAAAAAGCCCACCCTGGGGATTGGGGGTGTACTGAAGGGGACAGATCTGTAACAACTCGCCTAGTTCTTCTGCGCTAGCTCACTTTTTTCTGTCTCCCTCTCTACCTTAGCTTGAAAGGCACTCTTATTCTCCCTTTTTTCTCTAAGGGGGTCCATTGCTTCAGTATACCCTAGTTCATGTGAGACCGTTGGCACGGGAATTGATGCCAAGGGGGGCATTACAATGATAGAAGGTGGCAACACAAATGGAAACCGCTTGTGCTCAGATCCGTACACAGGGGGAGGGGTGGAAGCCGATGGTACAATTGAAGCAGCAGCTATTCCGCCGGCCGTCTGAGTGCCAAACTTTTCAAGAGCTTCTTTACATTTCAGCCAATTTACTAGAGCTTCCGCTGGTGCTCTCGGTTCCTCATATAAAGTTATTCCTACCCTGAGTCAATCCTCCAAACGAAGTGATCCGTCGTCCAGAAACCACGAACACTGTCCGCTAATGACCAGCACTAGGTTCCGTACTTGCCCCTCGGGTACACGTCTCCCTGCTTTTCTGAGCAAATAACTAAGTTCCCTCGCAAACTCCCGCTGAGGAACTGTTTAGCGAACCACACATACTTACGACTGCCTTCTTCTTTGAAGAATGATACGGTGCACACCATTTTTGCGTCCTTCCCTGGACGTTGAGTTAGATATGGCATGTGATGAGACCTGCCGTTTGCCCCTGGTCTGGCTTCACGATGTCTTCTGAGGCTCCGATTCGAGCCTCGCTGTCACGATCCCGCTTCCGCTGTTTGCTTGCCTCGCTAAAATGACCAAACGCTACACTTTTCCAAGCCCTACACCTGTAATAGGCCCCACAATCTAGGGCACAATTTGTAGCGATTAGAGCCTCAGGAGAACAGACACATCGAGGTTCAGCTTGACGGCTTCATTGCTTTATTTTTCATGACATATTTATATCATTTTCTAGCACTGCTAAACTAGTGTCCTCCTAAAATTCTTTCTTAGTACGTGCTTAATAGCTAACAGACTGTAATTGACTAACATAATTGACACAAGGATTCCCTGGCCAAAGGTTCCAGGAAGAGCAAACTAACAGGACTAGTTAATCAACAAAAGCATACTTGAAACAATAGGATTAGTTATGACCCATGCCACAGTTCGATCTCTGGTCAATTTGGCTTGCAAGACTATTTGTCCTGCATTAATTAGTTACAGATTCCTCCACGTTGCGATCCACAAGAAATGGACTATTGTGAGATCGAGAGTGTATCATCAACCTACAGAGAAAAATGCAAAGACAAGCAATTTTCTCTGCCCTAACGGATTGGAATCCATGTATATTAAATAACATTAGATATGATTTTGGGGTTAACATGGGTCCTAACTAATAGGCATTACTACAGCTCAGGAGATGGTTATGCAAACCAATGATTGCAATCAGTAATAAAGTGCAATAAGTTGGTCTTTTTATAGCACAGAATCATTGAATAGTGAAAGGGGCAGATCCTGTGCAAAGATCCCTATGGGGAATCCTATGAAAGATGGGGGCTTCTGAGGAGTATTCTACTCTTCACCCCAATATTAGGGTCACGGCAGAACCTACGTGAGGGGAACACCACCCCCAATTATCTTCTCCCCATTTGTTGCCTTCTGCCTGACCTAAGGTCTTTTTCTCGTGGCTCGGGCGGAAAACCTTTTCTCTCTGAGGTAAAATCTCAGAACAGTCTTGAGGAGAACTAGAAGCCCTCCCCACCAAGAAATCTTTGTTGCTAAGATACAGGAAGGATTGGAGGTGGGACTTCAGAACCTTCCATTCCAGGCTACACACCCTGCACCGACGGCTTATCTAACGACTCCATTGAGATCCTGCTCCCTTTTGTGGGTTGGTAGACAAGTGCGCAGGGCGCTCGGCCACATCTGGGCATTTGCCATTCCTTCATCTCCTGCTCCGGGAAAAAGGAGCTGGAAAGAGCCGATGGTTTGAAGGGGACAAGCTTTCTTCGGTTTCATGTCTCACATCATCCTCTTCCCATTGATGATTTGTCATGAGGGGGAATGAGGAGAGGAATGCCCAAAGCTGCGGGAGGGCTGTGCAGCTCGTTCTGCTTCCTGAGGTCTGGCCATAATGTTCACCTCAGGGTCTCCAAGTGGGGTGCCTTGCAAATCATAGGGAGGCTTACCTTACAAGGGTGTGCACGCTATGTATGGCACCCTCCCGCCTTCTGTGCCATCACAAGGACTTCATCCCTAATTTCGCCTCGGGTCCTGTTCAAAGGCACCCCCTTTAAATCCTAGAAAAGAAGCGGGGGTCCAACTCTTTTCCATTCAGAACTGGGGGGGAGCTGATGCCCCTCGGTGGTCTTCTTCCCAACCCACATTTGAAAAGAGATGGGGCGGGCTCTTCATTACTGTCCTTCCTCCCTGATTTTAGCAATTCACAATAAGACTTTGTGTGTGTGTGTGGGGGGGGGGGGAACGGGGACGGGACAGCTACGAAGGCTATAGAGGAGCCCCCTCCAAATTATTTTCCCTCCACCGCAAATGGAAACCCTAAGTCAAAGGTAGCCAAAAATTTTGCACTGTGGGCCAGTCATGTGGTTCTCACTATAAAATGCATCCGTGACTGTCATAAATGTAATTCCATGAACATACTGATATTAAGAACATAGAGTTTCTTGGGGTTAAGAGTTATATTAAGACCTGGTACAGTATGTGCTAGAATGCCATATTTTGAGGTATTACTGCTTAGATAAGGGCAGCAGGTATTCGCAAGGTCAAAGTTAGGTCATAGCAACTCTTTCTGACCACTAGGTGGCAGAAAGTGGGGGAAGATGTAAACATCACAATCTCTGGGTAAAAAGTGAAGTCTGCATAGGAACAGGTCCTGTTACTAGGTAGAGACAGGCCTCTCATTGGTTAATGCTACTGAGGATGGTGGCATAAGGCTATTTTTCACCCAATTGGTTGATGCCAATTAGGAGGGGAAAAGACAGGATATAAAAAGGAGGGAATTTGTGTAGAAACTGGGAGTGGGAGGAGAAACACATACTGACTGAGAACAAATAAAGAGAGCAGAGAACCCTGAGAGAAGGGGGAGCTGAACAAAATGGACATGGATGAGTAAGTGTTAGTCTTAGCCTGCTAAGAAGAGGGGTGTAGGAGTTAGCAATGTGATTACCAGGTCCTAGATAGTCTGTTTATATTGTGTTTGGGTGAATGTGTGTTTCTATGTTCCTACTATTTTTGATTAGGATAAGATACGGAAGGTGTAACCAGTTTGATCCTTTATGAAGAACTGTAAATTTTGCCTATGAGTGATCTCCAATAAAGTGAATCTATTTAATCCCTTGTGTGGTTCTTGAAAGGGGGGGGGGGAGAGAAGAGTGTGACCAAAGGCCATAGCTAATGGAGGAAAATGCTCCTATACCTTTCCTCTGAGATTGCTCAAAAGCAGGAGATCTCAGGCAGCTGTGCGTGTTGCAGCTGGTAAGTCTAGGCAGACTTCTCCATGAGTCTTAGGAGATCCAATACTGAGCCTAGTAACTTATTTATTTATTTAGGTTTCTATTGCCGCCCAACTCGAACAACTCAGGGTGGCTCATAAACAATAAAAATCCACATGACAATCCAATAGCTTAAAAACCCATAAAAACATACAAAAATTACCCCATTAGCTAAAAGAGAGGGCACGATCTTATATTAGCCAGCAGGCGGCAGTCACCATATCTTCGGTGCCCCACATCTGCTTTGCCAGCCAGTTTTTTAGCTCTTTTCTGAAGGGCAGCAACTCTGTCTGGAGTCGCAACTCAATTGGCAAGAGGTTCCATAGGGCCGGAGCAGACACAGAGAAGACCCTCCTAGTGCTAGAGAGACGAGCCACTCTAGCAGATGGTATAATTAGAGAGCCTCTCCAGTCCACTCTAGTGGGACAGACAGATGTTCTTAGGGTGACGTGGTGTCTTAGGTATCCTGACCCACTACCATGTAGGGCTTTAAAGGTCATCACCAGCACCTTGAATTGCACCTGGAGGCACACCGGTAACCAGTGCAGCTCCTGAAGCAGTGGCGAGGCAAGGACATAACACTAACTTGGCAGGTGTGATTCAGTTTGGGTCATGGGGAGACCTAAGGCAAGGGGTCCTGTCTAGCATACACCTCTTATCAGATCATTTGCAAGATCTGATGAGGATTTTGTAGTTTGGTGTATGACAGCATCTTAAAGACTAACCTCTGTATTTAAATGTGAGCTTTCATGGACTAAGTTCACTTCATCACATGTAAGAGTGAGGCCTGATGGCATCAATTCATACACATCAGGTATACAAGCACATGACTGGCCAATCTTAACAGAAATGTAACAATGCAGCTTTACAACTGACAATAATGGAAAATTCCCAGTTAAACCTGCTGTAAAGCCTCACATCCAAACAGTACCTGATATGGGAAGCAAGAGAGTTGCTCTGACCAAAACCCTTTCCAAATTTCAAGCACTTAAATGTTGTAGAAAGGTTTCCACTCTGCATGAAGCTCTTTCCACTTTGAAACAGTTAAATGGTTTTCCCCTCGAGATGGATTCTCACATGAGAAGTAAGACTTGTGCTACGGCTGAAAGTCTTTCCACATTCCAAGCATTTGAACGGCTTCTCCCCTGTATGAATTCTCAAGTGAGAAGCAAGGTTTCCACTCTGGCTGAAGCTTCTTCCGCATTCCAAGCATTTGAACGGTTGCTCTCCGGTGTGGGTTCTCATATGCGCAGCAAGGGTGTTACTCTGCCGGAAGCTCTTCCCACAGTCCAGACATTTAAATGGTTTCTCCCCTGTGTGGATTCTCATATGGGAAGCAAGGTTTCCGCTTTGCCGGAAGTCCTTTCCACATTCTAAACATTTAAAAGGTTTCTCCCCTGTGTGGATTCTCATATGGGAATCGAGGGTTTTGCTAAGACAGAAGCTCTTTCCACATTCCACGCACTTAAATGGCTCCTCGCCTGTGTGGATTTTTATGTGACAAGTAAGACTTCTCTTCTCGCTGAAGCTCTTTCCACATTGCAAACACTTGAATGGTTCTTCCCCCTTGTGGTTTCTTTTGTGACATACGAGGCTTCTCCTGTCACCAAAGCAATTTCCGCATTCCAAACACTTAAATGGTTTTGCCCTTGTATGGATTTTCATATGAGAAGCAAGGTTCCCAAACTGATTGAAAGTTTTCCCACACAACAAGCACTTAAATCGTTTCTCCTCTGTGTGGATTCTCTTATGAAAAGAAAGATTTCCACTGTGGTGGAAAGTCTGTCCACATTCCAAACATTTCAATGGCTTCTTCATCACAGGGAACTGTTCATCGGAAATCAGGATGCTTCTACTACTGAAACTCTTGCTCCTATTTAAGCACTGTTTCTGCTCTTTATCACCAGTTGCTCCAAAGAATATGGTACTTTCTTTTTCCTTCTCCCACTTCTCTCTCATAAGAGGAGCTGAAATAAGAAAGAAAAAAAAGATGAAAAGAGGGACCCGGCCCACAGCACCATTCCATGCGGCCCACTAATGCCCTTGCCACACCCAAAGTGGAAGCAGACACATTTACGTCAGACAGAAAACGTGTCCAAGGATGCATAAGCGTGGGAGTGGGTGTTTAGGGGCTAAGTATTTGCCCTAACTAAGTTGTATTGTATATTGTACTCTGCTGAAACACTGTACTGTTGCTTTGAAGGTTTTTGACTTGTAGCGTTGAGGATCCCGACCTTTGTTCTTAGTGCTTAATTATCCCAGTTGTGTGATATTGTTGTACTGCTTTATATTATGTTATTGTATTTATTGTACTTTGTAACTGAACTGCTGCTGTGTTGCTTGAGATTTCCATTGTATTTTGTAATTTATTTGTACCTTGTATTTATATTGTACTAGCAGAGGTTGCCCGGTGTTGCCGGTCTGTTTTAAATGGTGTTTGTATTTATTTATTTTTGTTAATGTTTGTAAAGGAGAGGCTAGTCTATATTTGAAATTTTTAATTAATTAATTATTTATTGCCGGGCTGTTATAAACTGTGATTAGTTGTGTTTGTTTTTTTGCTTTTGTGGGTTAAGAAAAAAACAAAGGATAATATACTTTTTTTTAAAAAAATAACCAAATAATTTTTAGTATGTGTATTTTTTTAATAATTGTACCGTAGGTAATAATTAAAAAAATGTGAAAGTACATGTTTTTTACAATAAATGTTTTTAAACTGTGTTTAGATGTTTTGGGTTAAAATTTTAGTTAAAATTCAGCACAGGATTTTTGAAAAGTTTTTATTTTATTTTATTGTCATATGTTTGTGATTTGTGTTAAATTGTGATTTTGTGTTATTTTGTTGACTTGTTTTTACTGTTGGGGCCTTTTTTGGGGGGCTGTTGTGTCTTTGTGAATTGTTTTTACTTTTGTGGCCAGCAGGTGGTGCTGGTAAGGTGTTTTCTTCTATTTTGACTGTTTTTTCTCTTGTGGTCTCTGGGTGGAGCTTCTTCCGGTAAGTAGTCTCTTTCTTTATTCATTTCGTTTCCGGCCGTCGTGGAGTGAGGATGTCTGTTGGTGAGTTCCCTTGTTTTATTTATTGTGTGTGTGTGTGTGTGTGTGTGTGTGTGTGTGTGTGTGTGTGTGTGTGTGTGGTGTTTGGATTTTGTGTTGTTTTGGTGTTTTTTGTTTTGTTTTTGTGGTGTTTGGCTGGGTGCTGTTTGTGTTTTGTTATTTTTGTGTGTGTTTACTTTGTATACTTTTGATGTTAATTTTGGTTGTTTCTGTTTATTTTTGGATGTTTTTGATTGTTGTTTTGTTTTAAGGGGGTCTTTCCTTCCCGTGGGCTGGGCTCGATGCCTGGCCCGTGGAAAGGAAGGGCGGGGGGGGGGGGTTCCTTCCTGCAGGCTGGGCTCGATGCTTGGCCTGCGGAAAGGAAGGGCAGCAGTGGGGGGGGGGCTTTCCTTCCCATGGGCTGGGCTCGATGCCTGGCCCGTGGAAAGGGAGGGCAGCGGCAGGGGTGTGTGTCTTTCCTTCCCGCGGGCTGGGCTCAATGCCTGGCCCGTGGAAAGGGAGGGCAGTGGCGGGTGGGGGGTATTTCCTTCCCGCGGGCTGGGCTCAATGCCTGGCCCGTGGAAAGGAAGGGCAGCGGCGGTGGTGGGGGTCTTTCCTTCCCGCGGACTGTGCTCGATGCCTGGTCCGTGGAAAGGAAGGGCAGCGGCGCGGGGGTGTGTGTGTTCCTTCCCGTGGCCTGTGGTGCTGTGATGCGCTGCGTTTTTTATTTTTATTTTTCGTGCGACGGCTTTCTCAGCGTTCTGCATGCTCATGGTGCGCAG
Source organism: Bradypodion pumilum (assembly GCA_035047305.1). Taxonomy (NCBI): domain Eukaryota; kingdom Metazoa; phylum Chordata; class Lepidosauria; order Squamata; family Chamaeleonidae; genus Bradypodion; species Bradypodion pumilum. Next base: position 477,121,017 of record JAWDJD010000002.1, read on the forward strand.
GACACTGGGGATTGTAGTTTTTATTTTTTGTTTTCCGTTTGTGCTCAGGTTTTTTTCCTGCGGCTCATTTTTGATTGCCCGCGGCGAGTTTCCAAACGTTCTTTGTGCTGGCGCCTCTCAGCCTGATTGGCTGTGGTGCGGCGTGGTGCAAAGAACGTTGGGAAATGAAGTTGTTTCCCTTTTTCATGTTTGTGGGGCTGTTGCACCACTGGCGCATTTCTCAATCCTTCATTGACCTGAGGACCCAGTTCGCCCGTGTGCACGAATAGTGGGTGCGGGTTAGTAGGGCCAGGCTTAGGAACCTATACGAACTTCCAACGGTTAACCCTTGATTTTATAGGTTAAGATTTTTGCCTTTTGCTTGTTTGTATTGTGTTATTGATATGATGATGTTTATTATTGAACTCTTGCTGTACTGAGTGTATTGTATTATGGATATGTTGTTTAGCCGCCCTGAGTTGGCGCAAGCTGAGAAGGGCGGGATATAAATTAAAAATCGAATCGAAACACCGGTGTTGTCTACTCACTTTGCAACCTAAGGTCCTATGTATAAAGTAAGGCATTTGGTCACACCTTCAGCAGATGTGCTCACCAGAGCCTGTATGCTCACGCTGCCTGTGTGTTCGTCGGAGCCTGCACGCTTGCTGTCCGTGTGCCTACTGAGGGCTATGCTCTGAATGCTACTTTAATGCCCTCTGCGACTTCTCCACAAGAAACTGCTTGTGTGGTAAGAACTTCAACTGGAAGAAGGAACAGCAGACTCCTGTTGCCAAAGGAGAGAACAAAACTATCTGTTTTACCTGCTGCTAAAGACTTTGAAGCTGCTTTGTAACTGTGTATGCTGCTGACTCATCACTTGACCAGCAGCATACTAATGGACTTGGCAACTGCTCAGCCAAATGGTTCCCCTATGGAACCTCCTCCCAGTAGAACTACGCCTCCAGACAAAGTTGCTACCATTTAGGAAAGAATTGAAGACGTGGTTGGCAAAATGGGTCTGGGGGCCGGGATTGTCAACAAGCTTCCCCTTTTGGCTCGTCTGAGGCTTCCCCCCTCCTGTAATTAATTTGTAAAGGTTTTTTAGATTTTATACTTGTTTTTAGATAATAGATGTGACGGTGGGGGGGGGGGAATGTTATGTTTTTTATGGGTTTTTTAATTGTTTTACCTGTATATTGGTCTTAGTGTACACCACCCAGAGTCCTTTGGCTAAGGCGGTATATAAATCTATTAAATTATTATTATATTTGGAGCCTTCCGCTTACACCTTAAGTAAAGTATTTTCTTTTGCACCGAACAAGCTTCTTGTGCTGAGATGACCAGGAAAACTCATGCCCTCCACTGCGTGTCCCCCCCTGGCCACTCTGCTACACCAACAGTTGGCACATTTGAGGCTGCCGTAAATGTGCCTGCATTTGCTTCCGGGGTGTGTGGTCAAGCCCACTCAGCCGTGGTCAGGCCCACGGCATGAAAAGTTGACATAAAATGGACAAATAAAAAGATTCAAATCGGAGATACAAATACTAGTAAATGTACATTTTGTGTAACAGATTGGAGGGAGAGAAAACTATAAGGCATGGGATGTTCCTTTAAAAAAAAAAAACTACTTGTAAGACTGATTTCATGCACCAAAGAGGTTGAAAGACAAAGCTTACCCAGAAAGATCAGACTGGCTACATTTTCCTCTGTGACTTTTCCATGGAGAACTCTTTGGCCTTTGTCCAGCAGAGCCCACTCCTCCTCCGTAAAACAGACACAAACATCCTTAAAGCTCATCAGTACACCCTGAAAGAGGCAGCTTTTTAGATCATAACACAAATTGTACAGTGGCTCTTTATTATACAAGGGGGGGACCTGAGTAATCCATATGATTGTTTGTTTTTAGATCAGGGGTGCCCAAATGTTTTGCCCCATGGGCCTGACCATGCCCCCCGGAAGCAGAAGAGTTTACAACAGCCGTAAATGCACCCACTTCTGTGCTTACAACAGGTGCAGACTCGTTTATGCATGCACAGGCGCAGTTTACGTCTGATGTAAATGCATCAATTTTCACTTCCGTGAGTGGTGAGGGTGATGGCGGGCCACATGGAATGGTGCCGCAGGGCTGGGTCCAGACCACGGGTCATAGTTTGAGCATCCCTGGTTTAGATTCAAGATGTCATAAACAATACGTTCGATTTTCTAAACAGGAATCTTGAGCAAAAGGAAAAATAGAACTGGACAAATACCTTCAAGTTCTGAGATGTTTCCAAGGGAGAAGAGTACTCAATAACTCTCCGCCGAATTGCTCCAACGCAATCCGGTTGCAAACAAGTTGTTCCCACTTGTCCATAAAAAGGTTGTAAGGAAGGATACCTTCCCAACAGCATTCCAATGCCTGCCAGAAAGATAATAATAATTTTGTGTCAGAAATTATTCTGGGTTGAAAGGATTTTTGTGGAAGAAACTCCACTCAGGGAATGCCCAAATGAGGCTCCTTTCACGTCCCCAAGAGCTGGAAACAGAGACAGGATTAAAACGTATGTACTATGCATGGAAGGACTGCGGTGGCTTAGTGGTTAAGATGCTGAACTTTAATGACTGTAAGGTTGGCAGGTCAGCAGTTCGAGACCCAAGTGCTGCATGATGGAGTGAGCTCCCATCTCTCTCACAGTTCCTGCCAACCTAGGAGTTCAAAAGCAAGACGTTGTAAATAGATAAATAGGTACCACTTTGTTGAGAAGGTAAACAGTGTTCCATTGACTCATGTTTTTCAGAAACGTCTGCAAACACAGACAGCACAGGCTCTTTGGCTATAACAGAGATGAGCACTGAACCCTAGAGTCAGATACAGCTGGCTTTTGAGCTACATTTCCCAAAATGCCCTGGGGCCTAATGCCCTTGAGAAGGCACACTCTTTTGAGTCAAGTTGCTGCCACTACCAAATCTGAAACGGGGGACATATTTGCTGATGCTGCAAACGTAAGCAATGGCTGTTTCCTGTTTTCCCTTCATCCTGAAGCCTGTCGTGCAAGCACTAATAAGGAACATAAAAGCCAAGCAGTTGGTTGTAGGTTTGGATTGTCAGGGTGCTAAGAAACACAGCTTCGGCATGACAAAAGGATGCGCCTTGACAACTTTTCAGACAATTGGTTCATCTTAAAAGACAGGGCGTGAAAGAAAGCTTACCCAAAGACACCACGTTGGCCAAAGTTTCCTCCGTGACTTCCTTGTGGAGAGCCCTTTGGTCCAGATCCAACAAAACCCACTCGGCCTTGGAGAAATGCACAGCCAGGTCCTCATAGGCTTCTATAATCTGAAGAGAGAGGGGGGAAATGAAAAAGCATGATTTTCAGAGACCATATTTGCTGGTGTATAAGACGCACTTCCCCTTAAAATACATTGGAAAAACGGAGTGTGTCTTATATGTCAGTAACAGGGCCCTCCTCCATGCGGTTCGGCAGCTAGAGAGGATCGGCAGCTGGAGACAGGGTTATTTTGAAAGCCGCCCTCACCCCTATTCCCGCTCATGCAGTTTGGCCGCCACTGCTGACTGCTAGGATCCGGGCAAAGGGCAGCTTCCAAAGGAGCTCTCTTGCATGGCAGATCTTGCCCGGTCCTGCCATCCCAGCCTCCTGATGATCAGCAGAAGTGGGATGGAGGTGGAAACAGACTTAAAGGATCCTTCTTTCCTTCCTCTATCCAACTCTCCCCGGCTGGTGGTGGGATGTGGGGTGGAAATGGGCTTAAAGGATCCTCCCTCTATCCCACTCTCCAGCTGGTGGTGGGATGGGGGTGGAAACGACTTTAATGGGGAAAGAAGGATCCTTTAAGCCCCCTTTATCCCACCACAAGGATCCTTTAAGCCCCCTTTATCCCACCACAAGCCAGGGGGAGTGGGATAGAAGGGGGGAAGGATCCTTTAAGCTTGTTTCCACCCCACATCCCACCACCAGCCTGGGAGAGTGGGATGGAGGAGGGGAAGAAGGATCCTTTAAGCCTGGTCCCACCCACCCCATCCCACTGGAGTTAATTTTGGAAATTCATGAAAAAAATATAGAAAATTATTTTTTCCTTGAAAATATATATAAAATCAGGGTGCATGTTATACTCCACTGCGTCTTATACACTGGCAAATATGGCATATGAGTGTCCCGTATTTTAAAAGTATGATCTTTTCTCAGCCTCATCCTTCTTAAGTATCAGCTTAGACAGGAGCAAATGTAAGGTGGCAGGTCCTTTTAGGCTTCTGCGACATGCAATGTAAAGGTCGCTTTGGCTCGAAAGCCAGTCGTATCTGACTCTAGGTTTCAGTGATCATCTCTGATTATAGCCAAACAGCCAGTGCTGTCTGGCCTGCAGATGCTTCCATGGCCATGTGGCAGACACCGGAGTGCATGGAACGCCGTTTACCTTCCCACCGAAGTGGTCCCTATTTATCTACTTGCAATTTCTTGCTTTCAAACTGCTAGGTTGGCAGAAGCTGGGTCAGAAATGGGAGCTCACTCCATCGCACAGCACTCAGGTCTCAAACTGCTGACCTGCCGACCTTCCATTCGCTAAGTTCTGTATCCTAACCACTAAGCCACCGCAGTCCCCTAAGCAGCACCTTAGACAAGCAAATGGAATGTGGGAGATTCTTTTAGGCCCCCATGAAACGTACCAGGATGGAAATCACCCAGGCTCCTCCCCATTCATTCTTCCCTACCTGCTCTAACTGCATGGATGTTATCTCCATTCCTCTGCAGTGAAGAAATCAACCAGCATGTGTTCCCAAGTTTAACCAGCATCTGGAAAAAGACAACAACATGGGAAGCAGTCTATTTTTCATGTACTTTTCTTCCTCAGAAAAAAAGCATCTCTCTTCCTGTTTTGTTCCCTATGGATACAGAAATAGCACGATTCTCCAAACTAGGGATAGAAGAGGAAGACCCAGAAGCAAGCTGCTGGTGAGTTGCTTACCCGGACAAGCAGCAATTTCTCCTGCTTCTTCTACGTTCTTCAGAAGGAAACGCCTCTGTCTTGGGTGGACAAATCCTGGCATGACCAATTCTGAAGACTCCTGAACCCAAAATAAAATGGGGATGCAGGGATGGAAAAAGAAATTGGTTAGACTAGAACTATGGGAAGAAACGCCCGTATAAGAAGAATGAAGAACACTCTTGGGTGGGACAACTGACAAGAAAGGTTATGTGTGGAAGAACCAGCACACTCATCAGATGCTCTTGTAGGTTGTCATTTTCTGCCTGCCTCTAGTGGCCAAACTACAGCCCAGGGTCCGGATCTGACCCATAGCACCAAATCATCTGGCCCACCATGCCCATGGCACCAAACCATCCGGCCCACCATCATCCAGCCCACCATGAAGTAAAACGCCCCTGCACATGAGCAAAACATTGCCATAATATGTTTTACTTCCACTTCCGGTGGGAGGAACCACGTGACTGGTCCGCTCAACTATGTAACCGGCCCATGGCGCAAAAAGTTTTGGAACCCCTGCTTTAGAGTTGCTGCAATTCCCAGAAGCTTAAGTGAGTACATTGGCTGATCTGTGCTTTTGGGAATTGTTTAAAGTCCAAAAACCAAAGGTTGGGAAGGTTCTAGAGCAGGGGGTTTCAAGGTTCCTGGCCCACGGGCCAGAGTACTTACCCTCAGACCATGCCGCAGGCCAGATACAATGGTGGTGGGCATGTTTGCACAAGCGGGCTGGGTCCACGTCTAGGGTCATCGCTGCGGGCTGGACGGAACAGTGTTGGGGGCGGGTCTGGCCTGTGGGCCATAGTTTACAAATGCCATGCTCTAGAGAAATCCTTCTGCCAGGGAGATCACATGGGAAAGGGATTCTGCCCTATAATCCCATTTCTGGTGGCACAACAGCTAGGAACTGTTTGAAGATGATTAAATAAAGTATCTCAGTCATGAGATGCTTTCTCCTCACAGCTGAGATGGTAGTGTTAGCTACAAACACTATGGAGCCAAGGTTTTATGTGGTGACATGAAGCCAACAGAGCTATTTGACTCTAGGGTTCACTGCTCATCTCCGTTTATAGCCAAAGAGCCAGTGCTGTCTGTGTCTGCAGATGTTCCTGTGGTCATGTGGCAGGCATGACTAGATTCCGTAGTGCACAGAACGCTGTTTACCTTCCCACGGAAGTACTGTACTACCTATTTATCTACTTGCAATTTTCTTGCTTCACCAACTGCTGGAGGTTCTATTGTAGGTGAACGCTTCTAAACATATTTAATTTAATTTAACATATTTAATTTAACAGAAACAAAATGGATGAGAAATCGCCAATGTACTCGGAGTTCCATCACCATAAATGGAACCGAGATCAGAGAAGCAGCTGATTATGTCTACCTCGGTCAGCAAATCCAACCAGAGAATGTACCATGTGGTGAGTGGATCAGAAGACACAAAGCAGCTTGGATTGCCAGAGATGGAAAATAGATGGCAAAGGATAGCACATTTTGGAGTTCAGTTGATTTGCGATAAAAGCGGCAACAAATCGATATTGGATATAGGAATTTCTTGCTTTCGAACTGCTAGATTGGAAGGAACTGGGGCAGTGACAGGAGCTCACTCTGTCATGTAAAACTCGGATCTCGAAGTGCTGGCCTGCCAATCTTCCAGTCGCCAAGTTCAGTGTCTTAACCACTAAATCACCACAGTCCCCAAGATGTCAAAGACGAAGCTAAATAATCTTGTACTGTGGGGCTGCGATGGCTCCATGGTTAAGAAGCTTGCCTGTTAGCTGGAAGGCCGGCAAGTCGGCAGTTCGAGACCCGGGTACTGCCTGATGGAGTGAGCTCCTGTCTCTGTTCCGGCTCCTGGCAACCTAGCAGTTCGAGAGCAAGAAATATGCAAGTAGATAAATAAGGACCCATTTGGTGGGGAAATACCTTGGGGACATGAAAGGAGACTCATTCGGGTGTCCTCTGAGTGGAGTTTCTCCAGCAAAAATCTTTTCAACCAAGAAAAAAATTCTGGCACAAAATTATTATTATATTTTTATACTATCAGAGACAAACAAACTAAAAAATAAAAATATCTTGCACACCTACTGCACAGCTGATCTGCGGGCGCAACTTTTCTCCATGCACCCCACTGAGACAGGAGGGGTCGCCAGGCACTGGGGAGACTCTAGTTTCCAACCCTCCCAGTAAAGGTAAAGGTTTCCCTTGCTCGAAAGCCAGTCGTATCCGACTCTAGGGTGCAGTGCTCATCTCTGTTTCTAAGCCGAAGAGCCAGCGTTGTCTGCTTCTGCAGACGTTTCCGTGGTCATGTGGCAGGCATGACTAGACACCGGAGCGCACGGAACGCTGTTTACCTTCCCACCGAAGTGGTCCCTATTTATCGACTTGCAATTTCTTGCTTTCGAACTGCTAGGTTGGCAGGAGCTGGGACGAAGACGGGAGCTCATTTCCGTCCTGCAGTACTCGGGAATCGAACTCGGGAATGGGAAGAAACCATATCTTTTTTGTGGGGGTCACAGGGGGAGGGGGGAAGACGTACACTAAGGAGGGGAGGGCTCTCGAGGGTGGGAGTACCCAAAAAGAGGTATAGTTACCCACCCCCACCCCTTTGTAAGTGGAAAGAAGACAGAACAACTCTTTACTGGGAAAGAACGGGGGGGGGGGTGAGTGTGAAAAAACATAGGGAGGCGAGAAAGAGGCCCCCCAAGTTCTTCTTATAAAGACGCCCCATAAGCCTTTCCCCCACAAGCCAAACCAAAGCTTCAACACACACACTATCCTCTTCCTTCCCCACAACCGCTGCCCCAGTGCGTCCCCCATCCCCGCTTTCCTCCTCACCCGGCCGTCTTCGGCTTCCCAAAAAGGCACCCCGGAACCTTTGAGGGGGTCTTGGTGGGAACCGGGAAGGGGAAAAGTGGCGCACCGCAGAATAGGATATAGACTCTCTGTCCCTACGCGCCATGGCCTTCATTCCTAGAGAGTCTTCCCGGAAAGGGCGGAAACTACTTCAATTCCTAGAGAGTCTGATAAAAAGAGTTCAAGAGAGGAGGCTCTCTCTAGGAATCTCAGGTTTCCTCTCGCCGCTTCTCTTCCGTCCCTCCCTGAGGACTTTCTAGGGACGAGGAAACCATGAAGGCATCGCTTTAACTAACGCCCTGCCTTTTCCAACCGGTTGGGCCGCTAAAAGAGGACTCAAGAGAGCTAGCGGCGATTTTTCCTCTGGCGGGAAAGGAATAAAGGGTGCACACATCGATGCTGGCGGAAAGGGCTGGCGGTGGCGACCGACTTCCGGCTATCCTTGGGAGACTCTAGGAATGAAGCCTCGCCTCTTACCTTGAATCCTGTCTTTCTTCTGGGGAGGCTCTCTAGGAATGAAAAGGTTTCCCTTGCTCGAAAGCCAGTCGTATCCGACTCTAGGGTGCAGTGCTCGTCTCTGTTTCTAAGCCGAAGAGCCAGCACTGTGCTTCTGCAGACGTTTCCGTGGTCATGCGGCAGGCATGACTAGACACCGGAGCGCACGGAACACTGTTACCTTCCCGCCGAAGTGGTCCCTATTTATCTACTTGCAATTTCTTGCTTTCGAACTGCTAGGTTGGCAGGAGCTGGGACGAAGACAGGAGCTCATTTCCGTCCTGCAGTACTCGGGAATCGAACTGACCTTCCGCTTCCCAGTCAGCGTCTTAGGCACTTTACGATAGTAAAATGTCAGGCGGGAACGGGACGGCTCTTTTACACGTTGAACTGTTGTTTGGGGTTGTGTTGTGGGTTGTGTGTGTGGCTGGAGCTATATGACTTTTAAAAATAGCAGTTAAAACGGATAACTCATTTCCTAGAGAGTCTCCTTAAAAATAGCAGAAAGGGGCAGCCTTAATTCCTAGAGAGTCCCCTGGGCAGCAGGCTTCCGGTTCCTTTCGGCATCTACTTCCTCCTAGGTGCTCTCTCAGACTCTCTCTCTCGCTCCCCTTCCGCCCAGAGCCTGACTCGGGAGTTCCGGAGAGACGGCGCTTGGAAGTTGGAAGAGACGGGGATGAGGGGGTGGCTTGGGAAAGGGACTTCCTTAAAAAGCAAAGCTATCGCACAATATATTTACTTTCTTTTAACAGGTTGTGGTTGTTGTTGCTTTTTTGGGGGGAAATACTGGGAGCACTTTGGTTTTCTTGTAAAATAACCTCCTACCTGGACACATTCTGCCTTTTATTCAACTCTAAAGTCCTTGTTTGGCACACTACAGAGAACTGTGAATAAATAGTAAACCCAGTCGTATCCGACTCTAGGGTTCAGTGCTCATCTCTGTTTGAAAGCCGAAGAGCCAGCTCTGTCTGCTTCTGCAGACGTTTCTGTGGTCATGGAGCGCATGGAACGCTGTTTCCCTTCCCACCGAAGTAGTCCCTATTTATCTACTTGCAATTTCTTGCTTCCGAACTGCTAGGTTGCCAGGAGCTGGGACAAAGACGGGAGCTCATTCCGTCCTGCAGTACTCGGGAATCGAACTGCTGAAAAAATAAAGCCAGGTTAAAGTCAAAGTAGATGAAATTTGCAGGTTGCAATCCTGCTTAACTGATATCGCCGAGAAAGAGACTTATGTCAAAAGCTAACTCATACAATTCCAAATGATTGAATAAAGGTGTCCTTGCCTTTGCTTTACTACATGTTCATTCCTGCCACCAAACACTCAGCAGCTAAGTCTTCCTCCAGGAACTTCTTCCTTCCTTCCACCCACCCACCCACCCAATCTTGTACTGGCGAGACAGTGGTTGGACTTCTTGGAGCAAGATCTCAGTGGATGTTTAAGGTTCTGCTCTTCAAAAGAGGAGGAAAGGCCTTTTTTGTGTGTACCAGAGACGTAATATTTCTGATGGGTCTCCATTGCAAGCATCAGAAACATATGGAACATATCCATGGTCATTTGTGGAGGCATCTGTGCAGCAAGAACATGTGGGAAGAGTTTATGGGAAGGGGGAGCTCAGGCCTTCCATTCCCTTGTACACTTCTTTGGACCAAAAAGCACTTCTCCCTCCCTTTGATTCAGAGCCGCTCCCGGAAGAAAATATACCAATCTGCAGCAGATATCAAGAGGATTCTGAGCACAAAGATACTGACCATCTGATGAAAATAAGTTGTAGATTGTAGGAATCGGGGCCGCTAGGACGGCCGTTAGGTCCCGGAGGAGCCTGATCAAGTAACGATACGAGGCAATATGGAGCGAGATCAGATCAGTCCTTTATTGAGGGAAAAGCCTCATCATTTATAGATCAGAAGGCAATACAGGGAAGAACCGTCATCTGACAGAAAATCACATCACCCATTTACTCGGGTTAATGGGAAATCTCTCTAGGGGAAGTTAATTAACTCGGGCAAACACTGACAGGAAAGAACCATTGTTCGAGGCTTACACCAGAGTAAATATGGCTTCTATTTGCACCAAAGATTAGGCTGATCTGTGGGTCAGTAATTGCTTAATGGGTAACGGAGGTTAGCGTTCTGCTCTCTCAGCAGAATCGCCGGTCAGGTCAGGTGTGGGTGAATAAACCCTTATGATTTATACTATTAATTCACTCCCCCAATTTCCGTACTGGCAAGGGCCAGTGGCCAGGAGTCTGCTCAACTGGTTTAACCTCTGCCAAGGTTCCGTGCCAATTGGGCATGGGGAAACCGCAGTAGATAGATTGTCCCATGAACTCCCCCATTTATATAGAGATAGCAAACGTAGGATGCTGCTGTCTGGCAGCAACAGGTTTTACATTGGAAAACATTTCTAGAGTTTGGAAATATCTTTTCCAAGGTTTTTCCCATACTAAAAACAGCCACAGTAAACCAGCCTCTCTCTCTGAGCAGCCTCCCTGACAGCATGGCGGGTCGTATGGCAGAAACAAGACCTCACTGTGCAGTTCAAAGGAAGAGAACATTCTAAGTTACTGACTACGAGAAGCAGTAAATTCAGATTATTCTCATCCTTTGGCAACTTTGATCCTTCCTCTTCAGAAGCTGAAAAGAACAAAATATAACTAGAGAGGCAGATTACCCTGCTACGATAATAGAGATGGATTCCACTTTTCCTTCCCGGAGGATGGTCAGGGAAGAAGACAACAAAGAGGAAATTGGGAAAGGGCTGGCCCAATAGCAGTGGGGAAAGCCCTATCCATCAACCTGGGGACTTTTGTTGTTTAATTTCCCAGTTGAGCCCAACAATTTGCAACCCCATGGACCACAGCACATGACGCTCCTCTGTCATCTCCAGAAGAGAATGGGCAGAACGGTGAGCATACGAGAGGAACAAAAACAGCAACCGTTCGAAATATCCGAATATTATAATTTCGAAGAATTAAACGAATTACAATTTTGGAGATATATTGTTTCAAGAACTTTATTGATATTTAGAACGGTTGCCTTTTTTGCTCCTCTGTCATCTGCCACCCTCCGTAGTCCACCCAGATCTACACCCATTGTGTCAACAGTGCCATCTCCTCCTCTGTGCCCCCCTTCTCCTTTTGCGTTCGATCTTTCACAGCAGGGCTGCCCAAACTACGGTCCATGAGCTAGATCAGGCCTGCAGCACCAGTCCATCTGGCCCACCCCATCCTTGCTGCTCCCAGATGCAGAAGGAAAATGCACCCCTGCATGCGCAAAACGCTGCTGTAAATGACCCACAGATGTCATAAACGCATTTACGACTGCCGTGGCTGCATTTACAGCAACTGTTTACTTCCATTTCCGGTGGGAGGAACCACATGACCAAGCTCATACAACCACATGACTGGTTTGGGAACCCCTGAATCACAGCATCAAGGCCTTCTCCAGTGAGTCTTCTCATTTAGTGGCCAAAGTATTTGAGCTTTAGCTTCAGTAAACCTGGGGACAAATCCTGGTAAAAATAATGTGGCGGTATGGTATCCCTCCCTTTGGTACCCAAGGTATAGTAATAAAAGACTGGGATTTTCCCCAGCAGAAGTAGTGGTACAGTTTGCAAAGTGTATACTGTATTGTGAAACGGGGAATGGACAACAATTGCTTTTTGGGGGGAGGTCAAGACCATGAAACTAAGGTTGAAGTTATTTGGTACATGTCTTACTCGACAAGCTTCGTACAAATGTATAACTAAATGGTTATCAATGCTTTTGCTGTCATCAGCTGCAACTCATATCCAAGAATGCATTTTCTCCTTAAGCAGGAAAAATGCCATTGCCATGAATTTATTTAAGGTGGATCCCAGCTTGGCAAGTAGTGACCCCCATTCTATGATCTCGGAGCCATCTCCTGTGGCACACGTGAAATGAGACATGGAGCATTTAACACCGGGACTGCAATGGACTGCCTCAGCCTTGAGGATATTGACAAGGTGCACCTTCGCATAGCCTCTTCCGCCTCCATGACCATTGGGAATCAGAGTTCCTCCTCCGCTCATTTTGCGGTTGGGCCCAATATGATGGTTTCCAGTGGCATTTCCTCCACTGAGGGGGACATCACATCATCCCCACCTAAAGGGGCTCATCCGCCCATAGTCATTGGCCCCTTTAGGGATTCAGGTTTATTTACTGGTGCCCAACAATCGGCATGCTTACGCTGTAGCTTCCCATAAACAGTCTACTTCTAAATTTCTCTTTCTGGTTTTTCTTCATACTGCCTCTACAAAATTCCTTATTTTCTCCTGGATGTAGAAAAAAAAATGCTCAGAATAGAGGGAAATACCAACACATTCACACAATTGTGGATTCCTTGATGGGACATACAATGTCTTTTTTTTTTTTTTTTTTTTTGCTTGCCTAAAAGTCTTTCCACATACCAAATGATTAAAACCCAATCTTAATGCAGTTTTGGATGGGTTGTGATCAGATTGGAGCTATTTGCTGATTTCTTGATCTGAGTGCTTTCCCACTGTGGGGCTTGTTAAAATGAAAAGCAATTACAGTGAATTCATGGGATATCGTCTGATTCAAAGGGAACTACTGCAGTGGCTCAGGGGTTAAGACACTGAACTTGATGATTGGAAGGTTGGCAGGTCAACAGTTCGAGATCCAAATGATGAATGGCAGAGTGAGCTCCCGCATCTGTCCCAGCTCCTGCCAACCTAGCAGTTTGAAAGCAAGAAATGGCAAGTAGATAAACAGGTATTACTTTGGTGGAAAGGTAAGCAGCATTCCGTGCACTCTGGTGTTTAGTCATGCCTGCCACATGACCACAGAAACATCTGCAGAAACAGACAGTGCTGGCTCTTTGGCGCTAAATGGAGATGAGCACCGAACCGTAGAGTCAGATACAACTGGCTTTCGAGCAAGGGTGACCTTTACTTTTTTTATCTGATTCAAATGGTTTTTCCCTTGTGTGGGTTATATGGCAGGCAAGCTGTTTCTCCTGTGTGAGAGGTATTTTTTAAATGTGAACTGAGGCTGCGCCTGATGATCTTTCCACAATCTATGCATTTATATGATTTCTCTCACTCTGGGACAAAGCTTTCCACCCTCATTGAACCACTTTCCACATTTCAGTCATTTAAAAGGTTTCTTCCCCTGCGTGGATTGTCATCTGGGAAAATAGACTTCTACTGTTAGCAAAACTTTTCAAATTATTATTTCTCCCCTTTGCGGATCAGTTTCTTCCCTGTGTGAGTATTTTGATGTTTACTAAGGTTACTACTTTGGCTGAAACATTTCCCACATTCTATGCACCGATACGGTTTCTCCCCAGTGTGAGTTCTTTCATGTAAATGTAGGTTGTTGCTCCGACTGAAGCTCTTCCCGCACTGCAAGCATTTGAAAGATTTCTCCCCTGTGTGAGTTATCTGATGCGAACGGAGGTGACCATTGTGCTTGAAACTCTTCCCGCATTCCACACACTGAAATGGTTTCTCTCCTGTATGTGTCCTCATGTGAGAAATGAGGCTCGAGCTCTGGTTAAATCTCTTGCCGCATTCGTAGCACCTAAACGGTTTCTCCCCAGTATGGATTCTCATATGGCAAGCCAGTTTTCCACTCTGATGGAAGACCTTCCCACACGCCAAACATTCGAATGGTTTCACCCGTTTCCGGTTATGTTCCTTCCCTATGTGGTTTTTTTGATGCGAACGGAGGTGGCTTTTGTGCTTGAAATCCTTCCCACATTCTGTACACGCGAACGGTTTCTCTCCCGTGTGTATTCTCATGTGGGAAAGAAGGTTTGAGCTCTGGTTGAAGCTCTTCCCACACTCAAAACACGTAAATGGTTTCTCCCCTGTATGGATTCTCAAGTGCGAAGCCAGATTCCCACTCTGACGGAAGGCCTTCCCACATTCCAAACATTCAAACGGTTTCTCCCCTGTGTGAGTTCTCATATGGGAATCAAGCTGTGGTCCTTCACTGAAGCTCTTCCCACATTCCAAGCATGTAAAAGGTTTCTCCTTCGCGTGAGTTCTTTGATGGGCACTAAGGTGACTGTTGCACTTGAAACCCTTCCCACATTCTGCGCACTTAAAGGGTTTTTCTCCTGTATGTGTTCTCATGTGGGAAACAAGGCTTGAGCTCTGATTAAAGCGCTTGCCACATTCAAAGCACATGAACGGTTTCTCCCCTCTGTGCAGTCCCATATGGGAAGCAAGGTTTCCACTCTGATTGAAGGTCTTCCCACACTCCAAACATTTAAATGGTTTTTCCCCCGTGTGGGTCCTCATATGGGAATCGAAGGTCTTGCTAAGACAGAAGCTCTTTCCACATAGGAAGCATTCAAACTGTTTCTCCCCTGTATGGATTCTCATATGGGAAGCAAGGTTTGCATTTTCACTGAAGGCCTTTCCACATTTCAGACATTTGAACGGTTTCTCTCCTTTGTGGGTTCTCATATGGGAAACAAGAGATAAACTCTGACTGAACTTCCTTCCACACTCGAAACATTTCAGCATCTTCTTTGTTGCATGGAATGGGTGATGGGAGAGAGAGTTGTCGCTTCTCTCACTGACACTTTTACTACTTTTTAAGGTTGGTTCCTGCTGCTCATCGGTGACAACTCCCACAAATATGGTACCATCTTCTTCCTCACTCCTTTTCTCTCTCAAATGAGAAGCTGAAATGAGAAAAAGAGTCAAAGTAGAACCTAGGACAGTGATGGCGAACCTTGGCACTCCAGGTGTTCTTGGACTTTAATTCCCAGAAGCCCAAGTCAGGGCTCAGTAAATGAGATATTAAGTAATTTCTGAAGACGATATATGTTCGAAAAAAGTACTTAACCCGGAAGACTTTCGAAAAGTTGGAACTACTGTATTAAGCTACAGTTAAAGCTACAGTTACTTTACATGTTTGATATAACCTACAAGTCAAATTGTTGGAAAAGTTGGAACTATTAAATATTTATGTTGCATGGACTCAGTCACAGCCACAAACGGTTTTTGTTGCGTTTTTGGATTGACACCTTTTGGCCATATATTGTATTCCTGAGCAGGGCTCCTGGGAATTGAATTTCAGGAACATCTGGCGTGCCAAGGGTTCACCATCACTGACCTAAGCAGTGGTGGCTCAGTAATTAAGATGCTGAACTTGATGGTCGGCAGGTCAGCATTTTGAGACCCAAGTGCTGCACGATGGAGTGAACTCCCATCCTCTGTCCCAGCTCCTGCCAACCTAGCAGTTCGAAAGCAAGAAATTGCAAGTACTGTAGATAAATAGGGACCACTTTGGTGGGAAGGAAAACATCATTCTGTGCACTAGGCATCCCTGCCACATGTCCACAGAAACATCCGCAGAGGCAGTCAGTGCCAGCTCTTTGGCTATAAACAGAGATGAGCACTGAACCCTAGAATTGGATCCAACTGGGTTTCAAGCAACGGCAACCCTTAGCTTTACCTAAGAACCTTAGTGGAAAGACAAAATCTCAAGTCAGGAAAAGAGACTTGAGTAAAAGTAAATATTATGGAATCGAATGGAAGGGAAGAAAAACTTTGGTTCCTATTTGTAAGACTGACTTCATGCATCAAAGGGGCTGCGAGACAAAACTTACCCAGAGAGATCAGACTGGCTCCATTTTCCTTCATGACTTCTCCATGCAGAGCCCTCTGGCCTTCATCCAGCAGACCCCACTCCTCCCTGGTAAAATGGACAGTGATCTCTTCCAAGGTCAACAGCATGCCCTGAGGGGGGGGGAATAAAGGGGGGGGAGGGAACAGCTTCAAGCAGAAATTCTACCATTATCCTTAACTAGTCAAGAAAATGCTTTTGAGCAGGGGTTCCCAAACTATGGACCACGGGCCAGATCTGGCCCACGGCACAGAATAATCTGCCCATGACGCTCCCGGAAGTGGAAATAAAACATGCCTAGTAAAGGTAAACGTTTCCCTTGCTTGAAAGCCAGTCGTATCCAACTCTAGGATTCAGTGCTCATCTGTCTCAAAGCCGAAGAGCCAGCGCTGTCTGCTTCTGCAGATGTTTCAGGTTTATGTGGTAGGCATGACTAGGCATGTGGCAGCGCATGGAACGCTGTTACCTTCCCACTGAAGTGGTCCCTATTTATCTACTTGCAATTTCTTGCTTTCGAATTGCTAAGTTGGCAGGAGCTGGGACAAAGACGGGAGCTCATTCCATCCTGCAGTACTCGGGAATCAAACTGCTGACCTTCCGCCTCCCAGTCAGCGTCTTAGCCACTTGAACCACATGCCTGCACATGTGCAAAGCGCTGCCATAAATGCACCCATGGCTCTTGTAAAGATTGACTTCATTCTGCGCATGAGTGGGCATGTTTTACTTCTGCTTCCGGTGGGAGGAACCATGTGGCCGGCCCACGGTGTAAAAGGTTTGGGAACCCCTGCTTTTGAGTGATCCATGTGTGAGCAAGCCTATTTAATATTATTAAGTTACTTTGCCTTTTCTTACTAAAACATGCTTCTTGATTGCTGCAGTGATTTCTTTGGAAATGCACCTGCTTGTGATAACCTAGCTTTAAAGCGATTAATTATCTATAACTACTTTACAGTTACAACAAAGCAATTACACTCATATATGCCTCTCCCTTTGCACTTATTAGTGCATTCTCTGGGTGGTTCACAAGTTAATTAGCAATTTGCCACCCCCAATATGTTGTGTACTCATTTTGCTGACCTCCGAAGGACGGAAGACTGAGTCAACCATGAGTCCTGGTCAGGATCGAACTCACAAACTTTTGGTGCCAGTAGGGCTCTTAATTGCTGTTTTAACTGCTGCTTTAAGCCACAAGTGCTTTTATAATATAGTCTTATTGCTATTTCAAGAAGCTTTATTTCTTTACCAGTGTATCATACAAATGCTAATAATCATGTTCATTAAAGTTACTTTTAAAAGCAACTTTTGTCATCATTTGTGTCTTCCAAAACAATGTAAACCAGGGTGTAAATCTATGAATAGCTGTGCGAGGTCATAAATTTCCTTGGGGAAAGTTTGGATTTTCTGGCAAAAATAACCTGGATCTTCTTTTGGGTTAGAGCAGGGGCTATTTATTTATTATTTCAGATTTATATACTGCCGCCCAATTTGAGCGAGCAAACAACTCTGGGCGGCATAACAACAACAACATAAAACATTGCAATCCTAAAACCTTAAAATGCCAAAAATTTACACACCCCACCCATCAATTATTTAAAAGATCATAGTTTAAAAGCAGCTAACAGTGACTAAAAAAGCAGACAGGCCTGCACTAGATGAGTCGGGGTTGGAGGGTGGGGTTGTCATCACACCACCGTTGCCCCACACCTGCTTTGCCAGCCAGGTTTTTAGTTCTTTCCTAAAGGGCAACAGCTCCGCCTGGAGGCGCAATTCGGTTGTTAAGAGCCTCCATAGGGCCGGAGCGGACACTGAAAAGGCACTCCTTCTTGTGCTAGAGAGTCGGGCCTCTCTAGCTGATGGTACTCGCCAGAGATCATTCAACAGTGCAACCAATGCAGTCTCAGTACCATATCCAGGCTTGAATCCTAAATGAAAAGGGTCCAGATAATCCGCTTCATCCAGGACAGCCTGTAGCTGCCATGCCACTGCCTTTTCCAACCTTTTCAAGCTGTGGGCCGAACAACGACCCCTCAGACAGCTGAGCAGGCCAGACTAGTAGTTTCCCCCTGCTGCAAACATGCTCAATTTTCTTTATGGACAGCGTGAGCAAAAGGAAGGACAACACACACATACCGCCAAGGTCTGAAATGTTTCCGAAGGAGAAAAACATCTAGCATAGCTGCACCAGCTTGTACCAACCAGGCCGGCTGACACAAAAGCTGTTTCTCCTTCTCCAAGTAGAAGAAACGTTCCCAGCATCATTTTCTTGCCTGCAAGAAAGATCAGAAAGTCATATAGTTCCATTCCTCTTCTGCCATATCTGAATCGGAATACAGTATAGGCAATCATCATGGTGATCAGCCATGAAGACTGTCCTGGGAGTATAATGCAGTGGCCTTTCATCTGCCTTCCACATCACAGCATGACACCCACAGTACCATTGATCCAGTTCTACAAGTCACTTTCTGGCCCTGAGCCCTTTCGGCACATAAAGTCCTCCTCAGCCCCAGGCCAGGGTGGACGAAGCTGCTGCCCTCCATCAAGATGGATTCAAGAGGGATTTAATTCACTTGGGGACCATCGCCCTTCCCTGTGGACTTCGGCACCCAAAGCTGTTAGTTCTCAGGATTGTCAGATTAATTCATCAGCACTGAATCACTGGCAGTATGGTCTACTCTATTACCATAGCCGGATAACCTGGCCAGACCACCTGGCGATACCCCAATAAGCAAGTGCAAAGAACATGAAAGAATTCATGACGCTCGCCTACCTATGGTGAAGAAAATTCAATGGTTATCCCATCCTGTCTCTCCCTTTTTTCCCCCCAGCTTTTTCTGCTTGGCTTCACTTTTGTCACCTTAAACCAGGGGTGCCCAAACTACAGCCTGTGGGTTGGATCCGGCCCCTGGTGGCAACTCATCTATCTGGCCTGTGCTGC
Organism: Bradypodion pumilum; assembly: GCA_035047305.1. Classification (NCBI taxonomy): domain Eukaryota; kingdom Metazoa; phylum Chordata; class Lepidosauria; order Squamata; family Chamaeleonidae; genus Bradypodion; species Bradypodion pumilum. Next base: position 477,139,884 of record JAWDJD010000002.1, read on the forward strand.
CCTCGCTGCTCCTGGAAGCAGAAGTAAAATACGCCCATGCATATGCAGAACGCTGCCATAAATTCACCCACAGCTGTCATAAACACGTTTACAACAGCTTCAGGAGCATTTCCAGCAGTGCTTTATGCATGTACGGGAATGTTTTTTTCCCGATTTTGGTGGGAGGAACCATATGACCAGCCCACTGAACTACATGACCGACCCATGGACTGAAAAGTTTGGGCATCCCTTGCTTTGAACAATTCCTTGAGGTGAATGCTCTCACTTCGTAGAGGAAAACACACATACCATATATATTCGAGTATAAGTCAGGTTTTTTAGCTCCCGAAATGAGGTCCAAAAATGGGACTCGACTTATACTAGGGTCAACGTAAACACTCAAAAAAACACCCACACAAACGTCTATATTAATTAATTTTACCATATTTTCACGTATTTTAATTATTGAAACTCACTAGAAGCTGCTGCATTTCCCACCCCCGACTTATACTTGGGTCAATCTATTTTCCTAGTTTTAGAGGTCCAAGTTAGGTACCTCGACTTATATTCGGGATGATCTATAGTCGAGTATATATAGTACACACACACTTCATATTTTGGACAAATCATGAAAGAACAAAACCAACTGCGGAAGAATAAAAACATTTAGAAAGGTTGAAAGCAACAACAAAAACAGTGCTGCCTGCTGCAAGAAAGATGGATTAATCCCAAAAAGGAAGCCATGAGTTCACAAAAGTTGAACAGGTATTTTTTTTGAGAATATTAGTACAAAGGGTTGCCCTGGCAATTGTGGGTTATGATCCAACATGGAAGACAGTCAAATACTGTAAATGGTTACAAATGACTTTCCTTTATTATTATTTTTCCAGTCTTTGAGTTTTACACTTGAGAGCACTCAAAGATTACAATGACAAACAGCTCCCTGACAAAGCACGTACCGTATTTTCCGGCATATAAGACGACGTTTTAACCCTGAAAAATCTGTGCCAAAGTTGGGGGTCATCTTATACGCCGGGTACTCCGGAGCCAGGGGCCGCCCGGCGGGGAAAGCCATCTGCCACCACCGCTGCGAGGCCTCCAGAGCAAGGGGCTGCCCGGATACCACCACCCCCAGCCTCATGGCAGCGGCGGCTGGCTTTACCCCCTGCCAGTCAGCTGCTGCTTTCCCCGCTGGTCAGCTGCTGCTCCTCCTCCTCCGCACCACCACCCACAGGGGGGGGTGAGGAGGAGGAGCAGCAGCTGACCGGCGGGGGGAAAACCAGCTGGCACCGCTGCCGCGAGGCCTCCAGAGCAAGGGGCCGCCCGGATACCAACACCCTCAACTGGCTCCCCCCCCCCACCGGTCAGCTGCTGCTCCTCCTCCTCACCACCACCACCACCCCGGCTGGGGTGGTGGTATCCGAGCGGCCCCTTGCTCTGGAGGCCTCACGGCGGCGGCGGCAGCGGCTGGTTTTCCCCACCGGTCAGCTAATGCTCCTCCTCCTCCGCACCACCACCCCAAGCCGGGAAAAGGAAAAGCCAGCCACCGCCACCGCCGCCGTGAGGCCTCCAGGGCAAGGGGCCGCCCGCCTCCCCGCCCCCTTCACCGGCGGGGAAGGTAAAAGGAGCCCTGTCGGGCTCAGAGACGCCCGAGCCACGCCTCCCCGCCCCCTTCACCGGCGGGGAAGGTAAAAGGAGCCCCGTCGGGCTCGGAGACGGCGTGAGCCGCGCCTCCCCACCCCCTTCACCAGCGGGGAAGGTAAAAGGAGCCCCATCGGGCTCAGAGACGCACGAGCCGCGCCTCCCTGTCCCCTTTACCGGCGGGGAAGGTAAAAGGAGCCTCGTCGGGCTCGAAGACGCCACAAGCCGCGCCTCCCCGCCCCTTCACCGGCGGGGAAGGTAAAAGGAGCCCCGAAGGGGAATAGATTTGCAGTATTATTATTATTATTATTATTATTATTATTATTATTATTATTATTATTATTATTATTATTATTATTTCCACCACCCTCAGCCTCGCGGCAGCGGCGGCAGTAGCAGCTGGCTTTCCCCGTCGGTCAGCTGCTGCTCCTCCTCCTCCGCACCACCACCCCCAGCCGGTAAAGGGAGCCATCCCCGGCCCGGGAACCTCCGAAGGCGAGTATATTGCAAACTCTACATTTTAACTAGAAAAGATGGGGGTCGTGTTATACGCCCAGTCGCCTTATACGCCGGAAAATACGGTAACTTAAGAGAAAGCTTACCCAGTGACAGCACGTTGACAAATATTTCCTCCATGACTTCCCTATAGAGAAATCTTTGGCCTGGATCCAGCAGAGCCCATTCTGTCTTGGAGAAATGCACAGCCAGGGCCTCAAGCCCTTCCACGACCTGAGAGAGGAAAGTCTTGATTCACAAAGGAGTCCAAAACGTTCTACACAGTTTAAAGCAAGGATTCGCAACATACGGCCCATGGGCTTGACCCAGCCTGCAGTGCCAATTAATCTGACTCACAGTGAGGACCCCGCCACTGCTGCCGGAAGTGCCAAAATGCACCAGACGCAGTGAAAAGGCGTCCAAAATGTGCCAACGTGGCAAAAAGTCACCCGAAACACACCGGAAGTGTGGAAAACCTGCCAAAAATGGCAGAAATGCACAAAAAATCAGCAAAAACACGCCACCAGCAAAGGAAGTGGCAAAACCTTTTTATGAAAACATGCCCATAATGCATATACCTCCGTCACACTAAAAGTGGCAGGAGGAACCACGTCTCCAGCCCGCACAGCTGCCTGCGGGGACGTGGCCCAGTCCATAGTGGGGAAACGTTGAGAACCCCTGATTTAAAGTGCAGCCTAGAAAAAGAAAGACATTGACTAAGTAGCTTAAGACAGAATTTAACGTTTCCCTTCTCATAGCCTCAGCCTTCCTAGAGGATTTTCAAGCCAGAGTGAAAAAAGAAAGGGGCAGATATTTGGCTCCCCCGTGAAGTGTATAAGCAGGGGCACCCAAGCTCCTCCACCCCTCGTTCATTCACCCCCTACCTGCTCCGGCTGCATAGGTGTTGCCTCCATTCCTTCCTGAAGACGAGAGACAGAAGGAAGCATTCCTGGCTTATATATTTCCAGGCCCTGTAAGGGACATGAAGGGCTGGTGGTTGGAAACAATTTATTTTCATGTACTTCTTCTCTTTTACTTATAAGAAAATTGCCTGTTCGTGTTTTGATCCATATTGATGCAGGTCAGTTGCAATTCTCCAAACTAGAGAAGGCCTAGGAGAGAGCGAGAGACACACCCAAGAGCAACATGTGTAATAGTCCCTTACCCGGGAAAGCAGCCAGCCCTTTCTTCTTCTCCCTCTTCGCTCTTCAGGAGGAAAGACCCGAGTCTTGAGCTGGAGAAATTCCAGGGTGGCCAATTCTGCACATTCCTAAACCCAAAGCAAATAGGAAGAGGGGTTGGGTGGAAGTTAGCAACAGTAGTTTTGGGAAAGATCCTGGAAGGAGCATTATTTAGTTATTTCAACTTATATGCCGCCCCACTCGCGAAGTGCGACTCTGGGCAGCTTACAAACATATCATAACCTCAACAATATGCTTCGTGAGCGGGAGGGGAGTGAGCATCCCCATGACAATGAAGGTCCCCTGGGGAAGGCCCAGTCTCCCCACATGCTCCTCTAAATTGCTCATCCATCCCCCCCCCTGAGGTGCTCCAGGGTATGCTAGTCCAGTGTGGTGGTGGAGATCAATGCAAGCAAAGCACGTGGATGTGGCCCTAAAATGAAGCAGTGAGATTGGTCACAGGATGCCTAAAACCAACACCATTACAAAAAGTGCATTATTTAGCACCAACATTCCCCCAGAAAGTGTGGCTCAGAAAGAACGGATAAAAGCAAGATTCTTAGAAACACACCTGCTAATTGAGCACCAACTACCCAAGCAGAGACTGAAATCAAGGCACAGTTTCCTCATAACGTCTGCTCCCCCAAACAAACAACCCCCACAGACCACCCTAGAACTATGGAAGGCGAGCAAGGAGCTACCAGATAACTGGTCAGAACCACATGATTCTCTACTGACTGGCCAAGAACAACCATGGCCTGTGTGGAAAGCTTTAAGCGGACTGCGTGCCAGGGTAGGAAGGCCAAGAGCCAATCTGAGAAAGTGGGGTTTCCCTGTAGATGGTAGCCTGTGTGAATGCAGAGAAGAACAATCGCCCATATGACATAATGCACACAATGCCCTTCAACTTGCACTGAGGAGCATCTTGAGTTGGCAAGAGAAAGTGCTGCAGAGGTGGCACGATTTTGGGCGGATGTTATCTAGTCCTTTTAATTCCTTTTGGTTTTAGATATATTAATTTTAGCTTTGTATGTTATTATACGCTGGTGGTGCCTCTGACACGAATAAAGAAAGAATCCGTTGTGGTGCTCCAGGGAAAACATCCGGCCTGGGAAGAGAAATATTTTGCTCTATTATTCTCAGACCCGTATTCCACGTCAGGTGTCATGACCATTGACATGGTGGGATCAAAGGGTCTCCCAGCCATGGTGTGTGTGTTTGCCTCATCAGCCACTGGCAGGTCAAACAGTGGGGCTGGTGACACCCAAACCCACCAACACACACACACACACACATTTGGCTCCAACCTCTCTCTCTCTCACACACACACACACAGAAATTCCTTGTAATGCTGTGACATTTAACACACACACACACTCACCTTTGGCTCCAACCTCTCTCTCTCTCTCTCTCTCACACACACACACACACACACACACACACACACACACACACACACACACACACACACACACTCTCTCTCCTTTGGCTCCAACCTCTCTCACACACAAACACACACAAGCCCAGATTCCTTGTAATGCTGTGACCTTTTACACACACACACACACACACCTTGGGCTCTCTCTCTCTCTCTCTCTCTCACACACACACACACACACACACACACACACACACACACACACACACACACACGCACGTTTGGCTCCAACCTCTCTCTCTCACACACACATAAATTCCTTGTAATGCTGTGACGTTTTACACACACACCTCTCTCTCTCACACACACACAAACCCATTCTTTGTAATGATGTGACATTTTACACACACACGCACGTGCACACACTTTGGTTCCAACTCCTCTCTCTCTCACACACACACAAACCCAAATTCCTTGTAATGCTGTGACCTTTTACACACACACACACCTTTGGCTCCAACCTCTCTCTCTCTCTCTCACACACACACACACACACACACACACACTCTCTCTCTCCTTTGGCTCCAACCTCTCTCACACACAAACACACACAAACACACACACACACACACACACACCTTTGGCTCCAACCTCTCTCTCTCTCTCTCTCTCTCTCACACACACACACTCTCTCTCTCTCTCTCCTTTGGCTCCAACCTCTCTCACACACAAACACACACAAGCCCAGATTCCTTGTAATGCTGTGACCTTTTACACACACACACACCTTTGGCTCCAACCTCTCTCTCTCTCTCTCTCTCTCACACACACACACACACACACACACACACACACACACACACACACACCTCTTTGGCTACAACCTCTCTCTCTCTCTCTCTCTCTCACACACACACACACACACACACACTCTCTCTCTCTCTCTCTCTCTCCTTTGGCTCCAACCTCTCTCACACACAAACACACACAAGCCCAGATTCCTTGTAATGCTGTGACCTTTTACACACACACAAACCTTTGGCTCCAACCTCTCTCTCTCTCTCTCTCTCTCACACACACACACACACACACACACACACACACACACACACACACACACACATACCTCTTTGGCTCCAACCTCTCTCTCTCTCTCTCACACACACACACACACACACACACACACTCTCTCTCTCTCTCTCTCCTTTGGCTCCAACCTCTCTCACACACAAACACACACAAGCCCAGATTCCTTGTAATGCTGTGACCTTTTACACACACACACACCTTTGGCTCCAACCTCTCTCTCTCTCTCTCTCTCTCACACACACACACACACACACACACCTCTTTGGCTCCAACCTCTCTCTCTCTCTCACACACACACACACACACACACACACACACACACACACTCTCTCTCTCTCTCTCCTTTGGCTCCAACCTCTCTCACACACAAACACACACAAGCCCAGATTCCTTGTAATGCTGTGACATTTTACACACACACACAAACAACAACACACACACCTTTGGCTCCAACTTCTCTCACACACACAAACAAGCCCAGATTCCTTGTAACGCTGTGACCTTTTTGCACACACTCTTTGGCTGCCCCAACTATCGCCCACCGCCTTACTTACTTCCCTCCCAACCCAGCCTTTGAAAAGCCCCCCCCCCCCCTTCTTTGTGGGGAGGAACAACAAGGAACGTTTATGTCCCACTGAAGAAGGAACGAGGAAGGAAAGGGACGCCTGGAAAACCTCACCAGAACCGCCTCCTCCTTCCCTCCTGGCTTCCAAAGAGGAACCTTTGCAAGGTCCTAGAGCCGGGTATGGAGGGGGGGGGAGGAAAAGAGGTTGCACCCCGGAGGCCAAGCTCTCCTTTTCTTTCCTAGGGGACGATCTAGGAATCTCTCTGGACATCTTTACACCTATCTGTGTCTTCTCTAGGAACGAAGCGGCCCCCGTTCCTCCCTTCCCTTGCGGGACGCTCTAGGATTGAGGCCGCTGTTCTCGCCCTTCCCCCCTTTTAAGTAATTGCTAGCCTAGCTCCCCCCCCCCGCCCCCCCGCCGGTGAGTTAGACGGGTTCGATCCCCAAGAGCTGCATGATGGGGGGGACATGAAAGGAGCCTGTAAAAATCCTAACTATCCTTACGGCTTTGAAACTGCAGTGGCTCAAGTGGCTAAGACGCTGACTGGGAGGCAGAAGGTCAGCACTTCGATGCCCGAGTACTGCAGGACGGAATGAGCTCCCGTCTTTGCCCCAGCTCCTGCCAACCTAGCAGTTCGAAAGCAAGAAATTGCAAGTAGATAAATAGGGACCCCTTCGGTGGGAAGGTAAACAGCGTTCCTTGCGCTCCGGTGTCTAGTCATGCCTGCCACATGACCATGGAAACATCTGCAGAAGCAGACAGCGCTGGCTCTTCGGCTTTGAAACAGATGAGCACTGAACCCTAGAGTCGGATACGACTGGCTTTCGAGCAAGGGGGGAAACCATTACCTTTACCTATCATCACTGAGTCGCTGGCAGTATGGTCTGTTCCAGTCAGTGATGGCAGACCTTGGCACTCTAACTGTTCTTGAACTTCAATTCCCAGAAGCCCTGATCAGCAGGAGTGCTGGCTAGGGCTTCTGGTAAAAGGTAAAGGTTTCCCTTGCTCAAAAGCCAGTCATATCCGACTCTAGGGTGCAGTGCTAATCTCTGTTTCAAAGCCGAAGAGCTGTTTCTGCAGACGTTTCCGTGGTTATGTGGCAGGTATGACTAGACACCGGAGCACATGGAACACTTACCTTCCCACTGAAGTGGTCCCTATTTATCTACTTGCAATTTTTTGCTTTCGAACTGCTAAGTTGGCAGGAGCTGGGACAAAGACGGGAGCTCATTCCGTCTTGCAGTACTCGGGAATCGACTGCTGACCTTCCGCCTCCCAGTCAGCGTCTTAGCCACTTGAGCCACTGCAGTCCCTCTTCTGGTAATTGAAGTCTAAGAGCACCTAGAGTGCCAAGGTTTGCTATCACAGGTCTATTCTATAAAATAATTTTTGTGTCAGAAATTTACTCTGGGGTGAAAGGATTTTTGCTGAAGAAACTGCTCAGCCTGAATGAGGCTCCTTTCCTGTCCCCAAGATGCGGTGTGCAGCACTCAAGTATTGAACCCCAGCCTTCCAGTCTCCAAGCTCAGCATCTTAACCACTAAGCCACCACAGTGTTGCAGGTCTATTCAATTACCATAGCAGTATAACCTGGCGAGACTGCCATGCCACAGGCCTCCTTACCAACTCCATTAAATCTAGAATTTCCACTTTGTTAAGAGCAGACCTTTTCTTTCACACAACAGGAGCTCTTGGGATCTTTGCCCGTGTGTATTTGGCTGTTGGTTGGACTCGAGCACTGTGCTCCGCTTCAGGTGCCTGGTGCTGCTGGAAAACCTTCTGCTTTGAGGAAGGGAGTCTCGGACTTCTTTGGCAGGTTCTCTGGGATATCACGAGTGAGGGCGAAAGAAGGAGAAGGTGGTTAACAGGAACATTATTGGCAAGGCTGTTTGGTCGAAAAGATGGAGCAGAAGGTGTGTTGTGTTGTATTATCAACCAACCTAGAACAAAGAGACATGACAATAGCAAGAGGTGGTGTGGGAGCTACAAGCCCTGTCCCGAGTTTTGGGTCTTTGCACACAGCTATATTTTGGCAACCGTGCCTTCAAGAGCCAGGAGCCTCCCAGGAATCATCAACGCTTGCCATCTATGTTAGAGCTAAAGCCACTCTGCTCAGGTTGGGGGCATCACCTCCTTTACACGAAGTCCCTGCTTTAAGGATGGGGAAGTACTGTCATTGCTTTCCTTCTGCAGGTAGAAGGGCAGTGATGGCCAACCTTGGCACTTCTGATGTTCTTGGACTTCAATTCCCAGAAGCCCTGATCTGATCAGCAGGAGTGCTGACTTGGGCTTCTGGTAGCTGAAGTCCAAGAACACCTGGAGATGGAGAGACCAGGTTGGCCATCACTGTGCTAGGGGGACACCCCGCACCCATGCCTGCAATAGGCATTGTGCCAGTGAGCTGGCCAGTTGGCTTCTGGTGGGACTCCCCTCGAGGTGAATTTCTCATCTGTTGTGCTGGCCTTGTGTTGTGTCTGTAATAATATACCTTTAAGTAATGTAACACTCGAATGAGTGGATATAATAACCACCAGCTGTAACACTGTAACCTTCTGTATCAGGACGCGAGCTAGTGACCTCTAGGGGGCAATAGTGAGTGCCCAGCTCACATGGTTCCAATTCCCCAAACAACTACAGCGCGGGAAGATTCCCGCCTCCACCTCACCTGGACAAGAAGGGCGTGACGGGGAATGACGTCATGCAGACAGTAGCCAATGGGCTATCGAGGAGCCACTTTCAAATGTATAGTCATAGTATATATTGAGCTGTTCATCCACCATTACCACATGTTCCCCCGGACCATCATGCAATAAAGATGTGTTAAGCCAACTCTTCGGCTGTTTCTATTGTCTTGGTTCTCATACACTAAACTGGCGACGAAGGTGGGATAATGGATCCCCACGGAATCAAGACAACGCAGGCCGGTTTCAACATCAACAAACCGGAAGAATGGGAGCTCTTCGAAATGGACTTCCAAAGCACACTGATGGTGTCCGACATCTCAGACGAGGGGAAGAAGAGGGCCATCCTCATCAGAATGCTCGGGTTCCCCGCCATGAAGGTATTGGTGGACCTGGTGTCTCCGAAGAAGGTGAACGAAGTGCCGGTCAAGCAGCTCCTGAAAGCGATGCGCGACCATTTCCAGCCCTCGGTTTCGATGTTTTCGGCACGGGACGCGTTCTGGAAGAGAGTCCAGGCGCCTGGTGAGTCCGTGGCTGCCTTTGCAGCGGCCCTCCGGTTGGCCGCCGGCCCATGCAAATGGGAGAACCTGGAAATCGCCCTCAGGGACCGCATGCTGTGTGGCCTGTGGGACGAGGAGGTTCAGCGAAAGCTGATGAACCAGGAGCCGCCCCCGACGCTGCAAGAGGTCGTGAAGGAGGCACAGGCGGTGGAAGCCACGAGGGCCGGGGTTAAGGGGTTCAGAGCAAGGTCCCCACAACCCGACAAGGCAGCGGGCTCGGTGCAAGCGGCCAGGCGGGTGCCACACTCCTCCACAGAGAGCAGCGAGGACGAGGACATCCGGAAGGTGCGGAAGGATGGCCGACGCTGCGACGGCTGCGGGGCGGCCCATGACCGCATCAAGTGCCCTTTCCGGAAGGTCGAGTGCCACAACTGTGGGCGTCGAGGGCACATAGCCAAGGTTTGCAGACGGCGGCGCAGAGACCAGAAAGGCTCGACAGACCGCTCACCGAGGATCCAGGAAGGCATCCGGCCCTCGAGGAAGCAGGACGGCGTAGGCCACATCTCTGACGACAGCGACGACGACAACGCAGTCCACAGAGTGTCCTTAGGACACCCCCGTTATTTTGTTGAGGTACTGGTGCAAGGGGCCCCCGTTAAGATGGAGATAGACTCGGGTTCCTCATATTCAATCATTTCCCAGAGAGAGTTTTTGGGAATTTCCCCCAACGTGCGGCCCAAGCTCAGAGCACTGAGGTCTACGCTGCGGGACGTGCAGGGAAATAGCATTCCGGTGTTGGGGGTGGGAAAATTCAAGGTCCAATACAAGCAACGTGCCACGGAACTTCCCCTGGTTGTTCTCAAGGGGGGGAGTTGTTGCCTCCTGGGGACTCAATGGTTTAAGCCCCTGGGTTTGTTCATTGGGGGGGGGGGGTGCATGCCGTTGGGACTGACCCAATACAGGAGGTGTGTGATGCGCATCCCGAAGTGTTCAAGAAGGGACTCGGAAAATTCAAGGGACCCCCAGTAGGGTCCGCCCAATAAGACTCAAACCGCGCAGAGTGCCTTTTGCACTCAAGGACAAGATAGAGGCGGAACTGGACAAATTGGTGGGCCAGGGGATCCTTGTTCCTGTTGATTCTGCGGAGTGGGAAACTCCGATCGTAACAGCGCTGAAGGCCAATGGGGAGGTCCGAATATGCGCTGATTACAAATGTACCATTAATAAGGCGATACGCCCAAATGCGTATCCGGTGCCAGTAGTCAGCCACCTGTTGGCCAGGTTACATGGGGGAAAGTGTTTCGCAAAGCTTGACCTGGCGCAGGCATACCAGCAGCTCTCGGTAACCCCAGCTGCAGCTGCTGCACAGACGATAGTCACTCATAAGGGGGCGTTCCAGGTGACGTGCCTACAGTTTGGCGTGAACTCGGCGCCAGGCATCTTCCAATCGCTCGTGGTACGCCTCTTAAAGGGTCTGGAGGGGGTCTTACCATACTTTGATGACGTGTTGATAACGGGGGGAAGCAAGTCAGAATTGGCTGAGAGGTTAGACAAAGTACTGACGGTATTCAAAAAGGCGGGGTTGAGGCTGCGGAAAGACAAATGCGTCTTCTTCGCAAAAGAGGTTGAGTTCTTGGGTTTCCGGGTAACCCCTGCAGGCATCAAACCCTCCAAATCAAAGGTGACCGCTGTTCAAAATGCTCCTCGCCCCACCTCCAAGCCCGAATTGCAGTCGTTCCTGGGGCTCGTAAACTTCTACCATTCCTTCCTGCCTCGGAAGGCATCGGTAGCAGAGCCGCTTCACAAGCTACTAAAAAAGGACGAGGCGCGGAAATGGGGCAAGAGCCAGGAGAGGGCATTCAACGAGCTAAAGCAACTATTGTCCTCAGATGCCATATTAACTCACTTTGACCCCAAGAGACCAGTGGTTCTGATATGTGATGCATCCCCAGTGGGGGTGGGGGCGGTTCTGTGCCACGTGTTGGAAAACGGGCGGGAGGCCCCGGTGGCATTCTACTCCAGGTCCCTGTCTAAGGCAGAGAGAAACTACGCACAGACAGACAGGGAGGCGTTAGCAATAATCGCTGGGACAAAAAAGTTCCACGACTTTCTTTATGGCCGCCCCCTTACCATTGTGACTGACCACAAGCCCCTGCTAGGCATTTTTACTGCAGACAAGCCCACGCCACAGATCCTGTCCCCTAGGATGCTCAGGTGGGCCATTTTTTAAAACGCGTACCAGAACGCGCTGGTGTATCGCCCTGGAAAGGACATAAGCCACGCGGACGCCCTGTCGAGGTAACCCCTCCCCCACACTAGCAGCCACGTGTGTGAGGTGGAACACGACCACCAAGTGCTCATGATAGAGGTCTTAGATTCACCCCCCATAGTGCCCGCAGAGATCGCCAAGGCGACGAGCAAGGACAAGACGTTGGCCCTGGTCAGTTCTTGGGTGCAGAAAGGGTGGGCAACGTCCTCCCTGGCGGCGTTCGCCCCATTTTTTAGGAAAAAGCTAGAACTATCGTTGGAGAGGGGGTGCCTCCTGTGGGGCCAGCGGGTAATCGTCCCTGAATCCCTGAGAGCTAGGGTGCTTAAACTGCTGCACGTCAGCCACCCTGGAATTGTCCGCTCCAAGGCATTGGCCAGGAGCTATTTCTGGTGGCCCCAGTTGGACGCCGATATCGAGCACATGGTGGGCACTTGCGAGAGTTGCCAGAGCTCCCGGCCCGAAGAGGCTCGCCTTCCGCACAGGGAATGGGATGCGGCAAAGGGGCCGTGGTCCCGCGTGCACATTGATTTTGCGGGCCCCTTCAGAGGGTCGCTTTTTCTCCTCATAGTGGATGCTTACTCCAACTGGTTGGAGGTTATCCCAGTTGCGAACACCTCCTCAGCCGCAACAATTAAACAATTGCGCAGGGTGTTCAGCACGTTCGGTATACCCGACACCCTTATTAGCGATAACGCTAGTTGTTTCACGTCCGCCGAGTTCAGGGCATTCACCGACATTAACGCAATCCGGCACATCACCTCCGTGCCTTTCCGCCCAGCGACGAATGGCCAGGTAGAACGCCTCGTGCGTACCACCAAAGACGCGCTGAGGCGCATGGGCCCCGGAGATTTAAACCTGCAGTTGTGTCAGTTTTTGCTGGGATACAGGGTGACCCCCCTAGCGTCAGGATACTCGCCCGCGGAGCTCCTAATGCGCAGAAAGCTAACCACGATACTGACAAGGCTAGACCCTACGAGGGTGGAGGACTCTGGGAGAAACATCGGGTTAGCGGGCACGAAGAGTTTCGAAATAGGCACCCCGGTTCATTGCAGAAACTACGCTAGTGCAGGGCCAGCCTGGGTTCCGGGCGTAGTCATTGGGCAGACAGGTCCCGTGTCGTATTGCGTAGAGACCAGCACAGGTCTACTCTGGAGGCGGCACGCAGACCAACTCCGGCGCCGGGTCGCCGGAAAACAGAGCGTGGACGGCGCAGAACAGGATTCAACGTTAGGGTTCTCCCCCACCCGTTCAGCCAAGGGGGAGGAGAGGGGGGCCAGTGGTCCCCACCAAGGGGGGAAGGGCCCCCACCAGGGGGGGAAGGGAATAAGTTTGAGTGGATATAATAACCACCAGCTGTAACACTGTAACCTTCTGTATCAGGATGCGAGCTAGTGACCTCTAGGGGACAATAGCGAGCGCCCAGCTCACATGGTTCCAATTCCCCAAACAACTACAGCGCGGGAAGATTCCCGCCTCCACCTCACCTGGACAAGAAGGGCGTGACGGGGAATGACGTCACGCAGACAGTAGCCAATGGGCTATCGAGGAGCCACTTTCAAATGTATAGTCATAGTATATATTGAGCTGTTCATCCACCATTACCACATGTTCCCCCGGACCATCATGCAATAAAGATGTGTTAAGCCAACTCTTCAGCTGTTTCTATTGTCTTGGTTCTCATACACTAAACCTTGTTTCTGCTGTCTCCAAGTCAAGTGGTCTGTAGCCAGGAAGAGGTTCTCCTTTGAAGCACCCCATGAATACAGCAGCCTTCCAAGGATCCAATGCTGAGTGTTAGCCTGGGCCATTGCCCACTAGTAAGAGTTGTCAGTTGTCAGAGGCATGCAGACAACTGACCACAAGTGCCTGCACAACCATGTCATGTCATCAGAATGTTTCTGGCAGTCATGTGAGTGCATGCGCATTCATGCCACCTGAGACATGCTGGCGACACTGTGTGTGCTTGCACACCCCCACCCCCATGTGCTCTCCAAACCAGTGGTCTCCACATCCCATTGAGCCTCCCCACCCGTCAGGCCCCATCGGGCCTTCTTACCACCTCCGTCAGGCCTTCTTACCACCTCCGTCGGGCCTTCTTACCACCCCTGTCGGGCTTTCCTACCCCCCATCAGCCTTCCACACCGCCCTGCCGAGCCTTCCTACCCCCTTGCTGGGCGTTCCTACCCCACCAGGCCTTTCTACCCTTGCTGAGCCTTCGTACCCCGATCAAGCCTCCCCTCCATTTGTACTCCCCACCTTACCTCTTCCAGCCACAGCCTTCTGACCAGGATTTTAACCTCCCCTTTTGCCTCTCCTATGGCAGAGAGGGCTGGCCAGGGCTTTCAACCCCGATGGCGTGCATGCCAGGAGAAAGGCTTCTGTGTGCCATGCCAGGAGAAAGGCTTCTGTGTGCCACAGGTACACCACCACTGTAATAGGGCATGCAGTGCTCTGTTGAAGCAGCCAGTAGGTGCTTGCAACAATAGCACAGCATCATCAGCATATAGCAATACTGCCCCATAATGCTTAGTGCACTCTCTGGGCGCTTCACAAGTTAATTAGCATTTTGCTTCCAACATACTGGGTACTGATTTTCCTGACCTCAGAAGGATGGAAAGCTGACTCAACCTTGATCCCTGGCATCAGGATCAAACTCACAACATTCTGTCTACTGTATGGTAGTTTAACCACTGCACCACTGGGGCTCATATAGCAGCACTGAGAGATGTCTGACGGCTACCCCTGGGAGGGTGGAAGCCTGACTAAGAGCTGAAACAAGTGAGTTAGTGTAAAAGTTGAATAACGAGGCCAATACATAACCTTGCTTAACTCCATTATATGTAGGGACATTTCTAGGCAGATGACCCTCTGAGTTACATCTTATTTTCAAATTTTATATAGCTAATTATCACTTTCTGTATGGCAGCACATTTGAAAATTATCACAAACTGGAGGGAACTTATAATTTATGTTGCGACCATTTAAAAGGTTGTGTTTTTTTTTGCTTTGTTTATCAATTGTTGTAAACCACCTAGAATAGTGAATTTCCCTTTCACCTTATTGGTAGTATGAAAGAAAGAACGCCTCGCACCTACATCTGTCTGTAAATGGAATGAAACAGGGATTTAAGGTAAATATACTAGATTTACTAGTATATTTTCTCATCACATACTGTACACTTAAATGGCCTCAGAGGTTTGATAGCAGATGGTCACTATCAGCTCTGCAGTCTTTGATTTATTGATACTTATCAATACTTATCAATACTTTGATACTCTGCAGTCTTTTTCACTGATACTTATCATCAAATTTGTGGATGACACAAAATTGGGTAGAACAGCCAATACTTTGAACATTGAACACTTGAACATTGGGCTGAAAACAATAGAATGAAATTTAACAGAAATAAATACAACATTCTACACTGAGAGACGGGAGAAGGGAGAACCAAATGCAAATATTTTGAGCAAAATATATATCCTCCATCTTGGCTCACGGTCAGAAAGTGCCCTACAGTCTGTCTCAAAGCTGGGGCGACTGGGGATTCTTCTCTGTCAGGAAAATCCAGTGACAATGCTTTTCACTGCTACCAATAAAGACTCTTGGCACAACCTGGGAATGCTATTAGTATTTATTATATTTCTAAGGCTAAATAAAACACAGAGATTATAAAATTCTGACCTTACAGCTATGATGGGCAGAGCAACACAGGATCTTGAGGTCCCCTATGGCAAGGCCAACTTCTCCTTTTTCCTCCCTCAATATCCTTTTCAGTCTCCTTTTTTTAGACATTAGGCCAGGGGTTCCCAACCTATGGCCCGTGGGCCAGCCCCGGCCTACAATGCCATCCCATCTGGCCTGTCGCTGCCTCTGTCACACCCGGAAGTGAAAGCAGGTGCGTTTACGTCAGTTGCAAAACATGCTGGCACATGTGCAAATGCACCCACTGTTGTTGTAAATGTGGAAGTGGGCGTATTTACAACAGCTGTAAACGCACCCACTTCTGCTTCTGGGGTGTGTGGTCAGGCCCGCTCCGCTGTCCAGGGGCATGGTCAGGTCCGCGATGTAAAAAGGTTGGCCATCCCTGCATTAGGCAATGTCTGCAGTCATGTTTTTCCTTAGCTATTCTTTTTTACAGCACTACTTTCTCTTCCCACCCCCCACCCCCTAGGCATCATAGTTCCACTTTTTCCCTTCAAGTATATAACTGGGTTTTTCTCAAAGCTAAATCACCACATTGATCAAATACCACAATTCTGCTTTTATCACACATAAGAACAATATAAAATTTTCAATTATATAGCAAAGGTTTCTTGATCACCTTTGGGCAGGAGAAAATTACAAGACAGCAGGCCCAGTGGTGAACCTCGACTATATATGATTCTTGTTTGCTCTGAACCAGGCCTTCTTCCCAATTTTTCCATCCTCTTCCCATGCATACAGATACCATATGAAGCTCCATGCCTCCAAATTAGTAGTTACAACTCTGGTGCTAAAACTCAAAACACTATAAAATCCCTTCTTCACTGGACATCCTGGAGTCTCTCAGTTGACTCTCTTATGCTTCACAAGCCTGGAACTTTCAGCAAAACATTTCCCATAGTCATGGAATATGTAAGGTTTCTCTCTTGTGTGGATTCTCTTATGCTTCGCCAGGATTGAACTCTGAGCAAAACATTTCCCACATTCCGGGCATTTGTACGGTTTCTCTCCAGTGTGGATTCGCTTATGCTTCACAAGGTGTGGATTCTGAACAAAACATTTCCCACACTCCTGGCATTTGTAGGGTTTTTCTCCTGTGTGGACTCTATTATGAGTCACAAGCTGTGGATTGTCAGCAAAACATTTCCCACACTCCTGGCAATGGAATGGTTTCTCTCCTGTGTGGACTCTATTATGCTTCATGAGGTTTGAATTCTGAACAAAACATTTTCCACACTCCTGGCACTGGTATGGCTTCTCTCCCGTGTGGACTTTCTTGTGCTTCACAAGGTTTGAATTCTGAACAAAACATTTCCCACACTCCTGGCACTTGTATGGCTTCTCTCCTGTGTGGATTCTCTGGTGAGTGAGAAAGCTTGAATTCCATGCAAAAGACTTCCCACACTCCTGACACCTGTATGGTTTCTCTCTTGTCCGGACACTCTGATGGTTCCCCAAGTGCAACTCAAGGCCTAAGCATTTCCCAGATACTTCACTTGTAAACCCCTCATTTTCCGTTTGGAACTTTTGGTGAAGCACCAGTGAAGAGTTCATTGCACATTGTTTTACACACTCGATACAGTCACATGGCTTCTTTAAGAAACAGCTTTCTTCTTCTGTGTGCTCCAATTTGAGCATAACAGTCTTTCTACATTTGGGATGTACATTTTCCTCTCTCCTGTTATCACCTGCAAAGGACAAATGCAGGGGGAAAAATGAAGTGAAAAAATAAACAGATCTAAAAGGGGAAAAAAAGGTTTTCTGATGTGTTTTGATGTATGAAAGCAGACATGGAAATAAATCTTTGAAGAGTCACAATCGCTTATTCCTTATTTGCTCTCATGGTCCAAGAGAAGGCAGTTTATTCCACATGACAGTTTAAGAATTGTATTAGGACTTTATATACCCTTACCTCATCCTGGTTTCAATTAAATTTAACACAGTTCAAGACATTTTATTATAAGGGAGTGCAGCTCTATCATTTGTGCAGCAGGGGAAAACAACATTCTAAAAGGCAATTCCAAAAATGTGGTCACCCTGAAGAAAAAATTGTAACTCTGAAACTTTGGATCAGTATCAATCCTGGCACAGATGTAAAAGATTGTTTGGCTCGTGTTCTACCAAATTTGGGGAAGTTCATGGAAAGAGTTTTCCATACTACAGTATTCATTTTTTAAGTAGAACTGTTTTTCCCTATGAAGAAACAAGCAAATTTTTAGCCCCCTGGTTTTAAAGTAGATCAAACAAACTGAAAAAGACCAAACTTGCTTATCTTGAAGGAGAATGGTTTATTTACAGTAAAACCCCGAGTAATGACACATTCAATTGGCATCATTTCCGCTTACCGATGCGGCATCATTCGCCACGTGACGACGAAAAACCGTCGTTGTGCGGATTAACTTTTTTTTAACATCGTTGTGTGGATAATGACAGCTTTTTGACACTAGATGGCACAGCTTCCATTGACAACCACACAACAACATTTCCCCTATAGTGACGCTACTTGGGGAACCAAGTAGCGTCATTATTCGAAGGTCTACTGTATAGGAACTCCAACCACATGAATTGAATTATTCATCCTTTTAAAAGGCCATTCAAAAGGGAAAAACAGTAAAAGAAGTTTATCTGTATAGAATGTTCCAAAGTACCGATACATTGTTGTATGTTTGCTGAGCTCTGGAACAATGTGAAGTTTTGACCCTGCCAGTCAGGACTTACGTAATTAGCTGATATTCATGAGAAATACTTTTAGCTTCTTCTTAGGCCAACACTCCTTAAAAAGGAATGCTGTTACTGTCAGAGGTGAATATCATCTACATTCACATAGTTTGGTGTATGCAAACCAAGACACAGGACACAGCCTCGGGCTGGGTTAACTCAGGTTTATTGCATCGTGGGCAGAGGGAACATGAGGTAATGGCGGATCGATAGCTCTTTATATACAGCAGTAATACATTTGAACGTGGTGCCATGGTAGCCCATTGGCTACTGTCTGCGTGACGTCATTGCAGGTCACGCCCTTCTTGTCCAGGTGTAGGTGGTGGCGGGAAATCTTCCCGCGCTGTTGCCTTTGATGAGTTCGGACCAAGAGAGCTTGGACGCTCGCTGCTGCCAGCTGGTGGTCATTAGCTCGCGTCCTATTACAGGGTTTATATGATACAGCTGAAGGTTACATTGTTGCTATAGGCAAGGTTACATTGGCTCAGATACATTGTAATCCATGTGTACAATAAAACCATCAGAACACAACACCCCTCCCCCCTAGGACGAGACAAGGTCTCGAGCCCACACTTAAACACACTCCCCCCCCCTTAGGAGACAAAGTCTCTCAGCCAAGATGGCTTATTTCGAACACGCTGGGGTCTCGATGCGGGCTGCCTCTCCCCGGGTTTGCTACCTTCTCTTTGTCCCCTGGTTTCCCGTCCTGTAATATGAGAGGGAGACTCGTTAGTGATTTGCCGCGGCTCCGCGGCGTTGTTGGGAGGTGTGCTCTTTCTTAGGGGGGAACCGGGGGCACTGGGGGCTAACGAAAAACCCCTCTTCTCGCTTGGATGGGTGGGGGAACACTCCTGAAAACCCCCCCGGCTCGCAAACTCAAAATCAAAATCACAATCGGGGGCAGCGGTCGCGAACTCCTCTCCCCCGTCCCCGGCCCCTGATAAGACTGGCGTATCAAAAGGATATGAGTCGGGGCCGCTGCTACTGCTTCCTTCCCCCCTTGCTTGGGACTGTCGTCCACTGCTGTCTCCCCCTTGGGCTAAGCGGGTGGGGGAGAACCCTAACGCTGAATCCTGTTGCTGAGCTCCACTGACTGGCCCACTCACCCGGTGCCTCAGTTGGTCAGCGTGCCTCCTCCAGAGGAGGCCGGCGGTCGTCTCGACCCGGTACGACACTGGCCCCGTCTGTTCTACAACCGTCCCTGGCACCCAGGCTGGCCCTGTGCTGGAGTAGTTCCTGCAGTGAACAGGGTCACCAGCGGCGAAACCTTTCGAGACTGCCAACCCTACGTTTTTCCCTTTATCCTCGACTCTCGTCGGGTCTAGCCTGGACAGGAGCGTGGTCAGTTTTCGCCGCATCAAGAGCTCTGCCGGCGAGTAGCCTGACGCTAAGGGAGTTACCCTATACGCTAAGAGGAACTGGCATACTTGGTGATTCAGGTCCCCCGGGCCCATGCGCCGCAGCGCGTCCTTTGTTGTACGCACTAGTCGTTCCACCTGGCCATTCGTGGCCGGGTGAAACGGTGCGGATGTGACATGCCGAATGGCGTTTGCCTCCATGAAGGCTCCGAACTCAGCGGAGGTGAAACAACTAGCGTTATCGCTTACCAAAGTGTCGGGTAAACCGAACGTGGAAAAAACTCTCCTTAGCCGGCTAATTGTCGTGGCGGAGGACGTGCTCTTTACTGGGATAACCTCCAGCCACTTGGAGAACGCATCTACCACCAGGAGAAACATGGTTCCTCGGAACGGGCCAGCGAAATCCACGTGCACTCTGGACCACGGCCCCCTTGCTGTGTCCCACTCCCTATGCGGGAGACGGGCCGCCTCAGGCCGGGATCCCTGGCAAGCCTCGCAAGTGCCGACCATGTGCTCAATGTCCGCGTCCAGCTGTGGCCACCAGAAGTAACTCCGGGCTAGCGCCTTTGAACGAACTATGCCCGGGTGGCTGACGTGCAGCAGTTCGAGCACCCTCGTCCGCAGGGGCGCAGGGACCACCACCCGTTGGCCCCACAGAAGGCACCCCCTCTCTAGGGACAACTCCAGCTTTTTCCTAAAGAATGGGTCGAACTCTGTACTCGGGGACGAAGCCGGCCACCCCTTCTGCACCCATGAACTAACTTTCTCCAGCGTCCTGTCCTTGCCTGTCGCCCTAGCAATGTCGGCTGGTACTAGTGGGGGTGCGTCTAAAACCTCAATTAGCAACACCTGGCGGTCTCTTTCTGCTCTCGCCTTTTGGTCCGCCGACAAGGGCAGAGGGGATCTCGAAAGCGCATCAGCATGGCTGATCTCCTTTCCGGGCCTGTACTCCAACTCATGTTGGTACGCGTTGAGGAAAATGGCCCATCGCAGCATTCTCGGGGACAGGATCTGTGGCGTGGGCTTGCTTGCCGTGAAAATCCCTAATAGCGGCTTGTGATCGGTCACGATTTTGAACGGGCGGCCATACAAAAAATCGTGAAATTTTTTGGTCCCCGCTACTATTGCTAACGCTTCCCTGTCGGTTTGTGCGTAATTTCGCTCCGCTTGGGACAGGGACCTTGAGTAAAACGCTACCGGGGCCTCCCTTCCGTCCTCCAACACGTGGCAAAGCACCGCCCCCACCCCCACCGGGGATGCATCACAGACTAGGACCACTGGCCGTTTGGGGTCGAAGTGCGTCAGGATTGCCTCAGATGTTAGGAGTTGCTTTAGCTCCTTGAACGCCCTCTCGTGCTCGTCACCCCACATCCATGGCTCCTCCTTTTTAAGTAACCGATGGAGCGGTTCGGCCACGGACGCCTTCCGCGGGAGGAATGTATGGTAAAAATTGAGGAGCCCCAGGAAAGACTGTAGCTCGGTTTTGGATGTGGGGCGAGGGGCCTTTTTAATGGCTTCTACTTTGGATTTAGACGGCTTAATCCCCTCGGGTGTGATCCGGAACCCTAAAAACTCGACCTCGGTTTCGAAAAAAACACATTTGTCCTTCCTCAATCTCAGCCCCGCTTTCTCGAACACGGTCAGTACTTTGTCCAACCTTTTCGCCAGTTCAGCCTCACTCCCCCCTGTAATCAACACGTCATCAAAATAAGGCAACACCCCCTCCAGGCCCTTTAGGAGGCGTTCCACGAGCGATTGAAAAAGGCCGGGTGCCGAGTTCACGCCGAACTGTAACCGCGACACCTGGAACGCTCCCTTATGTGTAACTATCGTTTGTGCCGCGGCCGTGGCGGGGGTCACTGGAAGTTGCTGATAGGCTTGTGCCAAATCGAGCTTAGCGAAACACTTTCCCCCATTTAGCCTGGCCAAAAGGTGGCTGATCACTGGCACCGGGTATGCATTAGGGCGGATCGCCTTGTTAATTGTACACTTATAATCAGCGCAAATGCGCACCTCCCCGTTAGCCTTTAGAGCCGTTACAATTGGAGTTTCCCACTCCGCGGAATCAACAGGAATAAGAATCCCCTGGCCCACCAGTTTGTCCAGTTCCGCCTCTATCTTGTCCTTGAGTGCGAACGGCACCCTGCGTGGTTTGAGTCTTATCGGGCGGACCTCCGGGTCTATGTCGAAAGCTACAGGGGGTCCCTTGAACTTTCCGAGTCCTTTCTTAAAAACGGCGGGATGCGCATCGCAAACCGCTTGTATTGGGTCCCCCCCCACGGTATGCACCCCCCCTATGAACAAACCTAAGGGCTGAAACCACTGTGTCCCTAGGAGGCTACAGCTTCCCCCTTTGAGAACAACTAGGGGCAGTTCCGCAGAATGTCTCTTAAAATTGACCCGAAATTTCCCGACCCCCAACACCGGAATGCTGTTTCCCTGTACGTCCCGTAGTGTGGTCCTCAACGCTTTAAGCTTGGGCCGCACGTGGGGGTCGATTTTCAGGAACTCTTTCTGGGGAATTATGGAATAGGAGGACCCCGAGTCAATTTCCATCTTAATAGGGGCCCCTTGTACTAATACCTCAACGAAGTAATGGGACTGTCCCGCGGACACGCTGAACACTGAGGCGTCGTCCTCGCTGCCGTCCGAGACGCGGCCCACGCCGTCCTGCTTCCTCGTGGTCTGGGCGCCATCTTTGGGCCTCGCTGGACGGTCCGGTCTGGCCGCGCGGTCTTGTGACTGCCTCCGGCCCTCTTTCCGCTTTCTGCACGCCTTGGCGATGTGCCCCCGACGGCCGCAGGTGTAACACTCGGCCTTCCTGAACGGGCATCTCGCGCGCTCGTGGGCCGCTCCGCAACCCTCGCAGCGTTGACCACCCTTCCGGACCTTCTGGACCTCCTCGCCGTCGCTGCCTTCCGTAGACGACTTTGAGGCCCGCCGAGTCGCGTGCACCGACTGTCCGGTCTTCCCGTGCACCGAATTTTCCGCCTTGCCGGCTCTAGGACGCCACTCACGCCACTGGTGCATCTCGTCCACTCCGGCATTCGTGGACTCTGCGGCTTCCGCGGCCTCTATGACCTCTGCCAGCGTGGGTGGCGGCTCCTTATTCATCAAGCTGCGCTGTACCTCCTTGTCTTTCAGGCCACACAACACGCCGTCCCTGAGGACCAACTCCAGGATATCGCCCCATTTACAGGGGGCGGCGGCTATCCTCATGGCGGCCACGAATGCCTCAACCGACTCATCCGGCGCTTGGACTCGCCTCCAAAACGCGCTCCGAGCGGGAAACATTGCCCTCGAGGGGCAGAACCGCTCTCGCAGCAGTTTCATGATGTCGCTCGCCTTAAAGTCGCTCACCTTCTTCGGAGCGATTATGCCCACCAGCGTCCGCTTGGTTTCCATCCCGAGCATTCTGGTGAGGATGGCCCTCTTTCTCTCCTCGTCTTCTCCTTTGACTCTGAGTTCCACCAGGGCCGCCTGGAAATCCATCTCAAGCAGCTCCCAGTCTTGCGGTTTGGTGATGTTGAAACCGCTCTGTGCCCTGGCTGTTCCGTGGGGATCCATTATCCCACCTTCGTCGCCAATTTGGTGTATGCAAACCAAGACACAGGACACAGCCTCGGGCTGGGTTAACTCAGGTTTATTGCATCGTGGGCAGAGGGAACATGAGGTAATGGCGGATCGATAGCTCTTTATATACAGCAGTAATACATTTGAACGTGGTGCCATGGTAGCCCATTGGCTACTGTCTGCGTGACGTCATTGCAGGTCACGCCCTTCTTGTCCAGGTGTAGGTGGTGGCGGGAAATCTTCCCGCGCTGTTGCCTTTGATGAGTTCGGACCAAGAGAGCTTGGACGCTCGCTGCTGCCAGCTGGTGGTCATTAGCTCGCGTCCTATTACAGGGTTTATATGATACAGCTGAAGGTTACATTGTTGCTATAGGCAAGGTTACATTGGCTCAGATACATTGTAATCCATGTGTACAATAAAACCATCAGAACACAACACATAGATCATACTACTCCTACAGATACCAAGCAAGGGAAATTCCCAGAAGCTTTTTTTATCATTCTTCACCAAAACACAAAACAATTGTCATGGCTGTTATCAACAAGGGTGAATAGAAATGAACACAAGAGGGTATTCTGTAGTCCAACTTGACTGCTGATACTGGTGTTGTCAACATTCAATGATCCTTTCCTATGTAAAGCTTGGCACCATTTTTGGGGCAAGGAAGGCCAGTAAGCCCGTCAATCTTTTATAGATGACTGACTGATTTATTTATTTAATGCCCTGCACAAATTGGTGCAAGCACCACTCTGGGCAGCATACAACAATGAAATAGACATCCCAGAGAACAACGATAACAAAAAAATCCAAACAAGATAAAAACAACGATGAACGTCGATTATATAGCTAGTTGGCAATAACAAATTTAGAGTCGTACACTAATTAATAACCTTCATTTTCTATTTGCAGCCAAAATAAAACTCAATAAAAATGTTCCTATTTCTTTCACAAAATTGACAAATTCATATTTATCTGTGTGCGGAGGGATCTTCTTCACACTTTTATTCAACTGCTCCCGAACAATTCACAGATTTATCCTTCTTAAAATTAAATATCTGTGAAAAGGCACCTCCTGACGTTTCACTGCAACATTTTGTATACACACAATGGGTCTATACTGAGTGTGCGGAATCGGATCTTCATTGACTTTCATGCACTCTGCTGCTATTTTCTTGCTAACAGATGTAACAGAGAATTGTCGGGTTTGGATGGTGAGAATTTCAATCTTAATGTTGCACTCCCATATTGATCATGTGGTCTTTCAATAACTAATTCCATTCCAGCCACTTTGGGTCTGTAACTTGCTGTCTCCTGATGTGTTTTCTGGACCAGAAGTATGTCACATTTATATTAACTACACACATCCACTAGAAAAATACTCTTATTACTATGACATCCTTCAATATTTATTGAGAACATTGTTAAGGTTGGTCTTCACAAAGATCATTTTGGCTAATCAATTCATTAGTTCCTTTGGTTTGATTTGCTTTGAGAAAGATTAGCTGGCAAAACAAGATTGCTGTTGCCCAGGACACACCCAACTGTGGTTGAAAAATGTACCACAATCTTCAACAGGCTCTTTCTGTGTACTCCGGGCTGAAACTGCAGGAAGCCAGTTATAGGCTGAATATCAGGAAAAATCTCTCAATTGTTCGATCCCGTGGTCTTGGGAAGCGATGAGCACTCCAACTCTGGATGCAATCAACCACAAATTGGACAACCATCTGTCAGATTTGCTTTGATTTAGATTCCTTCATTGAACAAAGGATTACTTATTCTATGACTTTGTGATTCTATAAAAATAGCAATAGGCAGGGCAAGAGTGCCTTACCGAGAGCAGATACCAGTTGCCAGTTCTCCTCCATGACCTCCTTATGCAGGGCCTTCTGGTCAGAATCCAGCAGTGCCCAATCCTCCTGGGTAAAATATATGGCCACCTCCTCAAACGTCACAGGGGACTAGATGGAAAAATAAAATGGAAAAAAATAAAACAGGGCAACCTCGTACTTTTCATAAAAATAACCTCTAATTCCGAAACAAATAAAGAGAAATAGCTGGACCTCATCTTCTAGGATTGAACTTTCATGGATAGCCTTCTCAGCCTTTCTGGTGGAGATCAAGATTACCAAGATCTACCAGTCCCCTTGGCTACCTGCTCCCCTCCTAGAAAGAGAGGCCTCTGAATCCCAGTTGATTTCCACAAGAGTGGGAGGGAAAGGGCTTAGAATAGCCTGCCTGCCTTGGGAGGAGCATAGAGGCACCTAAGGAAGCTCTGTGAGAAACATGAGTCTAGGCTTGATCGGCCTTGGGTCGGATTGAAAATGGCTCCTCTTACACTCTTGGGTTTTCCACTAGGAAATGGGGGCAGAGAGAGAGAAATTCAGAATGAGGAATAGGGATGAGAAATTAACGTCCCCATATTCATTTTTTGAAAAACCTCAAACAATTTACAGATCTTCATCTTTTCTTCAAATTGGAAGAGAATCAAAATCCCTCCCCATTTTGAAGAAGGTCACCCTTCCTCGAAAGCCAGCCATATCTGACTCTATGGTTCAGTGCTCATCACTGTTTATAGCCAAAGAGTCAGCTCTGTCTGTGTCTGCATGTTTCCATGGACATGCAGCAGGCATGCCTCAACACTGGAGTGCACGGAACACTGTTTACCTTCCCACCAAAGTGGTCCCTATTTATCTACGAGACGGAAGCTCATTCTGTTGTGCAGTACTCGGGTATTAAAGTGCTGACCTACTGCCTTCCAGTCAGCATATTAACCACTTGAGTCACTCATTAGGAACAGATAATTATGATAAGTACTGTATTACTATTCCCTGTCTGGAGAGGACCATTTCATGTCAGCTTCTCTACGCAAACAAGGCACTACAGTATTTTTGAAAAAAGGAATTGCCAGATTCATTCAAGATTAAAATGCCCAAGGAGTCTTTCGGCCTCCCCCTCCTTCTTACCTGATCTAGTTCTGCTCCATCACAAGGAAGAC
The DNA here is from genome assembly GCA_035047305.1 of Bradypodion pumilum. NCBI lineage: Eukaryota > Metazoa > Chordata > Lepidosauria > Squamata > Chamaeleonidae > Bradypodion > Bradypodion pumilum. The sequence goes on from JAWDJD010000002.1 coordinate 477,166,010, forward strand.
AGGGTGGGATACTTGTTGCTGGTATCCTTCCGGCCCCTGCAGGAGAGAAGAAAGGAGAGACAGTCCAGTCCCATAAGCTCCTCTCAAAAGACTAGAATCCTAAATATGCTTGATAAAAAGCAAAACTTTTGAAAGGAAAAGGATTCACTTTGGATTCCAAAGTGAAAGGTTCCCTCCCCCCCCCCCCCCGGGAGATCTGGGTGCTTCCATTCTAGTCACCTTACAACAGGTGTACCCAATCTTTTTACACCACAGGCCAGACCACACGCCCCGGACAGCCACAGACGCATTTAAGACTGTTGTAAACACTTTTATGACAGCCGTAAATGCATCTGCTTCCACTTCTGGTGCAGCGGTGGCGGCAATGCATGCCACATAAAATAGTGCTCTGGGCTGGGTCTGGCTCATGGGTCATAGGTTGGGAACCCCTGGTGTAGCTGTATAGAAAAAGTTAAACAATAGGGTCACCATAGCCTAAAAGAATTAAGGATAAAACCATACACAGCCCCTCCTCTGCTTTCATGCAGGAAAGGAAGAAATCTCACCATCCCAACATTAATCCTTACCTGTCAAGTAGGCACCTTCTTCGTTGCTTTGACTGGTCTCACCTCGCTGGAGACTCAGCTCAGGGTCAAACTGCAGTTTCTCTGCTATGGGGAATTCAGACAGAACTTCTACAGAGGTGTTTCTCATCTGAGGATCCATGAAAAGAAAAAGACAAAAGGAAAAAGATGTAGTGAAAGTTCTGAATGAATGAGACTGGGAACTTGGAAAATATGGTACCTCATTTTCGGATATTCTCAAGAAAAACCTGGACAATTCATTGAATACTGTAGGACTTCCTCTCTTATTTTATTGATGCTTTGGAATATAGAGTAGGGGTTCTCAACCTTTTCAAGCCCAGGGCTGGGTCACGCTCCCTCAGACAGCTTGAGGAATGAAGAGTTCCCACCTGAACCCACCGAGAAAGATCACATTCTACCACTACACCAGCCAGTGTTGAACCAGGTACTGTGTCAATGATGTAAACCTGCTCTTTCCCTAGAGAACTAGGTACACAGGGAGGACACACCTTGTTTTAAAGCAGAAGAGGATCTCTCAGGATTCAATAATTGTGATTGGTTTTGAAAGCATACTTTCAAGACCTATGTGAGATGGGTGGAGCAAATGTCACAAGCTGAACAGGTGGGAGAGCAGAAGGGGTCATGGACTTCCTACTTCCAGACCCTGAAACCCTACCCAAAACTTCTGTAAAAATTGCTCTTACCTTTGGCTCTCCCTGCTTTCCGTCCCCCGTCCGACTTAGAGCCAGGAAACCTTCAGCCAGGTCCATCGCCTGGGAAGTGGTTTCTGCTCCACATTCCCTCACCCAGCTCGACATCTCCAGTGGAAGGATGGTCAGGAACTGCTCCAGGATCACCAGATCCAGCATCTGAGCCTTGGTGTGTCGTTCTGGCTTGAGCCACTGCCGGCAAAGCTGATGGAGTCGAGTGCAAACCTGGCGAGGACCATCTGCTTCCCAGTAGGAGAATTCCCAGAAGCGTTGGCTCTGCGTCCCCGAGTACCTGAGCATCATCTCAGTTGAGTCCTCTGGCCCTATCCTTTCCCAGAGTGAGCCGAGGCTTTCTGTGCTGATCGCATCAGGGTCCCTTCCAGCCCTTTTGCTCACAATGGGTTCATCGGTCATCATATTCTCTGCCCAAGGATGCCTCCAAAGGAATCTACTCTCCTCCTGCTGGGGAAAGGTGACCTTCACAGACCCCATGGCTAGAGCTCTGCAAAGTCAAGACACCTCCATGTTAAGAATGATGAAGATTAAGTGAAAATGCAGCACAACCCCGATTCCCACCAAGTCTCACTTAGCATTATTACTAATACAGTACTTTGCTTTATGTTCAGTTTCTCATAACCCTGTTCTGTTTTCATCAGATAGAGTGCCATAGGAGTTGGAGGGTCTCTTTCCTAACTGTACTTGTTTAGAGGAAAGCTCTGCACCGTATTAACTGGTGTGGGACTTGATCCAGAAAGGTAAAGGTCACCCTTGCTCAAAAGCCAATCGTATCAGTGCTCATCTCTGTTTCAAAGCCGAAGAGCCAGCGCTGTCTGTGTTTGCAGATGTTTCTGTGGACACATCTGCAAACACAGATGCCTAGACACCGAAGTACACGGAAAACTGTTTACCTTCCCACTGAAGTGGTCCCTATTTATCTACTTGCAATTTCTTGCTTTCGAACTGCTAGGTTGGCAGGAGCTGGGACAGAGACGGTAGCTAATTCCGTCGTGCAGTACTCGGGTTTTGAACTGCTGACCTTCCGCCTCCCAGTCAGTGTCTTAACCACTTGAGCCACTGCACTCCACAAAAGCTGATATTAAAAAAACAGCAATTAGTCTTTAAAATGCCACAATGATTTTCGTCCTTTTGTTGTGTTTGCTCCCCGATATGCTTCATCTGCTACCAGTTCATCCCCATTGGAATTTAATTCCTCTTCCCAGTCCACAAAATAGAGGGGGGGGGGAACACCCCCAAACCATTTCCAGGGGGTCCAGAGAGAAAGAGATCAAGGAAGAGATTTGGGTCTCGCTATGGGGGGTCATCCCACAGTAAGATCCCTGTGCTTTCCCACTTGGCACATTCAGACGTGCCTGGGCAGGACGCGTGTCTGAGGGGAGAGGGGCGGTGCAGATCCCCTCATTGGGCAAACTCACCCTCCCTCCATCATCAGCCCCCTCCCCTTTCCTCGAGGGAAGGATAAAAAGGAGGGACCGGAAGTGGCTTTTCAAATGGGACAATTTCCTATGCTGGGGGAAGAGAAGGAGAAGCGCACAGCTAGGCCTCCTTCCCTTCTAGGAATCTCGGCTCGGTGCCCTGGCTTAACCTCTTCGCTGCCTGGTAGAATTTCATCCTCTCTTTTCATTTGGTGTCCAAACTATTTGAGCTTCATCTTCAATATTTGTCCTTCCAAGGAGCAGTCAGGGTTGATAATTTCCTTCAGGATCAACTTATTTGATCTCTTTGCTGTCCAGGGTACTCTCAAAATTCTCCTCTTGCACATTTCAAAATGTGTATGAACTGATGCAAAGCAATCACAATTACACTTATATGCCACCCCATAGCGCCTAGTGCACTCTCTGGGCCAAGGGTTCTTAACATACAGCCTGTGGGCCGGCCCTGGCCCATGGCATCATTTCGCATGGTCCACATCAGCGCCACTACCAGAAAAGGACACGTTTACAACAGCCGTAAATGCTGTGGCTGTTGTAAATGTGTTTACAACAGGTGTGGAACATTTTACGGCAGCATTTACAGCAGGGATAACCACCAGTCTGTATGAGGTCAGCTGTATGAGGGGGCATAGTCTGGCCCGCATCATCAGATACTATGAGGTCTCACTCTTAGGTCTGATGAAGGGGACTTGATCCATGAACGCTCACATCAAAATACAGGAGTTTAAGGTGCCACAACCTTTTTGTTTTGTTTACTCTTTCTCAAAGCCCACCAGTGCAGCCAAACGCAGCGCAGCCAATCAAAAATAAGCCAGAAAAAAACTGCAGCACGAACTACGAATCCCAGAGTCCTCTGTGCTGCACAACCCCTCAGCCATTCAGGCTGCGAGTGCAGAGTGCAGACGCGAGTGCAGAGGAGGCTGGCAAAGCGTGGCACGCCAAAGTTAAAAAATAAACTGCCGGGAGGGAAAGACTTTTAAAGACCCAGCGGGACTCAGGAGGTAAGCGTGGTAGCACCGATTAGGGAGTGGGAGGGGGGAGACACAGCCCCGGTAACCACGCTGCCACCCCCCCTGGCCCCACCACCTAGCCCACCCTTCCTAACCCCCACCGACCACGCTTACCTCCTGGCTCCGACTGGGTGTTTAAAGGTTTCCCTCCTGGTGTTGCCTTCTACGTCTCGCCCTCGCTTCTCTCTGGGCTGCCTGGAAAGGAAACTCCTTTCCAAGCAAACCAAGAAAGAAGCAAACCCCTTCCCTGCTGGGGATTTCTTCTCCCCAGGAGGCAAAGGTGTGTCTTTGCCTCCCGAAGAGAAAGAATCCTGTGCTGAGTTTTAACTCAAATTAAAACCCAAAACATCTAAACACATTTTAAAAACATTGAATGTAAAAAACATTTACTTTCACATTATTTAAATTTTTACCTATGGTACAACTATTTTAAAAAATTCCAAAAAATAAAGCATTATTCAGTTACATAAAACAATTTGAAAAAAAACTATCATACTTTGTTCTTTTATTAATCCTAAAAAAACACAAAAAAGCAGATCACAGTTTATAACAGCCAAGCCAAAAAAATTTTTACATAAATAAACATTGTAAAAATTAAAATTACAAAGCAATTTTTAAAAAAACATTAACACAATTTAACATTTCAACACAATTTAAAAAACAGCCCAGCAACGCCGGGCAACCTCTGCTAGTATACAATAATACAGTGTGCAAAAATTACTCTAAAAACAACACATAATGGGGGAAAGAAGCTCACGGCTCAGTGACTGCAGCAAGGGTGGGCGAAATAGTTCTTTTATATCTCTGCCGAGATGGGGCTCTGGCAGAGTGGCCACAGCTGACCTCGAAGCCCTGAGCGATGACGGGGCCAGGGAGAGGTGGCGGTGCAGTCCCACGGCGTCGGGCTGGACTCTCCTTTTATCCCCGCTGAGGCGGGGCTCCAGCAGAGTGGCCACAGCTGGCCTTGAAGCCCTGGCCGATGACGGGGCCAGAGAGAGGCGGCAGTGCAGTCCTGCAGAATCGGGCCGGACTCTCCTTTTATCCCCGCTGAGGCGGGGCTCCTGCAGAGTGGCCACAGCTGGCCTTGAAGCCCTGGCCAATGACGGGGCCAGGGAGAGGTGGCAGTGCAGTCCCGCGGCGTCGGGCCGGACTCTCCTTTTGCCCCCGCCGAGGCGGGGCTCCAGCAGAGTGGCCACAGCTTAACATACATAACATTCTTCCCCCCTAGGCAAAAACAAAATCCTTTAACCAGGATGGCGGTCTAGTTTCCCTTCTGGGTCGGACGCTTGGCTGAGCTAGCTCAGGGGCTCATAGGACGGGCGATCTGACTGGAGTGAGTGATTGACTAGAGGGGGAGGATTGTAAACCCAAATTAAAGCCCCATTTGTCAGATGGAGGAGCAGGGGACCACCAGCTTCATAATTGCGGCAATGTATAGGGTCTCCGGACGAGAAACACTTCTGATGTTGGATGGCTATATTTGTGCCTTTGTCCTCTACCCTAGAGGGATCCAATCTGTCCAGCAAGGATGACAGTTTCCTTCGCTGGAGCAATTCAGAAGGGAACAGCCCTGAGGCAAGGGGGGTAAGCCTATATGTGAAAAGAAACTGGCATAGCTGCAGCTCCAAATCCCCTTCACCCATATGTCGGAGCGCGTCTTTAGTTGTGCGTACCTGCCGCTCCACCTGGCCATTGGTGGCTGGGTGGAATGGGGTGGCAGTGATGTGCCTAATTGCATTCCTTTCCATGAAGGATTGGAATTCTGCAGATGTGAACATGGATGTGTTGTCAGACACCAGCACATCTGGAATTCCAAATGCTGCAAACAGCCTTCTCAGGTGCATTATCGTGGTGGCTGAAGTGGTATTAGGCACCCTAATCACTTCCAGCCACTTAGAGAATGAATCCACAACCAGCAAAAATAGGGCACCCCTAAATGGACCTATGTGCAACCTGGACCACGGGTCTCTGGCAGAATCCCATTCCCGAGAGGGAAGGTGGGATTGCTCTGGGTGAGAGGATTGGCATCTGGCACAAGTGCCGACCATCTGTTCTATGTCGTAGTCCAGTTGAGGCCACCAAAAGTAGCTACGGGCAAGGGCTTTGGAACGTACAATTCTCGGGTGACTTGTGTGAAGTAGATGTAAAACCTTTTTCTTGAGAGTGACAGGAATGACCACCCGCTGGCCCCATAGGAGGCAACCTCGTTCCACTAGACAGTTCCAAATGCTTGCAGTTGAATGTTCTGAATTCCTCGGCTAGAGGAGAGACAGGCCAGCCTTTTGGTACCCAAGACATTACTTTAGTCAATGTTACATCCTTGTCCGTAGCCTTGGCTATATCTGAGGGGACGACTGGGGGCAAGTCGAATGCCTCAATCATGAGGACCTGGTGGTCGCTTTCGATCTCACAATCGGCTTCCCCGACCCCTGGCAGTGGAGAACGTGACAGGGCATCAGCATGGCTGATGTCCTTGCCGGGCCTGTGCACCAAAGTAAAATTGTATGCATTTAGGAAAATTGCCCAACACAACATCCTTGGGGGCACAAAGATTCCAAGGAGGGGCTTGTTGTCAGTTACGATGGTAAAAGGCCTCCCGTAAAGGTAATCGTGGAATTTCTTAGTGCCTGCCACGATTGCCAACGCCTCCCTGTCTGTCTGAGTGTAATTTTTCTCTGGCTTTGAGAGCGAACGGGAATAGAATGCTATGGGGGCTTCCCTCCCGTCACTAAGTACATAGCATAACACAGCTCCCACACCCACATGGGATGCATCTCACACAAGTACAACTTCTTTGTTAGGATCAAAATGAGTTAATACAGCATCCGAAGATAGCAGCCTTTTGAGTTCTAGGAACACTTTCTCCTGGCAATGACCCCAGTGTTAAACAGTATCCCTGTCTCGCCCCTCGAGGAGCTCCCTGTCTCGCCCGGGAGCCCACGCCATTGGCCCCGGGAGTGGAGACAGGTGGGAGCCGCTGCAGCTGCCTTCGCTCTCCGGGCCCACCCGCCCGGAGAGCAGAAAAGGATGCCGCCGACGCCGGCCCCTCGAGGAGCTCCCTGTCTTGCCCGGGAGCCCACGCCATCGGCCCCAGGAGTGGAGACAGGTGGGAGCCGCTGCAGCTGCCTTCGCTCTCCGGGCCCGCCCGCACGGAAAGCAGAAAAGGACGCTGCTGATGCCGGCCCCCATTTTTTCCGGGGATGACCGCAGGGTCGAGGACTCCCATTGTTTTTGGACCTTGCTGGGTCACCCCGTCGCCCTCGCCACCGGCGAGGAAGTATGGGGGAGGGTAGCTGCCATCACCCGAGCCTTTCCCCGGTCCGGCATTGGCCGCGGGGAAGTGGGAGCTTTTGGGTGCTCCCACTGGAGGGAGGGTAGTATGGGGCTTGTGTTTTGAAATTAATTGTCTGGGATTTTTTTTATTGCAATGCGTTAATTTTCAATGTTTTTGTAATTGTGTAATTATATCTGTGATACTGTATTTATATGTGTTGTAAGCCGCTTTGAGTGGCACTTGTGCTAGGAAAGTGGGGTAGAAATTAAAACTTATTATTATTAATTATTAATTATTATTAATTATTAATTATTAATTATTAATTATTAATTATTATTATTATTAATTATTATTATTATTATTATTATTATTATTATTATTATTATTATGAAGTCGATGTAATGGTTCGGCAACTGAGGCTTTGTGATGGAGAAAAGCATGATAGAAGTTTAACAATCCTAGGAATGATTGCAATTCAGCTTTACATTTTGGCCTGGGTGCATTTTGCACGGCCATCACCTTGGTGTCAGAGGGCATGATACCTTGGGGTGTAATGTGGTACCCAGGAACTCCACTTCCCGTGCCAAAAACACACATTTGTCTCTACTGAGACATAGACCGGCCCTCTCAAAACATGAGAGGACTCGATTGAGCCTGGCCACTAGTTCGATGGTGTCCTTAGCGGTGATCAGGACATCGTCAAAATATGGTAAGACACCAGGCAACACTTCCAAAATACGTTCTATAAGAGATTTAAATATTCCGGGGACTGCATTGACCCCAAATTGTAGTCTAGTTACCTTAAATGCCCCCCCCCCAATGCGTTACTATGTTCTGGGCTATGGCAGCAGCAGGAGACATAGTTAATTGTTGGTAAGCCTTGGCAAGGTCAAGTTTTGTGAAGCAATTTCCTCCATGCAAGGAGGCAAGAAGGTGGCTTACCACGGGCAAAGGATATGCGTTTGGGCAAATAGCTTTATTGATGGTACACTTGTAGTCAGCGCATATCCTGACCTCCCTGTTACTTTTCAAAGCAGTCACAATTGGTGTCTCCCACTCTGCGGAGTTCACCGGCACTAGGATGCCCTGCCCCACCAGTTTGTCCAGCTCGGCTTCTATCTTCTCCTTTAAAGCAAAGGATACCCAGCGTGGCTTCATCCTGATGGGCCGGATGGTTGGGTCAAGCTCAAAGTCAACAGGGGGTCTTTTGTATAAACCTAAACCCTTTTTGAATAGCTCAGGATGTGCAGCACAAACGTCCCGGATTGGGTCAGAGTCTATTGCGTGGATGTCAGAAAGCCGGATTCCCAGGGGGCTAAACCATTGGGTCCCAATAAGACAGTTAGTGCCCTGCTTAACTACAACCAATAGCAAAGAAGTGTGAATGTTTTTGAATTTAACTGAGAAATTACCCACCACCAGGACCAGAATCAGGCAACCTTGAACATCCCGGAGGGAAGTTTTAAAGGATTTAAGCTTGGGCCGAGAGGCAGGGGGAATTCTCAAAAACTCCCGCTGTGGGATTATGGAAAAGGTAGTACCTGAATCCATCTCCATCTTGATGACAACAATCTTGTGCCTCACCAATGCCAAATGGGAAGCCTACCTTATCACTTCTTCAAGATCCATCTTCCAACATGAAGAAAGCTCATTCCCAAGAGCTAAAGCTGAATTTCCAGGCACAAATAAGAGAAATGAAGAACAGCTGGTGGCAAGAAAAAGCTCAGGAGCTGTTGAGTCCAACGCTTAAGAAGTATTCTGACCAGCAGGATCAGGTCAAACACAGTGATTTATTATTCAGCTCATAATAACGTACTGGGGAACATGTTCTAGGTGGCTAGCTTATATACAGTGAGAATGGCAGTTACACAGGTTGATACATTTCGGCAGGCTTCCGGAGAAGCGGGAAAGTTTGTACTGACGAATCAGCTATTTTGACATACACTTGAAAATGGCGCCTTTGCAAAAGGCATGTGATTCCACCGTAGACTTTACGGCGCTCAAAGCGGTTATAACAAATAACGCTTGGACACAACAGGAGCTCCAAAGGCTGTCCGATGCACGTGACCTAAGGAACTATTATGAAGGCATAAAAGAACTATATGGACCATCTCACTCTTCATCAGGCACTCTGAAAGCAGCTGACAATGCTATAATCCTTACAGATGGCCAGAAAATCCTGGAGCACTGGAAGGAACACTTTTGCACCCTTATAAACCGAAAGTCTACTGTTGCTGAGGATTTTATTTATTTATTGCTCACATCTCTACCACCGCATCCTTCGCCGAGGCGACTCCGGGTGGCTTACACATAAAACTGACAAATGAAAACTTTACAAAACCATTTTAAAAATAGCATTAAAATTAGATTGTTTAAATTTTAAAAATTTAATATAAAAAATACTCTCCCAATGCTACTTCATTTATTTGCTTCTATTTGATCTGAGTGGAACTCAGTCATTCAAAGTCTAATTGGAGAACAAGAATATTCACTGCCATCCACATTACAACCTGAAAGGAAAAAGCATATTCCCAGAGAGAGAGAGGGGGAGGGACTTGGTAGAAGCAAAGGTTTATTTCAGAAATGCATCTGGAACAAGAAAAAGACATAAAGACATACTCGTGAATACCCAGGCTTGTACCCTTGGCTGTTCAGCAGTTCTGGCATCAGGGTGCAGCCTTCCAGTCAGCAACATGGTAATGCACCTCAGAGGTGGTTAAACACTCCATAGGCAGCAGACAAAGAACAGGCAGTAGGGATGTTAGTTTTATGGTGCAAACCTGCAAAGTCATCCCCTAGTTGGAATCAGCTGACTGCAGTAGTCAGTTACACCTTAAAGAGGCATGTATCCTAAACTATACCCAATAGTACTGCCCTAGCACAAAGAAATATAGGAAAATAACACAAGAGGCAGGACTAGAGATCTTTTTTTAAAAAAATTGGGGAAATCAAGGGAACATTTAAAGCAAAAATGACCATGATAAGGGACAAAGACGGCGAGGAGTTAGCTGATGCAGAAGAGATTAAGCAAAGATGGCAAGAGTACATAGAGGAACTCTACATAGAGGACCTCAACACTCCTGATAATAACAATGATGAGGAAATTGAACTTGAGCCAGACATCCTGGAGAGGGAAGTCAAAAAGGCCCTAAAAAGCATTGCATACAACAAAGCAAATAGAGATGATAGTATCCCAGTTGAATTTTTCAAATTACTGCATTCAATATACCATCAGATTTGGGGGAAAAACAGTGGCCACAGGATTGGAAAAGATCAGTATATGTTCCAATCCCAAAAAAGGGCAATGCCAAAGAATGTTCAAATTATCGAACAATTGCACTCATCCCACACGCCAGCAAGGTGATGCTGAAGATAATACAGGATAGACTTCAGCAGCATGTGGAGAGAGAATTACCAGAGGTGTAGGCAGGGTTCAGAAGAGGCAGAGAGAGACCATATTGCCAACATACGTTGGATCATGGAGAAAATAAAGGAATATTAGAAACAAGTCTATTTCTGTTTTATTGACTACACCAAGGCATTTGACTGTGTGGACCACAACAAAATGTGGCAAGTAATTAAAGAGATGGGAATACCAGAACACCTCATATGCCTCATGAGAAATCTGTACACGAACCAAGAAGCAACAGTTAGGACAGAACACGGAATAACAGAGTGGTTTGGAATAGGAAAAGGAGTAAGACAAGGCTGCATGTTATCACCCTGCTTTTTCAACTTATACACAGAGCACATAATGTGCAATGCAGGGATGGAGGAATCACAATATGGGATCAAAATTGCTGGGAGAAACATCAACAGTTTGAGATATTCAGGCAATGCCACCCTAATGGCAGAAAGTGAGGAAGACCTAAAGAAACTCTTGATTGGGTTGAAGGAGTACAGTGCAAAAGCTTGCCTGAGATTCAATATCAAGAAAACCAAGATAATGGCAACAGGCCCTATCAGTCCCTGTCAAACAGATGGGAAAGAAGTAGAAGCAGTGACAGATTTTACTTTCTTAGGATCTAAGATCACTGCAGATGGGGACTGCAGCCATGAAATAAAAAGGTAACTAATTCTTGGGAGACAAGCTATGAGAAACCTGGGGAACATAGTGAAAAGTAGAGACATCACCTTGCGAACAGAAATCCGTATAGTCAAAGCAATGGTATTCCCAGTGGTAATGTATGGGTATGAGAACTGGACATTTAGGAAAACTGAGTGCAGAAGAATAGATGTCTTTGAGATGTGGTGTTGGAGGAGAGTTTTGAGAGTCCCCTGGACAGCAAGGAGAATAAATAGGTCAATCTTAGAAGAAATTGACCCTGACTGCTCATTGGAAGGTCAAATAGAAAAGATGAAGAACTTTGGACATCAAATGAGAAGAGAGGATTCACTTGAGAAGGCATTGATGCTGGGAAAGGTGGAGGGCAAAAGAAGGGGGCAGCCAAAGATGAGATGGCTAGATGGCTTTGTATACACAATGGGCACAGAGCTGGGCGGGCTGAGGAAGATGGTGGAGGACAGAGGTGCCTGGAGGAAAATGGTTCATGGGGTCGCAAAGGGTTGAAATCAACTGTGTGACTGAACAACAAACAAATGCATTCATACGGTTTCTCCCATGTGAGTTTTATGATGTTTACTTAGAGCACTGCTGTGACTGAATCTCTTTCCACAGTCCATGCATTCATAGGGCTTCTCCCCTGTGTGAGTTCTTTGATGGGAACTTGTTGTGTTTTGGGATCAAGGAGACAGCGGAGGCTTGATTCATGAAGAGGCAACCAGGCCAGGCCAGGCCACCGGGCAAGGCAGCCCGGTCAGAGTTTATTAGGAATAACAGACAAAGACATTCCAGAGAAGCATATGCAATTAATCCCTATTGGTTACCTGCAATAGCATAAAGCTTACTTAATTGGCTAAATATCGGCATGTCTGCCTCGTGCTCACTTTGCTGATTGGATGAAAGCTGCGTGCTAGGTGAATGATAGCGTGCCATCCCTAGGCATAGTGGGGAGGGCCAAAAGCCTTGAGTAATGCGGAGGCCCGAGCTGGGGGCCTCTAAGTTACAGCGTAAACACAGATGAGGTAAGGAGAACTATCACCCATGATTTATGGCCATCCACTAGCCACAGCGATCGTGCTGTGAAACTTCCCACATCTTCCCCCTTCTGTTTTTAAGAAGCTTATAAGCATAATAAATCTGGTCCTTGCGTTTGCGAGCCGGAAGCAAAATCCTTGCAGGCTAGCAACGAAGGTATGCATTGAATAAAGCAACAAGCAGTTATCAGAATGGCAAGAATAATTAAACCATACTATCAGAAACAATTTTGGTTAAAGAATCCAATTGGTTTTGTACCTTATTAGAATTATCAGATAAGTTAGAACAACACATTATGCACAGACTCACAACCTTGATGATGCGACATAAGGCAACAAGTGGTTTTCGAGAGGTTAGCAGGAATATAGTTCCAAGTTCGTGACCCACAGGTCCAGAACCACCCAGAAGGCAACAGAATGTGCTGAAAGTTAAAATGAAGGTCCTCTGTTTCTAGCCCGGTCGATCGCACCGGGAGGGAAACAGCGGGGCTTTGACTTACAGTTCACAACCCTGACACATTTTCTAGCATTGCTAACAGCTACAATAGGAGCGTAGAGAGACAGAGCATCAAAACCCATTTACATGTGTAGGGTACTGAAAACTTTTAAGCAAATACAGGTCTTCCCCAAGCAAGAGAATAAGCAGAATATTTAAGCATGAACAAAACATGAACATTTCTTTTCTTCCTTACAGAAGGAGGCATTCTAGCAAGCATTTACTTACTCCCCAATTACATGAGTAAGGCATTATATTTTTTCTTCTCTCACTGGTGTAAAAGTGAGAGAGGCATTAATAACTTTTACTAGCATAGCATAGTAAATCAGCACAAATATCATCAAAGCATTTCACACACTCATAGCATGAGCAGGTAAAACAGGTACTAATATCAGCAGAGCATTTAAAGGCATTTGAATATAAAACAGAAAATAGCATGATCATACAGTTGAACTATTTATCCAATTTAAAAAGGTTTTTTGGTTTTATAATGCAAACAAAGCCAATTCACTTTAAAGTCCATACAAACTTTTAGTCCAATTAAAATGTCCAAATCAAAGACCAAAGGTTGGTTGAAGCTTTGTTCTGTTTTTAACTTCTCTCCAGTTCTCAGATCTTGGCATGGCAAGTTGAAATTAAGCCATAAATTAAGTCTCACTGACTTCACAAGACAATCCCACACAACCCCCCTTTTCAGCTTTTCAGGCAAACACACATTCCTTCATGCTCCCGCCTGAATTAAGGCAGGCCGATGAGGTATGAAGGCCCAAAGAACTTCTCCAGAAGTTGCAAGTAATTTCACACAGAAGAAAATCACAGGGAAGTCCAAGTTGCTTTCCCTGAAATCCTGATGCCTGAAACTTGGAACAGTCCATTCTGGATCTCTTTGTTTGAGGGTTGGGCAATTCAAAATCAGCCAAAAACTGTATGTCTTCTCCCTCCTTGTATTTTTGCAACAGCCTGCTGTCCATACAGGACGGATCCACGCCCCTTTTCCTCTGCATTTCTTTCATCTGCAGCTTCTGAATCTCAACTTTATGACAAACTGCATCTGTTAGTTTGTACTTGCACCCCTTTCTGGGCTTGGGTTTTGTGCATTCCTCCTCTTCTGGGCCATCCTCCCACTTCTTTAGGATCTTCCTGCCCAAACGTGAGGTATCAAGTTTACCACTCAGCTTCTCCTGCTTTTGTGATGAGGGTTGCTTCAGTGGCGAGCTGAGGTCTCCTGTGCTTTCTGCCACTTTGCATGCATTAATAGCTTCAATCTGTGATGAGGTCCCCACCATTTGTTCCCCATCAGCTGGCACAAGGTGTTTTCTAGGCTTGGCAGGCATTATTGCAGCAGAGAACAGGTCTTTTGTAGGGCTAAAAGGACCTGATTGCTGCAAGGCAGGATATAATGTCCCATCTCCATTTCCACCCCCATCTCCATATGAGGGCTCCTGCTGTTGTGTCCCATATGATGGAGGGGCAGTCAGACTCCCTCCCTTGGCTGGGGGGAAAATCTGTGGCAATGGTAAAGTAAACTTCTGGGAGAACAAAAGATTCTTTGGAGTAAAGTCTTGCCCTTCTTTTGTTTCTGCTCTTTGCCCATCATCCCATTTGAGTGATCCAATTTCTGGGTGCCAAGGACATTGGCATTTGACTTCCTTAGTGAAGCCTTCTAGATTACTAAGCGTGATGTCTGGACATCCGCTCTCCTTGATGAATCTCTGCAATTCTCTTGCGTGGGTCTTCTGCCCTGAAGAAACTCCCCCCCCCCCATACTCACAATTGGGAGCTCGAAAGCTGAGGGAGCCTAGAAAGGCTGTGGCACGCCAGGGGGCTATTCCAGCCGGTGAGTAGGGGAGTTGGGATCCAGTAATCACGACGCGGGTCACCAGATGTTGTGTTTTGGGATCAAGGAGACAGCGGAGGCTTGATTCATGAAGAGGCAACCAGGCCAGGCCAGGCCACCGGGCAAGGCAGCCCGGTCAGAGTTTATTAGGAATAACAGACAAAGACATTCCAGAGAAGCATATGCAATTAATCCCTATTGGTTACCTGCAATAGCATAAAGCTTACTTAATTGGCTAAATATCGGCATGTCTGCCTCGTGTTCACTTTGCTGATTGGATGAAAGCTGCGTGCTAGGTGAATGATAGCGTGCCATCCCTAGGCATAGTGGGGAGGGCCAAAAGCCTTGAGTAATGCGGAGGCCCGAGCTGGGGGCCTCTAAGTTACAGCGTAAACACAGATGAGGTAAGGAGAACTATCACCCATGATTTATGGCCATCCACTAGCCACAGCGATCGTGCTGTGAAACTTCCCACAGGAACTTAGGGCACTGCTGTGACTGAATCTCTTTCCACAATCCATTCATTCATACGGTTTCTCCCGTGTGTGAGTTTTATGATGTGAACTTAGGGTACTGCTCTGACTGAATCTTTTCCCACACTCCATGCATTCATAGGGTTTCTCCCCTGTGTGAGTTCTTTGATGTGAACTTAGGTGACTACCTCGACTGAATCTTTTCCCACACTCCATGCATTCATAGGGTTTCTCCAATGTGAGTTCTTTGATAGGAACTTAGGGTACTGCTGCAACTGAATCTCTTTCCACATTCCATGCATTCATAGGGTTTCTCCCCTGTGTGAGTTTTATGATGTTTACTTAGGTTACTGCTGCTAATTAATCTTTTCCCACACTCCATGCATTCATAGGGTTTCTCCCTTGTGTGAGTTTTTTGATGGGAACTTAGGGTACTGCTGTGACTGAATCTCTTTCCACACCCCATGCATTCATAGTTTCTCCCCTGTGTGAGTTCTTTGATGGGTACTTAGGTTGGAGCTGTGACTGAATCTCTTTCCACATTCTACACATTCATAGGGTTTCTCCCCTGTGTGAGTTCTTTGATGGGAACTTAGGTGACTACCTCGACTGAATCTTTTCCCACACTCCATGCATTCATAGGGTTTCTCCCCTGTGTGAGTTCTTTGATGGGAACTTAGGGTGCTGCTTTGACTGAATCTCTTTCCACATTCTATGCATTCATAGGGTTTCTCCCCTGTGTGTGTTTTATGATGGGAACTTAGGATACTGCAGCGACTGAATCTCTTTCCACACTCCATGCATTCATAGGGTTTCTCCCCTGTGTGTGTTTTATGATGGGACCTTAGGATACTGCTGCAACTGAATCTCTTTCCACATTCCATGCATTCATAGGGTTTCTCCCCTGTGTGAGTTTTATGATGTTTACTTAGGTGACTGCTGCTAATGAATCTTTTCCCACACTCCATGCATTCATAGGGTTTCTCCCCTGTATGAGTTTTTTGATGGGAACTTAGGGTACTGCTCTGACTGAATCTCTTTCCACACCCCATGCATTCATACAGTTTCTCCCCTGTGTGAGTTCTTTGATGGGTACTTAGGTTGGAGCTGTGACTGAATCTCTTTCCACATTCTACACATTCATAGGGTTTCTCCCCTGTGTGAGTTCTTTGATGGGAACTTAGGTGATTGCTGCGACTGAATCTTTTCCCACATTCCATGCATTCATATGGCTTCTCCCCTGTGTGAGTTTTATGATGTTTATTTAGGTGACTGCTGCTAATGAATCTTTTCCCACACTCCATGCATTCATAGGGTTTCTCGGGTGTGTGAGTTTTTTGATGGGAACTTAGGGCACTGCTGTAACTGTATCTTTTCCCACACTCCATGTATTCATATAGCTTCTCCCCTGTGAGATTTTTAAAATGGGAACTTAGATGGCTGCTCTGACTGAATCTCTGTATTGTAGCAATTTATAGTGTTTCTCCCCTTTAAAATATTTTCCACATAAAATCAGATTTTTCCCATTTTTTTGCAGATGTGCTTTTTGCATACTCCTTGTGTTAAAGGTTTCCCCCAATGAGCTCTTAAAATATCTGAGGCATCTTTGAATGTATTTCTGATGGTGAGACACTTTCCATCTCCTATTTAGTTCTGGCTTTTGCCCCTCTTAGGGACTGTCAATTCACAAACATGAGAAACTGGACAAGTGGTGTAATTTCCTCTATCCTTGTTGGCTTCCCACCTTCTTTCCTCCTCCTTCTGGGTGTCTACGTTTCCTCTTCCACACTGCCTTTCAACGCACACACGATGTGGCTCTATTTAGGTCTGGTTTTCCCATTTTTCTCTGAAGGAGAAAGAAGAGGATGATGAGTACAGTTTACAGTTTGTTTCATACCAATAGTTAGATTGTGAAGAAGTATGATAGGTACTTGCACATTTTGTACCTCCTGCCACTTGAATTGTGCCTCCAGGCAGAGTTGCTACCCTTTGGGAAGGCCTTCAAAATATGGCTATCCCAGCAGCTGTGGCGTACAACTGGTACCACAACCCAGCCCTGCTGGCTTATTTAGCCCTGTCTGGGGTTCTTATTTACTCCTGCCCGGGTGTCCTTCTTTTTTAAGGGGATTGGGGAGGTTTTATGGACGTTTTTAGATAGATTTATAGTATCTGGTATTAATTAATATTGGATATGGGTTTTAACTGATGTTGTGAGCTGCCTTGGGTCGCTTAGGTGAAAAGGGTGGTTATATAAATCCAATAAATAAATAAATAAACACCACTTATGCTCGTTAGGTTTCCAATTTTTGTTGATATCTCCAACAATTTTATAATTTACTATTATCAATTTGATTTAAATGATCTGGCAACAAGTACCACTTCCATAACATCTTATAATTATGTATATTGTATTTTTGTATCCTGATTTGTAACTTGTAACTGTGCTCAGTCCTTGCTCTGAGTTCTATATTTTTGTAGGTGTGTCATTAGCTCTTACTTTCACATAACTTTGCTTATAAAGTTGATCAATTACATTTTTAATTCCTCCCCCCAATCCATTTTTCTCAATAATTTCTTTAATCACCATCCATTGGAGCAAATTAAATGCTTTAAAAATATCTAACAATAATAAACCATCCCCCCTTTTTATTAGCTATGTCTAACAAATCTAGCACTCGTCTTATAAGATCAGCCATGTATCGCCCCTTTAAAAAGTCTGCCTGATCTCTGTGTATATAATTAGTCGTAAAGCTATTTAGTCTATTTGTCAATATAGCAGTTAAGATCTTAGCATCGTGATTAGCCTTCCTGTCAGAGCTGTGGCAGAGTGATTTGAAATTGCAGCATTGAGTTACAATACCTATGGCCATGGTCGCATCCAGAGAAATGGAGGAAAACAACAAAAGAGGCAGAACCAGAGATCTTTTCAAAAAAATCGGGGAAATTAAGGGAACATTTAAAGCAAAAATGACCATGATAAGGGACAAAGAAGGAAAGGAGCTAGCTGATGCAGAAGAGATTAAGAAAAGATGGAAAGAGTACACAGAGGAACTCTACAAAAAGGACCTCAACACCCCTGATAATCACGTTGATGAAGAAATAGAACTTGAGCCAGACATCCTGGAGAGCGAAGTCATAAAGGCCCTAAAGAGCACCGCAAACAACAAAGCTAGTGGAGATGATGGTATCCCAGTTGAATTTTTCAAAGCGCTAAAAGACGACGGCATCAAATTACTGCATTCAATATGCCAGCAGATTTGGAAAACAAAACAATGGCCACAGGATTGGAAAAGATCAGTATACGTCCCAATCCCAAAAAAGGGCAATGCCAAAGAATGTTCAAATTATCGAACAATCGCGCTCATCCCACACGCCAGTAAAGTGATGCTCAAGATAATACAGGATAGACTTCAGCAGCATGTGGAAAGAGAATTACCAGAGGTGCAGGCAGGTTTCAGAAGAGGCAGGGGGACTAGAGACCACATCGCCAACATACGCTGGATCATGGAGAAAACAAAGGAATACCAGAAACAAGTTTACTTTTGTTTTATTGACTACAAGATGTGGCAAGTAATTAAAGAGATGGGAATACCAGAGCATCTCATATGCCTCCTGAGAAATCTGTACAAGAACCAAGAAGCAACAGTTAGGACAGAACATGGAATGACAGAGTGGTTTGGAATAGGAAAAGGAGTAAGACAAGGCTGCATTTTGTCACCATGCCTATTCAACCTATACACAGAGCACATAATGCGCAGTGCAGGGATGGAGGAATCACAATATGGGATTAAAATCGCTGGGAGAAACATCAACAATCTGAGATATGCAGACGATACCACCCTAATGGCAGAAAGTGAGGAAGACCTAAAGAATCTATTGATTGGGCTGAAGGAGGAGAGTGCAAAAGCTGGCTTGAGACTAAATATCAAGAAAACCAAGATAATGGCAACAGGCCCAATCAGTTCCTGGAAAATAGATGGGGAAGAAGTAGAAGCAGTGACAGATTTCACTTTCTTGGGATCAAAGATCACTGCAGATGGGGATTGTAGCCATGAAATAAAAAGGCGAATGATTCTTGGGAGACAAGCGATGAGAAACCTGGGGAACATAGTGAAAAGCAGAGACATCACATTGCAAACAAAAATTAGAATAGTCAAAGCAATGGTTTTCCCAGTAGTAATGTATGGATGTGAGAGCTGGACAATTAGGAAGGCTGAACGCAGAAGAATAGATGCCTTTGAAATGTGGTGTTGGAGGAGGGTTTTGAGGGTACCCTGGACAGCGAGGAGAACAAACAGGTCAATCTTAGAAGAAATTAACCCTGATTGCTCACTGGAAGGTCAAATAGTAAAGATGAAGCTAAAATACTTTGGACATCAAATGAGAAGGGAGGATTCACTTGAGAAGGCATTGATGTTGGGAAAGGTGGAAGGCAAAAGAAGAAGGGGGAGGCCAAGGATGAGATGGTTAGATGGTATTACAGACACAATGGGCACAGAGCTGGGAGGGCTGAGGGGGATGGTGGAGGACAGAGGCGCCTGGAGAACAATGGTCCATAGGGTCGCAAAGGGTCGGAACCGACTGTGCGACTGAACAACAACAACAAATGGTCGCATCACTATCTGGTGTCTTTGGACTTTATGGGCGCGCCACTCCACCATGGGGAGGCGGGGCCTTTTAAACTGACCCACTCCTGGCGACTGATGGACATGCCTGGAGTCAGTGGTGGGGTTTCCAGGGCCCAAATCAGAGTAGTGATGGGCATGGGGTGATATTGTGGGGTCCATGGGGCGGGGCGCACTCGGGGAAGGTGGGACCGATGTTTACTATCCGTCCCATCCTCCGGCCCCACGGCTACACCTCTGGGTCCTGGACTGCCGATCCAGAATGCCCCCTCCCTTAGGCTGTTGCTGGTGAATGCCAGGTCGGTCTGTAACAAGGCCCCCCTACTTTCAGATAAAATCTTGGAGGAGCAGGTCGACCTGGCATGCATCACCAAGACGTGGCTGACACCAGAGGATGGCCTTCCTCCTTCAGAATTGTGTCCAGCCGGGATAAAATGGGCAGACCGTAATCCAGTCAGCTTCAGACTGCCCCCCATCCACGCTGAGGGGTTAAACTTTGAGTGGATCTGAGCAATTTCTTCCGTCAGATAATCAGCAAAATCATCAGCTGACCCCTGCAATCCAGGATAATTACGATGTACATTTTTCAGAAAATAACTTGAATAGAAAATACACTAGATTTGTAAATGTCCTTTTTGTTTCTAAAATGTCCTTTACAGCAAAATCCTTTTTAAGGGATCTTTCCTAAATATCTTGAAGAGAAATTCCCTATTTGAGAGGAAGTCACCTTTGAAGACAAGTTCTTTACTTAATTACTTCTGACTAGTGATAAATGCTGTGATATTATTTCGAGTGACTTGATGTATTGACAATTTGGTAATCTGATGTCATGGTATGACTTGTGTGTGGCTCGCGATATGTGTGCGCGTGTGAAAAAAGACTAGTGCTTTTCCACAGCCCAGTGCTTCATACAATGGAGGAGACAGTCTTTTCTTAGAGCCTGTAGAGGGGGGTGGGTGGGGTGGGTGGGGGCTTTTGCTGATTATCTGTCAATTATCATTCAGATCCTCGCAGAGTTTGACCCCAGACTTAATATCAAGACGCGGGAGTTGACGGGAGCACAGTCTAGCCATGTTATCTGGGATTGGTTTGATCCAGTTGGCCCTGAGGAAGTGGACAGGATCCTTGGATCAGTCAGCGTGACTGCCTGTTTGTTAGCTCCCTGCCCTGCCAGGTTGGTCAAAGCGACAGAGGGGATGGCAGGTGGTTGTGTCGGAACGGTGGTTAATGCTTCTCTTGGGGGAGGGTGTGTTCCCCGCGCCCTTGAAATAGGCATTGGTACACTCCCTCCTCAAGAGACCATTGCTTGGCCTAACAATAATTTTGCCTAATTTTCACCCAGTATCCAATCTTCCCTTTTTGGGGAATGTTGTGGAGAAGGCAGTGGCACGGCAGCTCCAGGGAGCCCTGGATGAAGCGGATTATTAGCCTCCAAAAGCGCTGGTCATTGCCTAGAGATGCAGGCCACGGTGCAGGGAGTCACGCAGAAGCCCCGGGCTGGGTTGCACAGAGGACGCCCCACAGGTGAAGCAAGAGACGTGGGGGGTGGGGCAGTGGCGCGCATGGGGGGGGCTAGCCTGCACACAGGGGGCTCTATAAAGCCCAGCCCGGTGCTACCCTACATTTCTTGCCAGCGTGGCCTGCGTCTCCAGGCAATGGACTGCCCTTCCGGAAGCAGTCCGTTGTCTGGAGACACAAGCCAGGGATGGTGTGTGTGTGTGTGTATGTGTGTGAGAGAGAGAGACAAGGGGAGAAACAGAGTATCTGAGAGTGTGCGAGAGAGCAGAGTAAGAGTATGCCACTGCTCTGTGTGTGTGTGACTGTGTGTGCGTGCATGCACTGAGGAGGAAGAGAGAGAGTGCATGAGAGAGAGAATGGATGTGTGTATGGGAGAGGGTGTGTGGATGGAGGCCACGCTCCAACTCACCCCAGGAGGTAGGGCAGACCCCCCCCCAACCCTGCCCACGCGAAGTCGGGCACCCGTGCTAGTGTCTAGTAAAGAGGCTGTTGGAGGCATTTAAAACTTTTTATTAATACATGAACGCCGAAGTATTTAGGTACAGTATGTGTTCCAATTTGATATATATTTTGAGCTAAGTATTATCAATTTATAACGTAGTACCAGTATTTTTCTGTATGGATGAGGCTGTTTACATATTTTAATATGTATTTTCATAAGTTTTTCTTATTACTTTACAGAATATATAGGAGATTTCCTGATGAAGAAATTTATTTTTGAAAAGTCGGATTACCGGATCGGCTTTGGAGTATTGCTATTTGGAGTAATGATACAACATTTTTGTTTTTCGGAGTAGTGATACAAGATATTTGGAGTACAGTATTGATACAAGATAATTGTTTTTCAAATGGGACTTTTAGAAAAATAAAATTGTCATCATTTGAAGTATTTTTTGGTAAACTGAATAATACAAGCATTGAAGCATTTCCAAAGGAGTTCGAGCAAATTATTTACATTTTTTTGTCTCTTATTAGCTGCCTTCTCCATACCTGATCTGATTCTGCTCCAACAGACGGAAGAAATTACAGAGTACTTGCCGGC
Source organism: Bradypodion pumilum (assembly GCA_035047305.1). NCBI lineage: Eukaryota > Metazoa > Chordata > Lepidosauria > Squamata > Chamaeleonidae > Bradypodion > Bradypodion pumilum. The sequence goes on from JAWDJD010000002.1 coordinate 477,188,106, forward strand.
ATCCTTCTGGCCCCTGCAGGGAAATTAAAGGACGGATTGGTTAGAATCAAAGCCTGTGAACAGAAAAGTACTAAAAATAAGGTGTTTCACAGCAACCCTGGAGGGGTTGCGCATCAACCGAGACAGCGCATCAGCGACCAGATTATCCTTTCCCTTAATATGCTCCACGTTGAAAGAAAAGTCTTGCAGTGATAATCACCATCACAGTAACCGTTGGTTGGTATTCCGCATTTGATGCATAAACTTCAGCGCCCGATGATCCGTCTGTAGAAGGAAAGGGCGCCCCCACAAATAGGGCCATAGCTTGTTCACAACCCACACAACAGCCAAGCATTCCTGCTCCGGCTGAAGTAGGCCACAGGATGCAAAGTCCCATCCTCCCCATACTGCATCAGGGCCGCCCCTACCCCAAACCTGGAGGCGACTGTGCAGAGAACAAATGGCTTGTTAAAGTCAGAAGCCCGAAGGATGAGATATTCCACCAGCTTTTGCTTCAGAAGTTCAAATGCTTTGACACAGTTCGGTTAGGCCTTTTTGCCTCGGCCCCATTGGTCAGAGGAGCCGCTATATCACTGAACCCCAGGATAAACTTGCGGTAAAACCCAACCAACCCCAGAAAACTACGCAGCTGCTTCTTCGTCACCGGCCGCGGCTATTCTTTGACGCACTGTACCCTGGCATTCACAGGAAAGATTTCCCTTGTCCCACAACATGTCCCAAATAGGTAATCCTGGCCCACCCCCGCTGGCACTTGGAGGCTTTCATGGTTAACCCGGCTTCCCAGAGCCGGGTAAGGACCCGTCGGATGTGCTCCCGATGCTCTTCAAAACTGGAGCTGTAAATAGCTATGTCATCCAAATATGCCTCTGCAAAAGGTAGATCCCTTTGGATGCGATCCATCAGTCTCTGGAAGGTAGCAGGGGCAAAGGTCGGGCCAAAAGTCATCCAGGTGAACTGGTATTCCTTTCGGGGAAAAGAAGGAGGTCTTCGGTTTGGCGTCCTCCGCCAAGGGAATTTGCCAATAGCCTTTCATCAAGTCCAAGGTGGTGACGTACCAGGCCCCCGCCACCCTCTCAATTAAGTGGTCCATCCTGGGGGGACAATAAGGATTGAGGAACCCAATGGGATCACTTCCTTCCCCCAGCACAAATTTCATCCCATCCCTCTGCCCAGCAGCTAAATGAGAGCGCCTCCACCCTCTCCTGTTGCCATGTTGGCACTTTGAAGTAAATAAGGGGTTTTGGGGTTGCAGTTTGGGCACTCGGTCTCTAAAAGGTTCGCCACCACTGATTTAGGGAGTCCTATCTCTGGACTATGCTTAGCGTAGTTAGTATTCAAAGTAGACTTAGTTTGATTGCTTGATCTGCATTTTGATATACAGTATTTTTGGATGATCATTCTTCTTCAATAAAAAGCCTCAAAGACATCGAGAAAGCCTCGTCTTTGACCATCTGAACTAGAAGAGGAGTAATTTTGTGGAGCAGAGAGGAGCAAGATAAGGGACTGTGGCCAAACAAAAAAGGCTACATTTTCTCAAGGCACAACATTTCTCCAAGGGACATTTTACTTTGTGGGAGATAGAAAGGGCGAGAGCCCTGTCCTGACTTCTCCAGACGCGCGCCCGCCCACCTGGAGGGGAGAAGTGCTGCCTCCTCGTCCCCGCCACCAAAGACTTCCACCTGTGGCGGGGCGAGGGCTTCAAAGGGCGAGAGCCCTGTCCGGACTTCTCCAGACCTGCGCCCGCCAACCTGGAGGGGAGAAATGCTGTCTCCTCGTCCCCACTGCCAAAGACTTCCACCTGCAGTGGGGCGAGCACTTCAAAGGGCGAGAGCTCTGTCCGGACTTCTCCAGACCCACGCCCGCCCACCTGGATGGGAGAAATGCTGCCTCCTTGTCCCTGCCGCCAAAGACTTCCACCTGCAGCGGGGCGAGGGCTTCAAAGGGCGAGAGTCCTGTCCGGACTTCTCCAGACCCATGCCCGCCCACCTGTATGGGAGAAATGCTGTCTCCTTGTCCCCGCCGCCAAAGACTTCCACCTGCAGTGGGGCGAGGGCTTCAAAGGGCGAGAGCCCTGGCCGGACTTCTTCAGACCCGCGCCCGCCCACCTGGAGGGGAGAAGTGCTGCCTCCTCTTCCCCGCCGCCTAAGACTTCCACCTGCGGTGGGGCGAGGGCTTCAAAGGGCGAGAGCCCTGGCCGGACTTCTCCAGACCCGCGCCCGCCCACCTGGATGGGAGAAGTGCTGTCTACTCTTCCCCGCCGCCAAAGACTTCCACCTGCGGCGGGGCGAGGGTTTCAAAGACCGGCTTCGCCTCCCTGCCTCGTGACAAGTTTGGAGGCAGCAACAGCTGTGGCGGGGTGCACCCGGAGGACACTTAGGAGCGCCCCTGCCGCCACCGCCAGACTGGCTTTGTCTCCCCGCCCTGGGAAGGTTCGGAGGCAGCAACAGCTGTGGTGGGGCGCGCCCGGATGACTTTGCTGTAGTCTCCCCCTTCACCTGTAGTTGGGTGGGAGATTGTTAGTTGAGGATGTTGAGCTTTGCTCCATCAGGACTCATTGAACGATCATAGTATGTTTTCTTGTGGATATTGTTAATTTACTTATTATATTGTATTGTATTTTGGTTCTTGTATTTTCTAACATTGTTATTTTTGAAATGTGATTTGTAAATGTTTTATGTCATTTATATTGCTTTGTATTATTGTAAACCGCTTTGAGTTCCCTTTACGGGAAGGAAAGCGGTATAGAAATCTAAGCAATAAATAAATAAGGTTGCCACGGTGATCCAGAAGGGAGAACCACCTGCTTCAATCATTGGTCTGGGAATATTATCTGCCAGGGTATTCCAGTCTTTGAAGGTAAACCCTATCTTTGAGCAGGGCAATTTCCCAGGGCCAAGTCCACTCTGTGTGTGTGTGTGTGTGTGTGTGTGTGTGTGTGTGTGTGTGTGTGTGTGTGTGTGTGTGTGTGTGTGTGTGTGTGTGTGTGTGTGTGTGTGTGTGTGTGTGTGTGTGTGTTTCAGCCTTGTGACCATACTTGCTACCACATTCCTGCCTAAGGTACAGAAGTGCCATCTTTCCCATTAAAGCAGCGTGGATGACTGAGGGAGTGTTCTTGGGGTAGGTGAAACTAGGTGAACCTGCTGAACCTAGAATGATCACCCCGTGTGAGTACCCCAAGCCAGGGGTCCCCCTGAAATCTCATGATACCTCCTTCCCCGGGCTCCCTGACAGGAGAGACAAGGCCTTCCCAGCTTCAGACCGCCAGAGATTTCAGAAGAGGAAGCTATCGTCTCTCCCGACGTGGATCTGTTTCTCAAACCCATTCAAACCCATTATTCAATCAAAGCACACCCAAGGTAAAATCTTCTCTCTGAGTCTCTTTAGACTTAGAGACCTTAACATCAATTATTCAATTAAAATCAAGTATTCATTAAACTTCTCTTTGATGGAAGAAATGTTAAAATCAAAACTATTTTTTTAAAATCTGGGTTTTAATATAGGTGACAATATGCAAGATTTAAAGAAATTGAATTATGCTAAAAAATAGAGATAGAAAGTTTATTGAAAAAATATACCAATCAAAGCCCCTTCCTCCCCAGGGTCCATCTTCTCCCTGAGATTCTTTATGCTATGATACCTTAAAATCAAGCACATTAAAACCCCAGATAACAACAAAACGTGGTTCCACAAGTTGTGTTGCTAACCGGATTTTGTCATTATCCGCTCCCTATGGGAGATGCCCCGGATAACAACAAAAAAGTGTCATTATCCAGTGCATCGATACCATATGCACTGCATAATGACATTTCTTAGCTTTTTTGTCGTTATGTGGGGCATCACATGGTGCATAATGAACGGGTCATTATGCGGTTTTGTCATTATGCGATCGCGTCATTATCAGGGGTTTTACTGTATTCATTATACTTTTCTTTGGAAGGAAGAAATATTTGGCCCACCATCTGCTGATATTTAAACGTCTAGGTTCCCATGAACACACAGCGATTATTCATAGGCATCTATCTATTCTCATGAGTCTGGAATTTGCATGCTGTATTCTAATAGTCTTTGTTCTACATGCCTGAGCCTGTTGTTCCCTTCTTTTTCCCAGATGGAATTTCCACACAAAGAAATTGGAGGTTCTTCTCTTCTTCACTTCCCTTCCCAGCCTGGAGTTTCCAAGGAGGAGGAGAAGAGAAAGCTCTGAGAAAGAACAGAATATCCCTTGACGTCAAGGAAACCCTCTGTCATTTCTCCTCCTTTCCTCTGCCAAGTGAACATCTCTGACCCTTCCCATGTCACTCCTCACCCGAACAAACAGACACACACACAACCCCCCAACCCTACAGTCTCTCCCCTCTGCTCAGCTTGAAGCAAACCAATGACATCACATGGCACACCCACCCACATGATGTCATCGGTATGCATGATGCCTACCATCCACCTCACCCCACCTCCTTGGGCACTCAATTTCTAAAAGGTTTGCCACCATTGATATCGGGTGTAACTCTCAGGATAGCTATGCAGAGATACTGGGACATGAATTTCCTGGAAAGATTTTCAGGCTTTGGGTAAAGAAGCAAATAGTTCAGAATATTGGTTTGGGGTGAAGCAGAAACCTTTGCTATGTATTATTCATTCAGGTCTAGTGTCTTGTCAGAAACTATCTTTAATTAGAAAGTAAAAAAAGGAAGGCTTTCTTCATTAACTGCTAAGAATCTAGGACAAGTCGGCAACCTACGGCCCGTGGTGGCAAAGCATCAGGCCCTCCCTGCAACTACCACTGCAAGTGGCTGCAGATACATTTATGGTGGCTATGGACTTGTTATTGACAGTCGTGGCTGCATTTATGGCTGCCGTAAACATGTAGACAGCCACAGACGTGTTTATGGCAATGGACCACCAGTCCAGTCCCCTCAACTATCTGAGGGATCGTGACCCGGCCCCCAACTTAAAAAGGTTGTCGACCCCTGCTCTAAGATATGCTCTTATGGAGGGGAATAAATCAAAGTTCTGGAAGCTGATAGAGGGAGGATTTCTTCAGAAGGATCATGTAGTCACTAACCTGACTGGCTAACCAAATGGGTTACACATTTTGGCAATAAATTTAGGGGCTCTCACCATTTGGAGAACACACATGAAATTCCATTCAGTCTTCCCAAATGGCCACCAGTCTCTCCAGCTGATGTTGGGGGATTAATTTCAATGCTATATAGCAGCAAAACGTGGCCTCTTAACAGCTGCAGAAGAAAAACAGCTGCAAGTAACGATTTGTGAGCGAGTAGGAATTGAAAGCATCTTTTTCACTCACTGCAGCCTATGATTAGAAAAGTTGTTCTTGTATGAGTTTTTATGGTAAATTTAAAATATTTTTTAAAAGAAAAGATTTACATTTGCCATCCTATTAAGTGCACACAGTGAGTAGGTGGGGGCCTTTCTCTCTCTCTCTTCCACTGAAGGCCCTTCAGATCCAGAAACAGCCAAGGAAGAAAAGCAGCCCAGATAGAGCAGGATGATGCCCTCTGCTCCTCCTTCTCTGCCTTCTTTTACTTCCTCATGTAGGACTTGATTCAGAGGGTGGAAAAGACCAGCCAACATCACACCTTGCCTCGAAAGTGAGCTAAGCACTGACTAAGAAGGGGTAGTAGGAATAATTCAGGAGTTCTCAACCTTTTGATGCCAAGGGCTGGGTCACCCTCCCCGAGACAGCTTCAGAGGCTAGACGGCCATTATGCCCTTCACATGGCACTTCCTGGTGTGGTGGTGGTCATGAAATGACATCGCAGGCTACATCTGGCTCCTGAGCCACAGGTTGAGGATCTCTGGTGTAATTGCTATTCTATTCTGTGTCCCTCAACACACACAGAAAAGGGCCTGGTGGTAGATAGATACCCCAAGTGTTCTTGGTGGGACTAGGCCAACATTATCTAGAACATGTACAACATGTGGCATCATCCTAGCTTAGTGTGCTCTAATGAATGGCCTTGTGAATTGCCCAGGGAGTGCTCTAAGCCTGGTGGGAGAGGAGATTACGAGGAAAACCGGCCACACTTACCTTCCCAAATGCTGGAAGGATTTCAGACTTTGGAGTTTTCTCTTCGGATCCCAAGAAAGCGAGAAGAAATCAGTTCAGTTTCACTCTTTCCCTTGGAGAAAAAGAGAAGGGGGAAGTTTATTTTGGTGGCTTCTTGGATGGAGGAAAAGAAAAACGTTCACTTACAATACGTTCCTTTCACATGTTTACATCTTGTAGGGTTTAATCTCCACGTGTTTCTCTTTGGCAGATTAAAAAAAAGACTCCCCCCCCCCAAGACAGGATGGGTAATAATCCCACTGGTGAGCTTTATGAGCTCTGACAAGAGGTTCAAAAGGGGGGGGGGGGTTTCCTGGACTTTGCCTGGAAGAGGAAACCATTTGGGGGGAGAGGGGGGGAAATAGGAGCCATGTCACTTCCCCCCCCCCTCCTTTTTCACACTCACTGACTTGTGCATGATTTCCCCCACACTGGGCACTGCTTCCCTTGCTTGTACAAAGGAAGCATTGCATGCAGGGGTCTCTCTCTCTCTCTGCCTCCATGGCTGGATCTTAACCCCCCCTCCCTTAAAAACAATCCCCTTCCTCCAGAATAGAAGCAAAGGGGGGGGGGGACTCCCAAAACAAGCCCTGCCTTTTAAAGTAAAGGGAAAGGTTTCCCTTGCTCGAAAGCCAGTCGTATCCGACTCTAGGGTGCAGTGCTCATCTCTGTCCCAAAGCCGAAGAGCCAGCGCTGTCTGCTGCTGCAGACGTTTCCGTGGTCATGTGGCAGGCATGACTAGACACCGGAGCGCACGGAACGCTGTTACCTTCCCACCGAAGTGGTCCCGGTTTATCTACTTGCAATTTCTTGCTTTCGAACTGCTAGGTCGGCAGGATCCCTACCTCTCCGCCAAAGAAGCACCCTCTTATAGTTGGGGCGGAGAGGGGAGGGGGCGTGGTTTGGTCTGTGCTGAAGCTGGCGGTGGATTCTGGGATTTGTAGTAGCGGCAGGGGGGACACACAAAGGGAATCCCTTTTCCCAAGCGCTGTTTCCCCACCCTCCCACCTTCCAAAGTGAGTCTCTGGTTGGGAGGTTTTCCCCCCTTCTTCTTCTTCTTCCTGCTCAGGGCAAAAGGAACAGCTGTGACTTCTTCATCCCTGGAAGGAAGGAAGGGGATAGGGGGGGACCTCCTCCTCTCATGCGCATGCGCCACTCCCTCCAACCAGCCCTCCTTCTTCTCCCCCCCCCCCCCAGCGCCTTGTTTGTACGAGTAACTCAGGAAGGAGGATCCCCAAAGGCAGGATTAGGGGGTGGAGGTGGTAACAAGGGTCTTATTTTTAGAAGGGGAGCAGGAGCTGACGACGTGCGCCTTGCGAGGGGAGGCCCTTTTCCCTGGGTCTCCTCGGGGGGGGGGGGGAGAGGTGGGGTGACCAGAGGCCCCCCCAAGCAGCTGGGATGACTCCCCCTCCTCTCCCCCTAGAGCTACATCTACATAAGGGCGGTGGAGGGGGGTTTCCATCCTGGGTTTCCTAAGTGGACTCTAGTTGGGAGGGTTTTTTCCTTCTTCAGGCTCAGGGCGAAAGGAACGGCCGTTACTTCTTCATCCCTGGAAGGAAGGGGAAGACTACGTACAGTACGTCTTCCTCCTCTCGTGGCAGAGGAACGGCGTTACTTTCTCCCCCACGCCCCACCCCTGCGTTACTCTTCCCTGAGAAGATCCGGTAAGCAGCCTTTGAAGTCCCCACCATCAACACACAGACACACACCTATTTATTTATGTGTTTATCTATCTTAGTTATTTCTTTCTCCCACCTCTGGGCAGCAAAACAAGAGGTGGAAAATTCTGAATGCAAAAGAAAGTCAAGTGGAAGAAAATAAAGAAATATTAAACAAACAGTGAACTCCTTCCTCCTCCTCCTCCTCCTCCCCCCCCCCCCTCACCCGCGCCCCGTTTTTCTTAGTCTTTCCCGACTGCCAGGAGGGACTTTTTTCCTCCCATGAGGAAGCTCGCTCCTCGTTCGCGTCACCAGTCTCCGGGCAGAAGGAAAACCAGAAGTTTCCCTCCCGCCACCAGGGGTTGCCAAGCAACCCCCGCACGCGCTACTTCTCCCAACCGCCATCCGCTCTGGCTGCGCATGCGCCACCAGCACTCCCTCCGCTGCCTTCTCCCCCCCCCCTACGAGTAACTCAGGATCCGCCAAAGGCAGGATTTGGAAGGGGGTGTTGTGTATTGAATGTATTTGTAACCACACGAATGGGTTCATGTAACACTGTAACCTTCTGTATGAGGACGCGAGCTAGTGGCCACCGGGGGCAGTAGCGAGCGCCCAGCTCACATGGTACACATTCCTCAAATGCCCTCAGCTGCGCGGGAAAGCGCTCACCTCACCTGGACAAGAAAGGCGTGACCAAGGATGACGTCACTTGGATGGTAGCCAATGCCTGTCGAAGAGCCACATTCAATTGTATAGCCACCGTATAAAAGGAGCTGTTTGTCCGCCATTACCACATGTTCGTACTGTACTCCATGCAATAAAGATGTGCTAGGCTAGCTTACAGCCGTTTCCATTGTCTTGATTCCCAAACACTAAAGGGGGAGAGAAAGGTCTTATTTATAGTGGGGGGAGGCGGTGCTGACAACCTTGTCTGAAACCCTCTACTATTATACCTCTGCCTAAAAAACCTAACATAGATAGTCTGAATGACTTCCGCCCTGTGGCGCTTACACCTGTCATAATGAAATGCTTTGGAAAGTTGGTGCGGAACCGTATTATGGCTTGTTTACCAGTTGGCCTTGACTGTGGGTTGCCCAGGCCAGTGTAGGCATTCTCGAGGCCATCCTGGCTCGGCAGGAAAGGCAATTGGGTATGGGCGAATCAGCCGTAGGGAGCCTTAGTGACTCCATCTTTACTTGGCAGAGGGCACTGAGAGCAGTAGAGCAAGAACAGCGGCCTTGGATGAAATCGCACCACTACGGCCTCTCAGAGCTCATCGAGCTAGGTCATCTCCGTGGTTCACAGATGAACTGCGGGAGCTCAAACGGGCAAAGAGACGCCTAGAGCGCCGCTGGGTGAAGACCCAGAGAGACTCCGATTGGACACTAGCTAGAGCCGCTATTAGGGCCTATCTAGTGGCGATGGAGGTGGTGAGGCGGCAATACTTCACCACCCTTATTGCCTCCGCTGACAATCGCCCGGCCACCCTGTTCCGGGTTACCAGGTCTCTCCTTGGTAGGGGGACCCCGGTGCCTGGTTGGCAGGGGTCGGCTGAGGACTTTGCTGACCATCTAGTGGAGAAAATCGATCGGATTCGCTCTGGGTTTAATTCCGGCGTGGTTGGGGAGAGTCCGGAGGGAGCTGGAGCACAGTCTTGCCATACCATCTGGGACCGGTTTGATCCAGTTGCCCCTGATGAAGTGGACAGGCTCCTTGCAGCTGTGCGCGCCACTACCTGCCCATTGGACCCCTGTCCCACCTGGTTGGTGAAAGCCTCCAAGGCGGTGACAGGTGACTGGGTTGGGGCTGTGATCAATGCATCATTGCGGGAGGGGGTGTTTCCTGCACCTTTAAAACATGCTTTGGTGCGCCCCCTCCTGAAGAAACCTTCCCTCGACCCAGCTGTCCTAACCAACTATAGGCCTGTCTCTAACCTCCCCTTTTTAGGGAAGGTGTTGGAGAAGGCAGTGGCGTGTCGGCTGCAGGGGGTGCTGGATGAAGCGGATTATCTGGACCCCTTTCAGTCAGGATTCAGGCCGGGATATGGTACCGAGACGGCATTGGTCGCACTGATGGATGATCTCTGGCGGGAGCGGGACGGTGGTCACCCATCCGTCCTTGCTCTTCTTGACCTCTCAGCGGCTTTCGATACCGTTGACCACGGTATCCTTCTGGGACGGCTCCGAGGATTGGGAATCCAGGGTAATGTGTGGTCCTGGTTTTCCTCATTTCTGAGGGGTCGTACCCAGTCGGTGTGGTTGGAGAGTGAGAGGTCCAGTCCTAGGCCCCTCAAATGGGGGGTGCCTCAGGGCTCGGTGCTCTCTCCTCTCCTATTTAACATCTACATGAAGCCGCTGGGTGAGATCATTCGTTCCCATGGGGTGCGGTACCATCAGTACGCGGATGACACTCAGTTGTACATCTCGGCCCATGGGGACCCCAGTGATGCCGTCAAAGTCCTTTCCAGATGCCTGGAAGCTGTGGGGGTCTGGATGGGGGCTAACGGGCTACAACTGAATCCCAGCAAGACTGAGTGGCTATGGATAGGGGGTTCTGCATTAACCCGGGAGCTACCATCGTTGGTTCTGGATGGGGCTATTTTGCCCCAGACAGACCCAGTGCGCAACTTGGGGGTCCTCCTGGATTCACGGCTACTGCTAGAGGAACAGGTGGCGGCTGTGACCAGGAGGGCTTTCGCCCAACTGCGGGTGATCCGCCAGTTGCGCCCACTCCTGGACCGGGACTCCTTGCTCATGGTCACTCACGCTCTGGTTACCTCCAGACTAGATTATTGCAATGCGCTCTACATGGGGCTGCCCTTGACGACCATTCGGAGGCTACAGCTGGTCCAAAATGCGGCAGCCCGGGTGGTGATGGGGTGTGGGCGTTATGCCCGTGCTTTGCCACTGCTCCGGGAGCTGCACTGGTTGCCAGTTTGTCTCCGGGTGCAATTCAAGGTGCTGGTTTTGACCTTTAAAGCCCTATATGGTAGTGGGCCGGGTTACCTAAGAGACCGCATCGCCCTGAGGACGTCTGTCCGTCCAACCAGAGCGGACCGGAGGGGCTCTCTAATTGTTCCATCAGCCAGAGGGGCTCGCCTCTCTGGCACAAGGAGGAGAGCCTTCTCCGTGTCTGCACCGGCCCTCTGGAACCTCCTGCCAACAGAGCTACGTCTCCGGACGGAATTGCTGCCTTTCAGAAAAGATCTTAAAACCTGGCTGGCGGGTCAAGTGTGGGGTGCAGGTGGAAGGGTAACCGCCATTGGGTGGTTGGTGTAGAAGAACTCTTCCCCATGGTGCCTTTGGATCCTGCAGCCCTTGTTTTTAGGGGGTGGGTAGTTTTAACTGTTTTAACTGTTTTAACTTGTGTTTTTAATTTTTATTGTGAACCGCCCTGAGTTGGCTTTGGCCGAGTGAGCGGTATATAAATGTGATAATTAAAATTAAGAAGTGTCATGAGGGGAGAAACCCAAGGTCTTGCAAACAGCATATGATATCTGGCTCACGTCCGTGCAGAAGGGCTGAGCTGACACTAACCACAGTTAGACCAAACAGCTATGCATAGATACGCACACTCTTCTAGGAGTTAGATAACTGGGAACAATGAGTCCCACTGCAATCCGCTGATAAAGCTTGCCTATGGGCAACCTGGGCACTCAGGCTGGTAAGTGTAACCCAATCAGCCAAGTGCCACGTAGTATGCTGTTCTGTCACAAGGGGTCTCACGCAGGCTGTGCGTGCTGACTTCTTATTGTAGTCAATAAATACAGACCACGCGAGGAATCGAGACTGGCTTTTCCCATCATACTTCAGCCTCGCCTGTCTTCCTTGAGTTCAGCACCTCGGCCCCCATGAACCATTACAACACTTGACCCTTGTCAATTTGCATATAAGAGAAAGAGATCCACGGAGGATGCTGTGGCTACGGCCCTACATGCTGTTCTGACCCATTTGGAGAAACAAGGGGCTTATGCCAGACTGTTATTTGTAGATTTTAGTTCTGCTTTTAATACTATTCTTCCGCATAGACTGGTGCCCAAATTATTAGATCTGGGGCTTCCGCCATGCTTATGCAGGTGGAGACTAGATTTTCTATCAGATCGTTCCCAACGGGTCAGGATGGGCTCTCATGTCTCTGCGGATCTCAGTATAGGTACGGGGACGTCGCAGGGGTGTGTGCTGAGCCCGCTTCTGTACACGCTTTACACATGATTGTGTTCCCAGTTACCCCAGCAATAAGATCATCAAGTTTGCAGAAGACACAACAATGATTACTGCTGGGGAGGGGGAGTCGGCTTACAGGAAGGAGGTTGTTAAGGGATTCATACGGTGGATCAACAGTCAGGATACAAATCTTAAATTCACTAGTCATCAGCATTGCGTCAGTTTACCATTCCTTAATGTTAACGTATACATTTATTCAGACAGGAAATTGGGAGTTAGGTTATACAAAAAACCGACTGACAGAAGTTACCGCGTTACTGGTGATGCGGTTCTGGCAAATTGGTGCAAACCTGTTGATGCCCACCGTTGGAAGGAGGTCGACGGAGAGGATTTGGGTCTCTCTATGGTAGGTGTTCTCAGCCATTCTCAGACTCAGCCAACAGCGCCAAATAATCCGGTCCTGCCACCATCGCTGAGAGCAGGTGTGTTAACCACAGCAGTAAACGCAGCCACAACTGTCGTAAAAAGGCATTTACCACAATCATAAATGCACCCATGGCTGTCATAAATGTGCTTAGGGCAGCCACATTTTACGGCAGCATTTACAGCGGAGAAACCACCAGTTTGGCCGCTCAGCTGTCTGAGGGGGCATAATCAGGCCCCTAACCTAAAAGGTTTGAGAAACCCCGCTCTATGGGAGTCACCCCACTGGAGGGATTCTTGTCCCTTTTCACATTGGGAGCCCAGAGGGAAGAACCTCACTCCTTCCCACTTTGGCACCTCCAGACGTTTGCGTGCGGGCAGGACACGTGACTGAGGGGAGAGGAGTGTTGCAGATTCCTCTCCTTTGGGCGGCAACAGGGCTTGAGCCACCCGGACCCCCTTCCAGCATCTCCCCTCCAGCATCCTCTCCTGACACCGCCCCCCCCCCAAGAAAAGATCTATGGGGCAAGTAACTTAGGATGTGTGCTTGGGAGGGGTCCAGTCCTGGCCCCTCCAATTTCTTCCCTCCCCAATGCCCCACCCTGGGGACAAACTCACCCTTCCTCCAGGCTCTGCCCAACCCTAGACGCTTTGCTCCGGGAAGAGAGAAAAATGACTCTTTCTTAAGATAGAAACGTTCTCTTCCCCTCGAGGACTCCTGAGTCACTGCCCTTAACCCCTTTGTTTTTTTGTTGTTCAGTCCCACAGTTGATTCCGACCCTTTGGACCATTGACCTCCAGGCACCCCTGTCCTCCACCATCATCCTCAACCCGCCCAGCTCTGTGCCCATTGTGTCTACAATGCCATCTAGCCATCTCATCTCTGGGCGCTCCCTTCTTTTGCCCTCCACCTTTCCCAGCATCAAGGCCTTCTCAAGTGAATCCTCTCTTCTCATTTGATGTCCAAAGTTCTTCATCTTCATCTTTACTATTTGACCTTCCAATGAGCAATCGGGGATGATTTCTTCTAAGATTGACCTGTTTGTTCTCCTCGCTGTCAGACTCCAGGGGACTCTCAAAAGTCTCCTTCAACACCCCTTCCTTGCCTAGTAGGATCTCCTCCCTCCCCCTCCTGCAAGGGGTGGGAAGGGAGATTCCCACATGACCTTTGTGTGGGATCCTGACTGATCATCCTGGATCTCCACAACCAGTGGTCTTCTCCATAGGCCTTGACGTGAAGAGTACCTAAAATGGAGCTCATGAAAGAAAATTGGGGGGGGGGGCAAGGGAGCTTCCACCCACTCTCTACTCTTGACCATTTTCAATTATTATTATTATTTTTGGGGGGAGGAAATCCCCTTGCAAGTAGTTCCTATTCTTTCTGGTCTTCTCTTCCTACGTGCGAAGGCCCTGAGTTCAAGAACTGAGCCTTGACTTCCAACATCCCATTCATACAACCCTAAAGTCTTCTAGAGTGGGGTGGAGAGAGGTGGGGTGGAGCAGCCCCCCTTTTCTTCCCCACCCCTTCCTCTATCCAGGAATTTCCCTTTCCCAGCCCAAACCAGGAGGAATCATCTTCATCCCCTTCCTTCCTTTCCTTATTTATTTGGCTAGCAACAGAAAGCTCACACATTAAAAACAGTCACACATTTTTAAAAATACATATAAAAATACCAGGAACAAAAAAACAACAACATATTGGTGGCAGAGAAAGATAAAATACCACCTAATGCTCAGCTGTTGGCAATATATCCTTAAAAGCCTCTTTAAAAAGAAATTTTAACTGTTCTTTTAAATATAGGCAGGAATCGAACCTGGCACAGCTGAACTTGAAGAGAGTTCCACAAAGTTGGTGCCATCACCGAGAAGGCTCTTCCCAAAACCACCCCTCTGTTCTGGGCGTGGGAGCAGGCAGAAACCTTCATGTACGCCCAAATCAAATATATGCTGGGCTTTGAGGCAGGGTTAAAGTCCTGTGGCCTCCAGGAGACACTAACCCTTCCTAACGCACCTCAGGGTCAAGTCCTCCTACCCCAGGACCAGAGTGCATGCATGTGCGTGTGTGTCCTGTGCAGGCAGGTGGCCATGGTGACCACTGCCCTCCTCTTCCGGCCAGGCTGGCAAAGGTCAGAGGTAATCCTTCTGAGCTCTGGACCCAAAACCTCAAGTTTATACCATTTGTGGGCCGCCACCCCTCTCCAAAGCCATATCCATGGGGTCTCTTGCCTAGCGGCCACTTTTCTTAAAGGTCCAGCATCACACCACACTTGGGGGCTCTGGTTGTCCAAGTCCAGAGAAACAGGAAAGGGCGCGTGCGCAAGTGTCTCATTTTTGTCATCTACAAAAGAGCAGGCAAAAAGGCAGCCATTTTCTAGGCAAATGCACCTTATCTTCGTCTTCCCAGTGAATTTAACTTGATAGATTTATAAACCACCCTAATCCGATGGACTCTGTGCAATGTACATAAATTAAAACCAACATAAAACAATTAAAAACCCTTAAGAACATAGCAGTATTGCCCATTGCTGTGCCATTACTATCTAAAAACAAACAAAAAATGGCATAACCTAACATCTTTCACCCCCCCCCCCCCCCGGAAGAGCCTCTTTCTCACAAGAAGGACCTCCTAACAGGATCCACTTGTTCATCTTCCCCACTTTGGCTCATGGTCAGTGTTTGGAAGTTGCCTTGCTGCAAGTCTCTTATGTGGGATGGTGACTGTAGCTTTGACTCAGCATACTGTTGAAGAGATCCAAACCTGTCCATTGCAATTTTCTCCTGGAAAACTGGGAGCCTTCCCATCCCAAAACACGGATTCTCTGCCCAACCTCTCCTCCAGCAGGATGGATGTAAGAACAGACCCAGGATAGGACACGCATGATCCTTATGTCTCCAAACCAGGCCTTCCTCCTAATTCTTCCATCATCTCCCTGCATGTACCAGTTTCCTATGAAGTTCGAGATACCAAAAATTACTGGTTAGCTAAAAATGTGACAGTGCACCTAACTTCTTCTTTAGACTGAGAACTGACAAAGCATTCCCACATTCAAGATTTCAGAAAACACTGTCTACACTCCTGTCATTTATGTTTCCCACATCAACTGGGACTATCTGCTGGTCCAGAATACATGGAAATGGAACCATAACAAAACCATACTACTAGCACTTGTTTTGTGGGTGAATTCTTAGATGGTCAACAAGGTGTGAATTTTGAACAAAACATTTCCCACACTCCTGGCATCTGTATGGTTTCACTCCTGTGTGCACTGTCCTGTGACTCAAAAGCTGTGAGCTCCGAGCAAAACATTTCCCACACTCCTGACATTTATAGGGTTTCTCTCCTGTGTGGACACTCTTATGAGTCATAAGGTTTGAATTTTGAACAAAACATTTCCCACACTCCTGGCATTGGTACGGTTTCTCTCCTGTGTGGACTCTCTTATGATTCACAAGGTGAGACATCTGAGCGAAACATTTCCCACACTCCTGACATTTGTAGGGTTTCTCCCCTGTGTGGATTCTCTTATGATTTGCAAGGTTTGAATTGTGATCGAAACATTTCCCACACTCCTGGCATTGGTATGGTTTCTCTCCTGTGTGAACTCTCTTATGAGTCACAAGGTGAGACATCTGAGCAAAACATTTCCCACACTCCTGGCATTTGTAGGGTTTCTCGCCTGTGTGGACTCTCCTATGCTTCACAACATGAGACATCTGAGCAAAACATTTCCCGCACTCCTGACATTTGTAGGGTTTTTCTCCTGTGTGGACTCTCTTATGGCTCGCAAGGTTTGACCTGTGATCAAAACATTTCCCACACTCTTGGCATTGGTACGGTTTTTCTCCTGTGTGGACCCTCTTATGATTCACAAGGTGAGACATCTGAGCAAAACATTTCCCACACTCCTGGCATTTGTAGGGTTTCTCTCCTGTGTGGATTCTCTTATGATTAACAAGGTAAGACATCCGAGCAAAACATTTGCCACACTCCGGACATTTGTAAGGTTTCTCCCCTGTGTGGACTCTCTTATGCTTCACAAGGTTTGAATTTTGAACAAAACATTTCCCACACTCCTGGCATTGGTATAGTTTCTCTCTTGTATGAACTCTCTTATGCTTCACAAGGTGAGACATCTGAGCAAAACATTTCCCACACTCCTGGCATTTGTAGGGTTTTCCTCCTGTATGGACACTCATATGCTTCACAAGGTTTGAATTTTGAACAAAACATTTCCCACACTCCTGGCATTGGTATGGTTTCTCTCCTGTGTGAACTCTCTTATGCTTCACAAAGTGAGACATCTGGGCAAAACATTTCTCACAATCCTGACATTTGTAGGGTTTCTCTCCTGTGTGGACTCTTTTATGATTCACAAGGTGAGACATCTGGGCAAAACATTTCTCACAATCCTGGCATTTGTGTGGTTTCTCTTCTGTGTGGATTCTCTGATGACTGAGAAGGCTTGAACTCCAAGCAAATGGTTTCCCACATTCTTGGCATGTGTAGGGCTTCTCTCCTGGGTGGCCTCTTTCATGGTTCACACTATTTAAATTGCTTTCCAAATGTTTCTCGGACAAATTTAGGTTCTTCTGTTCTATTTGAACCTTTTCCTGAAGTATTTTCATGCCATTTTGTTTTCCAGACACAATGACTCCATAGGGCGCTCCTTCTGCCTGGATTCTGTGGTGTCCAGCGAGATGTAATTTATGGGTAAAACTCTTTCCCCAATTGGGAATTACATTTTTCTGCCTCCAGTTTTCTGTCGGGAAGAAGGACAAAAGCATAAAAACGCTGAACTACAGAGGCAAACAGATCTATAAGGATGAAAAGGTATTCAGAAAATTTGTATTTTGTTGCATGTGAGCTCACATCAAAATAAATGTTTTCATCGTTGGAAACCACAACAGTTTGCTCGTTTCACCTTCTTTCTAACCTCCCCCCCTTGAAACACCCCCCCCCCCCTTGATTTTGTTTCCTACAGATGCATCTCTGTATGCAGAGAATTTTACAGTGGTACCTCATACATGATTTTAATCCATTCCACGGGGCTCGCTGTTGTATGAAACAATTGTTATACGATACATGCATTGTAAAGCAATTTCCCCTATGGGATGCATCGTACAACTATTATTATTTTTTTGCTAAGTGGTTTTTCCCAATGAAAAATTGTTGTATGATTTTTTCCATAGGGAAAATTGTTATGCAGGATGCCATTCCCCCCCAAAACAAAACAAAACAAAACACCCTAATTGTTATGCAATTTCATTGCTATATGGGGCGATTGTTGTATGAGGTTCCACTGTATTTGGTTTCAATTGGTATTGGGTATGGGTTTTACATAAGAACAGCCTTGCTGGAACAGGCCACAGGAGCCCATCCAGTCCAGCATTCTGTCTCACACAGTGGCTCACCATTTCCTTCAGGGTATTATTCCCAAGCAGATGCCTTCTTCACCTGCTTAGGATTCCCTGGAAATGGCATTGAGAGATATCCTGCCTATCTCTCCAACCCGGAGGTTGTCCTTAAGTCTCCATAATTATAGCCATTGATATCCTTGTCCTCCATGAACTTGTCTAATCCTTTCTTAAAGCTGTCAAGACTGACAGCTGTCACCACTTCTTCTGGCAGGGAGTTCCATAGACCAGTAATCCTCTGGGTGAAAAAGTACTTTCTCTTATTTGTTTGAGAACTAGTACCCAAAAGTTTCATGGAGTGCCCCCTAGTTCTAGTGTTGTGCATTAGGGAAAACAGTTTTTCCTTATCTACTTTGTCCACACCGTGCATGATTTTATAAATTTCAATCAGGTCACCTCTTAGACGTCGTCGTTCAAGAGTGAAAAGGCCCAACCGTTGCAGTCTCAGATGGTAAGGAAGGTGTTCCAGTCCCCTAATCATTTTGGTTGCCCTCCTCTGCACTTTTTCCAGCTCCATAATATCCTTCCGGAGGTATGGCGACCAGAACTGTACACAGTATTCCAGATGGGGCCTCACCATAGATTTATAAAGAGGCAAAATGACACTTGCTGACTTATTTTCTATACCCTTCCTAATGATCCCTAGCATTGAGTTTGCTTTTTTCACTGCTGAGGCACACTGGGTTGACACCTTCATTGAGCTGTCCACCAGGACACCAAGGTCCCTTTCCTGGTTTGTCGCAGAGAGTTCAGACCCCATCAGTTTATAAATGTAATTGGTTTTTTTGCCCCAACATGCATCACTCTGCACTTACTAGTTTTAATTGATGATGTGAGCCGCCTTGGGTCGCTTAGGCGAAAAAGGCGGCTAAATAAATCCAACAAACAAACAAATGCAGGAAACCAAGAGAATGTGTGTCCCTTGCTTTACAGGAACTTAATATCCATGTCTCCATCTTTTAGGGTCCAGACGAAGGCCCTTTTATATCCTGTGTTAGTTTAAAAACTCTGTTATTGCATTTAAATCTTATTTCTTTTAATCTGAGCTGTTTTACAGAATTTAACATGCCTCAAGATGTTTTCCCTGTTCTTTTATTGTTTATGGCAAAGGTAGGAGCAAATTTGGCCAAGTGGCAGAGGGTGAAGGGCAGGAACCTGTCATGATAGGGAAGGCCAGTGTGCATGTCAACTGTTTGTAGATGACTAAGACTGTTCTAAAACCAGTGAGGAAATCACAAATTGGAGCATTCGCAGGAGTGACACTGGATTCTGACCAAACCCCCACTTTCGGTTTGCTGGCTGGGAATTGAGTGATTTGCAGTCCTTCATGCCCAAAAGCTGCCAGACAGAGGAAGGCTACAGTAAAGCCTCAAAGCCTCTGAAATAAGGCTTTCTAACCAATCTCCTACATCAGGGGTTCTCAACCTAAGGCCCATGGGCCAGATCCAACCGTGGTGCCATTTTGTGTGGCCCACCGCCCTTGCTTCCACCACTGCCACCACCACCGAAAGTGGTGGAAGCGGTCGAAACAGCTGTGTCTGCATTTACAGCTTCGTAAATGTGTTTAGGACAGACATAAATGCCCATGCGGCTCTTGTAAATGCATTTACAACAGGTGTAAACCATACCTGTCAACCTTCCCGGATTGGCCGGGATTTCATGGTTTTCGGCGCTGATTTGCGCCTTTTCCCGCCCCGCGCTGCCGAAACCCCAGAATTTGGCAATGGGGGAAAAGAGGTACTGCACAGCCCTTCTGCGCAGGTTGCCTTCTACGCATGCGTAGAAGGGTTTTCTACGCATGCGTAGAAGGCTATGCATGTGTAGAATGGGGCTGCGCAAGCGTAAAACCCTTCTACGCATGCGTAGAAGGCAACCTGCGCAGAACGGTTCTGCGCAGGTCCCGGATTGGCCGGAGCTGCGGTTGACAGGTATGGTGTAAATGCGCCTGCAGCTGACCTAAACACATTTACAACAGCCACGGACATATTTTACAGCAGCATTTATGGCAGAGGGGACCACCAGTTTGGCCCACTCAGCCGTCTGAGGGAGCGTTACCCGGCCTACTGCTTGAGAAGGTTGAGAACCCCTGTCTTACATCTATACTCTGCTCAATCTGTGAAGATTTTTAAGATTGCTGATTATTTTGGAAGGACTTTAAGCCTTTACTTTACATGCTTCAAACACAGGGTCTTAGTGGGCCAAAAGCAAATTGTGAATGAACACTAGGTAAGGTAAAGGTCTCCCTTGCTCAAAAGCCAGTTGTATCTGACTCTAGGGTGCAGTGCTCATCTCTGTTTCAAAGCTGAAGAGCCAGCGCCGTCTGTCCGTCCAACCAGAGCGGACCGGAGGGGCTCTCTAATTGTGCCATCAGCCAGGGGGGCTCGCCTCTCTGGCACAAGGAGGAGGGCCTTCTCCGTGTCCGCACCGGCCCTTTGGAACCTCCTGCCTGTGGAACTGCGTCTCCAGACGGAGTTGTTGCCCTTTAGGAAGGAACTAAAGACCTGGCTGGTGGGCCAAGTTTGGGGTGCGGGTGGGGATGGGGGTACCGTTGGGTGGTTGGTATAGAGAAGTGTGCCTTCCCCCAAGGTCCCTTCGGTTCGTGCGCACCTTTTAGGGGTGGGTTTTTTAACTTTTAACTTTGTTTTATCATGTGTCTTTTATGTATTTACTGTCTGCTATGTAAACCGCCCTGAGTTGGGTTGTACCTTAGTGGGCGGTATATAAGCGTGAAAAATAAATAAATAAATAAATAAATTTCCATTGTCATGTGGCAGGCATGACTAGACACCGGAGCGCACGGAACGCTGTTACCTTCCCACCGAAGCGGTCCCTATTTATCTACTTGCAAGTTTTTGCTTTCGAACTGTTAAGTTGTCAGGAGCTGGGACAAAGACGGGAGCTCATTCCGTCCTGCAGTACTCAGGAATCGAACTGCTGACCTCCCGCCTCCCAGTCAGCGTCTTAGCCACTTGAGCCACTGCCGGAGCCACTGTGATTAGGAAGTCGCAGCAAATAAGATCTTTCTTGATCAACAACAGCTCTTGGCCTGAGTTCTGTTAGGTGGCCCATTTGATGAGTCACTCCCATTAGAGAGCTAAGATTTTACTTACTCACTCACTCAAATTATACACCACCCATCTACATAGTCTACCCACTCTGGGGAGTGTTCAACATTAAGAAAATATCAACATTAAAAGGGCTCAACATTAAAACAACAAAATTCTCCACAAGCAACATAGGCAAAACCGAACAAAAGTATATTTAAATTAAATTAAATTAAATTGGCATTGGGAAGGATGTCCTGAAAAGCCTCTCTAAAGAGGCTTTTCTTCTTCACGTTTCCAATGGAAAAATGCAGATGCAGTAGAAAAATAAATTAATTAGGGGAAGAGGGGAGAACAGGGAAGGGCCATATTAAGGGGGGGGGGCGAAAGCAGGAATACCATCTGTACGTAGTTTTGAAATGTGTAGTTTGAAACACTGACTGGGGTGACTTAGCAGGGGTCCTGGGTGCGAGAAGGAGGAGGACAGTTGGCTCCAGTCTGGATTCTGAGCCTAAGGAGGACCTGTTGCCAGTCCCTCAGCCGGCCCAGATCAGATGCCAAGCAAGAGAACATGGATGTGACTCCAGCTCTGCAGTCGGTTTGGAGCTGTGCAAATAGATAACTAGGTACCACTTTGGTGGGAAGGTAAACAGTGTTCCGTGCACTCTGGTGTCTAGTCATGCCTGCCACATGAACAGGGAAACGTCTGCAGACGCAGACAAGGTAAGTTCTTTGACCATATACAGAGATGAGTGCCGAACCCTAGAGTTGGATAATACGCCTGGCTTTCGAGAAAAGGCAACCTAGTTTGAAACCACTGCTTGGAATTCCATCTCTGGAACTGCAGAAGAAAATACCTTGTTGCACCTGTGTGTGCAAACGGACCATTGCATTGCACAGATTTTCATTCTTCTGTTATGTTATTGATAAGGTCATAAGACTAATAAATTAATAAACATTCACCTGTGTGTGCTATTTGAAGGAAAAGTGATGAAGCTAGTGGAGGAACTAAAGCCTTTCTGGAGAATAGGGGCATGGGAAATATAGTAAAAAAAATAGTAAGATTAATGTAGTCAAATCATTTCTCCCTGAGCTCCCATGGGTGAAGGGTTCCATAGATTTATTGTTCTGATCCACTGTACATTTGTCTTTTGTGGGGTTTTTGTTTGGTTTTGATGGTGTGCTTACTTATCTTAACCTATAAAACCAAGTGTTCACCGTTGGAATTGGCTATACGTTGCTGTGCGTTGCCCTACTGACCCGCACCCTCCCTTCGAGAGCACGGCCGAATTGCCTACGCAGGTCAACGAAGGATTTAAAAATCCGGCACGGGGGCCTCAGCCCCACTAACGGCAAGAAACGTAAAGAACATCACTTCCCGAAAGTCCTTGCGCCGCGCCGCGCCAGAGCCAATCAGGCTGAGAGGCTCTCGCACGGAGCAGCGTTCGAACACGCGTCGCAGCCAATCAAAAGAAAAGGAATTTAAAAAACGCAGCACAAACACAAAGCACCAACACATTACTACAAGCCCCAGCGTCCTGCGCGCAATGTGCGAGCAGAACGATGAGGCAGCCGGCGCGCAAAAACAAAACAAAAAAAAGCCGCCTCCGCAACCATTCAACCCCACGGGCGAGCCAGCATGGCCCGTGGGGGAAAAAAATAAAAAAGAAACCGCCGCCGCTACTCTTCCGTTCGAAGGGCCGGCGCACGAAAAATAAAAGTTAAAAATAATCCCACCGCCGCAGCCATTCTTCCCCATGAACGAGCCAGCATGGCCCGTGGGGGACCCCCCCCCAACACCACCATGGCCCTTCCGATCGAAGGGCCAGCCGGCGGCCCAAAAAGACGAGAAACAAACAAAAAAAAAACCACCCCCGGCCGCCGCTGCCCTTCTCTTCGAAGGGCCAGCCAGAGCACCAAAAATTAAAGCAAACAACCCACCCCCCACCTCCCGCAACTGCCCTTCTTTCCCACCGGGCAAGCCAGTATGGCCCGCGGGGAAAAAGAATAAACACCCCACTGCCTCTCCCTTCCTTCCCATGGGCCAGCAAGTGGGAAAGAAATAACCACCACCCAGCAAATGCCCTTCTTTCCAATGGGCCATGAAGCATGGCCCGTGGGAAAGAAAACCTCCCCGCAAATGCCTATCCTTCCCACGGGCCATCCTGCATGGCCCATGGGAAAAAAAGCCTCCCCGCAATTGGCCTTCCTTCCCACGGGCCATCCAGCATGGCCTGCGAGAAAAAAAGCCACCCCCCCACACACACACTAGAAAAAACACACAAAATCACAAACAAACAGCCAAATATGAACAAGATAAACACACACATACACCCCCCAAAAAGAATCCACCCCCAACCCCCCCCCCAAAAAAACCCCCACATTACTTACAAAAAGACGTCTTCCTTCTATGAGAACCGGAACACAAATGAGAAAGAGGAAACTTACCGGAAGCAACACCAAGAGGACAGAAGGTACCAAATGCAATGAGAAGCTCAAAAGCTCACCACCACCACCCAGTGGCCAAAACAGAAACAACATTCTAAAATATTTAAAAAATAATAATAATTCTAAATTTAATCACATAAATTATACAAACATTCAAAAAAAACCACACTAATCTCAAAAATTACCAAAATAAAACCAATTTTCACTATGAAAAACCAAAACAAAAAAATTTAAAAGAACATTTTAAAAAACAAAATTAAATTTAAAACTAAATATTACATTAAATTAAATTAAATTAAATTTACATTTTTTTACATAAACATAAAAAACAAGTTCAAAAACAAAATTACTCGAAGCCACAAAATCAAAAAAACTTACACCACCATTTAAAACAGTGCATCACCATTGCTTCGACAAATAAACGAAAGCATTTAGTATCCAACACAATTTTAAAAAGCCCGGCAACGCCGGGCAAACTATGCTAGTTTAAAATAATACAGATAAGCAACAGGCAAGGAATGAGACATTCTTACCAAGAGAGGATACTATTTGCCAGGTCTCCTCCATGGCGTCCTTGTGCAGAGCCCTCTGGTCAGGACCCAGCAGTACCCACTCTTCCTGGGTGAAGCATACAGCCACTTCCTCAAAGGACACCAGGGGCTAAATGGGAAAAGAAACCAAGGCTTTCTTATATTTTTCATTAAAATAACCTTATCTTCTAGGTTTGAACTTCGATAAATGGCGTTCGCGGGGGGGGGGAGGGGATCCAAAGCCTGAATTAATCATACCTGGCATTTGCCCCAATAAATGATTTAATTCAAATTGAAATCTGATTATCTATCTAAATAAACTATCTGGCTCATGTACAGGTCTGCCGATGGCTGCAAGAGACATGCACCAATGAGGACTTGGGTTTGGGCAATGGCAAAGTGAAGAAAGTGGCTTCGTTTTAGCAGTCCAGGGTTTGATCGGGACATGGAAAAAGAAGATATGCCTAACAAACACTGAGAAGAAACTCTCAATTTTAAGTACCCTCTTTTTAACTTCCCTCTCTAGATATAGTTTAAGGTAAAACCCTGGGTTACAAGTGCCCTGGGTTACATTTGCTGCAGTTTAGGTTGGCAAATTTAATCAACATAATTCCCCGGTTTACGACCTTTTTTCTGTTTACAACCGAACATTGTGCTATTTTAAACTCTTAAAATGTCCACTGCCACCCTTTTAGAGTTTAAAATGTTCACTGTCCCTCCACCTGAAACCCCAATGCCGGGGGAGGTGCAGGTTTTCAGCTGTTGCACTGCCCAGGGAGCTCGGAAGAAGGTTGGAACTGAGTGGATAAGGTCCCCAGGGTCTCCCGGTACTGGCAGGGTCGGAAAATGGGCTCAACGCACGCCTCCACCAGCTTGGAACCAAGTGGATAAGGTCCCCAAATGGCATGGAAAAGGTAGGGAGATCACCTCATCACTTTTGTGGGGGTGGAGGACGATTGCATCTGGCATTTTTTGGATTATTTAGCTTTTTTTTCATTTGGTTGGGACTGTTTCCCTTTTGGGGGTATGTGGGACGATTGTGTCTGGCATTTTTGGATTTTTTTTTGTATATTGTTATTATTGATCCGGTCGGGACTTTTTAAAATTTTCAATGCATTCCTGTGGGAAAACGTGCTTTGGTTTATGATTTTTTTCACGTTATGACGGTGGCTGTTGGAACTGACCTCCATCGTAACATAAGGTTTTACTGCATTCTCATTTTAACTTCTGCTTTTTGCTGTACTATGCTGGTCTTGGACCACAATAAATATTTTATTTATTTATTTTTGTGATTTTATATTGCCGGCCAACTCAAAGGACTCTGGGCGGCACGCAAAAAATAAAAATCAGCATCACAGTTTAAAACTCTAAAACCTATAAAAACCCATTTAACACGACTATCCAAAATTACCCCAACCCTTACCAATTAAAAGAGAGAGTGTGTGTGTGTTTTTCCTAGATCAGCCAGCAGGCAGGGGTCACCACCTCACTGGTGCCCCACACATGCTTTGCCAGCCAGGTTTTTAGGCCTTTCCTGAAGGGCAGCAACTCCGTCTGGAGACGCAACTCAATTGGCAGGAGCTTCCATAGAGCCAGAGCAGACAGTGAGAAGGCCCCCTCTTTCTGGTGCTAGAGAGACACGCCTCTCTAGCAGATGGAACAATGAGAGAGCATCTCCGGTCAGCTCTGGTGGGACGGACAGACGTTCTTGGGGTGACAAGGTCTCTTAAGTGTCCTGCCCCATTAATTATAATTCCCAAACATATCAAAGTTCAAGTGGATACTCAGGTTGACAATCATTACAAGCAACATCAGCTCCTCTATTTCTACCAGTTTCTATTTCTTTACAATGCTTCTGTGTCTCATATATATGCGATTTCGAATACAGTAGACCCAAAACGACGCTGTTTGGTTCCCTAAGTAGCGTCGCTATAGGGGAAACGTCATTGTGCAGTTTTCAATGGCCGCTGCACCATCTAGCAGCAAAGAGCTGTCATTATCCGCACGACGTTAAAAATCGTTAATCCGCACAACGACGGTTTTTCGTCATTGTGCATAGTCACGTGGCGAGTGACAACGCATCGTTAAGCTGAAATGACTCTATTCGAACGTGTCGTTAATCAAGGGTCCACTGTACAGTATCCAAAGAATACTTCACAAGAAAATAGCTATCTTTCACTCCAAATAGCCACTGAAAATGTGGAGTATTTTGTTAAAAAGCAAATACCAAACTGAAGTAGTCCTAAAATGGTTGAGTACACTGAGATATATTTTTTGGGGGGCGGGGGGGGGGGGGAGACTGTAGCTGTCCATTAACCATCTTGCCCATACCTGATCTGCTTCTGCTCCATCAGAAGGACAAAATGTCGGCATCCTTAGGGGCCCTACAGGAGAAATAAAGGGGACGGGGAGGTCAAATCACATAAGCTTCTCATTAGGTTCATCATCCCAATAAGGCTTGCAAAGACTAACTCAGGAGTACACATGTGGCAGGCATGACTAGACACCGGAGCTCACAGAACGCTGTTTACCTTCCCACCAAAGTGGTCCCTATTTATCTCCTTGCAATTTCTTGCTTTCGAACAGCTATGTTAGCAGGAGCTGGGACAAAGACGGGAGCTCATTCCGTCCTGCAGTACTCGGGAATCGAACTGCTGACCTCCCGCCTTCCAGTCAGCGTCTTAGCCGCTTGAGGAGAAACACATTGCACGTTCCCATTTTTAAACACATTCCCAGTAAGCAACACAACCACACTTATGTACCATCCTATAGCATAGTGTACTCTCTTGGAGGTTCACACGTTCATTAGCACTTTGCTCCCAACACACTGGGCACTCAATTTACTGACCTCGGAAGGACGGAAGGCTGAGCCAACCTTGATCCCCGGTCAGTATTGAATTCACAACCTTTTGGTTGCAGTACAGCAGTTTAACCATTGTGTTATTGGGGGCCCTGAAGATCATCCACAAAAGTACAAACACATTGAGCAAGAATCATAGAGTAACGAGCGCTCACCACCTCCTGAGACAGTTGAACCCAGTGTCGTATTTCTCTAACTGTTAAGAAGTTTTTCCTTATTCATCTGACCCCACTTTCTATTTTAAAAAGATGGAAAATCTTGTAGGGTATTGTTCATTTCTCTGTTTGCTCCAATCCTCTCTTTCACAATTTGCTTTGGGAAGGTTGGAGGCCTAGATGTTACAACAGAGGCAGTTGTGTTATCTTAGCTCCTACCTTTAAAAAAGTATTACAATTGCCTATTAGCACAACAATCTCCTCAGATCTCACGAACCCTGTGACAAGAGGTGCTTGCTAGACAGGACCCCTTGCCTTTGTCCCTCCAAACGTCCCACTGGTACACACCTGAACAAGTTACCAGGCCCAGTTCTTCCAGGACTCCTAAAACTCATGGAGAAATCTGTCTAGACTTACCAGCTGAATCAACACACAGCTGCCTGAGATCTCTTTCTCTTAGTCGGAGTAATCTCAGAGGAGAGAGCAAGAAGTACAGTGGAGAGAGCTTTCTACAGGCAGAATCTGTATGCTGTATTCCCTGACTGGGTTTCTTGCTACTGTCAGTTCCATAACATAGGTGTAGCTTATGTTATGTCATTATTATTATTTTCTAAAAAGTGGGGGGGGGGGGGATTTTAGGCTACAGCCAAGCCCCAGGACTTGGGAGACGGACGGCGACTGATGCGATCTTTTTCCATTGGTCCGGGGAAATGATCACTTTGGTCACCGCCACTCTCACAAGTCCTGGGGCTTGGCTGCAACCTAAAATGTCCCCTCCATTTCTTAGGGTACAGCCAAGCGAGAGGGATTCTCACTGGGGTCCCTGCTGTTTCAGCGAGGGGATCAGCGAGAATCAATTTCGCTATCAGCGCAGAGTTGCCTTTGGCCAGAGAAGCCCTTTCCCAAGCCCCCCTGCGTTTTTAGCAAAAGGGATTCTCACTAGTCCCCTTGCACAAAAAGCAGGGGGACTAAATGCTCAGAGTGCCAGCGTGCCCTCACCCCAAGGAAAATGGCGCTCAGACACTCAGAGCACCGGCTTCCTTGGGGGAGATCAGGCCGGCACGCCCTCACCCCAAGGAAAACGGCACTCAGACCACCAGAGAGCCAAGCCCCAAAGTGCAATCAATGTATCACATCACGTTAAAAACCAGATAGCGCTAAGACTTATGGAACCAAGTTTTAGCGTTATCCGAGGTATTACTGTACTTTCCATGGGGTTTTGCATAACTATCAACGTGTCATTTGCGTATAAACTGATTTAAACTCCTTCTATTCCCTTAATAGAAGGATTTTAAATTCACAACAATCATAGGCTGTTTACTGGAAAACCACGGATTTTATTTGTTAATTTCCAAGAATAACACAGCCATATATACTAATGATCAACCACTGCGGGAAGCCACTAGGAGTTTTCTCTATGCCGATGACCTTGCAATTGCTGCACAGTGCACAACCTTCAAGGCTGTTGAAAAAAGCCTGATAAGGTTTTGAACTTCATGACTATATATTATAGGGATAACCAACTGAAGCCAACCTGTCTAAAAATTTAACTCTGTGCTTTTCACCTGGAAAACTGTGAGGCATCAAGAAGGTTGCAGGTGAGCTGGAATGACATTAGGTTTGAACACTGCAACATCCCCAAATACCTAGGAGTTACTCTGGATCGAACCCTCACCTTCAAGACCCATGCCTAAATGCCAAACAGAAGGTTTTTTTTTGCCAGTAACAATCTTTTGAGGAAAATAACATTCACAATGTTTGCAATAGCTAGGAATACTAAAGTCAGGATTATTCCTGAAAAGGGCATGTGGAGAAATGTGGAGCAAGAATGCCAAACTTTCACCACTCCCTTTCTGTCATTACAAACAAGTCATGGACCAGTGGAACAGGTTGCTCTGGAAAACTGAAATTTAGAACACCGGCTAGAGGTTTAGATCACAAAATCCCCCATCCCAAAAGAGTCCGGGGAGAGAAACATACACAGACCCTTCTTTGTTTTCGTGTAGGAAAGGAAGAACTCTCACCCATTTTAATTTTAATCCTTACCTATCAATTTGGCACCTTCCTTGTTGCCTTGACTGGTCTCTCCTTGCTGGAGACTCAGCTTAGTGTTGAACTGAGGTTTTTCCACCACAGGGAAATCAGACTGAACTTTTCCAGAAAGATTTCTCATCTGAAAAATCGATGAGAAGACCATAGATTATAGTAAAAATAAGACAGAGGAAATGATCTGAAAAGATAAGGATTGGAGGTACCTCATTGTCTGAATGAATTACTCTCACTTTTGGCTCTTCCAGATGTTTGCCTCCTGCCAAAATCAGAGCCAGGAAACTTTCAGCCAAGTCCACCGCCTGGGAAGTGGTTTCCGCTCCACATTCTCTCACCCAGCTCGACATCTCTACTGGGAGTAGGGTCAGGAACTGCTCCAGGATCACCAGGTCCAGCATCTGAGCCTTGGTGTGTTGCTCCGGCTGAAGCCACTGGCGGCAAAGCTGATGGAGTCGACTGCAAACCTGCCTAGGACCATCGGCCTCCTGATAGGAGAATTCCCGGAACCGTTTCTGCTGCATCTCAGAGTACCTGAGCATCTCCTCAGTTGAGTCCTCTGGCCCCATCCTTTCTCAGGGTGGGCTGAGGCATCTGCTCCTGATAATATCGAGGTCCCTTTCCTGCTGGGGATAGGTGGCCTGATTCCTGCTCCCTTCAGGTAGAGTGTGACAGGAGTGGCGGATTCTCTTCCTGAGCATCCCTGCCTGGTGCTCTAGAACTAAAACAGGAGAAAGCTCAACGTTATCACATAATTCCTCCCCCACCACACCGATTAACTGTTCTCTAAACATCTTTGGAAATTACATCAAACTTTAATGATGTGTTGTTGTTAATATATACGGGGTTATGTGCAACTGTATTGTGAGTCGCCCGGAGTCGCTTTGGTGATTGGGCGGCTATACACATCTAAATAATAAATAAATAAATTCCTCCCCCCTCCCCAGATACAAAAAAGGAACCAACAAACCCTGTTTTTCTAGGAAGGTAGAAAAGACATGGTGGGGGGTGTTGCATCCCCTAAATCTACCTCACCCCATATTGGAAGCCCAGAGAAAAAGCCCTGCCCTTTCCAACTTTGGCACCCTCAGACATTCTTGGGCAGGGAGAAGGCACTGTGGATCCGTTCCCCAGGGTGACAGTGGAGCTTGGGCCACCCAGACCCTCTTCCTGGGTCTCCCCTCCAACAGCCTAAAAAATATACGGGGCAAGGTGCGTCTCTAGAGAAATCCCTTCCCTTTGTTCACCTAAAGGAAGAGGTGGGGGGATCCCCTAGAATTCGCTTCCCTTCCCTTCTTATGGGCTCCAGTTAAGGTGCCCCCTCTCCTGTCAAGCCCAGGGAAGGATCTGAAAAGCCTTTGAGATCAGATGGGTGGCGAGACTCAGGATGAATGTGGGTCGGAATCAGGTTCGGGCAGGTTTCCGTGCAATGGTCGCATGGGAATCTCTCTGTTTCTTTCCACCCCATATAAAGACTTATGAGAAAGTACTGCTCAGAAAGAGTGGGTCAAAGCAAGATGCTCGGAAACACACCTGCTATTTGATCACCAACTACCAAAGCCGAGAATGAAATCAAGGCACAGTTGCCTCATAACTTCTGCCCCTCCCCAAACAAACAACCCCACACAAACCACCCTAGAGCTATGGAAGGCAAACAAGGAGCTACCAGACAACTGGGCAGAACCACACGATTCTCTAGAGGAAATGCCGTTGTTGTGGCCCGATATTGGGCGGATGTCATCTAATTCCTGTTTGTTTTATTTATGTTAATTTTAGCTTTGTATGCTACAATATGCTTGTGGTGTCTCTGACACGAATAAAGTGAGATATACTGCTGCAGGAATTGGAGGCTCGACCTTACCTTCCATACCTAAGAGCTAATTCTGGGGATCTCACAATTTGCCCCATTGCTTGCTCATCTCCTTTGGGTCGTCCTTCCTCTTCCCCCTTTACAAAACGGAGGAGGAATAAAACACCCCGAACCCTTCAGCCTCCCCTCTTCTTTCCAGGAGTCCAGAGTGAAGGTCGTCCAGGGAAAGAACTTTGGTCTCTCTATGGCCAGGGGTTCCCAACCATTTGATGCCACGGGTTGGACCACAGCCTCCTCAGAAAGCTAAGCAGGCAGGCCAGACTGGCGGTTTCCCCTGCCGTAAAACACATCCACAGCTGTCGTAAATGCATTTGCGACAGCCCTGGGCGCATTTACGGCTGCTATAAAAAATGCATGCACTTCTGGTGGCGACGCAGGCCACATGAAATAGTGCCACATGCTGGTTCGGGCCCACGGGCTGTAGGTTGGGAACCCCTGCTCTATGGGGTTACCCAAGTGGTAGGATTCGTGTCCCCTTTCCCATTGTGTGCCCAGGAAGAAACCCCCCACACACGCCCCTTCCCACTTTGGCACCTTCAGACGTTCACCCCATCCAGAGGCCTCTCCTGATACACCCCCAAAAGAAAAGATCAATGGGGCAAGTAACCCCCCCCCCACACACACACACACACACACACGTATGGGGCAAACTCACTCTCCCTCCGGTCTCTCCCCTAGAGGCTTTGCTCTGGGGGAAGGAGAAAAATGACGGACCGGAAGTGATACTTTTTTGTGCGCAACAGAAACGTTCCCTTCCCCTCTAGGAATCCTGAATCTGTGCCCTTAACCCCTTCGCTGCCTAGTGGGATTTCCTCCCCTCCTAAAAGGGGTGAGAGGGGAGATTCCCACGTGACCCTTGCGCAATGGGATCCCAACTGATCATCCCAGGTGCCCCCCCCCCCCCGCCCCCCAAACCCTTCCTCCTGTGATGGTTCGGTCCAATCACTCCAGAGTCATTAGCTGTATTTAAAAGTCTTTATTTCCACTGACCGCAAGGCAGTCTGTAGGGTCAGCAAGGGAAAGGGAAGCCGGAAAGCTGGGGTCCTTTAATAAGGTTAGGTGAGGTCAGGGTGATGTCACGTGGGCAATGCATTGTGGTACATGTAGTTCATTACATCTAACAGTGCCCAAATCAGAGCTCAGCTCATTAAAGAAAGGGGGCCGGAGTCCTTCCATGGGAACCTCCACCCACCATTCTTGATCATTTTCATTTGGGGGGGTAACAGAGGTGGACCATTAGGAAAGCTGAGCGCAGAAGAATAGATGCCTTTGAGATGTGGTGTTGGAGGAGAGTTTTTTTTTTAAATTAAATTTTATTATCAAATGACAATATACAGGGGTGGGTGGGATGAAAAACTATTTCAACAAAACAGAATAACACATAACAAAAATTCGAAGACAACACAAGCCATACAAATTCAAACTACAGCGAGATGGAAAATTAGTAAAATGTCACAGTACTTTCAATTTAAACTAATCTTTGTTTTTAAAACTATATGTAATATCTATTCTTTTTCACTTAACTGTAACCATCTTTTGCTATATGCAGAGAATTACATTCACCCAGTGCTATTTACATTGCTATTGGAGAATGAGTTTGTTATTTATTGATATTTTGCATCCAAAATGAACGATATTCAGGCGCCGGTGTACAACCTTGTTTCTTAATCAACACATGTTCAATAAAGGAAAGCTGAGCGCAGAAGAATAGATGCCTTTGAGATGTGGTGCTGGAGGAGAGTTTTGAGAGTCCCCTGGACAGCAAAGAGAACAAATAGGTCAATCTTAGAAGAAATCAAACCTGAGTACTCATTATGAAGGTGTTGTGTATGTAACAATTGTGTTTAATGTACGTATTCAGAAAATGTATTTGCCATTTTGGGTTCTCCTCAGTTTATAAGTTTGGTGTGTGCAAACCAAGACACAGGACACAGCCTCGGGCTGGGTTAACTCAGGTTTATTGCATCGTGGACAGAGGGAACATGAGGTAATGGCGGATCGATAGCTCTTTATATACGGTAGTAATACATTTGAACGTGGTTCCATGATAGCCCATTGGCTACTGTCTGCGTGACGTCATTGCGGGTCACGCCCTTCTTGTCCAGGTGTAGGTGGTGGCGGGAAAACTTCCCGCGCTGTTGCCTTTGATGAGTTTGGACCAAGGAGCTTGGACGCTCGCTGCTGCCAGCTGGTGGTCATTAGCTCGCGTCCACTTACAGGGTTCATGTGATGCAGCTGAGGGTTACATTGTTGCTATAGGCAAGGTTACATTTGTTCAGATACATTGTGGAAGGTAAAACCATTAGAACACAACACCCCTCCCCCCTAGGATGAGACACAGTCTCGAGCCCACACTTAAACACACTCCCCCCCCCCTAGGAGACAAAGTCTCTCAGCCAAGATGGCTTATTTCGAACACGCTGGGGTCTCGATGCGGGCTGCCTTTCCCCGGGTTTGCTACCTTCTCTTTGTCCCCAGGTTTCCTGTCCTGTAATTGGAGAGGGAGACTCGTTAGTGACTTGCCGCGGCTCTGCGGCGTTGCTGGAAGGTGTGCTCTTTCTTAGGGAGGAACCGGGGGCACTGGGGGCTAACGAAAAACCCCTCTTCTCGCTTGGATGGGTGGGGGAACACTCCTGAAAACCCCCCCGGCTCGCAAACTCAAAATCAAAATTACATTCGGGGGCAGCGGTCGCGAACTCCTCTCCCCCTTCCCCGGCCTCTGATAGGACTGGTGTATCAAAAGGGTATGAGTCGGGGCCGCTGCTTCTGCCTTCCCCCCTTGCTTGGGACTGTTGTCCGCTGCTGTCTCCCCCTTGGGTTAAGCGGGTGGGGGAGAACCCTAACGCTGAATCTTGTTGCTGAGCCCCACTGACTGGCCTACTCACTCGGTGCCTCAGTTGGTCTGCGTGCCTCCTCCAGAGGAGGCCGGTGTTAGTCTCGACTCGGTACGACACTGGCCCTGTCTGTTCTACAACCGTCCCCGGTACCCAGGCTGGCCCTGCGCTGGAATAGTTCCTGCAGTGAACAGGGTCGCCGGCGGCGAACCCTTTCGAGACTGCCAACCCTATGTTTTTCCCTTTATCCTCGACTCTCGTCGGGTCTAGCCTGGACAGGATCGTGGTCAGCTTTCGCCGCATCAAGAGCTCTGCCGGCGAATAGCCTGATGCTAAGGGGGTCACCCTATACGCTAAGAGGAATTGACATACTTGGTGATTCAGGTCCCCCGGACCCATGCGCCGCAGCGCATCCTTTGTTGTGCGCACCAGCCGTTCCACTTGGCCATTCGTGGCCGGGTGAAACGGCGCGGATGTGACATGCCGAATGGCGTTTGCCTCCATGAATGCCCCGAACTCGGCGGAGGTGAAACAACTAGCGTTATCGCTGACTAAAGTATCGGGTAAACCGAACGTTGAAAAGACTCCTTAGCTGGCTAATTGTCGTGGCGGAGGACGTGCTTTTTACTGGAATAACCTCCAGCCACTTGGAGAACGCATCCACCACCAGGAGAAACATGGTTCCTCGGAATGGGCCAGCGAAATCCACGTGCACTCTGGACCATGGCCCCCTTGCTGTGTCCCACTCCCTATGCGGAAGGCGGGCCGCCTCTGGTCGGGATCCCTGGCATGCCTCACAAGTGCCGACCATGTGCTCAATGTCCGCGTCCAGCTGTGGCCACCAGAAGTAACTCCGGGCCAGCGCCTTTGAACGAACAATGCCCGGGTGGCTGACGTGCAGCAGTTCGAGCACCCTCGGCCGCAGGGATGTAGGGACCACCACCCGTTGGCCCCACAAAAGGCACCCCCTCTCTAGGGACAACTCTAGCTTTTTCCGAAAAAATGGGTCGAATTCTGTGCTTGGGGACGACGCCGGCCACCCCTTCTGTACCCACGAACTAACTTTCTCTAGCGTTCTGTCCTTGCCTGTCGCCCTAGCAATGTCGGTTGGTACTATTGGGGGTGCGTCTAAGACCTCAATTAGCAACACCTGGCGGTCTTTTTCTACTCTCGCCTTTTGGTCGTCCGACAAGGGCAAAGGAGATCTCGAAAGTGCATCAGCATGGCTGATCTCCTTTCCGGGCCGGTACTCCAACTCATGCTGGTATGCGTTGAGAAAAATAGCCCATCGCAGCATTCTCGGGGACAGGATCTGCGGCGTGGGCTTGCTTGCCGTGAAAATCCCTAACAATGGCTTGTGATCAGTCACGATTTTGAACGGGCGGCCATACAAAAAATCGTGAAATTTTTTGGTTCCCGCTACTATTGCTAATGCCTCCCTGTCGGTTTGTGCGTAATTTCGCTCCGCTTGGGACAGGGACCTTGAATAAAACGCTACCGGGGCCTCCCTTCCGTCATCCAACACGTGGCAAAGCACCGCCCCCACCCCCACCGGGGATGCATCACAGACTAAGACCACCGGCCGTTTGGGGTCGAAATGCGTCAGGATTGCCTCAGATGTTAAGAGTTGCTTTAGTTCTTTGAACGCCCTCTCGTGCTCATCACCCCACATCCATGTCTCCTCCTTTTTAAGTAACCGATGGAGCGGTTCGGCCACGGACGCCTTCCGCGGGAGGAATGTATGGTAAAAATTGAGGAGCCCCAGGAAAGACTGTAGCTCGGTTTTGGATGTGGGGCGAGGGGCCTTCTTTATGGCTGTTACTTTGGATTTAGACGGCTTAATCCCCTCGGGTGTGATCCGGAAACCTAAAAATTCGACCTCAGTTTCATAAAAAACACATTTGTCCTTCCTTAGTCTCAACCCCGCTTTCTCGAACACGGTTAGTACTTTGTCCAATCTCTTTGCCAGTTCAGCCTCACTCCCCCCTGTTATCAACACGTCATCAAAATAAGGCAACACCCCCTCCAGTCCCTTCAGGAGGCGTTCCACAAGCGACTGAAAAAGGCCGGGTGCCGAGTTCACGCCGAACTGTAAGCGCGACACCTGGAACGCCCCTTTATGTGTAACTATCGTTTGTGCCGCGGCCGTGGCGGGGGTCACTGGGAGTTGCTGATAGGCTTGTGCCAAATCGAGTTTAGCGAAACACTTTCCCCCATTCAGCCTGGCTAAAAGGTGGCTGATCACCGGCACCGGGTATGCATTAGGGCGGATCGCCTTGTTAATTGTACACTTATAATCAGCGCAAATGCACACCTCCCCGTTAGCCTTTAGAGCCGTTACAATTGGAGTTTCCCACTCCGCGGAATCAACAGGAATAAGAATCCCCTGGCCCACCAGTTTGTCCAGTTCCGCCTCTATCTTGTCCTTGAGTGCGAACGGCACCCTGCGCGGTTTGAGTCTTATCGGGCGGACCTCCGGGTCTAGGTCGAAGGCTACAGGGGGTCCCTTGAACTTTCCGAGTCCTTTCTTAAAAACGGCGGGATGCGCATCGCAAACCGCTTGTATTGGGTCCACCCCCACTGTATGCACTCCCCCTATGAACAAACCTAAAGGCTGAAACCACTGCGTCCCTAGGAGGCTACAACTCCCCCCCTTAAGGACAACTAGGGGCAGTTCCGCAGAATGTCTCTTAAAATTGACCCGAAATTTCCCGACCCCCAACACCGGAATGCTGTTTCCCTGTACGTCTCGTAGCGTGGACCTCAACGTTTTAAGTTTGGGCCGCACGTGGGGGTCGATTCTCAAGAACTCTTTCTGGGGAATTATAGAATAGGAGGACCCCGAGTCAATTTCCATCCTAATAGGGGCCCCTTGTACTAGTACCTCAACGAAGTAATGGGACTGTCCCGCGGACACGCTGAACACTGGGGCGTCGTCCTCGCTGTCGTCCGAGACGCGGCCCACGCCATCCCGCTTCCTCGTGGTCTGGGCGCCATCTTTGGGCCTCGCTGGACGGTCCGGTCTGGCCGAACGGTCTTGTGACTGCCTCCGGCTCTCCTTCCGTTTTCTGCATGCCTTGGCGATGTGCCCCCGTCGGCCGCAGGTGTAACACTCGGCCTTCCTGAATGGGCATCTCGCGCGCTCATGGGCCGCTCCGCAACCATCGCAGCGTCGACCACCCTTTCGGACCTTCTGGACCTCTTCGCCGTCGCTGCCTTCCGTAGACGACTTTGAGGCCCGTCGAGTTGCGTGCACCGCCTGTCCGGACTTCCCGTGCACCGAATTTGCCGCCTTGCCGGCTCTAGGACGCCACTCACGCCACTGGTGCATCTCGTCCACTCCAGCATTCGTGGACTCTGCGGCTTCCGCGGCCTCTACGACCTCTGCCAGCGTGGGCGGCGGCTCCTTGTTCATCAAGCTGCGCTGCACCTCCTTGTCTTTCAGGCCACACAGCACGCCGTCCCTGAGGGTCATCTCTAAGATGTTGTCCCATTTGCAGGGGGCGGCGGCTATCCTCATGGCGGCCACGAATGTCTCAACCGACTCGTCCGGCGCTTGGACTCACCTCCAAAACGCGCTCCGAGCGGGAAACATTGCCCTCGAAGGACTGAAGCGCTCTCGCAGCAGCTTCATGATTTCGTCCGCCTTAAATTCGCTCACCTTCTTCGGAGCGATGATGCTCACCAGCGTCCGCTTGGTTTCCATCCCGAGCATTCTGGTGAGGATGGCCCTCTTCCTCTCCTCGTCGTCTCCTTTGACTTTGAGTTCCACCAGTGCCGCCTGGAAGTCCATCTCGAGCAGCTCCCAGTCTTGCGGTTTGGTGATGTTGAACCCGCTCTGCGCCCTGGCTGTTCCGTGGGGATCCATCATCCCACCTTCGTCGCCAATTTGGTGTGTGCAAACCAAGACACAGGACACAGCCTCGGGCTGGGTTAACTCAGGTTTATTGCATCGTGGACAGAGGGAACATGAGGTAATGGCGGATCGATAGCTCTTTATATACGGTAGTAATACATTTGAACGTGGTTCCATGATAGCCCATTGGCTACTGTCTGCGTGACGTCATTGCGGGTCACGCCCTTCTTGTCCAGGTGTAGGTGGTGGCGGGAAAACTTCCCGCGCTGTTGCCTTTGATGAGTTTGGACCAAGGAGCTTGGACGCTCGCTGCTGCCAGCTGGTGGTCATTAGCTCGCGTCCACTTACAGGGTTCATGTGATGCAGCTGAGGGTTACATTGTTGCTATAGGCAAGGTTACATTTGTTCAGATACATTGTGGAAGGTAAAACCATTAGAACACAACAATAAGTAACGCGAGATTGGGGTTCGCACCATTTTACGATGAGAGGCGCAAGTTCTAGCTGGTCAAGGATCACCCCACACTCTCTCCTGAGTTCATTCCACCAATCTTGTTTATTCCCCCTAAACGTATATTTCCTGAATGTATATAAGTCGCTGCGACACAATTTGTACATGAGTTCTGATTCCCGAATAAAACTTATCTGTTTGGCCTATATTGCTGGCGGCTGCCCATTATTTCAGGAACACTAAAATAGTAAATAGTCAAATAGTAAAGATGAAGCTGAAGTACTTTGGACAACACATGAGAAGAGAGGGTTCACTTGAGAAAGCCTTGATGCTGGGAAAGGTGGAGGGCAAAAGAAGAAGGGGGTGGCAGAAAATGAGATGGCTAGATGGTATTGTAGACGCAATGAGTACAGAGCGAGGAGGATGGCGGAGGACAGAGGTGCCTGATAGGCTGTTGGATTGGGGCCGCGAAGCGGCTGTTGGGTCCCGGAGGAGACTAGTCAGAAGAAGACGCGAGACAAGATGGAGCGAAGACCAGTGATTTATTGAGGGAAAATCATCAGTATATATTATGTTCAAGACTGCGTCAGAAAGAGCTGCGGCCCACATGACATGTTTACACAGGTTAATTGGGAACCTCTCTCGGGGAAGTTAATTAACTAAATTAAACACTGGCAGGGGAACTCCATTGTTCCAAGCTTACCCAAGAGTAAACATGGCCACTGTTGACGTTAGGGCTTGGGGTAATTCGCAGGTGCGATATTACCTATTACCTAACTGATTAGTTAGACATTCAATTTCCTCCTGCTCGGACTATCTGTCAGGTCAGATAT
This sequence comes from Bradypodion pumilum, assembly GCA_035047305.1. Lineage (NCBI taxonomy): Eukaryota > Metazoa > Chordata > Lepidosauria > Squamata > Chamaeleonidae > Bradypodion > Bradypodion pumilum. The sequence continues at coordinate 477,226,761 of JAWDJD010000002.1, forward strand.
GGGTGAATCAATCTTATGACTATTAATCCGCTCCCCAATTTCTGTCCCTCGGAGCCCAAAGGCTCGGAGCGTTCTCACAAGTCATGGCCTCTGTCAAGGACAGTATGCCAATTGTGCTCGCGGATCCCACAATAGGCAATGGTTCATGGGGTCACAAAGGACTGTGCAACTGAACAACAACCCTTTGCAAGAAGTTTCTATTCTTTCTGGTCCTCCGTTCCCACGTGCGAAGGCCCTGAGTTTGAGGACCCTGGCAAGATGTCCTCTTTTCCCTCCCCATTTTTTTACTCCTCTAGCAAGGCATTTTCCTTTCCCGGACCAGGAGGAATCCTTTCCCTCTGTGCTTCTTCCCAATTCTCTGGGCCGGGGAGAGCAGGAAACCTTCATGTACACCCAAATCAAATACATGCTGGTCTTTTGAGGCAGAGTTAAAGTCGTGTGACCTCTAGGAGACACCAACCCTTCCTAGCTCAAGCCAGGGCCAGCGTGTCCTGTGGAGGCAGGTGGCGTGGCCATGGCAGAAGGGCCCGTTGGTGACCACTGCCCTCCTCTGAGGATTTATCGTCTTGGCAGGAGAGGCCAGGCTGGCAAGGGTCAGAGGCAGCACTTCTGAGCTCTACTGGACCCAAAGCCTCAGGTTCGCAGCAGTTGTGTGCCACCCCTCTCACCAAACCCATATCCATGGGGTCTTCTGCCTAGTGGTCACTTTCATTAAAGGTCTACCATCCTCCCACCACCACACGGTTCCTTCTCCAATTATGTAACTCACGGGTGGAATTTCTGGCACCAAACCACAATTGTGGCCCCTGGTTGTCCAGAAGCAAGAAGGGGGGGGGGAAGGAGTGCCTCGTCTCTGTTGTCCTTCTACGAAAGCAGGCAAAAAGGCAGACAAAGCCTCCTCTTTCCATTCCCAGCACAGGCAACACTCACTGTTTCTCTAGTGGTGATTAGGCCCCAATCCCGAAAGACCTCCTCTTGTTCTTAGCAATTTAAAAGGCCGTCCTTGCTCAAAAGCCAGTTGTATGCGACTGTAGGGTTTGGTGCTCATCTTCATTTACAGCCAAAGAGCATGGCCTGCGCCTGCAAACATTTCCACGGACATGTGGCAGGCATGACCAGACACTGAAGGTTGTTACCTTTGCTTTCACGCTACTAGGTTGGCAGAACAGAGGATTTCACTCCGCCGTGCAACACTTGGGATTCGAACTGCTGACATGACGGCATTCCATTCCTCAAGTGTAGTGTCTTAACTACTAAGCCACTGCAGTCCCAATTTTAAAGCTTCTTTATTTGTGGGAAACCTCCCCCTCTGCAAACCCTCTCTATTCCCCCCCCAGCCCCCCATCACTATCTTTGGTTAGAAACTAAAGTGGGAGATACGCTGAATTCCTTGGCAAGGCTATTGAAAGGAGGGAGTGTGAAATGCTGCAATTATCTGTAAGCAGCAATCCAGTGTTGCATCTATATTGTGTTAGAAAAATCATTTCCACGGGTGGGGTGGGGCTGCTATGTTTTACAATCCCAACATATACAACTACATGGAAAAAAAATACATATACTGAAACTCCTCCAAGGCAAGCGTTGCTAAAATATAACAATTTTAGAAAAAACAATCCAGCTTCCTGAAAAGATGAGACCCTTCTTTTATTTCTTGTTAAGGCTGGACTCAAAAAGGAAAATACAGTTATACCCCGGTTAATGTGTGCACCGCACAGCGTTAAAACCGGATGTTGGGGAATTTGAGGAAAACTTTTGCACTGCACAACGTTAAGATAACGTTGCGCGATGCAAAAGTTTTCCTCAAATTCTCCGTTGATCCCTGCCCCAAAGCCCATAGGGCTGGAGACCAGCCCTGCGGGCTTTGGGGCAGTGATCTCCAGAGGCCCCCTTGCTGGAAGGAGCAACGGGGCCTCTACAGACCCAAGTGTCGGATCGCCAGTTTCCTCTGAATGAGAGTGCGCGCGTACATGCTCTCACCCCAATGAAACCGGCGATCGGACGCACAGAGCGCCGGTTTTCCTTGGGGGGAGACCAGGCGCGTGCGAACTCACCCCAAGGAAAACGGCGCTCAGACACTCAAGACCGCCGGAGAGCCAAGCCCCAAAGACCAGTCCTGCTGACTTTGGGGCTTGGCTCGATCCGCCTGCCTCTTTGGAAAGCACAGCGGGGATTCAACGCATGGAATCCCTGCTGCCCTTTCCAAAGAGGCAGGCACATCGACCCCCTGTTCCCTTTCCTCTTCAGAAAGGGAACCAGGTTTTTTTAAAAAAAATGTTGTGTAATCAATGTACCGCACAATGTTAAAAACCGGATAACGCTAAGACTAGTGGAACCAAGTTTTAGCGTTATCCGAAGTATTACTGTAGTAGAAAACCATCTGGATGCATCTCCTCAGAACTTCAATTTAGGGCCAAAACCCACTTGAGTAATGTTGTCGTTATTACTGGAAAGGAAAAGGAGGGTAGAATTAAAAGCAACATACAGCTAGTACTGGGGGGGAGCAGCCATAACCAAGTATATACACATTGTCCATATATCAGAAAACATCCTGACAAAGCCAGCAAGTATATAACATGGAAACAGAGGGAATCAGAGCTGAGACCTTCAGAGAATGGAGCTGTTAGTGTATGTTTCACCCCCAAAGAGTCTCTTTCCCACAAGACGGACCTAACAGGATCCACTTGTTCATCTTCTCCATCTTGGCTCATGGTCAGTGTTTGGAAGTTGCCTGACAGAAGGTATCTTGGGTGGGATGGTGACTGGGGTTTGGGATGCTGTTGGAGATCCAAACTGATCAGTTGTAATTTTCTCCTGGAAAGGTGGGAAGCCTTCTCATTCCAAAGCACCGATTCCCTGTCCAACCTCTTCCCCTCAATCAGAAGGGTGGATGTAAGAGCAGACCCAGGATAGGGCACACATTTCTTCTTCTTTCATGTCCCAATCCAACCCTTGACTGCCAAAATGGAAGCCATTTTCTTTGCTTTGTCATTAACCAAACCCAAGTCCTCATCACTGCATGTCTATGGAGGTTGCACATGATACTTATTTGCTCCAAGCTAGGCCTTCCTCCCAATTCCTCCATCATCTCCATCTGGAATAATGTGTACAGTTCTGGTCTCCATACCCCCAGAAGGATATTATGGAGCTGGAAAAAGTGCAGAGGAGGGCAACCAGAATGCTTAGGGGACTGGAACACCTTCCTTACCATCTGAGGCTGCAATGGTTGGGCCTCTTCACTCTTGAATGACGGCGTCTAAGAGGTGACCTGATTGAAGTTTATAAAATCATGCACGGTGTGGACAAAGTAGATAAGGAAAAACTGTTTTCCCTATCGCATAACACTAGAACTAGGGGGCACTCCATGAAACTTTTGGGTACTAGTTCTCAAACAAATAAGAGAAAGAACTTTTTCACCCAGAGGATTACTGGTCTATGGAACTCCCTGCCAGAAGAAGTGGTGACAGCTGTCAGTCTTGACAGCTTTAAGAAAGGATTAGACAAGTTCATGGAGGACAAGGGTATCAATGGCTATAATTATGGATACCTAAGGACAACCTCCGGGTTGGAGAGATAGGCAGGATATCTCTCAATGCCATTTCCAGGGAATCCTAAGCAGGTGAAGGCATCTGCTTGGGAATACCCTGAAGCAAATGGTGAGCCACTGTGTGAGACAGAATGCTGGACTGGATGGGATGTGGCCTGTTCCAGCAAGGCTGTTCTTATCTCTCTCCATATACCAATTTCCTATGAAGTTTGGGATGCCAAAAATTAATGTTAACATAAAATATGACAGTGCACCTAACTTCTTCTTCTTTAGATTGGGAACTGACAAAGTGTTCCTGCATTCCTGACTGGAATGTCAGAAAACGTTGTCTACAAACCTGTCATTTGTATGGCGCCCTCTCCAACGAGGACACTCCTGCTGGTTGAGAATAGGTGGAAACAAAACCATAAAAACCATTCTACCAGCACTTGTATAATTTCACTTCTGTGTGAACTCTCTGATGGCCCACAAGGTGTGAATTCTGACCAAAACAATTCCCACACTCTGGGCATTTGTATGATTTTTCTCTTGTGTGAATTCTCTTATGACTCACAAGCTGTGAATTTTGGGCAAAACATTTCCCACACTCCTGGCATTTGTATGGCTTCTCACCTGTATGGACTCGGTTATGTTTCACAAGACCTGAACTGTGGGAAAAGCATTTACCACATTCTGGGCATTTGTACGGTTTCTCCCCTGTGTGGATTCTTTTATGATTCACAAGGTGAGACATCTGAGTAAAGCATTTCCCACACTCCTGGCATTTGTAAGGTTTCTCTCCTGTGTGTCCTCTCTTATGGTTGACAAGCAATGAGCTATGGGCAAAACATTTACAACACTCCGGGCATTTGTAGGGTTTCTCTCCTGTGTGAACTCTCTCATGACTCACAAGCTTTGATTTTTGAGGAAAACATTTCCCACACTCCTGGCATCTGTACGGTTTCACTCCGGTGTGCACTGTCCTGTGACTCAAAAGCTGTGAGCTCCGAGCAAAACATTTCCCACAATCTTGGCATTTGTAGGGTTTCTCCCCTGTGTGGACTCTCTTATGCTTCACAAGGTTTGAATTTTGAACAAAACATTTCCCACACTCCTGGCACTGATACGGTTTCTCTCCTGTGTGGACTCTTTTATGATTCACAAGGTGAGACATCTGAGCAAAACATTTCCCACACACTCGGCATTTGTAGGGTTTCTCTCCTGTGTGGACTCTCTTATGACTCAACAGCTGTGAGCTCCGAACAAAACATTTCCCACAATCCTGGCATTTGTGTGGTTTCTCTCCTGTGTGGATTCTCTGATGAAGGAGAAGGCTTGAATGCCAAGCAAATTGTTTCCCACATTGTTGGCATATGTAAGGCTTCTCTCCTGGGTAACCTCTTTCATAGCTCACAAAATTTAACTTGCTTTCCAAATGTTTCTCAGACACATTTAAGAAGTTCTTCTGTCCTATTTGGACGTTTTCCTGAAGCATCAGTGGTATTTTCATGCCATTATTTTTACCAGACACGTCTCCATAGGGCCTATCTTGGACACTTGTTTCTTCTTCTGCCTGGATTCTGCGGTGTCCAGTGAAATGTAATTTATGTGTAAAACTCTTTCTCCAACTGGGAATTACATTTTTCTGCCTCCAGTTTTCTGTTGGGAAGAAGGACAAATGCATAAAAATACTCAAATTGCAGAGTCAAACAAATCTACAAGGAAGAAAAGGTTTTCTGAGGGAAAAACACATTTTGTTGCATAAGAGCTCACATTGAAAGAAGGATCACAACAGTTTGTCATTTTCAACCCCCCAACCCGGATGAATTCTCCCCCCTCCCACTTTGAGTTTGGTTCTTAGAGATGTATCTCAGGAAGCTAAGAAAATGTGTTTCCCTTCCTTTACCGGCAACGGTATCCAGATTACCATGGAGGTATAATAAAACAGGAGATGACATGACGTCATAAACTTGAAGCCGACTAATCTGACAGTCCGCCATGTTAGTTTCCCCAAAACATTGCTTTATGGTGCTTTGATTGTGTGGAGTCGTGAAAGTAGATCGGGGTTTCCCCTTTAATATCAGTGGGTGGGGGGGGGGTTTGCAATCCCCCTCTCCGCTAGCTCCCCTGGGTCGAGAAGGGTTGGGGGGACAGACCCTTTTGTCTCCCCAACCCTACCAACCCCAGGGGACCCGGGAGAGGGGATCGAATCCACCCCACCCCCTGATATTAAAAGGGAAAACCCGATCGGAGTTTCCCCTTTAATATCAGTGGGTGGGGGGTTGCGATCCCCCTCTCCACTGGCTCCCCTGGGGTTGGGAGGATTGGGGGGACAAAAGGGGTCTGTCTGCCCAACCCTCCTGACCCCAGGTGACCTGGCGGAGAGGAGATTCCCCACACACACACCACATATTAAAGAGAAGAAACCAAGCGGTTTCTTTTCTTTAAAAGCAGAATGTTGGGAGGGAGGAATCGATCCCCTCTCCCTGGTCCCCTGGGTTTGGTAGGGTTAGGGGGACAAAAGGGGTCTGTCACCCCAACCCTTCCAGAGCCAGGGGACCCGGCAGACCACATTTTGTCACCCCCTAACCCTACCAAACCCAGGGGACCAGGGAGAGGGGATCGATTCCACCCCCCCCACACACACACACACACTCCGTTTTTAAAGAGAAGAAACCGCTTGGTCTGTCCCCCCAACCCTCCCAGACACAGGAGAACCCAGGAGAGGGGATCAATTCCACCCCCCACCAACACAAGAAGCAATTGTAAAAAGTAGTCAAAGGTAATGTTTTGGGGCATCTAATATAGCGGCAGGCTACGCCCGCTGGCTTCAAAAAACTTACAGCATGAAGTCTGTAGTGCCATCTTGTTTTATTATACCTCCATGCAGATTACAGCCTTTTAGGGTCCAGATCATAGACTCTCAACCTATAGCTCATGGACTGGAGCTTGCCCACCACACCATTTCATGTGGCCCATGCCACCACCATCGCCGCCCTGGAAGCTGAAGCAAATGCATTTATGACACCTGTAAGGGGAGCAGTCTGGCCCACTCAGCTATCCAGGGTGTGTGTGGTCCAGGCCACATCATAAAAAGGTTGGGAACCCTTGGTCCAGATGAAGGGCTTTTTATACCTTGTGTTAGTTGAAGAACTATGCTTTTAATTTGAGCTGGTTTTACTGAACTTAAGATGTTTCAAAACAGTTTCACATTGCTCTTTTACTTGCAACCATGTACAAATCCAACAAATAAATAATAAATACACCCAGAGTGCCTATCCAATGTTTGTAGATCACTGAGACTGTCTTACAATCAACAAGTGAATCACAGATTGGAGCATTCACGGGAGAGACATTGGTGGAAATCTGGCTGTTTTTCTTGTTTCCTCCTTCAAATGGAAGTCCCAACTTGGCATTTTCCATACTTCCACAACCCCACTTTCTGTTTGAAGTTGACTCAGCCTTCCAACTTTCTGAGGGCACTAAAATGAGTTCCCAGCATGTTGGGGGCAAAATGCTAATTAACTCATGAACCGCCCAGAGAGTGCACTAAGCACGATGGGGCAGTAATAAGATTCTCTGATCAATCTCCTATATCAATGCTATGCTCAATCTGTTAAGACTTTTGAGCTTCCTGATGATTATGGAAGCACTTTAAGTTTTTACTTTACATGCTTCAAAATCAGGGTCTTAGTGGACCAAAAGCTACGGTAGTTGTGGAGGAACATTGGGAGGACACAGCATAAAACGCCTTGGCTAGTCCACCACCTTAACAGGTTTTGGCTTGGGTTGTGTTAGGTCAGGTTTCCTCAACCTTGGCCCTCCAGCTGTTCTTGAACTTCAATTCCCAGAAGCCTTGATCAGCAGGAGTGCTGACTTGGGCTTCTGGGAATTGAAGTCCAAGAACAGCTGGAGGCCAAGATCGAGGAAGCCTGTGTTAGGTGACTCATTTGATGTGTCACTCCTCTTAGAGAGCAGAGATTTTATTCATTCACTCACTCACTCACTCACGAATTCTATAATTTTTTGGAATAGTAACTGTGTTAGTCTGTATTTCAAACATATCAGAGAATAAACAAAACAAAACAAGAAACAATTGTAGCATTTTGAAGACTAACTGCTAAATTTTAATGGGAGCTTTTGTCGATCAAGTGTCTGACTGATGGCCGCTGTGGCTAGATTTTCATGGCGAGCTACAAGTATACACAAAAATAAGGTAAAAAATCCGTACATGCAAAAATAAGTTTTCTTTTAACATAGTTGGTAAGTGTAGCTTGGTAATGTTAAGTGATATTAGGCCTGGAAATGACTTGCTAAATGTTGCAATGAGAGATTGTGGTTGTCCCATCCGGTTGTATTTGTATATTCTGTGATGACTGTACTGGCCTCTGGCCGTAACAATAAAGATTGATCAAGTGTATGACGAAGTGGTCTTGATCCATGAAAGCTCACATTAAAGTTTAACAGTTATTCTTTAAGGTGCTACAACGCTTTCTTGTTTTGTTTATTCTCTGATATGCTTGAAACTATTCTTTACAATGCTTCTCTGTCTCGTATGTACAAGGTGCTACAACATTTTTTGTTTTGTTTGTTCTCTGATCACTCATTCTAATTATATACTGCCCATCTGTGTAGTCTACCCACTCTGGGCAATGTAATTTAATTTAATAATTTAATTTAATAATTTAATATTTCAATTTGTTCGCCGCCCACTCAGGGGGATGTACAACAACAAGAAAATACAATATTAAAAGAGCTCAACATTAAAACATCAAAACTCTCTGCTAGCAACATAGGCAAAACCAGACTAAATTATATGTAAAGAAAAAAATAAATACTAATTGGCATTGGGAAGGATGTCCTGAAAAGCACTTCTAAAGAGACTTGTCTTCTCCACGTTTCCCATTCTCCAATGGAGAAATGCACTGAAGCGGTGGAAAAAGAAATTAATTTGGGGAACAGGGGGGGAATGGGGAGTGGCCAGATAGAGCCAAAAAGTGGAATTTCCATCTGTGTGCAGTTTTGAAATGTGTAGTTTGAAACCAGGACTGCGGTGTTTTAGTAGTTGAACTTGATAACTGGAAGGTCAGCAGATTAGCAGTTCAAGAGCCAAGTGTTGCATGATGAAGTGAGCTCCTGTCATCAGTCCCAGCTCCTATCAACCTAGCAATGGGAACATGCAATGTATTTCTTCTCAAGTGGCTAAGATGCTGACTGGAAGGCAGGAGGTCAGCAGTTTGATTCCTGAGTACTACAGGACGGAATGAGCTCCCGTCTTTGTCCCAGCTCCTGCTAACCTAGCAGTTCGAAAGCAAGAAATTGCAAGTAGATAAATATGGATACTTAAGGACAACCTCGGGGTTGGAGAGATAGGCAGGATATCTCTCAATGCCATTTCCAGGGAATCCTAAGCAGGTGAAGGCATCTCCTTGAGAATACCCTGAAGGAAATGGTAAGCCACTGTGTGAGACAGAATGCTGGACTGGATGGGCTGTGGCCTGTTCCAGCAAGGCTGTTCTTATGTTCTTATGTTCTTAGGTACCACTTTGGTGGGAAGGTAAACAGCATTCCGAGGACACCGGTGTCTAGTCGTGCCTGCCATATGGATAGGGAAACATCTGCAGATGCAGACAGAGCTGGCTCTTTGGCTATAAACAGGGATGAGCACTGATCCCTAGAGTCGGATACGAGCAAGGGCGACCTAGTTTGAAACCACTGCTTGGAATTCTATCTTTGGAACTGCAGAAGAAATTACTTTGTCACACTTGTGTGTGAATAGGGGCATGGGAAATATGGTAAAAAAATAATAAGACTAGTTAAACAATTTCACTCTGAGCTCCCATGAGTGGAGGGGTGCACTTAGATTTATTGTTCTGATCCAGTATACATTTGGCTTTTGTATTTTTATTTTAAAAACCAGAGATAAGCAACAAGCAAGGAATGAGAAGTTCTTACCAAGAGAGGATAATATTTGCCAGGTCTCCTCCATGACTTCCTTGTGCAGGGCCCTCTGGTCAGGATCCAGCAGTACCCACTCTTCCTGGGTGAAGTACACGGCCACCTCCTCAAAGGACATCAGGGGCTAAATGGAAAAAGAAATCACACCTTTCTTATATTCTTCACAAAATCAACCTTATCTTCTAGGTTTGAACTTTAATGGATGGCCTACAAGGGAAAAAATATCAGATGCCTGAATTAATCAGAGCTGGCATTTTTTCTTGATAAATGATTTAATTCAAAATGAAATTTGATTATAGAACTAAACGACTAGCACTACATCATAGGCTTAGTAATAGTTGTAACGTTATTATTCTTAAGTACTGTATTTTCTGGCGTATAAGACTACTCTTTAACCCCGAAAAATCTGTGCCAAAGTTGGGGGTCGTCTTATAGGACCGGTACTTAACTGCAGCTTGTTTCTCCTTGCTTCATATGTCCGGCACATATGGTGGGGGGTGCTGCGGCCGAGTCCCTGCTCTGTGCGGGGAGTATGAAGCAAGGGGAAGCAAGCTGCACACATCTTCCTGTACCTCAAGGAGGAGAACGTGAGCATGGATTGGCTCTCCACCAGAACCTGCCCATTCGACTCGGAGGGCTGCGCGTCTTCGGGTTGAGTGTGGGTTAATTTTTATTTGGTGTGCATTGGAAGAGGGGTAGTCTTATACGGCAAGTATATTCCAAACTCTATATTTTAACTGGAAAAGTTGGGGGTCGTCTTATACGCCCAGTCGTCTTATACGCCCAGTCGTCTTATACGCTGGAAAATACGGTACTAATTTTACTACTCCTTAACTCTGAGCGGAAAGGCTCCTTTTAAAGTACCCTCAATTTAACTTCTGTCTCTTGATATGTTTTAAGTATCTTCATTTTAACTTCTGCTCTTTTTGCTGTACTCTGCTGGTCTTGGGCTGTAATAAACACTGATTGATTGATCATCATTTCCAATCAGATCAAAGTTCAAGTGGGTACCCAGGTGAAGATTCTTTTCAATGTGTCAATCATTTCAAGGCAACATCAGCTCATCTATTTCTACCAGTTTTTATTTCTTTACCATGCTTCTCTGTCTCGATATGCGCAAATGTTCCAATATCCATAGAATACTTCAGCTCGAAATGGCTACTGAAAATGTGGAGCATTTTGTCAAAAAGCAGTGACCAAACTAAAGCAGGACTAAAATGGCTGAGTACATTGGGATTTGGAAAAAAGTAACCTCAAGGTGTCCTTTAACACAGGGGTCCCCAACCACAGGTCCGTGGACCAATTCTGGGTTGTCCCAAACCAGGTCATGGGGTGGTGGTGGGGGTGGTGGCACTAGGAACCCTGATGGCAGCGTTCTGCCCCCAGTGGACAGAGCAAGAGCATTGGCCTCAGACACAGCAAATAGGCAGGTGGCTGGGCCCCTCCTCCATGTTGCTTAACTACAGCAGGGCTCTTACCCCCCCCCCCTCCCACCTGTGTGCAATGTGATACCTCACTGCCTGAGTCGAATGGTGTGGCTGTCAGGTGGCTGGGCCCCTCCTCATTTTTGAGCTACAGCAGGGCTCTTCCCCTCACTTACCAGCCGGTGGAAAAATTGTTTAGCATGAAATCAGTCTGTGGTACAAAAAAAGGTCGGGGACCCCTGCTTTAATGGTCTTGTCTATACCTGATCTGCTTCCACTCGATCTGAAGGATGCAATGAAGGAATACTGGTTGCCGGCATCCTTAGGGCCCCTATAGGAGAGACGAAGGAGATAAGCGGCTTAAGTCACATAAGCTTCTCATGCATTAAGCTCACCATCCCAATAAGGCTTGCAAACACTAAACCCTTTAAAACCCATGAGGGTGGACATCCCAGAAAAAGAAATTAGTCCAAGAAGCAAAAAAAAAAAAAAGTGCCACTCCAGAGAATGCGTGCAAATGGAAATTATAAGAGAGGCTCATGACCGTGAGATTTACTGAATGATTAACAAAGTTCATTTATTGTACAGCCATTAAAAGCAGCCTGGAGGAACACATTGCATGTTCCCTTCTGCCTTTTTTTTAACTTTTCCAGTAAATACAACTCATGAAGCAAGAATCATGGAATAACTGTGTTGGAAGGGGCCTTTTAGGAATAACTGCGTTGGAAGGGGCCTTTTAGGAATAACTGCGTTGGAAGGGGCCTTTTAGAAATAACTGCGTTGGAAGGGGCCTTTTAGGAATAACTGCGTTGGAAGGGGCCTTTTAGGAATAACTGCGTTGGAAGGGGCCTTTTAGGAATAACTGCGTTGGAAGGGGCCTTTTAGGAATAACTGCGTTGGAAGGGGCCTTTTAGGAATAACTGCGTTGGAAGGGGCCTTTTAGGAATAACTGCGTTGGAAGGGGCCTTTTAGGAATAACTGCGTTGGAAGGGGCCTTTTAGGAATAACTGCGTTGGAAGGGGCCTTTTAGGAATAACTGCGTTGGAAGGGGCCTTTTAGGAATAACTGCGTTGGAAGGGGCCTTTTAGGAATAACTGCGTTGGAAGGGGCCTTTTAGGAATAACTGCGTTGGAAGGGGCCTTTTAGGAATAACTGCGTTGGAAGGGGCCTTTTAGGAATAACTGCGTTGGAAGGGGCCTTTTAGGAATAACTGCGTTGGAAGGGGCCTTTTAGGCCACTGACTCCAACCCTCTGCTCAATGCAGGAATCTGAACCAAAGCAGATATTACAGATGGAGGCTGTATAATTCTCTCTCGAATGCTTCCAATGTTGGTTCCTGTCGTACTGCTCTAACTGTTAAGACATTTTTCCTTATGCGTCTGACCCCACTTTCTATTTCAAAAAGATGGAAAATCTTGTAGGGTATCATTTGTTTCTCTGTTTCCCCCAATCCTCTTTCCCAATTTGGGAAGGTTGGAGGCCTGGATGTTGAAGCACAAAGGAAGTTGTGTTATTTTATTCCTTCTGTACAGAAGTGGTTAAGCTGCTGTACTGCAACCAAACGGTTGTGAGTTCAGTCCTGACCAAGGCTCAATGTTGATTCAGCCTTCCATCCTTCTGAGTTCAGTAAAATAAGTACCCAGCATGTTGGGGGCAAAATGCTAATTAATTTGTAAACCTCCTTGAGAGTGCACTAAGCACTATGGGGCCGTATATAAGTGTGATTGCTTTGTTTAGCTACTGAAAAACCTTTTTTTATGCAGCCACTGTAACGTCTTTTTGGGCTGGGCTGGGTTAGATGGCTTAGCTACTGAATTGCCTGATCTGGTAACAGAGATTTTGGCCTCTCCCCAATCTTCTCCATTAGAGAAATGGGCTAAAGCTTTGGAAGGAGAAACTAAGTTGGGGAACGCAGAGAGCGAAAAGGGTCAAGAAAGGCCAAAAAGTGGATCCTTAATTAAAAGAGCCCTGATGGTGCAGTGATTAAAACTGCAGTACTGTAGCCAGAACGCTGTGAGTTCAATCTTAACCAGGAGTCAAGGTTGACTCAGCCTTCCATCCTTCTGGGGTCAGTAAAATGAATGCCCAGCATGTTAGGGGCAAAATGCTAATTAATTTGCAGAGAGTGCACTCAGTCCTATGGGGCAGTATATACAGGAGGAACTCGGAAAATTAGAATATCGTGCAAATGTTCATTCTTTTCACTTAAAAGGTGAAACAAATATATGAGATAGACTCACTCCATGCAAAGCGAGAGATGTCATGCCTTAATTCGTTATAATTGTGATGATCATGGCGTACAGCATACATGAGATTATGTGATGATTATGGGGTAAATGAGATTGGGGGGTCGGGTTTTCATAAACTGTAAGCCATAAGCATCAATATTATAACAAAGTAAGGCATGAACTATCTCACTTTGCACAGAGTGAGTCTATCTCATATATTTGTTTCACCTTTTAAGTTGCATTGCTGAACTGAATGAACATTTGCACGATATTCTAATTTTCCAAGTTTCACCTGTAAGTGTGCTTGCTACTACTCAACTGTATGGAATATGAAACCACTGGTTAGGATTCTGTCTCTGGACCTGCAAAAAAGAAAGAAAGAAAGAAAAAGGGTGGGGCGGGGAGAGAAATCTGGTTCCAGCTTAGTAGTGGCAGGATTTTTGAATATCATTTTGTTTGAGTAGATAGTGATATGTCTTTTTTTTTTTAAAAAAAAATCACATTCCCCTTTAAGCAAAGTTTTGAATGAGGCATGGGGAAGCTATAATAACTCTGATTTCCCTCCGTTAGTTAGGCAGAGTGCCACAGGTGTTGGAGGTTCTAGCCGCCCTTCCCATCCTGGAGCTGCTCAAGGGGAACAGAGCAAAAGCTCTACCCCAGTGATGGCGAACCTTGGCACTCCAGATGTTCTTGGACTTCAATTCCCAGAAGCCCAAGCACCCATGAATCCGCACGAATGGGTTTACTGCGATTCATCTGGCCCGCGCTGCCCTCGTCGTTCCTGGAAGCGGAAGTAAAATGCGTCCATACGGCTGGATGAATTGAAGTAAACCCATTCGTGCGGATACACAGGGTGCTTGGGCTTCTGGGAATTGAAGTTCAAGAACATCTGGAGTGCCAAGGTGCGCCATCACGGCTCTACCTGGAGCAGAATCCCTTGTGAAGGAAACCCCATAATTGAGCCTCCTTTTCTCTACCAGGAACATATCTGGCCATTCCCTTCTAACTCCTGACACCCCCAAATATATATAAAAAATGAAAAACCCCATCACAACCGCCTCCTTTTGAGGAGGGGAATCGGTTTTCTATGGGGTCACCTTTTTCCTACTGGAAACCCAGAGGATGATCTCCTTCCCAACTGGACACTTCACTTTCAGACGTTCGCCGGCAGGACACGTGTCTGTGAGGGAGAAGGGGGCTCCGGATCCCCTCCTTCGGACGGCAATGGGGCTTGGGCCACTCTCTCCCAGGTTCTCCCCTCCGGAGGCCCTCTTCTGCCCCACCCTATCCCACCCACCCTCCAAAAGATCTATGGGGCCAGTAAGTCAGGGTATGTGTCAGGAGGGTCCCTCCTTCCCTAGACTCCCCCCTCCCCTCCCGCCCCCATACCTTAGGTAGAAGGTAAAGGTTTCCCTTGCTCGGAAGCCAGTCGTATCTGTCTCTAGGGTTCAGTGCTCATCTCTGTTTCAAAGCCGAAGAGCCAGCGCTGTCTGCTGCTGCAGACGTTTCCGTGGTCATGTGGCAGGCATGACTAGACACCAGAATGTTATTACCTTTCCCACCGAAGTGGTCCCTATTTATCTACTTGCAATTTCTTGCTTTCGAACTGCTGGGTTGGCAGGAGCTGGGGCAGAGACGGTAGCTCACTCAAGCACCCGAGTTCTGACCCCCCCCTTCTTTCGAGGGAGGGAGAAAAATGACGGGCCAGAGAGGGAATACTTTTCAGAAGGGACCACATCCTGTGTGGGAGGGAAGAGGTACATGATATGCACAGACAGGCCGAATTCCGGTCTAGGAATCCAAGCTCTATGCTCTTAACCCTTCTCTGCTAAGTAGAATCGCTTTCCCGCCTGCTAAAGGTCCGTGATGGCGAACCTTGGCACTCCAGATGTTCTTGGACTTCAATTCCCAGAAGCCCAAGCACCCTGTTAATCCACACGAAGGGGTTTACTGCGATTCATCCGGCCCGCGCCACCCTCGTCGCTCCCGGAAGCGGAAGTAAAATGCGCCCTTACGGAGGAAAGGTTAACCCGGAAGAGTCTTAACCGTACGGGCACGTTTTACTTCCGCGTCCGGGAGCGACAAGGTCAGCATGGGCCGGATGAATCGCAGTAAACCTATTTGTGTGGATTCACAGGGCCTTGGGCTTCTGGGAATTGAAGTCCAAGAACATCTGGAGTGCCAAGGTTCGCCATCACGGGGCTAGAAGATTCTTCTACTTTAAGGACCTCTATCTGGTGTATGTAAGTTCATGCCTTGACGTCTCACTCCTTGTCTGATAAAGTGGACATGATCAACGAAAGATCATGTAAAAATGTTAGCCTTTAAAAGTGCTGCAGCGTTTATAAAAATATATATATATTTCTTTTCAAAGTTAGTGGAAAGAGTTTTGCCCTGCCCAGTGCCTGGAGGAGCCGAAGGGGAATGGTAGCGGTGGTTAGGGGCCCTGGGAAGCATCATGGCAAAGGAATGCCGGTGACTGTCCCAGCTCCTGCCAACCTTAGCTGATCAAAAGCAAGAAATTGCAAGTAGATAAACAGGGACCACTAATGGCAGGAAAAGATCTTGGGGACATGAAACTGACTTTTTAATGTTTTTTCTCCTAGATCGATACTCATGGAGGAAAATGTGGCTTTTCAGGCAAGCACCTAAATTCAATTCCCAGGAGATTCCTCTATCAATCTCTAGTGAGCCAGTGCCAGCCAATAGGTAGGCATGCTTCAGTGTTATTGAACTTGTTGCTTTGGCATTGCACAGTGCTCCCTGGCATGTCTATGGAGGACTGTCCCTCCCCTCCCGAAGAGCCTCTGGTAACCAAAAAGTTGGTCTATTCCCTTCAAGATGAGGGAAGAACAGGCAATGGCTCATATGGTGTAGCTTCCCCAACAGTGAGGAACATTTGTTGGGAAACCACCTCTTGAATTTCGACCTGTAACACAAATGGCTTTCAACAGCTTATACTGCCTTTTGATACCTTAAGCGTCACACATTTTTAGATAGTTTTCTATGATTTTACATGTCATCAAAGAACACCTGGTACTTAAGAAGCAGAGGTGCCTCCTTTCAGTCCTCTCATTATTTCTCCAAATTAAATTCTCTTTTTCATTTTTTTAAAAGTAAAATCCATTTGAGGGAGATGTTCCAGCACAGGCCAGGAACACATGGCTTAGTCTGTCATGCATCCCTCCTCTTTCTCTCCTGCCCAAAGGGCTGAGTGCCACTCAGGGCGGCTTCCCTTTGCTAAAGGTTTCCATTGCTCAAAAGCCAGTCATATCCGACTCTAGGGCTCAGTGCTCATCTGTTTGAAAGCCGAAGAGCCAGCGTTGTCTGCTTCTCCAGATGTTTCCGTGGTCATGTGGCAGGCATGACTAAGCACCGGAGGGCACGGAGCGCTGTTGACCTTCCCACCGAAGGGGTCCCTATTTATCTACTTGCAATTTCTTGCTTTCGAACTGTTAGGTTGGCAGGAGCTGGGACAAAGACAGGAGCTCATTCCATCCTGCAGTACTCGGAATCGAACTGCTGACCCTTCCGCCTTCCAGTCAGCATCTTAGCCACTTGTTCACTTCTTAATCCACTACACTGGGGAAGTGTTAATTGGGTAGAAGAATTAGGGTCCTCAAAAAGTCTGGAGGTGTGTTTTGGCTGGCTTTGGCTTACAGCACCAGACCTCTTAAAAGGTACGGAAAAAGATAGACTCTCCCTGAACCTGGGAGAAATGTTAATTTTCCCAGCCAAGTGGGAAAATGTTAATTGGGTACATTGACAGAGCTGGCCAGGCTTCAAGAGGAAAACATTTGTTAAAAAGTGGCATGATGAAAGAAGGCAAAAGTCCAGTGGTACCTTTGGGATACTCACACCCAATTTCCCCCCGTAACATTTCAAAACGAGTTTTTCTTTCATGCCTGGCATTGGTGAACATCTTTTTTGGCAGACAAGAATGCGCTACACCAAATTCTCTTTGGGATCATTACATTTTATTTACTTATCATTACATTTTATTTATTAAATCATAATCTAAACAGACAAACATTCAAGATGGGGCTGAATTAGGTACCCCTGTTAATCATCAACAAAACCTGTACCAGTGACTTGAGTGCTACAAATGAAGAAGGGGGCAGAATTTTTCAAATGCTTTCCTGTACAGTTTGGCCTTTATCTGGGCAACTTGGTCCTGCCCTGCCCTGCAGGGCTGGCGTTCACTCAGCAGGGAAGGAGAGTGGCTGGACCTGTAGTTCCCAGAGCAAGGGGATGCAGCCAACCATCCTACTCAGGGCTCCAAACCTGACTTGGTAGAATTTGTGTGGATTTCCTACAGGAAATAAAATTATCTGTGTTTGCGCGTGCGTGCGCACGCTGCAGATCCCCTCATTTGGCAGCAATGTGGTTTGGGCCACATGGACCCTCCCCCTTGTTTCTGTAAAGGTAAAGATCACCCTTGCTCGAAAGCCATGTGTATCCAACTATAGGGTTCAGTGCTCATGTTTATAGCTGACGAGCCAGCGCTGTCTGCGTCTGCAGATGTCTATGTGGACATGTGGCAGGCATGCCTAAACACTGAAGTGCACGGAACGCTGTTTGCCTTCCTACTGAAGTAGTCCCTATTTATCTACTTGAAATTTCTTGCTTTCCAATTGCTAGGTTGGCAGGAGCTGGGACAGAGCTGGGAGCTCATTCCGTCGTGCAGTACTCGGGTATCAAACTGCTGACTTGTCGCCTTCCAGTCAGCACCCTAACCACTTGAGCCACTGCAGCCCGCAGCTATATTTTGACATGTTTTGCTCCTTTGTGTCGTTTTTTGGTTCTTTAAATTATATTTTTACAAGTGCCTTTTTAGTTATAAGGGTTGAGATGTCTAAAGAACGGTACCTTGACAAGAGGACCAAATGCTACATTACAAGTTGGGATTTTGTTCTACTGACCTACCCTGTCTGGCTGCGGTGGATCAGAAACCAGGAGGACAAGGGGATCAATGGCTATAACTATGGATACCTAAGGACAACCTCTGGGTTGGAGAGATAGGCAGGATATCTCTCAATGCCATTTCCAGGGAATCCTAAGCAGGTGAAGGCATCTGCTTGGGAATAATACCCTGAGGCCAATGGTGAGCCACTGTGTGAGACACAATGCTGGACTGGATGGGCTGTGGCCTGTTCCAGCAAAGCTGTTCTTATGTAGGATAAACCTATATGATATTTCTCCCTAGCTCTAGCTTTCCATGGACCTTGGAGCAGCAGACACTTAGGCCAGACTCCTGGAGAAAGGTGGTGGGCAAATTAATAGAAAAAAGTGGGGTGGATATTCTAGTCAAACTCAGAAGATTTACTCCTCTGCGTTCGTTGCACATTGTACCAAGAAGATAGACAAATTGAGCTGGGTTTGGTTATTTAGAGGTACTGTAATAGTGTCCACTACCCTAGTGGTTTCCACATACCAATTATATGTACCAAGGTAGTAGCAGTATCATCATCCTGCTAGGTCAAAGGTACTCTGAAAACCGTCAGGATCCATCAGCTTGTGAAAATGGACCATCAAATTGGGCCCAGGCTCCTAATGGACAGAGCATGCCACAAACTGGAGCAGGACGTGACCTGACCATGACAATGAGGTGGTCCTGATATCCCTTACCCTCAGATTGTGGCATGTTGGGAGAGCTCTATGGCAATGATAGCAACCCCATCCTCCAGCCTGCCCTGATGACTAACTAAGAACCAGGGAGGGTACATCAAGAAGAGGGAAATTCCCCCATCCATCACCAACCCAGATTTCAGAGACACAGGCCTGATCAACGTTACCATCCAGAATAATATCTGAAGGAGACGACTTTTATTTAATGTCAAAAATGGCCAGGGAACTAAAACACAGTCTTCAATTTGCTAAAAAAAAAGAGGAAGCAGACAAAAGTTATTTTTTTTTCATTGAGTGCACAATAAAACTATATAACTGTAATTGCATAATGTAATGGCAACTGTCAAATTATGTAGAATTAGAAGAGATTAGACAAATTTGTGGAGGATAAGACTAAGAGAGATTAATTGCCATAGATGGCTATGACATTGTCTCCAAGACCACAAGTCATATACCACTGAATGTCATGGGTTGGGGAGTGGGGGACACGGACTATTCTCAAATGCTGCTTGGTGGCTTCTAGCTTAGGGCGGGTGCATTTTGTACATGCAAACATTAAACAATAGGTACAAGTAAATGTATCCTAATGATTACTAATCTTTTTAAATTTTATAAATTTCAACGTTAACAAAAGGAAATAAAAATTGGAAATAAGTATGACAACAATACAATGACAAAAACAAACTAACGAAAGATGAAAACATCCTAGCTATAAATTAAACACTTCAATTTTTTTCCTAAATATGTCTTACTTTGTTAGAATTACTTTATTTAGAAAAGGAAAAAAAAATCTATTTATTTGAAGGAAAAGGGTATTAGAAAAAGAAAACACAAAAATCTAACAACTTCCTTCTGCTCCTTAAGAGGATTAACCTCCCTTTTGATGAGCCTCAAGTTTTTCTAAATTTAGTTTGCATTTCTTGTTGTAATTTTTACAATTTAAATGTCTAAAACTAATTCTCATATATCCCTGATTATAATGTCTCTGCAAATATTTGTCCAATGTTCCATGAGATGGTTCCAAATCTCCCAGAAAACCTTTTCTCCAAATCCATTGATAAAGTTTTCAATTAAGTCCATTAATTTTGTAGTCTGGGCAAAAAACGATGTTAACTTTCAACATTGCTTTAATTTCTCTGTGACTCCAATTATTTCCAAAACATTTTGGCCGCTTCACTATAAAGTCTTCACTATTTCAGACTCGGTTTCAATTGTCAAAAATAGTTTAGGTAGTCTCCCAATTTCTTTATCTTTTCTCATAAGACCCTGCATGTCTAAATCATTTCTCTCTCTCCAGGAAGCCGTATTTTCTTTTATGCAATTTAAATCTTTCAAAACAGTTGCATATATTCAAACCACTTCAAAACCATTCCTTCTTCTCTTAACCTTTAGTTTTAATTTTGGTCTATCATTTTTCAATAAATATCAAATCTCTATATGTTAGCCAATCTTTTTCTTTCCCCATTCCCCTTCTATGAAAGGCTTCTTGGGGTGATGCCCAAAAGGGTAACTTCCTGTAAAGCACTCTCTTATACTTCTCCCATATCCAAATTAATCATCTTCTAGTCTCATTATTAACAAATTCTTTACTTGCCTTGACTTTATCATACATATAGGCATTCCATCCACATTTTAATCCCGACACTTCTAGTTCTAACATTCTAGGTAAAGGTTTCCCTTGCTCGAAAGCCAGTCGTATCCGACTCTAGGGTGCAGTGCTCATCTCTGTTTCTAATCTGAAGAGCCAGCACTGCTTCTGCAGACGTTTCCGTGGTCATGTGGCAGGCATGACTAGACACCAGAGCGCACGAAACTATTTTCCAATTCAATCCAATCCTTTATCCAGATGCTAATTAACTTGTGAACCACCCAGACAGAGCACTAAGTGCGATGGGTGGCATATAAGCGCGATTAATTTGCTTTACTACACGTTGTGTAATATAAATTAATATAACTTAAGCCATGCTACTCCTTTCTTTACCATCTAATAAGTTTATATATTTGTTCATAGGTTTCTTCTCTTACCAAATAAAATCATTTCCACCATTTTAAAAAAAACACCTTTCAATAATATTAGAATTGATTGAAATAAAAATAAAATTGACAAAATATTCATTTTGATTATTGCAATCCTTACCAATTATGACAAATTTAATTTCCTCCATTTCCCCAAAATTTTCTTGACTTAGTTCTTAATACTGTATAGTTATTTTTAAATAGATCTGCATTTGTCCTTGCCACCACCAAAACTTCCAAATACTGTAGTGGAACTGTGGTTAATGTAATTAATGCATTCTCTGGGACGTTTCTTACAGCGAATTGTATTTCAAACTACAGTGGAGCCTTGGTTAACGTAAGTACAGTAATGTGTTCTCCGGGATGT
This sequence comes from Bradypodion pumilum, assembly GCA_035047305.1. Classification (NCBI taxonomy): domain Eukaryota; kingdom Metazoa; phylum Chordata; class Lepidosauria; order Squamata; family Chamaeleonidae; genus Bradypodion; species Bradypodion pumilum. The sequence continues at coordinate 477,247,905 of JAWDJD010000002.1, forward strand.
TTCTTACAATGAATATTACTCTAACTGAATTTCTCATAGGAATGCATTGAAAACCAAAATGCATTAGCTGAAATGCAGTTTCCCATAGGAATGCATTGAAAACCAATTAATCCATTCCAGGAAAAAATCTGTAAACTGAGCCACTATTTTCTATGGATTTCGTTAAGCAATTTTTATATTAACTGAGCCATTCGTTAACTAAGGTTCCACTGTATCTCCAGTATCAGAATCATAAGTGTCTCCTGGAGGAAACTGGAATTTGCCATTTGTTAAGTGAGGTTCCATTGTACCTAACTTTCCTTCCTCCAAACCAGAGACTGGTAAAAACTTTTCCTTTTCCTACTTATTCTTTTTGAAGATAACCTTTGTCTTCTTGTTATTTAAGCTCTGATACCAATCCGTACTTTCTCAATACCTCTAATAATGTATTAATACTTTCTAACGGATTATATATTAATGGTAAATCATCTATGAATGCTACTGTATACTGTTCTTTTTTATGTCTTATTCTTAGTATCCTCTCTCCTTGTTTAATTATTATTTTATTAAATATTTAAAATGCTAAAATAAACAGCAGTGGTGTTAAAGGACAACCCTTGTTCCCTTATGAATTGTGCATCATTGTATTAGATCTCCATTTACTTTTACTCCATTTACTTTGCTTTTAGCTCATGAGAAATTGCCTTTATCCATTCAATAATGTTATCTCCAAATTTCATATATTAAGAAAATGATCATTAAAATTCTAATTCACACTATTAAAAGCCTTCTCAACATCAACGGAAATCAAGGTTGCCTTAACATTGCTACCTTTTACTAGACATTCCATGGTATTTATAAAAAATCTCAAGTTTTCTTTGAAACTGAACATACCTTACCGAGAGTATTCTGGCGGTTCATTCCTTCTTCAGCTTAACTCGAAGCACCTTCAGTATCACATTTTATATGTATGTTACCCAAAATGTATGCTGGGAGTTCCTTTATGTTTCCTAATTCTAATAACCTGAAAGGTTGGGGTTCCCTCATTTTCACCCTATGATTTCTCAATCTGAGGAGAATGTTGCTTTTTCCCAAAATAGCACCAACCTTTGGACAAACAAAGTGCGCATCTCAGGGTTCTTTTCATCATCACCTTTCACTAGTATTTACATATGTTTTAAGCCCCATATTTTACATCAACAGGGCTTAATGGTTCACCAATGGTAAAAACCCATATGGTCGCCACCTGAGGTTTTTATCTATAAAAAGATAAGTGTAAATAATAAGTAGGTGAAAAATGCATTCTTCATATTCTTCATCTTGGGTCACAATCAATGTCTGGAAAGTGATTTATAGCTAAAAGGGAGGGACTGTGGTTCCAAACCAAGATGATATTTGAAGATTATATTTGCTACTGGAAATACAACACCCCAATCAGAAATCTTTGCCACAAGCAAAAGTAAATAAAGAATAGATGATTCAGTACAGAACCATACGGTCATTATACCAGGAAAGGGGCTGCGGTGGCCCACCAGTTGAGACACTCGCCATGTTAGCTGGAAGGCCAACAAGTTGGCAGTTTGAGACTTGCATACTGTATGACGGTTTGAGGGCCTGTCTCTGTCCCAGCTCCTGCCAACCTAGAAGTTCAAAAGCAAGACATTGTAAGTAGATAAATAGGGATAACCTCAGTAGGAAAAGATCTTGGGGGACATAAAAGAACCTCATTTGGACATCCCCTGAGTGCAGTTTCTCCAGCAATAATCCTTTCAACCCAGAATAATTTCTGGCACGAAATTATTATTATTGTACCAGGAGTTACTTTGAATTCCTCCATTTCTTCCCTTAGTATGATAATGTCATTTGAAGCGTTGGACACCAAAATTGGTAGTTAGAACTCTGGTACGTACCATGAAATGCCACATTGCTGCGTCCACCAATTACTTCAGACCATGCGAAGCAAGAGCCTCCTTCATGATCTTCTGAGTGGACTCCTCAAAGTGTCCCAGTGATAAGTTCATGGAGGACAAGGGTATCAATGGCTATAATTATGGATACCTAAGGACAACCTCCTGGTTGGAGAGATAGGCAGGATATCTCTCAATCCCATTTCCAGGGAATCCTAAGCAGGTGAAGGTATCTGCTTGGGATTAATACCCTGAAGCAAATGGTGAGCCACTGTGTGAGACAGAATGCTGGACTGGATGGGCTGTCGCCTGTTCCAGCAAGGATGTTCTTATGTTCTTATGATATGCAACATTTTCCACACTCTAGTTATTTGGGTGGTTCCTCTTCTACAGTAACTCAGATTCTGTGATGGCCTACAAGATGTGAGTTCAGAGCAAATATTCCCACACTCCTAGTGTTTGCATAGTTACTCCCCTATGTGAACTCTCTTACGCTACAAAAGATCTGAGGAAAAAATTTCCTACACTCCTGGCATTTGTACAGTTTCTATTTTTGTGTGTACTCTATAGTGACTCACAAGCTGTGAGTTCCGAGCAAAACATTTCCCACATTCCTGGCATTGGTACGGTTTCTCTCCTGTGTGGACCCTCTTGTGCTTGACAAGGAATGAACTGTCAGCAGAACATTTCCCACATTCTTGGCATTGGTATGGTTTCTCTCCTGTGTGGACTCGCTTATGATTCACAAGGATTGAATTCCAAGCAAAGCATTTCCCACACTCCTGGCATTGGTATGGTTTCTCTCCTGTGTGAACTCGCTTATGACTCACAAGCTGTGAATTCCGAGCAAAACATTTCCCACACTCCTGGCATTTGTATAGTTTCTCTCCTATGTGGATTACCTTATGCTGCAAAAGGTCTGAATTTTGAAGAAAACAGATCCCACATATATGGCACTTGTGCAGTTTATCTCCTGTGCAAATTCTTTGATGAGTCACGAGGTTTGAATTCTGAGCAAAGCATTTCCCACACTCCTGACATTGGTATGGTCTCTCTCCTGTGTGGACTGTCTTGTGCTTCACAAGGATTGAATTACGACCAAAACATTTCCCACACTCCTGGCATTGGTACGGCTTCTCTCCTGTGTGGACTCTCTTATGACTTGCAAGGTGTGAAGTATGAGCAAAATATTTCCCACATTCCTTGCATTGGTATGGTTTCTCTCCAGTGTGGACTCTGTTATGCTTCACCAGCTGTGAACCATCAGGAAAACATTTTCCACATTCCTGGCATTTGTACGGTTTCTCTCCTGTGTGAATCCGCTTATGATTCACAAGGTGTGATTTATGAGCAAAGCATTTCCCACACTCCTGGCATTGGTACGGTTTCTCTCCTGTATGGACTCTCTTATGACCCACAAGGTGTGAAGTGTGAGCAAAACATTTTCCACACTCCTGGCACTGGTATGGTTTCTCTCCTGTGTGGATTCTCTTATGAATTACAAGTGGTGAATTCTGAGCAAAACGTTTCCCACACTCCTGGCATTGGTACGGTTTCTCTCCTGTGTGGACCCTCCTGTGCTTCACAAGGCTTGAGTTCTGAGCAAAACATTTCCCACACTCCTGGCATTGGTATGGTTTCCCTTCTGTGTGTATTCCTCGATACCTCACAAGGTATAATTTGCCATCTAAACATTTCCAAGAAAATTCAGAAGCAAAGTGCTCCTTTCCTTCATGGACCCTTTTGTGAAGCATCAGAGATATCTCAGTGACAAAATGTTTTCCACACACAATGCATTTGTAGGAATGCGCCAGGATACAGTTTTTATCTTCTTCTTGGGTACTGTGGTGTCCAGTAAGCTCCGAGGTGCATGTAAAAATATCACCATGCTTGGGACATATATTTATTTCACTCCAGTTGTCTGCTGCAAAAAAGACAAATGCATCAAAGACTAAACTCAAATCAATCAAAGAGTGACCAAATAGATATGCAGGAAATAAAGGTTTTCTGAAGAAGTGAATTTTGTTAAATGAAAGCTCACATTGAAAGAAATCTGTTAGTCTTTGAAGAACCAGTTTGTCCTTCTCTTTTTTTCATTTAAATTTTGCCATCACATTTACAGACATGTACAGTATCAGAAAATCAAGAGACACTTCATTGCTTTCCTTTATGGGCACCTGGTTCCGACATTACGTTCCTTTTAGGTCCAGGTGAAGGCTTTTTTAAAAAAATACTGTATATCTATTTAAGGTCATTAATACACAGGAGCCCTGTTGGTTAAACCGCTGTACTACAGGCAAAAGATTGTGAATTCGATCCTGACCAGGGGTCAAGGTTGACTCAGCCTTCCATCCTTCTGAGGAAAGTAAAAGGAGTACCCAACATGTCGGGGGCAAAATGCTAATTAACTAGAGAACCACCCAGAGAATGCAGTAAGAGCTCTGAGGTGGTATATAAGTGTAATTGGTATTACCATTAAATCCCATGATTAGCTACAAAGAAGATCAAAAGGATGAGCTTTTCGATGAACTATCCGAGATGATAGTGGATGTGGAAGTAAATAGCGTCTTGTATGTAAATGGGAGATTTTTACCGAAGGGTGAGTAATAAGAAGAAAGTATGAACTATTTATTAGCTCACATACTACTGGAAACATTGAAAGAAACAAGAATAGACAAAGGATACTGGATTTATGCAACCGATACCAACTTTTCATTATTAATACTTTTTTAGAACATTGAGATTCACATTATACATGGTATAAATCAGGGGTTGCCATCAGTGGTGCACTGCAAATTTGTCTACTACCGGCTCTCTGGCTGTGGCTGTGGGCATGGCCTCGAACCCCACCCCCAAGAAAAAAGAGAAAAGAAAAGAAAACCTACATTGCTTCCCCCGGGTCAGCCCCACATCGTCTGGACGCACTTTCACCGGTGGCATGGGCAGGGTGGGGTGGTGTGCTGGCTGCCTCCCCCTCCCAGCGCCGCTGGAAACACATCCCTTCCCATGCGCTTAGCCCTGGGCTGAAGGCACGCAGGAAGTGCCAAGGTGAAAGCACACCTGCTTCAGCCCTGGGCAAGGCGCATGCAAAGTGACCCATTTCCAGCAGCGCCTTACCCAGGGCTGAAGCAGGCGCACTTTCACTTCGGCACTTCCTGCACGCCTTCAGCCCGGGGCTAAGCGCATGGGGAGGGATGTGTTTCCAGCGGCGCTGGGAGGGGGAGACAGCCAGCGCACCAACTTCCAGCAGCGGCGGCAAAGGAGGAGGAGGTGAGGGGGACGTGGTGTGGGCGGGAGGAGGCGTGGCCAGCCAGTTTTCCTACCGGTTCCCCGGAACTGGTGGGAACTGGGAGCAGAACACCACTGGTTGCCATCCTTTTTAAGTCGGGGGCTGGCACATGCTACGTCAGATAGTTGAGCCTGCCGGTTTCCCCACCACAAACGCTGCTGAAAAACACGTCCATGGCTGTTGTAAATGCATTTATGGCTATCATAAATGCATTTTCCCCACATTTTTTGCTGCCATAAATATGTTTGCTTCCGGCAGCTGTGTGGGCAAGATGATTTGGTGGGCCAAGTCCAGCCCACAAGCCGTACGTTGTGCACCTCTGGTCTAAATGGAATAATATCACCATTAAAAGTCAGACCGATTACACATTCATAAGAGTTGAAAGAAGATTAAGAATACTCAATGCAAAAGCATTCCTTAATGGACTGTGGAACGCCAATCATAAAACTGTGGAGTTACCAGCAAGAAAATGATAAATCCAATATTAAAAGAATACAAAAAAAAAACCACCCCAAGTGTTAATGAAGATAGCAAAGCTCAAACAAGGAGAAATAGTTACAAGGAAATGTGGAGACAGTATTTAACCAATTGCCACCAGAGGTGAAGACTGTGGAGGATGAATAGAAAGGATGCAAAACCGTATTTTCCGGTGTATAAGACGACTGGGCGTATAAGACGACCCCCAACTTTTCCAGTTAAAATATAGAGTTTGGAATATACTTTCCGTATAAGACTACCTCTCTTCCAATGCACACCAAATAAAAATTAACCCACACTCAACCCGAAGACGCACAGCCCTCCGTGTCGAATGGGCAGGTTCTGGTGGAGAGCCAATCCACGCTCACGTTCTCCTCCTCGAGGTACAGGAAGATGTGTGCAGCTTGCTTCCCCTTGTTTCATACTCCCCGCACAGAGCAGGGACTCGGCCGCGGCACCTCCCACCATATGCGCCAGACATATGAAGCAAGGGGAAACAAGCTGCAGTTAAGTACCTGTCCTATAAGACGACCCCCGACTTTGGCACAGATTTTTCGGGGTTAAAAAGTAGTCTTATACACCAGAAAATACAGTACCTTGATTAGCTTTGCAGAAGAACTATACAAAAAAGGGGGAAATGGAAGAAGATGGCATAGGTCCAGACACACCGTATCGTGGCGTGGAAAGGTTAAAAAAGCAGTAAAGCTGGGTGGCGGGAGACGAGATATGTAAATGTTGGATAAAACCAAGGAGATACTATATAAACTATAGCTTGCTCCATTTAGATACCAACAGGATAATCAGAAAAGCAAAACAAGAACCTTGGGAATGCTAGAAAGTTTGGTGAGTTTTAGTGCTGTGCTTTAATTGGTTAAAATCAAGGAAGAGGAGGGATGAATGAAAAAAAAGATGGGTTTTGTGATATTGGAATATGAGAAACACCAGGATTTTGTCATGATTTAGGATTGCTTTGTCACAATGTGTGCTTGTGAGTAAAGAATAGCAAAATGTACTCAAATGTGTTAGCAGGCTAGGCCAGAAAAATATATCTAGATACACTTTTCTTGTTTTATTCTGGGAAAGGGACAAGTAAAAATGTTCCTTTTTTCTATTCTGTGCCTGATCCTGAACTTTTCTATTTTTTCTTCTAAATAAAGCCATTACACTACTGGTAATAAATGCATATAATAAATGCATACCTACCCCCACAATTAAATAAATCAAAAAATAGCATCTAAATAAGGAGTGCGCAAACTATGGCCTGTGGCCCAATTCGGCCTGTGGCACCATTTTAACTGGCTTGCACCCATGCATGCGCAAAACGCTGTCGTAAATAACCCGTGGCTGTCATAAATGCCTGGGCACGTTTTACTTCCGCCTCCGGTAAGAGGAACCACATGACCAACCTGCTCAACCACATGACTGGCCCACGGCCCAAAAGGTTTGGGCAACCCTGATCTAGATCGAACTAGAAAACTATATCCTTGAGTTAATGCTGACACATCCCAAAGCATCTGTGATACTGGGGTGTGTATGTGTGTGTGTGAGAGAGAGTGAATGAGTGAGATTTCAATTCCAGAATGGGGCAAAATGACATTGCACTGCTTGAACACTACCACTACCCCCCATTGCCCAACCTGGAGGCTGAACTTTCTCACCTCAACTGCATCTCTAAAGGCCAGAAGACAAGCCATGTAGGGTTCTGCATAGCAAAAATGGCCATCAGATCTCACCTTTAGGTACTGAATGGCACCCTCCCCACAGATCACCCAGATGAACTCACCTTCTATACAGGCTCCAAAATTAACTACCTCTTCATCTTCAGGAACCTATTTCTCCTGACAGAGAACTTCAAAGTCAGTCCCTGTCTGGAAAGTGACAGCTTCCCTCTCTACTTACAAACTGTGCTCCCCACTTGACAGAGAAACAATTTCTTCTACGGCAAATGGACGTCAGATGGTCCCCACACTCTGATGAGAAGATACCAAAACTGCTAACGGAACAACCCACGCAGAACCTTTGACAGGAGCTATTGTTTGTGGACATCATCCAGGATCCTTTGACAACATATGCAAACATAATCCGGGAATGCCAGCATCAGCCAGATTGAAAGATCAGTTCCCACTGGATGTTACTGTATATACTCGAGTATAAGTTGGGTTTTTTAGCCCCCAAAATGAGATCCAAAAATGGGACTCAACTTATACTCGGGTCAACGTAAACACTCAAAAAATATACCCTCACAAATGTCTAAATTAATTAATGTTACTGTATTTTGATGAATTTTCATTACTGAAACTCACTAGCAGCTGCTGCATTTTCCACCCCAACATACTCAGATCAATCTGTTTTCCCGGGACGACTTATAGATGAGTATATACCGTATCTGATGAAAGCCCTGCCTTCACCTGAAACACTGCCAGGTTCTGTGCCACAGCGTGTAGGATCAGAATAGCAATCCTGGCAGGTCCTTAGCTAAATAAACTATCAGCACTGCATCATAGCCATAGTAGCTTTATCATGCCTTTGGCTGTGAGCAGATATGCTCCTCTAAAAGTATATTTTAAGTCCCCTCATTTTAACGTCTATTTTTTGCTGTATTATGCTGGTCTTAATTTCATTTGTAAGTATAGAACCACAATTAGTAAAAAAAAAAACAGATAGGCTTCAGATAGCTAAACAGATGCAATGTACACCTTAAAACAACAGAGAGAGAGAAAATCTAAAATATAGTAAGTATCTCTTTGTTGCATTTGTAGAACAAGAAAAGACATTGGCTTACTTAAAACAAGGGGAACAGACCAAGTACCTGCAATGGAGACCAGTAATAATAGTTTTCATAAAAAAGGAGAAAAGATAGCAGGCTGCAGGTTACGTTATCTTTGATGTCTATATACGGTATGAAGGCAAGGAGTATGAGAAACAAGCAAGAAGAATTGCAACTCTTAGCTCAGGAGGTGGACTATGATTTGATTAGGGAATCAGAAACTTGGTGGGATGAATCCCATGACTGGAATACTACAATTGAAGGCTATAAACTGTCCATCCCCCCCCCCCCGGAAAAAAAACCACCCACCCACACATACACCCCTAAAGGGCAATATGGGAAGTGGAGGTGTTATATGTTTAAAACACATTGAAACACAGAAGGATAAGCTGGCATGTCCCATGGAAAACGTTTGGATCAGGCTTTCTCACGCTCCCCTGGATAGCTGAGCGGGCTGGTCATGTAGTTCCTCCCACCTGGAAGCGTTCTGTGCATGGGTAGAACACATTTTCCTTCTGCTTCTGGGAGCAGAGAGGGCATTGGGGACTGGAGGAAATGGCATCGGGGTGGGGCCGTCTGGCCCACGGGCCGTAAGTTGAAAATGCCTGCTCTGGATTAATATGACTGGGGGAAGGGAGAACACGGTTGTCGGACTTTACTATCATGGAGAAGATGCAGATGAAGCCTTTGAAAAACAAATTACAAAAATGTTAAAGATACATATAGTAGTAATGGGAGATTTCAACTATTCTGATAACTGTTGGGAGACAAATTCTGCCAAGAAATTACTGGCTTGTGCGGCTGGTGATTTTCTCCTACAAAACGTAGAGGAAGAAACTGAAGGAGTAGCTATCCTGATTCAAACCAATAGAGATGGACTTGGTAGAAGTGACAGCAAGAGGCTCCTTCCTCCCTGGGCCTTGGAGAGGAAAAGCCGTGGCTTCTGAGGGCGCTGCAGTGCCCAGCTGACCCGGGCCCCTCCATCCCGGGGCCGGGGAGAAGAAAAGCCATCCGCTTCTGTGGACAGCCAGAGACTGCCGCCCAGGCGACCGGGCTCCTCCCTTCTGGGGCCGGGGAGAAGAAAAGCTCGTGATAGGGTAGGAGCCGCTGCGGCCCCTGTGGACGGATGAGGATATGTTATTTGTGCTGCTACAGGACTTTAAATGAACATTTATGAATATGGAGATTTATGAATATTTTATGAGTACCAGCCCTTCCATGGCCAGGAAGGGATAAAGACCCACCTGATTGTATTGTATTTTCATTTTTATGTTAGATTTATAGACTGTATTGTGTTATGTTGTTATATTTATATTATATTGTTGTATTTATATTTGATATTGTAATACTGTAATATATGTTGCCCCATGGTATGTTAGCTGCTCTGAGTAGCTCCGGCGAGTAGGGCAGCATACAAGTCTAATTAATAACAACAACAACAACAATAACGACAACAGCAGCAACAACTTTGGAGGAAAATTACCAGCTCTTATTTATTTATTTGGATTTATATCCCGCCCTCTTGCCCTAGGGCAACTCGGGCGGCTCTTCTGCTTGAGTTCTTGATCTCAAAGAGAACAAAAACATAGTGTAACCACACATACGGACAAAGTTTTGAAAAGCAAACTTCAATACACTCAGAACAATGATAGGTAAAATAGTATGGCAGGAGATACTTTCAGTCCAAAAGGTCCAGGAGTTTTTTTTTTAAAGGAAAATTTAAAGGCACAACTCCAGAAGGTTCAAAAAAGAAAGCAGCTGAAGAGGCCTTCTCGTGTTGAGTCCTTTGGCACACAAAATCCTTATCAGCCCGAGGCCAGGATCAATGAAGCTGCTGTCCGCCATCCAGATGGATTCAAGTGGGATTTGATCCACTTGTGGACCATCACTCTTTCCTGTGGACTTCATCATCTAAGGCTGTTAGTCCTCAGGGTTGTCAGGTTAGTTAAATGCTGCCTAATGGGGCGTGTCAAGATGGAGGGCTGAGAGAGGCGAACTTTTTTCCGCTCGGAATGGAGAGAAACGAAAGTGACTTTTAAAAGTGTAAATAGTTCCTGAAATCGGCAAAAAAATGGATTAGAAAAAATAGAAGGAAAAATAGTTACGGAAAATACTTTGGAGGCTCCAAAGCAGCGCTGGAAAAAGGAGATAAAACAGAGTTTCGATCTTGGAGAGAGCGGGGGGATGGGCGATTTATAATGGCGACGAGTCCCCGGAGCTCTTAAAAGAAAAACGGACAGATTGGAAACGAGAGGAGATCGGCGTTCCGGTAAAATTGTTTAAAAGTGTTGGCAAAGCGGATAAGTGGACGACCGGATCGAAAAGGGTAATCTCGGCGGGGTGGTGAAAGAGGTAAGCTGAAGCGGACTTCGCTCGCCCCCGCCGTCCCCTCGATCGGAGACGGCCGGAGCTTTGCGGAGCTGGAAAAGTGCAAAGGGGAGAAGTGGAGAAAGCAAGACGGTGAGCAGTTATGTAAAGATTTTGAAAGAGGGAAATATTAAGGGGAAGAAAAGAGACTGAGATTTTCCGTACCGTGTTATGCCGGTGGGAGCTGATAAATCAGCGGCTAAGTAAAGAGAACAATATAGTACTTCCTGCTTTTTTCTTTTCTTTTTTCTTATTCCTTTTTCCTTTTCGCTCCCCTCTCTTGGTCGTTATGTAAGCCGTGGACTTGGAGTATTGGCTTTTAAAGAAAAAGGAGTTGGTTTAAGTCTGCCCCTGCATATCCTTTTGGAGATATAAAGTGAAGCAAGTCGGTGCTGTGGCCTAGTGCCTTGGGAAATAAACTGCTGTTAATCTGGAACTTTTGAGAGTAGGAGCCTGAATTCGTCAGCGTTTTTTATTTTTGTATTTATCCCATAACAGCAAGATAAAGTTGGCTCTTCTTCCATTTTTAATTTTTTTGAGCTAAAGTTTGAAGACACTTTTTTAACTGCTTTTATTTTAACTCCCCTCTCTTTTGCTTTGTTGGAAAATTTTTATATTTTTTACTATTATCTTTTTTTAATTTACAAATACGATTTTTCTTTTTGGTCTTTTTTTTTTGTTTTACCTTCCCTTTTTTTATCCCTTTTTTTGTTCAAAATACTTAAAATTTAAGAGGGAAATTAATTAGGCTTGAATTGGGATACTGACTTTTTTCTCTTCATCACCCTCACATAGAGTGGAACTGGGGTGATTACCTGTGTATACATGTGTGTATATATGTGTGTGTAAATACACACACATATATATGACAGAGAGGGAGGGGAGGAGAGGATAAGGGCTAAGCATTGTATTTTGAAATAAATATATTGAAATTGGTTAGATTTAAAATACAGGGTGAATCTTGAATGATAAATTGTTTATGTAAATTGATAAAAGGGAAGCAGCTAGAAATACATTTGGATGAAACGGCAGGGGAGAGGGAAAGAGAAGGAGAAGAAATTGGCTTGGACAAGAGTGCAAAGACCAACGTCCTCAGATAGGAGTTTCAGAAGGCTTACAAGGCTGGACGAGGAGGAAGAGGAGATGAAGAAAACAATGCAACAGGAAATAAAGGACTTGGAGGAACAGGAGACAGTGAAGAAGATGGCACAACAATTACAACAACAACAACAGCAACAGAAGACAATAATATCGCCAACTACCGTTGCTCCATCTGCGGTAAAATCAATTGTGATAACAACAGCAAAAGTTACAACAACAACAACTGCCACAACAACCGTAACAACTACAGCGGCAATAGCAGGGACAGCACCAACAACGATCGTAACCACAGCCACGGCAACAACACCAACAACATCGGCAATGGGGGAGGGGCAAGGATCCAAATCTGAATTTGAAAGTCTAAATGAGAAATTTGATAATCTGGGGAATAATATCGGAAATATGATTGCTCAAATTAAATTAGATTGGAAACAAGACATGCAAGATATTAGCAAATATTATGAAGGGAATTGACGGCGTGAAGGAGGACATAAACAACCTCAAAAAAGAACAAGAAGTCATCAAAAAAGAACAGGCAACGACTAAAGCAGAGGTTATGGACTTGAGAAAGAGAGAAAAGGAGAGAGAAAATAAGGTTGGAGATCATGAAAAGAGATTAGAAAATGTGGAAGAACAATTAAGAAGAGCAAACGTCATAATTCGAAAATTCCCAGAGAACTCCCCAGACAAATTAAAAGAAAGAATAGTGAAATGGCTTGATGAAATTATGGAAGATGGCTTCACGCCGCAGGAGGTTGTAAATGTATTTAGATTGGGGTCAAGAAGAGGTAAAACTGGGTCAAGGAATGTCATGTTAAAATTTGCTAATGTATCAGATAAATTACGTTTAATGGCGCTTATACGGGAAAAAGGAACAGAGGTTCTAAAAGTGGAAGGCCATGATATTGAAGTGTATAATGACATTCCAATAGAGGATCGTTTCTGGAGACAATCGATGAAGCCAATTACAAAACGATTTCAGGAAAAGGGAATAAGGTATAATTGGAAATTTCCACGACAATTAAGTTTTTTTTACTTGGGAAGACGTTATTTAATCAGTGAGGGTCCTAATGTCTTGGATGTAATGACAGATGCTAAGTTGTTGGAAGCAGGAACAAAAGAGTGGTTTGATTTGAAGGAAGAACTGATTATATCTGGTGGTTATAGAAGACGGGATAGCAATGGAAATGAGAATATGCCTAAAGGGGCGGAAGGAGGAATTGATCCGGGTGGGGAGTAGTTTTTGATCTCTCCCAAGCTCCTATGACTGACCGCACCCCCCCTCCCCTCTCTGAAACTCAGAGGCCATTTGTTAAAAGAAAATGGGGAGGGATAGTAGTGGATTGTTTAATGTAATTTTTTTAGATGTTTTCTTTTTTTTCTTTTTTATTCATTTGTATAAGGTGAAGGAAATGTTATATGTTAATCACAGGTCCGTAGGAGGAAGTGGGAAGTGTAAAAAAAGGTGGGAGAAATACAATTAATGAGGAATGTAAAAGTAATGACATGGAATGTGAAAGGTACTGGTTGTCAAGTGAAGAGAAGGAGGTTGGAAGCGGCGCTTAGGAAAGACAGACCGGATATAATCTTTCTTCAGGAGACCCATCAGAATTCGGAAAAAACTAATAAGTTATTTTTAGGATGGACTCAAGTCTATGAAAAAGCATATGGTTCTTCAAAGGCCAGGGGGGTCGCAACTTTGATATCAAACAGATTGGGATTTGAGATGATAAAAAGTATATCAGACCCAGAAGGTAGATATTTGATAATAAAGGGAAAAATAGAAGAAGAAGAAATAACGTTGGTGAACTTGTATGTACCAAATGAACGTCAAAATAGTTTCCTAAATAAGGTATATCGAATATTAGAGAAGGAAAAAACAATAAAAATGATTGTAGCGGGAGATTTTAATTTAATAGGATCAAATATAGATAGTACAAATACAACAAGATGTGTGGGCGGAAATAAAATGCATGTGTTAAATAATTGGTTGAAATCCTTGGGGCTGAAAGATACATGGAGGGTGCTTAAAGGATTGGAAAGAGCCTATACATATTTTTCACAAGTGTATAATACATATTCCAGAATAGATTATATATTTGTCACGGATAACTTGATAAGTAACTTAGATGGCATAGAAATAGGAATTTTCAAAGAATCGGACCATGCAAAAGTTTTGTTGGAAATGAAACTAGATGCTATAAAGAGTACGAAAAATTGGAGATATAATGTCAGATTGTTTAGAGATAAAAAATACAAAGATCAAATGGTAGAAAAATGGGAAGAAAATTGGAAATGGAATGACACAGGGGAAGTAGGAATAGGTATAGTATGGGATACAATGAAAGCAATATTTAGGGGTGAAAGTATCAAGATGGCAAGTATTAGAAATAAACAGTTAAAAACTAAACAAGAAGAAACTGAAAAAGAGATTAAAAAGTTACAGGAGGAACATGCAAGAACTAAGGATAGAAAGGCTTACGAAAGGATGCAGGGATTAAGGAAGGAATTAATAGGAAATGATATGGAAAAGGTGAAAAGAGATTTAGTATACTTAAAAAGAGAATATTTTGAATATAGTAATAAAAACTCAAAATTGTTGTCAAGAGCGGCTAAAGAAAAAAGAAGTAGAAGGGAAATAGGGATTATGGTAGATAAGGATGGTATAAGATATAATAAGACTAAAGACAAATGTAAAGTGATTAGAGAATTTTATCAAGATTTATATTCTAAAAAGAAGATAAATACAGATAAATTAAAGGATAGATTGGAAATGCAAATTAAAAATAAAATAAGTCAGGAGCATAAACAAAGAATGGAAGAATTAATAACTGAAAAAGAGATAAAAAAAGGCAATAAATAAACTGAAATCAGATAAATCACCCGGAGAAGATGGACTACCCGCTGAATTTTATAAAGAGTTTAAGGATATAGTAATCCCGAAACTGTTAAAATTGTATAATGGTATTCTTAATGGGGAACAGTTACCTGTATCATGGTATAGAACAATAATTGTCTTATTACCAAAACCGGGAAAGGACCTAGAAAAAGTAGAATCATACAGACCTATCTCCCTGATAAACCAAGATGCTAAGATTTTTACGGCAATATTGGCAAATAGATTAAATAGTTTTATGGACAAATATATAAATAAGGACCAGGCCGGATTCGTGAAAGGGAGACATATGGCAGACTTAGTAAGGCGAGTATTAGATTTAATAGACGTGGCAAGACAGAACAAAGAGAAAGTAGGTTTATTATCGTTAGATATTTTTAAAGCATTTGATTCTTTACAATGGGTAACAATTAGCGAGATAATTAAGAGTTACGGATTTGGTAACAGGTTTGTAAAAACAATAGAACAATTATACCAACAAGGATATGCCAAAATTAGAGTCAATGATGGCCTCACAGAGGAATTGAGACTAGAGGCAGGAACAAGGCAAGGGTGTCCTCTATCTCCAATACTATTCATCATGGCAATGGAAATATTAGCTAATATAATAAGGGAAGACAAAAATATAGAAGGAATAATGGAAAATAAAATTAGTTTATATGCAGATGATACTTTACTAATCATGAAACAGCCTAGAAGAACTATGGAAAGGATTCAAAAACATTTAAAGGATTTTGAACAAATCACAGGCCTGAAGGTAAATTGGGAAAAATCTGAACTGATTTTAAGTAATATTGAAAAGGAAGAACAAAAGAAAATTAGAGATGAATTTAAATTGCAGATCAAAGCGAACTTGAAATATTTAGGGATAATTATTTCCGATAAATTAGAGGATCTGAAAAGATTAAATTACGATAAACAAAAGAAGGAACTCTACAGTATCAAAAACTGAAGTTGTCTTGGTTTGGCAGAATAGCATTGACTAAAATGATGTTACTACCAAAACTAAACTTTTTATTTGATGCCTTACCAATTCAACTGACGGATAAAGATATTGAGGAATTTCAAAAATTATTTGATAATTATTGTAACGGAGGACGTAGAGCTAGAATCTTAAAGAAAATGTGGTATTTATCTCAAAAAGAAGGGGGCTTAGGAATACCTAACCTAAAGAATTATTACAAAGCATTCCAGATAAAGAACGTAGTTAAGATTTTGACGAAGGAGTCGGTTATTTGGGAAGAAATTGAAATGAAGGAAGTAAAGGAAGTGGGTAAGAGCCTTTTTTTAGACAAGGAATCAGGGAAAATATTGGTTAAAAATAGAATGATGAAATCAATGTTGGGAGTATGGAAGAAAATTAAAATGAAATTGGCCCCAAATATCTCACCGATAATTGAAATAGAAGATTTGAAAAAGTTCCCAATAAGAATGGATAATGAGATGAAAGAAATATTGTCGACAAATAAGGTCCTCCTGTTGAAAGATTGGATACGAGTCTGCAAAGATAATGGGATGAAAAGAGAGCTATATACCCGGATGAAGTTGAATTGGTTTCAGATAGCAATGTTGAATAAGTGGAATAATAAATATTGGAGGGAACGGAGTTTGGAAAGAGATAGGACGGAATTTGAGGAATTAGTATGGAAAATAAGGAAGGAGGAAATTGGAATTAAAGGGTTGGTTAGTAAAATTTATAAAATAATAAACACAGAAGGTAAAACACAAGAAATATTAAGAAATACATGGGAACAGGATCTGAATTTGAAGATAACGGAAAAGGAGTGGCAAAATAAATGGAGAAAAAGAATTATGAGATCCCTGTCGGTTAGAATAAAGGAACATAACTTTAAAATGTTATGGAGGTGGTATCTGACCCCTATGAAATTACATCAGGTAGATAAGAAAAACAATAAAATGTGTTGGAGGTGTAAAAATACCTTGGGTACATATGTTCATATGTGGTATGAATGTAAAGTGGTAGAAAAATTTTGGATAAAAATTGAGACTGAGATAGGAAAAATCTTGGGATTGTGTTTTAAGTTGGGGCCAGGCACCACTCTATTGACCGATGTTGATAATGTTAATATAGACAATGATAAGAAAGAGCTGTTGTCTATGATGCTTGTAATGGGAAGATTGTGTATTGCAAAAAACTGGAAAAGTGAAGTAACGTTAAAGGTGGAAGATTGGTATGGGCAGATGTGGGATCTCGCATTGAATGAAAAATTAACATGGGAATTAAACTTTAAGAAAGGTATAGTAAAAGAAAATAGATTCTGGAATATATGGCGAAAATTTGTTGAATATTCATTGACGAGAGATGGAACATATAAATTGACACCAGACCAAATGAAATTTTGGGAACAATAGAAACGAATGGGAGATCCCACAACCTCCTAGGACAATGTATATAGCACCGGGTGATAAAGTATGTAATTGTATGTAATATATAGTCTGTACTTTTTCTTTTTTATGAATGTAAGGTTGTTTTTCTCTTCTAGGGGAATGTATTCAATGTATACTCGCTTATTTGTTTTTTCTTTTTTATTGCATTGTATTGTATTGTACTGTAATGTTATGAATGTTTAAGTTTTGTAATTTTGTTTGAAAATTAATAAAAATAATAATAATAATAAAAAAAAATGCTGCCTAATGATCACTGTTAAGTCCCTGGCAGTAGGGTCTACTCAATTACCTATAGCAGGATAGCCTGGCCATCCTTGGCCTCTTATCTTATCTCGGTTTTAATTAAATTTAACATGCTGGGTCTGGCCAACTCAGCAGCGCTGGATTTTATCTCACTTTTTCTTTGGAGACAACCCCTATAGAAATGAATTTGTGCACAATGAGCTGAAAAGGGAATAATTTTAATAGGGCTAAAAGCTACCGTGGATACAACAGAGTCCTGAATCTAATGAGTCATTCATGGGTAAGTGAGCCTATAGACTTGCTACCTTATTGATGTTGTGAGCCTTATGTGAATGATATGGAAGGAACTTAATATTACTGTATTTGTTTACTTTGGCTATCCCACGCCTCCCATTCTCCAATGGAGAAATGCAATGAAATTGTGAAAGTAGAAACTAATTTGGGAAAAGGGAAGAGCACTGAGGGTCCAGATGGAGCCCAAAAGTGGGCATTTCATCTGAGTGTAGTTTTTGAAATGTGTAGTTTGAAACCACTAATCTCTGGAACTGCAGGAAAAACCCTTTCCCCCACATTTTTAAGTAGTAACCCAAGTATCTTCAATGACATCAGCTTTCAATTCTACTTGCTCAGGGACAAACTTGCTCAGTTCCCTTGAACTCTTTTCAAACGGCTTCCCTTCATAGTCTTAACTACCTGCCTCTTCCAGATATTTCATCCCACCTTCTCTACTGCATTTCTGAAATTGGGTACAGCGTTCCAGGGAAACTCTAAATCAGAGGTGCCTGAATCCAGCTGGTTGCGCCAATTAACCCAGCCCCCCAAGAAACAGAAGTAAAATATGCATGCACATGATGCGTCTGCGCCCACACATAACGTGCATGCACATAACACTCCCATGAATGACCTAGGGCTGTTGTAAATGTGTTTGGGTGATGAGGTGCAGGTGTTATACCCATGCCTCACCCCTACTATGGGAGCTGTGTTGGTTGCCAGTGTGCCTCTGGGTGCAATTCAAGGTGCTGGTAATTACTTTTAAAGCCCTACCACATCACCCCAAGGACAGCTGTCCGTCCCACTAGAGCAGACCGGAAGGGCTCTTTAAAAATACCAACCGCCTTTTTGGTATCCGCTCCAGCCCTATGGAACCTCCTGCCAGTTGAACTGCATCTCCAGACGGAGCTGCTGCCCTTCAGGAAAAAGCTGAAAACCTGGCTGGCAGGGCAGGTTGGGGAGTTGGAGAGGGAGCAACCCCCCCCCCCCCGCGGGCTCATTTAGAGCAGGATCACTCATGCTTTTAAAAGTTTTTAACTAGATTTTTAATTGGTGTGGGTGAGAGGTAGTTTTTCAGTGTTTTTAGGTATTTTAAGGGTTTCTATAGTTTTAAACGTTGAGGATTTTATGTATATCGCCCAGAGTCACATGCCGATTGGGGCGGCTATACAAATTGAATAAATAAATAATAAATAACTAAATAATAAATTTCCAGAGCATTATGCCCATGCACATTTTACTTCCGCTTCCGGTGGGAGGAACCATGTGATTGGCCTGCAGCCCAAAACGTTTGGGCACCCCTGCTCTAAGTGAAGAGGAACAGAGAACTACTTTTCTTGGAACCGGACACAGCTTTCTGTGAATGTATCAAACAATCACATTAGCCCTTTTTGCTGCTACATCACATGGCTGTTTCATACCTAGGATTTGAGCAACTAAGACTTTTGAGATAGAGCTTGAGTACAGCGAAATCATATTTCACAAATAAGCACTCAACCAAGGAAAGAGAGGGCCTTACCAAGAGAGGATGCCAATTGCCAGGTCTCCTCCATGACTTCCCTGTGCAGGGCCCTCTGGTTAGGATCCAGCAGTGCTGACTCCTCCTGGGTAAAAGACACGGCCACCTCCTCAAAGGTCACTAGACCCTAAAAAAGAGAAAAGAAAACATGACTTTCTCTTAGGATTGATACAGACAATCACCTCCTAGAACCATAACAACCATTTAAGAGACATGGCTAGATCTTAATATTTTACACTTGGACTTTCACAAAGGTCTATTTGGAGGACACATTTATTCAAGGTTATTTGCTCCTCTGACTGGGCCTCTATGGAACCTCTGTGAGAAACAGGATGCTAGATTAGATTAGACTTTGGTTGGATCTAGGGCAGTTCTTGCACTTCTAGGTTTCCCATAGAAAAATCAAGGCAGGGAAAGATCTGTTCAGCAGGGAGGAACAGGAAGGTAATTCTTGCTGTCCCTGTATTCATTTGTGAAAGACCTCAACAACTCACAGATCTTAGTCCATTCCACAAAATGGTAGGTGGGGAAAAAAATCTTTCCAGAACCATTTTCCAAACTTGGACTATAAACCAAGATATAGTTTGTGGGTAGCCCAGGTCACTGATTGGTCAGCTACCTTTCCCGATTGGGTCGTCTAGTTCGCACACGAGCAGAAAACCAACCGGCCTTTACAGGAGAGGAAATTGGTATGGGCTAATAGTGCATTAGCAGAAGTGACTCCATGTCTCCTTGGCTGGGAGCACTGATTGGATGTAGGTTAAGTGTCACCCAAATGTCGCAGTGACTAGTAAACAGCACATAGAAGATTACTCACATCCTAGAAGACACCAAACCACAGTTGGACCAAACAACTAGAGCAAAGATGCCTAATGTTTACAAGAACTCCAGATAGGCAAGACCAGTCAGTTCCACTGTTCCTGTTGATTAGCATACCCATGGCTAACCTAGGCACGCAGTAACTTCTTAGACTGGCAAATGTACTTAGCCAATAAGATGCTAGGAAAACAAGCCTTCTGTCACGGGGTCTCACACAGGCTGTGCGTGTGAGATCCAGGGATAGAATAAATACAGACCACCCGAGGATTCGGGACTGGCTTTTTCCACCATACACTCGCCTCTCCTCGCCTTCCTTGAATTCAGCACCTTTACTCCCACGGATCGTTACAACAATAGTTATTTAGTCTCGGTTCATAGTCGACTCCATTGTCCCCCACCTGTTGTAGAAACACTGCAAATGTGGAGCATTTTTTACCAGAAGGAAAAGCCAGAAAGGTTTAGGATTCAAGGGGTCGAACCCAGGAGAATCCAGAGAGACAAGGAGGCATCTTTTAATCCCTGCCTCTTTCCTACCTGATCCACTTCAGCTCCATCGTGACGAAAGGAGGGAGGAAAACGTGTTGCCAGCATCTTTCCGGCCCCTGCAAGAGATGCCAAGGGGTCTGAATGCCGTTGCAGATGCTTCTGTGGATTAAGGTCCGGATCCCGGAAACGGTCACGAAACAGGACACCAAAGGGTTCATGCGTGTGAGTGTATGTACACGTGTGAACCTGTGGAAGGAATAAGGATAAAAGGCACAAGACTGTGATGTTTTCTTAATTAAGGAGAGACTGTGATGTTTTATTACTTAAGGAATTTATCCTGTTAAATGCTGGGGTGAATCAGGGGGAGATTCGTCTCCCTTTTCTCACTGGAAGACCAGAGGAAAAGCCCCACTCATTCCCACTTTGGGGCGTTCACACGTTCGTCAACAAAACGCGTGTCTGCGGGGGCGCTGCGAGGAGCCCCTCCTTCGGGCGGCAACGGGGCGTGGGCCACCCTTTTCCAGGGCCCCCCTCCAGAAACCTCTTCTGCCCCCCCCCGCCCCCCAAATCTATGGGACAAGCCAAGATTCGTGTCTGGGGAGAGTCCTGCCACTCCCCTCTCCCGCCCCATAAACACCCTCTTTGGGGGCAAAGCAAACTCACCTCCCCTCGCTCCAGCCTCCACCCCACCCGCTTTCCTCCCTTTGGGGACGGAGAAAAAGGACGGACCGGAAGTGACACTTTCCGTAGAGCGGCCGTTTCCTGTGAGGGCGGACGTGAGAGGCCAAGGAGGTATAATAAAACAGGAGATGGCACTACAGGCTTTGAAGCCAGTGGGCGTGGCCTGCCGCCATATTAGGTGGACCAAAACATTAGCAGAATACCGTTTACGATGGCTTCTTGTGTTGGGGGTGGGGGTGGTTGGAATCGATCCCCTCTCCCTGGTCCCCTGGGTCCAGAAGGGTTGGGGGGGCAGACCCCTTTTGTCCCCCCCCAACTCCCATACCCAGGGGACCAGGGAGAGGGGAACGAATCCACCACCACAAAAGAGAAGAAACCACTTGCTTTCTTTTCTTTAATATGGGGGGGGGGTGTCCTGGGGGGGGGATCCCCTCTCTGCCGGGTCCCCTGGCTCTGGAAGGGTTGGTGGGGGGACAGACCCCTTTTGTCCCCCCCCAACCCCAGGGGAGCAGGGAGAGGGGAACAATTCCACACACACCCCCCAACACTCCGTTTTTAAGGAGAAGAAACCGCTTGGTTTCTTCTCTTTAAAAACGGAGTGTTTGGGGGGTTGCGATCCCCCTCTCCGCTGGCTCCTCTGTTGTCCCCCCAAACCTCCTAACCCCAGGGGAGCCAGCGGAGAGGGGGATCGCAACCCCCCCACCCACTGTTATTAAAGGGGAAACCCCGATCGGGTTTTCCCTTTTAATATCAGGGGGTGGGGTGGATTCGATCCCCTCTCCCGGGTCCCGTGGGTCCTGGAGGGTTGGGGGGACAAAAGGGGTCTGTCCCCCCTCCCAACCCTTCTGGACCCAGGGGAGCCAGCGGAGAGGGGGATCGCAACCCCCCACCCACTGCTGTTAAAAGGGAAACCCCGATCTACTTTCACGACTCCACACAATCAAAGCACCATAAGGCAATGTTTTGGGCCAACTAACATGGCGGACTGTGAGATTCATGGAGGTAAGTCATGTCATCTCCTGTTTTTCATACCTCCACGTGAGAGACGAACAGACACGTCCACTTCTTGCCTCCTTCCGTTCTAGGAATGCTAACTGTAACTCTGTGGCCTTAACTCCTCCGCTGCCTGATAGAATCTTCTCCCAAAAGAAGGGGGCAGAGCGAGGGGGGCGGGATCCGACTCACATGCTTGGCTGGCAGGAGTGGGGGCGCCTGGATCGGAGCCCATAAAAAGGAGGTCCAAGGAAATCTAGACCCCCCCCCCGCCTTCTAGAATGTAGATCCCGCCTGGCGGGAGGCGAAAGGTCAGCAGTTTGATTCCTGAGTACTGCAGGACGGAATGAGCTCCCTTCTCTGTCCCAGCTCCTGCCAACCTATGAAAGCAAGAAATTGCAAGTAGATAAATAGGGGCCACTTCGGTGGGAAGGTAAACACCGTTCCGTGCACTCGTGTCTAGTAGTCATGCCTGCCACATGACCACGGCACGGGAATGTCTGCCGAAGGACTGAAGCCGACAGCGCTGGCTCTTCGGCTTTGAAACAGAGATGAGCACTGCTGAACCCTAGAGTCGGATACCACTGGCTTTCGAGCAAGGGACACCTTTACCCCTTTTGCGATAGGAGGGAAGCCCTTCCAGAGGGTTTTGTGGGGTGAGAAAAACCCTTTGGAAAATCCCATACTCTGGGGCCAGGATTGGGGTGTCCATTTGGGAAGGAAGGGGGAGAAGTTCCGAGGACGTTCCCAGGTCTCCTTGGGACATACCTGTCAAGTTTTTGATTTGGAAATAAGGGAAATTTCCTGGCAAATAAGGGATACTTGACAGCTATGCTTATCCTGTGCTGCCCTCCAATGGCAGCAATAGGGCATTGCAGTCTAATTAATAAGGGATGACGGCGGGAAAGAGGGTAAAATAAGGGGTTTCCCCGGCCAATAAGGGATACTTGACAGCTATGCTTATCCTTTGCTGCCCTCCAATGGCGGCAATAGGGCATTGCAGTCTAATTAATAAGGGATGACTGCAGGAAAGTGGGTAAAATAAGGGGTTTTCCCGGCCAATAAGGGATACTTGACAGCTATGCTTATCCTGTGCTGCCCTCCAATGGTGGCAATAGGGCATTGCAGTCTAATTAATAAGGGATGACGGCGGGAAAGAGGGTAAAATAAGGGGTTTCCCCGGCCAATAAGGGATACTTGACAACTATGCTTATCCTGTGCTGCCCTCCAATGGCAGCAATAGGGCACTGCAGTCTAATTAATAAGGGATGACTGCAGGAAAGTGGGTAAAATAAGGGGTTTTCCCGGCCAATAAGGGATACTTGACAGCTATGCTTATCCTGTGCTGCCCTCCAATGGTGGCAATAGGGCATTGCAGTCTAATTAATAAGGGATGACGGCGGGAAAGAGGGTAAAATAAGGGGTTTCCCCGGCCAATAAGGGATACTTGACAACTATGCTTATCCTGTGCTGCCCTCCAATGGCAGCAATAGGGCACTGCAGTCTAATTAATAAGGGATGACAGCAGGAAAGAGGGTAAAATAAGGGGTTTTCCTGACCAATAAGGGATACTTGACAGCTATGCCTTGGGTCGAGGACAGAGACAGAGAGGGGGTTGTTATTGTCATTACTTTTTGAGAAGAACAGGAGGGTAAAGTTAAAAACAATAAAACTGAAATGCCAATTTTTTTTAAAAGTCTTTTTTCCGCCCAAACTGCCACTTCTCTCTTTTTTTCCCTTCCCAATCAAGAGGGAACACAGTCTTTCTGACAGTGCTGATGTAGTTTTGTAAGGTTACATAATTGACTGTGATCCATTCTGGTTCTAAAGCTAGCAGAACAACAACCCCCAGACCAACAAATCATCTGAATGAAACCCTTCTTTTGAGTATTAGAGAGCTTGCCCTTGGTACCTTGTAAACCTGCTGCAGTTGACCGCAGTTAATTGTGCAACATTTTAGAAAACCTCAGCTGAATCTGGCAGAAGGTGGACTTTCCTGAAACCAAAGTAAAAATACTGTAAGTCAAATATAACTGAGAAAAGCCTGCAGTAACTGATGGCTATTAGATCGCTCTCTCTTGTCTAGGGAGAGATGGTGATGGGAAGACCCCAGTCCAAGCCACGTTCATTGCCGTTTCGAACTTTATATTCTATGTCAATTGAAGAAACGCTCTAGCCCGATAGGAATTTTCGTAGGAGGTCTTCGAGCGCGTTTAGTCTTACAAGTGACGTTACAATTTCTGACGAAGAATTGCACAAAATATCCAGTTTTACCGGATGGATATCGAACTGTGAACTACTTACTTCTAGGATTTTGTCTTCCACATCGTTATGACCTGAACTGTATGAACTATGAACTACTTAGGTTTCCCTTGCTCGAAAGCTAGTCGTATCCGACTCTAGGGTGCAGTGCTCATCTCTGTTTCCAAGCCAAAGAGCCCAGCGCTGTCTGCTTCTGCAGACGTTTCCGTGGTCATGTGGCAGGCATGACTAGACACCGGAGCGCACGGAACGCTGTTACCTTCCCACTGAAGTGGTCCTTATTTATCTACTTGCAATTTCTTGCTTTCGAACTGCTAGGTTGGCAGGAGCTGGGACGAAGACGGGAGCTCATTCCGTCCTGCAGTACTTGGGAATCGAACTGCTGACCTTCCGCTTTCCAGTCAGCGTCTTACCTACTTAAGCCACTTATTCCTAGGATTTTGTCTTCCACATCGTTATGACCTGGACTGTATCTTGGATTTGCTTATTGTATTTACTCCTAGGACTTTGTCCTCCACTTTGTTATAACCAGGAGTGCATTAGTGTTATTTTCCTAGAACTTTGAATATTGTACTGTTTACATACGCAATTGGTTGAACTCTTGGGGTTTGGATCACTTTGTATGGTATTATCTATTTGCCTATTTACGATACTATATGTTGTCTTTCCATCATTGTTGTAATGGTGCGTTGAAGCTGTGGGGCTGAAGACGAACGATGGCATGAGAGGCAGGAGTGCTGAAGGAGAGCCAAAAGTGCTGAAGGAAAGCCAGCCTCCTGATCGCCCGGGAGAGATGCATTTATTGGATTACATAGAGGTCTCCCCAGCACAGCCCGCGTGAGACCTCATGACAGAATACATTGCCTACGTGGCATTCTGCTAGCTAAGTTACATGGATTGCACAATCTAAACGACCTTGAAGACTTCCTGTGTCTAGCTGAGATTTGCCTTGCCTACTACGTGAGCAAGATACCATGTGCTGTTACAGGCTTGTGTCTCTCCTGGAAGTTTCCACTGTTATGAGATTATGCCTACTCCTCTCAGTGCCCCCAGCCAAGGCAAAATGGAGTGACTCTCGCTACCTATATAATTGGCCCGAAACCAATTTCCTTTCCGATCCTGGCCCGGGCAGTCTCCAGCCTGTGTTCTAGCCAGACGAACCATTCAGGAAAGGTTGCTGTCTAATTAGTGAGGCGGGCAACCCACACATCATGATATGTGTTCGTAACTTTTTGTATTTTCCACACTTTGGCTAACGATCCTGAAAGAACTTGCTCTGTCCTACTCTTTAGTTCTCGCATACTGATAAATCCACTTTTAATCATTAAATACTTATTGCACTATTATTGTGCTTGGCCCGCCTTTCTGGGACTAATTTCTCCTTACGGGTGGTTCTCCTCCTTCGAATTGAAGAAACATAAGCAAGGGATCAGATTTCCTGGACGTCTAAACAGCAAAAAAAAAAAAAAAAAAAAAAAAAAGCTTGAAGTAGACCTGAAATAGGTCGTCTGTCTTCAGATTAGAAAATCCAGACATAAGCCAAGAGGCACAGTTTCCAAAGATCAGTGGTAAGAAGAATGAAAGGTACAAGACTGCGAAGTTTTCTTAACCAAGGTGATTACAAAACCTTAGAATAAATGAGTTGGAAGGGGCCTTTTAGACCACCAAGTCCAGCCCCCTGCTCAGTGGAGGAATCCAAATCAAAGCAGATATGACAGCTGGTTGTCCAATTCTCTCTTGAATGCTTCCAGTGTTGGAGTGCTCTTCATCTCTCGAGGCAGTTGGTTCCACTGTTGTACTTCTCCAGCCTTTAATACGCTTTTCCTGATATTCAGCCAATAGTTTGAGCCTGTTCTTACAAATCCTGCACTCTGGTATGATGGAGAACAGGTCCTTCCCTTCCTCTTTACTATCCTATTTCAGGTATTTGAAGAGTGCTATCATATCTTCTTTCAGTCTCCTTTTCTTGAAAGATGAAATAAAGAAATCCCATTTTTAGTTGTCAACAATAAAGATTTCCTGCTGCAACCATTGGTTGCCCCTGCCCCTTCACCGTAAAGTACACAAGCACTACACACTCATGGCCACATAAACAGCACACATCTCCAAACCTCTAAGACCAAGGAACACGGAGATCTGATGAACGTCGGACTCCCCCTTGTCTGCTAATGGACAGCCAATCTCCATAGGAATACATGGCCAGGACCTCCATGAAAAAATATCTGCCTTTCTGGTACTCCAAGGAGGGGAAGTGAACCAAATCCACCTCAGTATTAGAGCTCCCCTAGCAGTGACTAATGTAAGCAGCAGGGTAGCTGCTTGCTGATCAAAGTTAGAATATATCACATGACAATAAGTGAGAACGGAAGCCTTCGATAATCCAATCGATATTGGAATGCCAGCTAGTGAAAGTGAATAGCAATTATGTTTAAAAATACATAATTCTTCACATGTAGAAAGATGGGGTTGCTTTCTATTGATTGCAAAAATGGGGAACATGCTTTTCAACATGACTGCTGTGTCAATGTTGAGCACATAATGGCGGTATGTATTTTAATGCTTCCAGGTTGTATTTTTAGTCCAGAATACATTGCCCTCTCAAAGAGACAAAGGCGACAATCTGACAAACCTGTCGGGAATGTCACCAGCCATCTGGCCGGATCAAGTTTACCATGGAATGATTAAGACTCCGGAATAATCCAATCATTCCAAAATGAATTGTGGACGAAAGACAATTGCTACTCCGACTGATGCATCTTATCAATGGTGTGAGACATTCCTTGACATGCCCAGAGGCATGGCCAAGGGGAAGAATGCCACTCTCAGGATATTTGCAAGAAGCCCTGCACCTCAGAGAGCCTTTGGAAAGTCAACACGGACTTGTTATCTCGTGGACTCTTAACCTTTCCTGTGAGTTTGGAATTTAATTCATTGACATCTTAGGCCAATGGTGGTGAACCTTTTAGGGCCCAAGTGCCCAAAAAAAGGGGAATGGGGGCAGTCACCATGTATGCCAGTGATATCACATGGGTGCGTGCACACCCATGTGACATCATGCATTCTTCAAACTGCACATGCACACCACCAATTTACACTGCCCTGGAGAAGACCCTGCCAATGCACCTGGCCCCAGACAAGGCCCCCTGTCACCCCCCCAGAGAAGCCTGCTGGGGAGAAAGCCGGGGTTGTGGCAGTGCCTTGTTGAAGGCGCCACAGCCATCCTGAGGTCCAGACAAGGCTGCGCTGGTCTTCTCTGGGGTGGTGGTGGTAGTTGCAGGGCTTTGTCTGAAGCCTGGTGTGGCTGTAGCACATTAGGATAAGGCGATGCCACAACCCCAGGTTTCTCCCTGGCTTTCTTCTCAGGGTGGTGGTAGTGGGCTCTGCCTCCAGGTGCTATTTTGCCTTTGATGCTTGCAAGCTGGATAACTGAAAGAAAGGCATAGAAATATTTTCATTGATTCCCTGACAGGGTGGACCGAAGCCATTCCTTGCAGAACAAATCAGGCAAAGGAAGTACAGTGGAACCCCGCCATACAAACAGTTCTACTTACAAAAAATTCAACATACAAATAGAAATCCTGGCTATAGAAATTTTTGACATACAAATTTTTAATAGGAAAAATTTGACATACCAAAAAAATATGGTGACATCTAGTGTCCTCTTCTGGTAATGCAATGTGTTTTCAACATACAATTTTTTTGGCATAGAATTAACCTCATGGAACAGAAAAAAATCGTATGTAGGGGTTTTACTATAGTTATTTTTTTTTGAAAGAGCTAGTTTCCAGGTTCAGGATTCTGGGGGAGGGTCTATCCTCAGACAATGGAAGTCACTTCATAGCTGAAATCACGGAAAAAGTATCAGCAGCTTTAGACATTAAATGGTTTTTACACGTAGCTTGGCATCCAGAGTCTAGTGGCCAGGTAGAAAGGATGAATCAGACCATTAAAACTCACAGCAGGAAGCTAATGCAAGAGACAGGAATGGGGTGGGTAGACCTATTGCCTCAAGTGCTACTTAGGATTCGCATCCTTCCCAGAGGGAAATGAGCAATATCCCCATTTGAGATGGCTTCTACCGTCCTTGCCATGAGGTTTGTGCAGCTGCGCTTTCGCCTCTTCCAATAGTGGTTCCTCTCGGCCTATGACAGGCTCACAGAGTCCCAACAACAGATCTTAGCCCTACCACCTAGCTGCAATCTCCCTGCGCTGGTGGGTAGACAACTGCAATCAATAACGAACATTATAATTCATTTCAATACCCCCTAAAGACTTTCCCATATTACACACTACATAGGTTAAAACATTCTTACCAATTAAGTTCTCAATGTTTTATCTCGTCTATGCCTCTCCGTGTTTATTCTTTCAGGGCCATGACGTTAAATCCCCAACTCACTCTGCCTAGAATTTAAGTTCTCCACAACCACCTTAGTTCCACACACCTGACAAACTACCAGAATACCTTCACCTGACTGCAAAAACTCCTTCAAAATTACTTAAAGAAAACATGACAAATCTTGCTCTGAATTTAAACCATTAGGATGCAGCGTATTGAAACAATGAATAAAATAAGCCTCCCTTTTCAATAATACAATAGAAATGTCCGTTCTTTCAAACTGCTTAGTTTTAACTAGCTCTAAGACCACAAATCTGAGGTCTTGTGCCTTGTGGCCCTTTTCCAAAAAATGTTCGACTAAGGGTGATTGTAGAACACCATTTTTTATCCTGGATTTGTGTTCATTTATGCACACTTTAATTTTTTGTTCAGTTTTCCCGACATAACCTAATTGGCAGGGACATACACACAGGTAGATATAAGCCGAACTGTTACAGTTGCTCAATTGTTTAAGAACAAAAGGTCACTATACACATGGCTTCTTTAACAGTGATGTTAATGTGTTTTGCATGTGTGGAAGCGCTCCATACTGGAACAACTTACTCTGCTGCAGAGATGCTCAGGACCAAGGCTTACCCCAAGTAGTCCTTTGTCCAGCAAGCACAGATGCCATATCAGGCAAAAGCCATCATCAAGATCAGTGCAAAGATTCACTGTGGATTCTCTTATGACGCAGAAAGTTTGACTTCTGAGTAAAACATTTCCCACACTCCTGGCATTTGTACGGTTTGTCTCCTGTGTGGGATCTCTGATGACTCCCAAAGCTTGATATGTGTGCAAAACATTTCCCACACTCCTGGCACTTGTATGGTTTCTCTCCTGTGTGGACTCGCCTATGATTCACAAGGTCTGACTTCTGAACAAAGCATTTACCACATTCCTGGCATTTGTACAGTTTCTCTCCTGTGTGGAATCTGTGATGACGCACAAGGTCTGTTCTTTTAATGAAGCATTTCCCACACTCTTGGCATTTGAATGGTTTAACTCCTGTATGGATTCTCTTATGATGGAAAAGGTTTGAATCCCATGTAAAACATTTCCCACACTCCTGACATTTATGTGGTTTCTCTCCGGTGTGGACTCTCTTGTGACTCACAAGGTATGATCTCCGATTAAAGCATTTCCCACACTCCTGACATTTATGTGGTTTCTCTCCGGTGTGGACACTCTTGTGACTCACAAGGTGTGATCTCCGAGTAAAGCATTTCCCACACTCCTGGCATTTGTGTGGTTTCTCTCCTCTGTGGACTCTTTCATGGTTCGGTAAATGATCTGAAGATGTCCCAGGCTCGTTACTGGCCATGTGTTGGTCTTCTGTATAATTTATTTTGTGAAGCATCAGTGCAATCTTTTCAGCAAAATATTTTCCATAAACAATACATTCATTGGCTGTCTCTTGAATACAACTCTCCGCCAATGTGCCGGTTCTCAGGTGTTGTCCAAGCTCGAATTTGCCCTTAATACATTTTTCATGTTTGAGAGATCTATTACTTTTTGTCCAATTGTCTTCTAGGAAAAAGAAATGCAGGAATTATGGAACTGTAAACATTTAAAAAGTAATAGAAAGTAATATGCACTAAATCTAAGGAAATGGTGCTGAAAATACAGACAATCAGTAAGGGAGGGGAATGTATGGTATTAAAGGATCACTTCCATATAAGTGGATTCTGATCCAAAAGTACTGTATATACTTTAGGTGTAGACAATTAACTGGTTAGAAATGCTAATAATTTCTTAAATAAATATATATAACTCCAGATGAAATCTTATTATTGTTTTCACAATTTGGTGGAACAAAACTTACTTAATAAAGAAAAGTGGTGATTCCTTAAAGGTTTTGAATTTAGCAAGACATGAAAATATCCCAGAACTGAAAAAATGCACCAGATCTTTCAGTTCAAAGATTTTGGAACAGAACATGGCCATCATTTTAATGGGGGAATTGAGAAATCAAGTTATACCAGTGGTTCCCAACATGGGGGCCAGAGCCCACAGGGGAGCTTCAATTCTCAGAAGTCTAAGTCAGTACATTGGCTCATCAGTTCTTTAAGGGATTGACCTAGGCTTTTGGGAATTGAAGTCAAAAAATTGAAGTTAGTAAAGGTTTCCATTGCTCAAAAGCCAGTCGTATCTGACTCTAGGGTTCAGTGCTAATCTCTGTTTCAAAGCCAAAGAGGCAGCGTTGTCTGCTTCTGCAGACGTTTCCGTGGTCATGTGGCAGGCATGACTAGACATCGGAGGGCACGGAACGCGGTTTACCTTCCCACCAAAGTGGTCCCTATTTATCTACTTGCAATTTCTTGCTTTTGAACTGCTAGGTTGGCAGGAGCTGGGACAAAGACGGGAGCTCATTCCCTCCTGCAGTACTCGGAAATTGAACTGCTGACCTTGCGCCTCCCAGTCAGCGTCTTAGCCACTTGAGCTACTGCAGCCCGCTAATCTAGACTGTATTAGGGCATGTTCTTCTTATTCCTCTTATCTTGCTCTGGTTTAAATTACATTTAACAAGATTCAAGGTGGTTTTATTGTTTTATGACCAGCATTGGAATAATTGCTCTTAAGTGGTAAAGAATAGAGAGCAGCAATCCTTCAAGGCCAGTACAGCTGTCAACTGCTCACAGTTAACTGAGACTACTATAAAATGAACCAGCAAACCACAGATAACAGAATTCACAATAATTCACAAGAGTGACATTTGAGGCAACTAACCTCATTGTGATTTCCCCCTTTTAAAGGCCATTTCTCAGCCTGGCACACTTTGGATGTGCAAAAACCCCACTTTCTCTTTGCTGGCTAGGAATTCCAGCCTATCTGGAAACTGCCAGAGAAAGAGAACATTTAGTACAATAACACTTTTACTGAAACCTTTTTTCCCTCCCTGCATGGGCCAATCTCTGGATCTCAGGGTCTTCATGAGTTACCTGCCAAACTCTAAATCAGGGGTTCTCAACCTTTTCAAGCTGAGGGCTGGGTCACGCTCCCTCAGACAGCTTCGGGGACTGGATGACCATTTTGCCCTGCCTGCCACACATGGCACTTCCTGATGTGACGGAGGCAGGGGGAGCTAATGAAATAGTGTTGCAGGGCGCATACAGCCCCCAGGCTGTAAGGTGAGAACCCCTGCTCTACATATTCCATCAGAAAAACCAGGCTTCATTGACAATTAAAAGAAATGGGGGCTTAATTTATAAGCCAACAGGTGGGGGCCACTCTTCCATCCGGGCCCCACACCTGCCCCGCCAACCAGGTTTTTAGGTCTTTTCTGAAAGGTAGCAGTTCCATCTGCTCCCACAACTCTACAGGCAGGAGGTTCCACAAGGCCGGTGCGGACACGGAAAAGGCCCTCCTTCGTGTATTTATATTTGAATATAAATAAATGGAGAAAAAAACCAAGATATTCTTCTGAAAGGAGGAACACAAGGAGAATGTCTCCCATCAGGATAGGATTCTGGCTGGACTGTCAATAAGTCAATTAACACACTTTGAAGCCAAATCTGGAGAACTATAAGTTTGAGATCCAGATTTGGAATGGTCAAAAAAAGGACACAAGGTACAGGTAAAACTTGGAAAATTAGAATATCGTGCAAATGTCTTCATTTCACTTAAAAGGTGAAACAAATATATGAGATAGACTCACTATATGCAAAGCGAGATACTGTATGTCATGCCTTAATTCGTTATATTTGTGATGATCATGGCGCACAGCATACATGAGATTATGTGATGATTATGGGGTACATGAGACTGGGGGTTGGGGTTTTCATAAACTGTAAGCCATAACCATCAATATTATAACAAAGTAAGGCTTGAACTACCTCACTTTGCATGTAATGAGTCTATCTCATATATTTGTTTCACCTTTTAAGTTGCATTACTGATCTGAATGAACATATACATGATATTCTAATTTTCCAAGTTTCACCTGTATTTTATTTCTGTGAAGCTTGCTAGAAAATTGGCTGAGGGAAATCCATGGGGAGTTGCTGTGTCCCCCCCCCCCCCATTCAAGAATCTTCACTAGTGCTATCTGGAAACCTTCAGCTCTTCAGATGTGGATGAAGAACAATTATTCTAACCATGGTTGAGCTCAGCACTATCAGGAGGGCCAGAGGCAGCCCAGTCCAGCATCACCAATCCCACAATGGATAGAAGGATTGGAGACATCAGGAAAGCAAAATCATCACTGTTGTTATTGTGACTAGTACTTATTGCAGGTATTAGTATCCACTAGGGAAAGAGAGGATCTTACCAAGAAAGGATACAGAGATCAAGTTCTCATTCATGACCTCTTCATGCAGGGCCTTTTGGTCAGGATCCAGTAGTGTCCACTCCTCTGGAGCAAAGTATACAGCCACCTCCTCAAAGGACATCGGAATCTAAACGGAAAGAGGGAGGAAAAGGATACCTCCGTCAAACTTTTCATAACAACAACCTCCTAAATCCAAAACACCTAAAAAGATTTGTCTGGACCTTAACCTCTAGATTTGAACTTTCATGGATGACCTTCTCAGCCTTTCTGATGGCAATCAAGGATACCAAGATAAACCAGTCCTGTTGACTCACTGCTCCTTCCAGGAAGAGAAGCCTCTGAATCCCAGTTGATTCCCACAAGTGTGGGAGGGAAACAACTAAGAGTGATCAGTCTGCTTTGGAGGGATCCTGGAGGCTTCTAAGGAGCCTCTGTGAGAAACAGGAAGCTAGGTTTGACCTGGTTCCATCGAGAATAGTTCCTCTACTGAAAAACATGAAACAACTCACAGATCTTAGTTCTTTCTTTAAAACAGAAAAAAAATCAAGATCCTTTATCGTTTGCAACAGTTAAATATAGCAAATATTGCTATTCCCTGCCTGGAGAGGACCATGTCACATAAGCTTCAATAAACAAACAAGAAACTCGGGAATTGCCCAATAAATTCACCTGCCAGATGAATTTAAGACTATAATGCTTAAACAAACATAAATATAAATTCACAAGGAATTTTTTAACCCCCTCCTTCCTACCTGATCCACTTCTGCAACATCACAAGGAAGAGATGATGAAATGCTAACTTCTGCTAACCTTTCAGCTCCTGCGGGAAAGACCAAGAGGGAGGGATGCAAGTCCTGTAAACTTCTCTCAGAATTAGAACATCATCCTAAGGTTTGCTTAAAAAAATGCCTTTGAACACAAAAAGATTCACATCACAGTGAAAGGAACTCAGTTTCAGAGTTCAATAGGTGCCTCTCAGAAGAGTCTTTCCAAATGAAATTTCAAGAGAGGGTCAAGTCTTTAAGATGTTTTATTGAGTAGAGAAACATTTACAATAGCTAATGTCAGGATTTCTCCAACATGCTGCGAAGCATTTTTCACTATTTCAGAGCATCCTGGAAAGAGCACGTGAAGAGATGTGGACAAGGATGCCAAACTTTCACCACTCCCTTTCTGTAATAATATTAATCCTTACCTGTCAAGCTGGCACCTTCCTCATTGCTTTGACTGGTCTCTCCTCGCTGGAGACCCAGCTTCAGGTCGCACTGAGGTTTTTCCACCATGGGGAAATCAGGCTGAACTTCTGCAGAGTGATCTCTCATCTGAGAATCAATGAGAAGCACAAAGATTATAGTAATAAGAAAACAAGGAGAAAGATCTGAATGGAAAAGGCTGGGAGATTGTACCTCACTGTCTGAATGAATCGCTCTCACCTTTGGCTCTTCCAGATGTTTGTCTCCTGCCTGACTCAGAGCCAGGAAACTTTCGGCCAGGTCCACCGCCTGGGAGGTGGTTTCCACTCCAAATTCTCTTATCCAGCTCGACATCTCCAATGGGAGGAGGGTCAGGAACTGCTCCAGGATCACCAGGTCCAGCATCTGAGCCTTGGTGTGTCGCTCTGGCCTGAGCCACTGGCGGCAAAGCTGGTGGAGTTGAGTGCAAACCTGCCGAGGACCGTCGGCCTCTCGGTAGGAGAATTCCCGGAATCGCTGGGTTTGAGTCTCTGCATACCTGAGCATCTCCTCAGCCAAGTCCTCTGGCTTCGTCCTATGCCAAGGTGGGCTTAGGCTTCTGCTCCTGATCACATTGGGGTCCCTTCTTGCCCTTTGGCCCATGACGAGTCTGTATGTCATTATATTCTAAACCCAAGGATGCCTCCAAAGAAATCTCCTCTCGTCCTGCTGGGGAGAGGCGGCCTCGTTCCCTGCTTTCTTCAGGTAGAGTGTCACAGGAGTGGCAGGTCTCCTTCCTGGCTACCCGTGCCTGGAAATCCAGAACCAGAACAGGAGAAAACTCATTATCGCATAATATCTCCCCTGCTGCACAGATTTACAGCTCTCTAAACCCTTTTGGAAATTACATCAAAATTTGATTCCTCCCCCGCCCCGCCACAACAAAAAAGGAAGCAAAAAAGCCTCAAAACTCATAATCCTCTCTTTGATTTTTGGGCAGATATAAAATGCATGGGATGTGTTGTATCTCCCAATTCTCCCCTACCCCATATTGGAAGCCCAGAGAATGTGCCCTGTTCTTTCCAACTATGGCACCTTTAGATGTTCTTGGGCAGTATGCATGTCTGCACGAGGAGGGGAACTACCCGTACTCTCTTCCAGGGTTCTCTCCTGCCCACCCACCCCCTTAAATCTATGGGGGCAAGGTGTGTGTGATCCATTTTTTTGGGGGGTGGGTGGGTGGGTTTAGGAAGGGGTCAGGTTTCCCAGAGGCCATGGAGCTCCAGCCCTGCCTAGAGGCCTAGCATCTTCCCTTGCAGAAGTCAATCCCTGGTCCTGCCAGACCTCCAGGTGAAAACCCAATGTAATAGGATTATCCCAAGCCCTCCAAAAGGAAGGGGCAGAGGGTAACTGCTAGATTTCCCTTCCCTCTTTACTGGCTCCAATTAAGGCAGCACTCATCCCCACAACCCACAGGCGATCTGAGAAGCCTTTGGGCGCATAATTTTGTTTGGGTTGTGGGGTGGGGGTGGACTCAGGATGACTGTGGTTCGGAGGCAGGTTCAGTCTGGCTCCTGTGCAAGGGTCTGATATGAATGAAGGGGTTAAGAGCACTGATTTGATATTCCTAGAAGGGAAGCATATCTGAGAGTACTGTATATAAAACAAAACAGCAAAAATAAAAATAAAACCAAAAAATGTTGTGTTTCAGACTAGTTAAAAAGTTGTTTGCAGCTAGCTTACTGGAAAACAAACCCAAGCCCCTTATCTAAGTTCTAACAGGCTTTCTAAAAGGAGGAAGAAGAGGGTCCCTGGCCTTCTTCATGAAGGAGCCTTGGCCACTCTTGCCTTCTTGCTAGCCTGTATGAATCATCTTTTAGACCTACGTGCACAGGCCTAAACATGATGCTTCATACGGTCCACGCAGTTATCAGTTTGAAAAGTTGGACATGCACATTTCAGTAGAAGTGATTTGTGGTTGTTGTTGAGTTGCACAGTCGACTCCGACCCTTTGCGACCCTATGGACCATTGTTCTCCAGCACCCCTGTCCTCCACCATCCTCCTCAACCTTCCCAGCTCTGTGCCCATTGTGTCCATCTAGCAATCTCATTTCCTGCCACCGCTTTTTCTTTTGCCCTCAGCCTTTCCCAGCATCAAGGACTTCTCAAGTGAGTCCTCTCTTCTCATTTGATGTCCAAAGTACTTAAGCTTCATCTTCACTATTTGTCCCTCCAATGAACAGTCAGGGTTGATTTCTTCTAAAATTGACCTATTTGTTCTCTTTGCTGTCCAAGGGACTCTCAGGACTCTCCTCCAACACCACATCTCAAAGGCATCTATTCTTTTGCGCTCAGCTTTCCTAATGGTCCCACTCTCACACCCCTACATTAACCACTGGGAATACCATTGCTTTGACTATGCGAATTTTTGTTTTCAAGGTGATGTCTCTATTTTTGCTTATAATCCATTTAAGCAGAGTTGTGTGAAATGCTTATCCCATAGTAAAGGTAAAGGTCTCCCTTGCTCGAAACCCAGTTGTATCTGACTCTAGGGTTCAGTGCTCATCTGTGTTCCAAAGCCAAAGAGGCAGCGCTGTCTGCTTCTGCAGACGTTTCCCTGGTCATGTGGCAGGTATGACTAGACACCGGAGCGCACGGAGCGCTGTTACCTTCCCACCGAAGAGGTCCCTATTTATCTACTTGCAATTTCTTGTTTTCAAACTGCTAGGTTGGCAGGAGCTGGGACAAAAATGGGAGCTCATTCCGTCCTGCAGTATTGCAAATTTACATACAGTCACATACAGTATTGCAAATTTAATGGGAGGAGAATGGTGCAGAATGTTATTTTTGTTTAAGTTGATTGTTCACTATTATATAAAGCATGCACGGACAAAAAATCATTGTCCCTTCTTATAGACAAGGCACCATTTAGGGGCAAAGTCCTAATAAATTAGTTTATTTTCCTTCTCCAAGCAACTCTCTGACTTATTTTTATTGCATGGTCTTCTGCCAACCTAGCAGTTCGAAAGCAAGAAATTGCAAGTAGATAAATAGGGGCCACTTCGGTGGGAAGGTAACAGCGTTCTGTGCGCTGTCATGTCTGCCACATGACCACGGAAACGTGTGAAACAGCAAACAGCGCTGGCTCTTCAGCTTTGAAACAGAGATGAGCACTGCACCCCAGAGTCAGATATGACTGGCTTTCGACCAAGGGAAACCTTTGCTTTACCTTTAGAGAGTTTGGGTGACAGTGGCACCTTAAAAACTAACTCCTGTATTTAACTGTAAATTTTTGTGGCTCAAATCCACTTCACCAGACATAAGACTGAGGCCTAATGGCATCGATTTATACATACATCAGGTACACAGGCACACAATACAGGGGTGATAGGAACTATGGGATGAACCAATTTGGCAGTTTCACATCAGGCCTAGACATGGAAGAAGAAGAAGAAGAAAAACAACAATAAAGTAAACCCAACTGGAACCCTTGCAACATGTGTCTGGGAAAGGGTTGATGGCGCACAGATGATTCTTGAGCACCTGAGACTTTGGGTCCAGAGCGCATAAGTGTTCCTCACTGGCCCTTGTCCAGCCTTGGCTCCTCCTTCCAAGACCCTCATTCCTCAGGGGAGGGCAGTGGTCATGGTCACCACCATGTGACCACCCCTCCCTATTGATTTGGGGGTGAGGAATGGGGTGAGATCATGTGGAGGCCATGGGGCTCCACCCCTGCCTGGAACCCCAACATCTTCTCCCCCTGCAGAGAGGTCCATCCTTGGTCCTGCCAGTCCTCCAGGAGGGAAGCCCAGACTAATAGGATTTTCTCAATCCCCCCAAAAAGGAAGGCATGGGGTGGGGTTCCCCTAGATTTCCC
This sequence comes from Bradypodion pumilum, assembly GCA_035047305.1. Taxonomy (NCBI): domain Eukaryota; kingdom Metazoa; phylum Chordata; class Lepidosauria; order Squamata; family Chamaeleonidae; genus Bradypodion; species Bradypodion pumilum. Next base: position 477,286,064 of record JAWDJD010000002.1, read on the forward strand.
TTCCCTTTTTAGGTAAAGGTTTCCCTTGCTCGAAAGCCAGTCGTATCCGACTCTAGGATGCAGTGCTCATCTCTGTTTCAAAGCCGAAGAGCCAGCGCTGTCTGCTGCTGCAGACGTCTCCGTGGCCATGTGGCAGGCATGACTAGACACCGGAGCGCACGGAACGCTGTTACCTTCCCACCGAAGTGGTCCCTGTTTATCTACTTGCAATTTCTTGCTTTCGAACAGCTAGGTTGGCAGGAGCAGGGACAAAGACGGGAGCTCATTTCGGTCCTGCAGTACTCGGGAATCGAACCGCTGACCTTCCGCCTCCCAGTCAGCATCTTAGGCACTTGAGCCACTGCGGTCCTTTTTATAGACTCCAATTAAGCCCCTCCCTCCCAAGCCAAGCGCAGGGAAGGATCTGGGAAGCCTTTTGGGGCCAATTGGGAGGGAGACCCGGGATGAAGCAGGTGCATGGAAGGGGTTTAGGAGCACCGAGTTGACATTCCTAGAAGGGAAGGAGGCCGGAAAAGGGCGTTTCTCTCAGGTTTCTCTCATGGAGGTATAAAAACCAGGGGATGGCACTACAGGCTTCATGCTGTACGCTGCTTTGAAGCCAGTGGGCGTGGCCTGCCGCCATATTAGGTGGACCAAAACATTAGTAGACTACCGTTTACGATGGCTTCTTGTGTTGGAGGGGGGGGGCGTGGATTGATCCCCTCTCCTGGGTCCCCTGGGTTGGGGGGGGGAAACAAAAAAGGTCTGTGTCTGCCCCCCCCAACCCTTCCAGAGCCAGGGGACCCAGCAGAGAGGGGATCCCCCCCAAGACACCCGTTATTAAAGAGAAGAAACCAAGCGGTTTCTTATCTTTAAAAACAGAGTGTTTGGGAGGGGGGTGGAATCGATCCCCTCCCCCTGGTCCCCTGGGTCCAGAAAGGTTGGGGGGACAGACCCCTTTTGTCCCCCCCCAACCCTTCCAACCCCAGGGGACCAGGGGGAGGGGAACGAATCCAACACCCCCAACACTCCGTTGGGTTGCTTGCTTGCTTTCTTCTCTATAATATGGGGTGTATGTGTGGGGGGGATTCCCCCTCTCCGCTGGGTCTCCTGGGTTCAGGAGGGTTGGGGAGACAGACCCCTTTTGTCCCCCCAAACCTCCCAACCCCAGGGGACCAGGGAGAGGGGATCGATTCCAGCCCCCACCCACTGATATTAAAGGGGAAACTCCGATCGGGTTTTCCCTTTTAGTATCAGGAGGTGGGGTGGATTCGATCCCCTCTCTCGGGTCCCGTGGGTCCGTGAGGGACAAAAGGAGTCTGTCCCCCCAACCCTTCTGGACCCAGCGGAGAGGGGGATCGCAACCCCTCACCCACTGATATTAATGGGGAAACCCCGCATCTACTTTCACGACTCTACACAATCAAAGCACCATAAGGCAATGTTTTGGGCCAACTAACATGGCGGACTGTCAGATTAGTCGGCTTCAAGTTTGTGACGTCATGTCACCTCTTTTTTAATGCCTCCATGGTTTCTCTGTACGTCTCGTTGTCTCCCGCCCCTCAAAGGAAATGGTCCGTTCCGAAAAGCTTCCCTTCCGGTCCGTCCTTTTTCTTCCCCCCCCAAAAAAAGGAAGTACTGTACAGTGGAGGGGGCGCCCAGCCTGGAGAATTGGGGGGGAACCCAGGTGAGCGAAAGGAAGGGAGCCCCCTCCCAGACACTCACCTTGCCCCGTAGATTTTTTGGGGGCGTGGCCAGGAGAGGCCCCTGGAAGGGAGACTCAGGTAGTGGGCTCGGGTGGCCCATGCTTCACTGCCGCTCCAATGAACGGATCAGCAGCGCCCCCCTCCCCTTACAGACACGAGTCTTGCCCAAGAACGTCTGAAGGTGCCAAAGTTGGAAAGAGCAGGGCTCTTTCTCTGGGCTTCCAATATGGGGCGGGAGGGAGACTTGGGAAATAAAGTAACAACCCCCCCCCCCCCCCGCCGCCATGTATTTTATGTTGTTCAGTCGCACAGTCAATTCCGACCCTTTGCGATCCTATGGACAATGGTCCTCCAGCCAGGCGCCTCTGTCCTCCACCCTCCTCCTCAGCCCGCCTAGCTCTGTGCCCATTGTGTCTACAATACCATCTAGCCATCTCATCTTTGGCATCTCATCCCTTTCTTCTTTTGCCCTCCACCTTTCCCAACATCAAGGCCTTCTCAAGTGAGTCCTCCCTTCTCATTTAATGTCCAAAATACTTTAGCTTCATCTTTACTATCTGCCCTTCTAAGGAGCAGTCATGGTTGATTTCTTCTAAGATTGACCTATTTATTCTCCTCGCTGTCCAGGGGACTCTCAGGACACCACATCTCAAAGGCATCTATTCTTCTGCGCTCAGCTTTCCTAATGGTCCAGCTCTCACAGCCATACATTACCACCGGGAAAACCGTTGCTTTGACTACGTGAATTTTTGTTTGCAATGTGATGTCTCTGCTTTTCACTATGTTCCACAGGTTTCTCATAGCTTGTCTCCCAAGAATCAGTCGCCTTTTTATTTCATGGCTGCAATCCCCATCTGCAGTGATCTTTGATCCTAAAAAAGTAAAATCTGTCACTGCTTCTATTTCTTCCCCATCTATTTTCCAGGGACTGATGGGTCTGTTGCCATTATCTTGGTTTTCTTGATATTGAGTCTCAAGCCAGCTTTTGCACTCTCCTCCTTCAACCCAATCAAGAGATTCTTTAGGTCTTCCTCACTTTCTGCCATTAGGGTGGTATCGTCTGCATATCTCAGATTGTTGATGTTTCTCCCAGCAATTTTAACCCCATATTGTTATTCCTCCATCCCTGCATTGCACATTATGTGCTCTGTGTATAAGTTGAATAAGCAGGGTGATAAAATGGAGCCTTGTCTTACTCCTTTTCCTATTCCAAACCACTCTATCATTCCGTGTTCTGTCCTAACTGTTGCTTCTTGATTCATGTACAGATTTCTCAGGAGGCATATAAGGTGTTCTGATATTCCCAACTCTTTAATTACTTGCCACATCTTGTTGTGCTCCACACAGTAAAAAAAGGGAGGATTATGGGATGTGAGGCATTGTTGCTTTCTTTTTTTATCTCTTGGAGATGGGGGTGGGGAGGAACCAGATTTTGCTGTAATATCCAAAGGAGTTTAGAGAGCTGTTAATCAGTGTGGTGGGGTAGGAATTATGTGATAATGTTGAGCTTTCTCCTGTTCTAGTTCTGGAGTTCCAGTCAGGGATGGTCAGGAAGAGAATCTGCCACTCCTGTGACACCCTACCTGAGGAAATCAGGGAATAGGCCACCTTTCCCCAGCAGGAGGAGAGGAGATTTCCTTGGAGGCATCCTTGGGCAGAGAATATGATGGCAGACAGACTCATCGTGGGCCAAAGGGCAAGAAGGAACCCTGATGTTATCACGGGTGGAAACCTCAGCCCACCTTGGGAAAGGACGGGGCCAGAGGACTTGGCTGAGGAGATGCTTGGGTACTTAGGGACGCAGCGCCAATGCTTCCGGGAATTCTCCTACCAGGAGGCCGATGGTCCTAGACAGGTTTGCACTCGACTCCACCAGCTTTGCCGCCAGTGGCTCCGGCCAGAGCAACACACCAAGGCTGAGATGCTGGACCTAGTGATCCTGGAGCAGTTCCTGACCATTCTCCCACTGGAGATGTCGAGCTGGGTGAGGGAATGCAGAGCGGAAACCACTTCCCAGGCTGTGGACCTGGCCGAAGGTTTCCTGGCTCTGAGTTGGGCAGAAGACAGACATCTGGAAGAGCCAAAGGTGAGAGAAAAACATTCAGTCAGTGAGGTACTATATTTCCCAAGTTCTAGACATTTCTATTCAGATTTCCCCCTCTTATCTTCTTTTTACTATAATCTTTGTCCTTCTCATTGATTCCCAGATGAGTAATCTCTCTGCAGAAGTTCAGCCTGATTTCCACATGGTGGAAAAACCTCAGTTCGGCCCCAAGCTGAGTCTCCAGCAAGGAGAGACCAGTCAAGGCAATGAGGAAGATGTCAATCTGATAGGTAAGGATTAATGTTACAAGGGTGAACCTTATTTCTTTCCTGCATGAAAGCAAAGAAGGGTCTATGTATTTTTCTCTCCCCTGACATTTTGGGGCTGGGGGATTTGTTGACCCAAACATCTACCCAGTTTTCTAATTTTCAGTTTTCCAAAGCAACCTGTTCCTCTGGTCCCTTATTTGTTTGTAATTACAGAAGTTTGTAATCACAGAGGTTTGCCATCTTTGCTCCACATCTCTCCTTGTGCCCTTTCCCTGATGCTCTGAAATAGTGAAAAATACTTCCCAACATGTTGGAGAAATCCTAGCTATTGTTTCTCTACTCAGTAAAACATAATGAACTCTGAGACCCTGTTCCTTTCACTGGAATGAGAATCTTTTTGTGTTCAAAGGCATGTCTTTAAAGCAAATCTTCTTAGGATGATGCTCTAATTCTGAGAGGAGTTTACAGGACTGGCATCCCTCCCTCTTGGTCTTTACCACAGGGACTGAAAGTTTGACAGATGTCAGCATTTCATCATCTCTTCCTTGGGATGGAGCAGAAGCGGATCAGGTAGGAAGGAGGGGGTTAAAAGAATCTTGTGTGTTTATATTAATGTTTGTTTAAACATTTTAGTCTTAAATTCATCTGGCCGGTCCTTTTTAATGACAGAAAGAAACCGTTTGAGGCAGAAGTATCTTCCAATACCTTTTACTGCAAAAATGTGAAGGAGTGGAAAAAAACATATGTACTGTATCATCAAAACTGTTCCGGTATTGCCAGGTTTCAAAAGAATTTTTCTTCTTCAGGATGTAATCTTAAGTATTTTTCTGTAGACAATAGAATGAAAACAAAATCATACACTCTGAGTGTATGATTTTGTTTTCATTCTATTGTTTACAGAAAAATACTTAATATTACATCCTGACGAAGAAAAATTCTTTTGAAAAACTGGCAATACCGGAACAGTTTTCATGATACATATGTGTTTTTCCACTCCTTCACTTTCTAGTAGTAAAAAATACTTGGAAGATATTTCTGCCTCAAACGGTTTCTTTCTCTCATTTGGCCCCATTTTTGTGTTGGCAGTCCTTTTTAATGGGCAACTCCTCAGGTTCTTGTTTGTATAGAGTATCTGATATCACGTGGTTCTCTCCAGGCAGGGAATAGCAATACAGGACTTATTATATTGGACAGTTGCAAATGGAAAATGATCTATGAGTTGTTTCATGTTTTTCAGAAGACGAGCCATTCTCCATCCCACCAGGTCCAAACCTAGCCTCCAGTTTCTCACAGAGGCTCCTTAGATGCCTCCAGGATCCTCCCAAAACAGGCAGAACACTCTTAGGCCTTTTCATCCCACTCACTCTTGTGGGAATAAACTGTGATTTGGAGGCCTCTTCCTGGAGGGAGCAGAGAGCCAAGGGGACTGGTAGACACATTGGTTATCTTGATCACTATTAGAAAGGCTGAGAAGGCCATCCATGAAATTTCCAATCTACAGCTTTTTAGGTGTATTGGATTTCAGAGGTTGTTGTTATTAAAGGTTTGAAGGAGCTCTCCTTTTCCTCCCTCTTTCTATTTAGATTCCTGTGTCCTTTGGGGAGGTGGCTGTGTACTTTACTCAAGATGAATGGTCACTGCTGAATGCTGACCAGAAGGCCCTGCATGAAGAGGTCATGAATGAGAACTTGGTATCTGTATCCTTTCTTGGTAAGTCCCTCTCTTTCCCTGGATGATACTAATCTCTGCAATAAGTACCAGTCATGATAACTACAGTGATAAAATGCTTTCCTGATGTCCCCAGTCCTTCTAGCCATTGTGGGAATGGTGATGCCAGACTGGGCAGCCGCGAACCCTCCTGAAGTGCTGAGCTCAACCATGAAGGTTCCTAGATATTGCTAATATGAATGGGGAGCGAAACAATGACAACAACTCCTCTTGGTCATTCCTCAGCCACTATTTCCGGCCACTCCGCAGACTGAAAACACATTAAGGTCTTTTCATGAATGTTTCAGCAAACCTTAGTTCAGGAGTTCTTAAGCTTTTTAAGTCGGGAGCCGGGTCATGCTCCCTCTGACAGTTTATGGGGCTAGACGGCCATTTTGCCCTCATCGCACTTCCGGGTGTGGTGGAGGTGGTGGGATGCCTCATGAAATGGTGCCATGGGCTGCATCCGGCCCACGGGACACCGGTTGAGAATCCCTGCCTTAGTTCTTTTGTAATCTGTGGTTTGCCAGTTCATTTTAGAATACAGTAATACGTCGTACAACTTCCAAACTTGGTTCCACAAGTTTGGACATTGTACAATTTCTGACGTTGTATGATGCATGGATTGGATAATGCAAAAAAAAAAAAAAGTCAGCTGCCTCTGGTAGAGTTGGGGCCCCTTTCCGTGCTGTTTCCGACATCCTCTGACCTGCCCGGGTGGTGGGGCAAGGCAAAACCTGTAGCCAAAGAAGGAGCCTCCCCCCCCCCAGCGTTTTGCCTTGCCCCACCGCCCAGGTGGGTCGGCAAGCATCGGAAACAGCGTGGATAAGGCCCCCTGAGCCTCAGAGAGGAAGCACGGGCAGCAGAGTCGAAAATGGATGTGTGTGTGTCATAACGGAGGCTTTTTCACCCATTTCAAAAAGGATGACGTTTTCTCCTACCTTTGTGTAGCCTCTGTAAGCTTTGGCGGGCCTTTTTTGGGCTATTGCCACCTTCCTCGGATGTCCCTGGGATGCAAAAGAGCTGAATAAAGTTGCATTGGCCATTTTGTTTTTTTGGACTTCAATTCCCAGAAGCCCAAGCCAACTGTAAAAATGCATGCGGTGGTCATTTTATTTTACAGTTTGCTTGGGCTTCTGTTAAGGTGTTTGTCATACTTAAAACATCAATGAAACCATCTTGAAGCATGTTAAATGTAATTCAAACCAGAGCAAGTTAAGAGGAATACAGTAACTTGGTTTAGCTTGATTTGTCTATTTTCCCCATAAAATTGTTGGCCATGTTCTGTTTCAAAATCATTGAAAGGAAAGATCTGGCGAAGTTTTCCTTCTTCTACCTTATCGAAATCTGTATCTTGGTAATCATCTTGGCGATCAGCCATGAAGACTATCCTGAGAATATAATGGAGTAGCCTTTCATCTGCCTTCCACATTGCAGCATGACACTCGTACCACTGATCTGAACCTGAGCCCTTTTGGCACATAAAGTCCTCCTCAGCCCCAGGCCAGGACTGATGAAGCTGCTGCCTTCCATCAAGGTGGAGAAAAGTGAGATTTAATCCACTTGGGGATCATTACCTCTCCCTGTTGACTTCAGCACCCAAAGTCATTGTTCCTGAGGGTGGTCAAGTTAGTTAACCACCACCTGACACTCTGTGTTGAGTCACTGGCAGCATGGTCTACACCAGGGGTTACCAACCTAGTTCCCTCAGGCCGGATCCAACCCACTGCACCACTTCATGTGGTCCCCCACCCTTCAAAAAGCATTCAAGAAACAAAATGGCCACCCCTTTTAAGCTATTGGGACAAAATGGCCAACCCCATCATGCAGACAGGGCAAAATGGCCATTGGCCCTCAAAGCTGACAGAGAGAGTGTGACCCAGCCCCCGGCTTGAAAAGGTTGGGAACCCATGATCTACACTATTACCTTAGCAAGATAACCTGGCCAGACTTCCTGCAATTTTCTAGTTCTGGGCAATTTTCTTTAAAAACCCTGATGAATCACCATCTTTTTTATTAAATGATTTTTGTTCCACTGAATTGTGAAAACAATAATAACATTTCATTTGCAGTTTTATTTTATTTTTTAAACCTTTTTTAGCCAGTTAATTATCTACAGTATGTTGAAGGGATGCTCTTTTGGCAAGTAATCCACTTATGTGAAAGTGATCCTTTAAACACCATACTTTGCCCCACCTGCATCCAGTATGCCTTTACTGATTGTCTGTATTTTCAGCACAACTTCCTTAGATTTAGCACATACTAATTTCTACTTACAGTGGGACCTGATACAACGATTTTAATCTGTTCCACGAGGCTCGTTGTTGTACAAAACAGTTGCTATATGATACGTGCTTCATATAGCGATTTTCCCTATGGGATGCATCGCACAATTTTTTTTTGCTAAGTGGTTTTCCCATTGAAAATTGTTGTATGATTTTTTTCCATAGGGAAAATTGTTATGCGGGATGACTTCCCCCCAAAAAAAAAACTAATTGTTATGCGATTTAGTTGCTATACGGGAAGATTGTTGTATGAGATTCCACTGTACAGTATATTACTTTTTAAAAGTTTTCACTGCATTTCTCCTTTTTCCCAGGAGACAACTGGAGAAGAAGTAATATATCTCTCAAATTTGGAAAGTGTATTAAGGACAAAATTGAGCTTGGACAACAACTAAGAATTGGCACAGAGAAGGAGAATGGTATTGAAGAGAAGGCCAGGAAATGTATTGTCTATAGAAATTATTTTGCCGAAAAGATCATATTGATGGTTCACAAAAGGATCCATACGGGAGAGAAACACTTGTCCAGTGAAGTGTCTGGGACAACTTCAGATTGTTTTCTGAGCCATGAAAGCGTCTACACAGGAGAAAAACCATACAAATGCCAGGAGTGTGGCAAATGCTTTACTCGGAAATCACACTTTGTGCGTCATCAAAGAGTCCACACAGGAGAGAAACCACATAAATGCAAGGAATGTGGGAAATGTTTTTCTCAGAATTCAGACCTTTTGAAGCATGAAAGAATCCACACAGGAGAGAAACCCTACAAATGCAAGGAGTGTGGGAAATGTTTTGCTCAGAGCACTCCACTTTTGAGGCATAAAAGCGTCCACACAGGAGAGAAACCATACAAATGCCAGGAGTGTGGGAAATGTTGTTCTCAGAAATCAGACCTTTTGAAGCATATGAGGATCCACACAGGAGAGAAACCCTACAACTGCCAGGAGTGTGGGAAACGTTTTGCTCAGAATCGAGCCCTTGTAAAACATAGGAGTGTCCACGCAGGAAAAAACTACTTAAAACCATTGGAATAGGGAAATCATTATGTTTTTGCTTCAGATCCACACTTTCTAAACCCTCAAAGTTTCATGAGAAGAGTGGAACCATACAAATGACCGGATTGGAGGAAATGTTTCATTTAGCATTGACTAGAGAGGACATGATGGGAGAAAAGGAGATGCTCTGTCAGTTCTTGACATGAAGAAAAACAGTTCAGCAGATTAATGGTTCAACGAAAGACTCTGAATGAATAGATTAAAATAACTACTCAGGAACTAATCAAGGACCTAGTTGTTTCCCCCCCACCCTGTTTCTTAAGATGGGACTCTTATAAGTCTTATTCAATGAGTTAGTTACAAAGTCTCATGACATATTGACACCATCTGCCTGTGTCTAATAGTTTGAGGAATTATTTATGGACACTTCGGATGAAGATATTATGGAAGGAAATATTTTTGTGGGTTTTGGGTTTTGTAGATCTCTGGTGTGGCTGAAAGCTGGTAGAGGTGTATTGAGGAGAGGTGGATGAAGGTGGTTCACGTTGCATTTCAGTCTGCCTAGTGATCCCTCCAGGAAATATTAAATAGCATTCAAGAAGGCTGAAGATCTGCTTCTTTAGAATGTATTACTGGACAGACTACAATTGTTAAGTGTTATGTGGCTCCAATGGGATAGAGTAGAAGATTTTCAATTAAAAAGATGTTTTGTAGGGTGGAATGTATGTGGGGAATTGGTGGGAAGGAATATGTTTGGGTGATAGTATTTAGTTGGGCTTAAATGGAGGTGGCTCATGTGGTTAAGAAGCTGAACTTTACGACTGGAAGGTAGGCGGGTCAGCTGTTCGAGACCTGAGTGCTGCATAACAAAATGAGCTTCTGTCTCTGTCCCAGCTCCTGTCAACCTAAGAGTTTGAAAGCAAGAAATTGCAAGTAGATAAATAGGTACCACTTTGGCAGGAAGCTAAACAGCATTCCATGCCCTCCAGTGTCTAGTTATCCCTGCCACGTGCCCATGGAAATGTCTGCAAAGATAGAGCTAGCTTTTAGCTATAAACAGAGAGGAACACTGAACTCTAGAGTCAGATATGACTGGTATTCAAGCAAGGGTGATCTTAAATGGCAATGGGAAGGTGAGATATTATAGGCATAGTCAGGTTTAGAGAGGATGATTAGCTTGTTTTGAGGAATTGACATTCATTTCAATCCCACCTTATATTTCTCTTTCTGTCTTACATTTTCAGCAGTAATGACAAAGCACTGCCTTACAGCAATTAATAAATTATTCCATACGTTAGGAATTAAATCTCTGACCTGAAATTTTCTAATTGGCCTTTTGACTGGGTGGTGAGTAAGTGGACACAGAAATGTCTAGGTATTTCTAGCTGAGTACAAATACAGCAATATGTCTTCATCCCATCCCATTGTAGGCAATCACTTTCTATCAATAGAAAACAATTATTGGTCTGACACTGATTAATTAGCATATTTTTAGTTTGTTGACATATTCCTTTTACAAAGCAATGTATGCAATCAGACTGCAGTACTGTGTAAGCAGATCCATCTTGGAATTATGAAACCCTCTCTAGTTAAAAGTTGTTTACAGCTAGTTTACTGAGCAACATACCCAAAGGTCTTATCTGAAGTAAGCAGACATGTTTACCACTGAACATGTTAGAATATACGTGACAAGCAAAAGGAAACAGAATAAGTTGTGCATATGTAAGTTAGAATATGTAACATCAAGATAAGGTATGGAACGCCTACCCCACCTACACCATCTGGAACTGAAGAACACATGTAATGAAGAGTATAAAGGCTTCATCAAACTGCTCATGGTTCCTGATTCCCACAGAATCAAGCACCATGTTGTGCACACATCATAATCATGAAATACTATGTAACTCTGAAATGTTATATTATGATTGAAAAACTTAGATAAAATTCTCTTTTTCCTTTTAATAAGTTTGAAAATTAAATTAAAACCTCTCTGGCTGATTTATTTACTTAAAGGCTGTTCATCTCTTAGAGAGAGAAAGTGAGAGGCCTACCCTTTGATGATGTTTGGGCAACCTCCATCATAAGCTGCATTGATTATTTCTTCATTTGTAGGAAATCCACAAACATTAGTCTCATTACCGTATCCTGAAAACTGATTACTTCAGGAGTAGGTGGTGCTGTTGCTCTTCCATTTCTTCTCTCACTGGTCCCTCATGGGACATTTCCCTCAGTTTCTCTCCCTCTGCATCAATGTTGGGTCCTGGGGGTTACAGAAATTTCATTGGTTTCATTCCTATGTCAAACCCACTGTGACATATTTGGGTCTCAAGATAAGGGCTTAGTGGAGAGGATATGAGTGTCTTCACCATGGGATGGAATTGCCTTATGGCTGAATCTGCTGCTGTTCCTGGCACTTCTTCTCCAGGTTGGTCCAACATTTTTCTTGTCAAAATCTTCCCATCGGTGAGGTGGCATTGAAAACCACACAATGTTTCCCATACCTGTCAAGTATCCTGTTTTCCCAGGAAAACCCCTTATTTTTACTTCTCTTCCCGCCCCTCCCGTTTTATTAATTTCCCCGTAATATCCCTTTTTTAAAAAAAAAAATCCTGACTGGAGCCCTCACAGGCGAAGCTGCAGTATGTTTTTCCGGCCACCAGAGGTCGCTGTGTGGCAGGCTTTTTGCTTGTGGAAGGGGAGAGAGAGAAGGTGGTGTGGGCGTTCTGTAGTTTCTCTTTCATTTCCCTCCTGCCACATTGCCAATATGGAGGCTTCGTTTTTGCTGCTGAGCTGGTCGAAGCCACCATGCTGGGAGGGACAGGAGTCTACTCTAGAGGTGAGCGATATTTCATATCTGCAGGGGCAAATCAGCTCTTGGTCTGGGAGCAGAGACTTCTCTCTCACTCATGCTTTATTGAGTTGTTTCTGCCCTGCCTCCTGGCTGGAGGCTTCCGTTTCTAGAGTTAACTTGGGAGGGGTGTGGGGGATGGTGCTTGATCACTATATGAGAGAGAGAGGGGTGGTGGTTTCCGTTCATTAAAGCCAAGCTGCTTACAAGCAGTTGATAACCCTAGGGGGCTGGTTTACTATTCTGCACTTTCTTTGCTTCCCAGGAAAAAAAAATTAAAATGAGTAAGGTAAAGGTTTTCCTTGCTCGAAAGCCAGTCGTATCTGACTCTAGGGTTCAGTGCTCATCTCTGTTTCAAAGCCGAAGAGCCAGCATTGTCTGCATCTGCAGACATTTCCATGGTCATGTGGCAGGCATGACTAGACACCAGAGCGCACGGAACGCTGTTACCTTCCCACCAAAGTGGTCCCTATTTATCTACAGTACTTGCAATTTCTTGCTTTCGAACTGCTAGGATGGCAGGAGCTGGGACAAAGATGGGAGCTCATTCCGTCCTGCAGTACTCAGGAATCGAACTGCTGACCTTCTGCCTCCCAGTCAGCATCTTAGTCACTTAAGCCACTGAGTAAACAAGAAATAAAACAAAACAAAAGTCCCCCAAGAAAATGGGGAAAGGGTTCTTTGGCCCACACAGCTTTGTGCCCATTGCATCTACAATACCATCTAGCTATCTTATTTTTGGCCACCCCCTTCTTTTGTCCTCCACCTTTCCCAGCATCAAGGCTTTCTCAAGTGAATCCTCTCTTCTCATTTGATGTCCAAAGTACTTTAGCGTCATCTTTACTATTTGACCTTTAATGAGCAGTCAGGGTTGATTTCTTCTAGGATTGACCTATTTCTAACACCACATTTCAAAGGCATCTATTTTTCTGCGCTCAGCTTTCCTAATGGTCCAGCTCTCTCTCACACCCATACATTACCACCGGGAATACCATTGCTTTGACTATGCAATTTTTTGTTTGCAAGGTGATGCCTCTACTTTTGACTATGTTCCCCAGGTTTCTCATAGCTTGTTTCCTAAGCATCAGTCACCTTTTTATTTCACGGCTGCAATCACCATTTGCAGAGATCTTTGATCCTAAGAAAGTAAAATCTGCCAGTCGTATCCAACTCTAGGGTGTAGTGCTCATCTCCATTTACAGCCAAAGAGCCAGTGCTGTCTGTGTTTGCAGACATTTTCATGGCCATGTGGCAGGCATGACTAGAGCCCAGCAAGTCACATGGCTATATTTGGCCACGCCCACAGATTTGGCCACACCCACAGAGGGGTGTGCCCAAAATTTCCCTTATTTTCAAATCCAAAACTTGACAGGTATGAAGTTTCCCCTATAGCAACTTACTTGGGGAACCAAGGATCTGAGAAGCCTTTGGGTCCCAGTGGGAGGGAGACCCAATATATGAATGTGGGTCAGGTCAGAGGGGCTGCAGAGGCAGGTTGGTACGGTCAGGATCCCGCGCATGGGTCACGTGGGACTATCCCTGAGATTCTACCTGGCGCCGAAAGGGTTTAAAAGTTGGAGCACCGAGTTGACATTCCTAGAAGGGAAGGAGGGCGGAATGGGGATGGCGTTCGTTTCCGGGTACGTCTCTTTGTCTCCCAGTCTCATGGAGGTATAAAAAACATGACATGACGTCACAAACTTGAAGCCGACTAATCTGACAGTCCGCCATGTTAGTTGGCCCAAAACATTGCCTTAGGGTGCTTTGATTGTGTGGAGTCGTGAAAGTAGATCGGGGTTTCCCCTTTAATATCAGTGGGTGGGGGGTTGCGATCCCCCTTTCCGCTGGCTCCCCGGGTCCAGAAAGGTTGAGGGGGGGAAGGGATCTGTCCCCCAACCCTCCTGAACCCAGGGGACCCAGCGGAGAGGGGGAATCCCCCCCCGACACCCCCCATATTAAAGAGAAGAAAGCAAGCAAGCGGTTTCTTCTCTTTAACAACAGAGTGTTGGGGTGTGTGTGTGTGGATTCGTTCCCCTTTCCCTGGTCCCCTGGGTTTGGAAGGGGTGGGGGGGGGACAAAAAGGGTCTGTCCCCCCAACCCTTCTGGACCCGGGAGAGGGGATCGATTCCACCCCCCTCACAAACACTCCGTTTTTAAAGAGAAGAAACCGTTTGGTTTAATAGCAGGGTGTCCTGCGGGGGGTGGTCCCCTCTCTGCCGGGTACTCTGGCTCTGGAAGGGTTGGGGGGACAGACCCCTTTTGTCCCCCCAAACCCCCCCCCCACCCAGGAGGGGATCAATCCACCCCCCTTCCAGCACAAGAAGCCATCGTAAACGGTAGTAGTCTGCTAATGTTTTGGTCCACCTAATATGGCGGCAGGCCACGCCCACTGGCTTCAAAAAACTCACAGCATGAAGCCTGTAGTGCCATCATCTCCTGGTTTTTTTTTATACCTCCATGCCCAGTCTCCCTCCAGTCAAGGGAAATGGTCCTACTCCAAAAGGCCTCCCTTCCGGTCTCTCCTTTTTCTCCCTCCCCAAAAGGAGGAAGGAAGGTGCGTGGAAGGGGGAAAGCCGAGGCTGGAGGCGGAGGGAGGGTCTTTCCATCTCGGAGAGAGGTTTTTCCTCCCCTTTGCAAGTGGGGGTGGTTGGAGTTGGGAGGGGGAGAAGTGGGGGTGCGGTGGGGCAGGGAAGGGAAGGGACTCCTCCAGGCACACGTGCCTTGCCTTGTTGGTGTGCATGAGAGAAGGAGACCCAGGAAGAAGGTCCGGGTGGCCCGAGCTCCATTGCCGCCCCAGGGAAAGGATCTGCAGCGTCCGCTCTCCCTACAGACACACACGGGTCCTGCCCAAGAACGTCTGAAGGGGCCAAAGTGGGGAAAAGCGGGGCTCTTTCTCTGGGCTTCCAATATGGGGCGGGAGGGAGCCTTGGGAAATACGGACACCCCTCATATGGATTTTATACATTCTTAAATTCGAAGGGAGGATTATGTGGCTTCTTCTTTTTTTGTTCTATTTTTAGGGAATCAAATGTTGCTGTAATTTCCAAAGGTGTTTAAGTAAAGGTTCCCCCATGCTTAAAAGTCAGTCATATCCCCCCCATACCTGTCAACCTTCCCGGATTGGTTGGGATTTCCCGGTTTACGGCGTCGATTTTTGCCCTTTCCCATTCTGCGCTGCCGAAACCCCGGATTTCGGCAGCGGGGGAAAGGAGGCACTACGCAGCCCATGTGCGCAGGTCGCATTGCACGCATGCGTGGAAGGGCTCTACACTTCCGTAGCTCCCTTCCACGTATGTGCAGAAGGCTACGCCGCGTGCGTAGAAGGCTACGCAAGCGGCGTAGCCCTCCACGCACATGTGTACAACGCGACCTGCGCAAACCCGGTTCGCGCAGGTCCCGGATTCGCCAGAGCCGCGGTTGACAGGTATGTATCCCCCCTCTAGGGTTCAGAGCTCATCTCTGTTTATAATGATGTTTAGAGAGCAGTTAATCCTTGTAGTGGGGGAGGAATTATGTGATAATGATTGGCTTTCTCCTGTTCTAGTTCTGGAGTTCCTGTCAGGAAGAGAACCTGCCACTCCTGTGACAATCTACCTGAAGAAAGCAGGGAACAGGCCACCTTTCCCCAGCAGGAAAAGAGGAGATTCCCTTGGGGGCATCCTTGGGCAGAGAATATGATGGCAGAGGGAACCATTGTGGGCCAAAGGGCAGAAAATGAACCCTACGTGACCAGGAGAGGAAGCCTCGGACCACCTTGGGAAAGGACAGGGCCAGAGGGCTTGGCTGAGGAGATGCTCACGTATTCAGGGACACAGTGCCAACGCTTCCGGGAATTCTCCTACCCAGAGGCTGATGGTCCTCGCCACGTTTGCACTCGACTCCACCAGCTTTGCCGCCAGTGGCTCAGGCCAGAGCGACACACCAAGGCTCAGATGCTGGACCTGGTGATCCTGGAGCAGTTCCTGAACATCCTCCCACTGGAGATGTCGAGCTGGGTGAGAGAATGCGGAGCAGAAACCACTTCCCAGGCGGTGGACCTGGCCGAAGGTTTCCTGGCTCAGAGTCGGGCAGGAGACAAACATCTGGAAGAGCCAAAGGTGAGAGCGATTCATCCAGACAGTGAGGTACTATATCCCAGCCTTTTCCATTCAGATTTTTCTCCCTGTCTTCTTTTTACTATATTTTTTTTGTCCTTCTCATCAATTCTCAGATGGGAAATCTTTCTGTGGAGGTTCAGTCTTATTTCCCCATGACAGAGAATCCTCAGTTCCACTTCAAGCTGAGTCTCCAGCGAGGAGAAACCAGTCAAGGCAACGAGGAAGATGCCAACTTGATAGGTAAGGATTTATGTTAAGAGGGTGAGTCTTATTCCATGAAAGCAAAGGAGGGTCTGTGTGTATTTCTCTCCCCTTTTACTGCCCTCTTCCAGGATGCACTGAAAAAGTAGTGAAAAATACTTCCCAACACGTTAGAGAAATCTTAGCTATTGTCAATGTTTCTCTACTCAATAAAATATCTTACAGACTTGCCTCTCTCTTGAAATTTCATTTGGAAACACTCTCCTGAGGGGCACATATTGAACTCTGAGACCCAGTGCCTTTCACTAGAATGAGAATCCTTTTGTTTTCAAAGGCTTTCCTTTTAAGCAAACCTTCTTAGGCTGATGCTCTAATTCTGAGAGGAGTTTACAGGACTGGCATCCCTCCCTCTTGGTCTTTCCCACAGGGTCTGAAAGGTTAACAGAAGTCAGCGTTCCATTACCTCTTCCTTGGGATGGAGCAGAAGTGGATGAGGTAGGAAGGATTTTATTTCAAGTTTAATTTCTATACCGCTTTACTCAACCAGCGGGCAACTCAAAGCGGTGTACATAGTAACAATAAGATAGTACAATAATACAGGTAAACATAACACAATAAATCAACAATACAATAATAAAGCAATAATGTCACCAAGTTACAAGATTACAAGTCAGAAAAAACATAATATAAGTAAAGGGGAAAAATGCAAATAAGTTACACTAGAACTCTCCACAATATAGCAATTTCTACAATGTTAAAGATACAAAATTACAAAGGATGGGGTTAAAGGGCTCCTCGTGTATTTATACGGTAAAACCCTGATTTACATATGGCTTGAGTTACATAAAATTCTACTTACATAAGGATTTTGTGTTAAAACCATGTCCCGATTTACACAATTTCCTATCGATTTGCTTAGAGTTACATAAAGATTATTTTTCCTATGGAATTGCTTTGAGTTATGTAAAAAAACCGATTTAAGCATAAGCCTACGGAATGGACTATTTACTTAAGTAGGGATTTTACTATATTAATGTTTCTTTCAGCACTTCCTGGCTTTCTTGTTTGTATATGGAAGCAGATGTGACATGTCTTTTCCAGGCAGGAAATAGCAATATGATAATTATATCTGGTTGTGGTAAATGGAAAAGGCTCTTGATTCTCTTCTGTTTTGAAGAAATGACTAAGATTATGTTTTTCTGAAGAAGAGTCATTATCCATCCAACCAGGTCAAACCTAGCCTCTTCTTTCTCACAAAGGCTCCTTAGATGTCTCCAGGATCCTCCCAAAACAGGCAGAACACTCTCAGCCCTTTTCATCCCACTCACTCTTGTGGGAATCAGCTGGGATTTAGTGGCTTCTCTTCCTGGAGGGAGCAGGGAGCCAAGGGGACTGATAGAACTTGTTTATCTTGATCTCCATCAGAAAGGCTGAGAAGGCCATCCATGAAAGTTCAAATCTAGAGTTTAAGGTTCGGCCACATCCTTTTAGGTGTCTCAGACTTAGGAGGGTTTTTTTAATGAAAAGTTTGAAGGAGGTCTCCTTTACCTCCCTCTTTCCGTTTAGATTCCGGTGTCCTTTGAGGAGGTGGCTGTGTACTTTGCTCCAGAGGAGTGGACACTACTGGATCCTGACCAAAAGGCCCTGCATGAAGAGGTCATGAATGAGAACTTGATCTCTGTATCCTTTCTTGGTAAGAACCTCTCTTTCCTTAGTGGATACTAATCTCTGCAATAAGTACTAGCCACGATAACAACAGTGATGATAATGCTTTTCCGATGTCCCCAATCCTGCTAGCCGTTGTGGAATTGGCGATGCTGGGCTGGGCAGGCTTTGGCCCTCCTCAAGCCCTGAGCTCTACTGTGGTGAGAATTACTGTTTGTTATCAGATAACCTGGCCAGACTCCCTGCAATTTTCCATTTATAGGCAATTTTCTACAAAACCCTTGAGGAATCACCACCTTTTTTATTAAATGATTTTTGTTTCACTAGTTTGTGAAAAGAATAACATTTCATTTGCAGGATTATTTATTTATTTATTAGCATTTTAGCCAGTTAATTATGTTGAAAGGATGCTTTTTTGTGAAAGTGATGCTTTAAACCCCATACCTTGCTACACCTACATCCAGTACAGTGGAACCCTGAATAATGATCCATCTGAATAACACCGAATCCGAATAACGACGCGTTATTTTTTGAAATATCATGCCCCGAACAACGACGTGACATCGTTATACGAATGGATCGTATTTGGGTTCTCAGCCAGTGTGGGTGCCTCTCTGAGGCTCAGGGGAGACAAATCAGGGCTTTTTCCGATAACCCCCCCCCCCCTGGCCTGGACGCTGCTGCAAGCCAAAAACTGCAGCCGATGAAGGAGTTTTCCCTACTGTTTTGCCTTCAGCAGTCCGGGCAGTGGGGGGTGGGGTGGGGGGTGGTTGGGAAAAGCCCTGATCGGCTCCCTCTAGCATCAGAGAGCACCTGGGGTGCCTCTGCCCACCCCTACCAAAAAAAGGACGACATGGCCTCCTACCTGTTCATACTGGTTGTGGAGGAAAAAACCTCTCCCTGCCCGCGCAACAGCTGATAAAAGTTGTGGTGGCCATCTTGATTTCTGGTTTTTTGGAATTCCAATTCCCAGAAAGCCAAAGTTTCCTGTACAAGAAAATGGCCGCCGCATGCATTTTTACAGGAAGCTTTGGCTTTCTGGCATTGAAGTCCACAAAACCAGAAATCAGGATGGCCACCACAACTTTGATCAGCTGTTGAGCGGGCAGGGAGAGATTATTTCTTCCACAACCAGTGTGAACAGGTAGGAGACCACATCGACCTTTTTGGGGTGTGGGGTGGGCATAGGCACCCCGGGTGGCTCTCTAGGGGTAGCTGATCACGGCTTTTTTCGACACCCCCCCCCCCCGCCCGGACTGCTGGAAGGCAAAACAGGGTAAAGCTCCTTCATTGGTTGCAGTTTTTGGCTTGCAGCAGCACGGGGGGGGGGGAGGAAATATCCCCGATTGGCTACCCTGAGCCTCCTGGAGGTGGCAGGCATGGCGGAGATGCCAAAATGGGTGACAAATAATTCCACCCGAACAACGACGAAATCCGAATAAACTCGACTTGGGGAACCAAGTTTTGTCGTTATTGGGGGTTCCACTGTATGTCTTTACTGATTGTCTGTAATTTCAACACTACAGTAAAACCCATACAGTAATACCTCATACAAAGTCCGCTTCATACAACATCGGATTCATACAACATCGCCTAATTCCTTGAAAAAAGTTGCCTCATACAAAGTCGTGCGACTTTGTATGAGGCATTGGGGTTTTCCCAGGTTGCATTGTGCCTGGGCAGTATGAAAGGCAGGACATGTGCATGCATTGCTCTTCTGGGTTTTGCATGAGGCGAAGAGTGTTTAGGAGTGGTTTTGAACACGATTTTGGATTTTTTGAATTTTTTCATCTGAATTTTTAGAAGCATTTCTGGGATTTTTGCAGCATTCTTCAGGTTCTTGGACAATCAGGGTTGTTTGACAAGTTTTGTAATGTTTTTAGCCTTTAGACAATGATTTCTTAAAGTTCTGTCAGTTTCCTTGACTTTGCCCTGAAGTCTGTGCTGTTACACTACAATGTATCTATCGAAACGACGTTGTACGTGGCATTGCGGCAAGGATTTGGACGTTGTATGAGGCATCGCGGCTAGGATTTTGCATGCCTCATACAAAGTCCAAATCCGTATAAAGTCCAAACTTGTGGAACCAAGTTTGGACATTGTATGAGGTATCACTGTACTTACGAAAAGTCCGTTCCGTAGGCTTTTGCTTAAATCGGTTTTTTATGTGACTCGAAGCAAACCCACAGGAAAAATTATTATTTTTATGTAACTTGAAGTAAACCCATAGGAAAAATCAAGTTTTTATGTAACTCGAAGCAAACCCATAGGAAAAAGAATCTTTATGTAACTTAGAAATTGTTCAAATCGAGACATGATTTTAGCGTAAAAACATATAAGTCAAATTTTATGTAACTCGAGGCATATATAAGTCGGGGTTTTACTGTATTTCCTTAATTTAGCACACACTCATTTCTACTTATTTTACTTTTTTCAGTTCAGTTTTCTCACTGCATTTCTCCTTTTCCCCAGGAGACACATGGAAAAAAAGTATTATATCTCCCCAATTTAGAAAATGTATTAAGGACAAATTCGAGCTTGGACGACACCCGAGAACTGGCACAGAGAAGGAGAGTTGTATTCAAGAGAAGGCCAGGAAATGCATTGTCTATAGAGATGATTTTGCAGAAAAGATTGTACAGATGGTTCTCAAAAGGATCCATACGGGAGAGAAACATGTGGCCAGTGAAGAGTCTGGGACACCTTCAGATCATTCTCTGAGCCATGAAAGAGTCCACACAGGAGAGAATTCATACAATTGCCAGGAGTGTGGGAAATGCTTTACCCGGAGATCAGTCCTTGTGCGTCATTTCAGAATCCACACAGGAGAGAAACCACATAAATGTCAGGAGTGTGGGAAATGTTTTACATGGAAATCAGACCTTTTGCATCATACAAGAATCCATACAGGAGAGAAACCATTCAAATGCCAAGCATGTTGGAAATGCTTCATTAAAAATTCAGACCTTGTGCGTCATCACAGAGTCCACACAGGAGAGAAACCACATAAATGTCAGGAGTGTGGGAAATGTTTTACATGCGATCAAAACCTTTTGTTTCATATGAGAACCCATACAGGAGAGAAGCCATTCAAATGCCAAGAGTGTTGGAAATGCTTCATTAAAAGTTCGGACCTTAAGCGTCATAAGAAAATCCATACAAGAGAAAAACCATAGAAATACCCAGAGTATTGGAAATGGTTTGCTCAGAATCAAGTCCTTGTAAAACATAGTGTCCACGTGTGAAAAACACTAATTAAAACCCTTGTAATAGGGAACTTATTTTGTTTTTGCTTCAGATCCATACATTCTAAACCTGGCATTCCCAACCTTTTCCCACTATGGGCTCAGACACGCCTCTGACTCTCAGCTGTGTGTAGGCGCCTGCTGCTTACGTGTTTGTTGTCATCAGAGGTTGTGATTGAGGCTGTTTAGCGGTTTCTTGCACAGGCTTCACCGCTGCTCAAGGCGTCGGGAGGTTTTTTGGAGCATTTTCACTCCATTTTGGGGATTTTTCTCCACTTCTCCGCTGTGTTCTGGCAGCTAATCTACAGTGCTTAGAGACTTCCTGTTTCCACCTTGGGAACCCAGGACTTGCAGAAAGAAACACCTTTCTTCTTGGCTGGAAGAAAACCACTCCAGCAGATTAATGGTTCAACCAAGAACTCTAAATAATCAGGTTAAAATAACCACTCAGGAGCTAGTCGGGGAGCTAGTTGTTTTTCCCCACCCTGTTTCTTAAGATGAGACTTGCACGTTTTGTTCAATGAGTTAGTTACAAGGTCTCATGATATACAGTACTGTATTGACTGCATCTGCACGTGTCTAATAGGTTGAGGAATGTTTTTTGGACACTTTGGATGAAGATACTACGGAAACAAATATTTCATTGGTTTTGGAGTTTGAAAATCTCTGGTGTGGCTGAGAGTTTTTGGAGGCTTCTGGAGGAGAGGTGGATGAAGGCAGTTTATGTTGCATTTCAGTCTGCCTTGTGATCTCTCCAGGAAAGATCAAAATGACATTCAAGAAGGCTGAAGATCTGCTTCTTTGGAATCTATTATTGGACAGAATGCAGTTGTAAAGTGTTATGAGACTTCAATAGGATAGAGCAAAAGAGCTTCAATTAAAAATATGTTTTGTACTGTGGAATGTATGTGGGGAAATGGTGGGAAGGAATGTTTGGGAGACTGTAATTAGTTAGACTTAAATGGTTGTGGCTGAAGTGGTTAAGATGCAGAACTTGATGACTGGAAGGTCGGCAGGTCAGCAGCTTGAAATAGGTATGCCGCATAACGGAATAAGCTTACATCTCTGTCCCAGCTCCTGCCAACATAGCAATTTGAAAGCAAGAAATTGCAAGAAAGATAAAAAGCATTCCATGCACTCCGGTGTTTAGGCATGCTTGCCACATGCCCACAGGGATGTCTGCAGATACAGAAAGCACTGGCTCTTTGGCTATAAACAGAGATGAGCACTGAACCCTAGAGTCAGATGCGACTGGCTTTTGAGCAAGGGTGAACTTAACCTTAAATGGCAATGGAAAGATGAGATCTTCTAAGCAGAGTCAAGTGTGGTGAGAGGAGAGGGAGAGAAAGATTTGTTTGTTTTATGTCATGGGCTTGTTTTTAGCCCATTATACTCTGAGCATCCAATTAATTAATTGGGAATCAAACACTGGGGATGATGGGATATGGTTTATTAAGAACACTGAGTGCAGAGACTAAACGGATTGTTTTCAGTTCTGCTTTGGTTAATTTTCTGGTTGAGGTTTTGCTTTCTGTAAGTTCCTGATTATTATTATTATTTTTGGGGGAGGTGTTTGTGTATCCTACCCTTCAAGCCTTGTTTTACTTTCCTGTTATTGTTTTGTTTCAATAAAACTTCACTTGGCCTAGACCTAGAAGAAGAACAATAAAGTACATATATACTGGTGATAGGAAATTTGGAACGAACTCTACAAAAGCTGCCTTCATTTTGGCAGTTTTACATCTGGCCTAGACATGGAAGAACAACAATAAAGTAAACCAAGCTGGAACCTTTGTACATGCGTCTGAAAAAGGAGTTGATGGCCCACAAATGATTTTTGAGGACGCGAGACATTGGGTCCAGAGCGCAGAATTGTTCCTCACTGGTCTTTGCCACCTTAGGCTCTCATTACAAGACCCTCATTCCTCAGAGGACGGCAGTGGTCACCAGTGGGTCTTCCTTGCCATGTGACAACCCCTGCCCACTCTGGTCAGGTGTGGCTGTGAGAAAAGCAACCTTGGGCCAGTTTTGGGGGGTGGGGTGAAGTCTCCTAGAGGCCGTAGGGTCCGAGCCCCGCCTAGAAGTCCAGCATCTCTCCCTGCAGAGATCAATCCTTGGTTTTGCCAGTCCTCTAGGGGGGAAACTAATAGGGTTTTCTCAAACCCCCAAAAGGAAGAGGTGATGGTGGGGTGTTTCCCATAGATCAGTGGTGGCGACCTA
Organism: Bradypodion pumilum; assembly: GCA_035047305.1. Classification (NCBI taxonomy): domain Eukaryota; kingdom Metazoa; phylum Chordata; class Lepidosauria; order Squamata; family Chamaeleonidae; genus Bradypodion; species Bradypodion pumilum. Next base: position 477,309,324 of record JAWDJD010000002.1, read on the forward strand.
TGGCATGTGTGCCAGATGTGGCACTTGGAGCCAGTGGTGGTCTCAAAAAAATTTTACTACCATACTGTAGGTGTGGTATGGTGGGCGTGGCCAGGTTTATTTCAAAACTTAGATGCGTGGGGCCAGTCAGAATTTCTGTTACCAGTTCCGATGAACTGGTGCGAACCTGCTGATGCCCAACACTGCTCGGAGCCCTCTCTGAGCAGACCCGGGCAGTCACCCAAGCACAGAGTTCGCTCTGCCCAGTAGCCCAATGGGAGCGCTCCCTCCCTCCCTGCAGCAGAGTTCACCTCATCCCTCTGCCCAGCAGCCCAATGGGAGCATTTCCTTCCTCCTCTGTTGCTGTCTTGGCACTTTTTCGTCCAGGACGGACCCAACCTGGGGCGGGGAGGTGGGGCCCTGGCACCTTGAGGTCTCCCCCTCGCTGTTTCGTAGTCAGTCCTGGAACAGTGAGGGGGAGTGGCAACGGCAACAGGCAGTTATTCACAAGGGATGGCAGTGCCTCCCCTTGTGGAGAACTGCCTGTTGCCTTGGGGAGATGCCTGCCAGAGAAGGGGCTCGCCTTCTCCTGCAGGTAAGGGCTGAACGGAGCGTCGCCGGTGGCCATTGCCTGCCAGAGAAGGGGCCCTCTTTCTCCGGCAGGCACGGGCACAGCCTTACCCGCCACCGTTGCTGGCACGAACAGCGGCAGCGCATGGCCCTAGCCCCTCCTCTCCTGCGCTCGTGCGGCCGAGCTGATTGGCTGGTGCATGGTGCAGGAGATTGTGGGGCCTGTAGTTTTTTTGTGGGGCCCACGACCCACCTGTGGCCCCCAGATTTTGGCTATGCAATTTGGGATGCCAAAGGTAGGCGCGTGCTGTGGGGCTGTGTCCCGAAGCATGGAAACACATTCGGGACCCACGGGTGCATAGTCCTGCTTTATTTATACAGCTAAGTGGGCTTTGGGGTTGTAGTTTGGGCATTCAGTTCACCAGCACTGCCCTAGATTTCCCTTCCCTTTCTATAGGCTCCAATTAAGGCGCCCACTCCCCTCCATCCAAGCCCAGGGGAGGATCTGAGAAGCCTTTGGGTCCAAATGGGAGGGAGACCCAAGATGAACGCGGCTCGGAGGCAGGTACGGTCAGGCGCGTGGGTCACGTGGGACTATCCTCCCTCCCTCCCTCGCCTCTCTCCCATCTTATTTCGGGAGAAGAGATTCTACCCGGCGTGGTTTAAGAGCACCGAGTTGACATTCCTAGAAGGGAAGGAGGGCGGAATGGGGGGTGTGTGTTTCCGTATGTCTCTTTGTCTCCCTCCTGTCAAGAGAAATGGTCCCCCTCCAAAAAGCCTCCCTTCCGGTCCGTTCTTTTTCTCCTTCCGAGTCCGACCTTCCGGTGGAAGGAAAGTAGAGGCTGGACTGGACTCTGGAGGGAGTTTCCACCCCGGAGCGAGTTTTTTCTTTCTTTTTTTTGGGGGGGGGAGCCCAGGTGAGTGAAAGGAAGGGCTCTCTCTCTCTCTCTCTCTCTCTCTCTCTCTCACTCACTCACTCACTCTCTCTCACACACACACACATACACACACACACACACACCTAGACTTAAGGAGGTGGGGGTGGGCAGGAGAGGACCCAAGAAGGGAGACCCAGGACGAGGGTCCGGGTGGCCCAAGCTCCATTGCCGCCCAAGGGAAGGGATCCGCAGCGCCCACTCCCCCCTACAGAGACACACGGGTCCTGCCCAAGGACGTCTGAAGGGGCCAAAGTAGGAAAAGGTGGGGCTCTTTCTCTGGGCTTCCATTATGGGGCGGGAGGGAGACTTGGGAAATACACCCTCGTATGGATTCTTTTCATGCCTTCCTAAAAACGTGGGAAGGAGTATGGGTTACGAAGCTTTTTTGGGGGTACTTTTTTATCTCTTGGGGAAGGGGGAGGAATCAAGTTGTGCGGTGATTTCTAAAGGTTCCCCCATGCTTTAAAGTCAGTCGTAGAGAGCAGGGAAGAGAGCAGGGAACAGGCCACATGCCCAAAACAGAGCCTATCTTCGTAGGGAGGGAAACCGAAGAATTAAGCCAGATAGAAATAACCAGGGAGGAGGTCCTTGCATGTCTTGTTAAGCTAAACACTAACAAATCACCAGGACCAGATGGAATCCATCCATGAGTTCTCAGGGAACTTAAAGATGAAATTGCTGATCTCCTAGCCAAAATATATAATCTTTCCCTCAAATCAGGCTTTGTGCCTGATGACTGGAAGGTAGCGAATGTAACACCAATTTTCAAAAAAGGATCCAGGGGTGATCCAGGGAATTACCAACCGGTCAGTTTGACATGTGTCCCAGGTAAAGTGATGGAAACCATCCTAAAAGATAGAATTAATAGGCACATAGAAGAGAAGGTGCTGCTAAAGGAGAGCCAACATGGCTTTTGCAAGGGCAAATCATGCCTCACTAATCAGTTGGAATTTTTTGAGAGTGTCAACAAGCATGTGGATAAGGGGGATCCAGTTGACATTGTTTATCTGGACTTTCAGAAGGCTTTTCACAAGGTGCCACACCAAAGGCTCTTGAATAAACTTACCAGTCATGGAATAAAGGGACAGGTCTTGTCCTGGATCAGCAACTGGCTAAGGGACAGGAAACAGAGGGTAGCACTAAATGGACACTTCTCCAAGTGGAGGGAAGTAAAGAGTGGGGTCCCCCAAGGTTCAGTACTGGGATCCCTGCTTTCCAACCTCTTCATAAATGATCTAGAGGTAGGAGTAAAAAGCAAGGTAGCCAAATTTGCTGACGACACTAAATTATACAGGGTAGTGAAAACTGTGAGAGATTGTGAGGAGCTCCAGAGGGATCTCTCGACACTGGGGGAGTGGGCAAAACAGTGGCAAATGAGTTTCAACATTAGTAAGTGCAGAGTGATGCATGTTGGGGCAAAAAACCCCAATTACATTTATAAACTGATGGGGTCTGAACTCTCTGCGACAAACCAGGAAAGGGACCTTGGTGTCCTGGTGGACAACTCAATGAAGGTGTCAACCCAGTGTGCCTCAGCAGTGAAAAAAGCAAACTCAATGCTAGGGATCATTAGGAAGGGTATAGAAAATAAGTCAGCAAGTGTCATTTTGCCTCTTTATAAATCTATGGTGAGGCCCCATCTGGAATACTGTGTACAGTTCTGGTCGCCATACCTCCAGAAGGATATTATGGAGCTGGAAAAAGTGCAGAGGAGGGCAACCAGAATGATTAGGAGACTGGAACACCTTCCTTACCATCTGAGGCTGCAACGGTTGGGCCTCTTCACTCTTGAACGACGACGTCTAAGAGGTGACCTGATTGAAGTTTATAAAATCATGCACGGTGTGGACAAAGTAGATAAGGAAAAACTGTTTTCCCTATCGCATAACACTAGAACTAGGGGACACTCCATGAAACTTTTGGGTACTAGTTCTCAAACAAATAAGAGAAAGTACTTTTTCACCCAGAGGATTACTGGTCTATGGAACTCCCTGCCAGAAGAAGTGGTGACAGCTGTCAGTCTTTACAGCTTTAAGAAAGGATTAGACAAGTTCATGGAGGACAAGAGTATTAATGGCTATAATTATGGATACTTAAGGACAACCTCCGGGTTGGAGAGATAGGCAGGATATCTCTCAATATCATTTCCGGGGAATCCTAAGCAGGCATCTGCTTGGGAATACCCTGAAGGAAATGGTGAGCCACTGTGTGAGACAGAATGCTGGACTGGATGGGCTGTGGCCTGTTCCAGCAAGGCTGTTCTTATGTATCCCCCCTCTCGGGTTCAGAGCTCATCTCTGTTTATAAAGCTGTTTAGAGAGCACTTAATCTGGTGGGGGAGGAATTGTGTGATAATGATGAGCTTTCTCCTGTTCTATTTCTGGAGTTCCAGGCAGACAAGAAGAGAACCTGCCACTCCTGTCACACTCTACCTGAAGAGAGCAGGGAACAGGCCAACATTTCCCCAGCAAGAGGAGATTGCCTTGGAGGCATCCTTAGGCAGAGAATATGATGGCAGATGGATTCATCGTAGGCCAAAGCGCAAGAAGGGACTCTATCGTTAAAAGGAGTGGAAGCCTTAGCCCACCCTGGGAAAGGACGGTGCCAGAGGATTTGGCTGAGGAGATGCTCAGGCACTCAGTGAAGCTGCAACAACAGTTCCGGGAATTCTCTTACTGGGAGGCAGAGGGTCCTCGCCAGGTTTGCACAAGACTCCACCAGTTATGCCGCCAGTGGCTCCGGCCGGAGCGACACACCAAGGCTCAGATGTTGGACCTGGTGATCCTGGAGCAGTTCTTGACCCTCCTCCCACTGGAGATATCGAGCTGGGTGAGACAATGTGGAGCGGAAACCACTTCCCAGGCAGTGGATCTGGCCGAAGGTTTCCTGGCTCAGAGTCAGGCAGGAGGCAAACGTCTGGAAGAGCCAAAGGTGAGGTACTATATCCCAGCCTTTTCCATTCAGATCTTTCTCCTTGTCTTCTAATTACTATAATCTTTGTGTTTCTCATTAATTCTCAGATGAGAAATCTCTCTGTACAAGTTCAGCCTGATTTCCCTGTGGTGGAGAAACCTCAGTTCCACCCCAAGCTGAGTTTTCAGCAAGGAAAGACCAGTCAAGGCAACGACAAAAGTTCTAACGTGATGGGTAAGGATTAATGTTAGGAAGGTGAGCCTTATTCCTTTCCTGCATGAAAGCAAAGGAGGGTCTTTGTGTATTTCTCTCCCCTGATTCTTTTGGGCTAGGGGATTTGGTGACCTAAACGTTTCTCTGGTCCCTCATTTGTTTGTAATTGTAAAAAGGGGTGGTGAAAGTTTCACATCCTTACTGCACATCTCTCCATGTGCCCTTTCCATGATGCTCTGAAGTAGTGAAAAATACTTCCCAACATATTGGAGAAACTCTAGCTATTGCAAATGTTTCTCTACTCAGTAAAGCATATTGAACTCTGAGACCCAGTTCCTTTCAGTAGAATGAGAATCTTTTTGTGTTCAAAGGCATTTCTTTTAAGCAAACCTTAGGATGATGCTCTAATTCTGAGAGAAGCTTACAGAACTCTTGGTTTTTCCCGCAGGGGCTGAAAGGTTGACAGAAGTCAGCATTTCATCACCGCTTCCTTGGTATGGAGCAGAAGTGGATCAGGTAGGAAGGATGGGGTTAAAGGGCTCCTGGTGTATTTATATTGTTTTTTTCACCACTTCCTGGGTTTCTTGTTTGTATATGGAAGCAGATGTGACATGTCTTTTCCAGGCAGGAAATAGCAATATGGTACTTATTATATCTGATTGTGGTAAATGGAAAAGGCTCTTGATTCTCTTTTGGTTTTTTTTATAAATTTTTAATTGAATTTTTAACAAAGTACAATATATAGAAATAAACATCAAAATAATATACAAAAGTAAAAAACAACAACAAACCATTCCAACATCCTTACGAAATGCTTCGAATATGACTCAGTATTATATTATTTCCCCCTTTGTTCTTCCTCCTTATTCCTTTGATTAAGCTTACTATTATTAATTTTTTGTATAAATCATTTATACCATTAACAAATATACATATTTTTAAATTTTTACCATCTCAGTATACATATTAATAATTATTTCATACCCTTTATTACATAATATATCTACCAAGTCAAACTTCTAAATCATGGTTTCAATACAAAAATTACATAACTAAATATAAAAATGAAAAAATTAAAGAAAAAGAAAAACTAACCACCAGGTGTTATTTACAATGTCCTGGAGAACACGGGATAACCCAATGGAATTATTCCCAAAAACTCTTGTGAGCGCGTACAGGTCTATTCAGTTCTTCTCCCTTCAATGAGTGATCCACAAAGGCTTTCCAAACCTTCCAAAATCTGTTTTCTTTAACAATACCCTTTTTTATATTTATCTCATATGTTAGCTTGTTGTTCAATGCTAAATCCCACATTTCCTTATACCATTCCTCAATTTTCATAAGCACATCATTTTTTCATTTTCTCGCAATACACAATCTACCCGTTGTCAACATTATTTCTAACAACTCTTTTTTCTCCTTGCTTAAATGTATGCCTTCTACATCTGTCAACATAATGGTATTTGAGCCCAGTTTATTTTTTGTTCCCATAATTTCGCTTATCTCATTCTCAATTTCCCCCCAAAAATCCTTTGCCACGTTGCAACTCCACCACATATGTTCATATGTACCCAATACATTCTTACAACACCAACACATTTTATATTTCTTATTGTTTATCTGATGCAATCTCACTGGGGTCAAATACCATCTCCACAACATTTTATAATTATGCTCCTTCACTCTAACTGACAAAGTTCTCATAATTATTTTCTTCCATTTATTTTTCCAATTCTGGCCCTCTATCTTTATCTTTAAATCCTGTTCCCATCTTGCTTTCAATTCCTCCTGTGGATTACCTTCCTTGATTATCATTGTATATATATTTACTCACCAGCCCCTTTATTCCTCTTTGTCCCTTTCTTATTTTTAAAATTAATTCTTCAAACTCAGTCTTCCCTCTTTCTAGTCCGGCTTCATTCATGAATTTATGATTCCATTTATTTACCATCCCTATCTGAAACCAATCCAGTTTCAATTGTACATACAAATTTATTTTTTTCTCATTATCTCTGCAGACCCGTATCCAGTCTCTCACCAGGAAAACCTCATTCTTATCAAGTACTTCTTTAATCCTTTAATTAATTTTTATTGGAAAATTTGCAATATCCTCCAATTCAATAATGGGGGAAATATCTGGTACCAATACCTTCTTTACTTTTTTCCATGTTCCCCATGTTGTCTTCATCATTCTATTTTTAATACTTACTTTCCCAATGTCAACTCCGAAAAAAACTATTTTTCCCATATGACTAAGTTCTTTCATTTCAATTTCTTCCCAAATTGCCTTTTCCCTAGCTAAGATCTTTACAACGTTCTTAATTTGGAAAGCTCGATAATATTTCATCAAATTTGGTATTCCTAATCTCCCATCTTTCTGGGATAAATACCAGAACTTTTTGGCCAATCTGGGTCTTTTTCCCCCGTTACAAAAATTGTTAACTATTTTTTGAAACTCTTTAATTTCCTTGTCCTTAAGTTGAATTGAAAGAGCATCAAATAAAAAATTAATTCTTGGTAATAACATCATTTTGCTTATTGCAATTCTTCAAAAACAAGACAACTTCAATTTTTGCAACCCCTGTATTCTGACCTTGATTTCTTTTTTCAATTTTACATGATTCAATTTCTTAAGATCTTCAAATGTATTTGAAATATTTATCCCCAAATATTTCAAATTATCCTTAATTTGTAAATTACCCTTTCCCTTTATCTTTTGTTGATCTTCTTTACCCATATTACACAATATCATTTCTGATTTATCCCAATTTATTCTTAAACCCGTAATATCTTCAAAATCCTTTAATAGCGCTCGTATTCTATCCAATGCCTTCACAGGATGTTTAGTTATTATCAAAGTATCATCTGCATATAGACTTATCTTATTACCTAGGACCCCTTCTATTTCTTTATCTTCCCTTACAGCCTTTGCCAACATTTCCATTGCCATGATAAATAAAATTGGAGAAAGTGGGCAGCCCTGCCTGGTACCTGCTTCTAATTTCACTTCTTCTGTATCCTCATCATTTACTCTAACTATTGCAGTACCTTGCTGATATAATTGTTCAATTATTTTCCTGAACTTATCTCTAAATCCATAGCATTTAATTATCTCATTAATTGTAACCCATTGTAATGAATAATCCTACTTTTTCTTTTGTTTGTCCTACCACATCAATTAAGTCTATAACTCTTCTTGTCAAGTCTGACATGTGTCTACCCTTCAGAAAACCCAGCTGGTCCTCATTTATGTAGCTGCCCATAAAATTGTTCAATCTGTTGGCCAATATCGCTGTAAAGATCTTAGCATCTTGATTTATCAATGAAATTGGTCTATATGATTCAACTTTTTCCAGATCCTTCCCAGGTTTTGGCAATAACACGATTATAGTCCTATACCACGGTCGGAATTTGCCCACCTTCCAGTATATAATTATATAATTTAGTCAATTTTGGCACCACTAAATCTTTAAACTCCTTATAAAACTCGGCCGGTAACCCATCTTCTTCAGGTGCTTTATCAATTTTTAAACTAGCTATAACCTCTTTTATTTCCTTTTCCATTATCCGTTCTTCCATTCTGTTCCTGTTCTATCTTATTAATTATTTGTTTCTCCAATTGATTTTTTTAATTTCATCACATCTATCTTCTTTCACAATTTTACATTTATCTCCAGTTTTATTACATATTACCCCGTCTTTATTAATCAGAATTCCAATTTCCCTTTTTTCTCTCTTTTCTTTTGCAGCCCTTGCTAATAATTGTGAATTCTTATTACTATACTTGAAATATTCTCTTTTTAAATATGCCAAATCTCTTTTAACCTTATCTATATCTTTTCCTATCAATTCAGTCTTTAATCTTTGCATATTATCAAAAACCTTCTTATCCTTAGTTCTTGCATTCTGTTCTTGTAACTGCTTTATCTCATTCTCGATTCTGTCTTAAACCACTTTAAATTGTTTATTCCTAATACTAGCCAATTTAATACTCTCACCTCTAAAAATCGACTTCATGGCATCACAAACCACGTTAAATTCCACCTTGTCCGTGTCATTCCAATGCCAACTCTCCTTCCAATTCTCCATTATTTGTTCTTTAAATTTATGTTCCTTGTACAATTTAGCATCATATCTCCAACCCCTTCTTTTTTCTCCATACCCTCAATTCTATCATCACCTTTGCATGATCTGATTCTTTAAAAATTCCCACTTCTACCTCATCAATATTTCTAATCATGTTCTCTGTTACAAATATATAGTCTATTCTGGAATATGAATTATGTACATGTGAAAAGTAAGTATAAACCCTTTCCGACCCCTTAAGCTCTCTCCATGCATCCTTCAGGCCTAAGGCTGCCATCCAATTATCCAAAATAGTTTTTTTAACTCCTTTTCCACATCTTAATACATTTGTGCAATCTAAGTTTGACCTTATTAAATTAAAATCCCCAGCCACTATCATTTTTGTCGTTCTCTCTTTCTCTAATATTTTGTACATTTTCTCTAAAAAAGCCTCTTGCTGATCATTTGGAGCATATATGTTCACCAAAGTCACTGCTTCTTCATCAATCTTCCCTTTTACAATCAAATATCTGCCCTCTGGATCAGAGATACTACTTGTCATTTCAAAACCCAACCTGGTCCAAAATCAAATCGCCACCCCTCTTGCCTTTGAGGTACCAAATGATCTTTCATAATATTGCATCCATTTTAAAAATATCTTATTTGTAAACCTCCACATCGTTCCCATCAATTTTTAAAATACCAGACCCAGCTTGTTTTATAAAAGCCATCACCTTTAACTTATCTCCCCAATTTGCAAATTTGACCAAAACATTTCTCAACACTTTTCCCTCTTCTCGCCCCCAATCTATAAACGTTTGCAATGTCTTCATTGACAAAAACTTTCCCCGTTTTCAAATTGTTCAGCCAATCAATTATTCTGCCCTTCAGCTGGTCTGGCGTTTTTCCCATAAGATTACGTATCACAATATTCTGCTTTCTCATCATCTCTTCCACCATATCTAACCTTTTTTCTTGCACCTCTACTTTCAGCTTAACTTCCTTATTCTCCTCATGCAATCCTTTCATATTTGTTTGCATCAATTTCATATCGTTTTGCATCAAATTAACATTTGTTTCCAACTTTTGAAAAGTAAAATCAACTTTATGAGCAAAATCTTGAAACATTGTGACCAACTTGTTTTGCTTTCCCATAATTTCATTTTTATCTTTCCCCCTTGCATCTTTAATTTCTCGAAAACCTTTTACATTAGCTTCCTCCATTCATTCAAATTTCTGGAACAATTTACCCATCTCAACCATTAATTGTGTTTGGTCCAGTACTGCAGGTTCCGGCAGTGGTGCTGATGAGGTTGTATCTTCAGCTACAGCCTTATCTTCTTGGGTCTCACCACCTCCTCCTCCTTTCCTTTTATTTCCCAGTTTTATCCATTGTAACGTCGAATATCAATCTCAAAGCAGCCGCTCCTTTATTAACCCCAATTTCTTGATCTAGCTCCAGAATCAATTAATTGAACAGCAAATACAGCTCCTGAATCAGTCCATTCACTTTATCATCCAAGGAGACAAGCAACAACTTCTATATTTATAACAAAAATAATTTTACACCCAAAAACTTGATTGAAGATTCTGCAGGGCCTAACACCTTATAACCAAATCAAGGACGCCAACTTCTTTATTATAATCCACAAGCGTCAATGGATCCAGTTTCAGGAATTTGATCACTATTTTATAATCCAACTGATGAAGTCCAACCTTTATAATCCAATTGAAAGTATAATTTCCACACCCCAGATCTTGATTGAAGCTATCGAATCCTCTATGTTCAAAACCAAATCAAAAAGTCACTGAGACATAGCTGAGCACTTTCACTAATTAAAATATCTTTTGCAGTTGACGTCTAATTATATTTCCAAAGATCACTCAGGAAAAATACAGCGACCAAAATTATATCGCTGCTTTACCACTACATGTAAAGTTGTATCAAAAAGTCTCTTTCACATTGAAGGGAGGGAGGAAGGAGACACACTGTAGCTATATTCCAGAGAAAGGAAAAAAATACTCTGCGGAGGAGAGTTATCTAAGAACAGCTTTAAAAACTCAAACACTGGGGAACAGAGGAACAGGTCCAAATAAAAAGTCAGACTATACAACGATTATTTCCACATCAAAAAAATTCCGACTAGTCCATAAACTCCATTTTAAAATCCTGGCCGCGGCGGCTTCACGAAGCGGCCCTTTTCATCTTCTCCACCTTCCCTCACCTCCAAAAATCAGTCTCCTTTTTAAGCTTCTTTATAATTTCAGCTTTGCAGTTCCAACAATTACCTTCTTCTTTCCACTTCCCAAACAGCTCACAAACTCTGTCTCTGCCTCCTCTTCACCCTCAACTTCTCGGCGTTATTCTCTAATAATTAAGTTTTGTTTTCCAAAACTCCGCTGCCATTAATCAGTCCCAACCTCCTCCTCCTTCCCACTTTCGCTCACCCTCAGCACTTACTCAAACTTTCTGACATCCACCTCCTTCCGACTAGCGCCGTTCGTCCGCCGACACTGCGGCCACGTTCTTTTTACTTTGAATCTCCGTTTTTGAAAGAAAAAAACACTGTTGAAAAGCTCAGAGCTCCCGTCCGACCTTGGAGCGACTCGAGTGGTGCAGCCTGCGCCGCGCCTCTCTCCCCGCCCGATCTTCGGACTCCGATCTCCAGACTCTGATCTCTTGTTGCTACCAACCAATAATTACAAGATCCAGAGATTCAAGTAATTCATTTTTCCGACTTTTTTCTTTACCAATTTCCCAATAATCCTCTTTAAATCCTCATTTTTAGTACAAGTGAACAAAGTCCGTGTTACTACAACGCCATCTTAGCCATGCCCCCCGTGTTCGGTTTTGAAGAAATGACTAAGATTACGTTTTTCAGAAGAAGAGTCATTATCCAACCTGGTCAAACCTAGCCTCTTCTTTCTCACAAAGCCTCCTTAGATGTCTCCAGGATCCTCCCAAAACAGGCCGAATATTCTCAGCCCTTTTCATCCCACTCACTCTTGTGGGAATCAACTGGGATTCGGTGGCTTCTCTTCCTGGAGGGAGCAGGGAGCCAAGGGGACTGGTAGAACTTGTTTATCTTGATCTCCATCAGAAAGGCTGAGAAGGCCATCCATGAAAGTTCAAATCTAGAATTTAAGGTCCGGCCACATTCTTTTAGGTGTCTCAGAATTAGGAGGTGTTTTTTTTAAAAAATGAGAAGTTTGAAGGAGGTCTCCTTTTCCTCCCTCTTTCCGGTTAGATCCCGATGTCCTTTGAGGAGGTGGCTGTGTACTTTACTCTAGAGGAGTGGACACTACTGGATCCTGACCAAAAGGCCCTGCATGAAGAGGTCATGAATGAGAACTTGATGTCTGTATCCTTTCTTGGTAAGACCCTCTCTTTCCCTAGTGGATACTAATCTCTGGCGGGGCTTTAAAACACTGTCGAAGTGGTGCCCCCACCGGACTCCCTCCACCACCGGTTCACTTCCTTGCCCTGTTGGAGCTGGAGGGAGCATGGAAACACCTGTGGGTGCCTGGCGGGCTTTAAAACACCGTCGCCGTGGCTGCCCCCAACAGACTGCCTCCACCACCGGTTTGCTTCCTCGCCCGGTTGGGGCTGGAGGGAGCATGGAAACACCTGTGAGTGCTTGGCGGGGCTTTAAAACACCGTCGACGTGGCTGCCCCACCGGACTCCCTTCATCACTGGTTTGCTTCCTTGCTGGTTCGCTTCCTCGCCCGGTCAGGGAAGGAGGAGGCAGAGGAAAGGAGGAAGACGGGCCGCCGGACAGCTGGGCGGTTTGGCGGGAGGGAAGAGGCGAGACTGGCCTGCAGCTTTCTCTCTCAGCCAGTCTTGGCTTTGAGGGCGATGAGGACTAGTGTTGACTTTCCTGGCTGCTTAGCCAAGAGATGTGGACAAGCTGGAGGTTCTGCAATGCACTTTGTTGTGTTTTCCCCTGGTACCCTTCTCTGTTGGCTTTTGTATATTGTGTTGACATGGAGATGGTACTGTGTTATTAAGATGTAATTGTGATATGCTATTGTATTATTGATATTTTGTATTTATTGCTTTATTGTATTGTGTTTTTGGTTGGTTATATTGTATTTCTTTTTACTTGAGCCCCGCCTCTCTGTGGGGCCTCAAGGACCGTGGTAGTGATGGGCTTGTTGCAGTTGGGGTGGGGAGGCTACAATAATGTTGTGATATGATACTGTTTTGTATTGACATATGGTTCTTGAATTGATTAATTTCCTATTGTATAGTTATTTTATTGTATTACCTTTTTGTTATATTTGGATTATTGTACATTTATATGTTATTGTATTTTACTGTATTTACTGTATGCTTTGTATTCATATGTAATTTTGTTGGGAACCGCTTTGAGTTGTCTTAGGCCAAGAAAAGCGGTATACAAATACAAATCTCAATTTCTTCACAAATCGCCGTCTCCCTCATTAAAACCTTCACAATATTTTTAACTTGAAAAGCTCTATAATAATTCCTCACATTTGGCAATCCTAATCCTCCTTCTTTATGGGATAAACTCCACTATTTATTTGCTATTCTAGGTTTACTGCCACCATTACAATAATCATTTAATAAATGTTGATATTCCTTAATTTCTTTATTGTTGAGTTGGATTGGCAGGGCATTAAACAAAAAATTAATTCTCGGCAATAACATCATTTTACACAATGCAATCCTGCTGAACCAAGACAGCTTCATCTTTTTATATTGCTGTATTTTGTCTTTAATTTCTTTTTTCTGTTTGTCATAATTCAATCTCCTAAAATCATAAAATTTATTTGAGATATTTATTCCTAGATATTTCAAACTATTTCTAACCTGTAGTTTAAATTTCCGTTTTATTTTCTCTTGTTCTTCTTTATCAATATTACACAGTATCATTTCAGATTTATCCCAATTTATTCTCAAACCTGTCCTCTGTTCAAATTCCTTTAAATGTCCTTGTATTTTTCCCAATGCCTTCCTAGGATGTTTCATAAAAGTATCATCACCATACAAGCTTATCTTGTTTTCTAATACTCCTTCAATACATTTGTCTTCTCTTATGGCATTTGCTAGCAATTCCATCGCCATAATAAATAATATTGGCAATAACAGACAACACTGCCTTGTTCCAGCTTCAAATTTTATTTCTTTTGTAAGAGCATCATTTACCCTGACATTGGTGGAACCATGTTGATATAATTGTTCAATCGTTTTTTTAAATTTGTCCCCAAATCCATAACATTTGATTGCCTCATTAATTGTTACCCATTGCAATGAATCAAATGTCTAGTGATAATAATCCAACTTTCTCTTTAGTTTGTCCTGTAATATCTATTAAATCCAACACTCATTGTTAAATCCATTTCTAGGTAATTTTCTACAAAACCCTTGAGGAATCACCACCTTTTTTTATTAAATGATTTTTGCTCCACTGAAAACAATAATAACATATCATTTTCAGATTTATTTATTTACAGTAATACCTCGGATAACGCTAAAACTTGGTTCCAGAAGTCTTAGCGTTATCCGATTTGTATGCATTGGATAACGTTTTTAAAAGCCGGCATCCTTTGGGGGAAGCCGGGGGGGGGAGTGTGTCTGCCCGCATTCCCCCAAACCAAGTCATGGATCAGACAGAGGACTTTTTCAATTGCAGTGAAGCTTTGGGACTTCGCAGGATGGTGGGGACAGAAGGGGTCTGTACTCCCAACCCTCCCAGAGCCTGTGGACCCGGCGGATGGGCCAGCGACCGCAGCAAAAACACCCATGGGGGCATTTTTTTACGATGCCCCATGGGTGTTTTTGCTGCTGTCGTTGGACCCTTCTTTCCCAAGTGAGCCGGGTGGGTCCCGCCTTGATTGCGAAGGAGGGAGGCAGGCACGCGGGTGGCCCCTCTCACAGTAGTGCCTTCGCTGTTTAAAGGCAAGCCTTGAAACAGCGAGGGCAACACTGGAGTTCCAAGCTGCCAAGCCGGTAGGCCTGATCTCCGCCTTGGAACTGCCTCCCCAGACGGAGACCAGCCTTGCGGACTTGGTGGCTTGGATCCGCCTGCGCGTTCGGACTGCCGGTTTGTTTTCTGTGACAACCTGCGGCGCGACGCGTTATTACCCAAAACAAACTGGTGGACGGAAGTTCAGACTGCCGGTTTGTTTTGGGTTTGAATGCGCAGCACGTTCTCACCCAAAACAGAGACACCTGCTGGCCCTTCGCGAAGGGAGGGCCGGCAGGTCGTTATCCGATTTTGGTGTTATGCGATGCAGTCGTTATCCAAGGTATTACTGTATTAGCATTTTTAGCCAGTTAAATTATCTATGTTGAAAGGATGATCGTTTGGCAAATAATCCACTTATGTGAAAGCGATCCTTAAAACCCCATACCTTGCTACAGTACGTCTTTACTGATTGTAGTCTTTAGCACACACTAATTTCTACTTATATTACTTTTTCAGTTCAGTTTTCTCACAGCATTTCTCCTTTTCCCCAGGAGACACATGGAAAAAAAGTATTATATCTCCCCAATTTGGAAAGTGTATTAAAGATAAATTCGAGCTTGGACGACACCCAAGAACTGGACCAGAGAAGGAAAGTGGTATTCAAGAGGAGGCCAGGAAATGCATTGTGTATAGAAATAAATTAGCGGCAGATATTGCACAGAACGTTTTCAAAAGGATCCATACAGGAGAGAAACACGTGGCCAGTAAAGAGTCTGGGACACTTTCAGGTCGTTTCCTGCGCGATGAAAGAGTCCACACAGGAGAGAAATCACACAAATGCCAGGAGTGTGGGAAATGCTTTACCCGGAGATCAGACCTTGTGCGTCATCACAGAATCCACACAGGAGAGAAACCATACAAGTGCCAGGAGTGTGGGAAATGTTTTACATGCAATCAAAACCTTTTGCATCATACGAGAATCCATACAGGAGAGAAACCATTCAAATGCCAAGAGTGTTGGAAATGCTTCATTAAAAATTCGGACCTTGTGCGTCATCTCAGAGTCCACACAGGAGAGAAACCACATAAATGTCAGGAATGTGGGAAATGTTTTACATGGAAATCAGACCTTTTGAAGCATAAGAGGATTCACACAGGAGAGAAACCACATAAATGTCAGGAGTGTGGGAAATGTTTTACCTGGAAATCAGCCCTTTTGAAACATAAGAGGATTCACACAGAAGAGAAACCATACAAATGCCTGGAGTGTGGGAAATGCTTTAGTCAGGGATCAAACCTCATGAGTCATCACAGAATCCACACAGGAGAGAAATCCTACAAGTGCCAGGAGTGTGGGAAATGCTTTAAATGCGATCAAAATCTTTTGCATCATATGAGAATCCATACAGGAGAGAAACCATTCAAATGCCAAGAGTGTTGGAAATGCTTTATTAAAAGTTCGGACCTTAAACGTCATAAGAAAATCCATACAAGAGAAAAACCATAGAAATACCAAGAGTGTGAGAAACGGTTTGCTCAGAATCAAGTCCTTGTAAAACATAGGAGTATCCACATATTAAAATCCTTGTAATAGGGAAATTATTTTGTTTTTGCTTCGGATCCACACATTCTAAGCCTGGCATTCCCAACCTTTTCCAGCAATGGGCCAGACACGCCTCTGATTCTTGCTCCCCCAAATGGAGCAAAAATGCGCCGGAAAATTTCCTGCTGTAGAGGCTGTGCAAGAAAACACAAAAATGGCAGAATCACCGTGACCACTGTGCTAAGTGACAATTTTTATTTCCCATGGTGGTGTGGGGGGTGGATTAATGAGCTTCATGGGCAAGATTAGGTGGCATGGCAGGGGTTGTGATTGCCTTTTCTAAACAATCATAGATTCACAAGTGGAGGAGAACCATAAATAGGACAGAAGCAGTGGAAATGCGGCAGCCCAGGTGGTGATGGGGTGTGGGTCTTATGCCCGCGCTTTGCCACTGCTCCGGGAGCTGCACTGGTTGCCAGTTTGTCTCCGGGTGCAATTCAAGGTGCTGGTTTTGACCTTTAAAGCCCTATAGGGTAGTGGGGCAGGATACCTAAGAGACCGCATCGCCCTGAGGACGTCTGTCCGTCCAACCAGAGCGGACCGGAGGGGCTCTCTAATCGTTCCATCAGCTAAAGGGGCTCGCCTCTTTGGCAAAAGGAGCCTCTGGAGCCTCCTGCCAACAGAGCTACGTCTCCGGACGAAATTGCTGCCTTTCAGAAAAGAATTTAAAACCTGGCTGGCGGGCCAAGTGTGGGGTGCAGGTGGATGGGTAACCTCTATTGGTTGGCTGGTGTAGAAGAACTCCCCTTGGTGCCTTTGGATCCTGCACCCCTTGTTTTAGGGGGTGGGTAGTTTTAACTTTTTAAAACATGTTTTTAAATTTTGATTATGAACCGCCCTGTCGGTCCACCGAGTGGACGGTATATAAATTTGACAATTAAATTAAATTAAATTAAATTTACCATTGAGAGACTCCAGAGCAAGGGTGCCCAAACTAGGGTCCGCAGACCAGATACAACCCACAATGCCAATTCATCAGGCCCGCGGCACCCTTGCCGTTCCCTGAAGTGGACAGGGGACATACCCGCCAATGTGCATGTATGTCCAGAACACTCCCAGGATGGTGGTGCTCCCGCACATGTGCAAATGAGCCTGTGCCATTCCGGTGAGTTTTTCTGGACTCGCATGAGCAAACATGCACATTCTCAGGAGTGTGGTAAAGCCCACTCAGTTGTTCCAGTGGTGTGGTTAGGCCCCCGGCCCAAAATGTTTCGACACCTCTGCTCTAGAGCAAACATGATGGAAGAAAAGTGGATGCTCCATCTCTTCTTGGCTGAAAGAAAACCACTCCAGCAGATTAATGGTTCAACCAAGAACTAACCACTCGGGAGCTAGTCAGGGAGCTAGTTGTTTTTCCCCACCCTGTTTCTTAAGATGAGACTTACAAGTTTTGTTCAATGAGTTACGGTAGTTAAAAGGTCTCATGATATACAGTACTGTATTAACTGCGTCTGCACGTGTCTAATAGGTTGAGGAATTATGTTTTTGGACACTTTGGATGAAGATACTATGGAAGGAAATATTTCTAGTGGTTTTTGGAGTTTGAAGACCTCTGGTGTGGCTGAGAGTTTTTGGAGGCATCTGGAGGAGAGGTCGATGAAGGTGGCTTTTATGTTGCATTTCAGTCTGCCTTGTGATCTCTACAGGAAAGATCAAGAAGGCTGAAGATCTGCTTCTTTGGAATCTATTATTGGACAGAATGCAGTTGTAAAGTGTTATGAGACTTCAGTAGGATAGAGCAGAAGATTTACAATTAAAAAGATGTTTTGTAGTGTGGAATGTATATGGGGAATTGGTGGGAAGGAATGTTTGGGAGATGGTAATTAGGCTTAAATGGTTGTGGCTCAAGTGGTTAAAATGCAGAACTTGATGACTGGAAGGTCGGCAGGTCAGCAGCTCGAAATAGGTATGCCACATAACGGAATAAGCTTACATCTCTGTCCCAGCTCCTGCCAACATAGCAATTTGATAGCAAGAAATTGCAAGCAGATGAATACGTACCATTTGGTGGAAAGATAAAAAGCATTCCACACACTCCAGTGTTTAGGCATGCTTGCCACATGCCAACAGGGATGTATGCAGATACAGAAAGCGCTGGCTCTTTGGCTATAAACAGAGATGAGCACTGAACCCTAGAGTCAGATACGACTGGCTTTTGAGCAAGGGTGAACTTAACCTTAAATGGCAATGGAAAGATGAGATCTTCTAAGCAGAGTCAAGTGTGGTGCGAGGAGTGGGAGAGAAAGATTTGTTTGCTTTATGTCATGGGCTTGTTTTTAGCCCATTATACTCTGAGCATCCAATTAATTAATTGGGAATCAAACACTGGGGATGATGGGATATGGTTTATTAAGAACACTGAGTGCAGAGACTAAACGGATTGTTTTCAGTTCTGCTTTGGTTAATTCTCTGGTTGAGGTTTTGCTTTCTGTAAGTTCATGATTACTATTTTTTTGGGGGGGAGGTGTTTGTGTATCCTACCCTTCAAGCCTTGTTTTACTTTCCTGTTATTGTTTTGTTTCAATAAAACTTCACTTGGCCTAGACATAGAAGAAGAACAATAAAGTACACATATAACGGTGATAGGAAATTTGGAACGAACTCTACAAAAGCTGCCTTCATTTTGGCAGTTTTACATCTGGCCTAGACATGGAAGAACAACAAGAAAGTAAACCAAGCTGGAACCTTTGTACATGCGTCTGAAAAAGGAGTTGATGGCCCACAAATGATTTTTGAGGACGCGAGACATTGGGTCCAGAGCGCAGAATTGTTCCTTACTGGTCTTTGCCACCTTAGGCTCTCGTTCCAAGACCCTCATTCCTCAGAGGACGGCAGTGGTCACCAGTGGGTCCTCCTTGCCATGTGACAACCCCTGCTCACTCTGGTCAGGTGTGGCTGTGAGAAAAGCCAGGTTTGGGGTGGGTGGTGGGTGGGGTGAAGTCTTCTAGAGGCCGTAGGGTCCGAGCCTCGCCTATAAGTCCAGCATCTCTCCCTGCAGAGATCAATCCTTGGTTCTGCCTGTCCTCTAGGAGGGAAACTAATAGGGTTTTCTCAAACCCCCAAAAGGAAGAGCTGATGGTGGGGTGTTTCCCATAGATCAGTGGTGGCGACCTATGGCATGTATGCCAGATGTGGCACTTGGAGCCAGTGGTGGTCTAAATTTTTTTTACTACCATACTGTTGGTGTGGTATGGTGGGCGTGGCCAGGTTAATTTCAAAACTAAGTTTATTTCAAAACTTAGATGCGTGGGGCCAGTCAGAATTTCTGTTACCAGTTCCGATGAACTGGTGCGAACCTGCTGATGCCCAACACTGCTCGGAGCCCTCTCTGAGGGGACCCGGGCAGTCACCCCAGCACAGAGTTTGCTCTGCCCAGTAGCCCAATGGAAGTGCTACCTCCCTCCCCCAGAACACAGTTTGCCCCACCTCTCTGCCCGACAGCCCAATGGGAGCGCTCCCTCCCTCCCTGCAGCAGAGTTCACCTCACCCCTCTGCCCAGCAGCCAAATGGGAGCATTGCCTTCCTACCCAAGAACAGAGTTCACCCCGCCCCTCTGCCCAGCAGCCCAATGGGTGCATTTCCTTCCTCCTCTGTTGCTGTCTTTATGATAAACTGGCACTTTATGATAAACTAGCATATTTGCCTGACTTCGTGCGGGATGGACCCAACCCGGGGCAGGCAGGTGGGGCCCTGGCGCCTTGAGATCTCCCCTTTGCTGTTTCATGGTCAGTCCTGGAACGATGATTGGCAAGGGCGACAGGCAGTTATTCACAAGGGATGGCGGTGCCTCCCCTTGTGAGAATGGTCTGTTGCCTTAGGGAGATGGCCAAACAGAGCATCGCGGGTAGCCGTTGCCTGCCAGAGAGGGCCTGCTTTCTCCGGCAGGCAAGGCCACAGCCTTACCTGCCACCGTTGCCGGCATAAACATCGGTGGCATGTTTCCCTGGCCCCGCCTCTCCTGCGCTTGTGTGGCCGAACTGATTGGCTGGTGCGTGGTGCAGGAGATAGTGGGGCATGTAGTTTTTTTGTGGGGCCCACGACCCTGTTGTGTATGTAACCGAGTGTAATGTGAATGAATCGGATCTAGCGATCCGCCATTTCCCCCTACCTTCCCCCCCCTTGTGAATACTCCTTTTGTGTAGATATTGTGTATGCATGTAAGTCATCTGCCACTCGCATGGAATTCAGCTGCCAGCAATAGTGCAGCTGAAGGAGCTCAGCTCATGTGGCTCCGATCACCCAATCAGTGATTAGCGCGGGAAACCTTCCTGCCACAGATGAGCCATGTCAGGTATGCAGTGCGTCAGGATGATGTCACTGACACCGCAACCAATGGGTGCCTTCGGGCGAAATTAAAATGTGTTGTACCATATATAAGGAGCTGCGTCTCCGCCATTACCTCATGTTCAGATTGACTACACTGCAATAAAGATGTGTTTGGCCCCCTGACTGCTGCCTACCGCGTATCAATCTGCAAACATCAAATTGGCGACGAGGATGGGATAATGGCTTCCCACAGCATCAAGCTATCTCTGTTCGACCTCAAGGAACCAGAGAAATGGACTCTGTACGAGCGCCAGTTCTGGCACGTGATGGCCACTGAGCGGATTGAAGAAGAGGAGCAAATGCGTACTTGCCTCCTTGCCCAATGCAGCCTCCCCACGCTCGAATTGGCAACGTACCTTCTGCTGCCCCGGGACATCGACACTGTCCCGCTCAAAGAGATCCTGGCCGTGCTGTAGAACCACCTTCAGCCGAAGGTGTCCATCTACCCGGCGAGAGTCGCCTTCCACAGGCGAGACCAACGACCAGGAGTCCGCGGCCGATTACGCCGCCGCCCTCAGGTTAGCCCCTGTCCCTTGCCGGTGGGACAACCTAGAGGAAGCCCTGAGGGACCGCCTGCTGTCCGGGATGCGGGACGAGGAAGCCCAGCGGAGGCTGATGGCCAGAGACCATCTCATGTTCAACTCTGTCCTGAAAGAGGCTCTGGGGGCTGAAGCAGCAAGGTAAAAGCATTCAAGGCGAAGCCTGCCACACCTCGAGGGTCCGGGTCCAACATGCAGGCCACCTGACGTTCACCCCCACGCTCATCCAATTCATCTTCATCTCCAGAGGTCTCCTCATCCTCGGGGTCTGGGTCCAGCGACGATGACGATGACGTCCAGAAAGTCCAGAGAAAGTCATCCAAGAAGTACGCCAGCGAGAAGGCCCACCGCCGATGCGATGGCTATGGAGCGTCCCACGACCGGAAAAAGTGTCCTTTCCGGAAGGCAGAATGCCACCATTGCAGGCGCCGAGGCCACATTGCAAAGGTTTGCAGGCATCATCGTAAACAGGACCAAGAGCCAGCTGAGCGCCCTCGAGGGAAAGGAAGGGCCATCGGGAAGATTTCCACGGAGGAGCCGTCATGGGCCGTGTGTCTAATGCACACCGATGCTTCTTTGTTGAGGTACTGTTACAGGGGGTCCCAGTTAGGATGGAGGTGGACTCGGGTTCATCCTACTCCATCATGTCCCAGAAAGAGTTTCTGTGCATTCCCCCCAATGTGCGCCCAAAACTTAACGCCCTCAAGACGTCCTTGCGAGATGTGCAGGGCAACCTGATTCCTGTTTTGGGGGTGGGGGACTTCAAAGTCAAGTTCAAGGGTTTCACGGAGAAGCTGTCCCTAGTGCTACTTAAATGGGGTCCGAGCTGCCTCCTGGGGAGTCAGTGGTTTGCTCCCTTGGGTAAAATTGAGAGAGTCCAAACACTCCAAGAGGCATGGAGGCTGTTTACAAAAACAATAACAGAGGCCCAATTGGAATGCATACCCAAAAGGAAAAAGGGCATTGCCAGGTCCAAGAGGACTCCGATGTGGCTTACAGGAACTGTTCGGGAAGTGATCAAAAGCAAGAAAAGCTCATTTAGAAGATGAAAGGCTTGTCTGAATGAGGACAGCAGGCAGAAACATAAATTCTGGCAGAACAAATGCAAGACAACAATCAGGAAAGCAAAGCAAGACTTTGAGGAGCGTATAGCTAAAAATACTCAGAGAAATAACAAAGACTTCTTTAAGTACATTAGAAGTAAGAACCCAACTAGGAAGGCCATTGGACCATTAGATGACAATGGAAGGCAAGGGGTTATTAAAGAGGAAACAGATTGCAGAGAGACTCAATGAAATCTTTGCTGAAGAAGACAGCACTGTCTTCACTGAAGAAGACAGAGACCACATGCCTAAAACAGAGCCTATCTTCGTAGGGATGGAAACCGAAGAATTAAGCAAGATAGAAATAACCAGGGAGGAGGTCCTTGCATGTCTTGTTAAACTAAATGCTAACAAATCACCAGGACCAAATGGCATCCATCCACGAGTTCTCAGGGAACTTAAAGATGAAATTGCTGATCTCCTAGCCAAAATATATAATATTTCCCTCAAATCAGGCTTTGTGCCTGATGACTGGAAGGTAGCGAATGTAACACCAATTTTCAAAAAAGGATCCAGGGGTGATCCAGGAAATTATCGAACTGTCAGTTTGACATGTGTCCCAGGTAAAGTGATGGAAACCATCCTAAAAGATAGAATTAATAGGCACATAGAAGAGAAGGCGCTGCTAAAGGAGAGCCAACATGGCTTTTACAAGGGCAAATCATGCCTCACTAATCTGTTGGAATTTTTGAGAGTGTCAACAAGCTTGTGGATAAGGGGGATCCAGTTGACATTGTTTATCTGGACTTTCAGAAGGCTTTTGACAAGGTCCCACACCAATGGCTCTTGAATAAACTTGCCAGTCATGGAATAAAGGGACAGGTCTTGTCCTGGATCAGCAACTGGCTAAGGGACAGGAAACAGAGGGTAGCACTCAATGGACACTTCTCCAAGTGGAGGGAAGTAAAGAGTGGGGTGCCCCAAGGTTCAGTACTGGGACCCCTGCTTTTCAACCTCTTCATAAATGATCTAGAGGTAGGAGTAAAAAGCAAGGTAGCCAAATTTGCTGACGACACTAAATTATACAGGGTAGTGAAAACTGTGAGAGATTGTGAGGAGCTCCAGAGGGATCTCTTGACACTGGGGGAGTGGGCAAAACAGTGGCAAATGAGCTTCAACATTAGTAAGTGCAGAGTGATGCATGTTGGGACAAAAAAAACCCAATTACATTTATAAATTGATGGGTTCTGAACTCTCTGCGACAAACCTGGAAAGGCACCTTGGTGTCCTGGTGGACAACTCAATGAAGGTGTCAACCCAGTGTGCCGCAGCAGTGAAAAAAGCAAATTCAATGTTAGGGATCATTAGGAAGGGTATAGAAAATAAGTCAGCAAGTGTCATTTTGCCTCTTTACAAATCTATGGTGAGGCCCCATCTGGAATACTGTGTACAGTTCTGGTCGCCATACCTCCAGAAGGATATTATGGAGTTGGAAAAAGTGCAGAGGAGGGCAACCAAAATGATTAGGGGACTGGAACACCTTCCTTACCATCTGAGACTGCAACGGTTGGGCCTTTTCACTCTTGAACGACGGCGTCTAAGAGGTGACCTGATTGAAGTTTATAAAATCATTAGCAAGGGTTGCCCGGCGTTGCCGGGCTTTTTTGGGGGTTTTGTTTTTTAAAAAATATGAGAAATGGTTTTGGATGTTTTTTGTTGTATGTGTATTTAAATTAGTTATGTTTTTTTTAAATGTGTTTTTTTTATACGTAGGTAGTGTTTTAAACTGTTATTAAAAAATTTGGATTTTAAAAAGAGATAAGGTTGATATATTTTTCCCCAATAATTGCATTTTTAAAAATAATGTGTTCCTATGTGGTTTTTGGTGATAGGTGTACTTTGGATAAGATTTTTTTAAAAATGTGTAAGTGTATGTTTTTTGTAGATGGTTGTAGATCAATTTGAATTCATTGAGTGTAATATTTCCTTTGGCCACTTGGTGGTGCTGTTGCGTAATGTTTTAATGTTCATTTTGTCCTGGCCTGTGTATTCCTGTTCTTTTCTCATTTCAATTCTGATTCTCGGAGAGGCTGCACGTGTCTTGGTAAGTTGTGATCTCTGTTTTGTTAGGGGTGGCTTTGTTGTGATTTTTGGGGGGTGGGGGGTTGTGTTTGTCCTTGTTTTTTTTGGATTGTTTGTGGAAGATTTTCCTTGTAATTTTTATGTTTAGTATTATTTTTGCTTTTTTTTAATGTTGTTGTTTGTGTTTTTGGAGTGGGTATTTCTGTGGGCCGGCCTCGGTGGCTGGGTGGCCCATTGAAATACCATGTGTTGTTAGGCTGGGGTTTTTTTCGCTGGCCGGACTCATTGGATTATCTACTCCGCCGGCCCGTGGTGGGGATGGGGGCATGGTCATTGGGGGTTAGGAAGGGTGGGCTAGGTGGTGGGGAGGGGAGCTGTAGTGTGTTATGGTGCTTTGTTTTTGTGGAGTCGTGCTTTGTTTTTGTGGAATCGTGAAAGTAGATCGTTTTTCCCCTTTAATATCAGTGGGTCGGGGCTACGATCCCCCTCCCCGCTGGCTTCCCTAGTGTTGGGTGGTTTTTTGGGATAAAAGGTGTATATTGGCCCTACACTTCTGGACACAGAGGAACAGGCAGAGAGGATCGATCCCCCACCCCCCCTCCTTAAAACAACTCCGGTTTTAAAGAGAAGAAAAGACGGAGTTTTTTTAAGGAGGGGTGGTGGGGGATCGATCCTCTCTGCCTCATCTTTTGTTTCCAGATGGGTTGGGGCAATATAGTCCTTTTATCCCCACAAACCTCCCAACAGTAGGGTAGGCAGCAGAGAGGGGGATCGCCACCCCCTCCCACTGATGTTAAAGGGGAAACTCCATTCGGGAGCTTCAGGCGCCGCGGGTGAGTAAAAGAAAGCCGGCTGCTGTTTGCTTGCCTGTAAGCTGTTTTTCTTTTTAACTTTCCGGGCGCCGTTTTCCTCAGTGTTCTGCGTAGGCGCGCAGGACGCTGGGGCTTGTAGTTATGGGTTGGTGCTTTGTGTTTTTGCTGGGTTTTTTTAAAATGTGTTTCTTTCGATTGGCTGCGGCGCGTGTCCGAACGCTGCGCCGTGCGAGAGCCTCTCAGCGTGATTGGCTCTGGTGCGGCGCAGCGCAAGGAATGTTGGGAAGTGAAGTTCTTTCCCTTTCTTGCCGTTTGTGGGGCTGAGGCCCCCGTGCCGGATTTTTAAATCCTTCGTTGACCTGCGTAGGCAATTCGGCCGTGCGCACGAAGGGTGGGTGCGGGTCAGTAGGGCGACGCATAGCAACCTATAGCCAGTTCCAACGGTGAACACTTGGATTTATAGGTTAAGATGCACGGTGTGGACAAAGTAGATAAGGAAAAACTGTTTTCCCTATCGCATAACACTAGAACTAGGGGACACTCCATGAAACTTTTGGGTACTAGTTCTCAAACAAATAAGAGAAAGTACTTTTTCACCCAGAGGATTACTGGTCTATGGAACTCCCTGCCAGAAGAAGTGGTGACAGCTGTCAGTCTTGACAGCTTTAAGAAAGGATTAGACAAGTTCATGGAGGACAAGGGTATCAATGGCTATAATTATGGATACTTAAGGACAACCTCCGGGTTGGAGAGATAGGCAGGATATCTCTCAATGCCATTTCCAGGGAATCCTAAGCAGGTGAAGGCATCTCCTTTGGAATACCCTGAAGGAAATGGTGAGCCACTGTGTGAGACAGAATGCTGGACTGGATGGGCTGTGGCCTGTTCCAGCAAGGCTGTTCTTATGTTCTTATGGGTATTGAACTGTCCGGCATCAACGCCATTAAGACTGACCCAGTGCAAGATGTGTGCGATGCACACCCAGCGGTCTTTGAGAAGGGGCTCGGGAAGTATAGGGGGCTCCCAGTCTCGTTTGACCTAGATCCAGCAATTCGTCCCATACGGCTCAAGCCACAAAGAGTACCCTTCACCCTCAAAGACAAGATTGAGCAGAACTGGACAAACTGGTGGGTCAGGGGATTTTGGTTCCGGTGGACTCCGCAGAGTGGGAGACACCGATTGTTACTGCTATGAAATCAAATGGGGAGGTTAGGATTTGCGCTGATTACAAGTGTACAATTAACAAAGCTATTCTCCCCAATGCATACCCGGTGCTGGTAGTTAGCCATTTACTAGCCACTTTACACGGGGGTAAATGTTTTGCTAAGCTAGATTTAGCGCAGGCTTATCAGCAGTTAACGGTCACACCTGCTGCTGCAGCTGCACAGACGATTGTAACGTACAAGGGTGCGTTTAAGGTGACACGCCTACAGTTCGGCGTGAACTCAGCCCCCGGAATATTCCAATCTCTAGGGTCTCAAGGGTCTCCCCGGGGTCCTGCCCTACTTTGACAACGTTTTGATCACAGCGGGGAGTGATTCAGAACTAGCTAAAAAGTTGGACAAAGTTTTAACAGTGTTCGAGAAGGCGGGGTTGAGGCTGAGACGAGATAAATGTGTGTTTCTAGCGAGGGAAGTAGATTTTCTAGGGTTTAAGATACCCCCCGAAGGAGTTAAGCCCTCCGATTCAAAGGTTGCCGCTGTTCGAAATGCTCCTCGCCACACCGCGAAACCAGAATTGCAGTCCTTCTTGGGACTTCTATCACTCCTTCTTAGCAAGGAAGGCTTC
Organism: Bradypodion pumilum; assembly: GCA_035047305.1. NCBI lineage: Eukaryota > Metazoa > Chordata > Lepidosauria > Squamata > Chamaeleonidae > Bradypodion > Bradypodion pumilum. The sequence continues at coordinate 477,336,129 of JAWDJD010000002.1, forward strand.
TGTAGCGGAACCTCTGCATCATCTTTTAAAGAAAGACACAGTTTGGCAGTGGGGGGAACAGCCAGGAAAAGGCTTTCAAAGAGTTAAAACAGCTCCTGTCTTCGAGGCAATCTTAACTCATTTCGACCCCAGGAAGCCCGTGGTACTAGTTTGCGATGCTTCACAAGTGGGGGTGGGGGCGGTGCTGTGCCACATGTTGGAAAACGGGCGGGAAGCCCCGGTTGCCTTTTACTCAAGTTCCCTTTCAAAGGCAGAGCGCAATTACGCGCAAACAGAGAGGCCCTTGCGATAGTCGCTGGAACCAAAAAGTTCCACGACTTCCTCTACGGTCAGGAATTCACCATTGTAATCGACCACAAGCCACTGCTAGGTATTTTCACCACGTGCAAGCCCACACCCCAGATTCTGTCCCCCAGAATGCTGTGGTGGGCTATATTCCTTAACGCTTACCAGTTCACACTGGTCCACCGCCCAGGCAAGGAGATCAGCCACGCTGATGCGCTCTCCCGGTCTCCCCTACCTGGACTAGGGGAACCCGAATGCAAGGTTGAGCAGGATCACCAGGTATTGCTAATCGAGTCCCTCGACTCACCCACAATTGTGCCCACAGATCTCGCCAAGACTATGGCAAAGGACAAGGTTGTGTCCCTGGTTATTTCATGGGTAAAGAAGGGGTGGCCCATGACTCCTCCCGCTGAGGAGTTCAAAGCATATTTCTGAAAGAGGTTCGAGCTTTCTATAGAGAGGGGTTGCCTCCTATGGGGCCAGAGGGTGGTTATTCCTGAGGTATTGCGGTCAAAGGTACTCAAATTGCTACACATTAGCCACCCGGGAATCGTGCGCTCAAAGGCTTTGGCCAGGAGCTATTTCTGGTGGCCCCAGATAGACGCAGATATTAAGCATTTGGTGGGCACTGGCTCAAGTCGCTAAGACGCTGACTGGGAGGCGGAAGGTCAGCAGTTCGATTCCCGAGTACTGCAGGACGGAAATGAGCTCCCGTCTTCATCCCAGCTCCTGCCAACCTAGCAGTTCGAAAGCAAGAAATTGCAAGTAGATAAATAGGGACCACTTTGGTGGGAAGGTAACAGCGTTCCGTGCACTCCGGTGTCTAGTCATGCCTGCCACATGACCACAGAAACGTCTGCAGAAGCAGACAGCGCTGGCTCTTCGGCTTAGAAACAGAGATGAGCACTGCACCCTAGAGTCGGATACAACTGGCTTTCGAGCAAGGGAAACCTTTACCTTTACTGCGAGAGTTGCCAGAGTTCTCTACCTGAAGAGTCCCGACTTCCTTCCAGAGAGTGGGACACAGCCCGCGGACCATGGTCTCGATTACACATCGACTTTGCTGGTCCGTTCAGGGGCACGCTCTTTCTGCTAGTGGTTGATTCCTTTTCGAAGTGGTTGGAGGTTATTCCAATGCCCAACACCTCCTCAGCCGCAACCATAAAGCAATTGCAGAGGCTATTTAGTTGTTTTGGTTTACCAGATGTGCTTGTCTCTGACAACGGCAGTACTTTCACCTCCGTCGAATTCCAGGCATAACTGGAGAAGAACGCAATTTGACACATTACGTCTGCCCCATTTCACCCCGCAATGAATGGCCAGGTTGAACGCCAAGTGCGAACTACTAAAGAGGCACTTCAGCAGATGGGCCATGGGGAATTAGTTAGAATTGTGCCAGTTTCTCCTTTGCTACAGAATAACTCCCCTGGCATCTGGACTCTCGCCAGCCGAGCTCCTAATGCGCAGGAGACCGGTCTCACTTTTCGACCTGTTGGATCTGACCAGGGTGGAGGATAAGGGGAGGAATATTGAAATTGCTCATGCCAAAATATTTGCAGTTGGGGACCCAGTACATTGCAGGAATTATGCAGCCGCCAGCCCAACATGGGTCCCAGGGGTTGTGGTCTACCAAACAGGATTAGTATCCTACCAGGTAGAGACAAGTATGGGGCTACTGTGGCGGCGGCACGCCGACCAGCTCAGGCATCAGGTCACAGATACTCAGGGAGATGAAGGCCAGGGTGATTCAATGTTAGGGTTCTCCCCCACCCGCTTATCCCAAGGGGGAGACACGGCAGACAGCCCACCAGGGGAACTGAATTCCCATTTCTTTCACCCTTTGCAAACAGGCTGGGAAGAGTACGAAAGCCCAGACCTCGACAGTATTGATTTTGAGTTGCAGGACTGGGGGAGTTTGCAGAGTCTTCCCCCACTCACCCAAGCGAGAAGCGGGGCTTTGATTTCTCCCTAGTACCCCCCCCCCCCGTCCTCTGGTTTTTGAGTCTACCTCTACTCCCAGACAAACGAGGCAATTTTCTGTTGAGTTGCCCCCTACTCAGAGTAACAGGCAGGAATTTCCTTTAAGCCAGTCTCCTCCCCTTCCAGGTTTTGATTTAGAGCGATCCCCTGCTCCTGCTGAAACAAAACGGGGTTTTTATTTGCAGTATTCCCTTCCAGGTTCCTCTTCTGAATCGGGCCAGTGCTCCCGACAGGACGCTAACGCTACTCGTTTCCCCACTGCAGGCTGAGAGTCTGCGGAACCCAACCCCCCCCCCCCCCAGTTCCTCTGAGCTCAGCCAAGCTGCTGTGCGACCAAAACGCACATGCAGGCTCATACCTGTCAACCTTTCCGGATTGGCCGGGATTACCCAATTTTTGGCGCCGATTTGCACCATTTCCCACCCGCAGCTGCCAAAACCCCAGAATTGGCAGCGGGGGAAAAAGCAGTACTGCACATCTCTTCTGCGCAGATCGCCTTCTACGCATGCGTAGAAGGCTTTTATGCTTGTGTAGAACCCTTCTACGCTTGCGTAGAACCCTTCACATGCGTAGAAGGCGATCTGCACAGAAGGGGATTATAGAAGCCTATGCATGCGTAGAAGGGTTCTATGCAAGCGTAAAAGCCTTCTACGCATGCGTATAAGGCGATCTGCGCAGAACCATTATGCGCAGGTCGTGTAGAAAGTGACCTGCGCAGAACCGTTCTGCGCAGGTCCCGTATTTTCCGGAGCTGTGGTTGACAGGTATGTGCAGGCCACCACAATGGTTAAGGGACTTCGTCCCATTCTAGGGGGGAGGGATGTTGTGTATGTAACCGAATGTAATGTGAATGAATAGGATCTAGCGATCCGCCATTTCCCCCCTACCTTTCCCCCCCTTGTAAATACTCCTTTTGTGTAGATATTGTGTATGCATGTAAGTCATCTGCTACTCGCATGGAATTCAGCTGCCAGCGATAGCACAGCTGAAGCTCAGCTCACGTGGGTCCGATCACCCAATCAGTGATTAGTGTGGGAAACCTTCCCGCTACAGGTGAGCCACGCCAGGTATGCAGTGCGTCAGGATGACGTCACTGACACCGCAACCAATGGGTGCCTTCAGGCGAAATTCAAATGTGTTGTACCATATATAAGGAGCTGCGTCTCCGCCATTACCACATGTTCAGATTGACTACACTGCAATAAAGATGTGTTTGGCCCCCTGACTGCTGCCTACTGCGTATCAATCTGCAAACATCAAAGGCCCCCAGATTTTGGCTATGCAATCTGGGATGCCAAAGGTAGGCGCGCGCTGTGGGGCTGTGTCCCGAAGCATGGAAACACATTCGGGATCCACGGGTGCATAGTCCTGCTTTATTTATACAGATAAGTGGGCTTTGGGGTTGTAGTTTGGGCATCGTCCCAAGAGTGTCTGCCCGTCCAACCAGAGTGAACCGGAGGGGCTCTCTAATAGTGCCATCAGCTAGGGGTGCACATCTATCCAGCACCCGAAGGACGGCCTTCTCTGTGTCCGCACCAACTCTCTGGAACCTCCTGCCAACAGATCTAAGACTTCAAAGAGAATTGCTGCCCTTCAGGAAAGGATTGAAGACCTGGCTGGCAGGGCAGGTGTGGGGCCCGAATGGGAACACGGTCCCCGCCTGCTGGCTTATGTAAAGAATTAAGAACTCTCTCTTCTTCTTTTTATAGTGGGTGGGGTGGGTGGGTGGGATATGGGTCTTTTAAAGTGGGTGGGATGTGGGTCTTTTAAAGTGTTTTTATGTGTTTTTAGAACTTGTTGTAATGCCGCCCTGAGTCAGGTTCTGCCTGAGTGGGCGGCATATATAAATATGACTATTAAATTAAATTAAGTCTCTAAAAGGTTCACCACCACTGCCCTAGATTTCCCTTCCCTTTCTATAGGCTCCAATTAAGGCGCCCACTCCCCTCCATCCAAGCCCAGGGGAGGATCTGAGAAGCCTTTGGGTCCAAATGGGAGGGAGACCCAAGATGAACGCGGCTCGGAGGCAGGTACGGTCAGGCGCGTGGGTCACGTGGGACTATCCTTCCTCCCTCCTCCCTCGCCTCTCTCCCATCTTATTTCGGGAGAAGAGATTCTACCCGGCGTGGTTTAAGAGCACCGAGTTGACATTCCTAGAAGGGAAGGAGGGCGGAAGGGGGGGTGTTTCCGTATGTCTCTTTGTCTCCCTCCTGTCAAGAGAAATGGTCCCCTTCCAAAAAGCCTCCCTTCCGGTCCGTCCTTTTTCTCCTTCCGAGTCCGACCTTCCGGTGGAAGGAAAGTAGAGCCTGGACTGGACTCTGGAGGGAGTTTCCACCCCGGAGCGAGTTTTTTCTTTCTTTTTGTGTGTGTGTGTGTGTGTGTGGGGGGGAGCCCAGGTGAGTGAAAGGAAGGGCTCTCTCTCTCTCTCTCTCTCTCTCTCACACACACACACACACACACACACACCTAAAACTTAGGGAGGTGGGGGTGGGCAGGAGAGGACCCAAGAAGGGAGACCCAGGACGAGGGTCCGGGTGGCCCAAGCTCCATTGCCGCCCAAGGGAAGGGATCCGCAGCGCCCCCCCCCCTACAGAGACACACGGGTCCTGCCCAAGGACGTCTGAAGGGGCCAAAGTGGGAAAAGGTGGGGCTCTTTCCCTGGGCTTCCATTATGGGGCGGGAGGGAGACTTGGGTATGGATTTTTTTCATGCCTTCCTAAAAACGTGGGAAGGATTATGGGTTACGAAGCTTTTTGGGGGGTTCTTTTTTATATCTCTTGGGGAAGGGGGAGGAATCAAGTTGTGCGGTGATTTCTAAAGGTTCCCCCATGCTTTAAAGTCAGTCGTATCCTCCCTCTCGGGTTCAGAGCTCATCTCTGTTTATAAAGCTGTTTAGAGAGCAGTTAATCTGGTGGGGGAGGAATTATGTGATAATGATGAGCTTTCTCCTGTTCTATTTCTGGAGTTCCAGGCAGTCAAGAAGAGAACCTGCCACTCCTGTCACACTCTACCTGAAGAGAGCAGGGAAGAGGCCAACATTTCCCCAGCAAGAGGAGATTGCCTTGGAGGCATCCTTAGGCAGAGAATATGATGGCAGATGGATTCATCGTAGGCCAAAGCGCAAGAAGGGACTCTATCGTTAACAGGAGTGGAAGCCTTAGCCCACCCTGGGAAAGGACGGTGCCAGAGGATTTGGCTGAGGAGATGCTCAGGCACTCAGTGAAGCTGCAACAACAGTTCCGGGAATTCTCTTACTGGGAGGCAGAGGGTCCTCGCCAGGTTTGCACAAGACTCCACCAGTTATGCCGCCAGTGGCTCCGGCCGGAGCGACACACCAAGGCTCAGATGTTGGACCTGGTGATCCTGGAGCAGTTCTTGACCCTCCTCCCACTGGAGATATCGAGCTGGGTGAGACAATGTGGAGCGGAAACCACTTCCCAGGCAGTGGATCTGGCCGAAGGTTTCCTGGCTCAGAGTCGGGCAGGAGGTAAACGTCTGGAAGAGCCAAAGGTGAGATACTATATCCCAGCCTTTTCCATTCAGATCTTTCTCCTTGTCTTCTTATTACTATAATCTTTGTGTTTCTCATTAATTCTCAGATGAGAAATCTCTCTGTACAAGTTCAGCTTGATTTCCCTGTGATGGAGAAACCTCAATTCCACCCCAAGCTGAGTTTTCAGCAAGAAAATACCAGTCAAGGCAACAAGAAAAGTTCTAATGTGATGGGTAAGGATTAATGTTAGGAAGGTGAGCCTTATTCCTTTCCTGCATGAAAGCAAAGGAGGGTCTTTGTGTATTTCTCTCCCCTGATTCTTTTGGGCTAGGGGATTTGGTGACCTAAACGTTCCTCTGGTCCCTCATTTGTTTGTAATTGTAAAAAGGGGGTGGTGAAACTTTCACATCCTTACTGCACATCTCTCCATGTGCCCTTTCCATGATGCTCTGAAGTAGTGAAAAATACTTCCTGAAGTAGTGAAAAATACTTCCCAACATGTTGGAGAAACTCTAGCTATTGCAAATGTTTCTCTACTCAGTAAAACATATTGAACTCTGAGACCCTGTCCCTTTCAGTAGAATGAGAATCCTTTTGTGTTCAAAGGCATTTCTTTTAAGCAAACCTTAGGATGATGCTCAAATTCTGAGAGAAGCTTACAGGACTGGCACCCCTCTCTCTTGGTTTTTCCCGCAGGGGCTGAAAGGTTGACAGAAGTCAGCATTTCATCACCGCTTCCTTGGTATGGAGCAGAAGTGGATCAGGTGGGAAGGATGGGGTTAAAGGGCTCCTCGTGTATTTATATTGTTTCTTTCAGCACTTCCTGGGTTTCTTGTTTGTATATGGGAGCACATGTGACATGTCTTTTCCAGGCAGGGAAAAGCAATATGGTACTTATTATATCTGGTTGTGGTAAATGGAAAAGGCTCTTGATTCTCTTCTGTTTTGAAGAAATGACTAAGATTATGTTTTTCAGAAGAAGAGTCATTATCCATCCAACCTGGTCAATCCTAGCCTCTTTTTTCTCACAAAGGCTGCTTGGATGTCTCCAGGATCCACCCAAAAGAGGCAGAACACTCTCAGCCCTTTTCATCCCACTCACTCTTGTGGGAATAAACTGGGATTCAGTGGCTTCTATTCCTGGAGGGAGCCGGGAGCCAAGGGTAGAACTTGTTTATTTTGATCTCCATCAGAAAGGCTGAGAAGGCCATCCATGAAAGTTCAAATCTAGAGTTTAAGGTCTGGCCACATTCTTTTAGGTGTCTCAGACTTAGGAGGGTTTTTTAAAATGAAAAGTTTGAAGGAGGTCTCCTTTACCTCCCTCTTTCCGTTTAGATTCCGGTGTCCTTTGAGGAGGTGGCTGTGTACTTTGCTCCAGAGGAGTGGACACTACTGGATCCTGACCAAAAGGCCCTGCATGAAGAGATCATGAATGAGAACTTGATGTCTGTATCCTTTCTTGGTAAGAACCTCTCTTCCTAGTGGATACTAATCTCTGCAATAAGTACTAGCCATGATAACAATAGTGATGTTAATGCTTTTCTGATGTCCCCAATCCTGCCAGCCATTTTTGAATTGGCGATGCCAGGCTGGGCAGCCTCTGGCCCTCCTGAAGTGCTGAGTTCAACTGTGGTGAGAATTACTGTTCGTTATCCACATCTAAAGAGCTGAATGTTCCCAGATAGCGCTAATATGAACGGGGAACAGTACAATGACAACAACTCCTCTTGTGAATCGTTCTGTCACTATTTTTGGATGCTCCACAGACAGAAAACACATTAAGGCCTTTTCCTGCACGTTTCAAACTTGGATCACAAAGGCTTAGTTTGTCTACGATCTGTGGTTTACCAGTGCATTTTAGAATAGTCTCAGTCAACTGTGAGCTGTTGAAAGCCATACTGGCCTTCCCTCCCTTGATGGATTGCCTGTTTCTAATTTCTACCTCTTCGAGAGGTATTGTTACAGCGCTTGCCATGCTTAAAACATCAGTGAAACCATCTTGAAGCATGTTAAATGTAATTCAAACCAGAGCAATTTAAGAGGAATAACATAGTATACTTTGCTTTGTCTATTTTCCCCTTAAAACTGTTGGCCATGTTCTGTTCCAAAATCTTTGAAAGGAAAAATCTGGTGCAGTTTCCCTTCTTCCATCGTATCCGAATCCAAATACTGGCGATCATCATGACAATCAGCCAGGAAGACTGCCCTGATATTATTTTGCAGTGGCCTTTCATCTGTTTTCCACATCGCAGCATGACACCCATACCACTGATCCAGTTCCATGAGTCACTTTGTGGTCTTGAGCCCTTTTGCCACGCAATGTCCTCCTCAGCTCCAGGCCAGGACTGATGAAGCTGCTGCCCTCCATCCAGGTAGATTCAAGTGAGATTTAATCCACTTGGGGACCATCACCCTTCCCTGTGGACTTTGGCACCAACGCCTGTGAGTCCTCAGGGTTGTCAGGTTAGTTAACCACTGCCTGACACTCAGTGTTGAATCACTGGCAGTATGATCTACACCAGGGGTTACCAACCTACGTCCTTCAGGCCGGATCCAGCCCACTGCACCATTTCATGTTGTCCCCTACCCTTCAAAAAGCACTCAAGAAACAGAATGGCCACCCCCTTTGAAGCTATTGGGACAAAATGGCCACACCCATCATGCAGACAGGGCAAAATGGCCATTGGTGCTCGAAGCTGACAGAGAGCGTGACCCGGCCCCTGGCCTGAAAAGGTTGGGAACCCCTGATCTACACTATTACCTTAGCAAGATAACCTGGCCAGACTTCCTGCAATTTTCCATTTCTTTTTTAAAATAATTTTTATTAAAATTTTCAAAAATAACAACTAAACAACAACTACAAATACCAATATAATACAAATAATGCAATACTAATACAAGTGCCTAAAATATGATACAAATACAAGAATAAAAATAAAAATTATGCAATCGGAATACAAACTTAGCAATGTAACGCCTCCTGATGTTTCATAATTGTTGAATACTTTTCAATATCTTTCAATGTACTACAAGACTCATGTAATTACCCTAAAATATATGTTCAAAGTCAAATTCTATACTCATTTATTCTGTTACCATATTTAATATAACAAAAACCTATTGAACTATTACATTGCTATCTTACTACTACCAAATCAAAACAAAAATTCAATCATAAAAATACAATAACCAATTTTCACATTACATACACAGTGTATTATACAATGCCCTGGATGATGCGGCATATCACAGTGATTTTTCACTAATTCCAGAAACTCATTTGATCTGGCACTGTCCTGCTCCCTTCAACAGCCATCAATGAGTAATTCACAAACAGTTGCCATATTTTCCAGAATCTATTTTCTTTAATTATACCTTTTTTCCTATTCAATTCCCATGTTAATTTGTCATTCAATGTGAGATCCCACATCTCTTTATACCACTCTTCTATTTTTAAAACTGCTTCATTTTTCCAATTTCTTGCAATACATTGTCTTCGCGTTGTCAACATTATAGACAATAACTCTTTTTTATCCTCGTTTAAATTCATATTATCTACATCCATCAACAAAACAGTACTTGGCCCCAACTTAAATCGCATCCCCATAATGCCACAAATCTCTTTCTCAATCCCCCCCGCCCCCGAAATCTTTTACCACATTGCAATTGCACCACATATGTTCATATGTTCCCAATGTATTCTTACATCTCCAACGCATTTTATTTTTATTATTATCCATCTGATGCAACCTCACTGGGGACAAGTACCATTTCCACAACATTTTAAAATTGTGTTCTTTTACCTTGACAGACATAGTTCTCATAATCCTTTTTTCCCATTTATTTTTCCAAGCCTTTTCTGTAATCTTTATATTCAAATCTTGTTCCCAAATTTTTTAATGTTTCTTGTGGATTACCTTCTTTATTTAGTATCTTATAATAATTTTTACTAACCATGCCCTTAATTCCAAATTCTCCCTTTCTTATTTTTAATATCAGTTCCTCAAATTCAGTCCTACCTCTTTCCAAACTGGCTTCCCTCAAATACCTGCTATTCCACTTGTTTACCAATGCTATCTGGAACCAGTTCAACCTCATCTGTGTATATAATTCAATTTATTCTCTCTGTCTTTACAGGCCCGTATCCAGTCTCTCAACAAGAAAACATCATTTCTATAAAGAACTTCCTTCACCTTTTTATCAATTTTTATTGGAATTTTTTTCATATCCTCAATTTCTGTTATCGAGGATATATCCGGAGCTAATTTCTTCTTTAGCTTCTTTCATACTTCCAACCTTGTTTTCATCATTTTATTTTTGATAACTATTCCCTATACCCCTATCAAAAATACTATTTTACCTAATTGAGGTAGTTCCCATGGAAACACCTGTGGACACCTGGCGGGGCTTTAAAACACCCTCACCGTGTCTGCCCCCACCAGACTCCCTCCACCACTGGTTCGCTTCCTCGCCCGGTTGGGGCTGGAGGGAGCATGGAAGCACCTGTGGGCGCCTGGCGGGGCTTTAAAACACCGTTGACGTGGCTGCCCCACCGGACTCCCTCCATCGCTGGTTTGCTTCCTCACCCTGTTGGGGCTGGAGGGAGCATGGAAACACCTGTGGGCACCTGGCGGGGCTTTAAAACACCGTCGCCGTGGCTGCCCCCACTGGACTACCTCCACCACCAGTTCGCTTCCTCGCCCGGTTGGGGCTGGAGGGACCATGGAAACACCTGTGGGCACCTGGCGGGGCTTTAAAACACCGTCACCGTGTCTGCCCCCACGGGACTGCCTCCACCACTGGTTCGCTTCCTCGCCTGGTTGGGGCTGGAGGGAGCTTGGAAGCACCTGTGGGCGCCTGGTGGGGCTTTAAAACACCGTCGACATGGCTGCCCCACCAGACTCCCTCCATCGCCAGTTCGCTTCCTTGCTGGTTCGCTTCCTCACCCGGTCGGAGATGGAGGAGGCGGAGGAAGACAGGCCGCTGGACAGCTGGTCGGTTTGGCGGGAGGGAGGAGGCAAGACTGGCCTGCTGCTTTCTCTCATGGCCAGTCTTGGCTTTGAGGGAGATGAGGAATAGTGTTGACTTTCCCTCTGCTTAGCCAAGAGAGGTGGACAAGCTGGAGGTTCTGCAATGCACTCTGTTGTGTTTTACCCTGGTACCCTTCTCTGTTGGCTTTTGTATATTGTGTTGACATGGAGATGGTACTATGTTATTAAGATGTAATTGTGATATGCTATTGTATTATTGATATTTTGTATTTATTGCTTTATTGTATTGTGTTTTTGGTTGGTTATATTGTATTTCTTTTTACTCGAGCCCCGCCTCTCTGTGGGGACTCAAGGACCTCGGTAGTGATGGGCTTGTTGCAGTTGGGGTGGGGAGGCTACAGTAATGTTGTGATAGGATACTGTTTTGTATTGACATATGGTTCTTGAATTGATTACTTTATCCTATTGTATAGTTATTTTATTGTATTACGTTTTTGTTATATTTGGATTATTGTACCTTTATATGTTATTGTATTTTACTGTATTTACTGTATGCTTTGTATTCATATGTAATTTTGTTGGGAATCGCTTTGAGTTGTCTTAGGACAAGAAAAGCGGTATACAAATACAAATACAAATCTCAATTTCTTCACAAATCGCCGTTTCCCTCATTAAAACCTTCACAATATTTTTAACTTGAAAAGCTCTATAATAATTCCTCACATTTGGCAATCCTAATCCTCCTTCTTTCTGGGATAAATTCCACAATTTATTTGCTATTCTAGGTTTACTTCCACCATTATAATAATCATTTAATCAATGTTGATATTCCTTAATTTCTTTATTGTTGAGTTGGATTGGCAGGGCATCAAACAAAAAATTAATTCTAGGCAATAACATCATTTTACACAATGCAATCCTGCTGAACCAAGACAGCTTCAACCTTTTATATTGCTGTATTTTGTCTTTAATTTCTTTTTTCCGTTTTTCATAATTCAATCTCCTAAAAGCATAAAATTTATTTGAGATATTTATTCCTAGATATTTCAAGCTATTTCTAACCTGTAGTTTAAATTTCCCTTTTATTTTCTCTTGTTCTTCTTTATCAATATTACAAAGTATCATTTCAGATTTATCCCAATTTATTCTCAAACCTGTCCTCTGTTCAAATTCCTTTAAATGTCCTTGTATATTTTCTAATGCCTTCCTAGAATGTTTCATAAAAGTATCATCAGCATACAAGCTTATCTTGTTTTCTAATACTCCTTCGATACTTTTGTCTTCTCTTATGGCATTTGCTAGCAATTCCATTGTCATAATAAATAATATTGGCAAAAACGGACAACCCTGCCTTGTTCCAGCTTCAAATTTTATTTCTTCTGTAAGAGCATCATTTACCCTGACATTGGTGGAACCATGTTGATATAATTGTTCAATCGTTCTTTTAAATTTGTCCCCAAATCCATAACATTTGATTATCTCATTAATTGTTACCCATTGCAATGAATCAAATGTCTAGTGATAATAATCCAACTTTCTCTTTAGTTTGTCCTGTAATATCTATTAAATCCAACACTCTCATTGTTAAATCCATTTCTAGGCAATTTTCTACAAAACCCTTGAGGAATCACCACCTTTTTTATTAAATGATTTTTGCTCCACTGAAAACAATAATAACATATCATTTGCAGATTTATTTATTTACAGTAATACCTCGGATAATGCTAAAACTTGGTTCCACAAGTTTAATGTTATCCGATTTGCATGCATTGGATAACGTTTAAAAAAGCCGGCATCCTGTGGGGGAAGCCGGGGGGGGGCAAGTGTGCCTGCCCGCATTCCCTCAAACCAAGCCATGGATCAGACAGGGGACTTTTTCAATTGCAGCGAAGCTTCGGGACTTCGCAGGATGGCGGAGACAGAAAGGGTCTGTCCTCCCAACCCTCCCGGAGCCTGTGGACCCGGCGGATGGGCCAGCGACAGCAGCAGAAACACCCACGGGGGCATTTTTTATGATACCCCATGGGTGTTTCTGCTGCTGTCGTTGGACCCCTCCTTCCCAAGCGAGCCAGGAGGAAACTGCCTTGATTGCGAAGGAGGCAGGCAGGCGCGCAGGTGGCCCCTCTTCTTCACAGTGGTGCCCTCGCTGTTTCAAGGCTTGCCTTGAAACAGCGAGGGCACCACTGGAGATCCAAGCCGCCAAGCTGGCAGGGCTGATCTCCGCCTTGGAACTGCCTTCCCAGGCGGAGACCAGCCTTGCGAACTTGGCGGCTTGGATCCACCTCCGTGTACGGATTGCCGGTTTGTTTTCTGTGACAACCTGCGGGGCGGTGCGTTCTCGCCCAAAACAGAGACACCTGCCGGCCCTCCGTGAAGGGAGGGCCAGCAGGTTGTTATCCGATTTTAGTGTTATGCGATGCAGTCGTTATCTGAGGTATTACTTATGTGAAAGCGATCCTTTAAACCCCATACCTTGCTACAGTACGTCTTTACTGGTTGTAGTCTCAGCACTATTTCCTTAGATTTAGCACACACTAATTTCTACTTATATCACTTTTTCAGTTCAGTTTTCTCACAGCATTTCTCCTTTTCCCCAGGAGACACATGGAAAAAAAGTATTATATCTCCCCAATTTGGAAAATGTATTAAGGATAAATTCAAGCTTGGACGACACCTGAGAACTGGAACAGAGAAGGAAGTTGGTATTCAAGAGAACACCAGGAAATGCATTGTCTATAGAAATAAATTTGCGGCAGATATTGCACAGAATGTTTTCAAAAGGATCCACACAGGAGAGAAACACGTGGCCAGTGAAGAGTCTGGGACACCTTCAGATTGTTTTCTGAGCGATGAAAGAGTCCACACAGGAGAGAAATCATACAAATGCCAGGAGTGTGGGAAATGCTTTACCCGGAGATCAGACCTTGTGCGTCATCACAGAATCCACACAGGAGAGAAACCATACAAGTGCCAGGAGTGTGGGAAATGTTTTACATGCAATCAAAACCTTTTGCATCATACAAGAATCCATACAGGAGAGAAACCATTCAAATGCCAAGAGTGTTGGAAATGCTTCATTAAAAATTCGGACCTTGTGCGTCATCACAGAGTCCACACAGGAGAGAAAGGAGAGAAACCACATAAATGTCAGGAATGTGGGAAATGTTTTACATGGAAATCAGAAATTTTGAAACATAAGAGGATTCACACAGGAGAGAAACCACATAAATGTCAGGAGTGTGGGAAATGTTTTACATGGAAATCAGAACTTTTGAAGCATAAGAGGATTCACACAGGAGAGAAACCATATAAATGTCAGGAATGTGGGAAATGTTTTACATGGAAATCAGCCCTTTTGAAGCATAAGAGGATTCACACAGAAGAGAAACCATACAAGTGCCAGGAGTGTGGGAAATGTTTTACATGCAATCAGAACCTTTTGCATCATACGAGAATCCATACAGGAGAGAAACCATTCAAATGCCAAGAGTGTTGGAAATGCTTCATTAAAAATTCGGACCTTGTGCGTCATCACAGAGTCCACACAGGAGAGAAAGGAGAGAAACCACATAAATGTCAGGAATGTGGGAAATGTTTTACATGGAAATCAGAACTTTTGAAGCATATGAGGATTCACACAGGAGAGAAACCACATAAATGTCAGGAGTGTGGGAAATGTTTTACATGGAAATCAGCCCTTTTGAACCATAAGAGGATTCACACAGGAGAGAAACCACATAAATGTCAGGAGTGTGAGAAATGTTTTCCATGGAAATCAGCCCTTTTGAAGCATAAGAGGATTCACACAGAAGAGAAACCCTACAAGTGCCAGGAGTGTGGGAAATGCTTTAAATGCAATCAAAACCTTTTGCATCATATGAGAATCCATACAGGAGAGAAACCATTCAAATGCCAAGAGTGTTGGAAATGCTTCATTAAAAATTCGGACCTTAAGCGTCATAAGAAAATCCATACAAGAGAAAAACCATAGAAATAGCCAGAATGTGGGAAACGGTTTGCTCAGAATCAAGTCCTTGTAAAACATAGGAGTGTCCACATAGGAAAAACACTAATTAAAATCCTTGTAATAGGGAAATTATTTTGTTTTTGCTTCAGATCCACTCATTTTAAACCTGGCATTCCCAACCTTTTCACGCTATGGGCCAGACACGCCTCTGACTCACAGCTGTGTGTAAGTGCCCGCTGCTTGTGTGTTCCTTGTCTTCAGTGGCTGTGATTGAGGCTGTTTAGCAGTTTCTTGCACAGGCTTCACTGCTGCTCAGGGTGTCGGAAAGGTTTTTGGAGCATTTTCACTCAATTTGGAAGATTTTTCTCCACTTCTCCGCTGTGTTCTGGCAGCTAATCTACAGTGCTTAGAGACTTCCTGTTTCCACACTGGGAACCCAGGACTTGCAGAAAGAAACACCTTTCTTCTTGGCTGGAAGAAAACCACTCCAGCAGATTAATGGTTCAACCAAGAACTCTAAATAATCAGGTTAAAATAACCACTCAGGAACTAGTCGGGGAGTTAGTTGTTTTTCCCCACCATGTTTCTTTGGATGAGGTTTCTTAAGGTGACCGAAGCTGTTTAGCAGTTTCTTGCACAGCCTTCACCGCTGCCCAGGGTGTCGAGAGGGTTTTTGGAGCATTTTCTCTCCATTTTGGGGATTTTTCTCTACTTCTCCGCTGTGTTCTGGCAGCTAATCTGTGTTCTGGCAGCTAATCTAGGGGGTGGGTAGTTTTAACTTTTTAAAACACGTTTTTAAATTGTGATTGTGAACCATTCTGAGTCTGCCTTGGCGGAGTGGGCGGTATATAAATTTGACAATTAAACTACCATTGAGAGACTCCAGAGCAAGGGTGCCCGAACTAGGGTCCGCAGACCAGATACAGCCCACGATGCCAATTCATCAGGCCCGCGGCACTCTTGCCGTTCCCTGAAGTGACGGGGGACATACCCGCCAATGTGCATGTATGTCCAGAACACTCCCAGGAGTGGTTCTTGATGTCCTTGTGCACATGCAAACACATCCGCACCTCTCTCGGAAGTGGATGGTGGTGCTCCTGCACATGCGCAAATGAGCCTGTGCCATTCTGGTGAGTTTTTCTGGTATACCTGTCAACCTTCCCGATTTGGCCAGGATTACCCCATAATCCTGCGCCGATTGACGTCATTTCCCGACCCGCGCTGCCAAACCCCCATAATTTGGCAGCGGGGGAAAGTACTGCGCAGCCCTTCTGCGCAAGTCGCCTTCCACTCATGCGTAGAAGGGTTTTACATTTGTGTAGAACCCTCCCACGCGTGGAAGCCTACACTACTTGCGTAGGGGGCTGCGCAAGCGGCGTAGCCTTCCACGCATGCGTGGAAGGCGACCTGCGCAGAACCGCTCTGCGCAGGTCCCATTTTTTCCGGAGCCGCAGGTTGACAGGTATGTTTTCTGGACGTGCATGAGCAAACATGCACATTCCCAGGAGTTTGGTAAGGCCCACTCAGTTGTTCCAGGGGTGTGGTTAGGCCCTCGGCCCAAAATGTTTCGGCACCTCTGCTCTAGAGCAAACATGATGGAAGAAAAGTGGATGCTCCATCTCTTCTTGGCTGAAAGAAAACCACTCCAGCAGATTAATGGTTCAACCAAGAACTCTAAATAAACAGGTTAAAATAACCACTCAGGAACTAGTCTGGGAGCTAGTTGTTTTTCCTCACCCTGTTGCTTAAGATGAGACTTACAAGTTTTGTTCAATGAGTTAGTTAAAAGGTCTCATGATATACAGTACTGTATTGACTGCATCTGCACATGTCTAATAGGTTGAGGAATTTTTTTTGGACACTTTGGATGAAGATACTATAGAAGGAAATATTTCAGTGGTTTTTGGAGTTTGAAGACCTCTGGCGTGGGTGAGAGTTTTTGGAGGCATCTGGAGGAGAGGTGGATGAAGGCGGCTTTTATGTTGCATTTCTGTCTGCCTTGTGATCTCTACAGGAAAGATAAAGAAGGCTGAAGATCTGCTTCTTTGGAATCTATTATTGGACAGAATCATACCTGTCAACCCACGGCTCCGGAAAAACGGGACCTGCACACATCGCTTGTGCGCAGGTTGCTTTCCACGCATGCGTGGATGGGTTTTACCCCTTCCATGCATGCGCGGAAGCACTACGCCGCTTGCACAGCCCCTACGCAAGCGGCGTAGCACTTCCGCGCATGCGTAGAAGGTGTCATGCGCGGAAGCGTTTCCCCCGTTGCCAAATTACGGGTTTTGGCAGCACGGGGCGGGTTATGATGTCAATGGATATCAAATTATGGGGTTTTCCCGGCCAAATCGGGATGGTTGACAGGTATGGACAGAATGCAGTTGTTGTTTTTTTTAAAATAAATTTTTATTAAATTTTTAACAAACATACAAAAAGGAAAAACAATAACAATACAATATAATAATACAACAAAAACAACATCAGTACAGTATTACCTCAAGTACCTAAGAGTTAGCACATAATAATAATTAAACTGATTATTTACCATATAACCCCCAATATTAAGTACCACATTGTAAGTTATTACTATAACCGTAACAATAATAAAAACTTTCAGTGCTATCACTATTTTTTGCTTCTTTACTAATTACACATCACCCTGTGAATATATACAATGCCCGGAGAGTTTAGTATCTAATTCATCTCCAAAAACCTCTTTGAGATGGTACAGGTCCAGAACTGTCACTTGCCGTAAGAGAATGATCCACAAACGGCTTCCAAATACTCCAAAACCTATTCTCTTTTAATTTATCTCGTTTTACTTTAATCTCCCATGTCAGTTTGTCGTTCAATGCTAAACTCCACATTTCTTTATACCACTCTCCAATCTGTATATCTACATCATTTTTCCAATTTCTAGCTATGCATTGTCTACCTGTAGTTAATATAATTTCCAGTAGTTCTTTTTCCTCCTTATTCAAACCCATGCCTTCCACATTTGTTAAAAGGATGGTACCTGACACCAACTTAACTCTTTTACCCATTATTTCACCAATCTCCCCTTCTATTCCTCTCCAAAAATCACTTATTTTTTTACAACTCCACCACATATGTTCATATGTTCCAACCGTTTCTTTGCATCTCCAACATAAATTGTCCCTTTTATTATCCATCTGATGGAGTCTCTGTGGTGTCAAGTACCATTGCCACAGCATTTTAAAATTATGTTCCTTAATTCTTACTGACATTGTTCTCATTATCCTCTTTTTCCATTTATTCCTCCATTCAACATCCCCTATTTTTATATTCAAGTTTTGTTCCCATTTCCGTTTCAGATCTTCCTGTGGATCTTTACCCTTATTCAATATAATGTAAAGTTTGCTTACCAGACCCTTAATGTTCTTTTCCCCTTTTCTGATCTTTATTACCAGTTCTTCAAATTCAGTCTTTATTCTATCTATCCCTACTTCTCTTCTATATTTTTTATTCCAATTATCCACCTTCAATTTCTGAAACCAGTCCAGTTTTAACTTTTCAAATATTTTTTTCCTCTTGGTTTCATCATCACAAACTTTTAACCAATCCTTCAATAAAGACATTTCATTTTTATCCAATATTTCCTTTTTTTCCTTGTCTATTTTTATTGGAAAACACACCATATCAGTCAATTCCAAAATTGGAGAGAGATTTGGGACCATATCTTTCTTTACTCTTTTCCACACCTCCATGAGACCTCTCATCATAGTATTACTTGCCTTTTTCAGTTTGTCCTTTATTCCCAAAAAGATCATATTGCCAATATTCCTATACTCTTTCATCTCCAAATCCTCCCAAATTACCTTTTCTCTTGCCAAGATCTTCACAACATTCTTAATTTGAAATGCTCGGTAGTATGCTAACAAATTTGGCATGCCCAAACCCCCTTCTTTCTGAGATAAGTACCAAAACTTCTTTGGAAGTCTAGAGTTTTTACCTCCATTACAGAAACTATTGAACATCTTTTGAAACTCGTTAATTTCCTTCTCCTTCAAGTGGATCGCAAGCGCATCAAATAAAAAATTAATCTCTGGCAACAATATCATTTTGCAAATTGCAATCCTCCCGAACCATGACAGCTTCAGCTTCTGAAACTCTTGTATTTTACTCTTAAATTCAGCTTTCAAACTGTCATAGTTCAATCGTTTAAGTTCTTCCAATTTATTTGAAATAATTATCCCCAAGTATTTCAACTTTTCTTTAATTTGTGTATTAAGTGTCCCCACTATCCTTCCCATCTCGCCTACCCCTATATTACATAGCATCAGTTCTGATTTATCCCAATTTATCATCAGTCCGGTTATCGCTTCAAATACCTGCAGTTGGTCTTTAATCCTATCCATTACCAACTCCGGATGTTTCACCATTAACAACGTATCATCTGCGTACATGCTCACTTTATTACCCATTATCCCTTCTATATTTGAATCATCCCTTATATTTTTGGCTAGTATTTCCATTGCCATGATAAACAAAATAGGAGATAATGGACATCCCTGCCTAGTACCAGCCTCGAGCTTTACCACATCAGTAACCTCTTCATTTACTCTGATCCTAGCATTCCCTTTTTGATATAATAGATCAATTACTCTTCTAAATCTGTCCCCAAATCCGTAATTTTTAACTATTTCCTTAATTGAAGACCATTGTAATGAATCAAATGCCTTAAAAATATCTAATGATACTAAGCCCACCTTTTCCTTCGTTTGATTAACATTATCAATTAAATCTAATACCCTTCTAGTCAAATCCGCCATGTGCCGGCCTTTTAAGAAACCAACTTGATCATCATTTATATATTCCCCCATAAAACTGTTTAGACGATTAGCCAGTATTGATGTGAAGATCTTGGCATCTTGATTTATAAGGGAGATTGGTCTGTACGATTCCACCCTTTCCAAATTCTTTCCCGGTTTTGGCAGTAGAACGATTATAGTGTTATACCATGAAGTCGGGATTTGTCCTCCATCTAAGATATAGTTATATAATTTCACTTACTTTGGAACCACCACATCTTTAAATTCTTTATAAAATTCTGTCGATAATCCATCATCTCCCGGGGCTTTCCCCATCTTCAACCCACTGATTACCTCCTTTACCTCTTTGTCAGTAATCCTTTCCTCCATTTTCTCTCTATGTTCTTGTTTTATTCCGTTCCCTAACTGTCTCTCCAAAGTCATTTTAAGCCTCTCCAAATCTACCTCCTAGTGCTTGATAAAATTCCCTCACAATTTTACATTTATCTCTATTCTTATTACACCTTAAACCTTGTTTATTAACCAATACCCCAATTTCTCTTTTTTCCCTTTTGGCCTTAGCTGCTCTTGCTAATAATTTTGAACTTCTATTACTGAATTCAAAGTACTCTCTGTTTAAATAAATCAAATCTCTTTTAACTTTGTCAATATCCTTACCCATTAACTCTGCTTTAAGTCTTTGCAGTTTTGTGGAAAAAAATTTGTCTTTACTTTTTGAATGATCCTCCTGTAACTGCTTTATTTTTATTTATTTATTTATTTATTTATTTATTTATTTATAGTCATATTTATATATGCCGCCCACTCAGGCAGAACCCGACTCAGGGCGGCAACTATTTCTCTTTCTTTTTCTATCTGTTCTACCTTATGTCCTTTATATTTAAAACTCGCCAACTTTATGCTTTCCCCTCTAAAAACGGATTTCATGGTATCCCATACAACATTAAAAGTAACCTCATTATTGTCGTTCCACTGCCAACTTTCTTTCCACCTTTCCATAATTTGCTCTTTACATTTTCGATCTTTAAATAAGTTAGGATCGTATCTCCAATTTCTTCCTCTTCGAGTATTTTTTTTGTAATTTCAATTCCAAAAGTACTTTGGCATGATCTGATTCCTTGATAATCCCAATTTCCATTCTCTCTATATCTTTAATCAAATTTTCCGTAAGAAAGACATAATCTATTCTCGAATAAGTCCCATGGACGTGTGAAAAAAAGGAATATACCCTTTCAGAGCCCTTAATCTCTCTCCAAGAGTCCTTCAAACCCATCGCAGCCATCCATTTATCTAAAACCTTCCCTTTCAAGCCGATTCCACTTCTTGCCATATTCGTACAATCTAAACCCGTCCTTATCAAATTAAAATCTCCAGCCACAATAGTTTTTGCAACATTCTCTGGTTCCACTATTTTCCGAACTTTTTCTAAAAAGCCCGCTTGATGATCGTTTGGAGCATAAATATTTACCAACATGATTTCCTCATCCTCTATTTTTCCTCCTACAATCAAGTATCTACCCTCTTGATCAGCAACACTTTTTGTAATCTCAAATCCTAATTTTTTAGAAATCATAATTGCCACCCCTCTCGCTTTTGAAGTTCCAAACGCCATCTCATAATGTTGAATCCATCCCAAAAAAAGTTTATTCGTGTCTTTTGACTTCTAGTGCATTTCCTGTAAGAACACTATATCGGGTCTATCTTTCTTCAACGCCAGTTCCAACCTCTGCCTCTTAAGGACAGAACCTGTACCCTTCACATTCCATGTTAATATTTTAATGTTTCCCATAATCTATTTCCATTCTAATCTCTAAACTCTCCATTGGGCGTGCCACCACCAACCCCTTCCCCCATAAACACACAAATCTACTTAAAACACACACTATCTCTCTCCCCACCTTCTTCAAAAAAAAAGCCACCTTTGACAACCAAAGAGGGGAGA
The DNA here is from genome assembly GCA_035047305.1 of Bradypodion pumilum. Classification (NCBI taxonomy): domain Eukaryota; kingdom Metazoa; phylum Chordata; class Lepidosauria; order Squamata; family Chamaeleonidae; genus Bradypodion; species Bradypodion pumilum. The sequence continues at coordinate 477,357,583 of JAWDJD010000002.1, forward strand.
GGGGGGACATGCAAGATGTGCCTTCCAACCAGTGCTACGTGCTACTCACCCTTCTATATCATTTAAGTGCTTTAGTTTTTAATAATCTAATTCTCATTGCTCCTTACTTGTCTCCTCCTCCACCATGATCAACGACGGCTCCTCCTCCTCTTCCCTTCCCTGCGGTGTTCCACCTGTTGCACCACCGGCTTCCGCCCTCTCATACTCCCTCCCCAAGGCTCCCGATTCCATCAATTCCTTCTTAAGATTTATCCACTCTTCCAAGTCTGTTTTTACTAACTCCAACAAGCTCAAATACTCCAATGGATTAGCCCCTTCATCAATTACTTGCATTCTTTTATCATAAAAAAGCGCAGTTGCTGTGGAAATCTCCAATTATACCTTATATTTTTACTCATCAGCAGTTTAGTTACAGGCCTCATCTTATATCTCCACATTCTTTCTTTCAATGAAATATCATTATAGACTTCTACATCAGAACCATCAAATTTCAGGGCATCAGGTCCAGCTCGTTTCAGAAAAGCCATTACTCTTAATTTATCACCCCAGTTTGCAAATTTTACCAACACATTTCTTTGAACCACCCTCCCTCTTCTTGGGCCCACCCTAAATACACTTACAAAATCTTCCTGAACAAATTCCTTTCCCATATTCTAACCACTGAACCACTCTTTCTCTTAACTGATCCGGTGTCCGTTCAACCACCTGACGGATCACAATATTCTGCTTTCTCATCATATCTTCCACAGCATCAATCCTTCTCTCTTGCTCATCCAATTTCATCTTATTCTCCCGCACCGTCTCCTGAGTCCCTTTTATTTCCTTTTTATGGGAAATACGTCATTTTGAACCAATTTCACATTTCCCTCTATTTTTTGCAAGCTTAAGTCCACCTTTTTTGAAAAGTCTGCAACAGATGATACCACCTTATCTTGCTTTTTCATCATTTCATTTCTATCTTTCACCCTTGATTCCTCATTCTTCTCCAATTTCTGGAACAATTTGCCAATTTTCACCATAATTTGAGTATGATCATAAGGCTGAGGAGGCGGTGATGAAGACTGAGGGGCTTCTTCCATTGGTGCTTTTTCTTTCCTCTTGGACTTTACCACTGGTTCTTCCTCTTTTGTTTTCCCTCTTGTGCCTTTATCCATGATGAAACACAATAGAAAGGCCCAGTGTTGCAAAACGTTGTAAAGATTTAGTCAATCCAACAAGCCTATAGCACTGCAACCACTGGTAGCACGTATCCAGACAAGGCAGACAAAACTTGTAGGGAAGAAGAAATCCAGCGAGGAGTTAGATACTGTAATCCACAAAGGAAAAGAAAGGAACCGGAATATACTCCAAGGAAACAAAGGAAAAAGAAAAAAGAGAAAAAAATTATACATCCGACCCATTTCCCCAAGGCAAGCAGATCAACTGATCGTCTTCCAAACCATGGGGATAAAGGCTCCAGGGAAACGGTCACCCAGAGTTTTTCGTTTGAGTCAAAGCCACCAAGGGAGGAGGGGGGTGAGAGGGAAAGAAAAGCCCAAAAACCAGGCAGGAAGGAAGAAAGACGCGAGGAGCAAAGTGTCCAAAAAATGAAAATGATATTTGTAATCCACACGGTGAAGGAGTAAAAAGCAACAAGTTAAGCCTTCTCTTGAAGCGGACAAATCAAAGCGCCATTTTCCAGCGGTTACAGTAACTTCAGGGGGAAACCCCCCTTCTTCCTCTGTGAAACGGCAGATTTTCCCACACAGTCTAAGCTGGAAACACTCTGCAACCTTCCAATACTGTAGCCCAGACGAAAGCTTCTTAAACCACTTTATTGTCTCCAAAACACGCCGCGGCTCTCCTGGGGCGCAAGGAAACCATGAACCAAAACAAGATCACTTTCATTTTCCAGGACCGCCGCCATTAACGGGACGGCCGCCCGATTCCATCCACTTCCACCCGCTTCCAGGCTCTTCTAAGCAAAATCCCCAGTTAACTTTGACTTTAACTTTTCCATATAGTCTTTCATGCACTTACATACGATTGTTTTCTTGCCAGTTCCACTGCTGCCACAAATCTCCGCCGTCTCGCTGGTCCCGTTCTCGGCTCCTCGGCAGGAAAAGCCGCGACTTCCGTCGCGAGCCTCGCCTGCCCAGAAAAGCCTCCCAAACTTCGACCGTCCGACCTCAAAACTTTCCAAAACTTTCCAAAAAGGCAAGCAGGAGTCTTATCGCCAAAAATCACCACTTTAAAGTTTTCCCATTTTGCTCAATCACATTGATTACCACTTTGATAGGCGCGAGCGTCCGGATCAAGATGTTACTCGTCGGCCATCTTAGCCACGCCCCCCAGAATGCAGTTGTAAAGTGTTATGAGACTTCAATAGGATAGAGCAGAAGATTTTCAATTAAAAAGATGTTTTGTAGTGTGGAATGTATGTGGGGAATTCCCTCCCCCCAGAGTTCACCCCCCCCTCTGCCCAGAAGCCCAATGGGAGTGCTTCCCTCCCCCTGCATAGTTTGTCCAGCCCCGTCCACCACCCTCCCAAGGTTCCCAGCATACCCCTGCCTGATATAATGAATGAACTGCTTCTACTGAGAAGGAATGGTTTTTCCAGGAAAAGCCATTTCGTGAGCACGCTTGGTAAATGTTTGCATACTCATCAGCAGAACACTTGAAAGAGAAGACAGTGTACTCTGGCTTCTATCCAATGAGCAGAAGCCCTCAGCAGCCCACTGGAAGCTTTTCCTTCCTCCCCTGTTGCTGTCTAGGCACTTTATGATAAATAAGTGGGTTTCGGGTTATAGTTTGGGCACTCGGTCTCTAAAAGGTTCACCGTCACTGCCCTAGATTTCCCTTCCCCTTTTACAGGCTCCAATTAAGGCGCCCACTCAACCCTCCATCCAAGCCCAGGACATACCCGTCAAGTTTCGGGAAATTTCTGTCAAACCCCCGTATTTTACACGCTTTCCCACCGTCATCCCATATTAGTTAGACTGGAGGCCAGCACAGGATAAGCATAGCTGTCCAGTTTCCTGTTTTGGCCGGGACATTTCCCTTATTATGGCCCAGGACAGGATCTGAGAAGCCTTTTTGGGTCCAAATGGGAGGGAGAACCAAGATGAATGTGGTTCGGAGGCAGGTAAGGTTGGGATCATATCATGTGCATGGGTCACGTGGGACTATCCCTGCTGGGTCCTCCCTCCCTCCCATCTTTCGGGAGAAGATATTATACCACGGAGGTATAAAATAACAGGAGATAGTGCTACAGACTTCATGCTGTACGTTGCTTTGAAGCCAGTGGGCGTGGCCTGCCGCCATATTAGATGGACCAAAACATTAGCAGACTACTGTTTACGATTGCTTCTTGTTCTTAATTATTGTAGCTATGTTGCCAGTTTGTACATTTGAAATACAGTACTGTACTTAAATGCCGCTTTTTCTCAAGGATCCAAGGTGGCTTAATTTTTAAAAAAAAAAACAGGTTGAAGTTCAACATATAAGCTGCCATTGAGGTATAATAATTAGGAACAAGAAGCAACCGTAATCAGTAGTCTGCTAATGTTTTGGGCCAACTAACATGGCGGACTTACATGTCCGTCGGCTTCAAGTATGTGACGTCATGACAACTCCTGTTTTATTATACCTCCATGTATTCTACCCGGCGTCGAAAGGGTTTAAGAGCACCGAGTTGGCATTCCTAGAAGGGAAGGGGGGAACGTTTCAGTACGTCTCTTTGCCTCCCTCCCGCCCCTCAAAGGAAATGGTCCCTCTCCAAAAAGCCTCCCTTCCGGTCCGTCTTTTTTCTCCCTCCCCAAAAGGAGGAATGTGGAGAGGGAAAGCAGAAGCTGGAGGGAGTTTCCACCCCGGAGAGAGGATTTTTCTTTGGGGGTGGGGGGGTTGGAGTTGGTGGGTAGGGGGGAGCCCAGGTGAGCGAAAAGAAGGGATCTCTCTCTCTCTCACACACACACACACACCTGGACTTAAGGGGGTAGGTGGGGGTGGGCAGGAGAGGACCCAAGAAGGGAGACCCAGGACGAGGGTCCGGGTGGCTCAAGCTCCATTGCCGCCCAAGGGAAGGGATCCGCAGTGCCCACTCCCCCTACAGACACACACGGGTCCTGCCCAAGAACGTCTGAAGGGGCCAAAGTGGGAAAAGGTGGGGCTCTTTCTCTGGGCTTCCATTATGGGGCCAGAGGGAGACTTTGGAAATACACCCTCATATGGATTTTTTTTATACCTTCCTAAAACGTGGAGAGGATTATGGGTTACAAAGCTTTTGGGGGGTTTTCTTTTTATATCTCTTGGGGAGGCGGGAGGAATCAAATTTTGCGGTGATTTCTAAAGGTTGCCTTTGCTTGAAAGTCAATCCTATCCTCCTCTCGGGTTCAGAGCTCATCTCTGTTTATAAAGCTGTTTATAGAGCAGTTAATCGTTGCGGTGGGGGAGGAATTATGTGATAATGATGAGATTTCTCTTGTACTAGTTCTGGAGTTTCAGGCAGTGATTGTCAAGAAGAGAACCCGCCACTCCTGTCACACTCTACTTGTGTACAGCAAGAGAGATTTCCTTAGAGGCATCCTTGGGCAGAGAATACGATGGCAGACCGACTCATCGCGGGGCAAAGGGCAAGAAGGGACCCTGATGTTATAACGAGTGGGAGACTTAGCCCACCTTGGGAAAGGACAGGGACAGAGGGGTTGGCTGAGGAGATGCTCAGGGACTCATGGACGCAGCGCCAATGCTTTCGGGAATTCTCCTACCAGGAGGCAGATGGTCCTCGGCAGGTTTGCACAAGACTCCACCAGCTTTGCCGCCAGTGGCTCAGGCCGGAGCGACACACCAAGGCTCAGATGTTGGACCTGGTGATCCTGGAGCAGTTCCTGACCCTCCTCCCACTGGAGACATCGAGTTGGGTGAGACAATGTGGAGCGGAAACCACTTCCCAGGCGGTGGACCTAGCTGAAGGTTTCCTGGCTCTGAGTCGGGCAGGAGACAAACATCTGGAAGAGCCAAAGGTGAGGTACTATATTTCCCAAGTTCTAGACATTTCTATTCAGATTTTTCCCTCTATCTTCTTTTTACTATAGCCTTTGTCCTTCTCATTGATTCTCAGATGGGAAATCTTTCTGTAGAGAATCAGCCTGATTTTCCCAGTGAAAGCAACAAGGAAGATGCCAACATGATAGGTAAGGATTAATGTTAGGAGGGGGAGCTTTCTTCCTTTCATGCATGAAAACAAAGGAGGGTCTGTGTGTGTTTTTCACCCCTGACTTTTTTGGGCTGGGGGTTTTGTTGACCAAAATGTCTACCCAGTTTTCTAATTTTCAGTTTTCCAAAATAACCTTTTCCTCTGGTCCCTCGTTAGTTTGTAATTACAGAAAGGGAATGGTGAAAGGTTGTCATCCTTGCTCCACATCTCGCCATGCTTCAGGATTCTCTGAAGTAGTGAAAAAGACTTCCCATCATTTTGTGAAATAGTGAAGAATACTTTGCATCATTTTGGAGAAAACCTGACTCTTGAAACTTTCCTGAGGGCCACATATTGAACTGCGAGACCCTTTTTTGTTCAAAGACTTTCCTTTTAAGATACAATGGAACCTCATATAACAAATGTCCCCTACAGCTAAAAAATCACATAGCGGAAAGAAATTTGGAAAAAAAACATCGTGCTCCGTACAACAAAAAATTCCCTATTGCGATACAGCGTCCCTATGCAAAAAATTGTACAATGAAAATCTTTATGGGAAAAATTGCATATCGAATTTTTTTTTGTTGTATGATTTTTTCCATGGGGATTTTTGTTAGTATAGGGGGAAAATTGTACAACAACATGTTCTAATTCTGAGAGGAGCTTACAGGACCAGCATCCCTCCCTCTTGCTCTTTCCTGCAGGGGCTGAAAGGGTGACAGAAGCCAGCATTTCATCACCTCTTCCTTCTTATGGAGCAGAAGAGGATCAGGTAGGAAAGAAAGGCTCCTTGTGTATCTATATTAATCTTTGTTTAAACACTCTAGTCTTGAATTTATCTGGCCATTCTTATTTAATGGGCAACTCCCCAGTTTGTATACAGAAGCTGATATGACATGGTCCTTGTTGATGTAAACGGTTAGCAGAGTGGTATGCAGTGGCCAGCAGGAGGTTCACACCTGGCAATGTGGTCCCTTGTGAGATAAACAGGCACACAGATCTTGGTGCAGAAGAAAACTCAAAGTAGGTTTACTCAGGAAGTAAAAAGGTTCAAGTAACACAAAACAGCTATTTTCTCTTGGGCTGCTCAGTTGACCTCACTGAGACAGTTCAGTTGTGCAATGTAAAAGTCCATACAGTTCAGTAGCAGTCCAGTCCAGCAGGGTAAATGTGAACTGTAATTACAGACAAAGCCAAAGAGTTCTACAGCTTCTGTCCTCCTGGTGGAGGCTTAACCCCAAGTAGTCCTTCTTTGTCTAGCAAGCACAGATGGCATATCAGGCAAAAGCCATCATCAGGATCAGTGCAAAGATTCAGTCCTCGTAGCAGGTTCTGAAAGACGCAGGAATCTTCAGACTGTCAGCAAAGGAAGTTGAGCATTGTAGCTGGAAGTCTGCAATGCTGCTCTGACCTAAATACACTAGCCCATGGAGCACACCAGGGAAAAGTCCCAGCACCTGTGTGCCCCTGTAGTAGGGTCTTAAAGGCATCACAGACACAATATGCCTTGCAACCAGTTAGGGCGTGAGGCAAAGACTTACATCCCCTAACAGTCCTCTCTGGGCAGAGCAATATTTATTAAACCTGACTGTTGAAAGTAAAAAAGGATCTGGATTCCTTTCTGGGTTGAAGAAAGGACTAAAATATGTAAGTTGTTTTATGTTTTTGAGAAGAGGAACTATTCTCGACCCAACCAGGTCAAATTTAGCTTCCTGTTTCTGCAGAGAGGCCCCTTATATGCCTCCAGGATCCTCCAAAAACAGGCTTAGCCCTTCCCCTCCCACTCTTGTGGGAATCCACTGGGATTCAGAGACCTCTCTTACTGCAGGGATCCAATGAGACTGGTAGACCTTGGTAATCTTAGCATCAGAAAGTCTAAGAAGCCCATTGATGAAAGTTCAAATCTAGAAGTTAGGATCCAGCCACCTCTAAATTTTAGGTGTTTTGTATTAGGCGGTTGTTGTAATGAAAAGTTTGAAGGAGGTCTCCTTTTCCTCCTTTCTATTTAGATTCCAGTGTCCTTTGAGGAGTTAGCCATGGACTTTACTCCAGAGGAGTGGGCACTGTTGGATGCTGATCAGAAGGCCCTGCATGAAGAGGTCATGAATGAGAATGTAGTGTCTGTATCCTTTCTTGGTAAGGCTCTCTCTTTCCCTGGTTGATTCTAATCTCTGCAATAAGAACTAGTTACCATAGCAACAGTGATGATAATGCTTTCCCGGTGTTTCCAATCCTGCCAGACATTGTGGGATTGGAGATGCCGGACTGGGCTGCCTCTGCCTTTCCTGAAGTGCTGAGCTCAACAGTGGTGAGAATAATTGTTCATCATCTACATCTGAAGAGCTGATGGTTTCCAGATAGCACTAGTGAATATTCTGGAATAGAGGAAAAAACAACAACAGCAACATCCCTTGGATTTCCCTCGGCCAATTTTTCTAGCAGCTCCACAGAAATAAAACACGTTGAGTCCTTTTTCTTACCATTCCAAATCTGTATCTCAAAGTATTAGTTTTTTCAGATTTGGCTTCAAAGTGTGTTAAGTTGTGTTAAGTGACTTCCTCACAGTCCAGCCAGATTCCTACCCTGATGGGAGACATTTCCCCAGCATTCCTCCATCCAGCAGAAGGTCTTGGATTTTTTCTCCATATTCTTAGCATAGCCTTTTCTGGTGGAATATCTAGAACTTTGCTGATGATTCACAAAGATCCTGAAATCAGAGATTGGACCATGCAGGGAGGAAAAAAGGCTTCAGTCAGAAGTGTCATTGTACTGATTGTTCTTTTTCTCTGGCAGCTTCTAGATAGGCTGGAATTCCTAACCAGCAAACAGAAAGTTAAGTTTCTTCCCATCCAAAAAGTGCCAGGCTGGGAAATGCCCCTTAAATCACAGAAGAGGTCAGTTGCCTTAAGGGCCGGCTTGCAAATGCTGTGATCTGTGACTTGCCAGTTCACTTTAGAATAGTCTCAGTCAACTGTGAACTGTTGACAACAATACTGTTCTTCCCTGCCCTGATGAATTGCTGCTTTCTATTCTCTACCACATTCAGAAATTTTTACAGTGCTTGTCATACTTAAAACAATAATGAAACCATCTTGAAACTTATTCAGTGTAATTCAAACCAGAGCTAGTTAAGAGAACAAAGAAGAACATGCTGTAATACAGTCTGGTTCTGTGTTTCCCAACCTTTTGTTTTTGGACTTCAATTCCCAAAAGCCTCAGTCAATTCCCCAAAGCATTGATCAGCCAATATACTGACTTGGGATTCTATTAATCCTAGCACTTCTAACCAATTAATTATCTATGCTGAATGGCTATGTTTTCAGCCCTGTAATCCATTTATGAAAACGTGATTTTTAAAACACCACACTTTGCCTCACCTGCATCCAGTATGCCTTTTCAGCACAATTTCCTTAGACTTCACACATATTAATTTCTATTAGTTTTTTAAATGTTTTCACTTCTATTTTTTATGCATCTCTCTTTTTCACAGGGGACAACTGGAGAAAGAGTAAGAATAAAGTTGAGCTCGGACGACACCCGAGAACCGGCACAGAGAAGGAGAGTGGTATTCAAGAGAAAGCCAGGAAATGCATTGTCTATAGAAATAATTTTGTGGGAAATATTGTACAGATGGTTCTCAAAAAGGTCCATATGGGAGAAAAACACATGGCCAGTGAAGAGTCATCTTCAGATCGTTTTCTGAGCCATGAAAGATTCCACAGCGGAAAGAAACCATACAAATGCCGGGAGTGTGGGAAATGCTTTACTCGGAGACCATCCCTTGTGAGACATCACTCACTCCACACTGGAGAGAAACCCCATAAATGCCAGGAGTGTGGGAAATGCTTTACTTGCAGACCAAGCCTTGTGCGTCATCACAGAGTCCACACAGGAGAGAAACCATACAAGTGCCAGGAGTGTGGGAAATGCTTTACTCGGAGACCATCCCTTGTGAGACATCACTCACTCCACACAGGAGAGAAACCCCATAAATGCCAGGAGTGTGGGAAATGCTTTACTTGGAGATCAAGCCTTGTGAGTCATTACTCAGTTCACACAGGAGAGAAACCCCATAAATGTCAGGAGTGTGGGAAATGCTTTACTCAGAAAGCATCCCTTGTGCGTCATGAAACAGTCCATGCAGAAGAGAAACCACATAAATGCCAGGAGTGTGGGAAATGCTTTACTCAGAGACCATTCCTTTTGCATCATGAAAGAGTCCACACAGAAGAGAAACCACATAAATGTAAGGAGTGTGGAAAATGCTTTACTCTGAGATCACACCTTGTGAGACATCACTCAGTCCACACAGGACAGAAACCATACAAATGCCAGGAGTGTGGGAAAGGCTTTACTCAGAGATCACACTTTGTGTCTCATCATTCAGTTCACACAGGAGAGAAACCATACAAATGCCAGAAGTGTGGGAAAGGCTTTACTCAGAGATCACACTTTGTGTATCATCATTCATTCCACACAGGAGAGAAACCACACAAATGCCAGGAGTGTGGAAAATGCTTTACTCGGAGATCACACCTTGTGAGACATCACTCATTTCACACAGGAGAGAAACAACATAAATGCCAGGAGTGTGGGAAATGCTTTACTCAGAAATCACACCTTGTGAGACATCATTCAGTCCACACAGGAGAGAAACCACACAAATGCCAGGAGTGTGGAAAATGCTTTACTCGGAGATCACACCTTGTGAGACATCACTCATTTCACACAGGAGAGAAACAACATAAATGCCAGGAGTGTTGGAAATGCTTTACTCAGAAATGACACCTTGTGAGACATCAATCAGTTCACACAGGAGAGAAACCACACAAATGCCAGGAGTTTAGGAAAAGCTTTACTCAGAAATCATGCCTTGTGGGTCATTACTCAGTTCACACAGGAGTGAAACCACATGAATGCCATGAGTGTGGGGAATGCTTTACTTGGAGATCACACCTTGTGAGACATCACTCAGTTCACACAGGAGAAAAACCCCATAAATGCCATGAGTGTGGGAAATGCTTTGGTCGGTAATCAAACCTTGTGAGTCATAAGGGAGTCCACACAGGAGAGAAACTGCACAAATGCCAGGAGTGTAGGAAATGCTTTACTCGGAGATCATCCCTTATGAGACATCACCCAGTTCACGCAGGAGAGAAACCACATAAATGCCAGGAATGTGGGAAATGTTTTACTCAGAGATCAAGCCTTGTGAGTCATGAGAGAGTCCACATAGGAGAGAGTCCTGAAAGCATCATGAAAGAGCCCACGCAGGAGAGAAACTACATAAATGCCAGGAATGTGGGAAATGTTTTACTCAGAGGTGAGCCTTGTGAGACATCATTCAGTTCACATAGTAGAGAAACCCCATAAATGCCAGGAGTGTGGGAAATGCTTTACTCAGATACCATCCCTTGTACATCATGAAAGAGTCCACACAGGAGAGAAATCACATAAATGCTAGGCGTGTCGGAAATGTTTTGCTCAGAGATCACACCTTATGAGTCATTACTCAATTCACAAAGGAGAGAAAACCACATAACTAACAGGAATATTGGAAATGCTTTACTTGAAGATCATGAAACAACTGAGGCCAAACGGTGAAATATGTCAACCGTTTGAGGCTGAATGAATGCAAAATCTTCAATTAGAACAATGTCAAGTCTTATTGTTTAATCCATAAGGTAATAAATCATATTATAATATAAACGTCTCTTGTTGAAATCGCAGAGAAACAATTCAAAAATCAGCACAAAAATCCAAATATTCCTTCACAGAGAAAAATCCAAAGTAGATACTGTATTTTATATTGTCCTTAGCATATAGTTCATAGCATGAATAAAAATAATCCAAAATCTTATCCAGTACAAGATTTTTTGATACAATCTTCTTCAGGAATGCTTATATTATTTCTAAAATGTAATAAACATAATACAACATTAAAAAGCCTGTGAATCTAGTTGAATAACCCATATGTTAAAGGACCCCCCCCCCCCCCCGATTCTGAAGTCTGGAGCTAACCGATCCTTGCGTCCATGTGGCCTCTCTAGCTCGCTCTTTTTGTACCAAAGGACGTTACCGTTACTAAGCTTGACCCACTAAAATACAAACACTAATGATTAAATTATGAATACTTGTGCTCCAAGTGATAGATTTCCCTATCACTGGTCCTAATCCTGTTCGTAATGTGCTGACCGACGGCAATCTAAAACAATACAGTGAGCCCATGCACTGTCTCGCACCCAAGCAGGTTCTCGGAAAGGCATTGTGGAGATGTAGCCACTAAATTATCAATCTCACACCTCATGATGTTATTATAAGAAACACTTCAAATCAAATTCCTGGTTGAGTCTTTTAGGGGCTAGAGTTTTAAGCTGATGAATATAGCGTGCCTCATGTTTTAGAAGTAATTTATCCAAACCAGACCTGCTGTAAGCCTCGGGTCACACTGCCTCTATAACCACAAATTTAAAGTCATTTTTGGAGTGTTTTTTGTCGCTATAATGCTGGACTAAGGGGGCAAGTATGTTTTGATTCTGAATTCGACTTTTGTGCTCCGCCAGCCTAATTTTCACCAGATGAGATGTTTTACCAACATAAATGAGCCCACAACCACAGAACCATAAATAAATAAGAGGATCCACACAGGAGACAAACCATACGAATGCCAGGAGTGTGCAAAACATTTTGCTCAGAATTGAGGCCCTGAAAAACATAGGAAAGGCCACACCGGACAAAACTACTTAGAATCTTTGTTATAGGGAAATTACTTCGTTTATGCTTCAGCTCCACACATTTTAAACATTCAGTGAGTGACCAGAGAAGGAGAAGTATACAAAGGATAGGAGTGATGGGGACTGGAACATCTTCCTTACCATCTGAGGCTGCAATGGTTGGGCCTCTTCACTCTTGGACGACGGCGTCAGAGGTGACCTGATTGAAGTTTATAAAATCATGCACAGTGTGGACAAAGTAGATAGGAAAAACTGTTTTCCCTATCGCATAACACTAGAACTAGGGGACACTCCATGAAACTTTTGGGTACTAGTTCTCAAACAAATAAGAGAAAGTACTTTTTCACCCAGAGGATTACTGGTCTATGGAACTCCCTGCCAGAAGGAGTGGTGACAGCTGTTCCAGCAAGGCTGTTCTTACGTTTTTATGAAATGTTTCATTTATTATTGAGAGACTCTAGAGAGGACATATTGGAAGAAAAGTGGGTGCTCTGTCAGTTCTTGGCCTGAAGAAAACCAGTCCAGCAAATATATAATTCAACCAAGGACTCTGAGTGATTAGAATAACCTATCAGGGAGCCAATAGTCCCCCCCCCCATGTTTCTTAAGCTGAGACTTTTATTGGTCATGTTCAATCAGTTAATTAAAAGGTCTCATGATATATTGACAACATCTGCATGTATCTATTAGGTTGAGAAATGTTTTGTTTTTTGACATTTTGGATGAAGATATGGTAGGAAATATTTTGGTGTGTTTTGGAGCTTGAAGAGCTTGGTATGGCTGAGAATTTGTGGAAGTGTACAGAGGAGATGTAGATGAAGGGGGTTTATGTTTCATTTCATTCTGCCTTGTGATCCCTCCAGAAAAGATCAAGAATCTGTAACTGGACAGACGGCAATTGGAAAATGTTATGAGACTCCAATGGGATAGAAAAGATTTACACTTGGAGAGCTGTTTTGTAGAGATTAGAATGTATGTGGGGAATGGGTTGTTTGGGAGATGGCATTTAGGTAGGCTTAAATGATGGTGGCTCAAATGGTTAAGATGTTGGACTTGGTTACTGGAAGGTCAGAATATCTCCAGTTTGAGATCTGAGTGCCGCATGAGAAAAGTGAGCCTTGGTCTCTGGTTGAGGGTTTGGTTTTTGCAAGTTCCTGTTTATTTTAGGGGTGTATGTGTGAAGAGTGTTTGTGTATGTTACCCACGAAGCTGTGTTTTTATCTTCCTGTTTGTGTTTTAGTATTGAGCAATGTGTAAGCCATGAAATAAAAAGGCGACTGATGCTTGAGAGACAACTATGAGAAATCTGGGGAACATAGTGAAAAGTAGAGACATCACCTTGAAAACAAAAATTTGCATAGTTAAAGAAATGGTATTCCCGGTGGTAATGTATGGGTGTGAGAGCTGGACCATTAGGAAAGCTGAGCACAGAAGAATAGATGCCTTTGAGATGTGGTTTTGGAGGAGAGTTGTGAGAGTCCCTTGAACAGCAAAGAGAACAAATAGGTCAATCTTAGAAGAAGTCAACCCTGAATGCTCATTGGAAGGGCAAATAGTCAAGATGAAGCTAAAGTTACTTTGGACATCAAATGAGAAGAGAGCACTCACTTGAGAAAGCCTTGATGCTGGGAAAGGTGGAGGGCAAAAGAAGAAGAGGGCGGCCAAGGATGAGATGGCTGGATGGTATAGTGGACACAGTGAGCACGAAGCTGGGCGGATTGAGGATGGTGGGGGACAGGGATGCCTGGAGGTCAATGGTCCATGGGGTTGCAAAGGGTCAGAATCGACTGCGACTGAACACCCCCCCACACACACACACACACAAAAAAAAAAAATCTGGGCCCCAAAGGTTTCTCAGATCCTCTCCTGTGCTTGGCACCTTTATTGAATTGAAGCCCATAAAAGAAAAGGGAAATCTAGATGATTTCCCCCTCCCTCTTCATCTTTTTGAGAGGACCAGCGATTGACCTCTGCAGGGGGGGGGGAGAAGATGCTGGGTTCCTCTAGCCATGACTGGAGCCCCATGGCCTCCAGGAGACTCAACCTTTCCTCATGCCCCACCCAGTGCCAAGGCCACTTTCCTCACAACCAGACCTGGGGAGGTGTCATTTAGAGCAGGATTATCAAACTGCAGCCCTGCAGTGCTATTTCATGTCCCCACCACCACCACCACCACACTCAGAAGTGCCATTTGGGTGGAGGCAAAATGGCAGTCCGGCCCCCAAAGATGTCTGAGGGAGTGTGACCTGGCCCCTGGCTTCAAAAGACTGAGAACTCCTGTTATAGAGGAAGGCAGCCATTGCAAGGAGCCACTGGTGACCAATGCCCTTCCTTGATGAAAGAGTGTTTTGGCCTGGCGAGCCCAGGCAGGCAAGGGCTGGAGGCATCTCTTCTGAGTTCTGGACCTGTTGTGTTTGAATACATTTTATGTTGTAACATTTGTGAACTAAGTAGGATCATTACGATCCTCCATTTTGTCTCCTCCTTCTTGGTATTGTAATATCGCGGGACTGCGTTCCCGCCTAAACTATGTAGTCTACAGTTTTCACTCGGGTCCAATAACCTCCAAGTTACCCCTCTCCCTTCCTGTCTCTTTCCGCCCAAATGTATCCATTTCTGAGTGTGTATATTGAGCAGTGCTGCGCCACTGTTCTCCATGTTCTGACTGTCTAATAAACGGTTTAGCCCTGTTATGCTGGCTACTTCGTGTTTCTAGCAGAACATCAAAGGACCCATAGTCTCAGGTCCTCAAGAATCATTTGTTTCTCATGGCTTGTCTTCCCAGAATCAATCGTCTTTTTATTTCATGGCTGCAGTCGCCATGGCGGGGGAGACCCAGGATGAATGTGGGTCGGACTCGGAGCGGAAGCAGGTTGGGTCAGGATCCTGCACAAGAGTCAGGTGGGCACATACCTGTCAACCGCGGCTCCACCGAATCCGGGACCTGCGCAGATCGGTTCTGCGCAAGTCACGTTCTACGCATGCGTAGAAGGGTTTTACGCTTGCGTAGCCCCCTTCTACGCTTGCGTAGCTTTCTACGCATGCGTAAAAGGGTTCTACGCAAGCGTAAAACCCTTCTATGCATGCGTAGAACGTGACCTGCACAGAAGGGCTACGCAGTACCTCCTCGCCCCCGCTGCCAAATTCCGGGGTTTTGGCAGCGTGGGGCGGGAAATGGCGTAAATCGGCGCCAAAAAATGGGAAATCCCGGCCAATCCGGGAAGGTTGACAGGTACGGGTGGGCATCTCCTCATTCCTTCCCTCACACTTTTGGGAAAAGAGAATTTCCATCATGCAAATGGGTTATAAGCAGCAAGTTTATGTTCCTAGAAGGGAAAGAGGGGCGGAAGGGGGCGTTTCTATACGTCTCTTTGTCTCCCTCACTTCAAAGGAAATGGTCCATCAGTTAAAAGCTTCCCTTCCGGTCGGGTTTTTTCTCTCTCCCCAAAAGGAGGAAAATGGAGGGAGAGCAGAGGCTGGAGGGAAGAGGAGTTTCCACCCCAGAGAGGGGATTTTCCTTCTAGGGGGAGGAGAATTGGGGTGAGCTCAGGTGAGAGAAGGGGCTCCCCCAGACACACACCTTGCCCCGCAGAGGTGAGGCAGGAGAGTCCCCTGGAGGTGAGACCCAGGAAGGGGTCCAGGTGACCCAGGCTCCATTGCAGCTCCTGGAAAAGGATCCTCAGTATCCCTCCCTTCCCTTCAAACATGCGTCCTGATCAAACATGTCTGAAGGTGCTGAATTTGGAAAGGGCAGGCCTTTCAATATGGGGCATGGGGAGAGGCTTGGGAAATACAATTCACCCCCACCCCATCCCCAATGAATTTTATATGTTCCTTAAAAATGAGGGATAGATTATGAGGCTTTTTGGTTCCTTTTTTGTATGTGGGGGGGAGGAAGAAATCAAATTTTGATGTAATTTCCAAAAGGTTTAGTAAAGGTCAGCCTTGCTCAAAAGCCAGTAGTATTTGACTCTAGGGTTCAGTGTTCATCTCTGTTTATAATGGTGTTTATACAGGTAAAGGTTTCCCTTGCTCGAAAGCCAGTCATATCTGACTCTAGGGTTCAGTGCTCATTTCTGTTTCAAAGCCGAAGAGCCAGCTCTGTCTGCTTCTGCAGACGTTTCCGTGGTCATGTGGCAGGTATGACTAGACACACGGGGCGCTGTTACCTTCCCACCAAAGTGGTCCCTATTTATCTACTTGCAATTTCTTGCTTTCGAACTGCCAGGTTGGGAGGAGCTGGGACAAAGATGGGAGCTCATTCAATCCTGCAGTACTCAGGAATTGAACTGCTGACCTTCCGCCTCCCAGTCAGCATCTTAGCCGGGGTGTGTGTGTGTGTGTGTTTGTGGGGGGGGGGGGGGGTTTGAGGTATTGTGCAATAATGATGAGCTTTCTCCTGTTCTATTTCTGGAGTTCCAGGCAGTCAAGAAGAGAACCTGCCACTCCTGTCACACTCTACCTGAAGAGAGCAGGGAACAGGCCAACATTTCCCCAGCAAGAGGAGATTGCCTTGGAGGTATCCTTAGGCAGAGAATATGATGGCAGATGGATTCATCATAGGCCAAAGCGCAAGAAGGGACTCTATCGTTAACAGGAGTGGAAGCCTTAGCCCACCCTGGGAAAGGACGGTGCCAGAGGATTTGGCTGAGGAGATGCTCGGGTACTCAGTGAAGCTGCAACAACAGTTCCGGGAATTCTCTTACTGGGAGGCAGAGGGTCCTCGCCAGGTTTGCACAAGACTCCACCAGTTATGCCGCCAGTGGCTCCGGCCAGAGCGACACACCAAGGCTCAGATGTTGGACCTGGTGATCCTGGAGCAGTTCTTGACCCTCCTCCCACTGGAGATATCGAGCTGGGTGAGAGAATGCGGAGTGGAAACCACTTCCCAGGCAGTGGATCTGGCCGAAGGTTTCCTGGCTCAGAGTCGGGCAGGAGGAAAACGTCTGGAAGAGCCAAAGGTGTGGTACTATATCCCAGCCTTTTCCATTCAGATCTTTCTCCTTGTCTTCTTATTACTACAATCTTTGTGTTTATCATTGATTCTCAGATGAGAAATCTCTCTGTGCAAGTTCAGCCTGATTTCCCTGTGGTGGAGAAACCTCAGTTCCACCCCAAGCTGAGTTTTCAGCAAGGAAAGACCAGTCAAGGCAACGAGAAAAGTTCTAACGTGATGGGTAAGGATTAATGTTAGGAAGGTGAGCCTTCTTCCTTTCATGCATGAAAGCAAAGGCGGGTCTGTGTATGTTTCTCTCCCCTGACATTTTGAGGATTTGTTGACCCAAAGTTTTCTAATTTTCCAAAACAACCTGTTCCTCTGGTTCCCCATTTGTTCGTAATTAACAGAAGTTGTAAATGGTCAGACTCGACTATATGACTGAACAGCAACAACAAAATCACAGTAGTTTGGCATTCTCGCTGTACATCTCTCCACGTGCCCTTTCCCGGATGTTCTGAAGTAGTGAAAAATACTTCCGAACAAGTTGGAGAAATCCTAGGTGTTGCAAATGTTTCTCTACTCAGTAAAACAGATTTGGCACTCTTGCAATTTCATTTGGAAACACTCTCCTGAGGGCCACAAATCATTTTTATATTCAAAGGCATTTCTTTTAAGCAAACCTTCTTAGGATGATGCTCTAATTCTGAGAGGGGTTTACAGGGCTGGCATCCCTTCCTCTTGGTCTTTCCTGCAGGATCTGAAAGGTTGACAGAAGTCAGCATTTCATCATCTCTTCCTTTGGATGGAGCAGAAGTGGATCAGGTAGGAAGGAGGGGGTTAAAAAATTCCTTGTGAATTTATATTTATGTTTGTTTAAACATTTTAGTCTTTAATCATCCCTACTCAGGGCGGCTAACATCATAAAACCAATCATACAACAATCAAGAGTTAAACATTACACACAATAAAACTCCCAACAAAATCATCACCACACATTACAATAGCCAGAAAGTACTGCAATTCGGGACCCTTAAAACACAGCCTATTTAGGATGAAAAGGAGGCGGGCAGCATATCTAATGACCAGAAATAGGGAACACATTCTCAAAGGCTTCCTCAAAGAGCAGTGTTTTAGTTGTTTTTTAAAAGACTGCAGGGATGGAGCCTGGCGCAGCTGAGCTGGAATGGTGCCGCCACCGAGAAGGCCCTTTCCCTTGTCACAGCCTTTTTAGCCAGTTTCAGGGTTGGCACCTGAAGCTGTGCCGACGTTGAGGAGCGAGTGATGTGGGCTACTGTCCTGAGGGGAATGGCCAGATGAATTCCCTAAATTCATCTGGGCATTCCTTTTTAATGGGCAACTCCCCAGTTTCTTGTTTGATATTGAAGCTGATATGACATGGTCCTCTCCAGGCAGGGAATAGCAATACGTATTGTATCTGACTGTGGTGAATGGGAAATGATCTTGATTTTCTTCTGTTTTGAAGAAAACACTAGCATCTGTGAGTTGTTTCATGTTTTTCAGAACAGGAGCCATTCTTGATTGAACCAGGTCAAACCTGTGTTCCCCACTAAGGCTCCATAGATGCCTCCAGGATCCTCCCAAAAGAGGCAGAACAGTCTTAGCCCTTTCCATTCCACTCACTCCAGTGGGAATCAACTGGGATTCAAAGTCCTCACTTATAGGAGGGAGTAGAGAGCCAAGGGGACTGATAAAACTTTGTAATCTTGATCACCATCAGAAAGGCTGAAAAGGCCATCCATGAAAGTTCAAATCTAGATGTTGAGGTCCAGGCACATGTTTTTAGAAGTTTTGGATTTAGGAGGCTGTTGTCATGAAAAGATTGAAGGAGGTCTCCTTTTCCTCCCTCTTTCTATTTAGATTCTACCGTCCTTTGAGGAGTTAGCCGTGTACTTTACTGCAGAGGAGTGGGCACTGCTGGATCCTGACCAGAAGGCCCTGCATGAAGAGGTCATGCATGAGAACTTGGAATCTGCATCCTTTCTTGGTAAGGCTCTCTCTTTCCCAGCCTGATGTTAATCTCTGCAATAAGGACTAGTCACAATAACAACAGTGAAGATAATGCTTTCCTGATGAGCCCAAACCTGCCAGCCATTGTGGGGATTGGTGATGCCGGACTGGGCAGCTTCTGGCCCTTCTGAAGTGCTGAACTAAACCGTGAGAATAATTGTCCATAATCCACATCTGAAACAGGGCAATAGCCAGGATTCTAGATATAGGTGGGCAAATATTTTTTTCAGGGTGGGCAACAATGTTTCATATGTGTGTGTGTTAAAAAGGCATATATATGTTTGTTAAAAAGAGGCAAGTGATCTTTGTAGATACAAATTCATAGTTTTCAAAACTAAAACCAACCATCTGTGACAATATCCAACACAAAATATGTCCAATACTGTTACAGAAACCGCTGGAAAAGCATGACATTGTGAATGGACTAAAAGAATTCATATAGCAAAAGAAATTAAACAGTGCATGAATTTGCACCCTCATACTTCATATTAAGAGCTAATCCTTATATCATTATCAGTAACCTTTGGATCATAACGTATATCAAATAGAAAATTATCCTTAGATAGATTTTTCCTCAAAAGGTATTTATCCAATTTAATCCAATTTAAATGAAACAAACCAATTTAAGACAACAAAAAGTATAATTTAATGCTTTAAATCCAATTTTTATCCCCCCCCCAAAAAAAAACACACAACAACAACCCCAAAAACAAACAAACCCCTACTGATTTTTATCCACTCTGGATGACAAAAATATTGAGGGAATAGTAGGCAATAAAATTAGTTTGTAGCAGATGATACACTGGTGATACTGAAAAACCCTAAGAAATCATTAGAAAGGGTACAGATGCATCTTAATGAGTTTGAGAACATAAATTGGGATAAATCTGAAATAATACTTTGTAATATAGATAAATATGAACAGAAAGAGATAAAGAATAAATCTAACATTCAAATTAAAGATAGTTTGAGATATCTGGGGATAAACATTTCAAATAAGTTTGATGAACTTAAGAAGTTGAATTATGAAAAACAAGGAAAGGAAATTAAAGATAAAATACAGCAATATAGAAAGTTGAACTTGTCTTGGTTTGGCAGGGTTGCATTATGTAAAATGAAATTATTACCAAAACTTAATTTTTTGTTTGATGCTCTGCCAATTCAACTTAAGGAAAAGGAAATTATGATTTTTCAGAGTCTGTTGAATAACTAATGTAATGGAGGAAAAAGAGCAAGAATATCGAAAGGTTTGTGGTACTTATCTCAGAAAGAAGGTGGATTAGGATTAACAAATTTTAAGAATTATTACAGAGATTCTCAATTTTAAAATGTGGCGAAGATTTTAATGAGAGAGGAGGTAATCTGGGAAGAAAATGAGATGAAAGAATTTTCTGGGGTAGGTAAAGCATTTTTTTTAGATAATAATAAAATAAAGATTAGTGTTAAGAATAAATTGTTAAAAACAATGGTGGTGGTATGGAAGAATTTGAAGAGGAAATTGGCCCCAGATGCTTCCCCGATTATAGAAATGAAAGATTTAAAAAGTTTCCCAATGAAGATAGATAGGAAAGTGGAGGAGGTCTTCTTTTTAGAAATGATGTGTTCCTGTTGAAAGATTGGTTGCGGATATGTAAAGATAGAGAAAAGAAATTAGAGTTATATAGAGAAATGGATTTGAATTGGTTTCAAATTGTGTTAGTGAATAAGTGGAATAAAAAATGTATACACGAACCCAGTTTAGAAAAGGGAAGGACAGAATTTGAGGAAATGGTTTATAGTATAAGAGTGGGTCAAATAGGGGTTAAGGGCTTGGTTAGTAAAATATATAAGATGATAAATCAAGAGGAAAGATCACAGGAAGTGTTAAAAACAATTTGGGAACCAGATTTAGGTATTAAAATTATAGAATCAAGTTGGAAAAATAAATGGAAGAAAAGAATTATGAGAACCTTGTCTGTTAGGGTTAAAGAACATACAGTAATTATAAATTATTATGGAGGTGATACCTGACCCCAGTACGGTTGCATCAGATGGATAGTACAAAAAGTAGTGATTCTCTGATAAAAATGGAAGATTGGTATAAAGAAATGTGGGAATTAGCATTGAATGATAAGCTTACCTGGGATCTGAATCAGAAGAAGGGTATAATTAAAGAAAACAAATTTTGGAATATATGGAATGCCGTTTTTGGAGCATACATTGATTGAGGGTAAAGGTGGCAGACCAGTACCAGAGCAATTAAGTTTTTTTAAATAATACTTTTTATTAAATTTTTTAACAAATAAAATACAAAACACAATACAAGAGAAAAAACAACATACTAAAGAAACAAAAAAATCAATATACACAAACAATGAAAAAAAGAAAAAAATATACACACCTATCCTAATACATTTTTATACCTATCTTTTTAAAATCAAAATCTTAACACCATCCTAAAAATAATAATAATAAAAAATCTCTTAAATTTTGACTTAATGGTTATTCTCTAACATTAACTAATGTTCCAATATTCATTTCCCCATAAAGTCATAATATGCAATTATGGATAGGATGGGAAAAACAAAAGAAAAAATACAATAATACAATTATAAATAATCATCACCCAGTGTCTATTTACATTGCCCTGGAGAGCTCAGAATATCTCATTATTTTATTTCCAAAATTCACTTTGTTCAGGTACAGGTCTGTTTCTACCCTCCTCCATAAGGGAGAGATCCACAAAAGGTTTCCAAATATTCCAAAATCTATTCACTTTTAAATTATCCCTTTTCTTAATCTCCCAAGTCAATTTATCGTTCAATGCTAAATTCCACATTTCTTTATACCATTCTTCAGTCTGTATAGTTACATCATTTCTCCAGTTTCTGGCAATACATTGTCTAGCCATTGTAAGTATTATTTCTAATAATTCTTTCTCATCCTTATTTAAATTAAAGCAATTAAGTTTTTGGAAAGAGAAAGAGTAAGTTAATGGAAAGACGCAATCTCTTGGGGAATTGTAAATATCACAGGTGATTTTATTTTGGTTATGTTTTATATTTTATATATAATAATTAGAATGTTAGGAATAAAATACACATATATTCAAATACATATATAAATATTCAAGTGGTTACACGTTATAAAAGTCATTTACACATATATTTTACATAAGCAGGATATATTAGATATATATAATATTTGATGGATGATGAATAAGTGCTAAAAATGAGAATAGTTCTAAAATAATGATTATGTTTATAAATTACATTTATAAACTGATGGGGTCTGAACTCTCTGCGACAAACCAGGAAAGGGACCTTGGTGTCCTGGTGGACAGCTCAATGAAGATGTCAACCCAGTGTGCCTCAGCAGTGAAAAAAGCAAACTCAATGTTAGGGATCATTAGGAAGGGTATAGAAAATAAGTCAGCAAGTGTCATTTTGCCTCTTTATAAATCTATGGTGAGGCCCCATCTGGAATATTGTGTACAGTTCTGGTCGCCATACCTCCAGAAGGATATTATGGAGTTGGAGAAAGTGCAGAGGAGGGCAACCAGGATGATTAGGGGACTGGAACACCTTCCTTACCATCTGAGGCTGCAACGGTTGGGCCTTTTCACTCTTGAACGACGGCGTCTAAGAGGTGACCTGATTGAAGTTTATAAAATCATGCACGGTGTGGACAAAGTAGATAAGGAAAAACTGTTTTCCCTATCGCACAACACTAGAACTAGGGGACACTCCATGAAACTTTTGGGTACTAGTTCTCAAACAAATAAGAGAAAGTACTTTTTCACCCAGAGGATTACTGGTCTATGGAACTCCCTGCCAGAAGAAGTGGTGACAGCTGTCAGTCTTGACAGCTTTAAGAAAGGATTAGACAAGTTCATGGAGGACAAGTGTATCAATGGCTATAATTATGGCTACCTAAGGACAACCTCCGGGTTGGAGAGATAGGCAGGATATCTCTCAATGCCATTTCCAGGGAATCCTAAGCAGGTGAAGGCATCTCCTTGGGAATACCCTGAAGGAAATGGTGAGCCACTGTGTGAGACAGAATGCTGGACTGGATGGGCTGTGGCCTGTTCCAGCAAGGCTGTTCTTATGTTCTTATGTTCTTATGTGTATGATTATGATTAGGTGGAAAGTCATCAGTTCGATTCCTGAGTACTGCAGGACGGAATGAGCTCCCGTCTTTGTCCCAGCTCCTACCAACCTAGCAGTTCGAAAGCAAGAAATTGCAAGTAGATAAATAGAGACCACTTTGGTGGGAAGGTAACAGCATTCCATGTGCTCCGGTGTCTAGTCATGCCTGCCACATGACCACAGAAACCTCTGCATAAGCAGACAGCGCTGGCTCTTCAGCTTTGAAACAGATGAGCACTGGCTATCGAGCAAGGAAAACATTTACCTTTATTGTACTGTATTCTGTATTGTGTTCTGCATTGTTTGAGATGTTTTGTTGTTGATTTTCCTTTTGTTCTGATATTTTTTGTTATTCTTTCTTAAAAATTAATAAAAATAATTTTAAAAAAAGATTTAAGTAAAGGTAAAGGTCACCCTTGTTCAAAAACAAGTTGTATCCGACTCTAGGGTTCAGTGCTCATCTCTGTTTCAAAGTCGAAGAGCCAGCGCTAACTGCATTTGCAGACATTTCTGTGGTCGTGGCAGGCATGACTAGACACTGGAGTGCACGGAATGCTGTTTACCTTCCTACCGAAATGGTTCCTATTTATGTATTTGCAATTTCTTGCTTTCGAACTGCTAGGTTGGCAGGAGCTGGGACAAAGACGGGAGCTCATTCCGTCCTGCAGTACTCGGGAATCAAACTGCCGACCTCCTGCCTTCCAGTCAGCGTCTTAGCCACTTGAGCCACTGCAGTCTACTAATTTCTATTACTTTTAAACATGTTTTCAGTTCCATTTATTTCCTACATTTATCATTTTTCCCAGAGGACAACAGGAGAAAGAATAATATATCTCCCAATTGTGGAAAATGTATTAAGGACAAATTCGAGCTTGGACGACACCTGAGAACCAGCACAGAGGAGGAGAGTGCTATTCAAGAGAAGGTCAACAAATGCATTGTCTATAGAAAATATTTGGCTGAAAAGATTGTACAGATGGTACCCAAAAGGACCCATACAGGAGGGAAACACGTGGCCAGTGAAGAGTATGAGACAACTTCAGATTGTTTTCTGGGCCATGAAAGAGTCCACATAGGAGAAAAACCATACATATGCCAGGAGTGTGAAAAATGTTTTACTCAGAGATCAGACCTTGTGAGACATCATAGAATCCACACAGGAGAGAAACCATATGAGTGCCAGGAGTGTGGGAAGTGCTATACTTGGAGATCAGACCTTGTGAGACATCATAGAATCCACACAGGAGAGAAACCATATGAGTGCCAGGAGTGTGGGAAATGTTTTGCTCGGCGATCTAACCTTGCGAGTCATATGAGAGTCCACACAGGAGAGAAACCATACAAATGCCAGGAGTGTGGGAAAAGCTTTACTCAGAGATCACACCTTGTGTGTCATCATTCAGTCCACACAGGAGAGAAACCATACAAATGCCAGGAGTGTGGGAAAGGCTTTACTCAGAGATCACACCTTGTGTATCATAATTCAGTCCACACAGGAGAGAAACCATACAAATGCCAGGAGTGTGGGAAAAGTTTTACTCGGAGATCACACTTTGTGAGACATCACAGAATCCACACAACAGAGAAACCATACAAGTGCTAGGAATGTGGGAAAGGTTTTACTCTGAAATCAGATTTTTACTCTGAAATCATCACAGAACCCAGGAGAAAAACCAGATAAATGCCAGGAGTGTGGCAAATGCTTTACTTTGAGATCACATATTTAAATGAATTATTTTCTTTTTCTCTGTTGTAATGTAATGCTCTATTGTATTGTAATGATGAAGCATTGTCAATCTTCCAAATTCCACACAAGAGAAAAACCATACAAGTGCCAGGAGCATGGGAAATGCTTTACTCAGAAATCACACCTTGTGAGTCATCAAAGAGTCCACACAGGAGTAAAAACATTCAAATGCCAAGAGATCACACTTTGTGATACATCACAGAATCCACACAAGAGAGGAAACCATATGTGCCAGGACTGTGGGAAATGTTTTACTCAGAGATCAAGCCTTGTGAGTCATCACAAAAATCCACACAGGAGAGAAACCATACAAATGCCAGGAGTGCGGGATTTACTTTACTCAGAACACTTGTAAAACATAGGAACATCTACACAGGAGAAAAACTACCGTATTTTCCGGCGTATAGGATGACTGGGCATATAAGATGCCCCCCAACTTTTCCAGTTAAAATATAGAGTTTGGAATATACTTGCCGTATAAGACTACTGAAATCTCAGCAGAATTTCAGCACGAACGAGCAGCCACACTATTTCCCAGGGTGGCCTCAGTCACCCTTTGTGCAGCAGACTCGGGCATGTGTCTATTTGCAGGCAGGGCACAGACAGTCAGGCACTTTATTAAATGCCGGCAGACAGCCAGTGCCAGCCTACACTGCCCCTTTAAGGCGTGCTCCACACTCAACCCAAAGACGCGCAGCCCTCTGAGTCGAATGGGCGGGTTCTGGTGGAGAGCCAATCCACGCTCACGTTCTTCTCCTGGAGGTACAGGAAGATGTGTGCAGCTTGCTTCCCCTTGCTTCATACTCCCTGCACATAGAGGAGACTCGGCCGCAGCACCCCCCACCATATGCGCCGGACATATGAAGCAAGGGGAAGCAAGCTGCAGGTAAGTACCCGGCCTATAAGACGACCCCCAACTTTGGCACAGATTTTTCGGGGTTAAAAAGTCATCTTATACACCGGAAAATATGGTAATTGTAATCTTTGTAATAGGGAATTTATTTTGTTTATACTTCAGATCATAGATGCTAAACAGTCATAGAGTCACAAGGGGGGGGAACCATAGAAAGGGCAGGGGTGGGGGAAATGTTTTATTTGCCATTTAGAGACTTTAGAGAGGACAGAGTAGAAGAAAAGTGGATTCTCTGTCAGTTCTTAGCCTGAAGAAAACCACTCTGGCAGATTAAGGGTTCAACCAAAGACTCTGAATGAACAGATTAAAATAACCAATCAGGGAGCTAGTTGCCCCCCCCCCCCCCCCCCCCCGGTTTCTTAAACTGAGACTCGTACAAGCTTGCATGTGTCTCATGGTTTTTGGACATTTTAGATGAAGATATCATTTCAGTGGGGTTTTTTGAGTTTAAAGATTGCTGGTGTTGAGGGTTTGTGTAGTTGTATGGAGGAGAAGTGGATGAAGATGGTTTATGTTTCATTTCAGTCTGCCTTGTGGTCTCTCTAGGAAATATCGAGATGATGTTTAAGAAGACTGAAGATCTGCTTCATGGGAATCTATTAGTGGACAGCCTGCAATTGGAAAGAGTTAGGAGACTCCAATGGGACAGAACAGATATTTTTCAATTAGAAAGATGTTGTGTAGTGAGTGGAATGTATGTGGGGAATTGGTGGGAAGGAATGTGTTTGGGAGATGGTATTTAGGTACAGTAAAACCCTGGCACACAACTGCCCTGGGTTACATTTGCCACAGGTTACGACTTCACATTTAATTTTAAAAATTCCCTTGGTTACGACTTGTCATGATCTTAATGTCTGGACATGAATTTCTGTATTTATTCTCTTGTATTCTTGTATTCATGCATACCCATGCCTTTTTAACAGTAGAAATTGTAAGCCTGCAGCCAGGCTGCATTTTGCCATTCAAGATGCTGTACCAGAGCATGACTCAGTGCACAAATATTTTGAGAATTGCCTGTTAAACAGTCAAGGTCAGAAGTGCCTGCTAGTAGCAGACACAACCCTTACTGTCAGGACCAAATATGAGCACACCTGGTGGACAACAGTTCTGGGCATCTGGCCAAAAGACTGCCAGTCTGATAACGACTCTTGGGCGTTTATTTATTTATTTATTAATCAAATTTCAAATGCCGCCCCACTCGCCAAGGCAACTCTGGGCGGCTTACAGCAAAACAGTACATAAGAACATAAGAACACCCTTGCTGGAACAGGCCACAGCCCATCCAGTCCAGTATCCTGTCTCACACAGTGGCTCACCATTTCCTTCAGGGTATTCCCAAGGAGATGCTTTCACCTGCTTAGGATTCCCTGGAAATGGCATTGAGAGATATCCTGCCTATCTCTCCAACCCGGAGGTTGTCCTTAGGGATCCATAATTATAGCCATTGATACCCTTGTCCTCCATGAACTTGTCTGATCCTTTCTTAAAGCTGTCAAGACTGACAGCTGTCACCACTTCTTCTGGCAGGGAGTTCCATAGACCAGTGATCCTCTGGGGGGTGAAAAAGTACTTTCTCATTTGTTTGAGAACTAGTACCCCAAAATTTCATGGAGTGCCCCCTAGTTCTAGTGTTGTGCAATTGGGAAAACAGTTTTTCCTTATCTACTTTGTCCACACCGTGTGTGATTTTATAAACTTCAGTCAGGTCACCTCTTAGACACCGTCGTTCAAGAGTGAAGAGGCCCAACACAACAAGATTTAAAACAAGTTAAAACCAATTAAAAACTTTAACAATTTCTTAGAATTTGCTTTAAAAAATTTTTTACTGTTAAAAAACCCACCAAGCCACCATCCGAACTCAGACTAGCCAGCCCACCGTGGCTATTTCCCCAGCTGCCCCACACACATGCTGCGCCAGCCAGGTCTTCACACCCCTGCTAAAGGGTAAAAGCCCTGCCTGGAGACGAAGTTCAGTAGGCAGGAGGTTCCACAAGACCAGAGCGGACACAGAGAAGGCCCTCTTCCTTGTGCTAGAGTTTAGACAAAAAAAAAAAGTTTAGCCAAGATGATCTCAGCTAGAGAGTCAGTTGGCAGCCTTTACACATACCTATTAAGAAATACCTGTAGGTCAAGATGGTCCTTGGGAATCCTGAGAATCAAAGAATTGTTTTGGAAAAACTGTGCCAATTAAGTGGGTACAATTGGGAATGCCTAGCACAGTTCACAAGTCAGATTTGGAAATTTGGACATGAGGCACTGCGGCCCGTCTATGGGAGCGGAATGCTGACAAACAGACTTTTCCAACCCGTAACTTTGAAAAGACTCAGAAGCTGTCTTGGATTACAGTGGACCCTCGATTAACAACGTATTCGAATAGCGTCATTTCCGCTTAACGACGCATCGTCACTCGCCACGTGACTATCCACACAACGACAAAAAAACGTCGTGTGGATTAACGACTTTTTAAAACGTCGTGCCGATGTCAGTTTTTTGCCGCTAGATGGCGCAGCTGCCATTGATAGCCGCACAACGATGTTTCCCCTGTAGCGACGCTACTTGGGGAACCAAGCAACGTCATTATATGAGGGTCTACTGTATAAGTAACAAGATGAGAATTCTTAAGGAAATAGAGCAGGCATCTCATATTTGTTTTACTAGAGAAAAGTGAACTAACTTGCTATAACTTGCAATCTTTTATGGATATGTAACCTGCAATTTATCACTTTATTTCTGTATTTTGATATTTTCGAGAAACTGTGATTTTTGGACTTAACAGCTAAATTTAATAAATTACCTGGACCTGAAAAGGATCAAAATAACAACTTGGATTTGGGAGTCAAGTTTTTAAAGGTTTTTAGAAGGGTTAAGTGGTCAGCTTTTTCTGATCCCGAAGGCATAAATTATACACGTTACCAAAATATCACAGTGTGTGGGAGAATTAAGGAGACCGGAGCTCCACAGTCAGTTAGCCAGGTCAGAGTTAAAGGGGATTGCTAACGGACTGTGAACAAATTTCCCCAGCCTGATCAGTAGTTTGGCATGACTGTTCTGGGAGGCTATTCCAACATGACTGATTTTTGGTTTCTGACTGAAAATTGTGCTACGTTATTTTAAACTATAAAATGGTAGTGATCTCCCTACCTTTTCCATGCTGTTTGGGGACCTTATCTGCAGCAGTAAGCACTACATTGTGACTTTGGGTGGAAGGGGCAGTGGTCATTATAAATTTTAAAATGGTGGCAGTGGCAATTTTAGAGATCAAAATGGCCATCACCATCATATTAGAATTTAAAATGGCCACCGCCCTCTCCACCCATAGTCATAATGCAGTGCTTACTGCTGCGGATAAGGTCCCCAAACGGCATGGAAAAGGTAGGGAGATTGCTCCATTGCTTTTGTGGGGGTGGGGGAATGAATGCATCTAGCATTTTTTATTTTTTGATGGTTTTTTGTATATTTAAATTATTTTTGTCTAGTTGGGACTTTTTAAAAAAAATTATGCATCCCTGTGGGATAATGTGCTTTAAGTTACGAGTTTTTTATGTTATAACCTCCAATGTAACCCAAGGTTTTACTGTAGGTTTAAGTGATAATGGGAAGATGAGATCTTATAGGCAGTCAAGTGTGATGAGAGGAGAGGGAGAGAAAGATTTGCTTGTTTTATGTCATAAGCTTATTTTTAGCCCATTATACTCCCAGCAGCTAATTAATTAATTGGAGAACAAACACTGGGGATGATAGTTGATGGTATATTAAGAGTTTGAGTGCAGCGACTAAATTACTTTCAGTTTAGGTTTGGTTAATTATCTGGTTGAGTGTTTAGTTTTTGAAATTTCCTCTTTATTTTGGGTGGGAGGTGTTTGTGTTATTCTACCCTTCAAGCCTTGTTTTACCTTGTGTTTGTCTGTTTGCAAAAGTGGCCATTTTACTTCTTAGTTTGGCACGGATTTTATTTATTTATTTATTTTTTTATTTATTTATTCAATTTATATCCCGCCCACTCAACACAAGGCCGACTCTGGGCGGCTAACAACATAAAAAGTAACCCCAGGGCAACCCAAGGAGTTTACAGACAATATTAATAATCCTAAAAACAGTTAAAACAGTAAAAAAGTTAAGACTACCCACCCCCTAAAAAGCAGGGGCTGCAGGATCGAAAAGGCACCATGGGGAAGAGTTCCTCTACACCAACCACCCCATGGTGGTTACCCTTCCACCCGCACCCCACACTTGACCTGCCAGCCAGGTTTTAAGATCCCTTCTGAAAGGCAGCAACTCCGTCCGAAGACGTAATTCTGTTGGCAGGAGGTTCCAGAGGGCCGGTGCAGACACGGAGAAGGCTCTCCTCCTTGTGCCAGAGAGGCGAGCCCCTCTGGCTGATGGAACAATTAGAGAGCCCCTCCGGTCCGCTCTGGTTGGACGGACAGACGTCCTCAGGGCGATGCGGTCTCTTAGGTAACCTGGCCCACTACCATATAGGGCTTTAAAGGTCAAAACCAGCACCTTGAATTGCACCCGGAGACATACTGGCAACCAGTGCAGCTCCCGGAGCAGTGGCGAAGCATGAGCATAACGCCCACACCCCATCACCACCCGGGCAGCCGCATTTTGGACCAGCTGTAGCCTCCGAATGGTCGTCAAGGGCAGCCCCATGTAGAGCGCATTGCAATAGTCTAGTCTGGAGGTAACCAGAGCATGGGTGACCATGAGCAAGGAGTCCCGGTCCAGGAGTGGGCGCAACTGGCGAATCACCCGAAGTTGGGCGAAAGCCCTCCTGGTCACAGCCGCCACCTGTTCTTCTAGCAGTAGCCGTGAATCCAGGAGGACCCCCAAGTTGCGCACCGGGTCTGTCTGGGGCAAAATAGCCCCATCCAGAACCAACGATGGTAACTCCTGGATTAACGCAGGACCCCCTATCCATAGCCACTCAGTCTTGCTGGGATTCAGTTGTAGCCCGTTAGCCCCCATCCAGACCCCCACAGCTTCCAGGCATCTGGAAAGGACTTTGATGGCATCACTGGGGTCCCCATGGGCCGAGATGTACAACTGAGTGTCATCCGCGTACTGATGGTACCGCACCCCATGGGAACGAATGATCTCACCCAGCGGTTTCATGTAGATGTTAAATAGGAGAGGAGAGAGCACCGAGCCCTGAGGGACCCCCCATTTGAGGGGCCTAGGACTGGACCTCTCACTCTCCAACCACACCGACTGGGACCGACCCCTCAGAAATGAGGAAAACCAGGACCACACAGTACCCTGGATTCCCAAACCTCGGAGCCGTTCCAGAAGGATACCGTGGTCAACGGTATCGAAAGCCGCTGAGAGGTCAAGAAGAGCAAGGACGGATGGATGACCACCGTCCCGCTCCCGCCAGAGATCATCCATTAGTGCAACCAATGCCGTCTCGGTACCATATCCAGGCCTGAATCCTGACTGAAAAGGGTCCAGATAATCCGCTTCATCCAGTACCCCCTGCAGCCGACACGCCACTGCCTTCTCCAACACCTTCCCTAAAAAGGGGAGGTTTGAGACAGGCCTATAGTTAGTTAGGACAGCTGGGTCGAGGGAAGATTTCTTCAGGAGGGGGCGCACCAAAGCATGTTTTAAAGGTGCAGGAAACACCCCCTCCCGCAATGATGCATTGATCACAGCCCCAACCCAGCCACCTGTCACTGCCTTGGAGGTTTTCACCAACCAGGTGGGACAGGGGTCCAAAGGGCAGGTAGTGGCGCGCACAGCTGCAAGGAGCCTGTCCACTTCATCAGGGGCAACTGGATCAAACCGGTCCCAGATGGCATGGCAAGACTGTGCTCCGGCTCCCTCCGGACTCTCCCCATCCACGCCAGGATTAAACCCAGAGCGAATCCGATCGATTTTCTCCACTAGATGGTCAGCAAAGTCCTCAGCCGACCCCTGCCAACCGGGCACCGAGGTCCCCCTACCAAGGAGAGACCTGGTAACCCGGAACAGGGTGGCTGGGCGATTATCAGCGGAGGCAATAAGGGTGGTGAAGTATTGTCGCCTCACCACCTCCATCGCCACTAGATAGGCCCTAATAGCGGCCCTAGCTAGTGTCCAATCGGAGTCTCTCTGGGTCTTCACCCAGCGGCGCTCTTGGCGTCTCTTTGCCCGTTTGAGCTCCCGCAGTTCATCTGTGAACCATGGCGATGACCTAGCTCGATGAGCTCTGAGAGGCCGTAGTGGTGCGATTTCATCCAAGGCCGCTGTAGTCATCCTGTTCCACAGGTCGACCAGCGCCTCGGGCGAATCGTGTTGCTGATCCAGAGGGAAATCCCCCAGTTCCCTCTGGAATCCATCAGGATCCATCAGTTGCCTGGGGCGGGCCATTCTAATAGGCCCTGCCACCCTACGGTGCAGCGTCGCACCCAGGAAGTCTAGAGCCACCAAATAGTGATCTGACCATGGCACAGGTGTTATGTCTAATTTCCGTAGTCTCAGATCACTCTGCCAGCGCTCCGACAAAAAGATTAAATCTGGTGTGTGGCCACTGCCCCTGGTCGGGCCCTGAATTACCTGAATCAGGTCCATATCTGCCATGGAAGCCATGAACTCCTGAGCCACCCCGGAGCCAGTCCCCAGCGAAGGCAAATTGAAGTCCCCCAGAACCATCAGTCTAGGGAACTCCAATGCCAACGCTGAGATGGCCTCGAGGAGCTCAGGCAGGGAGTCCCTTACCCTGCAAGGGGGCAGGTACAGGAGTAAGACTCCCAACTGACCCTTAGAGCCCAGACGCAGAAGCAGGGCCTCACAACCCAGAATTTGTGGAGCGGTAGCCCTGGTGACTCCCAGTGACTCCCTGGCTATGATGGCGACACCACCGCCCTTACCCTTATCCCTAGGCTGGTGCCAAATACTGAACCCAGCTGGACACATTTCTGACAGAGGAACCCCATCCTCTGGTCTCAGCCAGGTCTCAGTAATACATGCCAAGTCGGCCCGCTCCCCCATAATGGAATCTTGTATCAGGGGGGCCTTATTACATACCGACCTGGCATTCATCAGCAGCAGCCTAAGGACAGGGTCACCCTGGGTCAGCTGCTCAGGACCTAGAGGTGTAACCGTGGGGCTGGAACGAGGGACAGATACTAAGCATCTGCCCCGCGTTCCCCGGGTGCGGCCCGCCCCTCGGTACCCGCTATATCGCCCCATGCCCATCACAACCTCTATATTGGTCTCCGGAGCCTCCCTGCTTGCCCTGGACAGAATGCTGCCTCTCCTTCCTGGCTGGCCTGGCAATCTCTCCCTCCCTCCCTTCCACCCCAATATAAAACCGCCCCATTCACTCCCCCCACCACCCTCCGCACGGCTCCGGTGGTGATGGAAGTGGTGGGGCATTCTTCCACAACTGTGTTGAACCCTCAACTGCCGGGCGGGGCCCGAAACGCCGGCCGATGGCGAGTCCAGCGAGCCTCTTCGCCCCCGCCGGGGCCGAGCACAGCGGTGGTGATGTTTCGTCCGGCAGGCCCCCTCGCCTTTTGAGTCCTGGCGAGGGGCGGGGGGCGGGGCCCGAAACGCCGGCCGATGGTGAGGCCAGCGAGCCTCTTCACACCCGCCGGGGCCGAACACAGCGGCGGTCCTTGGCGTTGGCCCCGCTTTTGAGGCTGCCTGCCGAAACTCCCTCCAGCTGTACCTGTTCATCTCCCGCCGGTCTGGCCGGGAGGGAAAGAGAGCGCCCGGTGTCCTTGGCTTTGGCAGCGTCGGCCCCACTTTTGAGGCTGCCTGCCGAAACTCCCTCCAGCTGTGCCTGTTCATCTCCCACCGGTCTGGCCGGGAGGGAAAGAGAGCGCCCGGTGTCCTTGGCTTTGGCAGCGTCGGCCCCACTTTTGAGGCTGCCTGCCGAAACTCCCTCCAGCTGTGCCTGTTCATCTCCCGCCGGTCTGGCCGGGAGGGAAAGAGAGCGGCCGGTGTCCTTGGCTTTGGCAGCGTCGGCCCCACTTTTGAGGCTGCCTGCCGAAACTCCCTCCAGCTGTGCCTGTTCATCTCCCGCCGGTCTGGCCGGGAGGGAAAGAGAGCGCCCGGTGTCCTTGGCTTTGGCAGTGTCGGCCCCACTTTTGAGGCTGCCTGCCGAAACTCCCTCCAGCTGTGCCTGTTCATCTCCCGCCGGTCTGGCCGGGAGGGAAAGAGAGCGCCCGGTGTCCTTGGCTTTGGCAGCGTCGGCCCCACTTTTGAGGCTGCCTGCCGAAACTCCCTCCAGCTGTGCCTGTTCATCTCCCGCCGGTCTGGCCGGGAGGGAAAGAGAGTTGGCCGGATACTTTTGTGCATGCGTGAAAACGGTCATTTTCTTGGTTTGGCGCAAAAGCGTCCATGCCAAACCAATAAAGAAAATGGATGCTTTTCATGCATCAAACAGATTATTCTCAAGGTTGCTATTGCCATCCAATGGAAAGTGAACCTTACTTCACCCTTCTGAGAACATCAACCCTTTCAATGATATCATTTTTCACACTGCAGCCACAGAGACAGCTGAAAATCCTATGTTTACACCTAAAGGGCAGTATTGGATATGTTATCCAAAAGCCTATGATGCCCTCCTGACAAATCAGACAGGAACCTGTTATCTAGGGATGATAATCCGAGGAGAATGACGCAGACATATGAAGAGTCTAAGCAACAAGCATGGAAGCTACATCAAACTCAACTATGCCATCCACTATCTATTCAGTGTAATGTATGTGGTCACATGTTTCATGCCAGGATTAGTTTTTTATTGAGTCACAAATGCAGACACCACTGGCTCTTTGGCTATAAAGGGAGATGAGCACTGAACCCTAGAGTCGGATACAACTTGCTTTACCTAAATCTAAGGCAATTGTGCTGAGGATCCTGAGCTGAAATAGCTCCAAATGAAATCTTACTTGAATTTAGCAAAAATTCTTCTTTCATGTCCCAATCAAACCCAAGGCTGTGAAAATGAAGTCACTTTCTTCGCTTTGTCATTGCCCAAACCCAAGTCCTCACTTGTGAACATTTCTGGCAGTAATCAGCAGATCGGTAAATGAGCCGGATTCTGTATTTCTCCAAATTCACGCCGTGAGTTCTTCTCTGCCAGCATCGCCTCACTTGTGCATGTTGGTCTTGATTTAGGGACTCCAACCCTCAGCCTATTCAGGTTCCTCCAAGTGACGTAGGAGAGATTGAGCTCCTCAACTATTTCCTTTGTATAAATATTGTTTCTTGTCTTGTGAGCACCTTCCTCCATCTTCGAAATTGGTTTGGAGAATAGAAAGTGGCAATCCATCAGGGAAGGGAAGGCCAGTATGGCTATCAACCACTTACAGTTGACTGAGACTATTCTAAAGTGAACTGGCAAACTACAGGTCACAGCATTCGCATGAGTGACCTTTGAGGAAACTGACCTGTTCTGTGATTTCCTCCCTTTCCCAGCCGGGACTTTTCAGATAGGCAAAAAACCCACTTTGCGTTTTCTTGCTAGGAATTTCAGCTTATCTAGAAGCTGCCAGAGACGGGGAAGATAGACATGATAGCACATTTCCTAAAGCATTTTCTCCTCCCTGCATGGTCCAAAGTTTGGATCTCAGGATCTTCGTGAATCACGGCAGAGCTCTAAATATTCTACCAGAAAAAGCCAGACTAAATCTATGGGAGAAAAGCCAAGATCTTTTGCTAGAAAGAGGAACCCTGGGAGATTGTCTCCCACCAGGATAGCATTCAGGCTGAACTGTCAGAAAGTGACTTAACACATTGAAGCCACATCTGAAAAACTAAGAGTTTGAGATCCAAGTTTGGAACAATTAGAAAAAGGCCTTGATCTGTTTTCGGTCTGTGCAGCTTCCAGAAATAGTGGCCAAGGGAAACCCAAGGGGAATTGTCATTGTGTTACCCAAACCAGAATCTTCACTGGGGCTATCTGGAAACTTTCAGCTCTTCCGATGTGGATGATGAACAATTATTCTCACCACAGTTGAGCTCAGCACTATCAGGCGGCCCAGAGGCAGCCCAGTTGAACATCACCAATCCCACAATGTCTGGTAGGATTGGGGTCACCGGGAAAGCATTGTCATCACTGTTGTTATGGTGACTAGACCTTATTGCAGGGATTAGCATCAACTAGAGTAAGAGAGAGCCTTACCAGGAAAGGACACAGATTCCAAGTTCTCGTTCATGACCTCTTCATGCAAGGCCTTCTGGTCAGCATTCAGCAGTGCCCACTCCTCTGGAGTAAAGTACACGGCCACCTCCTCAAAGGACACTGGAATCTATATGGAAAGAAGAGGGGGAAGGAAATCTTCAAACTCTTCATAACAACAAAACACCTTTTTAGCCTTCCTGATGGTAAGATTACCAAAGTCTACTAGTCCCCTTGGCTCCCTACAGGAAGACAGGCCTCCAAATCTCAGTGGATTCCCACAAGAGTGCGAGGGAAAGGGCTATGCATGTCCTGCCTATTTTGGGAGGATCCTGGAGGCATCTAAGGGGCCTCTGTGCAGAAACTTGAAGCTAAATTTGACCTGGTTGGGTCGAGAATATTTCCTCTTCTCAAAAACATAAAACAACTTACATATTTTAGTCCTTTCTTCAAAACAGAAAGGAATCAAGAGCTTTTTCCATTTGCAACAGTTAGATATAATAATTATTGCTATTTCCTGCCTGGAGAGAACTATGTAATATCAGCTACTCTATACAAACAAGAACAGAGAAGCCGATGGCTCAAGTATAAAAAGGGCTTGGTTCTCTGAACTTTCTCCAGGGCAATGAGCAACCCCTTCTCCCCCAGAGTGGTCTGGAGGTCTTTAAACATTTCGCTGCCGAGTTGCGGCGCTGTGATCAAAATATCATCCATAAAATGACATACCAAGACTGTGGGGTGAAGGTTTCGAAACTTTTCCAGTTCGTCGTGAACGTAAATTTGGGTGGGCGAATTGAGCATCCCCTGTGGCAAATATTTCCACGCGAAGCGTTGCATGGGCTATCTGTGGTTCATGACTGGCACTGTAAAAGCAAACCTTTCCCGATCCCTTACATCTAAAGGAATGGTATAAAAACAGTCTTTCAGGTCTACGATCTGGATCTCCCAACCCTTGGGGATCATGTTCGGATTTGGGATGCCGCATTGAAGCGGACCCATTGGCTGAATACACTTATTGATCTCTCTCAGATTGTGAAGGAGTTGCCACCTCCCTGACTTCTTTTTAATGACGAATATGGGCAAATTCCAGGGGCTGGTGGACTGTTCTGTGTGTCCTGTGTCTAATTGTTCCTTAACCAGCTGTTTTAGGGCGACTAATTTTTCCCCTACGACCGGCCATTGCTCTACCCAGACTGGCATGTTGGTAAGCCATTTGAGCGGTAAAGCCATTACCCTAAGGTAAGAGGGGCACAGTACTGTTGCAAGATGTCTCGCCCCCAGAGATTGACGTGCATGTTTAAGATATGCGGCCGAATGACTGCCATGCCGTCAGCTCCGGGAATCGTGACTTCTAC
Source organism: Bradypodion pumilum (assembly GCA_035047305.1). Lineage (NCBI taxonomy): Eukaryota > Metazoa > Chordata > Lepidosauria > Squamata > Chamaeleonidae > Bradypodion > Bradypodion pumilum. The sequence goes on from JAWDJD010000002.1 coordinate 477,394,713, forward strand.
CCAATCTCGGCCCCTAAACGCTTCCTGAACACCACCTACCCCCCAAACTGGCTCGAGAGCCCCCTCTCGTGGCCACTGACTCTGGCTGACCATGCTGATGTCAGCTCCCATATCTAATAGCCCATCAAAAGGTTTTTTGTTCAAAAATACCTTTATGACTGGCCGCTGCTTCCACTCTATGTTGGTTTCCACTGTCACTAAGATCTGGTATCCTTGTACTGCCCCTTCTGCGCTCGAGCGGTCTGCCGACCTGGACTCTGAGCTGTCCCTGAGCCTTTCCTGGCTGCCCGCTTGTGGGTGACAAGAAACCATGATCAGTTGCGCTAACGTGTCTCCTTTGTGAATGGTTTGTGGTAGGTGTGTCCAAAGTTGAACCTGGAGTACACCCGAAAAATTGGAGTCAATGACTCCTGAAATCACAAGGATAACTCGTGTTCCTGCGATACTGCAGGGCAAAACTAAACATATAAAGCCCTTAGGCAGGGGTCCCATGTATTGGGATAGACTGTGCCTGGCAAGTCACATGTGACTTCTGACTGGCAAGTCAAATCTAGTCCCACACTGCCCTTAGGTCTGGCATGTGCCTCCGGAACGCAGGGTGGAATGTTCCGTGAATCTAATCCAGCTCTGACTCTTCCAGAGCGACTGTGGTCTCTGTTTGGACTGGGGCCAGAGACTGGCCCAGTGAAAGCCCTTGTTACATCATGGACATGGGGTGGTCAGAGCCTTGGGACGACCTGTGTTTTGGCCATTACCCTTCTTGGATCGGCATTCTCTAGCGAAATGACCGATCTTGCCACAAGTGTGACATGCTCCCTTGGTTTTGCCTTTGGGTCCCCTACCGCCTTGCACCGCTGCTGCTAACAGACCCATTTTATAGGAATCTGTACCAACGTCGGCACAAGCCCTGATCATGTCAGTAAGCGTCAAATCGGGACGATTGCCCAGTGACTGCAAGATTTTACGGCTGTCAAGGTTGGCATTGTCTTTTTCCAGCTTCATCATAAGCTCCTGCTGGGCTTGTTCGTTGTCTATCTGCCTACTGATTGCTTCCTCCAATCTGTTGATAAAGTCCATGTAGGACTCCTGGGCACCCTGTTTAACCGCTGTGTAATTTTTGACTGCTTTGCCAGCTGCCGGGACCTTGAGATAAGCCCTAAAGGCTGTAACAGCCGCCAGTTGGAGCGTAGCGATTGGCAAGGCGGTCTGCGCATCGATGGTTTCGAACTGACCCAACCCATATAACTGGTCAGGAATTACTGCTCTTCCCATCCTGGCAGCCCTTGCCTGTGCTTCGAGTCGATACTCGCTGTCCCATAACAAATACTGGCTGGGGTTGAGCATCATTCTCATGACGGCCTTCCAGTCGTATGGAATGAGCATCATTGTCTCACACACCTGCTGAAGTGTGCCCCTAGAGAAATGACTCTGGAGTCCTGTTTCTGTGATTGCCTTCCGTATTGCCATGAGCAATTTGTACGGAACCGGCGAATGGATCGTTTGCTGTTGACCCATGAGGGCGTCCACATCTGTGCGGACTGGGCATAACTGCCTAAGCTCAGCTAGTTCTTCCACTGACAACTCCCCCTTGGTGGTTTCTTCCTCTACCATGTGCTGAATGGAACTTTTAACTGTCTGGGAACAGTTAAAGTATGGGGTGCCTCAGGGTTCGGTGCTCTCTCTCCTCTCCTATTTAACATCTACATGAAGCCGCTGGGTGAGATCATTTGTTCCCATGGGGTGCGGTACCATCAGTACGCGGATGACACTCAGTTGTACATCTCGGCCCGTAGGGACCCCAGTGATGCCGTTGAAATCCTATCCGGATGCCTGGAGGCCGTTGGGGTCTGGATGGGGTCTGAATTTGACACCAAATCCATAACTTTTTATTATTTCCTTAATTGAAATCCATTGCAGAGAGTCAAATGCTTAAATATATCCAAAGATATTAATCCCACTTTTCTTTTATTTGACTCACCATATCAACTAGATCTACTCTTCTGGTCAAATCTGCCATATGTCTTCCTTTCAAAAAACCCACTTGATCAGCATTTATGTATTCCCCCATGAAATTATTCAACCGATTAGCAAGTATTGCTGTGAAGATCTTAGCATCTTGATTTATCAATGAGATGGGTCTATAAGATTCTACTTTCTCTAAATTCTTTCCAGGTTTTGGCAAAAGTACCATTGCGGTCCTATACCATGAAGTCAGAATTTGCCCTCCATCTAATATGTAATTATATAATTTTGTCAACTTTGGTACCAAAATATCTCCAAATTCCTTGTAAAAATCCGCTGGCAACCCATCTTCTCCAGGAGCTTTTCCCAACTTCAATCTAGCAATTATCTCTGTCACTAATTCTTCCATTCTATCCCTATGTCCCTGTTTTATTCCATTAGTTATTTGCATTTCTAATTGCTTTTTAAGTTTCTCCTCATCTATATCTTTTCTTACATAAAGAGCTTGATAAAAATCCTTCACAATTTTACATTTATCCTTTATTTTATTACATCTTATCCAGTGATGGGCACCAAAAAAATTTACTACCACACCGTGGGGCGTGGCCTACGTGGTGGGTGTGGTCTAAGTGGTGGGCATGGCCTAATCAGTTGGCATGGCCTAATCAGTCTTTAAGGTGCCACAACATTTTTTTGTTTACTCTCTGATATGCTTGCACAGAATAAAATGGCACCAATTCTAAAGTTTTATTCTGTGCAAACAGATCAGGAGGTAAACATAACAAAAACACAAAAATGTTGTGGCACCTTAAAGACTCACTGCCACCCTACCCCTACCCCCGCACTGGAAAATCCCTTTAGCCTCTGCTCCCCTCTACACACACACACACACACACACGGGGGGGGGGGAGAGAAACAATATATTTTTAAAAGATGGAACATTTATTAAAATAATATGTCTATAATTTAAATCAATACAATGACCTTGTATCTACAATACTGTGTACAATACATATTTCGGCTTTTATTTCTTCCAGCAGTTGTTAAATATGCTAATGGAAAAGTATGCTCAGGGAGCAACAAGGGCTTTGTGGGCCAGATAAATTGGTGTTGGGGGCCTGTCTCACCTTTTACTTTCTGTTACCCAATAAGACTTCATGTTCAGTGTTCATCATTCCTACTTCCATCCTCAAGTATGAAGTTGTTATGGCTTCCAAGAGGAAAGGAATCCACAGTAAAATCACACACACACACACACACGGGGGGGGGAGGGAAGGAAACAAAAAGACACACCCAGAAAGCGACACGGGTGTTCCTTCCTCCCATGGGGTGGGGGGCGAAGGAGTGCTCAAGTGACATGCTTTGGCGTTTCCCTCCTCCTTTAGTCCTCCAGGACCAGCGAGCCCAGCCCTGCTTCTGCTTGCAGAGCGGCTGGTGCTGGTGGAGATGGCGGCGAGTACGCGCCTGGCCCTGGAGGAAGAGGAGGGGGAGCTGACGTCACGCGCCACCCAGGAGAGCTTGTCTGCGCACCCCGGCCGCCACTCTTTGCTGCCTCCTTCTAGCAGCAGCAGCAACTTTCGCAATGTGGACCTATTGCTGCAGGAAGAGAACTTCCTGCAGGATGTTTGTCTAGGCATTGCGAGAGGTGTCCAGGCAGGGCAACTCTCGCAATGCCCAGAGTCAGACAGACATCCTGCAGGAAGTTCTCTTCCTGCAGGAATAAGACTCTAGGCATTGCGAAAGTTGCTGCTGCTGCTAGAAGGAGGCAGCAAAGAGTGGTGGCCAGGGTGCACAGACGAGCTCTCCTGAGGGGTGCATGACGTCAGCTCCCCCTCCTCTTCCCTCAGGGCCAAGCGCACACGCCACCACCTCCCGAGCGGCACCCACAGCCGCTCCGGAGGAGAATGAAACGCCAAAGCCGTCGGGTCGCCTGCTCTCCCAGGAAGAGGTGGGTGGGGAGGGGAGGGAGCATGGTCAGCCAAGTTTCTTACCAGTCAGCTCAGACCAGGGCGGACCGGCTGATGCCCGACACTGATCTTATCCCTTGTTCATTAATCAAACCTCAAATTTCCCTCTTTTCCCTTTTATCCTTTCCTGCTTTTGCTAATATTTTTTTTGCCAATAATTGAGCTTTTATTACTAAATTCAAAATATTCCCTTTTTAAATAAACCAAATCTCTTTTCACCTTTTCTATTTCTTTACCTGCCAGTTCAGTCTTTAATCTTAATAAATTAGCAAAAACTTTTTTATTGTTTGTTTTTGAATGCTCCTGTAACAGCTTTATCTCCTTTTCAAGCTTGTCCTGTGTTAACATATAATTTTTATATCTATTACTTGCCATCTTTATACACTCACCTCAAAAATCGACTTCATGGTATCCCAGACCATATTGTATTCTACCTCATCATTGTCATTCCATTGCCAACTTTCACTCCAACTCTTCATAATTTGTTCTTTACACTTCTGGCCTCTAAAAAGGTTAGCATCATATTTCCAAATCCTCCTTGTTCTAATCTCTTTCCATAATTTTAAATCCAATATCACCTTGGCATGATCCGATTCCTTAAATATTCCAACTTCCATTTCCTCCAAGTTTTTAACCAAATTTTCAGTTACAAATATATAATCTATTCTAGAATAAGAGTTATGAACCTGCGAAAAATACGAGTATACCCTTTCTAATCCCTTAATTTCTCTCCAAGAGTCTTTCAAACCTAAAGCAGCCATCCAATTATCCAACATTGGCCCTTTAATCCCTTTTCCACTTCTTAATATATTTGTACAGTCCAAATTTGATCTTACGAAATTGAAATCGCCCGCCACAATCATCCTCGTTGATTTTTCTTTTGCCAAAATCATGCACATTTTTCCTAAAAATTCTGCTTGATGATCATTTGGGGCATATATATTCACCAACATTATTTCCTCATCGTCTATTTTCCCTTTCACTATCAAAAAGCTCCCTTCCGGATCTGCGATACTATCTATTATCTCAAACCCCAATCTAGCCAAAATCAAAATTGCTACTCCTCTTGATTTTGATGTACCATAAGATTTCTCATAATTCTGCATCCAGCCTAAAATGATGTGTTTCCTGTAAAAAGACTATGTCTGGTCTATCCCTCTTCAGAGCTGATTCTATCCTCCTCCTCTTGATTTGAGATCCTGTACCTTTTACATTGCATGTTAATACTTTTATCGCTCTCATGATTTAAATTGTCCCCCACTTTTATCTCTCCTGAGCTCTCCATTGGGTGTGCTACCAATTGTCCTAACATAATTAAAACAAAAATTAAAACATAAAACACTCAATAACAACCTCCCCGCTTTTTCCTTCAAAAAAAGAAGAGGGAAAAAAGCGCCTTTGGCTTCCAAAGAGGGGAGGGGGGGACATGTAGGATAAGCCTAATAAGCATGATAATTAAAGCTCCAGTGCTCTATCCACATTTTATTAGTAAAACTATTGTGAATGTCTCTTTACCTTTAAAAATTCTCCCTTCTTCTTCCTCTTCCCCTTCTAACATTTACTTGACTCCTCCTCCACTACTATCAATGATAATTCTCCATCAACACCTCCCATTTTTTCTCCTCCCACTGCACCACCCTCATCTGTTCTGCCGTACTCTCTTCTTATCCCTCCCGTCACCAACAAGTCTTTCCTTAACTCTAACCATTCATTTGAGCCTTCACTGACCAGGTCAAGTAGAGTCAAATATTCCAGGGTATCAGTCCTTTCATCAATCGCCTGCATCTTCTTATCATAAAAAATCTTAACTGTTGTGGGAATCTCCAGTTATATTTTATCCCTTTTTTAATCAGAATTTTTGTTACCGGTTTCATTTTGTATCTCCAACCCCGTTCCTTAATTGGGATATCATTATATACCTCCACATCCATCAATTTTCAGAACTCCAGAACCAGCTTGTTTTAGAAAAGCCATTACCTTCAATTTATCCCCCCAATTTGCAAATTTAACCAAAACATTCCTGTGATCACTTTTCCCCCTTCTCGATCCCACTCTGTAAACACTTACAATGTCCTCATTAACAAAAACTTTCCCCGTATTCAAATCATTTAACCAATTTATAATTCTATCTCTTAGCTGGTCTGGAGTTCTTTGAGTCATATGACGTATCACAATATTCTGCTTTCTCATCATCTCTTCCATCACATCAATCCTTTTCTCTTGCTCCTCCATTTTCATCTTATTTTCTCTCACCTCCCCTTGTATCCCTTTCATTTCCCCTTTCATCGCTTTCATGTCATTTTGCATCAACTTAACTTTTCCCTCTAACTTATGAATATTTAAATCAAATTTTTTTGAAAGATCAGTGATCGATCCAGTCAGTTTATCCAACATTTCATTTTTATCCTTCACCCTTGCTTCATCCATCCTATCAAATTTTTGAAATAATTTGCCAAGTTCCACCATAATTTGCGTCTGGTCAAATGTAGGTTCAGGTGATGATGAAGCTGACGGTGGGGGTGGCTCCACATCCCTTGCTTTACCCTTCCTTTTTGGCTTCACAACTTCCTCATCCTCTTCCTTGCAGCCTTATCCATTGTAATATTAAAAAAAAAGCTTCAATGCAGCAATCGATTTTGAACCCCCACACCGCTTTCCTTGAAAATATTCCAGAATTCTTGTCCAATACAGTCAGAAAAGAAATTTATAAAGATCAATCCAGTACCAATCCAATAGTGTTAATATTTTATATCCATATTTTGCTCTTATTATAGACGGATACTGTTCATTTCAGATTGCGAATGACAGAATTATAGTCCAAATCTTCTTATTTTTATAATCCAATTTTATAATCCAACTGTGTGAATAAAAAAATTCCAAATTATAGATATATTCCAAGGAGATGAAGATCCCCCACCCACCCCCCAAAAAAGAACAGCACGGCCAAACAGAAAAAGTCTTCTTATTTTTATAATCCAATTGTGTAAATAAAATTAAAAAAATCCCAAATTATAGATATATTCCAAGGAGATGAAAATCCCCCCCAAAAAAGGAACAGCACAGCCAAACAAAAAAAGGTTTTCCACAGGAGCTGAAGAAACTGCAAGCACTTATATTCCGCCAGTGTAAGGAGACAATCTCAATCCAAAAATAAAAAGGAACCTTGGCTATCCCAGAGTTAAAGAAGAGAAAGTAAATGTAGGGGTAAAAATCTCTGTAAAATCCAAACCATGGCAGTGGCTTCCAGGCGAGAGCCTTCTTCGCTCCTCCTCCGCCCAAACCAGCCAGAAACAAGCTTCAATTTTCAATTCTTCTTATTCTTTAGACTTTTCCTCCTGGGCTCCTGGCCTCTTTTCCTCCCTTTCTCACTTTTGTCTCACTTTCTCACCTTCAGCTATCCAATAATTGTCCCGCCATTACCTTCCCTTCTTTCCGACTTTAAGTTTCGATTCCTTCTCCTCTCGCCGCCATTACTCCTTCCCGTCCTTCTTTTTCACAATCACCACCTCCGCCTCAATTGAACACTTTCTTTAACTTCCTCTGGCTCCCTGACTCAATCCTCGGGTCTCGTCCTCCACCGGGATCGGTTATTTAACCTACTTTCACCTCCGGAGCCCCTTTTAAGGGCGATAGACACCAGGTCTCGTCCAGCCCCGAACGGCTCATTTAGCGCGGCCTGCGCCACGCTGCACTCACCCTCCATCCGCCGAATTCCAACTCCAATGGCACTTCCACTTCTGAAAATTGTAACAATTGTTTCCGAGGCTCCGTGGTCTTATCTTCAAAGGTTAAAATCCCAAATTTAAACAAAAAAATCACATTTGTTTCCACATTCAAAAGACGAGCTGATCGAACTGCGTGCTACTCCGGCATCATTCTAGCCACGCCCCAAAGAAAGCTCCCTAAGCTTCCCTGTTTAAACTGAAGTGACAGATAGAGACCCATCAGGGCTGATGGCTCTGACTGCGCTGGGGGGTTCTCGGTCTCTATCTGGACTGGGTCTACCTCTGCAATGAGCTTTCTACATTTACTCCACGTGCTAATCACCTTAGCTGGGGCTCTTGGTTCTTGCTTAATGCAGGTCCCTATCCTGTCCCAAAGTTGGAGGCTTAACATGCCCGTTTCTGGATAAAACAGACAGTGCTCCCCCAAGTACACCAAAAGATCCGCTAACTGGGCGCTGTGAATGCGAGTACGGTTTACCCTGGCCAGGGCCTTGAGTTCCATTAAGTGAACTCTCTGATTAGCGGTTGGACTTGACCTCTGTGAACAAGTCCTCATATTACCTGCTGGTCCGTTGAAGTTGCCTCCATCGGACGAGTTGACGCGTATCGATGCAGGTAACTGGATTCGGTGTGACGACCCTCTGGGAAGTACTCGGAACATGGACGACCGCCACAGGCCCTCGGTGGCCTCTGCGATGGTGTCAGGGTTCACAGCTGACCCTGAGCGGAACGCGTTTCCGATGCACAAGATGCCTCATAGCTTTGGCGCGTGCTCTGCCTCTGGAATGCCTCGCTTCTTAGCGCAGCTGAATTCAGATCGGATGGCTTTCCGACCTGAACCGCTTCGCAATGTCGCTACTCATGAGTAGGATCACATCGGGGGTCACCATATGTTGGATCGGGGCCCGATGTGGGCCGGAAGGTCCCAGAGGAGACTGGTCAAGTAAAGACATGCGAGGCAAGATGGAGCGAAGACCAGCGTTTATTGACCAGAAGGCACTTAACTTTATACTCTGCCTAGCTCGACCACATGCATACGTTGCACGTGGCCGTTACAGGAAAGCTGCAAGTCTGCACTTTAAGATTACACAAGTTACTCATTAGGGGTGACTTCATCAGGGGAAGTTCCTTATCTATCTAATTTACTACCAGGGAGACATGCATTGTCTACTGCTATCGGGAGTAAACATCTGCCTACGTTGACTCTTTGGCTCAGAGTCTCTGCGGAGGCAAGATTACCCATTACATGTTTATCGAGATCACCACCCGGTGATCTTTTGCCCTCTACTGTCCGAACTGCCTGTCAGGTCAGCGATCGGTGAATTAAACTCCTATTAATTCGCACCCCAATGTCTGTCCCTTTGGAACCAGGCTCTAAGGAGCGTTCCCTCAAGCCGTGGTTCTGTCAGGGACAGTATGCCAATTATGTGTGCGGAACCCACACAACTCCTTCCTTAACCCTCCAAAACCAGGGCAAAGTCCAGCCTTCCTCACAGCCAGGCCTAGCTAGAATGGGGAGTGGTGGCTTTTGTCATGGGATGGGAGGTGGAGAGACCCCTGCCCTCCCTTTAGGAAATGAGGGTCTTGGAAGGAGAGCCCAGTCTGTCTCAGGTCCTCAAGGATTATTGATGGGCCATCAGCACCCCCTTTACCAGACCACCTGTCCATTAATGGGTCCAGAATGGTCCACATTTATTAATGGACTGGCTTCATTCCCCCTCCCTTTCCCCAGGTAACCCCAAGATGGAGGGTCTGGCACCAACCCACACTTGGAGCCCCTGATTGTTTCATGTGCAAAGAAGCAGGGGGTGGGGGAGTTCCCATTTAGGAGGCCAGGGGAGCCCCTTCCTACCCAGGTCCCACAGGAGCCCTGGTTGTGCAAGTGAAAGGGCATCATGTTAGAGGGGCACTGAATCTGTTGGGCTGTCTGGGGTCTATGGAGAATATTCTCTAGGTTTCGCCTTATAATTAATACTCAACAGCCACCCCAGGAGGTCAGCCATCATTGGCTGCTACTTGTATCCACATATAAATTTCCCCTGGAAGTCACTTTCACAGTGTCACCCAGTTGGGCGGACAAAAATGAGATAGTTAGATGGTATTGTAGATCCAATGGGCACAGAGCTGGGTGGGTTGAGGAGGGTAGTCCGAGCACAGCTGTGGACCATCTCCGCAGAGCACTTAAGGGCTGCCGCCGATGCCAATGCCAGCGCCTCCGGCTCCCTCTGTGGCCCGGCTGGTCATGGGAGTGGGAGCCCAGCCGAGCACAGCTGTGGACCATCACTGCGGAGCCTTTAAAAGCTGCCGCCGCCGCACCTGACATCTGTGTCTCTGGCTCCCTCCGGCTCCCCCCTTCACCCTTGGTGAGAGCAGGCGTGGGGAGAGAGAGACTGCCCCAGTTTGGGGCGACTGGCATGTTTTCAAGATCACGCCGATGTCAGCCGCTAGACTTGCCATTCTTCCGGCCTTGGTGAGAGCAGGGGCAGGGAGAAAAAACAGAGACATGCGTCTTTTCGAGAGGGGATGTTTCCTGCACTGCTGAAACATGCTCTGGTGCGCCCCCTCCTGAAGAAGCCATCCCTCGATCCAGCAATCCTAACCAACTACAGACCTGTCTCCAACCTTCCTTTTTTGGGGAAGGTTCTGGAGAAGGCAGTGGCACGTCAGCTGCAGAGGGTACTGGATGAAGAGGAATATCTGGACCCATTCCAGTCAGGATTCAGACCTAGATATGGTACTGAGACTGCACTGGTCGCGCTGATGGATGATCTCTGGAGAGAGTGGGATGGCGGTCATCTGTCCGTCCTTGCTCTTCTTGACCTCTCAGCGGCCTTTGATACCGTTGACCACGGTATCCTTCTGGAACGGCTCCGAGGATTGGGGATCCAGGGCACGGTGTGGTCCTGGTTTTCCTCATTTCTGAGGGGCCGGACCTAGTCGGTGTGGTTGGAGAGTGAGAGGTCGAGTCCTAGGCCCCTAAAATATGGGGTGCCTCAGGGTTCGGTACTCTCTCCTCTCCTATTTAACATCTACATGAAGCTGCTGGGTGAGATCATCTGTTCCCACGGGGTGCGGTACCACCAGTACGCGGATGACACACAGTTGTACATCTCGGCGCATGGGGACCCCAGTGATGCAGTCAAAGTCCTTTCCAGCTGTCTGGAGGCTGTTGGGGTCTGGATGGGGGCAAATGGGCTACAGCTGAATCCTAGCAAGACTGAGTGGCTATGGATAGGGGGTCCTGCGTTATCCCGGGAGCTACCATCTTTGGTTTTGGATGGGGCTGTTTTGCCCCAGACCAACCCAGTGCGCAACTTGGGGGTCCTCCTGGATTCGCGCCTGCTGCTAGAAGAACAGGTGGCAGCTATGGCCAGAAGGGCCTTCACCCAACTTCGGGTGATTTGCCAGTTGCGCCCGCTCCTGGACTGGGACTCTTTGCTCATGGTCACTCACACTCTGGTGACCTCCAGACTAGACTACTGTAATGTGCTCTACATGGGGCTGCCCTTGATGATCATTCGGAGGCTGCAGCTGGTCTAGAATGCCACGGCCCGGGTGGTGATGGGGTGTGGACGTTATGCCCATGCCTCACCACTGCTTCGGGGGCTGCACTGGTTACCAGTTTTTCTCCGGGTGCAATTCAAGGTGCTGGTTTTGACCTTTAAAGCCCTACATGGTAGTGGGCCAGGGTATCTCAGAGACCGCATCACCCTAAGGACGTCTGTCCGTCCAACCAGAGCGGACCGGAGGGGTTCTCTAATTGTGCCATCAGCCAGTGGAGCTCGCCTCTCTGGCACAAGGAGGAGGGCCTTTTCCATGTCCGCACCGGCCCTTTGGAACCTCCTACCTGTGGAACTGCGTCTCCAGACGGAGTTGTTGCCCTTTAGGAAGGAACTAAAGACCTGGCTGGCGGGCCAAGTTTGGGGTGCGAGTGGGGTTGACCATTCAGAGGCTACAGCTGGTGCAGAATGCGGCTGCCCGGGTGGTGATGGGGTGTGGGCACTATGCCCGCGCCTCCCCACTACTCCGGGAGCTGCACTGGTTACCAGTTTGCCTCCGGGTCCAATTCAAGGTGCTGGCTTTGACCTTTAAAGCCCTATATGGCAGTGGGCCAGGTTACCCGAGACACCGCATCGTCCCAAGATTGTCTGCCCGTCCAACCAGAGCGGACCAGAGGATCTCCCTAGTTGTGCCTTCAGCTAGAGGGGCTCGCCTCTCTAGCACAGGGAGGAGGGCCTTCTCCATGTTCGCTCCAGCTCTATGGAACCTCCTGCCAACAGAATTGAGGCTACAGACAGAATTACTGCCTTTCAGGAAAGGTTTGAAGACCTGGCTGGCGGGGCGGGTGTGGGGCCCTAACGGGACTACAGCCCCAGCCTGCTGGCCTATCCCCAACTAGTCCAGTTGTGCTCTCCTTCTGTGTCTTTGCATTCCCCCGCCCTTCCCTCTTAGCTTTTAGTTTTAAATGGGGTGGGTGTAATAAGGGTGGATGGATGGGAGGATGATGGTGTTTTAACATTTTATATGTTTTAACTGTTGTAAGCCGCCCTAAGTCAGGTTTTTACCTGAATGGGCAGCATAAAAATTGAAATAAATAGAATAAATAATAAAATAAACACCAAACACATGCCCCTACATATAACTTAAAGGGGCATGCCACATCAGCAGGTTTCACTTCCCCTTCGGCTCCTCTTGCTGGGCTCCCCTCTGCCCTGTGGGAGAAAGTCCAAAGCATTTCAGCAACTTCAATTTCCCTCAACAGTGGACAAGGTTCTAGAAGTCATGTAGATAAAGCCTCTAATAATCTTTTCATCTTTAAATGCTTTCCATAAGATCCCCAAAATCCCATCTCCTTCCATAGTATGGTGCGGTTTCCCCATGCCCCACAGGGCATGGAACGGCCCGCCAGAGGCCACCGCGGTGAGAGACGCTCCCAGCCCGTGGGCTCTGCGGCCGCCAAATTAAGGGGGGTGAATAAAATATAGGGTTTGATTCACCCAATTACCGTGACCTGACCTGCGACTCGGCCAAGTAAGCAGATAGCTGACTCCTGTCAAACATTAAGTGCATAGTTCATCTCCCGGCTCAGGAAATCCCTGGCGCAAATAAGCCATGTTTGTCCCTGCCTAATCCCCAAGACAATGAGGTCCCTAAACCCATGTTTGCCCCAGTTAATTAACTTCCCTTTGAAGAATTCCCCATTAACCCGTGTACGTGGGTGAGGTAATTTTCCTGTCAGGTGACAGCTTGCCACCGTTGCGCTTTTTTCCCTATAAATGATGTTGCCTTTTTCCAATAAAGTACTGATCTGATCTCGCTCCTGTTGCCTCGTGTTGTCATTGATCAGTCTCCTCCGGGCTCTAACGCCGCCCTAGCGGCCAGATATCGCTACAGCTGGTGACCCTGACGTGATTTACTCGTGAGTAAGAGACCCCGGAGAGGTCTACTCGTGAGTAGCGCTCCACGCGGTCCGGTTCTGCGCTTGAACCGCGACCCGCCAGCCCGGAGGATAGCGCGGCGCTCTGGTCGGCAGCCAGCCGGACAGAGTACGGCCCGCCGCGAGGCATTCCAGAGAGACATTCCTACCGCTTCCTCCCCGCTTTCGAGAGGTTTGCCATAGAGGGAAACGCGTTCCGCTCAGGGCAGGCTGTGAGCCCCTGACATCGCAGAGGCCGATAGAAGGGCCCGTGGCAGAAGGTCCACGCTCCGAGGTCTACCCCAGACACCCGTCGCCCGAACCTGTTGCCTGCAAAGACGCGTCGATCTTCGTCCCGAGGAGGAAACTTCAGAGGACCATCGCAGGTAATATGGGGACTTGCTCTCATAGACCAAGTCCGTCCGCTAGCCAAAGAACTCGGGAGCAAGAGTTCATAATCCTGGCCAGGGTTTTTAAGTTCCGATTTCACAGCAGGGAGCTAGCGAGACTTTTGGCGTACCTCAGGGAACACTGCCTACTTTACCCAGAAGTAGGTACGCTAACCCTGAAGCTCTGGGATCAGATAGGAGACTGCATTCAGCAAACCCCGAAAGCTCCAGGAGGGATAGTCCGCACATGGCGGAAATGTAGGAGACTCTTAGAGCAGATCGAGCCAGTCCGGGTAGAAGCGGAAGAACCCCCGTTAGAGAAGCCATCAGGCACGCCAGTCGAGCCGACTGCGCCCACCGCACTCTATCCGACATTCAAGTATCAGCAGAGTAGCGCAGGGAGCCTTCCCGCGGTGACAGCTGCAGACGTCACCGAGGGAACGCAAGGAATGAGAGGCGCTGGCGCTTCTCTGACAGCCCCAGGTTCCCTAGTCGTGAAGAGTGCCCTTCAGCGCACAGCTGAGATAGAACTTAAGAAGGGGGAATTGTCAGTTGAACAGCTAGCTGAACTCAGACAGATTTGTCCCATCCGCTTGGAGATGGACGCGCTCACGGGCGCACAGCAGATAGTACACTCCCCAGTCCCGTACAAGCTTCTCATGGCTTTACGGAAAGCAATTTCAGAGACAGGGCTCCAAAGTCGTTTTACGAGGGGCACGCTCCAGCAAGTGTGCGAAACCACCATGTGGATTCCTCATGATTGGAAAGCCGTCATGAGGATGATGCTCACCCCCAGCCAGTACATGATTTGGGACAGCGAGTTCCGCCTAGAGGCGCAAGCTCGGGCTGCCAGGATGGGAGGCGCGGTAATCCCTGACCAGCTGTATGGTTCAGGTGCCTTTGAGTCCATCAACGCTCAAATCAACTTGCCTCTCGCCACCCTAGAGATGTCAGCCGAGGCTGCCTATAGGGCATACTTCAGGGTCCCAGCGTCTGGCAAAACGGCCAAAAATTACACCGCTATTAAGCAGGGAGCCCAAGAGCCCTACATGGACTTCATCAATCGCCTGGAAGAAGCAATTAGCAGGCAGATTGACAATGAGCAAGCCCAGGAAGAGCTCATGATTAAGCTAGCCAAAGACAACGCCAACTTGGACTGCCGTAAAATCTTGCAGTCCCTGGGCAATCGCCCCGACATAACCTTAACGGACATGATTCGAGCATGCTCCGACGTTGGCACAGACTCCTACAAGATGGGTCTGCTAGCGGCAGCGGTGCAGGGGGGAAGAAGACCGAATGGCAAGAACAAAGGGGCATGTCACACTTGTGGCAAGGTCAGTCACTTCGCTAGGGAGTGCCGATCCAAGGGAGGCGGACAAAAGTCTGGCCGTCCCAAGGCTCCGAACACCCCCTGCCCGAAGTGCAAGAAAGGCTACCATTGGGCCAGGTTTTGTCCGAGTTCGGGAAACCGGAATCCGGGCACGTCTCTGGCCCCAGTCCAAACAGAGGCTTCCTTCACCCAGATCCAGAACCCCCCAGACCTAGACTAGATTCTAGGCACATCCCAGGCACTGCGAGGGCACAGGCCAGCCCCAAGGGCAGCACGGGGCTAGAATTGACTTGCCAGGCGGACGTTACATGCGACCTGCCAGGCACAGTCTATCTAGTCGACACCCAGTACATGGGACCCCTGCCCAGAGGCTTTATAGGTTTAGTTTTGCCCTGTAGTGTAGCTGGAGCACGCGGAATTTCCATAATTCCAGGAGTCATTGACTCGAATTTTTCAGGCATTCTCCAGGTCCAGCTTTGGGCGCACCTGCCCCAAACAATCCACAAGGGAGACACGTTAGCGCAACTGATCATGGTTCCTTGTCACTCGCCAGCAGGCAGCCAGGGAAGGCTCAGGGACAGCTCAGAGTCCGGTTCAGCAGACCGCTCGAGCGCGAGTGAGGCAGTGCAAGGATACCAGGTCTTAGCGACAGTGGAGACCAACATTGAGTGGAAACAGCGCCCCGTTATCGAGGTATTTTTGAACAAAAGGGTGTTCTCAGGGTTACTCGATACCGGAGCGGATGTGTCAGTGATAAGCAGGAGCCAGTGGCCAAGAGAGTGGGCCATTGAGCCGGTCTCCGATGTGTGGGGGGTAGGAGGCGTCCAGGAAGCGTTCAGGAGCCGAGAGTGGGTAGAAGTCACAATCCCAAAGGCTGACGGCACGGCGGTAATTCGGCCGCACATTCTTGACGTGCACATCAACCTTTGGGGGCGAGACATTCTCCAGCAGTACGGTGCTACGCTTACCTTCGGGTAATGGCGTTGCCACTTAAATGGCTCCCCGACACTCCGGTATGGGTAGAACAATGGCCGGTAGTGGGAGAGAAATTAGCTGCCCTCAAGCAGCTAGTTAAGGAACAGCTAGACGCAGGACACATAGAACAGTCCACAAGCCCCTGGAATTCGCCAATTTTTGTGATTAAGAAGAAGTCGGGGAAGTGGCGACTCCTCCACGATCTCAGGGAGATCAATAAATGCATTCAGCCGATGGGTCCGCTTCAATGCGGCATCCCAAATCCTAATATGATTCCCGAGGGGTGGGAGATCCTAGTTGTAGATCTCAAGGATTGCTTTTATACAATCCCCCTAGACCCCAGGGACCGGGAAAGGTTCGCCTTTACAGTGCCGGTCGTGAACCACGGTGAGCCCACGCAGCGTTACGCGTGGAAATTTTTGCCACAGGGCATGCTCAATTCGCCCACCCTGTGCCAAATTTATGTTCACGGCGCACTGGCAAAGTTCCGAAGCCTTTACCCTAAAGCTATTGTTTGTCACTTCATGGACGACATCTTAGTAGCGTTGCCACAACTTGGCAGCGAAATGTTTTCTGACCTCCAGGCCAGCCTGGGGGACAAAGGCTTACTTATTGCCCCTGAGAAAGTGCAGAGAACCGAGCCCTTTTCATACTTGGGCCATCGGCTTCTCCGCTCTTTTGCAGCACCAGTTCTGCCTCAGATAAATTTACAAGACTCAGTCACCCTTGTAGAGTTGCAGCAAGTTTTGGGAAACATCAATTGGGCCAGACCGTATTTTCGTTTAGATACGGATCTTCTAAAACCGCTCTTCTCGCTGCTAACCTTAGGTAAGCAGCCGGCAGACCGGATAAAAATCTCTCGAGATGCGCGCTTGGCGCTCGAGAAGGTGAACCAAGTTCTCAGCCAGAGGTGGGTGGATAGGATCGCCCCGGGGCCATATGCCCCGATCCTGAATTTGTACATCGTACGGTCGGGATCCAGAGAAGGGAGCGAAAATTGTGGAGTGGGTATACTTGCCTAACACCTCTTCTCGGAACATTGTTCCGCCCCAAGAACTGGTCTCCGCGGTGATCTACCGCGGCAGGCTGAGAGCAAGGGACGTTTCGGGGCACGATTTAGCTAAGATCATAGTCCCGTTCACCAAGGAACAGATCCATCAGTTGATGCAGCTAGGTGACTCGCTTCCGATAGCTTTGGAAGGATTCACTGGAAGCTTGGCATACCATTTGCCCAAAGACCCCAGACTTGTCTCACTTCAGACAGGAACAGTCAGTTTGTTCGAATTGCTTTCGCTGGTCCCGCTTCAGGGGGCCAAGACAGTTTTTACCGATGGGGGACGCACATATGGTGTCCTGACTTGGCAGGAGGGCGAAGCTTGGCGCACGCTGCTAACTCTTCCACAGAAGTCCGCGCAGCGGGCAGAGTTGGCAGCCGTGAACCTTGCCTTGCGCACCTTCGCCAAGGAACGTTTAAATATCATTACTGACAGTCTGTATGTAAGGAATTTGCTTCACAGTCTACCGGGAGCTTACATTACTCCCGCGATAGACAAGAACTTGCTCAGTCTGTTTCTCACTGCTCAATTTCATTTGCGGAACCGCACAGAGCCGCTCTATATTGCCCACATCCGAAGTCACCAAGACCTACCGGGTCCGATTTCCGCGGGCAATAGCAGAGCGGATGCGGCGGCAAGGGAAATTCAGCAACGTTCAGTTTTGGGAGTTTTCACTACTCCAATCCAGAGCCATGCCTTTTTTCACCAAAATGCCAAGGCACTCGCCAGACAGTTCAATCTGCCACTCTCTCAGGCCCAGGGTATAGTCCGCTCTTGCCAGCATTGCGCGGGAGCGCCGGGGGGGCCCTCGTGGGGGGTCAACCCACGAGGGACAGAGGCTAATCAGGTATGGCAGATGGACGTCACGCATGTGCCGCAGTTCGGCAGATGGCAATACATGCACGTCTGCATTGACACTTTTCCCAGTTCGTTTGGGCAACGGCGCAGAAAGGGGAGGCTGCCACCCACGTGGAGCAGCACCTCCTTTCCTGCATTGCGGCGATGGGCAAGCCGCGGCACGTGAAGACGGACAACGCGCCGGCCTACAGTTCCAGGCAGTTGGCCGCCTTCATGGCTACTTGGGACATCAAGCACACATTTGGAATTCCCTACAATCCGCAAGGGCAAGCGATTGTAGAGCGGGTCAATCGGACGCTAAAGTCCTATATTGACAAACAAACAGAAAGGGGGGAGCCACCAGCCCTCCCCAAGTCACAGGGAGAAGCACAGATGTGTCTCAACAAGGTATTGTTCACTTACAATCACCTTAATGTTTTTTCGGATTGCACGCCGCAGGAGAAGCATTTCCGCCGTTCGGAAGCTCTCCCGCGACCTATGGTCCGGTACCGAGTGCCACCAGACCCTTCTTGGAGGGGCCCGGTGCCGCTCATAACCTGGGGAAGAGGGTATGCTGCGGTTATGTCTCCTACAGGTGTCGTTCGGATTCCAGCCTGGTGTGTCAAGCCCTACGTGGAACCGCATGGCGTGGAACCAGGCCGGCCCGAGTCCGATCCCGGAGATGGAGGACCTCACCCTGACCGAGAGGACCCGCCGGAGGAAACGGCCGCCGATGCCCAAGATCACCTGGGGGATGGTCAAGGCTCTTTGCAGTGACGCCCAGGACGCCGTTCAGCGTGAGGAGAAAGAGCCGACACCGGAGAACCTCACAGCTGCAGTTTTTGCCCTGATTCACGCCAACACAGCGGCGATCACCATCATCCTGGCCCTTTCCCTGCTCTTGGGGGGAGGCGTTCAGGCTGCTCCGATCCAGGCCGACGGTTTGCCGCCTGGCGAAGATCTTTCCGCACGAATGCGGTACAACTTGTGGGAAAGGTTGGCGGGTCTCGTCAACCAGTCCGATTTTTGTCTACAGCAGGACATTGGTTCTGCATCCATCCTCAGCACCTGTCTCATCCCCGTGTGCCACAATCTGGACGCGCGCACCAAGGATGGCGACTGGTTGCTGAAGGCGTTCTTTGGCCCACACACTCCTACCACCTTCTCAGCATACGCACGCTGGGGG
Source organism: Bradypodion pumilum (assembly GCA_035047305.1). NCBI lineage: Eukaryota > Metazoa > Chordata > Lepidosauria > Squamata > Chamaeleonidae > Bradypodion > Bradypodion pumilum. The sequence continues at coordinate 477,413,555 of JAWDJD010000002.1, forward strand.
GGATTGCGACTTGTGTCAACCTTGCCGGCTGACGCCGCCACTCTTCATACCCCTCGAGTGGCGATCAGCCCGGACGCTGCTTGCACCCGAATGACCGGCTGCACCTCAGGCGGTCAGACTCGGCGCCGCTGCCTTGACCCCGGCAGCGGCAACTGGACTTGTAATAAACCAGAGACACTCACTTCGCTGTACGCTCACGTCACCCTACCTTCAGGGTGGTTTTTCACCTGCAACCAGTTCACATGGAACTATATTCCTGCGAATCTGTCGGACTCAATGTGTTGTATCAGTCGCCTGACACTGTTACTTCCTACTAAGGACATGATTGCCCCAAGCACAAATGTTTCTAATGTTCCACATGTTTCCAATGTTTCAAATGTCTCCCCACTCATACGGCACACACGCACAACCCAGTTAGACAGCTCTTGTGACAGCAGCTTCAGAGTAATGAGTCCCGCTGAGTATGTATCCCTAGCAGTCAGCCTTGTCGGCGTGCCAGGCCTGGCCGTCGGCAATGCACGGAGGATTGGCCGCTTGGCTTGCGGTTTGGCCAAAGCCATTAACCATACCTCCACAGCGATAGCGCTCCTCAATCAGGAACAGGCAGAACTTCGCCATGCCGTTCTTGACAATCGAGCGGCTATCGACTACCTCCTCTTGCTGCACCACCTGGGTTGCGAATCTTTTCATGGAATGTGTTGCTTCAATCTTACTGACAACTCCCGTAAGATCCAAAGCCAGATCACGAACCTCCACACCATAGTCCAGGGTATTACTGAGGGCTCCGCATGGGGGGCTTAATGGAGTTCCCTGTGGAATTGGATGTGGTCATGGATCCCCTGGGGGTGGCTGCAAACAGTGCTTAAGGTAGTGGTGGGGATAGCCATACTAGGCATTACGCTTTGCTGTTTTGCTCAGTGCATTCCCTCGCTGATCTCCAAGTGCCGCCCCAGAGAGAAACTCCGTGACGTCATACCCGCTCAACAGCTGATGCCGCTCTTGCGCAAGGTCGCCAGTCAGGTCCTTAAATAGAAAATAAAGGGGAGATGCGGTTTCCCCATGCCCCACAGGGCATGGAATGGCCCGCCAGAGGCCACCGCGGTGAGAGACGCTCCCAGCCCGTGGGCTCTGCGGCCGCCAAATTAAGGGGGGTGAATAAAATATAGGGTTTGATTCACCCAATTACCGTGACCTGACCTGCGACTCGGCCAAGTAAGCAGATAGCTGACTCCTGTCAAACATTAAGTGCATAGTTCATCTCCCGGCTCGGGAAATCCCTGGCGCAAATAAGCCATGTTTGTCCCTGCCTAATCCCCAAGACAATGAGGTCCCTAAACCCATGTTTGCCCCAGTTAATTAACTTCCCTTTGAAGAATTCCCCATTAACCCGTGTACGTGGGTGAGGTAATTTTCCTGTCAGGTGACAGCTTGCCACCGTTGCGCTTTTTTCCCTATAAATGATGTTGCCTTTTTCCAATAAAGTACTGATCTGATCTCGCTCCTGTTGCCTCGTGTTGTCATTGATCAGTCTCCTCCGGGCTCTAACGCCGCCCTAGCGGCCAGATATCGCTACAGTATGGCATGGGTAGGGGGATCCAGGAAAGCGTGTTGACTATCAGTGACTATATTGATAGATTGGGCCTGTTGCAGAACGACAGGCTTGAGAGAGCAAACAGTTCAGCTGATTGTGCTGATCACTGTGGAGGTAATGATCCCACTAAAACAGGCTTGTTTTCATCCACTACAGCATATCCAGTTCATTGCTTTCCATTCTTAATAAAAGATGAACCCTCAGTCCATTATTGTAAATCTGGATTGGGCAGTGGTTCTGCCTTTAAGTCACTTTGGCTGCCAAATGAAATTTCTATAGCTTGGAGACAATCATGGGGTCGGTCAGACTGAGGTTGATTAAGTGATTCAGGAAATAAGGAAGCTGGGCTTAATCTTTCGATTCAGGATATATGCACCTCATTTTACACATGATGGGATAGTCTGCTTGAGGTTGCTCTTTAAGCATCCTCAAGCACAGCCCTTTTCCCTCATTGATGTAAAGATAGAAACTATGGCTTTGATCTGGAAGAGCAAAAGTGGTGGGTTGGTTGAGGATATTTCTGAGGTCCTTCCAAGACTTTCAATGATCATCCATCTAGTCCCAAGGTTGATCTTCTACCTTTGCCCAAAATTTAGTTACATATTTACATTCCCACCACATATGGATGTACAGTAAACCCCTGGTTAACGATGTCTCTTGGTCCCCGTCGCGTCATTAACCGGGAAACATTGTTGTCCAAGAGGCAGAAAAACGCTCACCCTCCGGAGGGGAAACTGTCCTAGCATGTCACCATGGAATTTTTCCCCACCTATTTCGGCTTCTCCGGCGATTTTCTTTGCACCATTGCCCGGGGGAGATTGGGGGAGGTCAGAACCAGCCCAAATCGCCTCCCCGGAGCCAGAGGCACCCGGGCTGCTCTCTGCCTACCCTAGAGTGTCTGGGAGGATCTATCTTGCGCTGTTTCCGCCTTCCTAGCACCTCCCTGGCCCACCCAACAGCTGAGAAAGGTTGCGGCTGCCATCTTATTTTTCAAAAACAAGATGGCGGCCACAACTTTTCTCAGCTGTCGGGCGGGCAAGGGAGGTGCTAGGAAGCCGGAAACAGTACGGGATAGGTCCTCCTAGCCTCCCAGACACTCCTGGGTAAGCGGACACAGGGACCCGAAGATGACGATTTTTTTCATCTCCAAACAGCGTGAACAGGTAGGAGACCAAACACGATCTCCCAGAAAAGGACTTAATGTCGTTGTTCGGGATATGACTTTTCAGAAAAAAATGCGTCGTTAACCGAAAATGATGTCCAAACGCGTTGTTAACCGGGTGTTTACTGTATGACCCAAGTGCTGCCTGACATCTCCAACATTTCTCCGATTTGGACTTGTGCCTCAAATGGATTTTTCCTGCTTTATCATGAATATGAACCATTTGGCCCTTGTTTTTGACTTTGTACCCTTGGCTTTATGGCTGGAACTTTGGCGGAACCTCCAAGTTTTTACCTCCGTCTCGACTTACTCTACAAGAAAATGCAGGGCTTCTCCAATAAACAAACACTTATTCAGCCGTGACTCAAAGATGAAGAGACCTCTTCCCACTGTTGTTTTGAACATTAATTGCCAGAGCTTTCCTGGCTTAATCTTTTTGAAGTTTTGTAGTTAATTATATTGTGGTGACATGAACTTACATAAATATATCCCGTGAAATATAGCAAGTGTTAGAATTATTAGCCCTTAAAACAAAGCATGCAGTATAACAGATGGAGTTGAATCGGGAAGAACGGGAGGGGTATGCTCTCATTATACTTACCTGGTTCGTCACTATATAAAAGGATTTAGCATTGAGAAACAGTAACGTCCGCAGCCCAGAAAGAAAACATGATGTGAGGTTAGGACACAACATAAGAATTAACACGCGACACAAACAATATATACATTTAGCATGACGAAAACAGGTGGGTTGTTATTATTATTAATAATAACCACAGTATATTTAAATTTATTGTTATTCAACTTAGCATATATCAATTGTCTTTACAGAAGTTGGAAAGTAAAGCTATTAAGTTGTCTGAAGAAGGGAAGTTCCCCCGAAAGAGTTGTTTAACCGGTCAACTTTTACAACATAGAATTACTGGAAGACTGTGAACTATTATAAATTGTGATATTAAAATCAAAAATATATTATTATATTCCTTGTGCCTCAAACGAATTTTTCCTGCTTTATCATGAATATGAACCTTTTGGCCCTTGTTTTTGACATTTGCTATTCCAAGCTTTGTCTGTAATTTTAAGGTTTAATTCTGTCTTCCAAATTACTTTCAATGTTTTTGAGGGTTTGCATCATTATTCAATGTATTATATATTTTACTGACTACACCTTTTAATCTTTGTAAGTCATTCCTTATTTCATCAACTCGCTCAACTCCAAAAATCATTGTCTAATTATCTTCTCCCAGCAGTTGAATTTTATTCTCATGAACCAACTTTAATTTACTACATATCTCTTGTGACGATCTATACATACCGCTATCCAATTTTTAGTAAGTTAATCTTGTATTCTACTACTGTTCATTTGGCTAATTCATCCAAGCTCAAAGGGCATGTTTTTATTTCCTCCAGCTCTGTTATCTGAGAAATACCTGGAGCAAATTTTTGTTTATATTACAAGGATTCTAAGTAGTTTTTCCCCTGTGAGGACTCTATGAAGGGCTTTATTCTGAGCAAAATCTTTCCCACACTCATAGCATTTATATGGTTTCTTCCTTGTGTGGATTCTCTTATCATGCAGAAAGTTTGAATTCTGAGTAAAACATTTCCCACACATTTCCCTACCAATGATATGATTTATCTCCTGTGTGGATCTTATGTTTCACAAGGGATGAAGTGTTAATAAAACATTTCATACACTCCTGATATTTGTATGGCTTCTCTCCTGTGTGGTGTGTCACAAATCTTGATTTGCATGCAAAACATTTCTCACACTCCTGGAACTTGTATAGTTTCTCTCCTGTGTGGATTCTGTGATGACTCAAAAGGTGTGATCTCCAAGGAAAGCGTTTCACACACTCTTTGCATGTGTACTGTACATTTTCTCTTCTGCATGGGCTCTCCGATGAGTCAAAAGGTATGAGCTCCAAGTAAAACATTTCCCACATTCCTGGCACTTGTATGGTTTTTCTCCAGTGTGGATTCTGTGATGACTCACAAGGTGTGATCTCTGAGTAAAGCATTTGCCACACTCCTGGCACTTGTACGGTTTCTCTTCTGTGTGGATTCTGAGATGACTCACACGGTGTGATCACCAAACAAAGCATTTTCTACACTCCTGGCACTTGTATGGTTTCTCTCCTGTGTGTAATGAATGATGATCCACAAGGTGTGATTTCTGAGTAAAGCATTTCCCACACTTTTGGCACTTGTACGGTTTCTCTCCTGTGTGGATTCTGAGATGACTCACGAGGTGTGATGTCTGAGTAAAGGATTTCCCACACTCCAGGCATCTGTACGGTTTCTCTCCTGTGTGAATCCTCTTATGCTTCAAAAGGTTTGAATTATGCAAAAAACATTTTCCACACTCTTGGCACTTGTGTGGATTCTGTTATGACTCAAAAGGTGCAATTTCTAAGTAAAGCATTTCCTGCACTTCTGGCACCTGTACAGTTTCTCTCTTGCATGGGCTTTCTGATGAGTCTCAAAGCTTGATTTGCATGCAAAACATTTTCCAAACTCCTGGTAATTGTATGTGTTCTTTCCTGCATGGATCCTCTTATTCTTCAAACAGTCTGAATTCTGAGAAAAACATTTCCCACACTCCTGGCACTTGTATTGTTTCTCTCCTGTGTGGATTCTGAGATGACTCATTAGGTGTGATCGCCGAGGAAAGCATTTTCCACACTCCTGGCACTTACATAAGAACATAAGAACATAAGAACAGCCTTGCTGGAACAGGCCACAGCCCATCCAGTCCAGCATTCTGTCTCACACAGTGGCTCACCATTTCCTTCAGGGTATTCCCAAGGAGATGCCTTCATCTGCTTAGGATTCCCTGGAAATGGCATTGAGAGATATCCTGCCTATCTCTCCAACCCGGAGGTTGTCCTTAGGTAGCCATAATTATAGCCATTGATAGCCTTGTCCTCCATGAACTTGTCTAATCCTTTCTTAAAGCTGTCAAGACTGACAGCTGTCACCACTTCTTCTGGCAGGGAGTTCCATAGACCAGTAATCCTCTGGGTGAAAAAGTACTTTCTCTTATTTGTTTGAGAACTAGTACCCAAAAGTTTCATGGAGTGTCCCCTAGTTCTAGTGTTGTGCGATAGGGAAAACAGTTTTTCCTTATCCACTTTGTCCACACCGTGCATGATTTTATAAACTTCAATCAGGTCACCTCTTAGACGCCGTCGTTCAAGAGTGAAAAGGCCCAACCGTTGCAGCCTCAGATGGTAAGGAAGGTGTTCCAGTCCAGTCTGGTTGCCCTCCTCTGTACTTTCTCCAACTCCATAATATCCTTCTGGAGGTATGGCGACCAGAACTGTACACAGTATTCCAGATGGGGCCTCACCATAGATTTATAAAGAGGCAAAATGACACTTGCTGACTTATTTTCTATACCCTTCCTAATGATCCCTAACATTGAGTTTGCTTTTTTCACTGCTGAGGCACACTGGGTTGACACCAAGGTCCCTTTCCTGGTTTGTCGCAGAGAGTTCAGACCCCATCAGTTTATAAATGTAATTGGGGTTTTTTGCCCCAACATGCATCACTCTGCACTTACTGATGTTGAAGCTCATTTGCCACTGTTTTGCCCACTCCCCCAGTGTCAAGAGATCCCTCTGGAGCTCTTCACAATCTCTCACAGTTTTCACTACCCTGTATAATTTAGTGTCGTCAGCAAATTTGGCTACCTTGCTTTTTACTCCTACCTCTAGATCATTTATGAAGAGGTTGAAAAGCAGGGGTCCCAGTACTGAACCTTGGGGGACCCCACTCTTTACTTCCCTCCACTTGGAGAAGTGTCCATTTAGTGCTACCCTCTGTTTCCTGTCCCTTAGCCAGTTGCTGATCCAGGACAAGACCTGTCCCTTTATTCCATGACTGGTAAGTTTATTCAAGAGCCTTTGGTGTGGGACCTTGTCAAAAGCCTTCTGAAAGTCCAGATAAACAATGTCAACTGGATCCCCCTTATTCACATGCTTGTTGACACTCTCAAAAAATTCCAACAGATTAGTGAGGCATGATTTGCCCTTGTATGGTTTCTTTCCTCTGTTGACTCTTTCATGGCTCAGAAAATTATCTAAAGGTGTCCCAGACTCTTCACTGACCATGTGTTGGTCTTCAGTGTAACTTCTTTTGCGAGGCATCAGGGCAAATTTTTCGGAATTTTTTTCCCTATAGACAATGCATTTGTTGGCTTTCTCTAGAACACAACTCTCCTCGTCTATGCTGGTGTCGTCCAAGCTCAAATTTATCCATAATACATTTTCCACGTTTGGGAGATATATCTATTTCTTCTATTGTCCTCTGGGGAAAAGGAGAAATGTAGGAAATAAATGGAACTGAAATCATTTTTTAAAAGTAATAGAACTAGAAAATGGTATGTGCTAAATCTAAGGAAGAGACTGCAGTGGCTCAAGGGGTTAAGACACTGAATTTGAAGACTGGAAGGTCGGAATTTGATACCCGAGTACTGCATGATGGTGTAAGCTCCCATCTCTGTCACAGCTCCTGCAAACCTAGCAGTTCAAAAGCAAGGAATTGAAAGTAGATAAACATATACAGTACAACTTCAGTGGGAAGGTAAACAGTGTTCCATGCACTCTGGTGTCTGGTCATGCCTGCCACATGTCCATGGAAACTTCTGCAAATGTAGACACCACTGGCTCTTTGAATATAAAGGGAGATGAGCACTGAACCCTAGAGTTGGATACAACTTGCTTTTGAGCAAGGGCGACTTTTACCTTTACCTAAATCTAAGGAAATTGTGCTGAGGCTCAATCGGTGTTTAAAGGATCACTTTCACATAAGTGGATCCTGGGCTGAAATAGCTCCAAATGTAATCTTTTAAATGTTTTAACAATTCAGTGGAACAAAAATTATTTAATAAAAAGATGGTGATTCCTCAGGGGTTTTGAATTTAGCAAAAATTAGCATCAACCAGGGAAAGACAGGGCCTTATCAGGAAACGACACAGGTTCCAAGATCTCGTTCATGACCTCTTCATGCAGAGCCTTCTGGTCAGCATTTAGCAGTGCCCCCTCCTCTGGAGTAAAGTACACGGTCACCTCCTCAAAGGATACTGAAATCTAAATGGAAAGAAAGGGGAAAGGAAATCATAAAACTTTTCATAACAACCACATCTGAAATAAAAAAAACCACATAAAAAGAGGTCTTTTTAGCCTTTCTGATGGTAAGATTACCAAGGTCTACTAGTCCCCTTGACTCCCTACAAGAAGGCCTCCAAATCTCAGTGGATTCCCACAAGAGTGGGAGGGAAAGGGTTAAGCGTGTCCTGCCTGTTATGGGAGGATCCTGGAGGCATCCAAGGGGCCTCTGTGCAGAAATAGAAAGCTAAATTTGACCTGGTTGGGTCAAGAATAGTTCCTCTTCTCAAAAACATAAAACAACTTACATATTTTAGTTCTTTCTTCAAACCAGAAAGGAATAAAAATCCTTTTCCACTTGCAACAGTTAGATATAATAATTATTGCTATTTTCTGCCTGGAGAGAACTACGTAATATCAGCTACACTATACAATCAAGAAACTGGAGATTTGCCCATTAAAAAGGAATGGCCAGAGGAATTAAAGAATAAATGCTTGAACAAACATTGATATAAACACACAAGGAGTCTTTTAACCCCCTCCTTCCTATCTGATCCTCTTCTGCTCCATCCCAAGGAAATGATGAAATGCTGACCTGTCAGCCTTTTAGACCCTGCAGGAAAGACCAAGAGGGAGGGATGCCAGTCCTGTAAACACCTCTCAGAGTTAGCATCAGCGTAAGAATGTTTGCTTAAAAGGAAAGCCTTTGATCACAAAAAAGATTCACACTCCTGTGAAAGGAACAGGGTTTCAGAGTCCAATATGTGCTCAAGACTGTAGGATGCTTTACTGAGTAGAGAAACATTTTCAATAATTAGCAATACTAAAGAGCAATACTAAAGGTGGTGCAATGGTTAAATGGCAGAACTCCAACCAAAAGGTTGGGAGTTCGATCCTGGCCAGGGATCAAGGTTGACTCAGCCATACATCCTCCCGAGGTTGGGAAAATGAGTACCCAGCATGTTGGGGGCAAAATGCTAATTAACTTGTGTACCACCCAGAGAGTGCAGTAAGTATGATGGGGCGATATATGTCATTACTTTGCTTAAAGTCAGGATTTCTCCAACATATTGAGAAGTATTTTTCACTAATTCAGAGCTTCCTGGAAAGGGCACATGGAGAGATGTGGAGCAAGGATGCCAATCTCTCACCACTCCCTTTCTGTAATTACAAACTAATGAGGGACCAGAGGAAGAGGTTGATATGGGAAAATGAAATTTAGAACACTGGCTAGAAGATTAGGTCAAAAATACACAGACCCTTCTTTGCTTTCATACAGGAAAGTAGTAAGATTCACCCTCCTAACATTAATCCTTACCTATCAAGTTGCCATCTTCCTCATTGCCTTGACTGGTCTCTCCTTGTTGTAAACTCAGCTTGGGATGGAACTGAGGTTGTTCCACCATGTGGAAATCAGGCTGAACTTCTGCAGAGAGATTTCTCATCTGAGGATCAATGAGAAGGACAAATACGATGGTCAAAAGAAGACAGAGGGAAAGATCTGAATGGAAAAAGCTGGGACTTGGAAAATAGAGTACCTCATTGCCTGAATGAATCGCTCTCACCTTTGGATCTTCCAGAGGTTTGTCTCCTGCCCGAATCAGAGCCAGGAAACCTTCAGCCAGATCCACTGCCTGGGAAGTGGTTTCCGCTCCACATTCTCTCAACCAGCTCACATCTCTACTGGGAGGAAGGTCAGGAACTGCTCCAGGATCACCAAGTCCATCATCTGAGCCTTAGTGTGTTATCTGGCCTGAGCCACTGGTGGCAAAGCCAGTGGAGTCGAGTGCAAAGCTGCCTAGGACCATCGACTTCCTGGTAGAATTCCTGGAAGCATTTCTGCTGCGTCTCAGAGTACCTGAGCATCTCCTCAGTTGAGTCCTCTGGTCCCGTCCTTTCCCAGTGTGGGCTGAGGCGTCTCCTCCTGAGGACATCAGGGTCCCTTCCCTGCTGGGGATAGGCGGCCTGATTCCTGCTCTCTTCAGGTAGAGTGCGGCAGGAGTGGCGGGTTCTCTTCCTGACCATCCCTGCCTTGTACTCCTTGAACTAGAATAGGAGAAAGCTCATCATTTATCATAATTCCTACCCCATTCCACCAATCAACTGCTCTCTAAACACCTTTGCAAGCTATATCAAAATTTGATTAACTCTCCCCTTCTTTTTTCAAGGAAGGTAAAAATGATATTGGGTGTGTGTATTTTCCCCCAAGTTCCCCCCTCCCCATTTTGGATGCCCAGAGAAAGAGCCCTGCCCCCTTCCAACTTTGGCACCTTCAGACGTTCTTTATTAGGACACGTGTCTGTATGGAGAAGAGGCCCAGTGGATTCCCCTCCTTTGGGCGGCAACGGAGCTTGGGCCACACGGACCCTTTTCCTGGATCTCCCCTCCAAAGGCCTCTACTGCTCACCCGCCCCCAAATATCTACGGGGCAAGATGTGTGTCTTTTGGGGGGGACCCCCTTACCTTTCCTGAGCTCCCCCCACTTCTCCCCCCTCCCAACACCCAAAGGGAAAAAAACTCTCTCTGGTGTGGAAACTCCTCTTCTCTGAAGCCTCTGCTTCTCCCTCCACTTTCCTCACGACAGGAAGGGACACTTTTCAGAAAGGGACCATTTCCTGTCAGGTAAGGGAAACATAGGAATGCCCCGTCCCTGTTTCCCTTCTAGGAACATCAACTCAGTGCTCTTAAGGCATCTGAGCTTCTAGGCAGGGCTGGGTCCCCCTATGGGGTTTTATCCAGGAGAGACAGACTCCTTCCTAAACCCCCCAAAACCAGGGGCCAAGGCCAGCCTTCCTCACAGCCAGATGTAGCTAGGATGGTGTGTGTGTGTGTGTGTGTGGGGGGGCTTTTGTCATGTGAAGGTAGGCGGAGAGACCCCTGCCCTCCTTTTAGGAAATGAGGGTCTTGGAAGGAGAGCCCAGTCTGTCTCAGGTCCTCAAGGATCATGGATGGGCCATCATCACCCCCTTTACCAGACCACATGTCCATTAGTGGGTCCAGATTGGTCCACTTTTATCAATGGACTGGCTTCACTCCCCCTCCCTTTCCCCAGGTAACCCCAAGATGGAGGGTTGGGCACCAACCTACATTTGGAGCCACCTGATTGTATAATCTGCAGAGGAGCAGGGGGTGGTGGTGATGGGGTTCCCTTCCAGGAGGCCCTTCCTACCCAGGTTCTACAGAAGCACTAGTTGTGCAAGTGAAAGGGTATCATGTTGGAGGGGCACTCAATCCGGTGGGGGCTATGGAAAATATCCTCTAGATTTCCCCATAGAATTAATACACAAAAGCAAGACCAGGAGGTCAGCCATCATTGGTTGCTACTCATATCCACGTATACTTTTGCCTCGGAAGTCATTTTCACAATTGATGGATGTATCTCTGGTGACACAATAAAGCCGGTTCTGGCATGAAACATGCGAAACACACACATTACACTGACTAGATGGTGGATGGTGTACTTGAGTTTTACTCATCTTCTGTGCTCGCCACTTAGCCTCTTCATATCTGCCACATTCATCTTCAAAATGTTTTGTAGCGGCCGATATAGTTTGTGGCTAAAGTGGGCAATCTATGTTTGCTACCTCCCAGGTTTATGAGTTTATATCTGACGACTTCATGGTTTGCAGGTCAGTAGTTCAAAAGGGAAAAGAAGTCTGGGATTATCACTCCTAGAGAACAGGTTCCTGTTCAATTTGCCAGGACGGCAGTACATGCTTTTGGATACCATATCCAATACTGTCCTTTAGGTGCAAACATAGGATTTTCATTGAGAGGGTTGAGGTTCTCAGAAGGATGGTGTAACATGCATAACCAAGTACCTTCCATGGAACAACAATAGCAACCTTGGGAATAATCAGATTTATTTATTTATTTACCGTATTTATATTGGCGCCTCCCTCTCCGAAGCAACTCCGGGCGACTCACAGTTGATATCAAAAAGTTCAAAGTATAAAACATCCCCATCGTACAAAGTCAACACTTAAAACTTTTAAAACTATTAAAACCAATTTAAAACGCCCTTCCTATAAAATTAGTAGCACACTAATACTGTATTGGGAGAAGTTGCTAGCTGAACCATAACAGTGTAACCAGAAAATGGAATACTTAATTGCTGTATCTATCATTTGTTTTATCTTGATCCTTAGCAGGGAAGAATTTTCAAAATCAATTCACAATCACTGTCTCCTCAATAGATTCCTTTACCATTACAGGATGCACAATATTGGCCAGGGGCTGCAATGGATGGGTTTCTGACAATTGTTCAAGAAAGGTGGTCATGTGGGATTGATTACTAACAAACCATTGGGGAGAAAGGGGAATTGCTCTCCAGGGAACAACATTCCATGGCCTCTTTCATAAGTTGATTTTTTCCCGTAACTTGAGGCATTCCCATAGGGGGAGCTGCGGGGTGAGTTAAGAGCCCAGTCCTAGGCTCCAATTCACCCCGCAGCTCCTTCCCAGCCAGACCAGAGGGACTGGAAACGAGCTGTTGGGTGAGTAAAAGCCCAGTCCTAGGCTTCAATTCAGCATTGCAATGCAGGAAGTTCTGCCCAGTTCTATAGAACCGGTAGCAGAAATGGCTGGCCACCCCCACCACCATGCCCACCTCCTCCTCCACCTCCCCCCACACTCCAGGCGCGGCTGTGGGCCGGGAGGAGGAGAAAGCACGCACCCACCCGCTGCCGCCGCCACTTGTCCGGAGCAGCGTGGCTGGGGGGGGGGACTCACCATGCCAGGTGTGTTTCCTTCTACGTACTTCCTTCACGCCTCCTGGGCGAGGCGTGTGGGGACGTTGCCGAAGGCGCGCTGGAAGTACGTAGAAGGAAGCGTGCCCGGCATGGTGAGTTCGCCCCACTCACGCTGTTTTGGGCAGGCGGCAGCAGCAGCGTGCTTCCTCCTCCTCCTGGCGCAAGACATACAGAGGCCAGCGGCAGCTTCAGCTTTTCCTCGTGGCCCACCTGAACTGCACCTTCCAGTGGGTCTCCTCTGTGTGTGTGCGTGTGTGTGTGGGAATGGAGAGGGAGGCAGATGCGGGGAAGCGCCGGGCTGGGCTGCATGGTGGAGGATGCCCCACAAGTAAGGTGAGTGCCATGGGGGGGGGGCGCATAGCCAGCACGTGGGGGCCCTCCGTGCAGCCCAGCCAGGTGCCTCCATTTGTACATCTCCCAAAATCGTGGCCTGCGTCTCCAAGGAAGCAAGGGAGGTGCATTGCCTGAAAGTTGAGGGGTCGGGTTCACTCACTCCACAGCGATAGCCCACTTTTGGGTCCCTGATTCTCAGTGCTGCTGAAAGCTGCTCAAAGCCAAGAGGAGGAAGGAAGAAGAGGAGAGCTGGGTGTTCCCCGCCATTGCTCTCCTTCCTTCCTTCTCTCAGCTTTGTGCAGCCCTTGACAGTGCTGAGAAGAAGGGAGCCAAAGGCGGGTGATCACTGTGGAGCGTGGATTTCTTTTCTTTTTCTTCTTTTTTTTAGGGGGGGAGGATGAGGCCATGCCCACACAGTTGGCCATGCCCACAGAGCAGGCAGTAAAAAAGTTTTGCAGTGCATCACTGCTCCAATTCACCCCACAGCTCCTTCCCAGCCAGACCGGAGTGGTGAATCGGAGCCCAGGAGCCCACCACTCTCCTAAGTCCTGGGGCTTGGCTGCAGCCTAAAATGTCCCCCTCCACTGTCTAGGCTACAGCCAAGCCCCAGGACTTGGGAGACAGACGGCGATCGATGGGGTCTTGTCCCATCGGTCCGGGGAAATGATTTCTCTCCCGTGTAGATCCTCTTATGTTTCACAAGGGATGAAGTCTTAATAAAACATTTCCCAAACTCCTGATATTTGTATGGTTTCTCTCATGTGTGGATTCTGCGATGACTCAAAAGGTGTGATCTCCTCTTGAACGACGGCATCTAAGAGGTGACCTGATTGAAGTTTATAAAATCATGCACGGTGTGGACAAAGTAGACAAGGAAAAACTGTTTCCCTATCGCATAACACTAGAACTAGGGGGCACTCCATGAAACTTTTGGGTACTAGTTCTCAAACAAATAAGAGAAAGTACTTTTTCACCCAGAGGATCACTGGTCTATGGAACTTCCTGCCAGAAGAAGTGGTGACAGCTGTCAGTCTTGACAGCTTTAAGAAAAGATTAGATAAGTTCATGGAGGACAAGGGTATCAATGGCTATAATTATGGATACCTAAGGACAACCTCCGGGTTGGAGAGATAGGCAGGAGATCTCTCAATGCCATTTCCAGGAAATCCTAAGCAGGTGAAGGCATCTGCTTGGGAATATCCTGAAGGAAATGGTGAGCCACTGTGTGAGACAGAATGCTGGACTGGATGGGCTGTGGCCTGTTCCAGCAAGGCTGTTCTTATGTTCTTATGTTAATCATTTCCCACACTCTTGGCATTGTTAAGCCACATGGGCCTCTGTATACCGTATAGGGAAGTGTGCATCACTTTAAGGGTTAGTCACAGGTGATGGTTGTTACAGAGTAAGTCAGCAAACTCACTGTAATATAAGCAATGGCTTCAAGAGCACTCTTCGAAGAGATTGGGAGGAGAGTGAGAGGAGAGACTGAAGAGAGACTGTTGGAGAGAGCAAAGAGAACAAGAGCAACAGAAGAGCAGTAAAGAATCTCTGAACCAGGTCTACTGAGGCTGAAGGCTTCCTGGAGGAGCAGAGAGAAAGAGAAGGAATCTGAAGCCTGGAGTGGACTTCTGAGTAAGCATTTCATCTCTAACTGTTCAGACAAGACGCCGAGCCCTGCCGGGCCAGTGTCAGCTTATCTGCTATTTGTGGGACTGTTGCCAACTTCTGTACCACTCAGTTGTGGGTGGCTAACCGCTACAGAGAGACTGTTATTGCACTTGTGTTGGGAGAAGATATCTTTATTTAAGTTATCTTAACCTATAAATCCAGACGTTAACTGTTGGACTCCAGCATACGTTTCCGCACCCATCCACACTATCCCGTACCGAGCCTCCTGGACTCGCCTGACCCCAACCCACAGAGCGCCACATGGTTGCCAAAGCCGGCAGTGGGGCAACAGCCCCACGAACATGAACAAAGGGAAACAACTTCAATTCCCAACGTCCTCTGCTTTGCGCCTCAGCCAATCAGGCTGACATGTTTGTGACGAGCAAAAAGAACGTTGGGAAACTCTGTGCGCCCAATTGAAATCGAGCCGCAGGAAAAAAAACTGCCGCACAAACGCAAACCAACCAAAAAAACCACCTCCAAGTCCCAGTGTCCTACGCATCGTGAGCACTTCAGCCACTCAGGCTGAAGGGCACGAGCGCGGAGAACGCTGAAAAAGCTGGCACGCAAAAAATAAAATGAAAAAACGCCGGCCTCCCGCAACGGGAGCACATGTCTGCTGCAGCGCCTCACGGCCTCACAAACAAACACCCTCAAAAAACCACGGCGAGACACCCGCCGGCCTTCTTTCCCAGAGCAATGGGAAGAAGAGGGACTCCCTCTCCTCCATGCTACCGCACCAAAGACACGGCAAGACCACCGCCAGCCTCAAGGTAAGTTGAGCCGGGGTGGGGAAAAAAACAGCAGCAGGCAGCAGTTCGTCAGGGGAAGCACACTCCCTGGCGAATGACTGGCTGCTGCCATTGTACTACCAACACCACTGTTTCGAGAACTAGCATTTTATTTATTTATTTATGGTTCAAATTTCTATGCCGCCCAATCAGGCGAACCCGACTCAGGGCGGCTCACAACAAAATTAAAACATACATATTAAAAACAATTAAAACCCCAACATACCCACCCACCTATTAAAACTAACCACGTTAAAACTGCCTGCATTAAAAAGCATGAAACAGCGGTGGAGGTAATACAAAAGTAGCAGCCAGCAATCCACAAGGAAGAGCACCACCCCTTACGGATTGCTGTCTGCTGATCTCCGGTTAGGTAAGCCAGGAGAAAAAGGAGACAGAGAGGAGAGAACCATCGTCAGGCAGATAGGTCTTCTTTTCACCCGACCTACCTAGCAAACCTTACCGGACGAAGAGTGAGCTCTGCCGGCTCCTCCTTTTCCCCACTGCTGCATCGAAACCAAAATTTGAAGCAGCAATGGGGAAAAGAGGAACCAACAGACAGGCCAGGCCGTTCTTCACACAAAAAAACACAACAACAACAAAACCAGACATTTACCCAAAACGCCAACCACCAAAATTAATCAAACACAAATAAATAAATAATTTTAAAAACACATTAACCAACAAAACTATAAACAACAAAATCCACAAAAAACACCCCAAATACCATAAAATCACAGGGAAAAAACACTTAACTACAACACGAAAATTCCTAACTCAAACATCAAAAATACCACAAATTAAAAAAGTAAACACAAAAGAAATCAGAAAAATAAAAAACAACCAGAAATAAACAAAACAATTAAACACATCTAAAACCCAACAAAACCATAAAAAGAACAAACAGAAACACCTCCCAGCCAAACACCAGAAAAACAAAACAGAGAACTCACCAGCACGTCCTCCCTCCACGAGTCCAGAACAGAACTGAAGAAACAAAGAATACTTACTGGAAGAAGCCCCACCTAGAGGCTGGGAGAGAAAAGACAAGTCAAACAAAAAAAAATCCAACACTATTACTAATAGCCCCACCTGCAGGCTGGAAGATTAAAAACAAGTCAAAAAAAGTCAAAAAAGTAAGAAATACATCAAAATGACAAATAAATGTAATAAAATACATCAAGAAAAGTCACAAACAACAAATGCAAAGCACAACCACCCAAACCACTGGGCAAAACTATGCTAGTAGTTTATAAAATGATCTTTTCTATAAACAAGTTGTGTGCCAGCGTGTATCTTGAACCCACACTCTGCTGTTTCCTGCTTGACCACATGTTCTGCTAACGTTCACACACACACAGGCACAAAATCCTATCAGGCATGTGTACCATACATTTTCTCTTCTGCATGGACTCTCTGATGAGTCAAAAATATGAGCTCCGAGTAAAGCATTTCCCACACTCCTGGCACTTATATGGTTAATCTCTTGTGTGGAGTCTGTGATGACTTACAAGGGATGATCTCTGAGTAAAGCTTTTCCCACACTCCTGGCACTTGTATGGTTAATCTCTTGTGTGGACTCTGTGATGACGCACAAGGTATGATCTCTTAGTAAAGCATTTCCCACACTCCTGGCACTTATATGGTTTCTCTCCTGTGTGGAGTCTGTGATGACTTACAAGGGATGATCTCTGAGTAAAGCTTTTCCCACACTCCTGGCACTTGTATGGTTAATCTCTTGTGTGGACTCTGTGATGACGCACAAGGTATGATCTTTTAGTAAAGCATTTCCCACACTCCTGGCACTTATATGGTTTCTCTCCTGTGTGAAGTCTGTGATGACTTACAAGGGATGATCTCTGAGTAAAGCTTTTCCCACACTCCTGGCATTTGTATGGTTTCTCACCTGTGTGGACTGAATGATGACGCCCAAGGTCTGATCTCTGAATAAAGCATTTGCCACAGTCCTGGCACTTGTATGGTTTCTCTCCTGTGTGGACTCTGTGATGACGCCGAAGGTCTGATCTCTGAGTAAAGCATTTTCCACACTCTTGGCACTTATATGGTCTCTCTCTGGTGTGGACTCTGTGATGACGCCGAAGGTCTGATTTCTGAGTAAAGCATTTCCTACACTTCTGGCACTTGTACAGTTTCTCTCTTGCATGGGCTTTCTGATGAATCTCAAAGCTTGCTTTGCATGCAAAACATTTTCCAAACTCCTGGTAATTGTATGTGTTCTTTCCTGCATGGATCCTCTTATTCTTCAAACAGTCTGAATTCTGAGAAAAACATTTGCCACACTCCTGGCATATGTATAGTTGCTCACCTGTGTGGACTGAGTGATGATGCACAAGGTCTGATCTCTGAGTAAAGCATTTCCCACACTCCTGGCAGTTGTAGGGTTTCTTTCCTCTGTTGACTCTTTTGTGGCTCAGAAAACTATCTAAAGGTGACCCAGACACTTCACTGACCATGTGTTGGTCTTCAGTGTAACTTCTTTTGCGAGGCATCAGGGCAATCTTTTCAGCACGTTTTCTATTGATAATGCATTTGTTGGCCTTCTTTAGAGTACAACTCTTCTTCTCTATGCTGGTTCTCCGGTGTCGTCCAAGCTCAAATGTATCCATAATACATTTTCCAAGTTTGGGAGATATAGCATTATTTCTTCTGTTGTCCTCTGGCAAAAAGGAGAAATGTAGGAAATAAATGGAACTGAAAACATTTTTTAGAAATAATAGTAATAGAATATAGTATGTGTTAAATCTAAGGAAGAAACTGCGGTGACTCAAGTGTTTAAGACACTGAATTTGAAGGCTGGAAGGTTGGAATCTACCCGAGTACTGCATGATGGTGTGAGCTCCCATTTCTGTCACAGCTCCTGCAAACCTAGCATTTCAAAAGCAAGAAATTGAAAGTAGCTAAATAGGTACAACTTCAGTGGGAAGGTAAACAGTGTTCCATGCACTCCGGTGTCTGGTCATGCCTGCCACATGTCCATGGAAACTTCTGCAAATGCAGACTCCACTGGCTCTTTGACTATTCCTGCTCTCTTCAGGTAGAGTGCGACAGGAGTGGCGGGTTCTCTTCCTGACCATCTCTGCCTTGTACTCCTTGAACTCAGTGGTGGGCACCAAAAAAATTTACTACCACACCATGGGCAGGGCTAACTCAGTGGGTGGGGCTAACTCAGTGGGCGGGGTCATGCGACTGCGTGGGCGGGGCCAGGTCGTGTGACTTGCTGAGTATGTGACTGGGAGGGCATCTCCTAACTGATGTTTTAAGAATAAAAAAGGTATACAAAAAGGTAGTTAACTTTATGTATTTAATACTTAATACTTTAACAATAACAAGAGGTACACAAAACTAGATTTTGTTACAAGAGTTTTACAACATGGATGAAAAACTATAGAACCATTTGACAATCAGAATTAAGAACTGCTGTATACAGAATTACACAAGAATTGGACAATATGAATTAAAAATCTGACTAAAACGTATTTTAGGTATTCCCAAATTGCTGCTTGATTGGCATCCTCCTCACTTTCACTTTTATTCTGTCTAAATCGAGCATCATCAGCTGCGTGATGTTTTCACAACCATCTTGTAACTGTAGGAATAGGGTCCCAGTCTTTTACAGGTAGGCCAATCATACTAATTGTCATAATGTTTGTTATATTAGAAACAGTAAGGCGATTCCTCTTCTCAGAACAAATGAAGTTCATTTTTGAAAAACCCCTTTCTGCTTCTGCTGAACTTGCAGCAATCGTTTTGACAATATTTTGAGCTTTTTAAATACTGTCAGGAGTTGTATAATTATTTTTATCTTTTAAAACATTTTCAACAAAATCCCGGTAATCATTAATATTAATGTCATAATTAAAAATGTCACTAAATTCAAGCAATTGTTCTTCAGCTTCTTTCCATGGAACTAATACATCTACAATGTCCCAGTGTTGTGGATCCAAATATTTGAGAAGGTCTAGCTTGTTCCTGTCTTCCAATTTGCTTCCTGTTTTTAAATGTTCACAGTCCATTAGTCTCTTCTTCAAATTAGTTATGATGCTTTCTAAAAGTGTTTCGCGAGGAAGTCCAACAAAATCGTTGTTTTTTTACAAATGTTATATTTCTGAAAGTTCCTAAGGCAATCAACCCATCTACTTTTTTTCCATATGCACCCTTGTCCTTTCTAAACATTTCAAATGATGTAATTGATCTTCCCACACGTTTTTCAGCCTTTAAGATGTCTACATTCCTTGCTTGCAATGCTTCAGAAAGAAGAGATATTTCCTTTAGAATATCTATCATCAAGGCCAAATCAGTCAAAAAACAAATATTTTCCAGACTGGCAGCCATACCTGAGTAATTTTCATTCGAATGAAAATATTGATGCAGGATCGGATAAGCACCCCACACAACTAGGGTTGATCTTAAACTACAAGCAGCCCATCTTGGTCCAAGAACTCTACCATTTTTTTTAGAATTTCGATGCCAAGCTCTTCTCATATGTTTGTTAGTTCAATTTGGTTTTTATTTGACTGATGGAAAATTGTATATATCTTATCGAGAAATTTTTTAAAGTGATTTAATTGCTTTATTTCTTTTATCGAATCATCTAAAACAAGTTGGAGGCGATGGTTTAAGCAGTGCCATATTATGCTGTTGGGAAACTTTTTGGCTATTCTAGTGCTCACTCCAGATTTTTCTCCCAAGCATAATGCTGGCACCATCAGAGCAAAATCCTATTAAATTTTTCTCCATTTATTTCTTAGAAAACCCAACATTTTTTAAACTTGCCATAACTGAAGAAAATATTGTCTCTGCATCTTGTTTCTGTAATTCTTCCAGCTCAACAAAAATTGTTGGCGAGGTAACTGAACCCTCAACTTTTAAGAAAACTATTACAACAGGTTTGGAAGGTATCGTTGAGGCTTCATCACTAATCAAACAGATTTTTAGATTCTTTTCAATAATTTTAGTAAATACTTTGTCTTTAATTTCTTCTGCAACACCTAATGACTGTATTTTAGTGTGGGCCTTTGTGGATCAAGTCGACTTTGGTTTGATTTAGCAATTAGACCTTGTTGTTGCAGGATTGTGTGGAGGGCCATTTTGTAGGCGCCACACACAATCTTGCAGCAACAAAGTCTAATTGCTAAATCAAACCAAGGTACACTTGATCCACAAAGGCCCACACTAAACTACAGTTAGCTAAAAATACAGCTATTTAACATATAAAGATACACAAGAGACCCTTTTGCAAAAGAAAAAAAACCCTTAATGACTGTATTTTAGTGTGCGCCTTTGTGGATCAAGTCAACTTTGGTTTGATTTAGCAATTAGACCTTGTTGTTGCAGGATTGTGTGGAGGGCCATTTTATAGGCCCCACACACAATCTTGTAGCAACAAACTGTAATTGCTGATCCACAAAGGCCCACACTAAAATATAGTCATTAGGGGTTTTTGCATTGCAGCAGAAAGACCATTATTTAGCAATGGTCTTTCTGCTGCAATGCAAAAACCCCTTAACATTAAAGGATAACATTAAAATACAACATAAGACAATTTTTAGAAGAAACTAAAAACCCGGGAGGGTACCTACCTTGCATTGGCTCTTCTCCAGATCGACTCCCAGCAGGGACGGAAGGTCCCAGTGTGGATGCCCCAGCCTCATCCATCGCCCTGCGCGACTGGATGGTATGAGGAGGGTGGGTGGCGGTTTGAAATGCCACCGCGCCTAGGGGCCTCTCCTGCCGCTTCGGATCCATTTCCAATGCCGCCACCACTTTCCTCACCGCCGCCACCGGTTCCGCCTCCTCTGCCACTGCTGGGTCCTGCACCGCCGCTACTTTCCTCGCCGCCTCCGCCGGTTCCGCCTCCTCCTCCGCCACCGGGTCCCGCGCCACCGCCATTTCTGCCGCCGCCAGGTCCTGTGCCGCTGCCATTTTTCTCGCTGCCACCACCACCTCTAGTTCTGCCCTGCCGCTTTCCTCACCACTGCGGCCGCCGGTTCCACTGCCAGTTCCGCCGCTGCCGGTGGGTCCTGTGCCACCGCCGCTGCTTTCCTCGCCGCCGGTTCCGCTGCCGCTGCTGCCGAGTCCCACGCCGCCGCCGCTTTCCTCACTGCCGCCACTGCTTTCCTCACCGCCGCTGCTGGGTCCCGCGCTGCTGCCAACGCTTTCCTCACAGCCGACCCCTCCCTTGCCGCCACTTCCACCTCCGCCGTCGCCTCCTGCTCCGCCACTTCCACCGTCATTGCCGCCGCTGGGTGCCTTGCTGCCACCACGTCCCTTGCCGACACCCTCGCCGATGCTTCCCTCGCCGCTGCCTCCTCCTCTGGGTCCCGTCAGGGGGTGGGTCCCTCTGCCTCAGGTCAGGCCGCCGCTGCCGCTCTGCTGCCACTGCTCCACTTGCCAGCGACCTCCACCGACTCCAACCAAGCAGAAAATGGCTGCTTGGTGGCGCGCATGCCCTTTTTAGCCAGAATTGGTGCATGCACGCTGAGCACTGGAGGTGCGCATGTGCAAGTGGGGAAGCGGGAAATTTTTACCACCACCCGTCCCGGACCGGTGCGGACCGGTAGCTGCCCACCACTGCTTGAACTAGAACAGGAAAAAGTTCATCTTTATCACATAATTCTTCTCTCACCCCAATGATTAACTGCTCTCTAAACACCTTTGGGAATTACCACAAAATTTGATTCCTTTCCCTCCAAAATAAAAAAAAGCAACCCAAACAGCCCCCTATCCCATAATCCTTCCCACTTTTCCCTAGGAAGTCTTGTGTCCGCAAAGCCTTCCCCTCCCCCCCACCCCATATTGGAAGTCCAGACAAAGATCTCTGCCCCCTTCTAACTTCAGGCCTTCTTAATCAGGACGTGTGTCTGTATGGGGCATAGGCACAGAGGATTCCCTTCCCTGGGGAGCAATGGAGTTTGGGCCACACGGACCCTTTTCCTAAATATATCTCCCAAGGGCCTCTCCTGCCCGCCCACCTCAAAAAACTAAAGGGCAATGGGTGTGTCTGTGCTTCCCCCCACCTCTCCCACAGGAAAGGAGATAGACTCCTTCCTAAACCAAACCGCTGGCCCAACGAGGGCCCAGGTCAACCTTCCTCACAGCCAGGGCTAGCTAGAATGGGGAGGGGTTGTCATGTGGAGATAGGCGGCCAGACCACTGCCCTCCTTTCAGGAATGAGGGTCTTTGAAGGAGAGCCCAGTCTGTCTCAGGTCATCAAGAATCATTTATGTGTCATCAGACACATGTCCATTATTTGTTCCAACGTGGTCCACTTTTATTAATGGACTGACATCATCACTCTTCCTTTCCCCAGCACCAACCCACAATCACTGCCTGACATCTCCAACATTTCCCCAATTTGGAATGGTCAATTGGATTCAATCTTACTGGTGTTAAATACATTTCCAAAGCAATTTATAATTATGTTCCTTAATTCTTACAGACATATTTCTCATTATCCTAGTTGCCCATTTGCTATTCCAAGCTTTGTCTGTAATTTTAAGATTTAATTCTGTTTCCCAAATTTCTTTCAATGTTTTTTGAGGATTTGTATCATTGTTCGATATATTATATATTTTACTGACAACACCATTTAATCTTTCTGAGTCAATCCTTATTTCATTGATGTAACCTTCAAACTTCATCAGTTCTCTCATCTCCAAAAATCATTGTCTAATTTTCTTCTCCCAGCAGTCCAATTTTATTCTCATTTTTGAATTCTGAGTAAAACATTTCTCAAGCAATGATATGATTTCTCTCCTATGTAGGTCCTCTTATGTTTCACAAGGGATGAAGTTTTAATTAAACATTTCCCACACTCCTGGCACTTGTATGGTTTCTCTCATGTGTGGGCTCTCTGATGAGTCATAAGGCATGATCTCCGAGTAAAGCATTTGCCACACTCCTGGCACTTGTATGGTTTCTCTCCTGTGTGGATTCTGTGATGACGCACAAGGTCTGATTTCAGAGTAAAGTATTTCCCACACTCCTGGCACTTGTATGGTTTCTCTCCTGTGTGGATTCTGTGATGACACACAAGGTCTGATTGCCAAGTAAAGCATTTTCCACATTCCTGGCATTTGTATGGTTTCTTTCCTGTGTGGACTCTTTCATGGCTCAGAAAACAATCTGAAAGTATCCCAGACTCTTCACAGGCCACACGTTTCTCTCCTGTGTGGATCCTTTTGAAAACCATCTGTATAATTTGTTGTTGTTCAGTCGCACAGTCGATTCCGACCCTTTGCGACCCTATGGACCATCGTTCTCCAGGCGCCTCTGTCCTCCACCATCCCCCTCAGTCCTCCCAGTTCTGTGCCCATTGTGTCTACAATACCATCTATCCATCTCATCCTTGGCCTCCCCCTTCTTCTTTTGCCCTCCACCTTTCCCAACATCACGTCCTTCTCAAGTGAATCCTCCCTTCTCATTTGATGCCCAAAGTACTTTAGCCTCATCTTTACTATTTGACCTTCCAATGAGCAGTCAGTGTTGATTTCTTCTAAGATTGACCTATTTGTTCTCCTCGCTGTCCAAGGTACCCTCAAAACTCTCCTCCAACACCACATTTCAAAGGCATCTATTCTTCTGCGTTCAGCTTTCCTAATTGTCCAGCTCTCACATCCGTACATTACCACTGGGAATACCATTGCTTTGACTATTCTAATTTTTGTTTTCAAGGTGATGTCTCTGCTTTTCACTATGTTCCCCAGGTTTCTCATGGCTTGTCTCCCTAGAATCAGCCGCCTCTTTATTTCATGGCTGCAATCTCCATCTGCAGTGATCTTAGATCCTAAGAAAGTAAAATCTGTCACTGCTTCTACTTCTTCCCCGTCTATTTTCCAGGAACTGATCGGGCCTGTTGCCATTATCTTGGTTTTCTTGATATTGAGTCTCAAGCCAGCTTTTGCACTCTCTTCCTTCAAACCGATCAAGAGATTCTTTAGGTCTTCCTCACTTTCTGCCATTAGGGTGGTGTCGTCTGCATATCTCAGATTGTTGATGTTTCTCCCAGCAATTTTGATCCCATATTGTGATTCCTCCATCCCTGCATTGCGCATTATGTGCTCTGTGTATAAGTTGAATAAGCAGGGTGACAGAATGCAGCCTTGTCTTACTCCTTTTCCTATTCCAAACCACTCGGTCATTCCGTGTTCTGTCCTAACTGTTGCTTCTTGGTTCATGTACAGATTTCTCAGGAGGCATATGAGGTGTTCTGGTATTCCCATCTCTTTAATCACTTGCCACATCTTGTTGTGATCCACACAATCAAATGCCTTAGTGTAGTCAATAAAGCAAAAATAAACTTGTTTCTGGTATTCCTTTGTTTTCTCCATGATCCAACGTATGTTGGCAATGTGGTCTCTAGTCCCCCTGCCTCTTCTGAAACCAGCCTGCACCTCTGGTAATTCTCTTTCCACATGCTGCTGAAGTCTATCCTGTATTATCTTGAGCATCACCTTGCTGGCGTGTGGGATGAGCGCAATTGTTCGATAGTTTGAACATTCTTTGGCATTGCCCTTTTTTGGGATTGGAACATATACTGATCTTTTCCAGTCCTGTGGCCACTGTTTTGTTTTCCAAATCTGCTGGCATATTGAATGCAGTAATTTGATGCCATCATCTTTTAGAGCTTTGAAAAATTCAACTGGGATACCATCATCTCCACTAGCTTTGTTGTTTGCAGTGCTCTTTAGGGCCTTTCTGACTTCACTCTCCAGGATGTCTGGCTCAGGTTCAATTTCTTCATCATTGTGACTATCAGGAGTGTTGAGTTCCTTTTTGTAGAGTTCCTCTGTGTACTCTTTCCATCTTTTCTTAATCTCTTCTGCATCAGCTAGCTCCTTTCCGTCTTTGTCCCTTATCATGTTCATTTTTGCTTTAAATGTTCCCTTGATTTCCCGGATTTTTTTGAAAAGATCTCTGGTTCTGCCTTTTTTGTTGTTTTCTTCCATTTCTTTGCACTGTTCTTTTAGATAGTTTTCCTTATCTCTCCTTGCTTTTCTTTGAAATTCTGTGTTCAGATGATTGTATTTTTTCCTTTCTCCTTTGACTTTTGCGTTCCTTCTTTCCTCTGCTATTTTAAGAGCCTCATCAGACAACCACTTTGCTTTCTTACTCTTCTTTTCTTTTGGTATGGTTTTCTTTGCTGCTTCCTGCATGATGTCCCTCATCTCTGTCCATAATTCTTCTGGCACTCTATCTATTGAGTCTAAGCCATTGAATCTGTTCATCACCTCCACCGTGTATTCTTTAGGGATGCTGTCTAGGTGATATCTGTCTGGTCTCTTTGTTTTCCCTATTTTCTTTAGTCTAAGCCTGAATTTTGCAATCAGTAGGTTGTGATCTGAGCCACAATCTGCTCCAGGTCTTGTTTTTGCTGACTGTATGGAGGTTCTCCATCTTTGGCTGCAGAGTATGTAGTCAATCTGGTTTCGGTGTTGGCCATCTGGTGATGTCCATGTGTAAAGTCGCCTCTTGTGTTGCTGGAAGAGGGTGTTTGCTATGACCAGTGCGTTCTCTTGGCAGAACTCTATCAATCTTTGTCCTGCTTCATTCTGTGTTCCAAGACCGAACCTGCCTGTTATTCCCTCCACTTTTTGATTGCCTACTTTGGCATTCCAGTCTCCTAGAATAATTTGAACATCATTTCTTGGTGTTTGTTCTATGAGGTGTTGTAAGTCCTCATAGAACTGGTCCACTGTGGCTTCATCTGCACCCGTGGTTGGTGCGTATATTTGGATCACAGTAACATTGAAGGGTTTGCCCTGAATTCTTACTGACATCATTCTGTCATTTTTGAGGTTGTATCCCATTACTGCTCTTCTCACTCTTTTATTGACAATTATGGCTACTCCATGTCTTCTAAAGTTTTCTTGTCCACAGTAGTAGATGTGATGGTTTCCAGAGCTGAATTCGCCCATCCCTGTCCATTTGAGCTCACTGATTCCCAAGATGTCAATGCTTATTCTTTCCATCTCATTTTTTACCACTTCCAGTTTACCTTGGTTCATTGATCTCACATTCCATGTCCCTATGCAGTATTGCTCCTTACAACATTGCATTTCCCCTCCCCCTTTCCTGTCCATCCCCTTTCTCCCCTCTGAGGTGTTAAGCATCCTGTATCACCTAGCCTGCCCTTTTGTTTTGCCTTTTGTTTTGGTCCATAGGGTTCTCTTGGCAAGCTTTGTGGCGTGGTTTGCCGGTTTCTACGCCATTTTTTTCCTCGCATCATACATCATATCACAGTTTTAAAAGTTTAGAACAGTTTACACTACATATTGTCATGCATAATTATCACACTCTAAAACACAGTCTCTATGTTACTTGCTATATTAAGTCAGTATGAAGTCTCTATGTCAGTCGCTATATTAATTCAGCTACATTTTTCACATCAGCTACTTATCCTTGTGTCCTCACTCCCCAGGTGGGGTTGTTGTCTCTGGGTCCCTTGCTCCAGGGGCATCGCAGTGGCGGGCAGTGGATGTTTTCCCTGTGTCTCAGCTGTTCCTCTTCCTCTGCCTCTGGCTGCAGTGGTGGATGGTGACCTTCTCCCTCCCAGGCCTCTGGATTGTTTCTGGGCAGTTGGGGCCTGGTCTTTCTCTGCCTCTTTCTTCCTTGCACCCAGGTTTTAGGATGGGGTGGAAGGGAGGGGCCGATTCTTCACTCACCTCCCTCCAAGGCTTCTGGATGGTTTCTGGGCAGTTGGGGCCTGGTCTTTCTCTGCCTCTTTCTTCCTTGCACCCAGGTTTCAGGATGGGGTGGAAGGGAGGGGCCGATTCTTCACTCACCTCCCTCCAAGGCTTCTGGATGGTTTCTGGGCAGTTGGGGCCTGGTCTTTCTCTGCCTCTTTCTTCCTTACACCCAGGTTTCAGGATGGGGTGGAAGGGAGGGGCCGATTCTTCACTCACCTCCCTCCAAGGCTTCTGGATGGTGACTGGGCAGTTGGGGCCTGGTCTTTCTCTGCCTCTTTCTTCCTTACACCCAGGTTTCAGGATGGGGTGGAAGGGAGGGGCCGATTCTTCACTCACCTCCCTCCAAGGCTTCTGGATGGTGACTGGGCAGTTGGGGCCTGGTCTTTCTCTGCCTCTTTCTTCCTTACACCCAGGTTTCAGGATGGGGTGGAAGGGAGGGGCCGATTCTTCACTCACCTCCCTCCAAGGCTTCTGGATGGTGACTGGGCAGTTGGGGCCTGGTCTTTCTCTGCCTCTTTCTTCCTTACACCCAGGTTTCAGGATGGGGTGGAAGGGAGGGGCCGATTCTTCACTCACCTCCCTCCAAGGCTTCTGGATGGTGACTGGGCAGTTGGGGCCTGGTCTTTCTCTGCCTCTTTCTTCCTTACACCCAGGTTTCAGGATGGGGTGGAAGGGAGGGGCCGATTCTTCACTCACCTCCCTCCAAGGCTTCTGGATGGTGACTGGGCAGTTGGGGCCTGGTCTTTCTCTGCCTCTTTCTTCCTTACACCCAGGTTTCAGGATGGGGTGGAAGGGAGGGGCCGATTCTTCACTCACCTCCCTCCAAGGCTTCTGGATGGTTTCTGGGCAGTTGGGGCCTGGTCCAACTGTTTCTAAGGCACAAAATCATTTCTATAGACAATGCATTTCCTGGCCTTCCCTTGAATAACACTCTCCTTCTCTGTGCCAGTTCTCGGGTGTCGTGTAAGCTCAAATTTATCCTTAGTATACTTTCTAAGATGGGGAGATATATTCCTCTTTCCCCAATTGTCCCCTGTGAATAAGGAGACATGTAAAGGTAATGCTCAAAAGCAAGTCTTATCCAATTCTTATGTTCAGTGCTGATCTCTGTTTATAGCCAGAACATTTGTAGATGTTTCCGTGGACATGTGGCAGGCATGCCTAGACACCGGAGTGCACGGAACCCTGTTTACATCCCACCAAAATGATATCCATTTATCTACTTGCAATTTCTTACTTTAGAACTCTAGGTTGGCGGGAGCTGGGGCAGAGACAAGGAGCTTACTCGGATTGTGTAGTACTCAGGAATCGGACTCCAATCAACCAGACTTTAAGTTCAGTATCTTAACCACTTGAAATTAATATGTGCGAAATATAAGGAAATTGTGCTGAAAATACAAAGTCAGTAAAGGCATACTGGATGCAGGTTAGGCAAAGTGTGGTGTTTAAAGGATCACATTCACATAAGTGGATTACTGGGCAGAAATGTAACCTTTCGGCACAGATAATTAACTGTAAGAAGTGCTAGGATTCTCAGAATCCTAAGTCAGTACATTGGCTGATCAGTATTTTGGGGAATTGACTTAGGCTTCTGGGAACTGAAGTCCAAAACCAAAAGGTTGGGAAACACGGAGCTAGGCTGTATTACGGCAGGTTCTTCTTATTTCTCTTTACTAACCCTGGTATGAATTACATTGAAAAATGTTTCAAGGTGGTTTCATTGTTGGTTTAAGTATGACAAGCACTGTAACAATTTCTCAGTGTGGTAGAGAATAGAAAGCGGCAATCCGTCAAGGCAGGGAAGGCTCGTATGGCTGTCAAGAGCTCAGAGGTTGCTGAGACTATTCTAAAGTGATCTGGCAACCTACAGATCAGAGAATTTTCCCCAGTGACCTTTGAGGCAACTGACCTCTTCTCTGATTGCCTCCTTTAAATGGCCTTTCCCAGCCTGGCATGTTTCAGATGGGCAGAAACCCCACTTTATGTTTGCTGGTTAGGTCTTCCAGCCTATCTAGAAACTGCCAGAGAGAAAGAGAAGATATTCATCACAGTAATACATTTACAGAAGCTTTGTTTCCTCTCTGCATGGACCAAACTCTGAATCTCAAGGTCTTTGTGAATCACCTGCAAAGTTCTAAATATTCAACCAGACCAGGCTAAACATATGGAGAGAAGAGCCAGTAGATGGAGGAACACAGAAGAATGTCTCCCATCAGGACAGGATTATTCTGGCTGGACTGTCAGGAGCTGAAATAACACACTGTGAAGACTGTTGGATGATGGTGGGGGCATGTGGGAATCTGATAGAGAGGAACCATAAGCCAAGTTCATGAGAGGGCAAATTCTCCTGTTTGTCTTATGAGTTCCTCCCGAGAGATGTCCTGCATCCTTTTACTATGTTTCAATATTTCCCTGAAAGAATGTCACTAAACTTCTGCTATAGAGTCTGATCACGCAAGTTTCATGAGGCTAGAATGCTGTTTAGCTGCTCTAACTAATCAGGACTCTAATCACGTACTGTAGCTTGCATGATTCTCACACGATACCCTAATGTTAGAAACATTGTATGCCAAATGTAACCTACGGCTGAATATTCTCTATTGTTCCCTATGCAACCAATTCTGCTATTGAAGCGCTATTGTTCCTGTACTCTTATCTGATGCTGAAATTTTGGCAATAAAATATACTGGTTGAGGTTGGTTCCTTCAGAGCTCTCCTTGGTTGGACCGTATCTGCTTGAGCATTTTCATGGTATCAGGATTTCCTCCCGCAACAGAAGACAAATCTGAAGAACTAAGAATCTAAGATCCAGGAAAAGGAGGAGTTGTCATTGTATATTATATTATATTATATTATTGCTATCTTTATCATCACTATTGTTATGATGACTAGTCCTTATTGCAGAGATTAGCGCATCAGCCAGGGAAAGAGAGAGCCTTACCAAGAAAGGATGCAGATTTCAAGTTCTCATGCATGACCTCTTCATGCAGGGCCTTCTGGTCAGGATACAGCAGTGCCCACTCCTCTGGACTAAAGTACAGGGCCACCTCTTCAAAAGACACTGGATTCTAAATAGAAAGAGGGAGGAAAAAAAGACCTCCTTCAAACTTTTCATAACAACAACCTCTTAAATCTAATACATCAGCTGTGGTTGGACCTTATCAACTATATTTGAACTTTCATGGATGGCCTTTTCAGCCTCCCTAATGGTGATCAAGATAACCAATGTCTACCAGTCCTCTTGGCAACTTGCTCCACTAGGAAGAGAGGTCTCTGAATCCCAGTTGATCCCCACAACAGTGAGTGGGATGGAAAGGGCTAAGAGTATTCTGCCTGTTTTGGGATGTTCCTGGAGGCATCTAAGGAGACTTTGTGAGAAACAAAATGCTAGATTTGACCAGGTTGGATCTATTATTTATTTGTGGCTCCTTTAAAATGGCTCCTCTTCTGAAAAACTCACAGATTTTAGTCCTTTCTTCAAAACAGAAGCAAATCAAAATTCTTTTCCATTTGCAACAGTCAGATTTAATAAATATTGCTATTCCCGGCCTGGAGAGGACCATGTCATATCAGTTCAATGTACAAAAATGATTATGGAGTTGCCCATTAAACAGGAATGGCCAGATGAATTCGAGACTAAAATGCTTAAACAAACATTAATAGAAATACACAAGGAGTCTTTTAACCTCCTCCTTCCTACCTGATCCACCTCTGCTCCATTCCAAGGAAGAGATGATGAAATGCTGACATCTATCAGCCTTTCAGTCCCTGTGGGAAAGACCAAGAGGGAGGGATGCCAGTTCTGTAAACTCTTCTTAGAATTAGAGCATCATCTTAAGAAGGTTTGCTTAAAAGAAATACCTTTGAACACAAAAGGATTCTCATTCCAGTGAAAGGAACAGGGTCTCAGAGTTCAATGTTTTACTGAGTAGATAAACATTTGCTATAGTTAGGATTTCTCCAACATGTTGGAGCATCCTGGAAAGGGCACATGGACAGATGTGTAGCAAAGAAGCCAAACCTCTGTAATTACAAACTTCTGTAATTACAAACAAATGAGGGACCAGAGGAACAGCTTGCTTTGGAAAACTGATAATTAGAATATTGGCTAGAAGTTTGCATCACCAAACCCTTAGCCCAAAAGAATCAGGAGAGAAATATATATAGACCCTCCATTGTTTTCATGCAGGAAACGAATTAGACTCCCCCCTCCTAACATTAATCCTTACCTATCACATTGTCATCTTTCGTGTTGCTTTGACTGGTCTCTCCTTGCTGGAGATGCAGACTGGCCTCAAACTGAGATTTCTCAACCACTGGGAAATCAGGCTGAACTTCTGCAAAGAGATTTCTCATCTGGAAAACGATGAGAAGGACAAAGATTATAGTAAAATGAAGACAGAGGGAAAAATCTGAGTGGAAATTGCCGAATCTTGGAAAATATAGTACCTCACTGTCTGAATAAATCACTCTCACCTTTGGCTCCACCAGATGTTTGTCTCCTGCCCAACTCAGAGCCAGGAAACCTTCGGCCAGGTCCACTGCCTGGGAAGTGGTTTCTGGTCCGCATTCCCTCACCCAGCTTGACATCTCTAGTGGGAGGAGGGTCAGAAACTTCTCCAGGATCACCAGGTCCAGCATCTGAGCCTTGGTGTGTTGCTCTGGCTTGAGCCACTCGCGGCACAGCTGATGGAGTCGAGTGCAAACCTGACGAGGACCATCGGCCTCCTGGTAGGAAAATTCCCAGAACCGTTTCTGCTGCATCTTTGAGTTCCTGAGCATCTCCTCAGCCGAATCCTCTGGCTCCATCCTTTCCCAGGGTGGGCTGAGGCTTCTGCTCCTGATAACATTAGGGTCCCTTCTTGCCCTTTGGCCTGCGATGAGTCCGTCTGCCATCGTATTTTCCGCCCAAGGATGCCTCCAAGGAAATCTCTCCTGCTTGGGAAAGGTGGCCTGTTCCCTGCTTTCTTCAGGTAGACCGTCACAGGAGTGGCAGGTTCTCTTCCCGACTATCCCTGCCTGGAGTTCCAGAACAAGAACAGGAGAAAGTTCATCATTATCACATAATTTCCCCTCCAGTGCAACGGTTAATTCAGGGATTCTCAACCTGCAGCCTGTGGCCCTGATGTGGCTCAAAACACCATTTCATGGTGTCCCCCCCCCCCCACTGCCTCCACCACATTGGGAAGTGCCATGTGGTGAAGGGCTTAAAAAAGTTGAGAAGTCCTGGATTATCTGCTCTCCAAACACCTTTCAAAATTACATCAAAATTTGATTCCTTTCCCTCCGAAGATATAAAAAGGGAAACAAAGAAGTAGCCTCATAACCCATAATCTTCCCCTCGTTTTTTCCTGAAGGTGTCAAGCTCCCCCCCCCCAAAAAAAAATATATTGGAAGCCCAACTTTGGCCCCTTCAGACGTTCTTGGGCAAGACCCGTGTGTGTCGGTAGGGGGAGGGGGCGCTGCGGATCCTTTCCCTGAGGTTGCAACGGAGCTTGGGCCACCCGGACCCTCTTTCCTGGGTCTCCCTTCCAGGGGCTTCTCATGCCCACT
Source organism: Bradypodion pumilum (assembly GCA_035047305.1). NCBI lineage: Eukaryota > Metazoa > Chordata > Lepidosauria > Squamata > Chamaeleonidae > Bradypodion > Bradypodion pumilum. Next base: position 477,446,223 of record JAWDJD010000002.1, read on the forward strand.
CCCACCCCCCAAAAGGGGGGCTTCAAGGTGTGTGTGTCGGGGGGGGGGTCCCTTCCCTTCGCTCACCTGGGCTCCCCCTCACCCCAATTTCCCAAGGGGAAAAAAATCCCTCTCTCCGGGTTGGAAACTCCCTCCAGCCTCGGCGCCCCCTCCCTCCACGGTCCTCCTTTGAGGGAGAAAAAAGACGGACCGGAAGCCAGAGAACGCCCCCTTTCCGGCCTCTTCCCTTCTAGGAATTTCAACTCAGTGCTCTTACACCCCCATTTGATGCCGGGTAGAATCTCTTCTCCCGAAAGAAGATGGGGAGGGATGTTCTTCCCACCCACGTGACCCATGCGGGGGAATCCCTGCCTGCCCTCTCTGAGCCACATTCATCTTGGGTCTCCCTCCCATTTGGACCCCCAAAGGCTTCCCAGATCCTCCCCCTCCTGGGCTTGGCTGGGAAAAAGGGGGAGGGGCAACTTAATTGGAGCCCATCAAAAGGGGAAGGGAAATCTAGGGGATCCCCACCCCTTGCCTTCCTTTTTGGGGGGATTGAGAAAATACTATTAGTCTGGGCTTCCCTCCTGGAGGACTGGCAGGACCAAGGATGGACCTCTCTGCATGGGGAGAAGATGTTGGGCTTCCAGGCAGGGGTGAAGCCCCATGGCCTCCACATGTTCTCACCCCATTCCTCTCACCCTCACACCAGGGGTCAAGGCCACTTTCCTCACAGCCAGACCTGACCAGAGTGGGGAGGGGGGGAGTCACGTGGCAAGGAGGACCCACTGGTGACCACTGCACTCCTGTTAGGGTCTTGGAAGGAGAGCCCAGGCTAGTAAGGGCCACTGAGAAACCCTTCTGAACTCTAGACCCAAAGTCTCAAGTCCTCAAGGATCATTTTGTGGGCCATAACCCCCTTTTCCAGACTCACGTCCATGGGGTCCAGCTTGGTCCACTTTATTATTAGTGTTGTTATTGTTCTTCCATATCTAGGCCAGATGTGAAACTGCCAAAATGAAGGCAGCGTTCATTCTGTAGTCCCTATCACCTGACCTATTGTAAGAAAAAATTAGCTCTCAAGTCAAGGTGGCCATTACCAGGGTACACCCAATTGTGGTTCAAAAATACCAAAATCCCCAAAGAGGCTCTTTCTGTGTATCCTGTGATTGTTATTATTGCAATTATATCCTGCCCGTATGGGATATTGGGTCAGGTAAAAGGAACTGTAGAACGAGCTGACCAAAAGGTACCTTTGTTTTGGCAGTTTCATGTCTGACCTAGACAAGGAAGAAGAAAAACTCAAGAGAATCAATCAAAACTAAACTGAAATTAATCTATTTAGTCTCTGCATTTAAACTGTTCTTAATAAACCACCTCCTATCATCCCTAGTGTTTCCCCCCATTTAATTAATTGGTTGCTGGGAGTACAAACCAAAAACACTAGTCCTTTTAAGACTTATATTTTAATGTGAGCTTTTGTGGATCATTTCCACTTCATCAGACATGGGAGTGACATTAATTTATATACATCAGATACAGAGGCACAGAGTGATTGGCCAGCATGTATACAAATCAATAAGACAGTAGCAGATGATCTCTGGCTGTAATTCTGATTAGTGGTATATGTCCCCTTTTCAATTGCAAAACGTGGATGGATAAAAAAAAATACCTACCATTGTACATTTGCCAATGAGTTTAACCTTTGTGATACTTTGTTCTGTGAGACAGCCTAAGATTAGTTGTGAATGAGAATTTTGTGACGGTGATATAATATAACAAAATATAATGTGCAATATATATAGCAGCTTATAATAATCTGTGTATCAAATGTGATAATGTTCCAGAAACCCTTGGCTAATATTTAAACCTTTGTGATGGGTGTCCAACAGATGGATGTATTTTATTTTTGCTGTCTCTCAGGACCAGCAGAATGACACGAGATATCTGGTGGGTGCTAGCATGGGTACTTTAGTGTCTTCTCCTTCTCCCAGCAGCTCTTTTTATTAGCAGTTTTACACACGGCATACAAGCAACGAGTATAATCAATTAACCTTTCACCACACTGAAATGTTAGGCTACACTAGGCTTATTCTAGTAGACAGGTACTCAGTGATCAATGATACACCTATATTTGTATCCTTACAACAATAGGGCGCATATAGCTCGAGAGAAAGAAATGTTCTGACATCATTGGTCCAGGAACAGGACATTTTCATCATCACTCACATATGGAGTAAACCACCTGTATAACTGGACTACTCCACTCGCAAAGCGACTCTGGGCAGCTAACAAAGAGCAAAATAATCACAATTACAACTACAAAACCTCAAAAATCACATGATTTTATTATCTCCAGCTCTGCTATCTGAGAAATACCTTAAGCCGACTGTTGTTTACTTTACATGTTTTACAAGGACTTGATTCTGAACAAAATGTTTTCCACAGTCAAGGCATTTGTACGGTTTCTCCCATGTGTGGATTCTCTAATGATGTTTGAATTCTGAGTAAAACTTTCCCCACACATTTCCCTGGCTATTGATATGATTTCTCTCCTGTGAGGTTCCTCTTATGTTTCACAAGGGATGAAGTCTTAATAAAACATTTCCCACACTCGATATTTGTACGGTTTCTCTCATGTGTGGACTCTCTGATGACGCACAAGGTGTGATCGATGAGTAAAGCATTTCTCACACTCCTGGCACTTGTATGGTTTCTCTCCTGTATGAATCCTCTTACGATTCAAAAGGTGTGCACTATGCGAAAAACATTTTCCACATTCTTGGCACTTGTATGGTCTCTCTCCTGAGTGGATTCTGTGATGACTCACAAGGTGTGATCTCCGAGTAAAGCATTTTCCACACTCCTGGCACTTGTATGGTTTATAGGGGAGGATGCCTGCCCCACGGTTTCTTCAGTTCCTGCACCCCTCTCTTTTTAGGGGTGGGTTCTTGTTGCTGGTTTTTATCTGTTTTATTTGTTTTTATCTGTTTTTACCCACTGTTGTGACCCGCCCGGAGTTGGCTTTGGCTAAGTGGGCGGTATAAAAATTTAACAATAAATAAATAAAATAAATAAAAATCTCCTGTGTGGACTCTGTGATGACTCACAAGGTGTGACTCTGAGTAAAGCATTTGCCACACTCCTGGCACTTGTATGGTCTCTCACCTGTGTGGATTCTGTGATGACTCACAAGGTTGGATCTCTTAGTAAAGCATTTGCCACACTCCTGGCACTTGTATGGTCTCTCTCTGGTGTGGATTCTGTGATGACTCACAAGTTGTGACCTCTGAGTAAAGCATTTACTACACTTCTGGCACTTGTACAGTTTCTCTCTTGCATGGACTTTCTGATGAGTCTCAAAGCTTGATTTGCATGCAAAACATTTTCCAAACTCCTGGTAATTGTATGGATTCTTTCCTGCATGGATCTGATTATTTTTCAAATGGTCTGAATTGTGAGAAAAACATTTGCCACACTCCTGGCATATGTATAGTTGCTCACCTTGTCTTGAACGCTCAACTGGGCGCTGGCTTACAGGAGGCATGTACCGATCCTTTAGGCTGCGATAATTTCCTTTATCCGCACACTCCCAGTGCAGCCTAAGGTCGCCTCACCGTACCGCTTCCCAATCGGCTTCAAAGAACTCCACCTGTCGCTTTTTAGTGTAAGGGACCAAAGACAACACAACAGCTGAAGGGTTGGCTTAACACAGGTTTATTGCATGATGATCCGGAGGAACATGTGGTAATGGCGGATGGGTAGCTCAATATATACAGCTGGCTATACATTTGAATGTGGTTCGTTGACAGACTATTGGTTGCTGCCTGCGTGACGTCGTAGGAGGTCACGCCCTTCTTGACCAGGTGAGGAGGTCGCGGGGAATCTTCCCGCGCTGCTGATCCAGGTGGCTATGATCCATTAGAGCTGGACGCTCGCTACTGCCCTCTGGTGGTCACTAGCTCGCGTCCCCTTATTAAGCATACATTGATACAGGTGATGGTTATAATGTTGCACACAGAAAGGTTACATTGATAACACATGGCAAAGGTACATTGTTAAAGGCACTGCTTTACAGAACACAACATCCCTCCCCCCTAGGATGAGACGAAGTCTCTCAGCCAAGATGGCTTGTTGCGTGTGCGTGTGGGCCGTGAAGAGGGCTGCCCCCCCCCGGGGGCGTTATTGCTTCTTTGTTCCCTGGTCCCTTGTCCTGAAATGGGAGAGGGAGACTCGTTAGTGGCTTGCCGCTGTCTGGCGGTCTTAGGGGAAGGGAAAAACTCCATTGTGGGGAAACCGGGGGCCGTTGGGGCTAACGAAAAACCCCTCTTCTCGCTTGGACGGGTGGGGGACCACTCCGAAAAACCCCCCCAGTTCTGGAAATCAAAATCTAACTTGGTAGGGGTACCCGCATTTGTGGGGACTTTCCGCGAGATATGTATGGGGTCGGGTTCCTCCTCCCCGGAAAGATCCCCCAGGGTATCTATGAGGACATCCTCCTCCCCCCTTGGTGGGGGCCCACGGTCCCCTTTTCCTCCCCCTTGGGCTGAACGGGTGGGGGAGAACCCTAACGCTGACTTATTTCCTGCCTGATCAGTGCCCTGCTCATCGGAGACCCTGCGTCGGAGCTGGTCCGCGTGCCGCCTCCACAGGAGCCCTGTGCTGGTTTCCACGCGGTACGACACGGGGCCGGTCTGCTCTACAACTACGCCCGGAACCCAGGCTGGGCCCGTGCTGGCGTAATTCCTGCAATGCACGGGGGCGCCTACACTGAAACTCTTCGTAGCCTCCAGCCCAATGTTCCTCCCCTTGTCCTCTACCCTCGTGGGGTCTAGCCTAGTAAGGATGGTGGTCAGCTTCCTGCGCATTAAGAGCTCTGCGGGGGAGTATCCTGACGCCAACGGGGTCACCCGGTACCCTAGCAGAAACTGACACACTTGTAGGTTCAAATCCCCTGGGCCCATGCGCCGCAATGCGTCCTTCGTGGTGCGGACGAGGCGCTCTACTTGGCCGTTGGTGGCCGGGTGAAAAGGGGCGGAGGTGATATGCCGAACTGCGTTAATTTCCATGAATGCCTTGAACTCGGAGGACGTGAAACAACTAGCGTTGTCGCTAATTAATGTGTCGGGTATGCCGAACGTGGAAAAGAGCCTCCGCAAATGTCTAATGGTCTGGGCCGAGGAGGTGCTCGTGACTGGGATAACCTCCAACCATTTGGAGAAAGCGTCCACTACAAGGAGGAACAGGGTGCCTCTGAACGGGCCCGCGAAATCAATGTGCACCCGGGACCACGGCCCCTTAGCCGCGTCCCATTCCCTGTGGGGAAGGCGGGCCTCCTCCGGTCTGGAGCATTGGCAACTTTCACAAGTGCCGACCATGTGCTCAATGTCGGCGTCTAGCTGGGGCCACCAGAAGTAACTCCGGGCCAGCGCCTTGGATCGCACGATGCCGGGGTGGCTGACGTGAAGCAGTTTGAGCACCCGCGGCCGAAGGGAAGTGGGAATCACCACCCGCTGCCCCCACAAGAGACATCCCCTCTCTAGGGACAGTTCTAGCTTTTTTCTGAAAAATGGAGCGAACTCCTCCGCTGGGGAGGATGCGGGCCACCCTTTCTGTAGCCAGGAGCTTACTGTCGCTAACGTTTTGTCTTTCTCTGCCGCTTTGGCAATGTCGGCGGGCACTACGGGGGGCGAATCCAGCACCTCTATCATGAGAACCTGATGGTCCCGCTCCCCCATGCTCACCTGGCTGGGCGTTAGGGGAAGGGGAGTCCTAGATAGGGCGTCCGCATGTCTGATCTCTTTCCCGGGCCGGTAGACCAACGCGTGCTGATACGCGTTGAGAAAAATGGCCCACCTGAGCATCCTTGGGGACAGGATTTGAGGGGTGGGCTTATCCGCGGTAAAAATGCCCAGCAGGGGCTTGTGGTCCGTCACGATGGTGAAGGGGCGGCCATACAGAAAATCGTGAATTTTTTTTGTCCCCGAGACTATCGCTAATGCCTCCCTGTCCGTCTGTGCGTAGTTTCTCTCTGTTTGGGACAGGGACCTGGAGTAAAATGCTATCGGGGCCTCCCTTCCGTTCTCCAGCACGTGGCACAGCACTGCCCCCACCCCCACTGGAGATGCATCACAGATCAGAACTACTGGGCGTTAGGGGTCGAAGTGGGTCAGTATGGCGTCGGACGCCAGGAGGCTTTTCAGCTCACTAAATGCCCTTTCTTGGTCATCGCCCCACTTCCATGCCTGGTCTTTCTTAAGCAGCCTGTGTAGCGGTTCGGCCACCGCTGCCTTCCGGGGAAGGAAGGAGTGGTAAAAGTTGAGCAGCCCTAGGAACGACTGCAACTCGGGCTTGGAGGTGGGGCGGGGGGCTTTCTTGATGGCTGCCACCTTAGACTTGGATGGTTTTATCCCCTCAGGCGTCACACAAAACCCTAGGAACTCAACCTCGGTTGCGAAGAAGACGCATTTGTCCTTTCGCAACCTCAGCCCCGCCTTTTCGAATATTGTCAGGACCTTCCCCAACCTCTTGGCCAATTCAGCCCGACTCCCCCCTGTTATTAACACGTCATCAAAATAAGGCAACACCCCCTCCAGTCCCTTCAGGAGGCGTTCCACGAGTGACTGGAAAATTCCTGGCGCCGAATTCACGCCGAATTGGAGGCGCGTCACCTGGAACGCCCCCTTATGGGTGACTATGGTCTGCGCAGCAGCTGCGGCAGGAGACACCGTGAGCTGCTGGTAGGCCTGTGCTAAGTCGAGCTTAGCGAAACATTTCCCCCCGTGTAACCTGGCCAGCAGATGGCTGACTACCGGCACCGGATATGCATTCGGGCGGATCGCCTTGTTGATGGTGCACTTGTAGTCGGCGCATATGCGGACCTCCCCATTGGACTTTAGAGCAGTTACAATTGGAGTTTCCCACTCCGCAGAATCTACAGGCACAAGAATCCCCTGACCCACCAATTTGTCCAGTTCCGCCTCTATCTTGTCCTTGAGTGCGAACGGCACCCGGCGTGGTTTTAGGCGAACAGGGCGGACCTCCGGGTCCAGGTCGAAAGTCACTGGGGGCCCTTTGAATTTCCCCAGTCCCATTTTGAAGACTTCGGGGTGCGCCTCGCACACCTCCTGAATTGGATCAGTCCCAACAGCGTGCATCCCCACGGCATGCACCCCCCCAATGAACAACCCCAGGGGCTGGAACCATTGAGTCCCGAGGAGGCTGCAATTTCCTCCCTTGAGCACGACCAGGGGAAGGGACGCGGCGTGCTCCTTGAATTTGACCTGAAATTCTCCAACCCCCAACACTGGAATACTGTTCCCTTGCATGTCCCGTAGCGTGGCCCTCAATGCTTTGAGCTTGGGCCGCTTTTGGGGGGCAATTCCGAAAAATTCCCTCTGGGAAATTATTGAATATGAGGACCCCGAGTCAATTTCCATCCTAATGGGCACCCCTTGGACTAGTACCTCAACAAAGTAGCGGGGGTGTCCCGTAGACACGCTGAACACTGGGGCGTCATCCTCGCTGCCGTCGGCGATGCGGCCCACGCCGTCCTGCTTCCGCGTGGCCTGGGCGCCGTCTTTGGGTTTCGCTGGGCGGTCTCGTCCCGCGGAACGGTCTGGGGAGCTCCTCCGGGACTCGCGCTTCTTCCTGCACACCTTGGCGATGTGCCCGCGGCGGCCGCAGTTGTGGCACTCGGCCTTCCGGAAGGGGCATTTCACGCGGTCGTGGGCCGCGCCACAGCCGTCGCAACGCCGGCTCTCCTTCCGGACCCTCTGTACGTCCTCGTCGTCGCTGCTCTCTGTAGACGACCTCGAAGTTCGCCGGGCCGCATGTACCGGAGCCTCTGCTTTGCTTGACTTTGGCCGCCAGTCCTGGAGTTCTTGGACCCCGGCCTTCGTAGCTTCTGCGGCCTGGGCCGCTCTGATGACCTCCTGCAGCGTGGGAGGCGGCTCTTGGTTCATTAATGTGCGCTGGGTCTCGGCGTCGTTCAGGCCGCACAGCACACAGTCTCGGAGGGTGATTTCGACGTTCTCCCATTTGCACGGGCCGGCCGCCAGCCGCAGGGCCGCCACGAACGCGGTGACCGTCTCCCCGGGCACTTGGACTCGCCTCCAAAACGCACTCCGAGCGGGAAACATCGCCGTGGTGGGCCGGACGTGCTCACGCAGCAACTGCATGAGTTCCTTGGCCTTGAATTCGCTCACCCTCCTCGGTGCAATCAGGTCCACCAAGGTCCTTTTTGTCTCTTGTCCGAGCATTCTGGTGAAGATGGCCCTTTTCTTCGCCTCTTCCGTGACTTCGGACTCGATCAGTGCGGCCTGGAAGTCCATCTCGAAGATCTCCCAGTCGCCCAGTTTCTTGATTTCGAAACCGGCGCATGTCTTGGTCCCGTGGGCTGCCATTATCCCACCTTCGTCGCCAATTTAGTGTAAGGGACCAAAGACAACACAACAGCCGAAGGGTTGGCTTAACACAGGTTTATTGCATGATGATCCGGAGGAACATGTGGTAATGGCGGATGGGTAGCTCAATATATACAGCTGGCTATACATTTGAATGTGGTTCGTTGACAGACTATTGGTTGCTGCCTGCGTGACGTCGTAGGAGGTCACGCCCTTCTTGACCAGGTGAGGAGGTCGCGGGGAATCTTCCCGCGCTGCTGATCCAGGTGGCTATGATCCATTAGAGCTGGACGCTTGCTACTGCCCTCTGGTGGTCACTAGCTCGCGTCCCCTTATTAAGCATACATTGATACAGGTGATGGTTATAATGTTGCACACAGAAAGGTTACATTGATAACACATGGCAAAGGTACATTGTTAAAGGCACTGCTTTACAGAACACAACACGCTTACAGGGAGTATGGGGTGGTTTAATATATTGGTAGCATGTGGGGGCATAGAGCAAAGCACTAAGGTATAGCCTGATAAATTGACATCCACTCTGTTGATGTGACTCACAAAGAGTTTTATTTTCCTTTAGTATCTGAAAAAGAACAGGGACAGACAAAGTACATAGCATAACATAGTATAGTCCACTTAGATCTGAGGGGTTCAGATCATAAGTGTTTAGAGTCCAGCTCAAGGAGACATCTCTGCCTTCAACTCGAGAGGATCGAAGAACTCAGGGAAAGGGCTCTGCTTTTATACACAAAAAGTAGCAGATTTCCCTCCCACCTTTGCATTCTTACGATGACTCAATCTGCAGGTGTTCAGAGTCAGGGGTTTTTGATTGACAGGGGGGAGGCATCTTCTCCCTCGTGGGGTAGTCAGATGTCTCTGTCGTCTCTCTGCCACCTGACCTATTTGTCATCCTCCCTCGTGGGGTCTGCAGGTGCAGCAGCAGCTGCTTATTACTCATCCAGAAAGGAATGTGTTTACAGCTCTATCTGCAGGTGCAGTACTATTCATCAGAAAGGAATGTGTTTACAAGTGCTTCATTAGCTGTGATAAGGTTGCCATGGATACTCAAGGTTCATGACACACCCTCCCTTTCCAAGATGGATGTTCCCATGGACCTACCATCTTCAAGATTGGGTGATCCTGAGTAATGGAACCAATATTGCAAAAATAGCTCATCTGAGTTCATTAAGTAATCTCAGAGGTTTTCTTAAGGCTAGTTACTGCAAAGCAAAGTACAGAAAAAGATATGTACACGGGTTTCCAACCCATTTCAATGACCTCAGCTCCTTCCTGGCTGTTATACATCCAGCTCAGAGAGTCCGCCTCGATGATATCTTTCCCCTTGATATGAGAGACCTTATATGAAAAGTCTTGCAAAAGGAGAGCCCAGCGAAGTAGGTGCTGGTTCTTGGTTTTCATCCTATTCAGGAAAGCTAAGACATTGTGGTCTGTTAAGAGAATGAACTCTTGACCCCATAAGTAACTTCTAAGCTTGGTGATGGACTAAATTATGGCTAGAAGTTCTTTCTCTATCACTGCATAGGCCTGTTCCCTTGGCAACAGTTTTCTAGGAGATAGGGTGAAGTTTCCCATCTTCTCCTTCTTGTAGTAGACATGCTCCTATACCTGTGTTTGAAGCATCAGTTTTCAGAACAAATTGTTTCTGATAGTCTGGAGACACTAAGATGGGTGCCTGAATGAGTTTCAGCTTCAGTGTCTCAAAGGCTTTTTGACATTCTGGTGTCCAAATTACCTTTGTGGGGTGTGATCTTTTTGTCAGTTCTGTGAGAGGTGTGGCTATCTCACTAAACTGAGGAATGAAGTCCCTGTAGTAATTCATCATGCCTAGGAAAGACTTAACTTGTGTTTTGGTGATTGGTATTGGCCAATCCTTGACACTCTCTACTTTGGCATCTACAGGTGAGAATTTTCCATTTCCCACTTCATGTCCCAAGTAGATCACACTGGCTTGTCCCCATTGACATTTCTTAGCATCTTGAAGTCTGGCTAACACAGTTTCTAAGTGTTGCAAGTGTTCCTCAAATGTTTGGCTATAAATGGCCAAATCATCGATGTAGGCATCAGCGAATGGTAAACCCTTTAAAATATGGTTCATCATCTGTTGGAATGAAGCTGGAGAGTTTTTCAAACTGAAAGGCATCATGGTGAAACAATATTGACCTCTGGTAGTACAGAAATCAGTTTTAAGCTTTGCTTCCTGTGTTAGAAGAATCTGCCAAAATCCTTTTGTTAAATCCAGAGTTGTGACCCATTTGGATCCAGCTAGTTTCTGGATCAGGTCATCTGTCCTGGGTAAAGGAAAACGATCATGTGGTGTGACTGCATTAAGTTTGCGATAGTCTACACAAAATCTGATCTCGGGTAAAATTTCCCCTTGAGCATTTTTCTTTTTAGCTAACACCACAGGAGCGTTCCAAGGTGATTCACATTTCTCTATCACACCTAGAGCTAACATTTTGTCAACCTCCTCATTGACTTTAGCTTCAATGGCTCCAGCTAACCTGTATTGAGGTACCCAGATTGGTTCAGAAGTAACAGGAATATCATGTGTCAAGACATTTTTACATCCTGGTTCAGAAGTGAATAAATTTCTGAACTTGGCTATTACATTTCTCAAAGCTAACTGTTCAGTTTCTGGTACATTTTCAGAAATATATACAGAATCAACATTTCCAGTATTTTGGTATTCTTCCATAACATTCACCCAGTCCCATTCTTCCCCTGAATATTTTGAACTGGTGATTCTGAGCATTTGTATATTAGATCCGGACACATAAGGTTTCAAAGAGTTTGCATGAACAATTTTACAAACTTTTGCGTCTTCAAATTGAATCTTATAGTTACATTCATCAACCTTTTGCAATACCTTGGCTGGACCCTCCCATTGGACTTGGAGTTGCCCAACAGGATGTGGGTTCAGAACCATGACCTGCTATCCTGGCTGGAAATCTCTGTGTCTAGCTTTACGATCATAGTACAGCTTGGTGACATCCTGAGCTGACTTCAGGTGTTTCTTAGCTAATGCATGTATGTCTTTTAGCTTTTTCTGCAAGTCTTCAATGTATTTAGATACTGGTTGGGGCAATTCAGAGGTTGTACCTTCCCATTCTCCTTTGAGAAGATGGAGAGGCCCTCAGAGATTGAACCCAAACAACATCTCAGCTGGTGTGGTTCCCCCTAAACCTTCGGGTGGGGCTGACCTGTATGTGCTGAAAATTAGTGGTAAACCTTCCACCCAATTTTCTCCAAAATCTTTGTAATGACCCTTGACATCGCTCTACTGTCCCATGGGATTGGGGATGGTAGGGCAAAGAAAATGTTTGTTCCACCCCTGCTAATTTGCATACAATCTGCATGAGACGTGAGACAAAAGCTCCACCTCTATCTGAGACAATTTCAACAGGTAAACCTAACTGTGGGATCCGCGAGCAGAATTGGTATACTGTCCCTGACAGAAGCCATAACTTGTGAGATCACTCTGAGCCATTGGCTCCGAGGGGACAGAAATTGGGGAGCGGATTAATAGCCATAGTTAATTCACCCATATCTGACATGACAAGCGGGCCGAGCAAGAGGAGATTGAATGTCTAACTAATCAGTTAGGAAATAGGTAATATCGCACCCGTGGATTACCCCAAGCCCTAACGCCAACATCGGCCATGTTTACTCTTGGGTAAGCTTGGAACAATGGAGTTCCCCTGTCAGTGTTTAATTTAGTTAATTAACTTCCCCGAGAGAGGTTCCCAATTAACCTGTGTAAACATATCATGTGGGTCGCAGCTCTTTCTGACGCAGCCTTGAACATAATATATACTGATGATTTTCCCTCAATAAATCACTGGTCTTCGCTCCATCTTGTCTCGTGTCTCCTTCCTGACCAGTCTCCTCCGGGACCCAACAGCCGCTTCGCGGCCCCAATCCAACACCTAACCTACTGACAATTTCAATAAATGCTTTAGCAATATGGGATGCAGAATTTGAAGTTAAGGGTACAGCTTCACACCATTTTGTAAAAGTATCAACATAGGTAAATACATACTGTTTTCCCCCTTTTGATTTAGGTAAAGGACCAAACACATCAATTTCTACCCTCTGAAATGGCTTTCCTGCTATTTCAGGTACACCAAGTTTAGCTTTGGTTTTAGACTGTACATTCCCAATTCTTTGACATGGGAAACAGCTTTTTATAAATTCTTTGCAATCAGTAGTACACCTGGGCCAAAAGAAATGTTCTGCAATTCTTTGAAGAGTTTTCTTTCTTCCTTGATGCAATGCAAATGCTGAGTCATGTGCCATTTTAAGAACAATGTCCCGAAAAGATTGAGGCACAACTAGCAAGTCTCTAGTCCCTGTATCAGGTTTAGGCAACTTGATCTGTTTGTACAAAAGTCTATCTGCTGAATAAAAGAACCGGCTTGGCCTGGCACCTGACAAAGGCAAAATCAATTTAGCCTTCTGCCTAATTTCTTCTAAAATTGGGCATATCTGCTGTTCCTTGGCAAAATTAACATAGTCCAGTTTTTCAGAAAAAGTCCAAGAATAAATTTTGGGCTGCTCAGCAGGTGGTGCTGGTGTATCTGGAACAGTCACAGGCTGGCTTTGACTTCGGGTTACTACTTTAAGTACATTGGCCTGCTTGGACCTCAATTGTTCCTCTAAAATCATCACAGAGAGTCCTAGAAGTAGGGAAGGGTGGCTACTAGACCTGTGGACCAAACAAAGAGCTTCTCCTGTGAAACAACCATATTTCAGCTTAATTTTAGCCACAGGACTATTAACCACTTTTTCCCCAACTTCAAGGTGATATCCCTCTAAAGGTAAATAACAATCCTGCAAAATCTGTTCAGGTTTAACAAAACTCTCATGTATGCTGCAAAAATCAGAACCAGAATCTTTAAATGCTTTAATAGAGACAAATGGTTCTCCCTGCTCATTTAGTAAAGTCACTAAGGCATACCTTTGCTCTTCCATTTTGGACAAGAGATCCTTCCCTAGCAGTTCAGTAGGATCTAGAGCTATAGGTGTCTGTGTGTGTGCAGTGGTAATATTCAGCTGCCATGCTACTTTAGGGTCTCTAACAACGTGAGTGCTATACTCACGAGCTGGCTGGACCTGCTGTGTGTCCGGACCTGTAGCAGAATCTCGGGCAGTTACTGCTGTTCCTATCTGTGATGGCTGATTCTCAGATGAATCAGTTGTTTGGCTTGCCGCTTGAGCAATGCGGGAACTGGAAGTACCGGTTCCTGATTTTTCCTTTGCTGGTTGAGTTGCACCTTTCTGCAACGCAGGGCAATGCTGGCGGGTATGTCCCGGCTTGGAGCAATGATAACAGGTAATGTTAGAAACAGGCGCCGTCTTACCCTTTGGCTTATTACCGTCCTGTTTCAGCGCATGCTCCTTTGCTCCTCCTGATGCAGGCGGTATCTTCGCAAAAGCCTGACTTCTTGTCTCTTTGAATTTCCCTGAAGACTGGGCTGTCTTAGGCATCTACTTCTTGACATTCATTTTGCTGATCCAAATCATATCCGCTTTCTGGGCAAGCAACTGAGGATCATCAATCTCCTTATCAGCAAGACTGAGTCTTAAAGAAGGTGGAATTACCTCCATGAACTGTTCCTTCAGCGCAAATGCTCGGGCGCTTGGTGTCATCTCCACTTTGGATGCTCGGACACATCGGTCATAGGCTTGCGCCAGCTGAATCATGAGGGCAACAAATGGTTGTTTACCATCCCATTGGATCTCCCAGAATCTTGTTCTCAGAATGTCAGGGACCATTACACAATATTTCTCCAAAGCATCTCGTATTTGGGGCCATGTATAATTTTTGGGCAATCTATCAAAATAGTCCAGGATCGGACCCCTCAACTGTGTACTGATTAGCCCTGGCCACTCAATCTCATCCACTTTCATTGCCTCGCATGCATACTCAAACCTGGAAAGAAAAGTGAGAATGTCCTGGGGGTCTGTCAGAATCGGCAGACGCTTCCGATCAGCATTATCGGCTGTCACAGGTTTTGGTTGCTGCTTCATTTGCATAATGCAAATCTGCGTTTCAAAGAAATTTGCCATCAAATTCTCCAATCGACTTGTTCCGGTTGGAGCTCCTCCTACCTCTCCCATTGGCAAGGGAGGGTTTCCTCCTGGTATCGCTAAAAGTGGAACCTGTGGAAAAGAAGAAGGAGGGGGAAGAACTCCCGCTGGTGGTGCCAGTAGACGGACAGGCTGAGGTACAGGGGCTCTGGGCGGCGGCTTAATCTGTGGAGGTGGGTCTGGTGCGGCGGGCTGTAGAACCGTTGACAGTATAGGCTGGGCTGGTGATGGCTGCACTGCCCCTTCTTCCTCCTGTAAAGCTTGGGCATATTTTTCATCCTCCATTTCCTGTTTTATGTTAGCCCTTTGACGTGCCGCTTCACTCGCACCTTCGAGATAACCTGCCAACTGAGCCATCTGCTCCTGTCGAAGGAGACCATATATTTGGTCAAGCCTGTTTTCCTCCTCCTTTGGTAGTGGAACGGCTGCCACTTTCTCCGCTCGGCGGGCTGCTTGCTCGGAGGCTAAGGCTTCCTGTGCCTCTACAAGCCGCTGTTGCAACTTCACGACATAGGTACAATATCGCTCTGCCCTTTGCTTCTCCTCCTGCAGCTTCCGCTGTAGTTCCTCCTGCTCCATAGCAGTGGTATAGGCACCGGCCACCCCCTCTCCTGAGGAAAGCGCCGTGGCTCCCAGTGGCGTAACGGACAGTTTAGCCGCTCTGGAGCCCGGTTTCCATGCCTCTCTGGGTGTGGCTCCCATTTCGACCCATTGGTCCGATCCCGGCTGGATCGAGACCACTGGCTCAGCTACTCCCTGTAGCAACTGTGCCAGTTTCGGTCGATCTCTTGATTCGACACTCCGGTCTGGCCCCGCCTGGACCAAGACCGTTGGTGCTGCCATTCCGCTCTCCTGAGCTCGAGACGCCGCCGCAACGGCTCCCAGCGCTTCCTCCTCTGCGACGTTTTGTTGAGCGGGGTGCACTGGAATAGCTTCCTCAAGCACCTGGTATGCCCTACTGGAGGGGCCATACCTTCAGAGAATCTCCTCACACTGGACCTGGTGCTCAATGATTTCCATCAGACTTCTCCTCTGGGTCTCCGTAACACTCCCCTCAAAGGGTGCTTTACGTACCACATCCAGTAGCCATTCGGAAGTCGAAGGGGGACCCGCAGGCACCTCCCTTTCCCAAGACAAGCTCCGGCGAGCTTGCTTGTTCCGCCGCTGCGCGTCCTGCCCCGGTGGGGGCGAAGAGAGGGCCATTCCATCGGCCATCGGCCTCTCACCTGGCCGGCGTCCTCGGGCCCCGCCTTCCCCCTCGCCCTTGGACTTAAAAGGCGAGGGGCGCCCGGGTGAGCCTGCCGCCGCTGCGCGTCCTGCCCCGGTGGGGGCGAAGAGAGGGCCATTCCATCGGCCATCGGCCTCTCACCTGGCCGGCGTCCTCGGGCCCCGCCTTCCCCCTCGCCCTTGGACTTAAAAGGCGAGGGGCGCCCGGGTGAGCCTGCCGCCGCTGCGCGTCCTGCCCCGGTGGGGGCGAAGAGAGGGCCATTCCATCAGCCATCGGCCTCTCACCTGGCCGGCGTCCTCGGGCCCCGCCTTCCCCCTCGCCCTTGGATTTAAAAGGCGAGGGGCGCCCGGGTGAGCCTGCCGCCGCTGCGCGTCCTGCCCCGGTGGGGGCGAAGAGAGGGCCATTCCATCGGCCATCGGCCTCTCACCTGGCCGGCGTCCTCGGGCCCCGCCTTCCCCCTCGCCCTTGGACTTAAAAGGCGAGGGGCGCCCGGGTGAGCCTGCCGCCGCTGCGCGTCCTGCCCCGGTGGGGGCGAAGAGAGGGCCATTCCATCGGCCATCGGCCTCTCACCTTGCCGGCGTCCTCGGGCCCCGCCTTCCCCCTCGCCCTTGGACTTAAAAGGCGAGGGGCGCCCGGGTGAGCCTGCCGCCGCTGCGCGTCCTGCCCCGGTGGGGGCGAAGAGAGGGCCATTCCATCGGCCATCGGCCTCTCACCTGGCCGGCGTCCTCGGGCCCCGCCTTCCCCCTCGCCCTTGGACTTAAAAGGCGAGGGGCGCCCGGGTGAGCCTGCCGCCGCTGCGCGTCCTGCCCCGGTGGGGGCGAAGAGAGGGCCATTCCATCGGCCTCTCCACCTGGCCCCGCCCTTCTCTCCCGTCCCTTGCGCGGGGAGATAAAGGGCCGTGGGCCGCTGGGCCAGGCCCAGGACTGCCGCCGCCCCAGGACCATCGCCGTCTTTGGCTCCTTGCTGTGGCTGCCTTGGCTCATGTTGAGACTGAGACGTGGACCTCCTTCCCCAAGCTGTTGGGGGAGTGGTAGCTCCTACGACTGTTCTCCAGTGGACATGGGGGTCTTGCTATGTTGGGTTTGCTGTAGTATAATTATATTTATTGCATTTTTATGATCTAATTATGTAGTGTAGTTTTTGTATTATGATATTATGCTTATCTGGATTGTTGTCCATTTTGAACTTGTTGTTTCTCTGTATTATCTTTTTATTGTTACTTTGTTGGATTATGTTGTTAGCCGCCTCGAGTTGGTCTCGGCTGAGGAAGGCGGGATATAAATTAAACTGATTGATTGATTGATTGATTGCTTACGAGCTTCCTCCTCCGACTGGCATTCCTCTTCCTCCGCCCATACGCTTTTGCCTCACATGGTATGGAGGGGGATGTATTCAGCTGCAACTGCATCATCCCGTGCAGCTTCATCCATTACCTGGTAGGCTGGATGCCGAGACCTAATCCTTTTCCACTCGGTAGGTCTCTGGTGCCCTTCCTCCTGGCCAATATAGCTTGTCTGGGGCTTTAACAGACTCGGTTCTGTATCCGGAGAGGCTCCATGCACAGGGGGCAGCACCAGGACGGGCTGATCAGACTCTCCTGCCACTTCCCCTTGCTGGGTTTCCTCCTCCACTTCTTCCTCAGACTCACATATTCCCAGAAGTTCCTGAAGGGTTAAGGGCTTTGACAATCTTTGTCGCATCATGGGATGGAATAGGAACTCTCGGTTCTCATTCCTGGAAGATCGCCCTGATGCTGGCACCTCCACTTCTATGGTAACCAGTGATGACTCCAAGCCATCCATCCTTATACCTGTAAGGAAACAAAACATTGCAGGCTAATCTTACCCTCTTTTTAGAGGAGCCGAAAGTGCTGCTCTATTTGCCTTGACAAAGCCTCCTGGCTCTCAGATCCGAATCCGACCGCTCAGCCATCCATGTCTTGAACGCTCGACTGGGCGCTGGCTTACAGGAGGCATGTACCAATCCTTTAGGCTGCAATAATTTCCTTTATCTGCACACTCCCAGTGCAGCCTAAGGTCGCCTCACCGTACTGCTTCCCAATTGGCTTCAAAGAACTCCACCTGTCGCTTACAGGGAGTATGCGGTGGTTTAATATATTGGTAGCATGTGGGGGCATAGAGCAAAGCACTAGGGTATAGACTGATAAATTGACATCCACTCCATTGATGTTACTCACAAAGAGTTTTATTTTCCTTTAGTATCTGAAAAAGAACAGGGACAGACAAAGTACATAGCATAACATAGCTATGATCTGAGGGGTTCAGATCATAAGTGTTTAGAGTCCAGATCAAGGAGACATCTCTGCCTTCAACTCGAGAGGACCAAAGAACTCAGGGAAAGGGCTCTGCTTTTATACACAAAAAGGAGCAGATTTCCCTCCCACCTTTGCATTCTTACGATGACTTAATCTGCAGGTGTTCAGAGTCAGGGGGTTTTGATTGACAGGAGGGAGGCATATTCTCCCTCATGGGATAGTCAGATGTCTCTGTCGTCACTCTGCCACCTGACCTATTTGTCATCCTCCCTCGTGGGGTCTGCAGGTGAAGCAGCAGCTGCTTATTACTCATCCAGAAAGGAATGTACTGCACCTGCTCTATCTGCAGGTGCAGTACTGTTCATCAGAAAGGAATGTAGGAATGTGTTTACAAGTGCTTCAGTAGCTAAGTGATAAGGTTGCCATGGATACTCAAGGTTCATGACACACCTGTGTGAACTGAGTGATGACTCACAAGGTGTGATCGCCGAGTAAAGCATTTCCCACACTCCTGGCATTTGTAGGGTTTCTTTCCTCTGTTGACTCTTGTGACTCAGAAAATTATCTAAAGGTGTCCCCAACTCTTCACTGACCATGTGTTGGTCTTCAGTGTAACTTCTTTTGTGATGCACCAGGACAATCTTTTCAGCAAAATGTTTTCTATCGATAATGCATTTGTTGGCCTTCTCTTGAACACAACTCTCCTCCTCTATGCTGGTTCTCTGGTATCCTCTGAGCTCAAATTTATCCATAATACACTTTTCACGTTTGGGATATATTTTACTCTTTTTCCTGTTGTCCTCTGGGAAAAATGAGAAATGTAGGAAATAAATGGAACTGAAAACATTTTTTAAAAAATAATAGAAATAGAAAATGGTATGTGCTAAATCTAAGGAAGAGACTGAGGTGACTCAAGTGGTTAAGACACTAAATTTGAAAATTGGAAGGTCAGAATTTAGTACCCGAGTACTGCATGACGGTATGAGCTCCCATCTCTCTCACAGCTCCTGCAAACCTAGCAGTTCAAAAGCAAGAAATTGAAAGTAGATAAACATATACAGTACAACTTCAGTGGGAAGATAAACAGTGTTCCATGCACTCTGGTGTCTGGTCATGGCTGCCACGTGTCCATGGAAACTTCTGCAAATGCAGACACCACTGGCTCTTTGGTTATAAAGGGAGATGAGCACTGAATCCTAGAGTCAGGTACAACTTGTTTTTGAGCAAGGGTGACTTTTACCTTTACCTAAATATAAGGAAATTGTGCTGAGGCTCAATCGGTGTTTGAAGGATCACTTTCACATCAGTGGATCCTGGACTGAAATAGCTCTAAATGAAATCTTATAAATCTTTTAACAATTCAGTGGAAGAAAAATTATTTAATAAAAAAGATGGTGATTCCTCGGGGATTTTGAATTTAGCAAAAATTCTTCTTTCATGTCCCAATCAAACCCTAGGCTGTGAAAGTGAAGCCACTTTCTTCGCTTTGTCATTGCCGAAACCCAAGTCCACATTGGTGAATATTTCTGGCAGTATTCAGCAGATCAAGAAATGAGCCGGATTCTGTATTTCTCCAAATTCACACCATGAGTTCTTCTCTGCCAGCAGCCCTCATTTGAGCATGTTGGTCTTGGATTTAGGGACTCCGACCCTCAGCCTTTTTAGGTTCCTCCAAGTGACGTAGGAGAGATAGAGATACTCAACTATTTCCTCTGTATAAATATTGTTCCTTGTCTAATGAGCACCTTCCTCCATCTTCAAATTTTGTTTGGAGAATAGAAAGTGGCAATCCATCAGGGCAGGGAAGACCAGTATAGCTATCAGCCATTCACAGTTGACTGAGACTATTCTAAAGTGAACTGGCAATCTACAGATCACAGCAATGGCCCCTATGACCTTTGAGAAAACTGACCTATTTTGTAATTTTCTCCTTTCCCAGCTTGGGACGTTTCAGATGGGCAAAAAACCCACTTTGTGCTTCCTTGCTAGGAATTTCAGCCTATCTAGAAGCTGCCAGACAGGGGGAAGATAGACATCACGATATCATGTTTACTAAAGCATTTTCTCTTCCCTGCATGGTCCAAAGTCTGGATCTCAGGATCTTCATCTATACCTATAAAATGGTGCGTTAACCGTTGGAATGTGACAAATGATGTTGCACCAGACCCCACTAGCCCATAATGGGCCTCCGTTCACTCACCCAAACCCGGTTCGCAGGTAACCGTCGGGTTGAAATTTTCGGCCGGGGGGCAGGAGCCCCCCAGATGCAAAGAAAAAAAGGGAACTTCAATTCCCAATGTTCCTTGCGCCACGCCACACCAGAGCCAATCAGGCTGAGCAGTGCGGCAAAAGGAACGTTCAGAAACGCGCCGCGGCCAATCAAAAAAAAGCCGCAGGAAAAAAAACCACTGCAGTAACCAAACACGTGCAGGCAAAACTGCAAGACCCAGCATCCTGCGCACCATTAGCGTGCAGAACGCTGAGGCAGCAGGTGCGTGAAAAATAAAATAAACCCCCGCCGCCACCGCTGCCCTTACTTTCAATGGGCCAGGGATCCATCCTGGCCCATGAAGAAAAAGAGACACACACCCCCCCATGCCCTTTCCTATGCACAGGCCAGGCTTCGAGCCTGGCTCGTGGGAAAAAAAAGAACACCCCCCTTTTGTTTCCACGGGCCAGGGATCGAGCCTGGCCCGTGAAAAAAAAGACACCCTCCCCCCCAAAAAAGTACACACCAAAACAGTCAAAAACAGTCACAAAAACAGTCAAAACGAAACACAAAAACATCCAAAAAAATTACCACAAAAACATCACAAAGACACCAAAATAAAAAATAAATAAACAACACAACCCCCCCCCAAAAAAAAAACAAAACAAAACCAGGGAGCTTACCAAGAGATGTCTTCATTCCATGACGACCAGAACTCAAATGAGAAAATGAAGAGAATACTCACCGGAAGCGACACCCAGAGGACAGAAGAGAAAAATTGTAGAGAGGAAGAAAAGCTCTCCACCCCCACCCAGAGGCCACAAGAGAAAAAACATTCAAAAATATTGAAACTATTAAAATAAATTCCCAAATTAATCCAAAAAGTTATCAAAACATTCAAAAATATTCACACTAATCTCAAAAAATACCAAAAAAAACCCAGAAATCACTTTTCACTCAAAACCCCCAAAAAACCAAAACAAATAAAAATGCGTACAAATAAAGATTTAAAAAACCAAAATTAAATTTAAAATTTTAAAAATTATTTTACATTAAATAAATTAAATTAAAATAAAATTTGCATAAACATAAAACAAAAACCTTCCGAAAACAATTTAAAGAGCCTGGCACTGAGGAAGCCAGTGCGCAAAAAATAAAAATAAAACACAAACTGGGAGCGCAAGTCCGCTGCAGGCGGACGCAGAAACTCAAAGCCACAAAATCACAAAACCTTTCAAAACCATTTAAAACAGCCCAGCACCATTGGTTCAAGAAAAAAAAACGAAACCCTTTACTATCCAACACAATTTTACAAAGCCCGGCAGTGCCGGGCAAAATATGCTAGTGAGCTCTAAATATTCCACCTGAAAAAGCCAGGCTAAACCTATGGGGGGAAAAGCCAAGACCTTCTGCTGGACAGAGCCTGAGAGAATGCCTCCCATCAGGATAGCATTCAGGCTGTTAAGTCACTTAACCCACTGAAGCCAAATCTGAAGAACTAAGAGTTTGAGATTCAGGTTTGGAACAGTCAGAAAAAGGCCTTCATGTCTTTTCGGTCTGTGCAGCTACCAGAAATAGTGGCCAAGGGAAAGCCAAAGGGAGTTGTTGTCATTGTGTTTCCACCCAAATCCAGAATCTTCACTGGGGCTATCTAGGAACTTTCAGCTCTTCCGATGTGGATGATGGACAATTATTCTCACCACAGTTGAGCTCAGCACTATCAGGAGGCCCAGAGGCAGCCAAGTCCAGCATCACCAATCCCACAATGGCTGGCAGGATTGGGGTCATTGGGAAAGCATTATCATCACTGTTGTTATGGTAACTAGACCTTATTGCAGAGATTACAGCATCAGCCAGGGAAAGAGAGGGCCTTAGCAGGAAAGGACGCAGATTCTAAGTTCTCATTCATGACCTCTTCATGCAGGGCCTTCTGGTCAGCATTCAGCAGTGCCCACTCCTCTGGAGTAAAGTACACAGCCACCTCCTCAAAAGACACTGGACTCTATATGGAAAGAAGAAGAGAAAGGACATCTCTTTCAATTTTTTTCATAACAACCACCTCCGAAATCCAAAACAGCTAAAAAGAGGTGGCTGGACCTTAGCCTCTAGATTGAAATTTTCACTAATGGCCTTTTTTTTAGCCTTTCTGATGCTAAGATTACCAAACTCTACTAGTCCCCTTGGCACACAACAAGAAGAGAGGCCTTCTTTGGTCTTACCTTCTTTGGTCTTGGATGGGGCAGTTTTGCCCCAGACAGACCCGGTGCGCAACTTGGGGGTCCTCCTGGACTCACAGCTGCTGCTGGAAGAACAGGTGGCGGCCATGGCCAGGAGGGCTTTTGCTCAACTTCGAGTGATTCACCAGTTGCGCCTGCTGCTGGATCGGGACTCCTTGCTCATGGTCACTCATGCTCTGGTCACCTCCAGGCTAGATTACTGTAATGCGCTTTACATGGGGCTGCCCTTGACAACCATTCGGAGGCTACAGCTGGTTCAGAATGCAGTTGCCCAGGTGGTGATGGGGTGTGGACGATATGCCCATGCCTCCCCACTACTCCGGGAGTTGCACTGGTTACCAGTTTGCCTCCGGGTGCAATTCAAGGTTCTGGTTTTGACATTTAAAGCCCTATATGGCAGTGGGCCAGGATACCTGAGAGACCGCATCGTCCCAAGAGCGTTTGCGCATCCAACCAAAGCAGACCGGAGGGGATCCTTGATGGTACCTTCAGCTAGAGAGGCTTGCCTCTCTGGCACGCGGAGGAGGGCCTTCTCCGTGTCCGCACCAACCTTCTGGATCCTCCTTCCAACAGAATTGAGGCTACAGACAGAATTGCTGCCTTTCAGAAAAGGAGTGAAAACCTGTCTGGAAGGGCAGGTGTGGGGCCCTAATGGGAATACGGCCCCAGCTTCGCTGGGTAGTGGTCCCCCATTGGGTTGGCCCCCCAGAACTCCCCCCACCCCAACAGCTGTGTCCAAAATTACCGTACTTCTCCATATGGTAACCATACACTGTACGGAGGGCTAAATTACTGTATGGTACAGTAATTACCGTACATGTTGGCCCTCCTTCCCCTGCTCTCAGTTGCGCAGTGTGAACGCAGTGCTGGCTCTTCCAGGTGCCTGCTCTTCCTGCATACCTGTCAACCGCGGCTCCAGCCAATCCGGGACCTGCGCTACGCATGCATAGAAGGGTTTTACGCTTGCGTAGCCTCCTTCTACGCATGTGTAGAAGGGTTCTACGCAAGCGTAGAAGGGTTCTATGCAAGCGTAAAACCCTTCTACACATGCGTAGAAGGCGACCTGCACAGAAGGGCTGTGCAGTACCTCCTTTCCCCCGCTGCCAAATTCTGGGGTTTCGGCAGCGCGTGGCGGGAAATGGTGCAAATCGGCGCCGAAAACCGGGAAATCCCGGCCAATATGGGAAGGTTGACAGGCATGTCTTCCTGGCTGCACACGCAGCCATAGGGGAGGTGTTTGGCTGGTGCGCCTGCGCAGTCGCGTGTTTCTGCACATGACTTGCCAGTGCCTGGGGGCACCCCCTCTCCGGCAATGGAACCCGCGGTGGGCTGCTGGTACCCCTTGCTGACCCAGCTTAAGGGGCAAGGTAAGTAGTTGGCGCGGTTCTGGGTGAGTGGCCAGGTGTCGGAGGACATACGCGTCTTGCAGGGGGACACCTTGGTTTTATATATTAAGAAGTCACTCCCATGTCTGATGAAGTGGACTTGATCTACAAAAGCTCACATTAAAATAAAAAAGTCTTAAATGTACTAGTGTTTTTGTTTTGTACTCCAAACAACCAATTAATTAATTGGGAAAGAAAACACTAGGGATGATAGGAGATGGTTTGAGTGCAGAGACTAAATAGATTAATTTCAGTTTGGTTTTGGTTAATTCTCTTTTTCTTCTTCCTTGTTTAGGCCAGACATGAAACTGCCAAAACGAAAGCACCTTTTGGTCAGTTCGTTCTACAGTTCCTTTCACCTGACCCAATATAAGATACGGGCGGGATATAATTGCAACAATAATAACAGGATAGACAGAAAGAGCCTCTTTGGGGATTTTGATATTTTTGAACAATTGGTTGTACCCTGGAAACAGCCACCCTGTGACTTCTTAGATTTTTCTTACACTAGGTCTGGTGATAGGAACTATGGAATGAACTCTCCAAAAGCTGCCTTCATTTTGGCAGATTCACATCTGGCCTTGACATGGAAGAAGAACAATAACAACACTAATAATAAAGTGGACCAAGCTGGACCCCATGGACATGAGTCTGGAAAAGGGGGTGATGGCCCACAAAATGATCCTTGAGGTCTTGAGACTTTGGGTCTAGAGTTCAGAAGGGTTTCTCAGTGGCCCTTACTAGCCTGGGCTCTCCTTCCAAGACCCTAACAGGAGTGCAGTGGTCACCAGTGGGTCCTCCTTGCCACATGACTCTCCCCCCTCCCCACTCTGGTCAGGTCTGGCTGTGAGGAAAGTGGCCTTGACCCCTGGTGTGAGGGTGAGAGGAATGGGGTGAGAACATGTGGAGGCCATGGGGCTCCACCCCTGCCTGGAAGCCCAGCATCTTCTCCCCATGCAGAGAGGTCCATCCTTGGTCCTGCCAGTCCTCCAGGAGGGAAGCCCAGACTAATAGGATTTTCTCAACCCCCCCAAAAAGGAAGGCAAGGGAGGGGATCCCCTAGATTTCCCTTCCCCTTTTGATGGGCTCCAATTAAGTTGCCCCTCCCCCCTTTTTCCCATCCAAGCCCAGGAGGGGGAGGATCTGGGAAGCCTTTGGGGGTCCAAATGGGAGGGAGACCCAAGATGAATGTGGCTCAGAGAGGCCAGGCAGGGATTCCCCCGCATGGGTCACGTGGGTGGGAAGAACATCCCTCCCCATCAGCCTTCGGGAGAAGAGATTCTACCCGGCATCAAATGGGGGTGTAAGAGCACTGAGTTGATATTCCTAGAAGGGAAGGAGGCCGGAAAGGGGGCGTTCCCTGGCTTCCGGTCTGTCCTTTTTCTCCCTCAAAGGAGGACCGTGGAGGGAGGGGGCGCCCAGGCTGGAGGGAGTTTCCAACCCGGAGAGAGGGATTTTTTCCCCTTGGGAAATTGGGGTGAGGGGGAGCCCAGGTGAGCGAAGGGAAGGGAAACCCCCCCCGACACACACACCTTGAAGCCCCCCTTTTGGGGGGGTGGGAGTGGGCATGAGAAGCCCCTGGAAGGGAGACCCAGGAAAGAGGGTCCGGGTGGCCCAAGCTCTGTTGCAGCCCCAGGGAAAGGACACGCAGCGCCCCCCTCCCCCTACGGACACACACGGGTCCTGCCCGAGAACGTCTGAAGGGGCCAAAGTTGGGCTTCCAATATGGGGCGGTGGGAGGGGAAGCGCTTGGGAGATACACACACACAGACACACGTGTATTTTATACCTTCAGGAAAAAACGAGGGGAAGATTATGGGTTATGAGGCTACTTCTTTGTTTCCCTTTTTATCTCTTCGGAGGAAAAGGAATCAAATGTTGGTGTAATTTTGAAAGGTGTTTGACAGACATTTTGCCCTTCCTCCATGGCACTTCCTGATGTGGTGGAGGCAGTTGGGGGGGGGGCACATGAAATGGTGTTGTGAGCCACATCAGGGCCACAGGCTGCAGGTTGAGAATCCCTGAATTAACCGGTGCACTGGAGGGGAAATTATGTGATAATGATGAGCTTTCTCCTGTTCTAGCTCTGCAACTCCTGGCAGGGATAGTCAGGAAGAGAACTTGCAACTCCTGTGACAGTCTACCTGAAGAAAGCAGGGAACAGACCACCTTTCCCCAGCAGGAGAGATTTCCTTGGAGGCATCATTGGGCAGAAAATAGGATGGCAGACGGACTCATTGCAGGCCAAAGGGCAAGAAGGGACCCTAATGTTATCAGGAGCAGAAGCCTCAGCCCACCCTGGGAAAAGATGGATCCAGAGGATTCGGCTAAGGAGATGCTCAGGAACTCAAAGATGCAGCAGAAACGGTTCCGGGAATTCTCCTACCGGGAGGCTGATGGTCCTCGTCAGGTTTGCACTCGACTCCACCAGCTATGCCATGAGTGGCTCAGGCCAGAGCAACACTCCAAGGCTCAGATGCTGGACCTGGTGATCCTGGAGCAGTTGCTGACCCTTCTCCCACTGGAAATATCGAGCTGGGTGAGAGAATGCGGAGCGGAAACCACTTCCCAGGTGGTGGACCTGGCCGAAGGTTTCCTGGCTCTGAGTCGGGCAGGAGACAAACATCTGGTAGAGCCAAAGGTGAGAGTGATTTATTCAGACAGCGAGGTGCTATATTTTCCAAGTTCTAACTGTTTCCATTCAGATCTTTCCCCCTCTCTTCTTTTTACTATAATTTTTGTCCTTCTCATCGTTTCCCAGATGAGAAATCTCACTGCAGAAGTTCATCCTGATTTCCAAGTGCTAGAGAAATCTCAGTTTGATGCCATTCTGCGTCTCCAGCAAGGAGAGACCAGTCAAGGCAATGAGGAAGATGTCAATGTGATAGGTAAGGATTAATGTTAGGGTGGGGGGGGGACTCTTATTCCTTTCCTGCATGAAAACAAAGGAGTGTTTGTGTATTTTTCTCTCTCCTGATTCTTTTGGGCTAAGGGTTTAGTGATGCAAACTCCTAACCAATATTCTAATTTTCAGTTTTCCAAAGTAAGCTGTTCCTCTGGTCCCTCATATGTTTGTAATTACAGAAGTTTGTAATCACAGAAATTTGTAATTACAGAGGTTTGACTTCTTTGCTGCACATCTCTCCATATGCCCTTTCCAGGATGCTCTGAAGTAATGAAAAATACTTCCCAACATGTTGGAGAAATCCTAGCTATCACAAATGTTTCTCTACTCAGTAAAAGATATTGAACTCTGAGACACTGTTCCTTTCACTGGAATGAGAATCCTTTTGTGTTCAAATGCATTTCTTAGGATGATGCTCTAATTCTGAGAGGAGTTTACAGAACTGGCATCCCTCCCTCTTGGTCTTTCCTGCAGGGGCTGAAAGGGTGTCAGAAGTCACCATTTCATCATCTCTTCCTTGGGATGGAGCAGAAATGGATCAGGTAGGAAGGAGGGGTTAAAAGACTCCTGGCGTATTTATATTAATGTTTGTTTAAGCATTTTCGTCCCGAATTCATCTGGCCATTCTTGTTTAATGGGCAACTCCATAGTGTCATTTTTGTATATTGAAGCTGATATGACATGGACATCTCCAGGCAGGGAATAGCAATACTTATTAAATCTGACTGTTGCAAATGGAAAAGGATTTTGATTATCTTTTTTGAAGAAAGGACTAAGATATGTTAGTTGTTTCATGTTTTTCAGAAGAGGAGCCATTCTAGATCCAACCAGGTCAAACCTAGCCTATTGTTTCTCACAAAGTCTCCTTAGATGCCTCCAGAATTATCCCAAAACAGGGAGAACACTCTTAGCCCTTCCATCCCACTCACAGTTGTGGGAATCAACTGGGATTCAGAGGCCTCTCTTCCTAGTGGGAGAAGGCTGCCAAAGGGACTGGTAGACATTGATTATCTTGATTGGCATCAGAAAGGCTGAAAAGGTCATTCATAAAAGTTCAAATCTAGATGATAAGGTCCAATTGTTATGAAAAGTTTGAAGGAGGTCTCCTTTTCCTCCCTCTTTCCGTTTAGAGTCCAGTGTCTTTTGAGGAGGTGGCCCTTTACTTTACTCCAGAGGAGTGGGAACTGCTAAATGTTGACCAGAAGGCCCTGCATGAAGAGGTCATGGATGAGATCTTGGAATCTGCCTCCTTTCTTGGTAAGGACCTCTCCCTAGCTGATGCTAATCTCTGCAATAAGAACATGTCATCATAACTATAGTCATGATAATGCTTTCCCGATGACCCCAATCCTGTTAGCCATTGTGGGAATGGTGATGCAGGACTAGGCTGTCTCTGGCCCTCCTGAAGCCCTGAGCTCTACTGTGGTGAGAATACATATTCATTGTCCACATCTGAAGAGCTGAAGGGTCCCAGATAGCAGTAATATAAATGGAGAGCAACACAATGACAACTCCTCCTCCTGGATCTCAGACTCTTAGTTCTTCAGGTTTGTCTTCTAAGTGTGTTATTTGAGCTCCTGACAGTCCAGCCAGAATTCCTGTCCTGATGGGAGACATTCTCCTGTGTTCCTCCATCCATTGGCTCTTCTCTCCATCTGTTTAGCCTGGTCTGGTTGAATATTTAGAGCTTTGCAGGTGATTCACAAAGACCTTGAGATCCAGCGTTTTGTCCATGCAGGGAGGAAACAAAGCTTCAGGAAATGTATTACTATGGTGAATATCTTCTCTTTCTCTCTCGCAGTTTCTAGATAGGCTGGAAGACCTCGCCAGCAAACATAAAGTGGGGTTTTTGCCCATCTGAAACATGCCAGGCTGTGAAAGGCCATTTAAAGGAAGCAATCAGAGAAGAGGTCAGTTGCCTCAAAGTTCACTGGGGCAAATGCTCTGATCTGTGGATTGCCAGTTCACTTTAGAATAGTCTCAGCCAACTGTGAGCTATTGACAGCCATTTTCCCTGCCCTGATGGATTCCTGCTTTCTATTCTCTACCACACTGAGAAATTGTTACAGTGCTTGTCATACTTAAAACAACAATGAAACCATCTTAAAACATTTTCAATGTAATTCAGGCCAGAGCTAATTAAGAGAAATAAGAAGAATGTGCCGTAATGCAGTCTCGCTCAGTGTTTCTCAAACTTTGGGTTTTGGAATTCAGTTCCCAGAAGCCTAAGCCAATTCCCCAAAATACTGATCAGCCAATGTACTGACTTAGGATTCTGGGAACCCTAGCATTTCTTACAGTTAATTATCTGTCCCAAAAGGTTACATTTCTGCCCAGTAATCCACTTATGTGAATGTGATCCTTTAAACACCATACTTTGCCTAACCTGCATCCGATATGCCTTTACTAAATTTGTATTTTCAGCACTATTTCTTTAGATTCAGCACATATTAATTTATTAAGATACTGAACTTAAAGTCGGGTTGGTTGGAGTCCAATTCTCAAGTACTGCACGCTGGAGTAAGCTCCTTGTCTCTGCCCCAGCTCCTGCCAACCTAGAGTTCGAAAGTAAGAAATTGCATGTAGATAAATGGATATCACTTTGGTGGGAACATAAACAGTGTTCCGTGGACTCCGGTGTCTAGGCAAGCCTGCCACATGTCCACGGAAACGTCTGCAAACGCTCTTTGGCTATAAACAGAGATCAGCACTGAACATTAGAATTGAATAAGACTCGCTTTCGAGCATTGCTGGCCTTTACTATTACATGTCTCCTTATTCACAGGGGACAATTGGGGAAAGAGGAATATATCGCCCAACCTTGGAAAGTATACTAAGGATAAATTTGAGCTTGGACGACACCCGAGAACTGGCACAGAAAAGGAGAGTGGTATTCAAGGGAAGGCCAGGAAATCTATTGTTTATAGAAATGATTTTGTGGCAGATAATGTACAGAAGGTTCTCAAAAGGATCCACACAGGAGAGAAACATGTGGCCAGTGAAGAATCTGTAACAGCTTCAGATCGTTTTCTGAGCCATGAAAGAGTCCACACAGGAGAGAAACCATACAAATGCCAGGAATGTGGAAAATGCTTTACTTGGCGATCAGCACTTGTGAGTCATCACAGACTCCACACAGGAGAGAAACCATACAAGTGCCAGGAGTGTGGGAAAAGCTTTACTTGGAAATCAGACCTTGTGACTCATCAAAGAACTCACACAGGAGAGAAACCATACAAGTGCCAGGAATGTGGGAAATGCTTTACTCGGAGATCACACGTTTTGCGTCATCACAGAGTGCACACAGGAGAGAAACCATACAAGTGCCAGGAGTGTGGGAAAGGCTTTACTCTGAAATCAGACCTTGTGAGTCATCACAGAATCCACACAGGAGAGAAACCATACACATGCCAGGAATGTGAGAAATGCTTTACTCGGAGATCAAACCTTGTGAGTCATCACAGAATCCACACAGGAGAGAAACCATACAAGTGCCAGGAGTGTGGGAAATGTTTTGCTTGGAGATCAGACCTTATGAGTCATCACAGAATCCATGCAGGAGAGAAACCATACAAGTGCCAGGAGTGAGGGAAATGTTTTGTTTGGAGATCAGACCTTGTGAGTCATCACAGAATCCATGCAGGAGAGAAACCATACAAGTGCCAGGAGTGAGGGAAATGCTTTACTCGGACATCAGACCTTGTAAATCATCAGAGAGCGCACACATGAGAGAAACCGTACAAATATCAGGAGTGTGGGAAATGTTTAATTAAGACTTAATCCCTTGTGAAACATATGAAGATCTACGTAGGAGAGAAATCATATCATTGCTAGGGAAATGTGTGGGAAATGTTTTGCTCAGAATTCAAACGTGAGAATAAAATTAGACTGCTGGGAGAAGAAAATTAGACAATGATTTATAAAGATGAGAGAACTGATAAAGTTTGAAGTTTGCTTGAAGGAAATATGGAATGACTCACAAAGATTAAACGGTGTAGTCAGTAAAATATATAATATATTGTGATGCAAACATTGAAATAAATTTGGGAGACAGAATTAAACCTTAACATTACAGACAAAGCTTGGAATAGCTAATGGACAACTAGGATAATGAGAAATATGTATGTAAGAATTAAGGTAGGAAAAAATGGGGCCAAACGGTGTGACTTGAGAAGGAAAGAGCTAAAACCGTTTGTGAAAAAATTGTTTAGCACATAATTTCTTGACTGTTCACACACTATTTTCAATGTCCATATAGGTAATAAAATGAAAAAAAATAACAAAATATCCTTATTTTCAGGTTTCAATCACACAAAAATATTCTACAGCAGTATTTTCAAATGAAGAGTTCGTAAAACTGTAACACATAAAAAGAAAGGGCTCAGTTGCCAAAACTTAATTCATAAGAGTCTATAACGCTCAACTTGTCCCAATTGATTTTTGTAGATACAATATTTCCGAAGCTATCCGGTATATTAGCTTTTCAGACTGGCTGTCTTTTTTCAAAGAATCTACAAATATTTAAAGACATTTAGTTAGAGTATATTACATAAAATAACATGTAAATGTGCATATAATGTGCTTATACATTTTTTTAAAATTGCTATATGCATATATGTGTAATTACAGCAATTGTCTTAATATGCAAATGAGGTAAAACGTTCCAAATTCTAACTTATACAGAAAAATCATTTATACATTTATCTCAAAAGAGAGTAACCATTTCTAAAATAGAAACTTGTACCCTGTGTCCATCGCCTCTACGTACTCTGTATACTATGCGTTGGGACGTCAATTGGATCTGTGTTCTCAAGGATTAATATAGAGAAAATGTATTTCCAGGTGCTTGATTAAAATCACCCGTTTGAGAAAGGCTGGTAGAACTGTCAATACTTACAGACCTATGTTGTATTATAATGTAGCTACAAGAAGGAAAAGAGTTCGATTTCCGAGTTGAGTCGCTGCGGGGCTAAAGTGTTAAAGAAATGAATGTAAAAGGCTTCGCGCTGCAAAAGTCTTTTACGTATGTTTATTTTTTTATATTTAGAGGGACGAACTTGTTCCAGTACAACGAATTTGATGTCTTTATCAGAGTGACCCATTTCAGCAAAATGTGTAGTAAGGGGTGCTTGATGATCGTTTAATCAAGTTTTCGACCTGTGTTCAGATATTCTGGTTTTTATTAAACGAGAAGTTTGGCCGATATATCGTTTGTGGCTAGGGCATTCTATCATGTATACTACGTTAGCACTGTTGCAATTGCTAAAGTGTCTGAGTTTGAAAATGTGTTCCTTACCGGGAATTTCCACCTCTTTCATTTCCCAACAGTATCTGCATTGAGTGCAGCTGTAACAACGAAAGTGCCCCGTTGCTAGGGGTTGCCCCTTAAAACCACAGGCAGTATGATCTGATTTTGTTAGTCTGTTACTTAAGGTTTTGGTTTTTCTAAATCCTATAATAGGCTTTTCTTTACATCCTGGAAGATGTAAACCAATATATTTACAATCAAGAGACCAATCCATACTTGCCGCACATTCTACTACACAAAAGATACATTGATGATCTTATTTTTATAATGGATGATTTAAACTATTTTAATGAATTTGTGTCATGGCTTAATCAACAAGACAAAAACCTTAGATTCACTCACCAGTCAGACCCTTGCTCTCTTCCTTTTTTGGACGTAAATGCGTACCTTTCTAAGTTAAAGAAAATTGAGCATCAGTCTCTATAAAAAAACCACTGACAGAACTGTCTACTTAAATTATACTTCTCATCACCCACCACATGTAAAGAATAATATTCCTTTCGGATTATTTGCAAGAGCAAAAAGAAATTCCACTCTAAATGATCATTTTCTGGCCACTGCCAATAGGATTGGCTCCACCTTAATACCATAACAAATAATTTGGAAAAAATCAGTAAGACACCCAGTCAAAATCTTTTTAAACGTAAGGAACGAGGGATGGAGGAGGTTCCATTTACACCTTTGAATTCTCACCTCTGGCACAAAAAATTAAACGAACCATTAATAAATTATGGTACATAAAGACTTCGGCAACGCCCCCACGCGCCTCGCCCAGGAGGCGCGCGGGAATTACGTAGAAGGAAGCATGCCCAGCATGGTGAGTTCTCCCAGCCACGCTGCTCCGGGCAAGTGGCGGCAGCAGCGGGTGGGCGCGTGCTTCCTCCTGGCCCCCGGCCGTGCCTGGAGTGTGGGGGGAGGTGGAGGAGGAGGTGGGCATGGTGTGTGACGGTGGTGGGGTGGCCAGCCATTTCTGCTCCCGGTTCTATAGAACCAGGCAGAACTGCCTGCAGTGCAACGCTGAATTGGAGCCTAGGACTGGGCTCTTACTCACCCAACTGCTCGTTTCCAGCCCCTCCGGTCTCGCTGTGAAGGAGCTGCGAGGTGAATTGGAGCCTAGGACTGGGCTCTAACTCACCCCGTAACTTCCCCTATGGGAATGCCTCGAGTTACGAAAAATTGACTTATGAAAGAGGCCATGGAATGTTGTTCCCTGGAGACCAATTCCTCTTTCTCCCCAATGGTTTGTTAGTAATCTATCCACCATGACCACCTTTCTTGAACAGTGGTCAGAAACCCACCATTGAGATCACTCCATTGCAGCCCTTGGCCAATATTGTGCATCCTGTAATGGTAAAGGAATCTATTGAGGAGACAGTGATTGTGAAATGATTTTGAAAATTCTTCCCTGCTAAGGATCAAGATAAAACGAATGACAGATACAGCAATTAAGTATCCCATTTTCTGGTTACACCGTTATGGTTCAGCTAGCAACATCTCCCAATACAGTATTAGTCTGCTACTAATTTTATAGGGAAGGTGTTTTAAATTGGTTTTAATAGTTTTTAAATTTGTAAGTGTAGACTTTGTACGATGGGGATGTTTTATACTTTGAACTTTTTGATATCAACTGTGAGCCGCCCGGAGTTGCTTCGGCAAGGGAGGTGCCAATATAAATACAGTAAAAAAATAACTAAATAAATCTGATTATTCCCAAAGTTGCTATTGTTGTCCCATGGAAGGTACTTGGTGATAGGGATGTCATGGGGAACACCCTGGTATTGTAAATAATACATGATATGTGGTACTACAGCTTTAAGAGTAACTTACTGAACTGTGGACAGGTGATGGTAATGATGGAATGAATCATCATTTGTCACTGCATAAAATAGAGCCAAGTAGTTTGCTTCTTTGCTCTTGATTTCATCTTGTAGCCACACTGCCTGAATGCTCTTGATTTAATCTTGTAGCCATGCTGCCTGAATGCTCTGGATTTAATCTTGTAGCCATGCTGCCCGAATGTTCAGGAATTAACCTAGTTGCCATGCTGCTGCACATGGACTAATGCTCTTGGACTTATGCCATGAAGCTGTACTGAAGTTCTGCTGAACTGTGTTACCTGAAGCTCTTATGCAAATAGCTTGTGAATTGGGTTACAGCAAAAAGGACTGTCTTCCAGGTAATCTTCCTAGGGTACTGTTTTTTGCATACCTGAAAGGGGAGAAGCTGCTGGCTATATGTTGGCTTTCCAGGACAGAGAAAGTGTGCCAGCATAGCCTTACTGATTGCTATATGTTTACTCTCCAGGACAGAGAGAGTGCTTTGTTAAAGACTGTAAATACTTGAGCAAACCGGGACTGAATTTGTTTGCCACACTCTGCAAGCCGAGCCAGGGAAGAGCTAGGCTGCAGCAGGAGATTTTGCTGTGTGCAAGTACTTACTGTGAAACTGAAAGACTAAGTTTGTTTGCATAGTTATTCACAGATAAGATTCTACTGTTTATGTTCTTTTCATCACCACCTCTGCTGAGTAAAAGCTCTTTATGTTTTGCACCGTTCAACTGAGTCTCTGCTGTTATTGACTGGGTGTAAAGGAGAAAATTAAACGGGCACCTCCGCTGTCGCTCATAGCTAACTACTACACTCTGCTAGATTTGAACTCAGCACCCAGTACACCACCATTTCCCTATCACTTGGTTATGCACGTTACTCCATCCTTCTGAGAACCTCAACCCTCTCAATGAAAGCCCTATGTTTGCACCTAAAGAACAGTATTGGAGATGTTATCCAAAAGCATATACAGTACTGCCATCATGGCAAATTGGACAGGAACCTGTTCTCTAGGAGTGATAATCCCAGCCTTCTTTTTCCTTTTGAACTACTGACCTGCAAACCATTAAGTTGTCAGATATAAACTCACAAACCTGGGAGGTAGCAGCCATAGATTGCCCACTTTAGCCACAAATTATCTCTGCCGCTACAAAACACTTTGAAGATGAATGTGGCAGATATTGAAGATTCCCCGTGCCCGGTTGGGCACCAGTGGTCTCTGGCAGAGGTTAAACCAGCGGGCAAACTCCTGGCCTCTGGCCCTTGTCAGGGCATAAGGGGGGTGAATTAATGATAGGGATTAATTCGGCTGCTTCTAGCCTGACCGACGACTCTGCCGAATAAGCATCTCGCAGACCTCAGTTACCTATTAGAATAATCACTCATCTCCTGGCCAAGGAAATCTCCGGTGCAAACACCAGCCATATTTACCCTTGCCTAAGCCCTAAGACAATGGTCTCTCTCGTCCCGTGTTTGTCCGAGATAATTAACTTCCCCTTTTGGAGGTTCCCCAATTAACCTGAGTAAACAGGTGATGTGATTCACTTTCGGGTGATGGTTTTTTCTACCTGCCTTCTGATCTATAAAAGGTGTATGTATTTTCCCAATAAACCACTGATCTGATCTCGCTCCTGTTGCGTGTTGTCATTGATCAGTCTCCTCCGGGACCTAGCGCCGCCCTAGCGGCCCGACATCGCTACAAGATATGAAGAGGCTTAGTGGTGATCATGGAAGTTGAGTAAAACTCAACTACGCCATCCACCGTCTATTCAGGGTAATGTGTGTGTTTCGCATGTTTCATGCCAGAATCAGTTTTTTTGAGTCACCAGAGATACATCCATCAACTGTGAAAATGACTTCCGGGGTAATTGTATACGCGGATATGACTAGCAATCAATGATGGCTGGCCTCCTGCACTGGCTGTTGTGTATTAATTCTATGCGGAAACCTTGAGGATATTTTCCATAGCCCCAGACGGCTCCCCGGATTCAGTGGCCGTTCAACATGATGCACATTCACTTGCACGACTAGTGCTTCTGTGGAACCTGGGTAGGAAGGGGCTCCCCTGGCCTCCTGGATGGGAACCCCATCACCCCCACCCCCTGCTTCTCTGCAGATGAAACAATCAAGAGTTCCAATTGTGGGTTGGTGCCAGACCTTCCATTTTGGGGTTATCTGGGGAAAGAGGGGGGAATGAAGCCAGTCCATTGATAAAAATGGACCAATCTGGACCCACTAATGGACATGTGGTCTGGTAAAGGGGGTGATGCTGGCCCATCAAACGATCCTTGTGGACCTGAGACAGACTGGGCTCTCCTTCAAAGACCCTCATTTCCTAAAGGGAGGGCAGGGGTCTCTCCGCCTCCCTTCATGACAACCCCCCTCCCCTCCCCCTTCTAGCTAGGCATGGCTGTGAGGAAGGCTGGCCTTGGCCCTGGTTTTGGGGGGTTTAGGAAGGAGTCTCTGTTTCTCCTGGATAAAACCCCATAGGGGGACCCAGCCTTGCCTATAAGCCCCAGCTGCATTAAGAGCACAGAGTTGATGTTCCTAGAAGGGAAAGAGGCCGGGAAGGGGCGCTCCTATAAGTCTCCTTGTTTCCCTCACCTGACAGGAAATGGTCCCTTTCTGAAAAGCGTCCCTTCCTGTCCGTCCCTTTTCTCTTTCCCCAAACGGAGGAAAGTGGAGGGAGAAGCAGAGGCTGGGAGAAGAGGAGTTTCCACACCAGAGAGGGTTTTTTCCCTTTGGATGTTGGGAGGGTGAGCGAAGGAAAGGGACCCCCCAAGACACACAACTTGCCCCATCGAATCGGGGGGTGGGGTGGGGTGGGCAGGAGAGATCCTTGGAGGAGGAGATCCAGGAAAAGTGTCCGTGTGGCCCAAACTCCATTGCCTCTCCAGGGAATGGAATCCACTGCGCCTCTTCCCCATACAGACACGTGTCCTGACCAAGAACGTCTGAAGGTGCCAAAGTTGGAAGGGGGCAAGGCTCTTTCTCTAGGCTTCCAAAATGGGAAGGGGGAAACATGAGGGGAAATACACCCACCCACCCAATATCATTTTTACCTTCCTTGAAAAAGAAGGGGAGAGTTATAGGTTGTGGGGGTTTTGTTTGTTACTTTTTTGCATCTTGGAAGGAAAGGAATTAAGTTTTGATATAGTTTCTAAAGGCTTTTAGAGAGCAGTTGATTGGTGAGATGGGGAAGGAATTATGTAATAATGATGAGCTTTTTCCTGTTCTAGACCAAGGAGTACAAGGCAAGGATGGTCCGGAAGAAAACCCGCCACTCCTGTCACACTCAACCTGAAGAGAGCAGGAATCAGCCCGCCTATCCCCAGCAGGGAAGGGACCCTGATGTCCTCAGGAGGAGACGCCTCAGCCCACCCTGGGAAAGGACAGGGCCAGAGGACTCAACTGAGGAGATGCTCAGGTACTCTGAGACGCAGCAGAAACGCTTCCGGGAATTCTCCTACCGAGAGGCCGATGGTCCGAGGCAGGTTTGCACTCGACTCCACCAGCTTTGCCACCAGTGGCTCAGGCCGGAGCGACACACCAAGGCTCAGATGTTGGACCTGGTGATCCTGGAGCAGTTCCTGACCCTCCTTCCAGTGGAGATGTCGAGTTGGGTGAGAGAATACAGAGTGGAAACCACTTCCCAGGCGGTGGACTTGGCTGAAAGTTTCCTGGCTCTGAGTCAGGTAGGAGACAAACATTTGGAAGAGCCAAAGGTGAGAGAAATTCATTCAGACAGTGAGGTCCTCTATTTAACAAGTCCAGCCTTTTCCATTCAGATCTTTCTCCTTGATTCTCCTTGATTCTCAGATGAAAAATCTCTCTGCAGAAGTCCAGCCTGATTTCCCCATGGTGGAAATACCTCAGTGCGACCTGAAGCTGAGTCTCCAGCAAGGAGAGACCAGTCAAGGCAATGAGGAAGGTGTCAACTTGATAGGTAAGGATTACTGTTAGGAGGGTGAATCTTATTCCTTTCCTTTATGAAAGCAAAGAAGGGTCTAGGTATTTCTCTCTCTCCTGATTCTTTTGAGCTAGGAGATTTGGTGAACTAAACTTCTAGCCAGTGTTCTAAATTTCAGTTTTCCAAAGCAACCTGTTCCTCTGGTCCCTCATTAGTTTGTAATTACAGAAAGGGAGTGGTGAAAGATTGGCATCCTTGTTCCACATCTCTCCATGTGCCCTTTCCAGGAAGCTCTGAATTAGTGAAAAATACATCCCAATACTGTATGTTGGAGAAATCCTGACTTTAAGCAAAGCAATGACATATATCGCCCCATCGTGTTTAGTAGACTCTCTGGGTGGTTCACAAGTTAATTAGCATTTTGCCCCCAACATGCTGGGTACTCATTTTTTCAACCTTGGGAGGATGGAAGGTTGAGTCAAACTTGTTTCCTGGTCAGGATCAAACTCACAACCTTTTGGTTGGTGTTCTGCCATTTAACCACTGCACCACCTTTAGTATTGCTCTTTAGTATTGCTAGCTATTGGAAATATTTCTCTACTCAATAAAACATCCTATAGTCTTGCCTCGCACTTGAAATTTCCTTTGGAAACAATCTTCCGAATGGCACTTATTGAACTCTGAAACCCTGTTCCTTTCACAGGGATGTGAATCTTTTTGTTCTAAGGCTTTCCTTTTAAGCAAACCTTAGGCTGATGGTCTAATTCTGAGAGGTGTTTACAGGACTGGCATCCCTCCCTCTTGGTCTTTCCTGCAGGGTCTGGAAGGCTGACAGAGGTCAGCATTTCATCATCTCTTCCTTGGGATGGAGCAGAAGCGGATCAGGTAGGAAGGAT
The DNA here is from genome assembly GCA_035047305.1 of Bradypodion pumilum. NCBI lineage: Eukaryota > Metazoa > Chordata > Lepidosauria > Squamata > Chamaeleonidae > Bradypodion > Bradypodion pumilum. The sequence goes on from JAWDJD010000002.1 coordinate 477,484,897, forward strand.
GGGGTTAAAAGATTCCCAGTTTATTTATATCAACGTTTGTTCAAGCATTTATTCTTTAATTCATCTGGCCATTCCTTTTTAATGGGCAAATCCCCAGTTTCTTGTTTGTATAGAGTAGCTGATATTACAATGTTCTCTTTCCAGACAGGAAATAGCAATAATTATTATACCTAACTGTTGCAAATGGAAAAGGATTTTTATTCCCTTCTAGTTTGAAGAAAGGACTAAAATATGTAAGTTGTTTTTATGTTTTTGAGAAGGGGAACTATTCTTGACCCAACCAGGTCAGATTTAAATTTCTGTTTCTGCACAGAGACCCCTTAGATGCCTCCAGGATCCTTCCAAAACAAGCAGGACATGCTTAGCACTCCCCCCCCCCACACACACACACACAGTTGTGGAAATCCACTGGGTTTTGGAGGCCTCTCTTCCTGTAGGAAGCCAAGGGGACTAGTAGATCTTGTAATCTTATAATCAGGAAGGCTAAAAAGGCCATTAATGAAAATTCCAATTTAGAGGCTAAGGTCCAACTAACTCTTTTTAGGTGTATTGGATTTCTGAGGTTGTTGTTATGAAAGGTTTGAAGGAGATTTCCTTTCCCCTCTTCTTTCCATTTAGATTCCAGTGTTCTTTGAGGAGGTGGCCGTGTATTTTACTCAAGAGGAGTGGGCACTGCTGGATCCTGACCAGAAGGCCCTGCATGAAGAGGTCATGATCGAGAACTTGGAATCTGTGTCATTTCCTGGTAAGGCTCTCTCTTTCCCCGGTTGATGCTTAGCTCTGCAATATGGTCTAGTCACCATAACAACAGTCGTGATAATCCTTTCTCGATGACCCCAATCCTGTTAGCCATTGTGGGATTGGTGATGCAGGACTGGGCTGCCTCTGGCCCTCCTGAAGCCCTGAGCTCTACTGTGGTGAGAATACATACATATTCATCGTCCACATCTGAAGAGCTGAAGGGTCCCAGATAGCAATAATATAAATGGGGAGCAACACAATGACAACTCCTCCTCCTCCTGGATCTCAGACCCTTAGTTCTTCAGATTTGTCTTTGAAGTGTGTTATTTGAGCTCCTGACAGTCCAGACAGAATAATCCTGTCCTGATGGGGGACATTCTTCTGTGTTCCTCCATCCACTGGCTCTTCTCTCCATCTGTTTAGCCTGACCTGGTTGAATATTTAGAGCTTTGCAGGTGAATCACAAAGACCTTGAGATCCAGAGTTTGGTCCATGCAGGGAGGAAACAAAGCTTCAGTAAATGTATTACTGTGATGAATATCTTCTCTGTCTCTCTAGCAGTTTCTAGATAGGCTGGAAGACCTCGCCAGCAAACATAAAGTGGGGTTTTTGCCCATCTGAAACATGCCAGGCTGGGAAAGGCCATTTAAAGGAGGTAATCAGAGAAGAGATCAGTTGCCTCAAAGGTCACTGAGGCAAATGCTCTGATCTGTGGATTGCCAGTTCACTTTAGAATAGTCTCAGCCAACTGTGAGCTATTAACAGCCATACGGGCTTTCCCTGCCCTGACGGATTGCCACTTTCTATTCTCTACCACACTGAGAAATTGTTACAGTGCTTGTCATACTTAAAACAACAATGAAACCATCTTGAAACATTTTCAATGTAATTCAGGCCAGAGCTAGTTAAGAGAAATAAGAAGAACGTGCCGTAATACAGTCTAACTCAGCGGTTCCCAAACTTTTGATTTTGGATTTCAGTTCCCAGAAGCCTAAGTCAATTCGCCTAAGTCAATTCCCCAAAATACTGATCAGCCAATGTACTGACTTAGGATTCTGGGAATCCTAGCATTTCTTACAGTTAATTATCTGTGCCGAAAGGTTACATTTCTGCCCAGTAATCCACTTATGTGAATGTGATCCTTTAAACACCACACTTTGCCTAACCTGCATCCGGTATGCCTTTTCTGACTTGGTATTTTAAGCACAATTTCCATAAATTTAGCACATACTAATTTCAAGTGGTTAAGATACTGAACTTAAAGTCCGGTTGGTGGAGTCTGATTCCCGAGTACAGCATGCTGGAGTAAGCTCCTTGTCTTTGCCCCAGCTCCTGCCAACCTAGAGTTTGAAAGTAAGAAATTGCAAGTAGATAAATGGATATCACTTTGGTGTGAATGTATACAGTGTTCCATAGACTCCGGTGTCTAGGCATGCCTGCCACATGTCCATGAAAACGTCTGCAAACGCTCTATGGTTATAAAAAGAGATCAGCACTGAACCCTAGAATTGGATAAGACCTTTACCTTTACATGTCTCCTTATTCACAGGGGACAATTGGGGAAAGAGGAATATATCTTCCAACCTTGGAAAGTATACTAAGGATAAATTTGAGCTTGGACAATACCCGAGAACTGCCACAGAGAAGGAGAGTGGTATTCAAGAGAAGGCCATGAAATGCATTGTCTATAGAAATGATTTTGCGGTTGATATTGTACAGAAGGTTTTCAAAAGGATCCACACAGGAGAGAAACGTGTGGCCAGTGAAGAGTCTGAGATACTTTCAGATCGTTTTTTGACCCATGAAAAAGTCCGCACAGGAGAGAAACCATATAAATGCCAGGAATGTGGGAAATGCTTTACTTGGCGATCAAACCTTGTGAGTCATCACAGAATCCACACAGGAGAGAAACCATACAAGTGCCAGGAGTGTGGAAAGTTGTTTACTCTGAAATCAGACCTTATGCGTCATCACAGAATCCACACAGGAGAGAAACCATACAATTGCCAGGAGTGTGGAAAGTGGTTTACTTTGAAATCAGTCCTTATGCGTCATCACAGAATCCACACTGGAGAGAAACCATACAAGTGCCAGGAGTGTGGGAAATGCTTTACTCAGAGATCACACCTTGTAAGTCATCACAGAATCCACACAGGAGAGAAACCATACCAGTGCCAGGAGTGTGGAAAGTGGTTTACTCTGAAATTAGACCTTGTGAGTCATCACAGAATCCACACAGGAGAGAAGTCATACAAGTGCCAGGAGTGTGGGAAATGCTTTACTCGGAGATCAAGCCTTGTGAGTCATCACAGAATCCACACAGGAGAGAAACCATACCAGTGCCAGGAGTGTGGGAAATGCTTTACTCAGAGATCACACCTTGTGAGTCATCACAGAATCCACACAGGAGAGAAATCATACAAGTGCCAGGAGTGTGGAAAGTGGTTTACTCTGAAATCAGGCCTTGTACGTCATCACAGAATCCATGCAGGAAAAAAACCATAAAAGTGCCAGGTGTGTGGGAAATGTTTTGCATGCAAATCAAGATTTGTGACTCATCAGAGAGCCCACACATGAGAGAAACCTTACAAATATCAGGAGTGTGGGAAATGTTTAATCAAGACTTAATTCCTTGTGAAACATAGGAAGATCTACATAGGAAAAAAATCATATCATTGCTAGGGAAATGTGTGGGAAATATTTTACTCAGAATTCAAACGTGAGAATAAAATTGGACTGCTCGGCTAAGAAAATTTGACAAATGATTTTTGGAGATGAGAGAGCTGATAAAGTTTGAAGTTTACATCAAGGAAATAAGGAATGACTCACAAAGATTAAACGGTGTAGTCAGTAAAATATATAATATATTGAATTATGATGCAAACTCAAATACATTGAAAGAAATTTGGGAGACAGAATTAAACCTTAAAATTACAGACAAAGCTTGGAATAGCAAATGGACAACTAGGATAATGAGAAATATGTCTAAGAATTAAGGAACATAATTATAAATTGCTTTGGAAATGGTATTTTAACACCAGTAACCACACCTACTTCCTGCATAGAACTCTATGACTAATAAAACCATCTGGGTTGCCTTTGTCTCAGTTGTTCCCTCCCAGCTGGCTTTAGCAAGAAGCTCCATGTCTCTGTGTGTTTCCTTTGGGTGACTGTGTGTGAATGCATCAGGGGCGCCTGCTGCAGAGGCCTTTCTCTCCGCTCCCTTCAGGTGGCTGCCCAACACGGGGCAAGCACCCACAGCCAACAGCTGGTGACCATGACGTGATTGGACCACGTCTTCTATGGTTTACCCGCCTGGAATAGGCAAATCGTGTGCACAACGTTTCTGGCCCACAGGAATTTTATTTTCAGGTAAGCCATGGGTGCATCTCTTATCTCAGGCTCAGCAGGAGCATGCTGGGAAACTCTTCCATCTCCTGGAGAGGGCTTTGGATGTTCCAGCTCTTTGCAGGAATAGATCTCATTCCATCTCTGGATTCTTTGCACTTCATGGAGAATCCTCCATAGTTCCACAGGGCAGGCAGTTGTGCCCTTGCTCACATGACAGTTAAAAAGAAGGGGGATAGATATCCCTCAGTCCATTGTGCATTTTTCAGCATGGTATCAAGCCCACACCTTCCAGCCAGGGTGCCATGGCCACATAGGCCATCGCCCGGTCGGGGGTGGGGCACCAGGCCAAGAACCTCTGGGTGGGGCCTCCCCTTTTTGTGCTTTCTCCACAGATCTGCAGCTGTGATTCCAGATCCGACCCACTGATTTTCTCAGAGCATGCCAGGACCGCCACAGGCCGAGCAGTTACCCAGATGCAAGCACCAAGGCCTTCACACGCCAGCAAGCCACATGAGGCGCAGCACAGAGTTTTTACATAGCAGCTTGGTCCATTTTTACATATTGCCCAACCTTTTCACCTGTGTTTTATGCATTCTTCCACTTGCAATTTCACCAGCCATGGGGACCTTTCAGTACCTTGGCTAGTGGCCAACTTATACCCTGGACACACATTGACATTGTCATACCAGCCCCACGTGCCCAGGACTTTAGTGCGGGGGCTAACTTATGAACTGTACCAACGCCTATGGACATGCCATACCAGCCACTGTTGCTTCTAGCAAGTCAAGGACATTGCCATACCTCAGATGTCTTGGTAGTATAATGCATAAGTTTGCCACAACATTAATTTTGCCAAAGTTATTCCCATGAATTTTGCCAGGTTATACTCATGTTGCTTGCAATTGTTTTTTGCTTACCATTTTGCACCAAGTGTTAAGATATTTGCTTTGTGTATCACTCATATTCATTGTAATCAATTTTTGCTTTCTATGTTATTTCATTTGTACACACCATTTTCCCATTGGAAACCTGCCATGCATATGATGCCATTTTCTGTGTACAGTATACTATTCATATTGCTTTTTATGTTATACTGCACCATTTTTCCCATTGGGAATTTTCATATAATGCTATTTTATCATAAATATGTAGGTTGTTGTTGTTGTTCAGTCGCACAGTCGATTCCGACTCTTTGTGACCCCATGGACCATCGCTCTCCAGGCACCCCTGTCCTCCACCATCCTCCTTAGTCCACACAGCCCCGTGCCCATTGTGTCTACAATACCATTTAGCCATCTCATCTTTGGCCGTCCCCTTCTTCTTTTGCCCTCCACCTTCCCCAGCATCAAAGCCTTCTCAAGTGAATCCTCTCTTCTCATTTGATGTCCAAAATACTTCAACTTCATCTTTGTTATTTGACCTTCTAATAAGCTCTCAGGGCTAATCTCTTCTAATATTGACCTATTTGTTCTCGGTGTCCAGGGTACTCTCAAAACTCTCCTCCAGCACCACATCTCAAAGGCATCTATTTTTCTTCGCTCAGCCTTTCTAATGGTCCAGCTCTCACAGCCATACATTACCACCGGAAATACCATTGCTTTGACTATGCGGACCTCTGTTTGCAGTGAGATGTCTACTTTTCACTATTCCCCAGGTTTTTCATAGCTTGTCTCCCAAGAATCAGTTGCCTTTTTATTTCATGGCTGCAATCTCCATCTGCAGTGATCTTGGATCCTAAGAAAGTAAAATCTGTTACGGCTTCTACTTCTTCCCCATCTATTTTCCAGGGACTGATATGGCCTGTTGCCATTATCTTGGTTTTCTTGATATTGAGTCTCAGGCCAGCTTTTGCACTTTCTTCTTTCAACCTAATCAGGAGCTTCTTTAGGTCTTCTTCACTTTCTGTCATTAGGGTGGTATCATCTGCATATCTCAAATTGTTGATGTTTCTCCCAGCAATTTTGATCCCATATAGTGATTCCTCTATCCCTGCATTGCGCATTATGTACTCTGTGTATAAGTTGAATAAGCAGGGTGACAGAATGCAGCCTTGTCTTACTCCTTTTCCTATTCCAAACCACTCTGTCATTCCATACTCTGTCCTAACTGTTGCTTCTTGACTCATGTACAGATTTCTCATGAGACATATGAGGTGTTCTGGTATTGCCATCTCTTTAATTACTTGCCACATTTTGTTATGGTCCACACAATCAAAGGCCTTGGTGAAGTCAATGAAGCAGAAGTAAGCTTGTTTCTGGTATTCCTTTGTTTTCTCCATGATCCAACGTACATTGGCAATGTGGTCTCTGGTCCCCCTGCCTCTTCTGAACCCAGCCTGGACCTCTGGTAGATCTCTTTCTACATGCTGCTGCAGTCTATCCTGTATTATCTTGAGCATCACTTTGCTAGCTTGTGGGATGAGCGCAATTGTTCGATAATTTGAACATTGTTTAGCATTGCCCTTTTTTGGGATTGGGACGTATACTGATCTTTTCCAATCCTGTGGCCACTGTTACGTTTTCCAAATCTGCTGGCATATAGCATGTAGTAGCTTGATTCCATCATCTTTTAGGGCTTTGAAGTATTCAACTGGGATACCATCATCTCCACTGGCTTTGTTATTTGCCGTGCTTTTTAGGGCCTTTCTGACTTCACTCTCTAGGATGTCTAGTTCAATTTCCCCCTCATTGTTATTATCTGGGGTGTTTAGGTATTTTTTGTAAAGTTCCTCTGTGTACTCTTTCCATCTTTTCTTTATCTCTTCTGCATCCACTAACTCTTTGCCATCTTTGTCTTTTATCGTGGTCATTTTTGCTTTGAACGTTCCCTTGACTTCCCCAATTTTTTAAAAGAGATCTCTAGTCCTGCCTCTTGTGTTGTTTTCCTCTATTTCTTTGCACTGTTCATTTAGGTAGCTTTCCTTATCTCTCCTTGCTTTTCTTTGAAATTCTTTATTTTTGTATTTTTTCCTTTCTCCTTTGCCTTTTGCATTCCTTCTTTCCTCTGCTATTTTAAGAGCCTCATCCGACAACCACTTTGCTTTCTTGCGCTTCTTTTCTTTTGGTATAGTTTTCCTTGCTGCCTCCTGAATAATGTCTCTCATCTCTGTCCATAATTCTTCTGGTACTCTGTCTATCTGGTCCAGACCATTGAATCTGTTCCTCACCTCCACCGTGTATTCCTTGGGTATGTTGTCTAGATCATATCTATCCGCCCTATTAGTTTCCCCTATTTTCTTCAATCTGAGCCTGAATTTTGCAATCAATAGATTGTGATCTGAGCCACAATCTGCTCCAGGTCTTGTTTTTGCTGACTGTATGGAGGTTCTCCATCTTGGGCTGCAGAGTATGTAGTCAATTTGGTTTCGATGTTGGCCATCTGGTGATGTCCATGTGTAGAGTCTCCTCTTGTGTTGCTGAAAAAGGGTGTTTGCTATGACTAGTGTGTTATCTTGACAGAACTCTATCAGTCTTTGCCCTGCTTCGTTTGTATTCCCAGACCAAACTTGCCTGTTATTCCGTCCACTTTTTGATTTCCTACTTTTGCATTCCAGTCTCCTAAGATAATGTGGACATCGTTTCATGGTGTCTGTTCTATAAGATGTTGTAGGTCCTCATAGAACTGGTCTACTGTGGCTTTATCTGCACTAGTGGTTGGTGCATATATTTGGATTACAGTGATATTAAATGGTTTGCCTTGTAGTCTGACTGACATCATTCTATCATTTTTAAAAATATTTTTATTAAATTTTCAAAAATAATACAAACAATATAAAACATCAAAATTACAAATATAAAGAAAATTACGCATGTAAAAATAAAGTTACATATATATGTAAAATTGAACATCAGTGAACCATATCCTCATTGTTTATGATATGTACTATTTCAGATCAAACCAATAGGATATGGTTTCTATACCTCATTTCCCGATAATGTTTAATATAAAGACAAAAATAAAATACTAATCACCCAGTGTTATTTACAATGCCCTGGAGAGCACGGAGATATTCATTGAGATTTTCCCCAGAAACTCTTGTGATCAGGTACAGGTCTTTGCAGATCATTCTCCCTTAGCGAGTAATCCACAAAAGCTTGCCAAACCTTCCAGAATCTATTTTCTTTAACAATTTCCTTTTTAAGGTTTATTTCCTATGTCAACTTATCATTCAATGCTAACCCCCACATTTCCTGATACCACTCCTCAATATTCAAATTTACCTCATTTTTCCATTTTCTAGCAATGCACTGTCTTCCCGTTGACAACATTATTTCCAATAACTCCTTTTTATTCTTGCTCAAGTTTATATTTTCCACTTCTGTCAACATAATCATACTAACACCCAATTTAATTTTCTCCCCCATAATTTCAGTTATTTCGTATTCAATTTTCTTCCAGAAATTTTTTACAATACATCTCCATCACATGTGTTCATATGTTCCCATTTCCTTCTTACAACGCCAACACATTTTATCTTTGTTCTTATCTATCTGATGTAACCTCATTGGAGTCAAATACCATTTCCACAACATTTTATAGTTATGTTCCTTAACTCTAACCAACATAGTTCTCATAATTCTTTTCCTCCATTTATTTTTCCAATTCTGTTCTTCTATTTTTATATTCAAATCTTGTTCCCACTTAATCTTAAATCTTCCTGTGGATTACCTACCTTGTTTATCATTCTATATATTTTACCAACCATTCCCTTTATACCACTTTGTCCCCTTCTTATTTTCCAAATCAGTTCTTCAAACTCAGTCCTATCTCTTTCTAATCCAACTTCATTCAAATATTTACTGTTCCAACTATTAACCATCCCTGTCTGAAACCAATTGAATTTCAATTGTCCATACAAATTTATTTTCCTCTCTCTGTCTTTACAGGCCCGTATCCAGTCTCTCAGCAGGAATATCTCATTCTTATCAAATACTTCTTTGACCCTTTTATCAATTTTTATTGGAAAATTTGCTATATCCTCCAACTCTATAATAGGGGAAAAATCCGGTACCAAATCCCTTTTTACTTTTTTCCATACCCCCAATGTTGCCTTCATCATTCTATTTTTAGTAACTACTTTACTCATACTACCTTCTAAAAAGACCAATTTTCCAATATGAATAAAATCTTTCATTTCTAATTCTTCCCAAATTGCCTTTTCATTAGCCAGGATCATCACAACGTTTTTAATTTGGAAAGCTCGATAATATGCCACCAAATTTGGCATTCCTAGTCCCCCTTCCTTCTGAGATAAATACCAAATTTTTTTTGCCAATCGGGGCCTTTTCCCCCCATTACAAAAAATGTTGATCAATTTTTGAAACTCCTTAATTTCTTTATCATTCAGTTGGATTGGAAGAGCATCAAATAAAAAATTAATTCTTGGTAACAACATCATTTTACATATTGCAATTCTTCCAAACCATGACAATTTCAATTTTTGCAATTGTTGTATTCTATCCTTAATTTCCTTTTTCAACTTTACGTAATTCAGTTTCTTAAATTCATCGAATTTATTTGAGATATTAATCCCCAAATATTTCAAATCATCCTTAATTCGTAAATTACATTTTCCCTTATCCTTTTCTGTTCTTCTTTACCCATATCACACAGTATCATCTCAGATTTATCCCAGTTTATTCTCAAACCCGTTATGTCCTCAAAATTCTTCAGCTGCAGTTGTATTCTATCCAATACCTTTCCAGGGTGTTTAACTATTATCAAAGTATCATCGGCAAATAAACTTATTTTATTACCTAAAACCCCTTCTATCTCTTGGTCTTCCCTTACCTCCTTCGCCAACATCTCCATTGCCAGAATAAATAAGATTGGAGACAAGGGACAACCCTGCCTTGTACCTGCTTCTAACTTTACCTCCTCCGTAACTGCATCATTTACCCTTACAACAGCCTTCCCTTGTTGGTATAATTGTCCAATTATCTTCTTAAATTTATCACCAAATCCATAACATTTAATTATCTCGTTAATTGTTACCCATTGTAAAGAGTCAAATGCCTTGAAGATATCCAAAGATAATAGTCCGACTTTCTCTTTTGTTTGTCCCACCTTATCAATTAAATTTAAAACTCTTCTTGTCAAATCCGACATATGTCTACCCTTCAGAAATCCCACCTGGTCCTCATTTATATAGGTGCCCATAAAACTATTCAGTCTATTAGCTAATATCGCTGTGAAGATCTTGGCATGTGGTTGTGGTGCGTTTTTTTTCCTGCGGCTTGATTTTGATTGGCCGTGGCACATTTCTCAATGTTCTTTGTGGTCGCACCTCTCAGCCTGATTGGCTGTGGCGCGGCGCAGTGCAAAGAATGTTGAGAAATGAAGTTGTTTCCCTTGTTTCACGTTTGTGGGGCTGTTGCCCCACTGCCAGTTTTCTCAGTCCTTCGTTGACCTGCGGACCCAGTTCAGCCGTGTGCACGAATGGTGGGTGCGGGTCATTAGGGCGAGGCTTAGGAACCTATAGCAAGTTCCAACGGTTAACCCTTGGTTTTAAAGGTTAAGATACAGCTTAACAGGAACAAAAACAACAACAAAAATCATCTACCCTTAGCGGCAGGCCTGCTGCTGTTATATCACATCAGCTCTCAAGAAGAAAAATACTGCTCAGTCAGTCAAGAGTAAAGCTGGATTTTTTTAAAGCTAACCTGCTGTGTCCATGCCTACTCAGCAGAGGGGTTTGTTTTTGTCCGAATTTATCAGAATTACAAAATAGCTGAATGCTAATTATTATTTTTCAAGTTTCACTTTCTGCCTCCTCTTTGGACTACCTCTGCCCCACTATCTCTGCAAATGAAACATCCACCTAATCTAACTCAAAGGGGAGTGGACTCCTTTCCCCTTCCCACCAGGGTAGCCCATCTCAAAATCAGTTTATGTTCCTTTAGTGTTCAAGGAATGAAGAAGCAGACGAGTGAAGTAGTGAAACTCAGCTCTTTATTTGTGGGGTTTGAACACAGTTTGGATGGGGCAAAACTCGGACTTATATACACTATAAACAGTAACAATAACAATAATACAACAAGCCCATTGGCTAACAGAGTGTGCACATTTTTCGATCCACTTATTTGCATAAGAATAGATACATGAGAAAAGATACATTCCGCTCCTGTCAGAAAACACAGTTAACATACATAACAGTTCCATAGCCCTTTTAAAGTAACAGGCCTCACCCCACTTTCAGCTGGTGCTGGTCACCACATCTTAAAGGAAATGCTCAGTTAAACCCACCAGGAAGGGGTTGGTGGAGATGATAAACCTCAACATTCCTCTATGAGCAACTGCTCAGAGCTGTACAGCTTCTTTTTAATCACTCTGAAACCAGTGCTGAGTTTCAGTAATTGGCTGAAGCCTGGAGAGAAAGCAGAGCCAGAGCTAAAGAGTCCCTGGATTTTTGGCCACAACCAAGAGTCCAGTCCTTAGAACCAGAGTCAACTGGAAAGTAGGCACTAAACTGGGGTCCACAGCAATCTGCCTCACACTGTGGCACCCCTTCCCACGTTCCACACAAAGGCCAATCAGGGCCACCCGCAAACCACAAGGCTCCCGGTAAGTTGATCGAGTTGATCTTGGCTTTGTTGAGGATGACTTGGATTAGCTTCATGAGGTTGGCACACGGGAGTTCATCCTCCGGATCATTTAGTAAATCAAAATCAGGCAAGGACACTTCATCTAGGTAATCTTGTGCATCTCTTTCGGAGCTTAAGCTGCTGTCTAGGGATTCGCGGTCGGAGGTCTCCAGCTTGGCAGCGCGACTGGCCTCTGCTGGGTACATGGGATAGAACAGAAGTATTTCAATTAGAATGATGTTGTGTAGAGAATTGGTGGGAAGAAATGTGTTTTGGAGATGGTTTTTAGGTTGGTTGAGATGACAATTAGAAGATGAGCTCTTCTAGGCATAGTCAAGTGTGGTGAGAGGAGAGGGAGAGAATGATTTGCTTGTTTTATGTCATGGGCTTATTTTTAGCCCATAAATACTCCAAGCAACCAATTAATTGGAAAACAAACACTGGGGATGATAATAGATGGTTTATTAAGAATAGTTTGAGTGCAGAGAATAAATTGATTACTTTCAGTTCAGCTCAAACTGTCTAAAAACTCAACTTTGTGCTTTTCATTGGAAAACCGTGAGGCATCAAGAAGTTTGCAGGTGAACTGGAATGGAATCCAGGCTCAAACACTGCGACACCCCTAAATACCTGGGAGTTATCCTGGGTCGAACTCTCACCTTCAAGACCTACTGCTTAAATACCAAATAGAAGGGTTTTGCCAGGAACAATATTTTGAGGAAAATAACAGGCTCAAGTTGGGGTGCCCAACCACGCACATTAAGAACTTCTGCACTAACTTTATGTTACTCTGCAAGGAGAGTATGCTTGTCCGGTGTGGTGCAGATCAACACATGCAAACCAGATGGAGGTGGCCCTAAATAAAACAGCGAGATTGGTCACAGGATGGCTAAAACCAACCCCAATACAAAAATTGCATTACTTAGCTGACATCCCTCCACCAACATTTCACTGAGAAAGTGCTACTCAGAAAGAGTGGACAAAATCAAGGTCCTCCCAAATACACCTGCTATTTGATCACCAACCACCAAAGCAGAGACTGAAATCAACAGTTTCCTTATAACTTCTGCCTCCCTGGAACAATCATTCCCCAAAGACGAAGGCAAGCAAGGATGTGTATGTAACTCAAATGTAACGCGATTGTGATTGGATCTAACGATCCTCCATCTTTCCTTCTTCCTCTTGTGTAAATATTGCGGGACTTGTTTCCCGACATAGCTTTAGTGTTAATTATCTTGTAACCAATCAATGTGTTGTTGCCCTGTTGTTTACTGTGTTGTCCAATCACTTGGCTCCACGCCAGGTTTGAATCCTTACCTATTGTATTTAAGGAGCATTGCTCCGCCATTGACCTCATGTTCAGATTGACTACCGTCCAATAAAGATGTGTTTGGCCCCCTGACTGCTGGCTACTGCATATCAATCTGTAAACATCAAATTGGCAACGAAGGTGGGATATGGCTTCCCACAGCATCACACTTTCTCTGTTCGACCTCAAGGCTCCGGAGAAATGGACGCTGTACGAGCGCCAGTTCAAGCACGCCATGGCGGCCGAGAAAATAAAGAGGAGCAAATGCACTCTTCCCTCTCGCACAATGCAGCCTCACTATGCTTGAACTTGCATCACACCTGCTTCCGCGGGACATCGATACTGTCCCGCTCAGAGAAATCCTGGCCGCTGTTCGACCGGTCAGATCCGACCACGGTGGAGGATAGGGGGAACAATGTGGGGATTGAGCATAAAAAGGTGTTTGCAGCTGGGGACCCAGTGTATTGCAGAAATTACGCGGCTGCCGGACTGGCATGGGTCCCAGTGGTTGTGGTCGAGCAAACAGGACCAGTGTCCTACCAAATTAAGACTGGTATGGGTTTTTTTGTGGCGGCGACACACCGACCAGCTCAGGCGTCAGGTCATGGAATTCCTAGAGATACAGGGGGATGACAGTCACGGCAGCTCCACATTAGGGTTCTCCCCCACCCGCTTATCCCAAGGGGGAGACATGGTAGACGGCTCGCCAGGGCAATCAAATTTCCATCCCATCCATTTGAGCCCGTCTCCGGAGTCTGAATGCCCTGACACGGAAAGTTTTGATTTTGAGTTCCAGGACCGGGGGGGGGGGAGTTTGCAGAGTGTTCCCCCACTTGTCCAAGAGAGAAGCGGGGTTTTGATTACTCCCAGATAACCCCCCCGGCCTTCTGTGTTTGAGTCTACCACTACTCCTCAGCAAACAAGGCAAGTTTTTGTTTAGTCGCCCCCTACTCAGGGTAACAGGCGGGAATTTTCGTTAAGTTATTCCCCATCTCTTCCAGGTTTTGATTTAGAACGATTCCCTGCTCCATCTGTATCTAAACGGGGTTATGATTTAGTTTGCCCTTCCCTGGGTCCCTTTGGTGTCTTGCACGGAAGACAAAGAAGGAGTCGCAGGAAGGACTAACACAGGTTTATTCATTGATGGTCAGTATGAACATGTGGTAATGGAGATACCTCACATTATATACAGTAGTACAATACATTTGAATCTTGCTGCACGGTAGCTCATTGGCTGCTACCGGCGTGACGTCGTCCTGGTCACGCCCATCTTCGGTGGTGGCTCAGTAGTAGTTTGCTATTGCGGGGATTTCCCGCGGCTGCAGGTGATTTGAGGAATGAGAACCATGTGAGTTGAACACTCGCAGCTGCCCTCTATGGGCAGCTTGCTCGCGTTCCATTAACAGCTGTGTTACATTGTAATTGTGGTCAGGTTACATTCATACATTTCTTAAAGCAGCATTGTACATACATAACATCCCTCCCCCCTAGGATGGGACGAAGTCCCTCAACCATTGTGGCTTGCCGCACGTGCGCTTTGGGCGTGCAGCCGCTTGACTTAACACAGGGGAGCCGGAGGCTCCTGGTTCCGCGGAGTCCTACCCTGCAATGGAAAGGGGGGACTCATTAGTGGCTCGGTGTGGCGTCTGTGGTAGCCTTGCATTGGGGGACGGGAAAGGAATGAATAGTTGGGAAGTGAATCCCTGCCTACCGTTTGAGGAGTTTGGGGACCCCCCCAATACGAACCTCGGGACCGACGAAGAGGCCCTCGTGGCCTCGCCACCCTCCGCTGCCTGTCCGGGAGTTCTAGAGACTGTGGTGGGCGGACTCGCCCCTGTTGCCTGTCTTGGGGGTGTTGGTCTCCGGGGAGCTGGAGCTATGGTGTACTCTAAAACAAAAGGGCTAGGGCGACTGGAAGTACCAGGGGCTGAACTGAAACCCCTCTTCTCGCTAGGACGGGTGGGGGACCACTCCGCGACATCCCCCTGGTACTGCAACTCATAATCATCGTCAAACTGATCCCTCTCTTTGAAAGTATCCCCCTCTGTGGCCGGGAACCCAGGATATGTATTTGTATCCGCGGGTTCCGCCGTGTCTCCCCCTTGGGTAATGCGGGTGGGGGAGGACCCTAACGCTGATTCCCCTCACCGGTGACTCACCTTCGGAGTTGGTTGGCGTGCCTTCTCCAGAGTAGACCTGAACTAGTTTCGACCCTGTAGGATACCGGCCCCGTTTGCTCAACAATTGTCCCTGGCACCCACGCTGGCCCCGAGGCCACGTAGTTCCTGCAGTGAACCGGGTCCCCTACCGAAAAACTTTTGGAGCTCTCTCCCCCTATGCTTATATTTCTCCCTTCATCCTCCACCCTGGACGGATCCATCCGGTCAAAAAGTGTTACCGGACGCCTCCTCATGAGGAGTTCGGCTGGGGAAAAACCTGAAGCTAAGGGAGTTGTCCTGTAGCAGATGAGGAACTGGCACAGATGCAGGTTCAACTCACCGGGACCCATGCGCCGCAGTGCGTCTTTCGTAGTGCGCACTTGGCACTCTACCTGACCGTTTGTGGCGGGGTGAAACGGGGCAGCGGTTATGTGCCTGACGGCGTTCCTCTCCATAAACGTCTTGAACTCTGCCGACGTGAAGGTACTAGCGTTATCGCTTACGAGGACATCTGGCAGGCCGAAGCAGGCAAAAAGCTTGCACAACTGTTTAATGGTCGCGGCAGAGGAAGTGCTGTTCATGGGAATTACCTCCAACCACTTGGAGTAGGAGTCGATTACCAGTAGAAACATGGACCCGCGGAAAGGGCCAGCGAAGTCGACATGGATCCGGGACCATGGCCCGCGGGCCGTATCCCATTCCCTATGGGGTAACCGGGACTCCTTGGGCTGAGAGCTCTGGCAGCTCTCACACGTGCCCGCTAAACGCTCTATGTCCCCGTCTATCTGGGGCCACCAAAAGAAACTTCTGGCCAGAGCCTTGGAGCGCACGATCCCGGGGTGGCTGGTGTGCAGTAGCCTCAGCACCTTGGCCCTCAGCTTCTCTGGGATAACCACCCGCTGGCCCCAGAGTAAGCAGCCCCTTTCCAGAGAAAGCTCTACTCTGCGCCTGAAAAACGGCTTGAAATGTTCCTCGGGGGGAGAGGTGGGCCACCCTTTTCTAACCCAGGAACTAACTTGGGCCAGGATCTTGTCGGCCGCCGTGGCCTTGGCGAGGTCGGCCGGCACAATTGGGGGTGAGTCGAGAGACTCAATCAGCAGGACTTGGTGTTCCTGCTCTACCTCGCATGTGGGGTCCCCTAAGCTGGGGAGAGGGGATCGGGACAGGGCGTCCGCATGGGAGATCTCCTTCCCTGGGCGATAGACTAGCTCATATTGGTAGGCGTTGAGAAAAATGGCCCAACGCAACATCCTGGGGGATAGAATTTGTGGGGTGGGTTTGCCGGTAGTGAAGATCCCCAGAAGCGGCTTGTGATCCGTCACTACCGTAAACTCGCGGCCGTATAGGAAGTCGTGGAACTTCTTCGTTCCCGCGATTATGGCTAGGGCCTCCCTATCTGTTTGTGTGTAATTGTGCTCGGCCTTCGAGAGAGACCTTGAATAGTACGCCACCGGGGCTTCCCTCCCGCTTCCCAACACGTGGCACAGGACCGCCCCCACCCCCACCGGGGACGCATCACAGACTAGCACCACTGGTTTTTTTGGATCGAAGTGGGTCAGGACAGCATCCGAAGACAGGAGTGACTTAAGCTCTTTGAATGCTCTCTCCTGCTTGTCCCTCCACCGCCAAACCGCATCCTTCTTAAGTAACGCGTGCAGTGGCTCCGCGACCGATGCCTTCCAAGGCAGGAAGGAGTGATAGAAATTTAGGAGCCCTAGAAATGACTGCAGCTCTGGTTTCGCGGTGGGGCGAGGGGCGTCTCTCACGGCCGCTACCTTGGACTCAGAGGGCTTGATTCCGTCCAGGGTTACCTTAAACCCTAGGAACTCTACCTCCCTCGCGAAGAATACGCACTTGTCCCTCCTCAATCGAAGTCCTGCCCTCTCGAACACTGAGAGAACCCCATCTAGCCTCTTTGCTAGCTCTAATTCGCTCCACGCTGTTATCAACACGTCGTCGAAGTATGGGAGGACGCCTGGAAGCCCCTTTAAAAGGCGTTCCACGAGGGACTGGAAAATTCCGGGGGCCGAATTCACGCCAAACTGAAGGCGCGTTACCTTAAACGCCCCCTTGTGCGTTACGATCGTTTGCGCGGCGGCAGCAGCCGGGGTTACAGAGAGCTGCTGATACGCTTGGGCCAGATCTAGCTTGGCGAAACACCTCCCCCCATGTAACGTGGCCAGCAAGTGGCTGACCACGGGCACTGGGTATGCATTTGGCTGAATGGCCTTATTTATCGTACATTTATAGTCCGCACAAATCCTGACCTCCCCATTTGACTTGAGGGCTGTAACAATCGGCGTTTCCTACTCCACCGAGTCAACTGGAACCAAAATCCCCTGCCCCACCAATTTGTCCAGTTCCGCCTCAATCTTGTCCTTGAGGGCGAAGGGCACTCTCCTTGGCTTGAGGCGGATGGGCCGGATTTCTGGGTCCAGCTCAAAGGAAACCGGGGGCCCCTTGTATTTCCCGAGCCCCTTCTTGAAAACGTCCGGGTGTGCGTTGCACACGTCCCGCATTGGGTCAGTCTCGATGGCGTTAATGCCGGACAGTCCGATCCCCAGGGGAGCAAACCACTGCGTTCCCAAAAGGCAGCACCTCCCCCCTTTGAGGACCACTAGGGGCAGTTTCTCAGAGTAGTTCTTGAACTTCACCTTGAAATTCCCCACCCCCAACACCGGGATCCCATTTCCCTGCACGTCCCGTAGATTGGATCTCATGGCCCGCAGTTTGGGCCGCTTCTCTGGGGGAATGCGCATAAACTCTTTTTGGGACAGGATGGAATAAGATGACCCCAAGTCTATCTCCATCCTCACTGGGACCCCTTGCAACAGTACCTCTATGAAAAACCGCCGGTGCTCCAGGCCCACGCGGTTCACGCCTTCCTCGCTGTAGCCGGCAGAGACCTTCCTGGTGCCGGCCGCCTTTCGTTGGTGCGTCTGGGGATGGCTGGAACTGCCCTTGTCCTCGACTCGCCCGCGCCTACATACTCGGGCGATGTGTCCCTTTCGGCCGCAGTTGTGGCACTCGGCCTTTCGGAACGGGCATCTTGTGCGGTCGTGGGCCGCCCCACAACCGTCGCAGCAGCGGTCCTGCCGTTCACGGGTCTGCCGCTTCTCACCTCGCTTCTTGATCCTCTGGACGTCGTCGTCCTCGCTGGAGTAGGACGACTCCTCGGACGACGTTGGTGTGGCGGCGGGCGGCTTGGGGGCCCGCCAGGCCGTCTTCGCTGGTGTCCGCCGGGCCGCCTGCACTGGTGACTTGGCCCTCTCGGACGTGGCCCCTCGAGACTTGAATAGCCGTACGCCGCTCCTGGCCTCCTCGGCTGCTTGGGCCTCCCGCAGTACCTCGTTGAACGTGAGGCGATGGTCGCGGGTCATGAGCCTCCTCTGGAGCTCCTCGTCCCTCAAACCACACAGCATGCGGTCACGGAGGGCCTGGTCCAGGTCGTCCCACTGGCAATGCACTGCTGCAAGCCTGAGGGCCGCCGCGTAGGCGGATACGGATTCGCCCGGTCGCTGGTCTCGCCTGTGGAACGCGACCCGGGCTGGGAAGATCGAGACGGGCGGCTGGAAGTGCTCACGCAGCCTCTCCAGGATACGGTCGATGGGCACCTCGTCCACCTTCCGGGGGGCCACCAGGGTCATCAGGATCCGCAGCGTGGCCGGCCCCACCTGAGCCAGGAAGTGGGAGCGCATTTTCGCGCCGTCGTCGACGCCTGTGGCTTCCATTGCGTGCCGAAACTGGCACTCGTAGAGCTCCCATTGTTCGGGCTCGCTGACATCGAACTGGTACGGCTTGACCTTGGGATTCGCCATCGATCCCACCTTCGTCGCCAATTTGGTGTCTTGCACGGAAGACAAAGAAGGAGTCGCAGGAAGGACTAACACAGGTTTATTCATTGATGGTCAGTATGAACATGTGGTAATGGCGGAGATACCTCACATTATATACAGTAGTACAATACATTTGAATCTTGCTGCACGGTAGCTCATTGGCTGCTACCGGCGTGACGTCGTCCTGGTCACGCCCATCTTCGGTGGTGGCTCAGTAGTAGTTTGCTATTGCGGGGATTTCCCGCGGCTGCAGGTGATTTGAGGAATGAGAACCATGTGAGTTGAACACTCGCAGCTGCCCTCTATGGGCAGCTTGCTCGCGTTCCATTAACAGCTGTGTTACATTGTAATTGTGGTCAGGTTACATTCATACATTTCTTAAAGCAGCATTGTACATACATAACAGTCCCCTTCCAAGAACGGGCCAGTGTTTCCGAAATGCAAATAAGGCTACTCACTTCCTCCCTGCGGAACGTGAGCCTTCAGAACCCAATCCGCCGAGCCCCTTTGAGCTCAGCCAAGCAGCTGTTTGGCCCAAACGAGTGTGTAGGCCCCCACAATGGTTAAATTTGATGTTTACAGAGGCACAGTTTCCTCATAACTTCTGCATCCTGTAACAGTTTCCTCATAACTTCTGCATCCTGGAACAACCATTCCCCAAAGACGAAGGCAAGCAAGGAGCTACCAGATAACTGGGCAGAACCACATGATTCTC
This sequence comes from Bradypodion pumilum, assembly GCA_035047305.1. Taxonomy (NCBI): domain Eukaryota; kingdom Metazoa; phylum Chordata; class Lepidosauria; order Squamata; family Chamaeleonidae; genus Bradypodion; species Bradypodion pumilum. The sequence goes on from JAWDJD010000002.1 coordinate 477,504,591, forward strand.
TGCTGCCAGGTCATGAACAACCATGGCCTGTGTGGAAAGCTTTAAACAGACTGCATGCCATGGTAGGAAGATCAAGGGCTAATCTGAGAAAGTGGGGTTTCCTTGTAGATGGTAGCCTGCGCAAATGGGGAAAAGAGCAAACCATCGCCCATATGACATAATGCACACGATGCCCTTCAATGTGAACTGAGGGGGAGGACCTTCTGTTGGCAAGAGGAAATGCTGTTGATGTGGGCTGATGTCATCTAGTCCTTTTAATTCCTTTTTGTTTTAGCTACCTTAATTTTTGTTATTATATGTTATGTTATTATATGCTGGTGGTACCTTTGACACGAATAAGGAAAGTTCAGCTTTGGTTAAGTATGTTGTTGAGGGTTTGGTTTTTGAAATTTCTTGTTTATTTTGGGAAGGAGGTGTTTGTGTATCCAACCCTTCAAGCCTTGTTTTACCTTCCTGTTTGTTTTTTGTTTGGTTCATATGTTTGTATTGATAAAGGTTTTGTTTTCATTTGTATGTTCATAGAATGACAGGTTTGTTTATATGTTGTGGTTTGAAGCACTACAAGGACCAGCTGAAACAAACCTTTAAGGTGTCAGGCATAAAACCACAAACTTGGGAGGCAGTGGCCAAAGGTCGCCCACTTTGGTGACAAACTTTCTCTGCTGCTACAAATCACTTTGAATATGAACACCGCAGACATGAAGAGGCTAAGCGAGAAGCACGTAAACTTTGCAAACTCAATCACATCCTCCAGGGTAATGAGTGTAGTCGCATGTTTCATGCCAAGATCAGCTTATTGAGTCACCTGAGACACAATCATCAATGGACAAAATAATGACTTTCAGTGGGTCCCAATTATTCAGCCATAGCCATTACCCTGTATTAGCTGACCCACCAAGATCAACCTTGGGAATAGATGGGTGATCATTGAACGTCTTGGAAGGACCTCTTTAGTGTATGAGAACCAAGACACAGGAACAGCCGAAGGATTGGCTTAACACATCTTTATTGCATGGTGGTCCGGGGGAACATGTGGTAATGGTGGACGAACAGCTCAATATATACAGTGGCTATACATTTGAATGTGGCTCCACGATAGCCCATTGGCTACCGCCCGCGTGACATCATCCCTGGTCACGCCCTTCTTGTCCAGGTGAGGTAGTGGGGGGAATCTTCCCACGCTGAAGGTCTTGAGTAATTGGAACCATATGAGCTGGACGCTCACTATCGCCACCTAGTGGTTACTAGCTCGCGTCCTATTACAGAAGGTTACAGTGTTACCTGATGGGTGTTACATTGTTGCAAAGGCATAGTATTAGGAACACAACATCCCTCCCCCCTAGGATGAGACGAAGTCTCTCATCCAAGATGGCTTATTGCAAACGCGTTTTGGGCGTGATGCTGGCTGGCTTGTCCCGGGGGCGCTACTGCTTCTCTGTCCCCTGGTCTCTTGTCCTGCAACGGGAGAGGGAGACTCGTTAGTGACTTGCCATGGTTCTGCGGCTTTTGGGGAAGGGACAAACTCCATTGTGGAAAAACCGGGGGCACTGGGGGCTAACGAAAACCCCCGCTTCTCGCTTGGATGGGTGGGGGACCACTCCGAACCCCCCCCCCGGTTTTGTAACTGAAACTCGAAATTCTCTACTGGGACGTCATTGGGGGGATCCCTCAGGATATCTATGAGGACAGACTCCTTCCCCTCCCCCCTAGGTGGGGACCACTGGCCCCCCTCTCCTCCCCCTTGGGCTGAACGGGTGGGGGAGAACCCTAACGTTGAATCCTTTTCCGCGCCATCCGCGCTCTGGCTTCCCGGAACCCTGCGCCGGAGCTGGTCTGCGTGCCGTCTCCAGAGTAGACCCGCACTGGTCTCCACGCAATATGACACGGGACCTGTCTGCCTAACGATGACGCCCGGGACCCAGGCTGGCCCCGTGTTAGCGTAGTTCCTGCAATGCACCGGGGCACCTACTTCGAAACTTTTCGTGTCCGCTAACCCGATGTTCCTCCCTGCGTCCTCTACCCTCGTAGGGTCTAGCCTGGTCAGAATCGTGGTCAGCTTCCTCCGCATTAAGAGCTCCGCGGGCGAGTACCCTGAAGCTAGGGGGGTCACCCTGTATCCCAGCAAGAACTGACACACTTGCAGGTTAAGATCCCCGGGGCCCATGCGCCTCAGCGCGTCTTTGGTGGTGCGCACGAGGCGCTCTACCTGGCCGTTGGTCGCCGGGTGGAAAGGGGCGGAGGTGATGTGCCGAATGGCGTTGATCTCGGTGAATGCCCTGAACTCAGCGGACGTGAAACAACTAGCGTTATCGCTAATTAGGGTGTCGGGTATGCCGAACGTGCTAAAAACCCTACGCAAGTGTTTTACTGTCGTTGCTGAGGATGTGTTTGTAACTGGGATTACCTCCAACCACTTGGAGTAAGCATCGACCACGAGGAGAAAAAGTGTCCCTCTAAATGGGCCCGCAAAATCAATGTGCACACGGGACCACGGTCCCTTTGCCGCGTCCCATTCCCTGTGCGGCAGGCGAGCCTCTTCGGGTCGGGAGCATTGGCAGCCCTCACAAGTGCCCACCATGTGCTCGATGTCGGCGTCTAACTGGGGCCACCAGAAGTAGCTCCTGGCCAGAGCCTTGGAGCGGACAATGCCAGGGTGGCTGACGTGCAGCAGTTTGAGCACCCTAGGCCTCAGGGATTCGGGGACCACCACCCGCTGGCCCCACAGAAGGCACCCCCTCTCTATGGACAGCTCTAGCTTCTTCCTGAAAAACGGGGCGAACTCTGCCGCCGGGGAGGACGCCGGCCACCCTTTCTGCACCCAGGAGCTGACTAGAGCTAGCGTCTTGTCCTTGCCGGTCGCCTTGGCGATGTCTGCAGGTACAATGGGGGGCGAATCTAAAACCTCTATCAGGAGCACTAGGCGGTCCTGTTCTTCCTCGCCCACGAGGCTGCTTGCGTGGGGGAGGGGAGACCTCAACAGGGCGTCCACGTGGCTTATTTCCTTTCCTGGGCGGTACACCAACGCGTGCTGATACGCGTTTAAGAAGATGGCCCACCTTAGCATCCTAGGGGACAGGATCTGCGGTGTGGGCTTGTCTGCAGTAAAAATGCCTAACAGGGGCTTGTGGTCGGTCACTATGGTGAAGGGGCGACCATAGAGGAAGTCGTGGAACTTTTTCGTCCCCACGATTATTGCCAGCACCTCCCTGTCTGTTTGGGCGTAGTTTCGCTCTGCCTGAGACAGGGATCTGGAGTAGAATGCTACCGGGGCCTCTCTCCCGTTTTCCAACACGTGGCACAGCACCGCCCCCACTCCCACTGGGGATGCATCACATATCAGAACTACCGGTTTCTTGGGGTCAAAGTGGGTTAGAATGGCGTCAGACGCTAGGAGTTGTTTCAGTTCAATGAATGCCCTCTCCTGGCTCTCGCCCCACTTCCACGCCTCGTCCTTCTTGAGTAGCTTGTGAAGTGGCTCTGCTACCGATGCCTTCCGAGGCAGGAAGGAGTGGTAGAAGTTTAAGAGCCCTAGGAACGACTGCAATTCGGGCTTGGAGGTGGGGCGAGGGGCATTTTGAATGGCGGCTACCTTTGATTTGGAGGGTTTGATTCCCGCAGGGGTTACCCGGAAACCCAAGAACTCAACCTCTTTTGCGAAGAAAACGCATTTGTCTTTTCGCAACCTCAACCCCGCCTTTTCAAACACCGCCAGCACTTTGTCCAGCCTTTCAGCCAACTCTGCCTCACTCCCCCCGTTATCAATACGTCATCAAAGTATGGCAAGACCCCATCTAGCCCCTTTAAGAGGCGTTCCACGAGCGACTGGAAAATGCCCGGCGCCGAGTTCACGCCGAACTGTAGGCGCGTCACCTGGAACGCCCCCTTATGAGTGACTATCGTTTGCGCAGCAGCTGCAGCTGGGGTTACTGAGAGTTGCTGATAGGCTTGCGCCAGGTCAAGTTTTGCGAAACACTTCCCCCCATGTAACCTGGCCAACAGGTGGCTGACTACCGGCACCGGATACGCATTTGGGCGTATCGCCTTATTAATGGTGCACTTATAATCAGCGCATATGCGAACCTCCCCGTTGGCCTTTAGCGCAGTTACAATCGGAGTTTCCCACTCCGCGGAATCAACAGGAACAAGGATCCCCTGGCCCACCAATTTGTCCAGTTCCGCCTCTATCTTGTCCTTTAGTGCAAAAGGCACTCTGCGCGGCTTGAGTCTTATTGGGCGGACCTCCGGGTCCAGGTCGAACGCTACTGGGGGTCCCTTGAATTTTCCGAGTCCTTTCTTGAAGACTTCGGGGTGCGCGTCACACACCTCCTGTATTGGGTCAGTCCCAACGGCATGCACCCCCCCAATGAACAAACCCAGGGGCTTAAACCATTGAGTCCCGAGGAGGCTGCAACTTCCCCCTTGAGAACAACCAGGGGAAGTTCCGCGGCGTGTTGCTTGTATTGGACCTTGAATTTCCCAACCCCCAACACCGGAATGCTATTTCCCTGCACGTCCCGCAGCGTGGATCTCAACGCTTTGAGCTTAGGGCGCACGTGGGGGGAAATTCCCAAGAACTCCCGCTGGGACATGATTGAATAGGAGGAACCCGAGTCTATCTCCATCCTAACAGGGGCCCCTTGCACCAGTACCTCAACAAAGTAACGGGGGTGTCCCAAGGACACGCTGTAAACTGGGGCGTCGTCGCTGCTGTCGTCGGAGATGCGGCCCACGCCGTCCTGCTTCCTCGCGGGCCGGGCGCCCTCCTTGGTCCTCGGCGAGCAGTCTGACGAGCTTTCCGGTCCTTGCGCCGCCGTCTGCAGACCTTGGCGATGTGCCCCCGGCGTCCGCAGTTGTGGCACTCGGCCTTTCGGAACGGGCACTTGATGCGGTCGTGGGCCGCTCCACAGCCGTCGCAGCGCCGGCCGTCCTTCCGAACCCTCCGGACGTCCTCGTCGTCGCTGCTCTCCGTGGAGGATTTCGGCGTTCGTCTGGCCGCATGCACCGAGCCCGCTGCCTTGTCGGACTGTGGGGGCCTTTCTCTGAACCCCTTGACTCCGGCCCTTGTGGCTTCCGCGGCCTGCGCCGCCTTCACGACCTCGCGCAGCGTCGGGGGTGGCTCCTGGTTCATCAACTTTCGCTGAACCTCCTCGTCCCACAGGCCACACAGCATGCGGTCCCTGAGGGCGATTTCCAGATTTTCCCACTTGCATGGGCCGGCGGCCAACCGCAGGGCCGCTGCAAAGGCGGCGATGGACTCACCAGGCGCTTGAACTCTCTTCCAGAACGCGTCTCGAGCCGAAAACATCGAAACCGAGGGCTGGAAATGGTCGCGCATCGCTTTCAGGAGCTGTTTGACCGACAACTCGCTCACCTTCTTCGGTGATACCAGGTCCACCAATACTCTTTTGGCAGAATTCCCGAGCATCCTGGTGAGGATGGCTCTCTTCTTTCCCTCGTCCGTAATGTCGGACACCACCAGCGCGTCTTGGAAGTCCATTTCGAAGAGCTCCCAATCTTCCGGTTTGTTGATGTCGAAACCGGCATGTGTCTTGATCTCGTGGGGATCCATTATCCCACCTTCGTCGCCAATTTAGTGTATGAGAACCAAGACACAGGAACAGCCGAAGGATTGGCTTAACACATCTTTATTGCATGGTGGTCCGGGGGAACATGTGGTAATGGTGGACGAACAGCTCAATATATACAGTGGCTATACATTTGAATGTGGCTCCACGATAGCCCATTGGCTACCGCCCGCGTGACATCATCCCTGGTCACGCCCTTCTTGTCCAGGTGAGGTAGTGGCGGGAATCTTCCCGCGCTGAAGGTCTTGAGTAATTGGAACCATATGAGCTGGACGCTCGCTATCGCCACCTAGTGGTTACTAGCTCGCGTCCTATTACAGAAGGTTACAGTGTTACCTAATGGGTGTTACATTGTTGCAAAGGCATAGTATTAGGAACACAACAACCTCAGAAATACCTTCAACCAACCCAAAACTTTTTCTCTTCCAGATCAAAGCCATGGTTTCCACCTTTACATCAATGAGGGAAATGGGCTTTGCTTGAGGCTACTTACACAGCAGCTAGGACCCACACTAGTATTTGTGGCTTACGTATCTAAAAGATTGGATCCTGTGACTCAGGGGTGGGTTGGTGCCAGACCCTCCATCTTGGGGTTACCTGGGGAAAGGGAGAGGGATGATGCCAGTCCATTAATAAAAGTGAACCACGTTGGAACAAATAATGGACGTGTCTGATGACCCATAAATGATCCTTGAGGACCTGAGACAGACTGGACTCTCCTTCAAAGACTCTCATTTCCTAAAGGGAGGGCAGTGGTCTCTCGGCCTACCTTCACATGACAAACCACCCTCCCATTTTATCTAGGTCTGGCTGTGAGGAAGGCTGCCTTGGCCCTGGTTGGGTGGGTGTTTGGTTTAGGAAGGAGTCTGTATCTCCTTTCCTGGGGGGGGGGGGATCTCAGACAGACACACCCCTTGCCCTTAAGTTTTTTGAGGTGGGTGGGCAGGAGAGGCCCTTGCAAGAGATATTCAGGAAAAGGGTCCATTTGCTCCCCAGGGAAGGGAATCCGCTGCGCCTAAGCTCTATACAGACACGCGTCCTGATTAAGAAGGCCTGAAGGCTCCAAGTTAGAAGGGGGCAGAGATCTTTCTCTGGACTTTCAATATGGGGTGGCAGGGGAGGGGAAGGGTTTGCAGACACAATCCTTCCTAGGAATAGGTGGGGAGGGTTATGGGATAAGGGGCTTTTTGGGTTCCTTTTTTCTATGTATTTTGGAGGGAAAGGAATCAAATTTTGCTGTAATTCCCAAAGGTGTTTAGAAAGCAGTTGATCAGGGGTGAGAAAATAATTATGTGATAACGATGAGCTTCCTCCTATTCTAGTTCAAGGAGTACAAGGCAGGGATGGTCAGGAAAAGAATCCACCACTCCTGTCACACTCTACCTGGAATCAGGCTGCCTATCCCGAGCAGGGAAGGGACCCTGATGTTGTCAAGAGCAGACGCCTCAGCCAGAGGTGGGCTCCAAAAATGTTTACTTACTACCACACTGTGGGCATGGTATGGTGGACGTGGGCCTGGGGAAAAGCCCTGCGTTGTCCCCAATTTAGGACTACTTTATTTCAAAACTTGGAAGGGCGGGGCCAGCCAGAATTTCTGCTACCGGTTCTGGCGAATTGGTGCAAACTTGTGGATGCTCACCACTGGCCTTCCCTGCCCTGATGGATTGCCACTTTCTATTCTCCAAACAAAATTCAAAGATGGAGGAGGGTGCTCATTAGACAAGGAACAATATTAACAGAGGAAATAGTTGAGGATCTCTATCCTACATCACTTGGAGGACCCTGAATAGGCAGAGGGTCAGAGTCCCTAAATCCAAGACCCAACATGCTCAACATACTCAGAGATCTGACCTTGTGCGTCATCACAGAGTCCATACAGGAGAGAAACCATACAAGTGCCAGGAGTGTGGCAAATGCTTTACTCAGAGATCACACCTTGTGCGTCATCACAGAGTTCACACAGGAGAGAAACCATACAAGTGCCAGGAGTATGAGAAATGTTTTGCATGCAAATCAAGCTTTGTGACTCATCAGAGAGCCCACACATGAGAGAACCCATACATATATCTAGAGTTTGGGATATGTTTTATTAAGACTTCATCCTTGTGAAACATAAGAGGATCCACACAAGAGGTAAATCATTTCCCCGGACCGATGGAAAAAGAACCCATCGATCGCCGTCTGTCTCCCAAGTCCTAGGGCTTGGTTCAGCCTAGGCACTGGAGGGGGACATTTTAGGCTGCAGCCAAGCCACAGGACTTAGGAGAGTGGCGGGCTCCTGAGCTCCGATTCACCACTCCGGTCTGGCTGGAAAGGAGCTGCGGGGTGAATTGGAACCTAGGACTGGGTCTAACTCACCCTGCAGGTCAGTCCCAGCCCTCTGGTCTGGCTGGGACGGAGCTGCGGGGTGAATTGGAGTCTAGGACTGGGCTCTAACTCGCCCCACTGTTCGTTTCCAGTCCCTCCGATCTGGCTGGGAAGGAGCTGTGGGGTGAATTGGAGCCTAGGACTGGGGTCCAACTCACCCCACAGCTCCCCCTATAGAAATGCCTCGAGTTACGGGGGGAAACGACTTACCAAAGAGGCCATGGAACCGGGTTTTCTTCATAACTCCGGGTTTTACTGTAATATGTAGCTATGATGGAATAACAAAGGTTTTTAATTTAATTAGTTGTTGGGCTTGTGGAGGTCCCTGAGACATGGAATGTTGTTCCTTGGAGAACAATTACCCTTTCTCCCCAGTGGTTTCTTAGTAATCTATCCCCATGACCACTTCTCTTGAACAATGGTCAGAAACCCATCATGAGATCTCTCCATTGCAGCCCCTGGCCAACATTGTGCATCCTGTAATGGTAAGGAATTTATTTAGGAGACAGTGATTGTGAATGGACTTTGAAAATTCTTCAAGGATCAAGATAAAACAAATAACATGACAGGTATAGCAATTAAGTATCCCATCTTCTGGTTACACCGCTATGGTTCAGCTAGCAACTTCTCCCAATACAGTGTTAATTTGCTAGTACGGTACATAACTTTATAGGGAGGGTGTTTTAAATTGGTTTTAATAGTTTTTAAAGTTTTAAGTGTTGACTTTGTATGATGGAGATGTTTTATACTTTGAACTTTTTGATATCAACTGTGAGTTGCTTCGGAGAGGGAGGCGCCAATATAAATACGGTAAATAAATAGCTAAATAAATATGATTATTCCCATGGGTGCTATTGTTGCCCCATGGAAGGTACTTGGTTATGTGTCTCCTCTCCTATTTAACATCTACATGAAGCCGCTGAGTGAGATCATCTGTTCCCACGGAGTGCGGTACCACCAGTACGTGGATTATACACAGTTGTACATCTCGGCCCGTGGGGATCCCAGTGATGCAGTCAAAGTCCTTACCAGTTGTCTGGAGGCGGTTGGGGTCTGGATGGGGGTGAATGGGTTACAGCTGAATCCTAGTAAGACTGAGTGGCTGTGGATGGGGGGTCCTGTGCTATCCCGGGAGCTACCATCTTTGGTTTTGGATGGGGCTATTTTGCCCCAGACTGACCCGGTGCGCAACTTGGGGGTCCTCCTGGATTCACGGCTGCTGCTAGAAGAACAGGTGGCAGCTATGTCCAGGAAGGCCTTTGCCCAACTTCGGGTGATTCGCCAGTTGCGCACGCTCCTGGACTGGGACTCCTTGCTCATGGTCACTCACGCTCTGGTGACCTCCAGACTAGATTATTGTAATGCGCTCTACATGGGGCTGCCCCTGATGACCATTCGGAGGCCGCAGCTGGTCCAGAATGCTGCGGCCCGGGTGGTGGTGGGGTGTGGATGTTATGCCCATGCCTCACCACTGCTTCGGGAGCTGCACTGGTTACCCGTTTGCCTCCGGGTGCAATCCAAGGTGCTGGTTTTGACCTTTAAAGCCCTACATGGTAGCGGGCCAGGTTACCTTAGAGATCGCATCGCACTAAGGACATCTGTCCGTCCAACCAGAGCGGACCGGAGGGGCTCTCTAGTAGTGCCATCGGCCAGGGGGGCTCGCCTCTCTGGCACAAGGAGGAGAGCCTTCTCTGTGTCCGCACCGGCCCTTTGGAACCTCCTGCCTGTGGAACTGCGTCTCCAGGCGGAGTTGTTGCCCTTTAGAAAAGAACTAAAAACCTGGCTGGCGGGCCAAGTTTGGGGTGCAGGTGGAGGGGTGGCTTCCGTTGGGTGGTTAATATAGGGGAGGATGCCTGCCCCACGGTTTCTTCAGTTCCTGCACCCCTCTCTTTTTAGGGGTGGGTTCTTATTGCTGGTTTTTATTTGTTTTTATCTGTTATTACCCACTGTGTGAACCGCCCGTAGTCGGCTTTGGCTGAGTGGGCGGTATAGAAGTTTAACAATAAATAAATAAATAAATAAATAAATAAATAAATAAATAAATAAATAAATAAATAAATAAAATGGCTTCCAGGTCTTGGAGTGGCTAGCCACAAGGAAGACACGCGAGACAATCGTGCAGTGAAGTCCAGTCCTGATCTTGGTCGGGTGGCACATATTTATTACCCTGCCTTGGGGTGATGTGCGCCTAGGATGCGCGTGACCCCCCAGTACAGAAGGCTTGCATACGTGACGTCTTCCGGTGGTCCAGCTACAATGCCAGCTCTTGGAAGTTACCCTGGTGTTAATGGACAACTCGCACCTGATTACCTTGGGCTGGCGAAACCCATTGTTGGGTATTGACTCCGGGTACCTAATTGTTTCTGTTGTTTGGCGCGACTTGTTTGCTTAGCTTAATGTGCAGCCTGAAGTGGAGGATTGTGTATTTCCTTTAGAGTCATCATCTTTGGTTTTTGCCCTGTTTCTATCGTAGCCATCAGCCAAGGCTTTATGATTTGCCCCCCAAAATAGCTAACTAGCCCGTACCCCAATTGCCTTTCCAGCAAAGTCCGGTAGGTCCACAGATCTGTTGAAAGCCGGGCGAACCCCTTGGGAAAGGTTTGGCCAATTATTCACGCGGGCAACCCACAGTTATGCACGTTACTCCATCCTTCTGAGAACATCAACCCTCGCCTCCCTTCACATGACCAAAGCTCCCCACCCTCCCCATTCTAGCTAAGCCTGGTTGTAAGGAAGGCTGGCCTTGGCCCTAGTTGGGGGGGGGGTTAGGAAGGAGTCTCTGTCTCTCCTCATAGGAGGATCCAGCCCTGCCTAGAAGCCCCAGCTGCATGAAGAGCATCAAGTTGATGTTCCTAGAAGGGAGAGAGGCCGGGAGGGGGCATTTCTACAAGTCTCCCTGTTTCCCTCACCTTACAGGAAATGGTCCCTTTCTGAAAAGCGTCCCTTCCTGTCCGTCCCTTTTCTCTTTCCCCAAAGGGAGGAAAGTGGAGGGAGAAGCAGAGGCTGGAGAGGAGTTTCCACACCAGAGAGAGGTTTTTCCCTTTGGGTTTGGGGAGTTGAGAGGGGGGAGAAGTGGTTAGGGGAGCCCAGGTGAGCAAAGGGAACCCCCCCCCCCAGACACACACTTTGCCACATAGATTATTTAGGGGTGGGTGGGCGGGCAGTAGAGGCCCCCTTGGAGGGGAGATCCAGGGAGAGGGTCCGTGTGGCCCAAGCTCCATTCCCACCCCAGGGAAGGGAATCCACTGCGCCTCTCCCCCGTACAGACACGTGTCCTAACCAAGAACGTCTGAAGGTCCCAAAGTTGGAAGGGGGCAGGGCTCTTTCTCTAGGCTTCCAAAATGGGGAGGGGGGAAACTTGGGGGAAAACACACACACACAATATCATTTTTACCTTCCTTGAAAAAAAGAATGAGAGAGTTATAGGTTGTGGGGTGTTTTTTTTGTTCCTTTTTTGTACCTTGGAAGGAAAGAAACCAAATGTTGATATAGTTTCTAAAGGTGTTTAGAGAACAGTTGATTGGTGGGATGGTGGAGGAATTGTGTGATAAATGATGAGCTTTTTCCTGTTCTAGTTTAAGGAGTACAAGGCAGGGATGGTCAGGAAGAGAACCCGCCACTCCTGTCACACTCTACCTGAAGAGAGGAGGAATCAGGCCGCCTATCCCCAGCAGGGAAGGGACCCTGATGTTCTCAGGAGCAGATGCCTCAGCCCACCCTGGGAAAGCACGGGGCCAGAGGACTCAACTGAGGACATGCTCAGGTACTCTGAGACGCAGCAGAAACGGTTCCGGGAATTTTCCTACCGGGAGGCCGATGGTCCGAGGCAGGTTTGCACTCGACTCCACCAGCTTTGCCGCCAGTGGCTCAGGCCGGAGCGACACACCAAGGCTCAGATGCTGGACCTGGTGATCCTGGAGCAGTTCCTGACCCTCCTCCCAGTGGAGATGTCAAGCTGGGTGAGAGAATGCGGAGCGGAAACCACTTCCCAGGCGGTGGATCTGGCGGAAAGTTTCCTGGCTCTGAGTTGGGCAGGAGATAAACATCTGGAAGAGCCAAAGGTGAGAGCGATTCATTCTGGCAGTGAGGTACTTTATTTCCCAAGTCCCAACCTTTTCCATTCAGATTGTTCCCCTATGTCTTCTTTTGACCATCACATTTGTCCTTCTCATTGATCCTCAGCTGAGAAATCACTCTGCAGAAGTTCAGCCTGATTTCTCCATGGTGGAAAAACCTCAGTGCGACCCGAAGCTGAGTTTCCAACAAGGAGAGACCAGTCAAGGCAATGGGGAAGGTGCCAATTTGATAGGTAAGGATTAATATTAGGAGGGTTAATCTTATTACTTTCCTGCATGATAGCAAATAAGGGTATATGTATTTTTCTCTCTCCTGATTCTTTTGGGCTAAGGGATTTGTGACCTAAACTCCTAGCCAGTGTTCTAAATTTCAGTTTTCCAAAGCAACCTGTTCCTCTGGTCCCTCATTAGTTTGTAATTACAGAAAGGGAGTGGTGAAAGATTGGCATCCTTGCTCCACATCTCTCCATGTGCCCTTTCCAGGAACCTCTGAATTAGTGAAAAATACTTCCCAATATGTTGAGGAAATCCTGACTTTAAGCAAGGCAATGACATCTATCACCCCATCGTACTTAGTGCATTCTCTGGGTAGTTCACAAGTTAATTAGCATTTCCCCTCAACATGCTGAGTACTCATTTTCCCAACCTCAGGAGGATGTAAGGCTGAGTCATCCTTGATCCCTGGTCAGGATTGAACTCACAACCTTTTGGTTGGAGTTCTGCTATTTAAGTACTGCACCACCTTTAGTATTGCTCTTTAGTATTGCTAGCTATTGAAATATTTCTCTACTCAGTAAAACATCCTACAGTCTTCCAAATGGCACATATTGAACTCTGAAACCCAGGGGTGTGAATCTTATGGGGTTTAAGGCTTTCCTTTTAAGCAAACCTTCTTAGGCTGATGCTCTAATTCTGAGAGGTGTTTACAAGACTGGCATCCCTCCCTCTTGGTCTTTCCTGCAGCGTCTGGAAGACCAACAGAGGTCAGCATTTCATCATCTCTTCCTTGGGATGGAGCAGAAGCGGATCAGGTAGGAAGGAGGGGGTTAAAAGACTCCTTGTATGTTTATATCAATGTTTGTTCAAGCATTTATTCTTTAGCTCATGTTCTCTCCCAGGCAGGAAATAGCAATGATTATTATATCTAACTGTTGCAAATGGAAAAGGATTTTTATTCCTTTCTGGTTTGAAGAAAGTACTAAAATATGTAAGTTGTTTTAAGGAACTATGCTCGACCCAACCAGGTCCAATTATTCTCAATGCAACCAGGTCCAATTTAGCTTCCTCTTTCTGCACAGGGCCCCTTAGATGCCTCCAGGGTCATGCTTTAGCCCTTTCCCTCTCAGTCTTGTGGGAATCCACTGGGATTTGGAGGCCTTTCTTCCTGTAGGGAGCCAAGGGGACTAGTAGACCTTGGTAATCTTAGCATCAGAAAGGCTAAAAAGGCCATTAATGAAAATTCCAATCTAGAGGTTATGGTCCAGCCACCATTTTTTAGGTGTTTTGGATTTCGGAGGTTGTTGTTATGAAGAGTTTGAAGGAGATTTCCCTCCCCCTCTTCTTTCCATTTAGATTCCCGTGTCCTTTGTGGAGTTGGCTGTGTACTTTACTCTAGAGGAGTGGGCACTGCTGAATGCTGACCAGAAGGCCCTGCATGAAGAGATCATGAACGAGAACTTGGAATCTGTGTCCTTTCCTGGTAAGGCCCTCTCTTTCCCTGGCTGATGCTAATCCCTGCAATAAGGTCTAGTCACCATAACAACAGTGATGATAACGCTTTCCCGATGACCAGTAAAGATTATGGATTTGGGTGGAAACACAATGACAACAACTCCCCTTGGGTTTCCCTTGGCCACTATTTCTGGTAGCTGCACAGACCGAAAAGACATGAAGGCCTTTTTCTGATTGTTCCAAACTTGGATCTCAAACTCTTAGTTCTTCAGATTTGGCTTCAGTGTGTTAAGTGACTTCCCGACAGTCCAGCCTAAATGCTATCTCCCAGGGTTCCTCTGTCCAGCAGAAGGTCTTGGCTTTTCTCCCTGTAGGTTTAGCCTGGCTTTTTCTGGTGGAATAATTAGAGTTCTGCCGTGATTCACAAAGATCCTGAGATCCAGAGTGTTGACCATGCAGGGAGGAGAAAATGCTTTAGTAAATGTGTTATCGTGATGTCTATCTTCCCCTCTCTGCCAGCTTCTAGATTGGCTGGAATTCCTAGCCAGCAAACAAAAAGTGGGGTTTTTTGCCCATCTGGAACGTCCCAGGCTGGGAAAGCAGGAAATCACAGCACAGGTCAGTTTCCTCAAAGGTCACTCATGCGAATGCTGTAACCTGTAGATTGCCAGTTCACTTTAGAATAGTCTCAGTCAACTGTGAGTGGTTGACAGCCATACTGGCCTTCCGTGCCCTGACGGATTGTCGCTTTCTATTCTCCAAATCAATTTCGAAGATGGAGGAAGGTGCTCACTAGACAAGGAACAATATAAACACAGGAAATAGTTGAGGATCTCTATCTCTCCTATGTCACTTAGAGGACCCTGAATAGGCTGAGGGTCGGAGTCCCTAAATCCAAGACCAACATGCTCAAGTGAGGGCTTATATATATATATATAAATTTTTATTGATTTTTTAAAAAAAAGTAACATACAAATACAGAAAAAAAACCAACAACATAGAAAAACATGTAAATAATACATTGACATTATCACTAAAAGGAAAAAAGAAGAAAAGAAGAAAAGATCTTTAGACAATAGAATTAGATGTATATATGTCTAAATATAACCCTTTTGAAATTTAACATTTAACTTACTGTCTCTTTAATGTTTTGTTATCATAGTGATAAATATCCCAACTTTTCTCTTAAACATTAGTAACCAATACTTCTTATTTTATCTAATTTCTATTCAAATCAAATTTATCCAAAACAATTATATTTCTGTTTCTATCCTTATCAATTTATTCCAACATTACATTCTATACATCATTCACACTGTGTATTTACATTGCCCTGGAGGATGTGGTATTTCCCATTGATTTCTACTGTACCCAAAACTTCAATTGGTTTGGTGTCAGTCTATTCTTCCCCTCTCCCTTCAAAGCATGATCCACAAACTGTCTCTATATATTCCAGAATCTATTCTCTTTAATTATTCCTTTTTTTAAATTCAACGCCCATGTTAATTTTTCATTCAATGCGAGATCCCACATCTCTATACCAATCATCTACTTTTAATATTATATCATTCTTCCAATTTTTTGCTATACAAATTCTGCCCATAGTAAGCATTATAGCCAATAATTCTTTTTTATCATCATCTAGGTTCATATTATCTACGTCCGTCAACAAGATGTTACTTGGCCCCAATTTGAGAGATGTTCTCATAATATTAACCATCTCCTTCTCAAATTCCTCCCAAAAGTTCTCGACCTTTTTACATTCATACCACATATGCACATATGTGCACAATGTATTTTTACATCTCCAACACATTTTATTATTATTTTTATCTATCTGATTTAGTTTCAATGGAGTCAAGTACCATCTCCACAACATTTTAAAATTATGCTCTTTAACCCTGACTGACATGGATCTCATACCTCTTTTTCCCCATTTATTTTCCCACTCTTTTTCAATTATACTTATCTTCAAATCTTGTTCCCAAGCATTTCTTAATGTCTCTTGTGAATTACTTTCTACATTTAATATTTTATAAATTTTACTAAACATACCTTTAATTCCAATTTCCAACTTGCTTACTTTCCATATTAACTCTTCAAATTCAGTTTTACTTCTTTCCAGACTCTGCTCTCTCAAATAACTATTATTCCACTTATTTATCCTCATAATTTGTAACCAATTTAACTTCATTTGATCATACAGCTCTTGTTTTTTCACATCATCTCTACAAACTCGTATCCAATCTTTCAACAGGAAAATCTCGTTCTTTAATAAAATTTCCTTCATCCTATCATCAATTTTTATTGGGAATTTTTTAATATCTTCAAGCTCAATTATTGGTGATGTATTCGGGGATAATTTCATTTTAACCTTCTTCCAAACTCTCAACATCGGTCTCATCATTCTATTTTTAACCATTATTTTTCCTTTTTCATTCCCTAGAAACACACTTTTACCCAACTCTTTTAGTTCCATCATTTCAATTTCCTCCCAAATAACTACCTACTTCATTAAAATCTTAACTACATTTTTAATATGGAATGCATTATAATAATTTTTCAAATTCGGTATTCCCAGGCCCCCTTCTTTTTGTGACTGGTACCACATTTTCTTTGGTATTCTAGCTCTTCTTCCCCCATTGCAATAATTATTTATTAAAGCTTGAAATTCCTTAATTTCTTTATCTGTAAGTTGAATCGGTAGGGCTTCAAACAAAAAAATTTTTTTGGTAATAACATCATTTTAGTCAGTGCTACCCTACCAAACCAAGACAGCTTCAAATTTTTATATTGTGAAATTTTTGCTTTAAGTTCTTTTTTTTGTTTATCATAATTTAATCTTCTTAAATCTTCTATTTTGCTTGAAATATTTATCCCCAAATATCTCACACTATTTTAAATCTGTAGTTTAAATCTATTTTTAATTCTCCCTTGTTCTTCCTTGTCTATGTTATTCAATATCAACTCAGATTTATCCCAATTTATCCTCAACCCAGTTATTTGTTCAAATTCCTCCAGATGCCTCTGTATTTTTCCCAGCGTCTTCCCCGGATGTTCATAATTATAAGAGTATCATCAGCATATAAACTAACTTTATTTCCTAATATTCCTTCTATTTCTTTATCCTCCCTTATACTATTTGCTAATATTTCCATCGCCATTATAAATAATATTGGGGATAATGGGCATCCCTGTATTGTTCCCGCTTCTAATCTTACTTCTTCCGTAACGCCATCATTTACCCTAACATTGGCACACCCATGTTGATACAATTGTTCTATTGTTTTTATAAACCTACATCCAAATCCATAACCTTTAATTATCTCATTAATTGTTATCCATTGCAAAGAATCAAATGCCTTAAAAATATCCAAAGATAATAATCCTACTTTCTCTTTAGTTTGTCCTGCAATATCTATTAAATCTATAACTCGCCTTATTAGATTCGCCATGTATCTGCCTTTGATAAATCCCGCCTGGTCATTATTTATATATTTATCCATGAAACTATTTAATCTTTTTGCCAATATCGCCGTAAAAATCTTAGCATCCTGATTTATTAAAGAAATGGGCCTATATGACTCTACCTTTTCCAAATCTTTCCCAGGTTTTGGCAATAATACTATTATGGTCCTATACCATGAGGGTGGAATCTGACCTCCATCCAAAATAAAATTATACAGTTTTAATAATTTTGGGACAATTATTTCTTAAAACTCTTTATAGAATTCCGCTGGCAGTCCATCTTCACCTGGAGATTTATCCGTCTTCAATTTACCTATTATTTCTTTTATCTCCTTTTCAGTAATTGGCTCCTCCATTTTTTGTTTATGTTCCTGATCAATTTTGTTTTTAATCTGACTTTCAATTTTATCTTTTAATTTTCCCAGGTTTATATTTTTTTCTTGAATATAACTCCTGATAGAATTCTTTTACAACCTTGCATTTATCTTTTGTTTTGTTATGCCTTATACCCTTTTTATCTACCAGAATTCCTATTTCCCTTTTATTTCTTTTTTCCTTAGCGGCTCTTGCCAATAATTTTGAATTCTTATTCCTATATTCAAAATATTCCCTTTTTAGATAAACCAAATCTCTTTTCACTTTTTTCAATATCCTTTCCTATTAACTCCTTCCTCAACCCCTGCATTCTTTCATAAACTTTCCTATCTTTAGTTATTGCATGTTTTTCTTGTAGTTGTTTAATCTCTTTCTCAATTTCCTCCTGCTTACCTTTTGATTGTTTGTTTTTAAAACTAGCCAATTTATTGCTTTCCCCTCTGAATATTGCCTTCATCGTATCCCATACCACATTATATCGAACCTCCCCTGTATCGTTCCATTTCCAATTTTGCTCCCATCTTTCGACTATTCTTTACATTTTTCATCTTTAAATAATTTAGTATTATATCTCCAATTTCTCCTAATCTTTGTACCATCCATTCTCATTTCTAACCTTTGCATGATCCGATTCTCTAAAGATTCCAACTTCAATTCCATCCAAATTCCCTATCAGGTTATCCATTACCAATATATAGTCTATTCTGGAATATGTATTATAAACCTGGGGAAAAAGTGTAAACCCTTTCTGATCCTTTAAGCTCCCGCCATGTATCTTTTAACCCTAATACTTTCATCCATTTATCCAGCACTTGTATTTTATCTCCTCCCCCTTCTAGCTATATTTGTAGTATCTACCGTATTTTCCGGCATATAAGACGACTTTTTAACCCTGAAAAATCTGTGCCAAAGTTGGGGATCGTCTTATACGCCGGGTACTCTGGAGCCAGGGGCCGCCTGGCGGGGAAAGCCATTCGCCGCCGCTGCGCGAGGCCTCCGGAGCAAGGGGCCGCTAGGATACCACCACCCCCAGCCTTGTGGCGGAGGTGGTGAATGGCTTTCCCTGCCGGTCAGCTGCTGCTCCTCCTCCTCACCCCCGGCTGGGGGTGGTGGTGCGGAGGAGAAGGAGCATCAACTGACTGGTGGGGAAAATCAGCCACCGCCACAAGGCCTCCGGAGCAAGGGGCCGCCCGGATACCACCACCCTCAGCCTCGCGGCTGCGGCTGGCTCCCCCCCCCGCCGGTCAGCTGCTGCTCCTCCTCCTCCCTCCAACCCTGGCTGGGGTGGTGGTATCCACAAGCCACGCCTCCCCGCCCCCTTCACCGGCGGGAAAGGTAAAAGGAGCCCTGTCGGGCTCGGAGACATCGCGAGCTGCGCCTCCCCGCCCCTTTCACCGGCGGGGAAGGTAAAAGGAGCCCCCCCGTCAGGCTCGGAGATGCCGTGAGCCGCACTTTCCTTTTACCTTCCCCACCGGTGAAAGGGGCGGGGAGTGCGGCTCGCGGCATCTCCGAGCCTGACGGGGCTCCTTTTACCTTCCCCGCTGGTGAAGGGGGCGGAGAGGTGCGGCTCGCGGTGGCTCCGAGCCCGACAGGGCTCCTTTTACCTTTCCCGCCGGTGAAGGGGGCGGGGATGCTGCGAGCTGCACCTCCCCGCCCCCTTCACCGGCGGGGAAGGTAAAAGGAGCCCCGTCAGGCTGGGAGATGCCGCGAGCCGCACCTTCCTTTTACCTTCCCCACCGGTGAAAGGGGCGGGGAGTGCTGCTCGCGGCATCTCCGAGCCTGACGGGGCTCCTTTTACCTTCCCCGCCGGTGAAGGGGGCGGAGAGGTGCGGCTCGCGGTGGCTCCGAGCCCGACAGGGCTCCTTTTACCTTCCCCGCCGGTGAAGGGGGAGGGGATGACGTGAGCACATGTAACCAGCATGTTGGGGACAAAACTTAGTGGTTAAGGCGCTGAACTTGGAGACTGGAAGGTTGTGTTTCAATACCCAAAGGCATGAAAGGAGCCTCATTCGGGCATCCCCTGAGTGGAGTTTCGCCAGCAAAAATCTTTTCAACCCAGAGTAACCGAAGACGCCGCCGTTGGAAGAGGGGTAGTCATACGGCGAGTATATTGCAAACTCTACATTTTAACTAGAAAAGTTGGGGTCGTCTTATACGCCCAGTCGCCTTATACGCCGGAAAATACGGTATATTTGATCTTATTAAATTGAAGTCCCTACCCACAATCATTTTTATCGTTCTTTCTTTATTCAATATATTATACACCTTATCTAAAAATTTATTTTGATTTTCATTTGATACATACAAATTCACCAAGGTTATCTCCTCATCATCTATTTTTCCTTTTATTATTAAGTATCTTCCTTCTGTATCTGAAATACTTTTTATCATCTCAAATCCAACTCTACTTGATATCATAATTGCTACACCTCTTGCCTTTGACATGCCATATGATTTTTCATAGAATTGAGTCCATCCTAGGAATAATTTATTAGTTTCCTCTGATTTTTGATGAGTTTCCTGTAGAAAGATTATGTCCGGTTTATCTTTCCTAAGAGCTGCTTCTAATCTTCTCTTCACCTGACTACCAGTACCTTTCACATTGCAGGTTAATACTTTCAAATCTTTCATTCCTTATTTTTAACCCCAATTCTCCCTTTTCCCACTTCCTCCAATGGGCGTGCACTCCAACAAACAACAAACCCTCTTCCCAAACATCTATTAAAGAAAAAAACATATAAACAATCTACAACTATCCCTCCCCACTTTTCTACAAGTAGCCTCCGTATTAACAAAGGGGGAAGGGGGGAAGCGCAACCAACTGTGCGGGCTTAATAGGAACCCAAACTAGCTTCCACTCAAATCAATCCCTCCTTCCGCTCCTTTGGGCATATTTTCGTTATCATTTCCCCTTCTCATGAACCCACCTGAAACAATCAATTCTTCCTTCAATTCATCCCACTCTTTAGTTCCGAATTCCAATAATTTTGCATCCACCATTACATCCATAATGTTGACATATTCACTCATCAAATATCATTTACCCAAATGAAAGAAACTCAATTGACGTGGAAATTTCCAATTATATCTAACTCCTTTATCTTGAAATCTCTTTGTAATTGGCTTCATCGATTGCCTCCACATACGACCCTCCATTGGAATGTCATTATATACATTATATCTGAACCATCAATTTTTAAAACCTCTGACCCCTTTCACTCGAATGAGAGCCATCAATCGAAATTTATCAGCAACATTGGCAAACTTTACCAGTACATTTCTTGCCCCAGCTTTACCCCTTCTTGAACCCAACCGAAAGACACTTACAATACCATATGCTGTAAAACCTCCTTGCATAATTCCATCTAACCATTTTACAATTCTTTCTTTTAATTTATCTGGCGTACCTTCCGGAATTTTTCGAATTATCATGTTTGCACGTCTCATCTGTTCTTCCACTAATTCTAACCTTTTTTCATGATCCCCCACCTTATTTTCCCTTTCTTTCTCTCTTTCTCTCATATTTGAAACCTCCACTTTTATCCCCTCCTGTTCTTTTTTCATCACCTCTTGTTCTTTCTTAAGTTTATTCTGCCTTTTTTTAAATCATCAAAACCCTTCATAATGTTTGCCATCAAATCTTGCATATCTTGTTTTCGTTCTGTTTATCCTGAACAAACATATCTCCAATTTTTTGTTCCAAATTATCCACCTTCTCATTAAATTTATCAACATCTGATTTAAACCGTTGCCCCCCCCTTTATTGGCAACATTGATGGGGTTGTCACTGTCATTATAGTTGCTGTTGTTACTTCCGTCGGTGTCGTCGCAGCTGTGGTTGTTATAGTTGGTGTTGCAGCCATTGCTGTTGTTACCTTTGCTGTTGTTATTACAATAGATTTCACAGCTGCAGATGCCATCATAGGTGGAGTTGTCACTATCTTTTGTTGTTGTTGTTGTAATTGCTGTTCAATTTTTCTCACAGTCTCTTGGTCCTCCAAATCTTTTATTTCCTGTTGCATTGTTTTCTTCATCTCCGATTCCTCTTGTTCTATCCTGGTGAGCCTTTTAAAATTCCTATCTGAAGATGTCTGTCTCTCTGCTCTTGTCCAGCCCACTTTCTCCTTCCCCTTCCCCCTTCCCTGATGTTTCATTCAAACACTGCTCCAATTGCAAAAAGCCTCCAAATTATCTTCACAGAAGTATATCTAAATATACATAATAAATCTAAACAATAAATAAATAAATAAATAAATAAATAAATAAATAAATATCGTCTGTAACACAGTTACTCCACACTCTTTTGACCGTCCTTATGTTCCTGATGGCGGACTGAACGGACTGAACTTTCTTTCGCTCGGAAAGAACGATTATGAAAGAGGCTTTTTAAAAGAGATTAAAATGTTCCGGAGACATTAAAAAAGGAGGAGGAGAAAGAATAAGTTAACAACTGATGGAACTTACTTTGGACTGGCTGAAAAGTTGAGTGAAAAAGGAGAGAGACGTGAGTTTTGAATTTCAGAGAGGAGTGGGGGCTGGGCGGACTTTGCTGGAGCAGGCCCGAATGGGAGATTTCTCCTAGCCGAGGACTGGATTTGGATTATGATCATTGCTTAAAGTGATAGAGGCGGCAAATAAAGAGGTGGAGAGATGGAACCGAGCGTGTAAAAGGCAAGCAAAAGGCAAGCGGCCGGCCGGACTGAGGGGGGTAAGTTTGCTGGCATTCGAAGGGGGAAAGTGAAAGTGAGCCTCATTCGGCCTGGCTAGCCCCTGAAGCATTCTAGAGCTGAGCAAAGCCGTGAGGAACTTGCTTGGGCTTGGAAACAGAAAGTTGCCGCAGAGAGTGAGTCCTTGGAGGTGGTCGAGGGGGAGGAAAAGGGGGTGGAAAAGCAGAAAAGTATATTGAATACGGAGGATTCCCCCCCCCCCTGGAAATTATTAAAGATTGGATGATGGACGTTCGGGCTTAAAAGAGGAGAGCTTGGTGGTTTGGAACTTTTCCCTTTTCTTTGGATATTTGGATAAAAAGAAGAAGAGTGGAGTTGCTATGATTTGAGCCCTGTTACATTATTATATTGAACTTCAATATGGAATAAGATGGCGCCGGGAGTCTGATCGGTGGTGTTTCTTGGAAAGTATTGTTTTGTCTTCTTCATTTTTGGGACTGGAGTTTGTTTTGCCTTCCCTTTTTTTTCTGGATTACAAGCATTCTGTTTTTTTGTGTGGAAGTGAGGGCTTCTGGCACAGAAGAACTCATGGTATGAATTTGGAGAAATACAGAATCCGGCTCATTTACTGATCTGATTACTGCCAGAAATGTTCACCAATGAGGACTTGGGTTTGGGCAATGACAAAGCGAAGAAAGTGGCTTCATTTTCACAGCCTAAGGTTTGATTGGGACATGAAAAAAGAATTTTTGCTAAATTCAAAACCCCTGAGGAATCACCCATCTTTTTTTATTAAATAATGTATCCGACTGTAGGATTCAGTGCTCATCTCCCTTTATATTCAAAGAGCAAGTGCTGTCTGCATTTGAAGAAGTTTCCATGGACATGTGGCAGGCGTGACCAGACACCAGAGTGCATGGAATGCTGTTTACCTTCCCACTGAGGGCTGTGCATATTTAACTACTTTCAATTTCTTGCTTTTGAACTGCTAGGTTTTCAGGAGCTGTGACAGAGATTGGAGCTCACACCATCATGCAGTACTTGGCTATCAAACTCTGACCTCCCAGTCTTCAAATTCAGTGTCTTAAACACTTGAGTCAATGCAGTCTCTTCTTTAGATTTAGCACATGCTACTTTCTATTTCTATTACTTTTTAAAAATGTTTTCAGTTCCATTTCTTTCCTACATTTCTCCTTTTTTCCAGAGGACAACAGGAGAAACAGTAATATATATCCCAAATGTGGAACATGTATTATGGATAAATTTGAGCTTGGAGGACACCAGAGAACCAGCACAGAGGAAGAGAGTTGTATTCAAGAGAAGACAAACAAATGTATTATCGATAGAAAATATTTTGCTGAAAATATTGCCCTGATGCATCGCAAAAGAAGATACACTGAAGACCAACACATGTTCAGTGAAGAGTCTGGGACACCTTTAGATAATTTTCTGAGCCACGAAAGAGTCATCAGAAGAAAGAAACCCTACAAATGCCAGGAGTGTGGGAAATGCTATACTCGGCGATCACACCTTGTGAGTCATCACTCTGTCCACATAGGTGAGCAACTATACATATGCCAGGAGTGTGGCAAATGTTTTTCTCACAATTCAGACCGTTTGAAGAATAAGTGGATCCATGCAGGAAAGAACCCACACAAGTATGAGGAGTTTGGGAAATGTTTTGCATGCAAATCAAGCTTTGAGACTCATCAAAAAGCCCATGCAAGAGAGAAACTGTACAAGTGCCAGGAATGTGGGAAATGCTTTACTTGGAGATCAGACCTTGGGCGTCATCACAGAGTCCACACAGGAGAGAAACCATACAAGTGCCTGGAGTGTGGGAAATGCTTTACTCAGAGATCAGACCTTGGGCGTCATCACAGAGTCCACACAGGAGAGAAACCATACAAGTGCCTGGAGTGTGGCAAATGCTTTACTCAGAGATCAGACCTTGGGTGTCATCACAAAATCCACACAGGAGAGAAATCATACAAGTGCCAGGAGCGTGGCAAATGCTTTACTCAGAGATCAGACCTTGGGTGTCATCACAAAATCCACACAGGAGAGAAATCATACAAGTGCCAGGAGTGTGGGAAATGCTTTACTCGGAGATCACACCTTGTGAGTCATCACAGAATCCACACAGGAGAGAAACCATACAATTGCCAGGAGTGTGGAAAGTGGTTTACTCTGAAATCAGTCCTTATGCGTCATCACAGAATCCACACTGGAGAGAAACCATACAAGTGCCAGAGGTGTGGGAAATGCTTTACTCAGAGATCACACCTTGTGCGTCATCAGAAAGTTCACATATGAGAGAAACCGTACAAATATCTCTAGTGTGGGAACTGTTTTATTAAGACTTCACCCCTTGTGAAACATGAGAGGATCCACACAGGAGAGAAATCATATCATTGCCAGGGAAATGTGTGGGGAAAGCTTTACTCAGAATTCAAACTTTCTGCATCATAAGAGAATCCACACACGGGAGAAACCATACAAATGCCATGAGTGTCGAAAAGATTTTGCTCAGAATAAAGTCCTTGTAAAACATAGGAGACTCCACACAGGAAAAAAATCTTCTTAGAATCCTTGTAATGTAAACAACAATTGCAGATAGCAGAGCTGGAGAAAATAAAAACATGTGGTTTTGAGGTTTTGTAGTTGTAATTGTGATTATTTTGCTCTTTGTTAGCTGTCCAGAGTTGCTTTGCGAGTGGAGCAGTCCAGTTACACAGGTGGTTTACTCCCTATGTTCCCAGATATGCTAAATGGTTGTTCGTTGGGACAGATGGTTGAAGACCCAACTAGAGGTACAAGAATCCTTGACTTGATCCTGGGTAATATGCAAGATGTTAATGTGACTGATTCAATAGGGAACAGTGACCACAACTCAATTATGTTTAACTTGATCATAGACCGCAAGTCACTGATAAAATCTAACACAGAGACCTTAAATTTTCAAAAAGGAAATTTACCAAAAGATGAGGAAACTAGTAAAAAAGAAGCTGAAAGGGAAAATTGAGAGAGTCCAAACACTCCAAGAGGCATGGAGGCTGTTTACAAAAACAATAACAGAGCCCCAATTGCAATGTATACCCAAAAGGAAAAAGGGCACTGCCAGGTCCAAGAGGACTCCGATGTGGCTTACAGGAGCTGTTTGGGAAGTGATCAAAAGCAAGAAAAGCTCATTTAGAAGATGGAAGGCTTGTCCGAATGAGGACAGCAGGCAGAAACATAAATTCTGGCAAAACAAATGCAAGGCAACAATCAGGAAAGCAAAGCAAGACTTTGAGGAGCGTATAGCTAAAAATACTCAGAGAAATAACAAAGACTTCTTTAAGTACATTAGAAGTAAAAACCCAACTAGGAAGGCTATTGGACCATTAGACGACAATGTAAGGCAAGGGGTTATTAAAGAGGAAACAGAGATTGCAGAGAGACTCAATGAATTCTTTGCTTCAGTATTCACTGAAGAAGACAGAGACCACGTGCCCAAAACACAGCCTATCTTCGTAGGGAGGGAAACCGAAGAATTAAGCCAGATAGAAATAACCAGGGAGGAGGTCCTTGAATGTCTTGTCAAACTAAATGCTAACAAATCACCAGGACCAGATGGCATCCATCCACGAGTTCTCAGGGAACTTAAAGATGAAATTGCTGATCTCCTAGCCAAAATATATAATCTTTCCCTCAAATTAGGCTTTGTGCCTGATGACTGGAAGTTAGCGAATGTAACACCAATTTTCAAAAAAGGATCCAGGGGTGATCCAGGAAATTACTGACCTGTCAGTTTGACATGTGTCCCAGGTAAAATGATGCAAACCATCCTAAAAGATAGGATTAATAGGCACATAGACGAGAAGGCGCTGCTAAAGGAGAGCCAACATGGCTTTTGCAAGGGCAAATCATGCCTCACTAATCTGTTGGAATTTTTTGAGTGTCAACAAGCATGTGGATAAGGGGGATCCAGTTGACATTGTTTATCTGGACTTTCAGAAGGCTTTTGACAAGGTCCCGCAACAAATGCTCTTGAATAAACTTACCAGTCATGGAATAAAGGGACAGGTCTTGTCCTGGATCAACAACTGGCGATGGGACAGGAAACAGAGGGTAGCACTAAATCTCCAAGTGGAGGGAAGTAAAGAGTGGGGGTCCCTCAAGGTTCAATACTGGGACCCCTGCTTTTCAACCTCCTAGAAGTAGGAATAAAGAGCAAGGTAGCTAAATTTGCTGACGACACTAAATTATAGTAAATTATAGCATTTCCCAAAATGATTAGGGGACTAGAACACCTTTCTTACTATCTGAGGCTGCAACGGTTGGGCCTCTTCACTCTTGAACGACGGTGTCTAAGAGGTGACCTAATTGAAGTTTATAAAATCATGCACGGTATGGACAAAGTAGATAAGGAAAAACTGTTTTCCCTATCGCATAACACTAGAACTAGGGGGCACTCCATGAAACCTTTGGGTACTAGTTCTCAAACAAATAAGAGAAAGTACTTTTTCACCCAGAGGATCACTGGTCTATGGAACTCCCTGCCAGAAGACGTGGTGACACCTGTCAGTCTTGACAGCTTCAAGAAAGGATTAGACAAGTTCATGGAGGACAAGGGTATCAATAGCTATAATTATGGATACCTAAGGACAACCTTCGGGTTGGAGAGATAGGCAGGATATCTCTGAATGCCATTTCCAAGGAATCCTGAGCAGGTGAAGGCATGTGCTTGGGAATACCCTGAGCCACTGTGTGTGACAGAATGCTGGACTGGATGGGCTGTGGCCTGTTCCAGCAAGGCTGTTCTTATGTTCTTATGTGAGTGATGGTGAAAATGTTCTGTTCCTGGACCAATGATGTCAGAACATTTATTTCTCTCTAGCTATATGCACCCTACTGTTGTAAGGATACAAATATAGGTGTATCATTGATCCACTGATTGAGTATCTGTCTACTAGAATAAGCCTAGTGTAGGCTAGCATTTCAGTGTGGTGAAAGGTTAATCGATTATACTAGTTGCTTGTATGCTGTGTGTAAAACTGCTAATAAAAAGAGCTACTTGGAGGAGAAGACTCCAAAGTACCCACGCTAGCACCAACTAGATATCTTGTGTCATTCTGCTGGTCAGAATCCCTGCCGCTTTTTACAGACTAGGATCCAGATTGAGACAGCAGAAATAAATATATCCAGCTGTTGGTCACCCATCACAAAGGTTTAAATATTAGCCAAGGGTTTCTGGAACATTATCAAATTTGATACACAGATTATTATATGCTGCTATATATGTTGCATATTATATTTTGTTATATCACCTTCACAAATTTTCCTGTAAAATTTTCATTCACAACTAGTCTTAGGCTGTCTCACAGAACAAAGTAACACAAGGTTAAAATCATTGGCAAATGTTCAATACCAGGTGTTTGATCTGTGTCCTCCCACTTTTTACAGTTAATTTACCACTAATCTGAATTACAGCCAGAGATATTTATTTATTTATAATTCAAATTTCTATGATCATCTGCTACTGGCAGTTATAAAAAGCTTTATTGATTTGTATACTTATCTGTCATGCTGGCCAATCACTCTGTGCCTCTGTACTTGATGTATATAATGTCACTCCCATGCCTGAAGAAGTGGACTTGATCCACAAAAGCTCACATTAAAATATAACAGTCTTAAAAGGACTAGTGTTTTTGTTTTGTACTCCCAGCAACCAATTAATTAATTGGGAAAGAAAACACTAGGGATGATAGGAGATGGTTTATTAAGAACAGTTTGAGTGCAGAGACTAAATAGATTAATTTCAGTTTGGTTTTGGTTAATTCTCTGAGTTTTTCTTCTTCCTTGTTTAGGCCAGACATGAAACTGCCAAAACGAAGGTACCTTTTGGTCAGTTCATTTTACAGTTCCTTATACCTGACCCAATATCCCATACGGGCGGGATATAATTGCAATGATAACCACGGGATGCACAGAAAGAGCCTCTTTGGGGGATTTGGTATTTTTGAACCACAGTTGGGTGTACCCTGGAAACAGCCACCTTGTGACTTGTTAGATTTTTCTTACTCTAGCTCGGGTGATAGGAACTACGGAATGAACTTTCCAAAAGCTGCCTTCATTTTGGCAGTTTCACATCTGGCCTAGACATGGAAGAAGAACAATAACAACACTAATAATAAAGTGGACCAAGCTGGACCCCATGGACATGAGTCTGGAAAAGGGGGTGATGGCCCACAAAATGATCCTTGAGGACTTGAGACTTTGGGTCTCTCATTGGCCCTTACTAGTCTGGGCTCTCCTTCCAAGACCCTAACAAGAGTGCAGTGGTCACCAGTGGGTCCTACTTGCCACATGACCCCCCTCCCCACTCTGGTCAGGTCTGGATGTGAGGAAAGTGGCCTTGACCCCTGGTGTGAGGGTGAGAGGAATGGGGTGAGATCTTCTGGAGGCCGTGGGGCTTCACCCCTGCCTGGAAGCCCTGCATCTTCTCCCCCTGCAGAGAGGTCCATCCTTGGTCCTGCCAGTCTTCCAGGAGGGAAGCCCAGACTAATAATATTTTCTCAATCCCCCCAAAAAGGAAGGCAAGGGGTGGGGACCCCCTAAATTTCCCTTCCCCTTTTGATGGGCTCCAATTAAGTTGCCCCTCGCCCCCTTTTTTTTCCAGCCAAGCCCAGGAGGGGGAGGATCTGAGAAGCCTTTGGGGGTCCAAATGGGAGGGAGACCCAAGATGAATGTGGCTCAGAGAGGGCAGGCAGGGATTCCCCCGCATGGGTCACGTGGGTGGGAAGAACATCCCTCCCCATCATCTTTCGGGAGAAGAGATTCTACCCGGCATCAAATGGGGGTGTAAGAGCACTGAGTTGAAATTCCTAGAAGGGAAGAGGCCGGAAAGGGGGCGTTCTCTGGCTTCCGGTCTGTCCTTTTTCTCCCTCAAAGGAGGACCGTGGAGGGAGGGGGCGCCCAGGCTGGAGGGAGTTTCCAACCCGGAGAGAGGGATTTTTTCCCCTTGGGAAATTGGGGTGAGGGGGAGCCCAGGTGAGCGGAGGGAAGGGACCCCCCCCCGACAAACACACCTTGAAGCCCCCCTTTTGGGGGGGTGGGAGTGGGCATGAGAAGCCCCTGGAAGGGAGACCCAGGAAAGAGGGTCCGGGTGGCCCAAGCTCTGTTGCAGCCCCAGGGAAAGGACACGCAGCGCCCCCCCTCCCCCTACGGACACACACGGGTCCTGCCCGAGAACGTCTGAAGGGGCCAAAGTTGGGCTTCCAATATGGGGCGGTGGGAGGGGAAGCGCTTGGGAGATACACACACACAGACACACGTGTATTTTATACCTTCAGGAAAAAACGAGGGGAAGATTATGGGTTATGAGGCTACTTTGTTTCCCTTTTTATCTATTCGGAGGGAAAGGAATCAAATTTTGATGTAATTTTGAAAGGTGTTTGGAGAGCAGTTAATCCAGTTCTCAACTTTTTAAAGCCAGGGGCCAGGTCACGTTTCCTCAGACAGCTTCCGGGGGCAGACAGACATTTTGCCCTTCCTCCACCACATGGCACTTCCAGATGTGGAGCTAGTGGGGGGCACATGAAATGGTGTTTTGAGCCAAATCAGGGCTACAGGTTGCAGGTTGAGAATCCCTGAGTTAACTGGGGGGAATTGTGTGATAATGATGAAGTTTCTCCTGTTCTTGTTCTGGAACTCCAGGCAGGGATAGTCAGGAAGAGAACCTGCCACTCCTGTGACGGTCTACCTGAAGAAAGCAGGGAACAGGCCACCTTTCCCAAGCAGGAAAATACAATGGCAGACGGACTCATCGCAGGACAAAGAAGGGACCATGATATTATCAGGAGCAGAAGCCTCAGCCCACCCTGGGAAAGGACAGTGCCAGAGGACTTGGCTGAGGAGATACTCGGGTACTCAAAGATGCAGCAGAAACGGTTCCGGGAATTCTCCTACCGGGAGGCTGATGGTCCTCGTCAGGTTTGCACTCGACTCCATCAGCTTTGCCGCCAGTGGCTCAGGCCGGAGCAATGCACCAAGGCTCAAATGCTGGACCTGGTGATCCTGGAGCAGTTCCTGACCGTCCTCCCACTGGAGATATCGAGCTGGGTGAGAGAATGCAGAGTGGAAACCACTTCCCAGGCGGTGGACCTGGCTGAAGGTTTCCTGGCTCTCAGTCGAGCTAGAGACAATCATCTGGAAGAGCCAAAGGTGAGAGTGATTTATTCAGACAGTGAGGTACTATATTTTCCAAGATTCAGCCTTTTCCATTCAGATCTTTACCCCTTTCTTCTTTTTACTGTAATCTTTGTCATTCTCATCGATGCCCAGATAAGAAATCTCTTTGCAGAAGTTCAGCCTGATTTCCCCGTGATGGAAAAACCTCAGTTTGATGCCAATCTGCGGCTCCAGCAAGGAGAGACCAGTCAACGCAACGGGGAAGATGTCAACATGATAGGTAAGGATTAACGTTAGCGTGGGGAGTCTTATTCCTTTCCTGCATGAAAACAAAGGAAGGTCTGTGTATTTTTCTCTCTCCTGATTCTTTTGGGCTAAGGGATTTGGTGACCCAAACTTCTATCCAGTATTCTAATGTTCAGTTTTCCAAAGCAAGCTGCTCTTCTGGTCCCGCATTTGTTTGTAATTCCAGAAGTTTGTAATCACAGAAGTTTGTAATTACAGAGGTTTGGCGTCTTTGCTGCACATCTCTCCATGTGCCTTTTACAGGATGCTGTGAAGTAATGAAAAATACTTCCCAACATGATAGAAATCCTAACTATGGCAAATGTTTCTCTACTCAGTAAAACATATTGAACTCTGAGACCCTGTTCCTTTCACTGGAATGAGAATCCTTTTGTGTTCAAAGGCATTTCTTTTAAGCAAACCTTCTTAGGATGATGCTCTAATTCTCAGAGGAGTTTACAGGACTGGCATCCCTCCCTCTTGGTCTTTCCTGTAGGGGCTGAAAGTTTGGCAGAACTCAGCATTTCATCATCTCTTCTTTGGGATAGAGCAGAAATGGATCAGGTAGGAAGGAGGGGGATAAAAGACTCCTTGTGTATTTATATTAATGTTTGTTTAAGCATTTCAGTCTCAAATATATCTAGCCATTCCTGTTTAATGTGCAACTCCATAGTTTCATTTTTGTATATTGAAGCTGATATGACATGGTCCTCACCAGGCAGGAAATAGCAATCTATGTTTATAAATCCAAAGGTTAACCGTTGGCACTTACTATATGTTTGTACTGGTCCATCCTATCATGTACCTCCTGCAGTCGCCCGAACTCGGCCCGCAGGTTACTGCATGGTTGCCGACGGCACCAGTAGGGCAAGAGCCCCACGGACGTGAAAAAAGGAAAAGAACTTCATTCCCAACGTCCTGTGTGCCGCGCCACGCCTCAGCCAATCAGGCTGAGAGGCACAAGCAAAAAGAACGTTGGGAAATGCAGCACGGCCAATTAAAATCGAGCCGCAGGAAAAAACCGCCACACGAACGCAAACGAAAAACTCAAAGTCCCAGCGTCCTACGCGCCGTGAGCGCGTAGAACGCTGAGAAAGCCGGCGAGCGAAAATTAAAATTAAAAAACGCAACGGGAGCGCAAGTCGCCACAGGCGGACGCAGCAGCTCAACAGACTCACAAAACAAAAAGCCACAGAAAACCACTGCAAGACACCTGCCGGCCTTCTTTCCCAGAGCAACGGGGAGAAGAGGGACTCCCTCTCCTCCACGCTACCCCGCTGAAGACACGGCAAGACCACTGCCGGCCTCAAGGTCAGTTGAGCCGGGGTAGAAAAAACAACAACAGCCAGCAGTTCGTCAGGGGAAGCACCCTCCCTGGCGAATGACTGGCTGCTGCGTTTGTACTTCCGACACCACTGTTTTGAGAACTAACACGAAACAGCGGTGGAGGTAATACAAAAGCAGCAGTCAGCAATCCACAAGGAAGAGCACCACCCCTTACGGATTGCTGCCTGCCGATCTCCGTTTAGGTAAGCCAGGAGAGAAAGGAGACAGAGAGGAGAGAACCATTGTGAGGCAGATAGCTCTTCTCTGCCTCCTTTTCACCCTACCTACCTAATGAACCTTACCGGACGAAGAGTGAGCTGACTGCCGGCTCTTTTCCCCATCGCTGCATCGAAACCAAATTTCGAAGCAGCAATGGAGAAAAGAGGAACCAACAGACAGGCCGTTCTTCACACACACAAAAACCACAACAACAACAAAAACAAACATTTACCCAAAACGCCAAACACCAAAAATAATAAAACAAATAAAAAAATAATTAAACAAACACATTAACCAAAAAAAATATACAGCAAAATCCACAAACAAAAACACCTGAAATACCATGAAAGCACAGAAAACCACCTAACTACAACACGCAAATACCTAACTCAAACAACAAAAATACCACAAATTAAACAAATAATCACAAAAGAAATCAAAAACATAAAAACCAACCAGAAATAAACAAAACAATTAAACACAACTAAAACCCAAAAAACCACAAAAGAAGAAGCAGAAACACCCACCAGTCCAACACCAAAAACAAAAACAAAAAACCACAGATAAAAAAAACCAGAGAACTCACCAGCTCGTCCTCCCTCCACGGCTCCGGAACAGAAATGGAGAAACAAAGACTACCACCTAGAGGCCGGGAGAGAAAAAACACGTGAAACACAACCAAAACCAACAGCCCCACCTGTTGGGGCCAAAATATTAAAAACAAGCCAAAAACACAACAGCCCAACCTAGAGGCCACAGGAGTAAAAACAAGTCAAATAATAATAATAAATAAAAAGTTTACACAAATAACAAACATATGTTAAATAATTTTTTAAAAAAATTATAGTATCCTCTGTTGATTTTTAACTAAAAAAAACACCCAAAAAAGCTAAACACAATTTATAACAGCCCGGCAATGCTGGGCAACCTATACTAGTACTTACTATATCTGACTGATACAAATGGAAAGGATTCTTTATTTTCTTCTGTTTTGAAGAAGGGATGAAGATTTTTTTTTTAATTCTGCATGTGCTCTTAAGCAGAGCTGCTGCTGAGGAGAGCCAAACAAAGGAAATGAGCACTGGTAAGTTTTGGGCGTGTTTGCAGTTGGAGTAAAGCTGCTTTAGAGGCCCGCACCCCGAGATTTCGAACAAAAAACAAAGGAAGAATATATTCTTACTAGATAGAAAGGTAGTAAACATGTAAATATTTGAGGCCCAGAATACTGCACTTGTTAAAATGGATTCTGAGGGAGCAGCTGTAGTTACTTGCAACACTTGTGTCATGTTTGTGTTTTTGCCAAAGCACATGGAGAAGGACACTTGCAGCAAGTGCAAGCTGGTTGCACTACTAGAAGAGAAGGTCCAGCAGCTAGAGGTACGCATATCTAACCATCAACAAATTAAGGAGCTTGAGCTGTTCTTGGACAGAGCGGAGCGGACTATCCTGGACAAAGAAGAAACAAGGCACAGTTTTGAGGAAGAAGTCATTTCACTAACTCAGGAGGTAGATGCATGGAGGAATGTGACTCGAAGAAGTAGAAGGGCAAGGGTTCACTCTGAGAGTCTGAAGTTACAGAATCAATTTGAGGCTCTTTCCCTCATCACACCTGATGAGGAACACACAGAGGAACAACTGGTTCCACCTGAGGATCTCTCCTTCATCACACTTGATGAGATACAGGAAGATAAACAACAGGAACAAACCGAAGTCCTCTCCCTTAATACAGTTGATGAGGTGCATGTAGATGAACAGACTGCAGGAGAGAGGCACCTTGTGCTAGGTGATTCAATAATTAGAAATACAGAGAGATGGATTTGTGATGCACATGATAAACGTATGGTGACTTGCCTGTCGGGTGCAAAAGTTGCAGACATCACGAGAAATCGAGATAGCTTGTTAGAGAGAACTGGGAAGGAGCCAATGGTCATGGTACACGTTGGTACCAATGATGTTGGGAAGGCCAAGCAGTCAGTCCTGGAAGCCAAATTCAGGTTATTAGGAAGAAGATTGAAGTCCCGGACTTCCAAGGTAGCATTTTCAGAAGTGCTGCCTGTTCCTTGTGCAGGACTTACCAGGCAGGCAGAGCTCAGAAGCCTCAATGCGTGGATGAGGCGGTGGTGTCGAGAGGAGGGCTTCAGATTTGTCAAGAACTGGAAAACATTTTGGGACAAGCTAAATCTGTTCAGGAGGGACGGGTTGCACTTGAACCATGATGGGACCAGATAACTGGCACTCAACATCAAAAAGGCTGCAGAGCAGCTTTTAAACTGATAACTGGGAGAAAGCCAACAGGAGCTGGGCCACATCCGGTTTGGGAAAGTGTGTACTTGAGTAGTGAGGAGGATGCAAAAATTTGATAAATAATAGATAGATAAATCTTTATTGTCATTGTCCTGCACAGAACAACGAGATGGCGGGGGGACACTTATTAACCTAACAAAACCTAAACAAAATACAACCATACAAAATTATCAACATACTCCCATCCCACATATACACATTTAACCCTAAAAATCTCTGAAACTCTAAAAACTGTATACAGAAGCTCCCTCATAGACTGCATTGCACTGCATTCAAAGCTAGAACTGCTTTTGGGTAGAAACTATTTCTCAAGCAGCTGGTCTTGGTCTTTATGACCCTATACCTTCTTCTAGAAGGCAGAAGCTGAAAGAGATCATTTCCGGGGTGCGTACTATCTTGCGCAATCTCTACAGCTTTCTTATAACACCTGGTGGCATAGATTTGATCTAGAGTGGGAAGAGTACGCCCGATTATCCCCTCCGCAGTCTTTACAACCCTGGACAGCATTGTTCTTTCCCTAGCTGTGCAACTCCCAAACCATACACACAGACCATAGGTTAACACACTCTCTGTGGTACAGTGGTAGAATGCCAACAGCAGGTCCTTTGAAAGATTGTTCTTCCTGAGGATTCTCAAGAAGTACAACCTCTGCTGTGCTCTCTTGATCAGATCTTTAGTGTTTGCTCCCCATGTTAGATCATCCCTCAGCTCCATTCCCAGAAATCGAAACACCGAGACCTGTTCCACACAATTCCCTTCAATAATGTGACTGGATGTTCAGTTTGCATTTTCTAAAGTCCACAATGATCTCTTTTGTCTTTTTTACATTGAAGAATAAATTGTTTTCCCCACACCACTCCGTCAGCATCTCAACCTCCTTCCTGTAAGCCGACTCCCCCTCCCCAGCAGTAATCAGACCCACCACCGTTGTGTCGTCTGCAAACTTGATGATATTATTGCTGGGGTAACTGGGAACACAATCATATGTGTAAAGCGTGTACAGAAGGGGGTTCAGCACACACCGCTGTGGCGTCCCTGTACTTATACTGAGATCCGCAGAGACATGAGAGCCCATCCTGACCCATTGGGAACTGAGCTGAGCGAGGAGCTAGTCACCAGCACTCTAGCAGAAGGATGCAAGAGGCAGTCTAACAATGCAACTGGACTCAAAAGACTATTAGAAAAGTATATATAAATACTTGTATCTTCTGAAAATCCAAATAAACAATGTCAACTGGATCCTCCTTATCCACATGCTTGTTGACACTCAAAAAATTCCAACAGATTAGTGGAATCTCCCTCCCTCCCCATCCAAAGACCTGAGCCTGGAGAGGAAGAAAAGGCTTCAGGAAGGCCCAGCTCTACTGCCCATTTGCCATCCAGAGAGGCCCAAGGGGGAGGTGAGTAAAGGATTTTGCCCCTCCCTCCCCATCCAAAGACCTGGGGCCAGAGAGAAGGACACTTCCGGAGACCCCCGACCACCCCCAGGAGATACCATCCACAACCACCATCACAGCGAGGCCCGAGCCGGCGCCTTTGACCGACTCCATGCGGCCGAAGAGAGGCAAGAGCTGCTGTGTGCATGCAAAGGATAAGTAATCGAACTGAAATAATATAGTTGACTAAACATAGATGGCTTACGGCAACTGACATAGTGACTGTACAAGAAACTGACTTACATAGAGACTTGATATAGTGGACTTTTTATTTCTTTATTTCTTTCCCTTTCATTAATTAGTTCAACTTTTACTTTGATACTATGTGATAAACTGTGATATTGTGCATGATAATACTTTGTTTTGAAACTGTTTAAACTGTGATAACATGTGTGATGGGAAAAGACTGGCGTAGAGACCGGCAAGGCACGCCACAAAGTTTGCCAAGAGAACCCTATGGACCAAAACAAAAGGCAAAATAAGGGGATGCTCAGCACAGCAGATCTGAAAAGGGGGAGGGATACGAAAGGGGGAGGAGAAATACAGTGTTGCAGGGAACAATACTGCATAGGGACATGGAATGTGAGGTCTATGAATCAAGGAAAACTGGAAGTGGTAAAAAAGTGGTAAAAAATGAGATGGAAAGAATAAGCATTGACATCTTGGGCATCAGTGAGCTCAAATGGACAGGGATGGGTGAATTCAGCTCTGGAAACCATCATATCTACTACTGCGGGCAAGAAAACCTTAGAAGAAATGGAGTAGCCATAATTGTCAATAAAAGAGTGAGAAAAGCAGTAATGAGATACAATCTCAAAAATGACAGAATGATGTCAGTCAGATTCCAAGGCAAACCTTTCAATGTCACTGTGATCCAAATATACGCACCAACCACTGGTGCAGATGAAGCCACAATGGACCAGTTCTATGAGGACTTACAACACCTCATAGAACAGACACCAAGAAATGATGTCCACATTATATTAGGAGACTGGAATGCCAAAGTAGGAAATCAAAAAGTGGAGGGAATAACAAGCAAATTTGGTCTTGGAACACAGAATGAAGCAGGGCAAAGATTGATAGAGTTCTGCCAAGAGAACGCACTGGTCATAGCAAACACTCTCTTCCAGCAACACAAAAGGTGACTTTACACATGGACATCACCAGATGGCCAAAACCGAAACTAGATTGACTACCTCCATACAGTCAGCAAAAACAAGACCTGGAGCAGACTGTGGCTCAGATCACAACCTACTGATCGCAATATTCAGGCTTAGACTAAAGAAAATAGGGAAAACACGGAGACCAGAAAGATATCACCTAGACAGCATCCCTAAAGAATACACGGTGGAGGTGATGAACAGATTTAATGGCTTAGACAGAGTACCGGAAGAATTATGGACGGAGATGAGGGACATCATGCAGGAAGCAGCAAAGAAAACCATACCAAAAGATAAGAAGAGTAAGAAAGCAAAGTGGTTGTCTGATGAGGCTCTTAAAATAGCAGAGGGAAGAAGGAACGCAAAAGTCAAAGGAGAAAGGAAAAACTACAACCATTTGAACACAGAATTTCAAAGAAAAGCAAGGAGAGATAAGGAAAACTACCTAAAAGAACAGTGCAGAGAAATGGAGGAAAACAACAAAAGAGGCAGAACCAGAGATCTTTTCAAAAAAATTGGGGAAATCAAGGGAACATTTAAAGCAAAAATGACCATGATAAGGGACAAAGATGGAAAGGAGCTAGCTGATGCAGAAGAAATTAAGAAAAGATGGAAAGAGTACACAGAGGAACTTTACAAAAAGTACCTCAACACTCCTGATAATCACAATGATGAAGAAATTGAACTTGAGCCAGACATCCTGGAGAGCGAAGTCATAAAGGCCCTAAAGAGCACTGCAAACAACAAAGCTAGTGGAGATGATGGTATCCCAGTTGAATTTTTCAAAGCGCTAAAAGATGATGGCGTCAAATTACTGCATTCAATATGCCAGCGGATTTGGAAAACAAAACAGTGGCCACAGGATTGGAAAAGATCAGTATACGTCCCAATCCCAAAAAAGGACAATGCCAAAGAATGTTCAAATTATCGAACAATCGCGCTCATCCCACATGCCAGCAAGGTGATGCTCAAGATAATACAGGACAGACTTCAGCAGCATGTGGAGAGAGAATTACCAGAGGTGCAGGCTGGTTTCAGAAGAGGCAGGGGGACTAGAGACCACATCGCCAACATACGCTGGATCATGGAGAAAACAAAGGAATACCAGAAACAAGTTTACTTTTGTTTTATTGACTACACTAAGGCATTTGACTGTGTGGACCACAACAAGATGTGGCAAGTAATTAAAGAGATGGGAATACCAGAGCACCTCATATGCCTCCTGAGAAATCTGTACATGAACCAAGAAGCAACAGTTAGGACAGAACATGGAATAACAGAGTGGTTTGGAATAGGAAAAGGAGTAAGACAAGGCTGCATTTTGTCACCATGCTTATTCAACCTATACACAGAGCACATAATGCGCAGTGCAGGGATGGAGGAATCACAATATGGGATAAAAATTGCTGGGAGAAACATCAATAATCTGAGATATGCAGACGATACCACCCTAATGGCAGAAAGTGAGGAAGACCTAAAGAATCTCTTGATTGGGCTGAAGGAGGAGAGTGCAAAAGCTGGCTTGAGACTCAATATCAAGAAAACCAAGATAATGGCAACAGGCCCCATCAGTTCCTGGAAAATAGACGGGGAAGAAGTAGAAGCAGTGACAGATTTTACTTTCTTAGGATCAAAGATCACTGCAGATGGGGATTGCAGCCATGAAATAAAAAGGCGACTGATTCTTGGGAGACACACGATGAGAAACCTGGGGAACATAGTGAAAAGCAGAGACATTACATTGCAAACAAAAATTAGAATAGTCAAAGCAATGGTTTTCCCAGTAGTAATGTATGGATGTGATAGGTGGACAATTAGGAAGGCTGAACGCAGAAGAATAGATGCCTTTGAATTGTGGTGTTGGAGGAGGGTTTTGAGAGTCCCCTGGACAGCGAGGAGAACAAATAGGTCAATCTTAGAAGAAATTAACCCTGACTGCTCATTGGAAGGCCAAATAGTAAAGATGAAGCTAAAATACTTTGGACATCAAATGAGAAGGGAGGATTCACTTGAGAAGGCATTGATGTTGGGAAAGGTGGAGGGCAAAAGAAGAAGGGGGAGGCCAAGGATGAGATGGCTAGATGGATTTATAGACACAATGGGCACAGAGCTGGGAGGGCTGAGGGGGATGGTAGAGGACAGAGGCGCCTGGAGGAAAATGGTCGATGGTGTCGCAAAGGGTCGGAGTCGACTGTGCGACTGAACAACAACAGTGAGGCATGATTTGCCCTTGTAAAAGCCATGTTGGCTCTCCTTTAGCAGCGCCTTCTCGTCTATGTGCCTATTAATCCTATCTTTTAGGATGGTTTGCATCACTTTACCTGGGACACATGTCAAACTGACAGGTCGGTAATTTCCTGGATCACCCCTGGATCATTTTTTGAAAATTGGTGTTACATTCGCTACCTTCCAGTCATCAGGCACAAAGCCTAATTTGAGAGAAAGATTATATATTTTGGCTAGGAGATCAGCAATTTCTTCTTTAAGTTCCCTGAGAACTCGTGGATGGATGCCATCTGGTCCTGGTGATTTGTTAGCATTTAGTTTGACAAGACATTCAAGGTCCTCCTCCCTGGTTATTTCTATCTGGCTTAATTCTTCGGTTTCCCTCCCTACAAAGATAGGCTGTGTTTTGGGCACGTGGTCTCTGTCTTCTTCAGTGAATACTGAAGCAAAGAATTCATTGAGTCTCTCTGCAATCTCTGTTTCCTCTTTAATAACCCCTTGCCTTCCATTGTCGTCTAATGGTCCAATGGCCTTCCTAGTTGGGTTCTTTCTTCTAATGTACTTAAAGAAGTCTTTGTTATTTCTCTGAGTATTTTTAGCTATACGCTTGCTTTGCTTTCGTGATTGTTGCCTTGCATTTGTTCTGCCAGATTTTATGTTTCTGCATGCTGTCCTCATTCTGACAAGCCTTCCATCTTCTAAATGAGTTTTCCTTCTTTTGATCACTTCCCAAACAGCTCCTGTAAGCCACATCGGAGTCCTCTTGGACCTGGCAGTGCCCTTTTTCCTTTTGGGTATGCATTCCAATTGAGCTTCTGTTATTGTTTTTGTAAACAACCTCCATGCCTCTTGGAGTGTTTGGACTCTCTCAATTTTCCCTTTCAGCTTCTTTTTTACTAGTTTCCTCATCTTTTGGCAAATTTCCTTTTTGAAAATTTAAGGTCTCTGTGTTAGATTTTATCAGTGACTTGCGGTCTATGATCAAGTTAAACATAATTGAGTTGTGGTCACTGTTCCCTATTGGATCAGTCACATTAACATCTTGCACCAGATCCTGATATTACTCAGGATCAAGTCAAGGATTCTTGTACCTCTAGTTTGGTCTTTAGCATATCTAGGAACTTTATCTCTTTATCATGTGCTGAACAACAGTTCACCCAGTCTATGTGAGGGTAATTGAAGTCCCCCATTATAACCAGGCTTCCCTTCTTGGATGCCTCCTTTACAACATTCTCCAACTGCCAGTCTCCCTCAGGAGTTTGGGTCGGAGGCCGATAGTATATGCCTACTGTTAGACCATCCTTGTGGCCTGGTACTCTTACCCACAGAGTTTCTAACAGTGACTACAAATCACCTAGTTATTCCAATTCGTACGATTTTTTCACTTCTTTGACATACAAGGCTAC
The DNA here is from genome assembly GCA_035047305.1 of Bradypodion pumilum. Classification (NCBI taxonomy): domain Eukaryota; kingdom Metazoa; phylum Chordata; class Lepidosauria; order Squamata; family Chamaeleonidae; genus Bradypodion; species Bradypodion pumilum. The sequence goes on from JAWDJD010000002.1 coordinate 477,545,337, forward strand.
ACCACCTCCCGTTTACCCCTTCCTATCCTTTCTGTACAGTTTGTAGCCTGGGATAACTATAACCCATTGGTTATCATCTGTCCACCAGGTATCAGTGATGCCAATAATATCAATATTTTTATCTATTGCTAAGTATTCCAGCTCCCCTATTTTGTTCCGGAGGCTTCTGGCATTTGCATATGACTAGAAGTAGGAGTAAATAGCAAGGTAGCCAAATTTGCTGACGACACAAAATTATACAGGGTAGTGAAAACTGTTAGAGATTGTGAGGAGCTCCAGAGGGATCTCTTGACACTGGGGGAGTGGACAAACCAGTGGCAAATGAGCTTCAACACTAGTAAGTGCAGAGTGATGCATGTTGGGGCAAAAAAAACCCCAATTACATTTATAAACTGATGGGGTCTGAACTCTCTGTGACAAACCAGAAAAGGGACCTTGGTGTCCTGGTGGACAGCTCAACCCAGTGTGCCTCAGCAGTGAAAAAAGCAAATTCAATGCTAGGGATCATTAGGAAGGGTATAGAAAATAAGTCAGCAAGTGTCATTTTGCTTCTTTATAAATCTATGGTGAGGCCCCATCTGGAATGCTGTATACAGTTCTGGTCGCCATACCTCCAGAAGGATATTATGGAGTTGGAAAAAGTGCAGAGGGGGGGAGACCAGAATGATTAGGGGACTGGAACACCTTTCTTACCATCTGAAGCTGCAACGGTTGGGCCTCTTCACTCTTGAACGACAGCGTCTAAGAGGTGACCTGATTGAAGTTTATAAAATCATGCACAGTGTGGACAAAGTAGATAAGGAAAAACTTTTCCCTATCGCACAACACAAGATCTAGGGGGCACTCCATGAAACCTTTGGGTACTAGTTCTCAAACAAATAAGAGAAAGTACTTTTTCACCCAGAGGATCCCTGGTCTATGGAACTCCCTGCCAGAAGAAGTGGTGACAGCTGTCAGTCTTGACAGCTTCAATAAAGGATTAGACAAGTTCATGGAGGACAAGGGTATCAATGGCTATAATTATGGACATTGTTTATCTTGATCACCATTAGGGAGGTTTAAAGGCCATCGTGAAATTTCAAATCTAGAAGATAACGTCCAGCCACATATTTTTAGGTATTTTGGATTTAGGATGTTGTTGCTATGAAAAGTTTGAAGGAGGTCTTCGTTTTCCTCCCTCTTTCTATTTAGATTCTACCGTCCTTTGAGGAGTTGGCCGTGTACTTTACTGCAGAGGAGTGGGCAGTGCTGGATCCTGACCAGAAGGCCCTGCATGAAGAGGTCATGAACGAGAACTTGGAATCTGCATCCTTTCTTGGTAAGGCTTTCTCTTTCTCTGGCTGATGCTCTAATCTCTGCAATAAGGACTTGTCATCATAACAATAGTCATGATAGTGCTTTCCCAATGTCCCCAATCATGCCAGCCATTGTGGGATTGGTAATGCAGGACTGGGCTGCCTCTGGCCTTCCTGAAGCCCTGAGCTCTACTGTGGTGAGAATAAATATTCATCGTCTAAATCTGAAGAGCTGAAGGGTCTCAGATAGCAATCATATAAATGGGGAGCAACACAATGACAACTCCTCCTCCTGGATCTCAGACCCTTAGTTCTTCAGATTTGTCTTTGAAGTGTATTTGAGCTCCTGACAGTCCAGCCAGAATAATCCTGTCCTGATGGGAGACATTCTCCTGTGTTCCTCCATCCATTGGCTCTTCTCTCCCCTATGTTTAGCCTTGTCTGGTTGAATATTTAGAGCTTTGCAGGTGAATCACAAAGACCTTGAGATCCAGCATTTGGTCCATGCAGGGAGGAAACAAAGCTTCAGTAAATGTATTACTGTGATGAATATCTTCCCTTTCTCTCTGGCAGATAGGCTGGAAGACCTCACCAGCAAACATAAAGTGGGGTTTCTGCCCATCTGAAACATGCCAGGCTGGGAAAGGCCATTTAAAGGAGGCAGAGGTCACGGGGCAAATGCTCTGATCTGTGGATTGCCAGTTCACTTTAGAATAGTCTCAGCCAACTGTGAGCTATTAACAGCTATTAACGGGCCTTCCCTGCCCTGATGGAGTGCCGCTTTCTATTCTCTACCACACTGATAAATTGTTACAGTGCTTGTACTTAAAACAACAATGAAACCACCTTGAAATATTTTTCAATGTAATTCAGGCCAGCGCTAGTTAAGAGAAGTACGAAGAACGTGCCGTAATACAGCCTAGCACTGTGTTTCCCAATCTTTTGTGGGAATGTAAAGTGTCCCGTGCACTCCGGTGTTTAGGCATGCCTGCCATATGTCCACGGAAACGTCTGCAAACACAGACAGCGCTGGCTCTTTGGCTATAAACAGAGATCAGCACGGAACCCTAGAATTGGGTAAGACTTGCTTTCGATCAATGATGGCCTTTACCTTTACATGTCTCCTTTTTCACAGGGGACAATTGGGGGAAGAGGAATATATCGCTCAACCTTGGAAAGTATACTAAGGATAAATTTGAGGTTGGACGACACCCAAGAACCGGCACAGAGAAGGAGAATGGTATTCAAGGGAAGGCCAGGAAATGCATTGTCTATAGAAATGATTTTGCAGCAGATATTGTACAGAAGGTTTTCAAAAGGATGCACATAGGAGAGAAAACATACATATACATATGCCAGGATTGTGGGAAATGCTTTGCTCGGAAATCACACCTTGTGCGTCATCACAAAATCCACACAGGAGAGAAACCATACAAGTGCCAGGAGTGTGGGAAATGCTTTGCTTGGAGATCAGACCTTGTGAATCATCACAGAATCCACACAGGAGAGAAACCATACAAGTGCCAGGAGTGTGGGAAATGCTTTACCCGGAGATTAGACCTTTTGACTCATCAGAGAGTCCACACAGAGGAGAAACTATACAAGTGCCAGGAGTGTGGAAAATTCTTTATTTCGAGATTATACCTTGTGACTCATCACAGAATGCATGCTGGAGAGAAACCATACAAGTGCCAGGAGTGTGGGAAATACTTTACTCGGAGGTCATACCTTTTGACTCATCAGAGAGTCCATGTAGAACATAAAATGTACGGTACACATGCCAAGAGTGTGGGAAATGCTTTCCTCGGAGATCACACCTTTTGAGTCATCACAGAATCTGCATAGGAGAGAAACCATTCAAGTGCCAGGAGTGTGAAAAATATTTGCATGCAAATCAAGATTTGTGACTCATCAGAGAGCCCACCATACCGTTCAAGTCTCCCTTTTGCCCAGGAACCCTCCATATTTTTACCCCTCTTCCCACTGCCCTCCCGTTTTATTAATTTTCCCATAAATCTCCCGTATTAAATTTTTTAAAAATCCTGACCGGAGCCCTCACAGGCGATGCTGCATTTTGTTCTTCCTGCCACCAGAGGTCGCTGTGGCTTTTCGTTTGCGGGAGAGAGAATGTGGGGGCCTTCTTTCATCTCTGCATAGGGTTGGTTCATTTCCGCTCCTTTGACTCCTCCGGAAGTGTCCGTAGTCATCTCGGAGCCTTGAGTGGATTAAAGCCACCACGGCAAGGTATTGGTTTCCCTGCCAGTCGGAGCTGCCATGGGACGGAAGTCCAGGTGAGCAAGAGGCTCCATTGACCTTTATGGGGACTGAGGGTGGGCGGACCGTGGGATGGCCTAGGCAACGGGCCATCGCCAGAGTGGGTCCAGGGTTTGTGTGTGTATGAGGCTTCATCCACCCTGAGTTAGCAGTTTGCCCAGCCTGCACCGTGCCCCCCCTTTGCCACCTTCCAAAAGCAGGGCAATTCTTAGCTTGGGACGATAAATTGTCTCCAACCCCACCACCCCCTCCTTAAACACCTTAGTCTTTTCTTTTCCGGTCTCCCTGTTCGGTCTCTCTCCGCCTCCTCCCATCCCCCTCACTCCCCCCAGTTTGCACCATACACATGTTCCCTGAG